>OZ012740.1:359032522-360313772 GCA_963859935.3 Lathyrus sativus
ATGATTCTAGGTCCCATTTCCTTTCTTGATAGATTGGTAATTAGGTAGTTACCTCTTAGGACTGTACAGTTTCCCCATAGAGTTTGTTCTATTCTTTTCTCTGAACAATAGTAAAATTTGTAATAAAGGCAAGTTAGTACAAGCGCGTTACGAGCCTTAAGCTACTTGGGAAGTGATGATTGAGCGGTCTCCTCTCAATCATCTAGGGTGTTTAGTATATGTCCTTTGGACGATATGCGACGCATTCGCTCCTAAGTCATAGTCTCTAGTGCTGTACAAACTACAGACGTTCATAAAAAAAAAACACTTCTTCCATAAAAGACAGAAAACAAACTTCAAACCTTCTTTTTGCCCCGTGGGCCCATAACTCAAGGAAAACTTTTCTGAAGTAAAGAGTGTCGTTAACTCCCAGTTCTACCGCAAACGGTAACGCCTAAGTCTCCAATGGTCGAGCTGCATACACCAATTGCTGGAACTGTCTGTTAACCCTACTCGAATAAAAAACAGTTGAACAAACCTGTGTTCCGTATTATCCCAAACTACGTTATCTCTGATCTCTCAAGCCTGTTGAGAGTACGTAGGCACAAGATGCGATATCTTGGCGAGCAATCTTCCCCCTGTAACCCGTAGTTAGGTGAACTACGTTGACTCTGATTTCTCGTTCCAGACGGGAATACGTAGGCATAGAACTGTTGTGTTCTGCCGAGTCATTTTTCTTTTCTTTTCAAACCAGACCTTTTAGCGTAGATAGTTAAATCAACCCGGCAGATAAACACAAACAAGCGTGGATCCCATCGAGTACGATGGACGTGAGGGGTGCTAATACCTTCCCCTTGCGTAACCGACTCCCGAACCCAGACATGGTTGCGATGACCTTGTCTTATACCTTTTCGTCAGGTTTTTCCGATTGTTTCCTTTCCTGTTCTGAGGGATAAATAACGAAAGGTGGCGACTCTTCTGTTTTGTCGGCACCTTATTTTCGCAGTAGCGACACTTACTAAGCAAGCCTTGGTTATGTGATCTATAATCCAAACATAAGTGTTTGATTTATTTGATCTAATACCATCACCTTGACTTTGGGAGGGAGGGGGCAAGAATAATAGCCTGTGTATATTAGTGTAGTAGGTTATGTGTATTCTTAGCTGTACAGTTAGCTATGTCAATGTTAATTGCAATTGCTAAGTCAGCACATTCAGTTATTCTGCTATAGAAAAATGTAATAGAGGTTGTGAAGCTCTCTCACCATATAAATAATACCTCAAATCAATGAATTGTTTTCACTTATATCATTGATTTTGTCCTTCTACTGTTTTAACAAATTTCATGGGCTTACTAAAGTACATCAAATGCCGCCTTATAGTTCACCTTTTGCAGCATAGCTACTATGCTATGATTCATTAGCATTACCCTTATTACTTCTGCAGTGTGGAAATCTGTGAAGAGAAATTTTTAGCATATTTCTGGTGGTGTTATGATAGACTAAAGGTATATTTTGTGAATAAATGTGTCATTATATTTGTTTTACTGGTAGAAGTTTTGGTTAGTTGTAAAACCTGGTTTTTTTTCCTTTTTTATTTGAACTTGAACCAAATCGCATTCCTAATTTGAACTGCCGGTATCTTTCTCACAACATATTTTTACAGATCCACAAACTAGTTTACCAGTAACAGTTAAGAGTGTCTAGATGATAATTTAGGGCTAATTGTGTTGAAGTTATGCAGCTATTTCATTTTTATTTGTTTTTGAGTTATTGCTTGCATGAGTTTCAGGATTTCAGAAGATACAAAGTAATTGATAGAGAAAATACTAAGATGTAGCAGTTAGTCTTAATATTTGTAAGACTAGGTGTCATATGGAAAACTAAGCACAATGGTGTTAAATATAATTAGAAAGAAGAACACGGTCTATTTGGGGAGAAGAGTGGAGGAAGAAGAACAAGAGCAAGAAGGGAAGAGAAACAAGGGAGAGCAATCAGATTCTTGCGAATTCTTCAATGATCGAAGCGATTAATCGAGGTAAGGGGGAGAAATGGGTTAAAATTGGTCATTGCATGAATGAGGTAGTTGGGGATTCCTTAACCCCATAGGGATTTGATGATTATGCTTATGAATGGGATGTTGTTGTATTCTGATTGTTGTTTCCCATGGATGAATTGTGTTTATGTTGTTAGAAATTGGTGAAATTCTGGTATTCCAGCCTTGCATGTGACTATGTAAGGATTGTTGGGTGTTCTGAGTAGTTTACCGTGTAGGTCAAAAATGATTTAATCGGTAGAGTTGGTGATTTATCGGGTGAGGTCTGGAATAAACAATATGGTTTAGTTGTAGAATACTAGGCTAAGACTACTGGGCTGGTGTGGTGAGAATCGGTTGAGTTTTGAGCTTCTGAGGAATTTCTGAACAGTGAGATTTTTGTGAAATCGCAGACATTCGCCAGCACCTTCGTTGAGCGAGCTAGTAGCGAGCATTCGCTAGGCGAGTTGGGTAGCGAACACTTCCAGTAGCCACTGTTTGCACTCGCTAGCAGGTTCGCTAGGCGAATGAGGTAGCGAACGTTTGCTGAGGCCTTGTAACACCCCCTTCTATACCCCCAAATAAACAAATAAATCACATAATAAAATTTCATTAGAGTAAATTTGAAACATGGTATAAAAGAAATATGCCACATCATTCACCAAAATAACATACAACACCTGCTCTATAAAAGACATGCAACAGTGGGGTATTTCAACAAAGGAACTCAGTCCTTTCACCCACATCTCAATATTTAGAATTAAAGCGGAAAATCTAAACATTGAATCACTTAAAACATGTAATCATATAAATACATATCATTCAGTTTGTTTCATCACATAATTTGTGTTTACATAAACATTTATCATCAGATACATATACAAAAGGTATCCCAAAAGAATACTATACAATCCTAACTACCCGGTGCTACATATCAGAGCATAACCGACCAAAAGAATGAAGTTATACTTCACAAAAGAAACCTCCAGCAAAGCTAATATGCAATGCCTCATAGAGCATTATAAAACAGCAGAAGGGTGAGAAATATTATCATAATAATCAATGCATATAACTATATATATACACAAGCATAGAATACACAGATTTCGCATTTCTCACCACAATTCATTCATAACTCATCATACATTTCACAACATGTATAAACACACATGGATAATCACAAGACATGTTCATCATGCACATATCCATAGTTCTCTACTCAACAATCCACACACAAGCATAATTCATATAACAATGATATCTATGCTATGTGACCCAACACAACTCAATGCAACTCATGCCATGTGGTACCAACACTTGTTATCATTTTTCGGTTTTTACACTTAAACCAGGTCCACTCTTCTAGACCGATAACAACAAAAGCCTGTCCTCTAAGCTTTCAAACCCACTATTCTAGGCTTGGGACAAGTCACTAGTCTCCATGAAACTAGCCAACATTGCCTCTTGACTAAATGATGCATATGCAATCAACAACCAAATGCACTTAAGACCGTTCTCGCATCTTAATCTCATGCATTCTCAAATAATTCATCACATACGAATTATAATCATGATTGCACACACAACATATTCATATTCAATATCATCAATATATTTACCAACCAATGCACACATATCCACAATATGTTCTCATGCATTATTCATAACATCGCATACAAACAATATGCATTCACAATCCAATATCATCACCACATTATCAAGCAACGCACACATATTCACAATATGTTCTCATGCATTATTCACAACATCGCATACAAACAATATGCATTCACAACATCGTGTTCACGACAACGAATTCAATAACATTCATCATGCATTTTAATCAATTAAAACAATGCATTATATTTGTCAAAAGACCACAATTCATAATATATGATTCACGCCATACAGCTACCCACAGCATATACTTCACGACACACAATTATTTATTCCAACAAGGATCAAACACAATCGAACAAAGAAATCAACATGGAATGGAATCACAGAGAAAACCAATTGTTGTCACGCTCGCTAGCATGCTCGCCTAGAGAGTCTCTAGCGAGTGCTCGCTACCTGTTCTCCTAGCGAACAAACTCACGAAGGCAAACAGAAGGTATTGTCTTGCTTTGCTACCCAGCTCGCTACAGCGAAGTCCTAGCGAACCTTCGCTGCCCCATTCGCTACCAGCGAAGAACCTCAAATCCATCATGCTCAAGTCTGGGACCGCTCACTACCTACTCGCTACAACTCGCTGCAGCGAACGTTCGCGACCAGCTCGCCTAGAGAACAAGCTAGCGAGTGTCTGCGAACTTCAAAAGCCTCACTGTCCAACTTTCATAACTCTCCACAAAACCGACCGATTCTCACCAAACAAGTTCCATAGCCTTAGTCTAACCTCCCTCGACTAAATTATACCACTTATTCTCATTTTTTACCGTTAAAACTCGGTTTCTATCGATTAAACTCATTATGCCCTAGAATGGAAGTTGTAGAAAAACATCCAACAATCTAACCCAAGCATACATAATCATATACATTGACAAGATAATGATATTTCACACCCTTACCTTGGTTAAATCGATGCTTGAGAGTTGTTCTTGAGCTTTTCCAACTTTTCCTTCTTCTCCTTCTCTTTTCTCCTCTTTCTCCTTCTTTCTCTATTCTTTCTCTTATGTTTCCTTTTATCTCTTTTCTTTCCACTTTTCCTTTATAAGTATTTCTCTTCTATTCTTTCCATCATATTTCTCTTCTCAAACATCTACCAATTTCATTTAATTAATCATCCATCAATTAAACAATCCCCACAAATCATTTAATTAATATAAATAATTAATTAATAAAAATTGGGTTGTTACAGGCCTCGCTAGGCGAGTGAGCCAGCGAGCGTGACAGAATGTGATTTTTGTGTTGTCTTGCCTTGTATTTCGTTTTGTAGGATTCCTTGGGTTGTGATAGGTCGAGAGATGTTGTTTAGGGGTAAAGAGAGTATACTTAATGTGGAAAGGTGAATTATGAAATATTGAATTTAATTGACATGATTAAATGGTGGGTGAGACATATATATGTAATATGTATATGATGCATAGTGAGGTGATCGGGAGGATCATGTGTACTCGGGGTTCGAATGTGAGTTCCCCTAATATTTAACTTGATTGATATAATTGATTGGTATGTATATGTGTGTGTGTGTGTGTGTGTGTGTGTGTGTGTGTGTGTGTGTGTGTGTGTGTGATGTATGGTGATGTGATCAGTAGGATCGTGTGCACTTAGCGTGCTTGACGGTTGTGTGTTGTGCATAGCATGGTGTCTTGGTATGGTTGAATCATGTCTCGGATGGAGCGTAAGTGATTCAACTGTACTCTCTTATGATGTTTATGATGTGCTCCTTTGTGGAGGGTTGATGGCCCAGTGTCCATCGGTGATTGTGGGGGATATATCATGTCTCAGGAGGAGCGTAAGTAATCTATCCTGTCTATGATGTGCTCCTTTGTGGAGGGTTGATGGCCAGGTGTCCATCGGTGAGTGCGGAGTTGAATCATGTCTCGGATGGAGCGTAAGTGATTCACCCGTACTCCTTTGTGGAGAATTGTGGGGATATATCATGTCTCAGGAGGAGCGTAAGTGATCTATCCTGTTTATGATGTGCTCCCTTGTGGAGGGTTGATGGCCAGGTGTCCATCGGTGATGATGAGTCGGTACCGCATGCATGTGTTGGGTTTCATTCTTGCATTATGATATGTTGTGTTGATGTTTGGACAGTAGGTCCTGTTTGATGTTGGTGGGGTGATGATTTGTTTATTTACTGCCTTTTTATTCATGTATTTTATTACCGATGATTTTGATCATGTTTTCTCACCCATCTGTTGTTATTATGGTTTGTGCTTCTTCGGAAGTACAGATAATTCAGGTGCATAGCTAGCTTGGATAGTGGTGTGTGAGTCGAGTCGTAGGATGCTCCGATACGTAACACGGGACTTGGGTGTTTATTTGTTTTTATGTTGAGTTGTTCTATTTCCTGTGACGTATCAAGTTTGGTGAACCTTGCTAATGAGTACTTTGTGTATTTTGGCGGATGGTCGTGAATGATGGATAATGATAACTTTCCACTGCTTTAATTTGAAAATCATGTAATGAAGTGTTTTGATGAATTTTGTGAATGTGATATCCCACTTTTGAAGGGAAACTCTGATATTCATTTGATTTAATCGTATTTTATTTTAATTTAGGAAAGTGGGGTGTTACAGTACCACATTCGATGCATCATAGGATTACTATATGGTGAAGTGATGGAATTGTGGAGAATATTGAGGCAGATCAAAGTTATTTCTTGGCTGAAGTGAACCATATGGATAAGCGCAATTTCGACAGGAATTTGGCAAATATCAACCCTTGTCGACCTGCTGATTTTGTGTTTGATCCTAATGATGCTGCGTATTATTTCCTTCGTTTACACCCAAATTATGGGTTTTAGTTGGATAGAGAGGTTGTAGGTGAAAACCTCAAGTTTGAAGGGATATCATATATCCAACTAACTAACTGGTGAGATAAGTTTGATGGTTATGTCTAAATCCAACACAATGGAAAAGATTTCAGCTTACGTAGCCGAAAATAGATTAAAAGCAACCTTAGAGGCCGAATTTAGGTACATGGTTGTCGAAGCCAAAGAAGATAATGTGCACCTCAAGGCATTGGGATGCAGCTGAGACGGGGCCAGACGCAGCCAGTCGAAAAGACCCAAGTGAAAATCGGAGAATGGCAGTCTGAGTCGGGCCTCTTTGAAATAAAACTCGTGCATGGGAAATGTCCGCCGCCCATATCTCGAGCAGACACGGTGATGTTCCTTGGGACGGTACACTTTCCAGTTCTGCGGCTCTCCCTCCACCCGGTCTTCCACAGTGGTATGGGCGCTGGACATATCAAAGGCAAAACAAGAAGGGGTGGATAGAGGCTCCTCGGCCACCCATTCCTCGATGGGGAGAACCCTCTCGTCGAAATCTGGAACCTCGGGCTCGTTGTCTTCGATCATCGTCCCCAGGATCAAGGCCGACATGAACACCTGAAAAGCAGAGGATAATGGTGAATTCGATAGCCAAGATCAAATTCACCCTTCCACCGCAAGTCAAGTGAAAGGGCGACGAGGGCGGTTTCGTGAATAGAAGATAAAACGCCCGGGCAAGTCCCCGGGGAGCATTCCCCCGCCACTTCTCCACGGGACATTCAAACTAACCTATCGCCCCTCCCCGGGGGCTTCATCGGAAGAAGCACCCATCCCCGGGTGTCGCTTGCGCGAAAATAAGGTGCCGGCATGACAGAAGAGTCGCCACCTTTCGTTATTTATCCCTCAGAGCGGGAAAGGAAACGATCGGAAAAACCTGACGAATAAGGGTAAGACAAGGTCGTCGCAACCATTGTCTGGGTTCGGGAGTCGGTTACGCAAGGGGAAGGTATTAGCACCCCTCACGTCCGTCGTACTCGACGGGATCCTCGCTTGTTTGTTTACTTGGACGGATTGGTTATAATCTATCTACCTATCAAGGCTGGCTGAAAAAGAAAAGAAAAATGACTCGGCAAAGCATCACACTTTATGCCTACGTATTCCCATCAGAGAATGAGAAATCAGAGTCAACGTAGTTCGGCTAACTATGGGTGAAGATGGGGAAGGTTGCTCGCTAGGACATCGCATCCTATGCCTACGTACTTTCATCTGATATGAAAGATCAGAGCAAACGTAGTTCGGGAAACTACGGGATAAAGGCTCAACTAGGAGGGAGACTATCAAGTCCTACTGTTATCATGCCATGGATTCATCCTATGGTTGAGGTTTGAACAGGGAACTCCTATATGTTGTCATGCATAGGTTTCAACCTAAAAGTCTATCATCAAATCCTCATCAGAGGAAATGAGAGTCCTAAGGGATCATGTCAATGATACACCAAAACAGACAAAAGCATCAGCTTTAACGGTAAAATGCATGCAATGCAAGTGAGGGAGGAAATATGTGTGGGGCTTCAGCCTCCACAAGCTCATCTCAACCTCAAGCCAGTCATGAAATAACAGTAATCAGACTGAAAAATAAACAATCATGCTATCAAGCAATATCAGGTAAGAGAAAGGAAGTGCCATCAGGCAAACAAAACCACACTTGAGAAAGAATCAATCCACTCTCTAATTCTAACCCTAATCACAGAATCTGAATCAAATCTAAGCAAAGCCCTCAGGCAAAAACCCTGAACAAGAGAAATCAATCCCAGTCTTCAAGCTTCAGAACAAGCTTACCAAAGAAAGGGAGCTAAGCAAGCAGGCTCATAGTGTCTTCCTCAGGAAAGCACTAGGAGGTGACTACTCAGGAGTCATACCCTATGTGGCTCAACCACTGTGATCAGTTTACATTCCTCCTCAGGAGAAATTAAACTCACAAGCAGGCTCCAACATCACTGGATATTTAGGAAATCCTATCTGAACTAGTGGAGCTAAGTGAATAGACCCATAGGACCTTCCTCAGGAAAGTACTAGGAGGCTTCCACTTAGGAGTTGTATCCCATGTGGCTCAACAACATGTGATCAGTTTACATTCCTCCTCAGGAGAAATTAAACTCACAAGTTGGCTCCAACATCATTGGATACTTGAGAAATCCTAGATAAACTAAGGGAACTAAGTGAATAGACCCATAGGACCTTCCTCAGGAAAGTACTAGGAGGCTTCCACTTAGGAGTTGTACCCCATGTGGCTCAACAACATGTGATCAGTTTACATTCCTCCTCAGGAGAAATTAAACTCACAAGTTGGCTCCAACATCATTGGATACTTGAGAAAGAGGTGAGAAGAAAGAATGAAAGTCATTCATAGTGCTTTCCTCAGGAAAGTACCATGAACTTCCTTCAAACTTCAGGATCTCAAACCTCACAAACAGGGAACAAGCCAAGCTCTGGGTCTCTGAATCTTGGTCTACAAGCTTCTCTCCATGATGCTCTCCAACAAGGTCTTCAAGGCAACACAAGCCCCACAACAAATTCCCCACAATGAACCCCAAGGATGGACAGATAACCACAGGGCAGACAAAATCAACAGGCAACTTCAGAAAATACCTAAAAATACTAAACTAATGGGGAAAAATCTAACAAATATTCACAAGGGTCCTCAACACCTACTCATAATATCTACAAAGGTCTCTACCTAAAAATCAAGATAACACTCAATCAAAGAAAGTGAATCAACACCTAAACACAATTTAAACCCTAATTAGGATACCCTAAATCTACCCTAATTAAACTAATCAAGATTTAATTCTAAAAATCTAGAAAAAATCCTATGGGGAACTATGATTCATCATCTAATTGCACAAAAAAGAAGGGATTAAAAACCCTAAGGGAAGGTCCTAAAACAATTCCTACAAAATCAAATACCAAATTAAGACTATTTAAAAGCTATTTATTTAGAAAATCTATTAAAAATATTAAACCTAAAAATAAAATCTCATTTTTATTTTTATAATTTTCTACACAATTTCATCTAATCATAGAAAAAAGAAGGATTAAAAAATCATTTATTTCCAATTTTTAATGAATTATTCAAAACAGAAAAATATTAAAAAGAAAATAAAAGAAATAAAATGAATTAAGGGAGGGGGGGTATGAAAAGTAATGCGCGCCAGTTCAAACCATTGGGCCATAAAAAAGGGGGGGGGGGCGAATAGCATTCTGGGCCCAGCGCTGGTTTAATGAAACGCAGCGTTTGGGATTAGTTTGAATTTCCCTCTCTCTTTCAGATTAAACCATCACCGTTGGATTAAATGAAATTGTCAAACTTTGGACTTGATCCAACGGCTTCTCCTTCATCGTCCCAAATGGGACCTAGGGTTTTCAGAACCCCCACCACCATGCAATCAAATTCGAGCTCCTCTAACTCTCTCCACACGCCACGAAACAACATGATTCTAAAATGAAAAATGATCTACTAAATGCCTAGAATAAAATGGTACGATCAGTTACCCTTAACTTGTTCTCAATAATTCCAACAGAATGCTTTAACATACTGGTACCACCATGCTAACCTGATATCAATCTTCACCAAGCTTCAGTCTAATGGTCTACAGATGCTCTACATGCTATGCTTATTAATCTGACCTAACTCACATTACCTAAAACGCCCTAAACAACTAATTCTTGAAGATTCAAGAATCTTACACCTGTCACAAACCATCATGGATCGTGCCCTAACTTTCGAGAATTAATCCTCTACCCTAACACATCAATTATACACCTAAAGAATGAACTAAAACTACATAATTTAGGAGATAGAGAGTGAAGAAAGAACCTGTCAAGAGGTTATGGTGCAGTGATGTAGAGATGGTTCCAAGGCTTGGAGTTGGTTCAAGATGATCCTACAATGGTCCTCAACCTTCTGTTTGCACTTGTTGTGAAGGTGATGGCTGGTAGTGGAAGAAAACTCAAGTTGCTTCAACTTGAAGAAACTTCTCCAATGGCTATGTATCTCTCTCTCTTCTCTGACTTGGCTCAAGTTTCACCAACCTCTAACACTCCTCATGGCATTCTTTTTATAACAATTGATGGATGCTTCTAGATTCATCTAGAATGGGGTAGAAACTTCATGAAAGTCTCATGTGATGATAAGTTGGATTTCTCATATACCATATGCTATGCCTTGCAATTCATTGCCAAATTCTCCTTACATGAGTTATTGAGTGTGGATGAGTGAAAAACAAGTGCACTTTTGGCTTGTGTAGGGTTTTGCAAAGTTGCCCTCTTATGCAAGCAACAAATTTCCAAAGGAACCTCATTTTTTAAGCCTCAAATGAAAATTCTAATTAAACCAATGTTCTCAAAATGGTTTTTCCAATCAAAATGATATATTGGATGACCTATTTTGGATTTGTGGATCTCCCAAATCACTTTTCAATTTCAACTTTTCAAGTTTATAAGCCTTTTTTAGTTCATTTTTGACCAATCATGTAATCTTGTGCTATGAGCTTTTCCAACAATTTGTGACCTTCTTTCTAGACTTAAAATCACATTTTGAGCAACTTTCATGTTTTGAGTTTTTCCATTTGAGGCTTGGAAATAGGAGTTTTAGGCATTGGATAAAATGACCTATAACTGACAAATGACCAAAATACCCCTGCCTTGTTCAAACCATAAGTTGAGTTCCACAAATCCAATCAAGGACTTCTACCACTCAAATTAAAGCTAAGAATATCCTCTTCAACATTCATGTTGACCAAGAAACCATAGGAATCATCCTACTAGGGCAAAAGTTGTCTGCAAGTTGGGTGACTTTCAAGGACCCAGATTCACACACCTCTGCTGACCTGTAATTTGTCAAAACCATAACTTGAGCTCTGTAACTCCTATCAAGGACTTCCACCACTCAAATTAAAGCTAAGAAGAAGCTCTACAACATTCATGTTGTGGGGAAGATGAGATATCAATCACATCTAGAGCTAAAACTGCCTGGAAAATAGGGATCAAATTAGGGTTTTTCCACTGACAATCCTCAGAAACCCTAACTCAAAACTTCTCAAACTCCTCAATCATGATGAGTTGGTCTAGGAATCATCTTTATAACATCTTTATATATCATTCCATGATCTCATGGCCCTTGGATTAGGTCTCAACCTTCTCCAAATCTTCAGCTGATCTAGGGTTGACCCAGTCAAAACCCTAATTCTACCATTCATGGTTGAATCTTCTGAATTCTTGCACAATGACATCTCTGGGCTTCATGATGGCTATCAAGACATCTCATAAGCTTTCTCAAAACATCAAGTTTATTCTCAAAGTCACAGAATCATCTGAGGAGCACCCACAACTCTCAAACTGTGAAACACACAACCCTGGTTTCAACCAATTCCTCTGAGGGTCTCTTGAGCTTTCTGATGAAGGTATCCATTTTCAAACACTCAATGAATGAATAATTGTTGGTCAAATTTTGGGGTGCAACAGCTGCCCCTATTCAAACGGCTTGGACCTGACTGGGTGAGAAGCGAACGGCTCTCAACCAATCAAGGTACGAGACGGTTGAATATCGGTAAACCCGAAAATTTGCCAACTGCACGACCACATGATACTCTGCGGAGAACAAACCTTCGAACACTGCAACACTAGCTGCTCAACAACTAGCTGGAGAGATACTGATCTGACATCGCCGCCGGAAACAAACATCATTCTGAGAGATACTCGACATCGCCGCCGTACCAACATCATCTCTACTGGGGATTTAAGGAGTCTGACATTGCCGTCGAACAAACATCCAACCTCGCTGCCGGAAATAAACATAATCTGACCTCGCCGTCGAATCCAAACATCCAACCTCGCCGCCGGACACAAGCATAATTTGACCTTGCCGTCGGATAATCAAAATACCCAACCTCACTGCTGGACAACTATAACACTGAACAACTCTGACCTGGGGTTCACCCCTAGTAAACGGAACAAAAGGTACACTTGCGTATTTGAAACTACTCCGCTGGGGATGAGAGACTTAACCGAGCACACTCTGATCTAGGGTTCACCCTCAGAACCATGACGAACATCGGAATACTGCTGCACACTGCCCGCCGTAGAACTTCAACATTAAAGGTATATGAAACCCTGGCCCCTGGCCACTTCCAGCTTCAGCTAGGAAAGATCTTCAAGTACTTCTGAAGATAAGCATCCTTGGCCTTCAAGGATGGTAACTCTGCAGGAGGTATCTTCGACTTCAGTCTAAAGCAATGGTCCTTGACCTTCAAGGATACATGGATCTACCTTCAGGCGACTCCACCTCTGCTATAGAGTATCCGTGACTTCAGTCAGGGATATACTTCGGCCTTCAGTCCGAAAAATGAATCCTAGGTCATTCATGACCTTGGGGGATAACCTTGCCCTTAGGCACCTTCGCTTCAGCATGGGAAATCTATGACTTCAGTCAGAGAAATGGTATCCTGAGCCGTTCATGACTCTACGGGGATTCAAACACTTTGCCTTCAGGCAAAACTCTACTTCAGCTGGAGAAACATCTTCGACTTCAGCCAGAAGAAAAACTATCCACTTGATCGCAATCAATCATCTCCTCAGGACAACTGACTTGGTCTTCAGACTCACACGAATCACACTGTTGTATCTACAACCCTGGAACCTTGTCTTCAGCTACCTGTTGATCCTTCAACACGGAAATCTGGACTCACCGGAACCTTCTGATATCGCCTTCTGGCGCTTATGAAATCCATCTTCAGATTAGACATCATTGTTGGAGCAGACATATCACGCTGCTAAGGACTTCAAGAATCATCTTGAACAAACAAATCCGTCAGGCCCCTTCAAGAATCATCTTGAACCGATAACCATTCTGGAGACTTTATTCTGCGGGGATTTCCAGGAATCTTCCTGGGCAACTCCTGCTGGAGACGCTATTGGGGAGCTCAAGTATCGTACTAGGCGAAACAACCCGGGAAGCTGTACTGAGGTCTTAAGAATCGTCTTAAGCAAATGGCCGTGCTGAGGGATTTGAGAATCATCTCGAACCGAAGACTTCGCTGGGGATCTCAAGAATCATCTTGAGCAAGCGAACTGTGGGGATTACACCGGGGTTTTTAGAATCATCTAAGAAAACAACCTTGCTGGGGAGAACATCAAGAATCGTCCTGAGCAACCGGTCTTTCGGTAGTACACCTGTACAAGAATGATAATTGCCTAGATCATGCTTATGACGCACATGCTTCTGCTATGCAGTCATGCTCAATGCCATGCAATCATGCACAATGCTATTGCAACGTCAGATGCTATGCAGTCATGCACAATGCTATGCAATCATGCACAATGCTATGCGATCATGCACAATGATGCGATCCCGTCAGCAAAATAAATGCCGAAAGGGGGAATCCTCCTGTCAAGGAGAAAGAACTGCTCAGATAGAGGAATCATCCTGCTGAGGAGAACGTGGACATGCCAATATCAATCAGGCTCTGTCTGGGGAATTGATCTTCCGCGAACTGCTGCAGGGGAACAACTTCAGCTGACTGCTGCAGGGGATGAAGCTCTACGAGAACTTGGATCTGCTAACATCAATCGCGAGAATGAACTGCGCGGCCGTCTCGGCTATTCTTCTGGGGATAACGACTCTGCGGGGAACCAACTTCAGCTGTTCAATACTCCGCTGGGGAAAAACCAATCATGATCTGATCAACTTCCACGGACTCGGATCTCTTGGACATCTGCAAACTCGGCTGAGGAAGGAGAAGTCATTCTGCTTTACTGGAGAGAGTGCGACTCAGGGGGAAATACAGCATCGGCTGTCCTACACTCTGCTGGGGAAAATTGATCATGATCTGATCAACTTCCAAGGATTCTGCTTTTCTGCGGACTCAGCCGGGGAGAGAAATTATTCCACTTCACTGGAGAGTACGACTCTGATGAGGGATTTCAATTCCGCTGGGGAAGAAAGAATCATCTGACTTCGGGGGAGAGTACAACTCTGCAAAGGAATACAACATCAGCTATTCCAACACTCTACTGGGGAAGAGGGAATCATCCAACTTCAGGAGAGAGCCTGACTCTGGTGAGGAATCTCGATTCCGCTGGAGACTTCAGTCTGGCATCATCAGTTACTGCATACTTCGGCGTACGAATAGCTTCCTACGAGACCTGCACTTGTGACCCGGTGTTGGGGAGAGACGACATCATTCTTCGGTGCTTGACTCAGCCGATGAGGTGACATTCCTTCAGGATGCATCTGCTTGGGGAAGAGAATCACCTCTACCTGGAGAAGACATATCAATGCTCACTATTCTGATTCTGATTCTGCGGAGGAGAGACTACTGAACTCTGCTGGAGAAGGAGGATTCATCCTGCTTCGGGGATACGCACGGCACGTCTTCTGGCGAGGTGCTACACCTGCAACAACACAAACAAACAGGCAAGATACCCTCCTCAAAGGGGCCTATCAGGGTTATTATCTCGTGACCATGTTCATTTAGTTAATTGTTTCAACAATCCATGGGCTTAGGCCCGCAAGTTTATGTATGCGCATTTTATCAAAAAAACACATCGGCGTTATCATTCGCAAACAAAACAGATAAATGCTAAACAGACAAGTAGAATTGCTGAATAATGTGCATTTTATTGATGATGAACCCCTGAATGGGCAAAAATGTTTTACAACAGAGGCAAGCTCCTGGAATGAGGAAGCCGCGCAAAAAGAAAACATAAATATACATCAGTATATACAAATGTCGGCAATCGAGGCGTAGACGAACACCATGAGTTGATCCCTCTAAGACCCACTCGACTTCGATACTTCTCCGATGCTTCAGCTTTGGAAGAGATTGATTCAGATGAACGGCCCTCAGGTCTTCCGAACCACTAAACAATGAAAGTCCATACGCGGAACGCAGTCATTTGCTTATTTAAATCCCTAACTTTTGCGTGAACCGCCCTTTCGGGTTTTCGGTTCACCGGGATACCCTTTTTTGCCGAAGCCGCCCAGTGTAGGTTTTCGACTTCGCGGGTGTACATTTTTTCAATATATCCCTAATTTTTGCCCGAACCTTTTATTCTGTTTTTGGTTCGCCGGGATGCCCCTTTTTTGCCTGGACTCTTTCTTTTTTTTGTCCAGCGGGTCGCTTTCAAGCAAAGTATTTTTTAACTGCGTCCGCGTTCACCGGGGATGCAAAATCTTCACCATCCATCGTGGATAACAACAAAGCTCCTCCCGAGAAGACCTTGCTGACGACATACGGCCCTTCGTAATTCGGAGTCCACTTGCCCCGGTGATCGGAGTGTGGCGGAAGAATCTTCTTCAGGACGAGATCACCCGTCTGAAAGCTTCGAGGACGCACCTTCTTATCATAAGCTTTCTTCATTCGGCTTTGGTACAGGCGACCAAATGCAATCGATGCTAACCTCTTCTCGTCCATCAGGCTGAGCTGGTTCAGGCGATTCGTCACCCATTCTGCCTCATCAAGTTTCACATCAGCCAAAACTCGCAAAGAGGGAATCTCCACTTCTAGCGGTAGGACAACTTCCATACCGTACACCAAGGAGAAAGGAGTTGCCCCGGTCGACGTACGCACCGTCGTACGATAACCGTGCAAGGCAAACGGCAGCATCTCGTGCCAATCTTTATACGTCACAACCATCTTCTGAACAATCTTCTTGATGTTCTTATTGGCCGCTTCAACAGCGCCATTCATCTTCGGCCGATAAGGAGATGAGTTGTGGTGTTCAATCTTGAAGCTCTGGCACAGCTCCTTCATCATCTTATTATTCAAATTCGAACCATTATCAGTAATGATCCGCTCGGGAATTCCATAGCGACAGATGATGTCCCTCTTTATGAACTTAGCTACCACCTGCTTGGTCACATTAGCGTACGAGGCTGCCTCCACCCACTTGGTGAAGTAGTCGATAGCTACCAGAATGAAACGATGACCATTGGATGCAGTGGGCTCGATCTTGCCTATCATGTCGATGCCCCACATGGAGAACGGCCAAGGGGAGGACATGACATTCAATGGGCACGGCGGTACATGAACTTTATCAGCATAAATCTGGCATTTGTGACATTTCTTCGCGAATCTGAAGCAATCCGACTCCATAGTCAACCAGTAATATCCTGCTCTCAGGATCTTTCTCGTCATGGCATGCCCGCCGGCGTGCGTACCAAATGTGCCCTCATGGACTTCCTCCATGAGCATACTTGCTTCCTTCTCATCTACACATCTGAGTAGCACGAGATCGTGGTTTCTCTTATACAGCACTCCATCAGGGTTGAGGTAAAAGTTTCCAGATAGCCTCCTCAGAGTCTTCTTATCTTGGGTTGACGCACCCACAGGATACTCCTTAGTCATAAGGAAGGTCTGGATGTCGTGGAACCATGGCTTGCCGTCAGTGGCATCCTCGATTGCGAACACATATGCTGGTCTGTCAAGACGCGAAAGAACAATGCTTGGAGCCTCATTCCAAAGATTGACCTTATACATTGAAGCCAACGTGGCTAAAGCATCAGCCATTTGATTTTCAGCCCGGGGTACATGATGAAGTTCTACTCGATCAAAGAACGGAAGCAGCCTCCTGGCATAATTCATGTACGGCACCAAATTCGGTTGACGAGTTTCCCACTCCCCTTTGATCTGATTGATTACAAGCGCTGAGTCACCATATATGTCTAGATTCTTGATTCTCAAATCAATTGCCTCTTCTAGACCCATAATACACGCTTCGTACTCGGCTTCGTTGTTGGTAACTGGAAACGTCAGTCTCGCAGTAAACGGGATGTGGGATCCGTGAGGAGTCGTGATGATAGCCCCGATACCACTTCCATAGGAATTAACCGCTCCGTCGAATATCAACTTCCACTGAGACTTCCTATCTGGCCCCTCATCGGGCAATGGCTCATCACAATCCTTCGCTTTGAGAAACATAATGTCCTCGTCAGGGAACTCGAACTTCATCGGCTGATAGTCTTCGATTGGCTGTTCGGCAAGGTAGTCAGACAATACGCTTCCCTTGATGGCTTTCTGGGAGACGTACTGAATATCATATTCTGTTAACACCATCTGCCATCTGGCAATCCTGCCCGAAAGAGCCTGCTTCTCGAAGACGTACTTGATCGGATCCATCTTCGAAATCAGCATAGTGGTGTGGTTGAGCATATACTGTCGTAGACGTCTGGCGGCCCAAGCTAATGCGCAACACGTCTTCTCCAGCATCGAGTATCGAGATTCACACTCAGTGAACTTTTTACTCAAATAATAAATGGCATGCTCTTTTCTGCCCGTCTCGTCGTGCTGACCGAGAACACACCCCATGCTATTCTCCAGGACTGTCAAGTACATGATTAATGGCCGTCCAGCCACTGGGGGTATCAAGATTGGAGGTTCTTGAAGATACTGCTTTATCTTATCGAATGCCTTCTGGCAATCTTCATTCCAAGTAATCGCCTGATTTTTCTTTAACAACTTGAACATCGGTTCACAAGTGGCCGTGAGCTGAGAGATAAACCTTGCAATGTAGTTTATTCGGCCCAAGAAACCACGAACTTCTTTTTCTGTTTTCGGCGCTGGCATTTCTTGGATAGCTTTTATTTTCGCAGGATCAACTTCAATACCTCGTTCACTAACGATGAACCCCAATAACTTTCCGGACCGCACTCCGAAAGTGCACTTGTTAGGATTCAGCCTCAGCTTGAACTTCCTAAGCCTTTCAAACAGCTTCAGCAAATTGACCAGATGCTCCTCCTCCGTTTGGGATTTTGCAATCATGTCATCAACATAGACCTCGATCTCATGATGAATCATATCATGAAACAAAGTTACCATTGCTCGCTGGTAAGTGGCCCCTGCGTTCTTCAGACCGAAGGGCATTACCTTGTAGCAAAACGTGCCCCAGGGGGTAATAAATGTCGTTTTCTCCATGTCCTCCGGCGCCATCTTAATCTGATTGTAACCGGAGAAGCCATCCATGAACGAAAACACGGAAAACTGGGCTGTATTGTCGACCAACACATCGATATGAGGCAACGGGAAATCATCCTTAGGGCTCGCCCTATTCAAATCCCGATAATCGACGCACATGCGTACCTTACCGTCCTTCTTCGGTACAGGCACTATGTTGGCGACCCACGGAGGGTAGGTGGTAACGGCTAGAAATCCTGCGTCCAACTGCTTCTGGACCTCTTCTTTGATTTTTACCGCCATGTCTGGTCTCGTCCTCCTAAGCTTCTGCTTGACTGGAGGGCAATCTTCTCGCAACGGCAAGCGATGAACCACGATATCTGTGTCAAGTCCGGGCATATCCTCATATGACCAAGCAAAGACGTCACTATACTCTCGCAGCATCTCGACCAGTCTATGCTTGACATCATTCTGCAGCGCAGCCCCAACCCTGACATTCCTGATAAGCTCCTCAGAACCCAGATTTATGATCTCAATATCCTCCTCATGAGGCAGAATAACCTTCTCCTCTTGTCTCAACAAGCGGGCCAACTCTTCCGGAAGGTCTTCGTCTTCATCAATCTCATCCTCGGCTTGATAGATCGGGCAATCAAAGTCGTAGTGAGCCGTAGAGGGTCCAGAGTCGATGTCATCTGTTACGTGGATCCTGCAATAACAAGGGTTAAGTTTAAAGCAAGAATATGCAGGTTAGCACGAACCTCGTTGCCATTTTGCTGTTTTTCAAAACAAACATAAAATATGAATAACAGAGAACACAATATTTGATTACGAAGAAAACGCCTTTTATTTATTAACAAAATGCATACACATAATCCAACAAGGCCCTGACAGTAAAACCACTATGCCCCGGGCAGGACATAGGGTTGTACAAAGATTGTAAAAAGCAAATCATTACTCTTCACTCGTCAGCTCGATAATCTCCTTGATGGTCCAATTGTGAAGGCGCTCGCCTGGCTTGCTCGGTTGAATCCAGGCGTCAAGATCACAATCACTGTCCCCGCTGTCTTCAGACGTCGCGTTGACACTCTCGAAGATCACTCCCCCCTTGGTGAATAGGATCGGCCCTTTCCCACGAGACGAGCTACCTGAAGAAGATGAAGCTTCAGCTTCCGGAGAATATCCCAATCCAAACTTATCCTGTTTGAATGGTATATCCAAGACATGCCCCCAGCCTGGGGTGGAACCGGCTTCGACAACGGCTCTAGCTTCCTTAAACGAAGAGAGGTTCACCTCTTGCTTCTCTGCAACAACGGGAGCTACCTCCTTCACCCTGACGGTTTCAAACGCCTGGCAAAGAGTCTCATGGATCTCGCCATCCATTTTGACATATTTAAAGGACGAGAGGTGGCTTACCATGATGTCCTCCTCTCCACAGACTGTCACTATGCTGCCCCCAACAGCATATTTAAGCTTCTGATGCAGCGTAGACGTCACGGCACCAGCAGAATGAATCCATGGCCGACCTAAGAGGCAACTATAGGCGGGCATGATATCCATAATATAGAACACCGCATTAAACGTCTCTGGTCCAACTTGAATTGGCAGGGTCAATTCTCCGAAGACGTGGCGCTTGGTTCCGTCAAAGGCCTTCACGACCAGATCACTGGGCGTGCACAGCAGTCCACGGGTATCCAACTTCATCAGTGCCTTCTTCGGAAGCACGTTAAGCGAGGAACCCGTATCTACTAGGACATGTGACATAATCGTGCCCCTGCACTGTATCGAGACGTGCAAGGCATTGTTGTGATCTCTTCCCTTGGGCGTCAGCTCCAGGTCTGTAAATCCCAGCCCATTACCAGCATTGACATGGGCTACTACTTCCTCAAGTTGATTAACTGATATCTCCTGCGGCACGTATGCAGCATTCAATACTTTCAGCAACGCGTTGCGGTGCGCTTCAGAACACAGCAACAGGTTAAGAATCGAGATCTTCGACGGAGTCTGGTGAAGATGATCTACAATCTTGTAGTCACTTTTCCTGATCAGTCGCATGAACTCTTCTGCATCTTTAACCAACAAGTCTTTTTCTGCCCCTGCAGGAACCTCTCCAACAGCTTTACCTTTGCCTTTGTCCACAGCGTCAGCCCGGACTACTTTCTCTGCGGTGACCTCTGCCGGCGCGAACACTCTGCCACTCCTGGTGATACCACTGGCTTCAGCAAGATTCTGCGCAGTTGATCCGGACGGCTCAAGCTCTATCTTCTGACCATTACAATACACTTCGGCGCCATAATGCCATGGGACGGCATTAGTGCTCTCGAATGGGATCGGTCCAGCCCTGGTGATGGTAATAGTAGGAGGACGAGGCGCAGAAATAGTGATAGGGTGGCGAGGAATGGTGATAGTAGCAACTTCGTCCGCCTGCTTCAGCATGACTTCCCCTGACGCTTTTTCAACGCTTCGACTGAACTGCAAAATACCCTCGGTCATCAGACTTTGGATACCTTCACTCAACTGCTCACACCCATCAGGAAGTGTAGCACAAGCCATGCAAAACTCTCCACATCCGGGAAAGAAGCCCTTCTTTAGCAGCTTAGCTTTAACAAAGCTCAACGGCGTCTTCAGATCTTTGACATCAGTCAGCAAGTCTGAATCCTCTTCAGTGATAACAGCATTTACTCCGCCCCCCCTGTGATGAGGCATTGGATTCTTGGTGACGTTGGGCACGTTGTCAGAAAATTTGATAACCTTGGCGTCAACCAAGTCCTGGACTTTATGCTTAAAAGCTTTGCAATTCTCAACTGTATGGCCAGGTGCCCCAGAATGAAATTCACAAGTAGCATTAGCATCGTACCCCGGTGGTGGTGCCCCTGTCAAGGGAGCCAACGTCCTTTTCTGAACTAACTGGAGCTGAAGCAGCGTCTGCAGAAGCTGGGCATATGACATAGGAGGAGTTTCCAAATGACGGTTTGCGAGGGGACCCCGATTCTGATATCTCTTATATCCCGGGTTATTCTGTTGCTGGGGCTGCTGCTGCGGCTGCGGGGGTGCAGCTGGGATGTTTATGCTAGCAATCTGAGACTGAGGGCCCTTGCCCTTTCTCCTAGCATTAGAGACAGCACTGGCATCGCCCTCTCGGCGTTTGCCAGTATAGGGTTTCTTGCTAGCCCCTCCAGATGAGGATGATTCGCCTTGAATCTTCCCGATCTTTATACCATTTTCAACATGCTCGCCCAAAGTGATGAGGGCTGAGAATGTCCCGGACATGCCACTGATCAGCTTCTCATAATAGACTCCGGGAAGAGTAGCCACGAACATTTGTACCAACTCACGCTCAACCATCGGCGGTTGAACCCGAGCAGCCAATTCACGCCACCGCTGGGCGTACTCTTTGAAGCTTTCATTGCTCCGCTGCGAGAGATTCTGAAGCTGAACTCGGTTGGGAGCCAAGTCGCTATTATACTGATAGTGGAGAACAAACGCTTCAGCGAGATCTTTCCACGTTCGCACAGCAGCGGGTTCCAAACCCATATACCATTCAAGCGATGGGCCAGAAAGACTATCCTGAAAGAAGTGCATCAGCAGCTTCTCATCGTCAGAATAAGCGGACATCTTTCTGTAATAAGATCGGAGGTGAACACGGGGACAAGTAGTGCCTCTATACTTCTCAAAGATAGGCACCTTAAACTTGTGAGGTACTTTAAAGTCAGCAATCAACCCGAGTTTGGACATGTCAACGCCCAATGTGTTCTGATTTTCTATATCTCTCATTTTATCTTCCAGCGCCTTGAACCTGAGTCGAGCCTCAGCAGTCAACTCAGCCTCTACACCTCTCTGAGAGAAAATGTCATCCTGATGGTCCTCCAGCCACGGTTGAGGCACCACTATATTTCCTGCACCAACATTGCCGTTGACCGGCCCCACGGTAACATTGGCTCCCAAACCACCATTGACGGCGCCCGCCGCGTTAAGTCCGAGATTAGTCATAAGATTGCCGTTAGCACTACCGTTGCCCCCGGCAGCAGGAACAACGTTCTGTGGAGTATCCCCTTGAGGAGGAGTAGGTACGGCCCCGCCGTGAAGTATTCCATTGCTGTCAACCCTGGAGATGAGAGGTTGAACCAAAGTACGAAGCTGATCTTGCCCGTTTGCAACTACTTGCATCAACTCCATAAAGCGATCCATCCTTTCACGAAGCTCCTGAACATCTGTCTGTACTTGGTCCATGATTCTCGTTTGATTGGCGCGAGTTGAGTAGCGGTGGATGAATCTTTGATCAATCCTGGAGATCGAAAGCAGCTCGGAACCTGAGTACCTGAAAAACCTGTCAAGATTAAGGGTTAGGAAAAGCAACAGAATGTATGTCATGCAAGAATGCTTCATGCAAATGCATGCGTGTATCTGTGTGCTTGAGAGATTTCCCCCGATCCTGGCACCTGCTGACAATAATAAGGAGAGGATTCTGGGCCCAATCACGGAAACAGTAACCTCACATAGCAATAGTCAGATTCGACACAACAAGGATCGAGAACTCGTACACGACAGTCTTTCTGAGAACAGCTGCAGTAACACAATGAGAGATCTTGGATCGGGGAAACGGTACCTGTCACAGACACACGCTAATGGGAATGATTATGCAATCTAATGCAAGATGCAGGCATGCAACAATATATCCAGGTGGCTGCTGTGGAGATTCGATGTCAATAGTCACTGATGAAAAGGAAACCCCGGTGTAAACCCACTGATCTGATCTGTTGTGAATAACCATCTGATAGGATCGAGATCAAACTTCTGCTCTGTCAAGAACGAAGGCTTGATAATAAAGACCCCGGATGCAAGATCAAGGAATATCTGTTGATGAAGTCTTCAGACCCCAAATCAAAAATCTGCCCTCTCAAGAACAAATACACAGCTGCTGATGAGATCTCCAAACCCCACTCAAAATCTGCCCTATCAAGAACAAACAACAACTACTGACGAGATCTTCAGACCCCATTCAAAAATCTGCTCCATCAAGAACAAACAACAACTGCTGACGAGATCTTCAGACCCCATTCAAAAATCTGCTCCATCCAGAACAAACCTCTGATAACAATACACTGATCAAAGCCTGCTCTATCAAGAACAGACAAACACCCGATGATAAGATCCTCTGATCAAACCCTTGCTCTATCAAGAACATCTCTGCAACTGAGAACCCAACATAACTGATTCACTGTCAAGAAAACCAGGTGGTCTGGAGGTCAAAGTTTCCTGCAATATCCCAACCCCACTCACAGGTATGATGGACCTAATCCACGGTCAAAGGTACGGCATCCTATGCGGTCATCAGCGTCACAGACTTTCATGAGTGACAATACGATTCCCAGAAGGAGTGGTATCATCAAGTCATGAAGAGGCCTCTCTTAGCTGACTTCCAAATGATCGGTCCCCAGAGTCGACAATCCTCACGTCTGGACTCCCCTCAGATCCTCAGGACCGGAAAGGAGCACCTCTGCAAGAATCTCGTCTGAGCGCAGATTTTCGTAGGGAACTGTGCCTGCTCAGCAGACAGGTTCGTCTACTACTTCTCCGCAACTATATCTAGGTGTGTACTCAAGCCCAGGTCCGGCTTTTCACTCACAGTAACATCCCTCTCCCACAGCAGCACAGATAATCATATCAAACTGGAAATAAAATGCGGGAAATAAAATGCGGGAAGTAAAGATGCGATAAATAAACGCAACCCAACAAGCAAACACACAAACGATAGGATTGACTCGCGTAGGGGATGGGAAACGGTCCCAGCATAAGGGATGGGAAAAGTCCCTAGATGCTTTACATCCCCAGCAGAGTCGCCAGCTGTCGCTTGCGCGAAAATAAGGTGCCGGCATGACAGAAGAGTCGCCACCTTTCGTTATTTATCCCTCAGAGCGGGAAAGGAAACGATCGGAAAAACCTGACGAATAAGGGTAAGACAAGGTCGTCGCAACCATTGTCTGGGTTCGGGAGTCGGTTACGCAAGGGGAAGGTATTAGCACCCCTCACGTCCGTCGTACTCGACGGGATCCTCGCTTGTTTGTTTACTTGGACGGATTGGTTATAATCTATCTACCTATCAAGGCTGGCTGAAAAAGAAAAGAAAAATGACTCGGCAAAGCATCGCACTTTATGCCTACGTATTCCCATCAGAGAATGAGAAATCAGAGTCAACGTAGTTCGGCTAACTATGGGTGAAGATGGGGAAGGTTGCTCGCTAGGACATCGCATCCTATGCCTACGTACTTTCATCTGATATGAAAGATCAGAGCAAACGTAGTTCGGGAAACTACGGGATAAAGGCTCAACTAGGAGGGAGACTATCAAGTCCTACTGTTATCATGCCATGGATTCATCCTATGGTTGAGGTTTGAACAGGGAACTCCTATATGTTGTCATGCATAGGTTTCAACCTAAAAGTCTATCATCAAATCCTCATCAGAGGAAATGAGAGTCCTAAGGGATCATGTCAATGATACACCAAAACAGACAAAAGCATCAGCTTTAACGGTAAAATGCATGCAATGCAAGTGAGGGAGGAAATGTGTGTGGGGCTTCAGCCTCCACAAGCTCATCTCAACCTCAAGCCAGTCATGAAATAACAGTAATCAGACTGAAAAATAAACAATCATGCTATCAAGCAATATCAGGTAAGAGAAAGGAAGTGCCATCAGGCAAACAAAACCACACTTGAGAAAGAATCAATCCACTCTCTAATTCTAACCCTAATCACAGAATCTGAATCAAATCTAAGCAAAGCCCTCAGGCAAAAACCCTGAACAAGAGAAATCAATCCCAGTCTTCAAGCTTCAGAACAAGCTTACCAAAGAAAGGGAGCTAAGCAAGCAGGCTCATAGTGTCTTCCTCAGGAAAGCACTAGGAGGTGACTACTCAGGAGTCATACCCTATGTGGCTCAACCACTGTGATCAGTTTACATTCCTCCTCAGGAGAAATTAAACTCACAAGCAGGCTCCAACATCACTGGATATTTAGGAAATCCTATCTGAACTAGTGGAGCTAAGTGAATAGACCCATAGGACCTTCCTCAGGAAAGTACTAGGAGGCTTCCACTTAGGAGTTGTATCCCATGTGGCTCAACAACATGTGATCAGTTTACATTCCTCCTCAGGAGAAATTAAACTCACAAGTTGGCTCCAACATCATTGGATACTTGAGAAATCCTAGATAAACTAAGGGAACTAAGTGAATAGACCCATAGGACCTTCCTCAGGAAAGTACTAGGAGGCTTCCACTTAGGAGTTGTACCCCATGTGGCTCAACAACATGTGATCAGTTTACATTCCTCCTCAGGAGAAATTAAACTCACAAGTTGGCTCCAACATCATTGGATACTTGAGAAAGAGGTGAGAAGAAAGAATGAAAGTCATTCATAGTGCTTTCCTCAGGAAAGTACCATGAACTTCCTTCAAACTTCAGGATCTCAAACCTCACAAACAGGGAACAAGCCAAGCTCTGGGTCTCTGAATCTTGGTCTACAAGCTTCTCTCCATGATGCTCTCCAACAAGGTCTTCAAGGCAACACAAGCCCCACAACAAATTCCCCACAATGAACCCCAAGGATGGACAGATAACCACAGGGCAGACAAAATCAACAGGCAACTTCAGAAAATACCTAAAAATACTAAACTAATGGGGAAAAATCTAACAAATATTCACAAGGGTCCTCAACACCTACTCATAATATCTACAAAGGTCTCTACCTAAAAATCAAGATAACACTCAATCAAAGAAAGTGAATCAACACCTAAACACAATTTAAACCCTAATTAGGATACCCTAAATCTACCCTAATTAAACTAATCAAGATTTAATTCTAAAAATCTAGAAAAAATCCTATGGGGAACTATGATTCATCATCTAATTGCACAAAAAAGAAGGGATTAAAAACCCTAAGGGAAGGTCCTAAAACAATTCCTACAAAATCAAATACCAAATTAAGACTATTTAAAAGCTATTTATTTAGAAAATCTATTAAAAATATTAAACCTAAAAATAAAATCTCATTTTTATTTTTATAATTTTCTACACAATTTCATCTAATCATAGAAAAAAGAAGGATTAAAAAATCATTTATTTCCAATTTTTAATGAATTATTCAAAACAGAAAAATATTAAAAAGAAAATAAAAGAAATAAAATGAATTAAGGGAGGGGGGGGTATGAAAAGTAATGCGCGCCAGTTCAAACCATTGGGCCATAAAAAAGGGGGGGGGGGGCGAATAGCATTCTGGGCCCAGCGCTGGTTTAATGAAACGCAGCGTTTGGGATTAGTTTGAATTTCCCTCTCTCTTTCAGATTAAACCATCACCGTTGGATTAAATGAAATTGTCAAACTTTGGACTTGATCCAACGGCTTCTCCTTCATCGTCCCAAATGGGACCTAGGGTTTTCAGAACCCCCACCACCATGCAATCAAATTCGAGCTCCTCTAACTCTCTCCACACGCCACGAAACAACATGATTCTAAAATGAAAAATGATCTACTAAATGCCTAGAATAAAATGGTACGATCAGTTACCCTTAACTTGTTCTCAATAATTCCAACAGAATGCTTTAACATACTGGTACCACCATGCTAACCTGATATCAATCTTCACCAAGCTTCAGTCTAATGGTCTACAGATGCTCTACATGCTATGCTTATTAATCTGACCTAACTCACATTACCTAAAACGCCCTAAACAACTAATTCTTGAAGATTCAAGAATCTTACACCTGTCACAAACCATCATGGATCGTGCCCTAACTTTCGAGAATTAATCCTCTACCCTAACACATCAATTATACACCTAAAGAATGAACTAAAACTACATAATTTAGGAGATAGAGAGTGAAGAAAGAACCTGTCAAGAGGTTATGGTGCAGTGATGTAGAGATGGTTCCAAGGCTTGGAGTTGGTTCAAGATGATCCTACAATGGTCCTCAACCTTCTGTTTGCACTTGTTGTGAAGGTGATGGCTGGTAGTGGAAGAAAACTCAAGTTGCTTCAACTTGAAGAAACTTCTCCAATGGCTATGTATCTCTCTCTCTTCTCTGACTTGGCTCAAGTTTCACCAACCTCTAACACTCCTCATGGCATTCTTTTTATAACAATTGATGGATGCTTCTAGATTCATCTAGAATGGGGTAGAAACTTCATGAAAGTCTCATGTGATGATAAGTTGGATTTCTCATATACCATATGCTATGCCTTGCAATTCATTGCCAAATTCTCCTTACATGAGTTATTGAGTGTGGATGAGTGAAAAACAAGTGCACTTTTGGCTTGTGTAGGGTTTTGCAAAGTTGCCCTCTTATGCAAGCAACAAATTTCCAAAGGAACCTCATTTTTTAAGCCTCAAATGAAAATTCTACTTAAACCAATGTTCTCAAAATGGTTTTTCCAATCAAAATGATATATTGGATGACCTATTTTGGATTTGTGGATCTCCCAAATCACTTTTCAATTTCAACTTTTCAAGTTTATAAGCCTTTTTTAGTTCATTTTTGACCAATCATGTAATCTTGTGCTATGAGCTTTTCCAACAATTTGTGACCTTCTTTCTAGACTTAAAATCACATTTTGAGCAACTTTCATGTTTTGAGTTTTTCCATTTGAGGCTTGGAAATAGGAGTTTTAGGCATTGGATAAAATGACCTATAACTGACAAATGACCAAAATACCCCTGCCTTGTTCAAACCATAAGTTGAGTTCCACAAATCCAATCAAGGACTTCTACCACTCAAATTAAAGCTAAGAAGATCCTCTTCAACATTCATGTTGACCAAGAAACCATAGGAATCATCCTACTAGGGCAAACGTTGTCTGCAAGTTGGGTGACTTTCAAGGACCCAGATTCACACACCTCTGCTGACCTGTAATTTGTCAAAACCATAACTTGAGCTCTGTAACTCCTATCAAGGACTTCCACCACTCAAATTAAAGCTAAGAAGAAGCTCTACAACATTCATGTTGTGGGGAAGATGAGATATCAATCACATCTAGAGCTAAAACTGCCTGGAAAATAGGGATCAAATTAGGGTTTTTCCACTGACAATCCTCAGAAACCCTAACTCAAAACTTCTCAAACTCCTCAATCATGATGAGTTGGTCTAGGAATCATCTTTATAACATCTTTATATATCATTCCATGATCTCATGGCCCTTGGATTAGGTCTCAACCTTCTCCAAATCTTCAGCTGATCTAGGGTTGACCCAGTCAAAACCCTAATTCTACCATTCATGGTTGAATCTTCTGAATTCTTGCACAATGACATCTCTGGGCTTCATGATGGCTATCAAGACATCTCATAAGCTTTCTCAAAACATCAAGTTTATTCTCAAAGTCACAGAATCATCTGAGGAGCACCCACAACTCTCAAACTGTGAAACACACAACCCTGGTTTCAACCAATTCCTCTGAGGGTCTCTTGAGCTTTCTGATGAAGGTATCCATTTTCAAACACTCAATGAATGAATAATTGTTGGTCAAATTTTGGGGTGCAACACCGGGGCATTCATCGGAATAGTCAATCCTCCCCAACGCATTCATCAAAATAGTCGATCCTCCCCGATGCATTCATCTAAACAACCCTAAAACTCCATCAGATACGGCAGAGTTTCGCGTCTCTCCTCGGGGCACTCATCGTGCCCCGACCACAAACCCGGCGATGGGGAGAGACCTTCGTGCACACGCACCTCACCGAACACGAGCCGACGGAGTCTCGTACCTCGCGACCTTCTTCCCCAGAACAACGTTCTCAAGTCCTCGCTCTTCCACCGAAGAGCTTTGACTTGGGGGGCTCCTGTTCTGGCCTTGGCCCTGGCCTCACCTTGCGGCCCAGCCCAATGGTACACAATAAAGGCCCAATATGGTTTAAGTAGGCTGACCGAGCACGTGACCCTTCGACGGGCAGGGCATGCTCCCGTCGAACAGAACAACGTGCCTCAGGACACCATCTGCACTCTCCCCTTCGCGGGGAGGCACTGCCAACCACTATCCCTCGTCGGGCAGAATCCCCATGCCAACGAGCAAGACAACATGTCTCTCCCACGCCCTCGTGTGCTCTCCTCCGCGGGGAGAACAACACACCTTCGGGGAACCCCGCGAGCTCCTCTCCGCGGGGAGATCAACGTGCCAATCGCACGTTCTCCACGTGCTCCCCTCAGCGGGGACACGTCACAGACCAACTACCCACCTTCGAAAGAGCAGGTTAAATCCACCTTTCGGAGATCACGAGACAGTTGGACTATGACGAATACCACGTCCTGGTCTTCACTACGCCACGTAAGCCCTAGCAGTCACCTGGGTTGGGCTTGGCAATCCAGCCCAACACAAGTGACCGTTGGCCCAGCGCTGGGGTCTCTTTATGAATACCCTCTTCCACAAGAGGGTCAGGTAATTCACTTCTTACCCCTTTTTTTGTACTTGTGATCACTCTGCCGTATACTTACTTTGGCATCGGAGTGCCTTGCAGGTACACCCCCTCCTCCTCCTCATCACCGGTGAACAGGCAGCAGCCCAACAGAGTGTGGCTAGCTAGTGATCTCCTTCTGATCAGGTTAGATAAATATATATATATATATATATATATATATATATATATATATATATATATATATATATATATATATATATATATATATATATATATATATATATATATATATATATATATATATATATATATATATATATATATATATAATTTTTTTAAATTTATTTTTAGATTAAAGGATGCTGATATAAATTTGTGTGATTAATCAACTTCATAATTTTATTAATCAATATATTATATTTTATTAACCAACTTTGTTTACTGTTAAGAATTATTTTTTATATCTGAACGTTTATTAACCAACTTTATAATTTTTAGTAATTAACTTTATTTTACTACAAAAAATATTTTTAATATCTGGGTGTTTATTAACCAATTTTTTACGTTTCATTAACCAACTTTCTCACGGGTACTGTTCATGGACAATGTTCACGTTAGGGGTGACAAACGAGAATGCCTGCTCCTTTTAAGCCCTCCCCGCAAAAGCCCGCAAAAAAAGGGATGGGGCGGGGTGAGCACAGTTGAGGATGCGACTTAAAAGCTACATCAGCCCCATACAAAGTGAGGGTGGGACGAAGAAGGTCCGCTGACACTACACATTTTAAGCCTTCAAATGCAAAAATTTATACAAATGCAAAAGCCTGTGAAGAAAACGGGGTGGGGTGGGGTGGGGCGGATACATTATAGGGTGATGTCCTAAATTCTTAACCTAATCTACACTAAAGTGTGGGTAAAACGGACATACCCAATAAACCGTACCCATTTTTCTACCCCTAGTTCACGTACTATTCATTTAACGGTTCACAGATATATATATATATATATATATATATATATATATATATATATATATATATATATATATATATATATATATATATATATATATATATATATATATATATATATATATATATATATATATATATATATATATATATATATATATATATATATATATATATATATATATATATATATATATATATAAACAAATGGAAGTATTTAGTGTCAAAATAGATGTAGGAATAACATTCTTGTATTACTTATGTAAGCTCCCAACAAAGTAAATAAAATATTATACATGCTTAATATTATTCATCAACAAGGTAAACATATTATTACTTAACAAATATACTCATTAATAAACTACGAGTAATATTCTACAACACATATTATTACTTGTATAAGACCACCAACAAGATAACAACAATATTCTACAACCCTTTCGTTCAATAGGGTCAACTCATAATCCATCACATAACTCAATACAACACATTATTATTTACCTTCAACTCTAACATTTTCATAAAAAAAACTCTAACATTTTCATAAAAAAACTCTAAACTGATTTCTAATCATTTTATGATCAACTTTAAAAATATAAAATATCTCAAACTCAACTCTCTTAATCTAAATCAACTCTAAAACATAATCCCTATAAGTGTGCTTGATTATGTGATAAAAAAATTGATTTTAAATTAATTAATTTTATAAAATTAAGAAAAAAAGGGTGATGTATTGACAGTGTAATTTTTATTTTTAAATTATCAACCAATAACGCTCATTTATCCCGCCAAGTTATACTAAAAATTTTAAACTTATTATATAACAGGTCATAATGATATATTTCTATTGGATATTATAAAACATTTTTATATTATTAGTGTATAACAATTAAATCATAAAATTAATAATGATTAAGTTTTAGTTGAAATTAAAATAGTTTATATTTAAATAAATTAATATAAAAATGAGTTAAATATTAAATTTCAGTATATACAATTACGTGTGAATTTAAAAGTTACTAATTCTAAATAAAATCAATTATAAAAATGTAATCAAATTCTTAAAATCAAGGAAAATGTTGTTCCATATTACTATCTCATTGTTTTTAATTAATATTTGGTTTAAATGAAGGAAGTGTATTACACAATTGTGGGTTCCTATACTATGCTCTAAAATCATTTCGGGAATCCCTAATTCTAATCACTCGATAATCATCGTTGTTCTTCTCTCCCTCAATTTCTCTACTTTTCTCTAATAACCTGTTTGGATTGGCTTATATAGAGCTTAATTTGACTTATCTACTAACATAAGTGCTTATAGACCAATTCCATAAGTGCTTATTACCTCTCATAAATTCCTTTACCAAACCCTCATTCGTTCCAACCTCATTCTCTTTGCACTCTTCGCTTTGCAACGCAGGTATTTTAGACCGACCTTGCTGTTTTTTTGCTGTGATTTTGGCTTTTGTTACCTTTACTTTCTATTTGCTTTGCTGGCTGATTCACCCTGCGTTCAATTTGCTTGTTCATGCCGTGGTTTTTGTGCTCTTCATTTTTTTTTTGCTGGCATGAATAGCGCAGTGTGTTGTGGTTTTTGCTTGTTCTCGTATTTTTTCCTGATTTGCTTAATTGTTCGTCTTATTTTCCTCTATTAGGACTAAAGTACATAAAATGAAGCTAAATTAAACATTTTCTGTTGTATGTAAAATGATCCTATTCCCATGACTCACACCGAGCTATATCCGTACTTGGTTCAACAAGGGCTTATTACTACAAGGGCTTTACCACCTCCTCATAATCCTCTTCCAGCTGGATTCAGGGCTGATTTCCAGTGCGCTTTTCATGAGGGTGCTTTAGGCTACAACTTGGAGCATTGTTTTGCACTGAATGCCAGAGTGCGTGAGTTAATGAGGGATGGAATACTTGATTTTGCAGATAATCCTCCAAATATCCAGAAAAATCCGTTGCCAGCACATCAAAAGTGAAGCTTCGGGCTAACCCCAGAGGATTGTTTTTTATGTTTCAGATAGGATGGCTCACTGATTTAATCATTAGGCTTTTGTTTCTCATTGTTTGTATTTTCCTTATTTTATTAGTTGTTTGCTTTCAAACTATGTTTGTACTTTTATATTAATGAACTGAGTATTGCAACTTTTGATTTAATTCATTTTATCTATTGTTTGCATCTCTATGCTTTATTTTCAAATATTTACTTTTGTCCAAATTTTTGGTATGCAAAGATTGGAGGGAGGATGACGAAAACGTTATACCCATAATTGCTGTCAGTATGCTTTCAATCAAACTTTGTTGACGATGTAAGGCATTGTTTCAATCCCCCAAATATTGGAGAAATAAGGAAGTTATCCCCTTGTCACCCCCTTCGAGCCTAGAAGTTGGAGTTTTCTTTCTTTACAAAAACCCGCAGTCTTAACCTGAGGCATGGGTAGTTCTCAGTTAACTTGGTTGTGTGTTCCTGCAATGCACTTTCTTCTCTGTAAATCTCATTCGAAGGATTAGGTCTAATAGTTTGACCGCCGAGTCAATAACCCTAACCTTTGAATATTTCAAAACCCTAATTAGCCTAGGTGTCCCGCCGTGGACGAAAACACCATTTACCCTAGCTTTAGGTCAAAGAGTCGTTGTACTCTGTTTTAGGGTTTCCCGCCGTGGAACATTTAGTCAACCCTAATTTTCAATTAACAACTTCAATGTAGAAGTAGGAGTTTCAAAACTCCACGTAAGCGTGTCCTTAAGATACGTTTATTCCCTTTGAAACCTTGACCATAATCAAGTAGTTTCTAACCTCCCTTTCAAGGGGAACTATGATTACTCTGATTCCATTCGCTATCCAGGATACGTAGGCACAAGATGCGAGTCTTGCCGAGTAAACTTAGGACTAACCCTTAGGTATTTAGGTCGCTCTATCCCTTAGCGATATACCCGCAAGCAAATAATAAAGCAAAATAATAAACAATAAACAAAAGGTTCCTGTAGAGTACTACAAAAGTTTAGGGTGCTAGTACCTTTCCTAAGCTTAACCAACCCCTTACCTAGGTCTCTCCCCGCATTGTGTTTACGGTGCAAAAATAGGTTTTCCCTCTTGTGACCTTTTTCCTTCGGATAAATCAAAGAGCGGTTGTGAATCAAGAATTGTGATTCAAACTAATTAATAGTTTGATATCATATTTCCACCGCAACACCTAGGAACGACTTTTCCCCAATTTTTGTGATTGCTATCCAGGTTCCACTTGGAATACATTTCCGTTTAATCGAGAGGATTAGTATGACTAAAATGAACCTAAGGAAGGTTGTTAATGAATTTAATTAGGGAGAATGTGGAGATTTATGCGTTTTCCCTTAGGGATGTTATGTGTGGGCCAGGACCGTCCAGTGTGGACGATCTGGTGTAATGATGGTAATTCCCGAGAGGATTATGGTGAGCGGATGGCTCGTGTGGATCATTGATGATCGTGAATTATGCTTGAAATTATTATTATATTTGCATAATGGTGTTGTCATGAATTTCATGTCATGTGTCTTGTGGAGATGACTAGGTGGGAATCCATGATGGGTGTTTAGTTCATCCGGACTTCATGTGGAAGTCGTTGTGGAGATAAGTTGTAGTTCAGAGGAACGTATACGACTTATCTGGATTCCGAAGGGAATCGGGTTCTAGGGTGAACCGTATGTATTTGTGTTGGTACCACATGCATTGTGTCGAGTTAGTGAATTACATTACATATTTGTATTTGATTATGGGCTACTAATGTCGAGTGATTGAGATGGAATGTGTGTGTGTGTTGCATGTGTATGATTGTATGTGTGGTGTGTAACTACTCCTTATCTTGTGTATTTCACCGCTTATTTATTGGATGTAGTTCTCACCCCTTTTCTGTTTGTTGCGTCTGTGCTCCTTGGGAAGTGCAGATGACAAGGTACCTGAGTAGTGCTTGGGATGTTGCTATTTGATCGAGTCATAGGAATCCCTCTGATACATAACATGGGATGACAGGATTACGTTATATTTTGCTTATTTTCTTGATTTATTGTTACGTATCTTTTATCTGTTGGATTAATGATGTATAACCACCGGTTGTGGGGATTATGTTTAAACATTGATTTTATTCCGCTGTTTTATTGAATGACCTTGTTGAAATATTGTGGAAAGCATGAAGTGACTTGATACTTCATTGAATGAGAAAAATGTCTATGTGACATCCTACGTGTTTTGAAAACTCTGATGTATTTTCTTTAATATTCCTATACTACGCTACGGGGTATGGTGGGGTGTTACAATTGGTATCAGAGCGAGTCGGTCCGTCCGACTAGTGTTGTAGTAGAGTCTGACTGTAGGATGTTTATAGTCATGTGTTTTTCTAACCTGTGTTTTCATGGATGTTGAGCAGTATGGCTCGTAGAGATGATGTTGTGATGGCTGTTGCGTTACAAGCTGTTGCGTAGGCGGTAGAGAACATTTGTCAGAATACCAATCGAAATGATGGAAACAGAGAGTTCCAGAACAACAAGCCACCTAAGTTCGAAGGCGGACATGATCCAGATGTTGCACAGAAATGGCTGAAGGATATTGAGAAGATCTTCAGAGTCATGGGATGCTCAGAGGATCAGAAGGTACAATTTGGTACCCATATGCTGGAAAGTAAAGCTGAGGATTGGTGGGACAACACCCGTCAGAGATTGGAAGCTGGTGAGGGTTCCATTAATTAGACAGTGTTCAGGAAAAAGTTTTTGGAACGGTATTTTCTGGAAGATGTTCGCAGAAAGAAAGCGATTGAATTTATTGAGTTGAAACAGGGGAACATGATAGTGGCAGAGTATGTGGTTAAGTTCGACGAACTGGTAAAGTATTATCCTCATTATAATACTGATGCAGCTATGAGTTCAAAGTGCATCAAGTTTGAGAATGGGCTGTGTCCCGAGATCAAACTGGGTGTCAGTTATCAGAAGATCAGGTACTTTCCTTAGCTGGTGAACAGGTGTAGAATATATGATGAAGACAACAGAGCTAGAATCGCTCACTATAAGAATCTAAGTGACAGAAAAGGCAAACAGAGGCATGGGAATACACCTTACCGTGCTCTGGCTGATAAAGGAAAGCAGAAAGATGTTGCTGGGAAGAAACCAAGTGGGGGAGGAAATCCTTCCAATCCTCTCAAGTGTTTCAGATGTGGTGGCACCGGTCACCGTGCAAATGAATTTCAGAATGAGGTGAAGAAGTGTTTTAAGTGTGGAAAGCCAGGTCATGTGGTCACGGATTATAGAACCAACATACCAACCTATTACAATTGTGGTGAACAGGGTCATATTAGCACCTACTTTCAGAAACCAAAGAAGTCTCAGACAAGTGGGAAGATGTTTGCATTGGTGGGAGCTCAGCCTACCAGTGAGGATCGATTGGTAGAGGTACGTGTTACATTCATAACACTCCTTTGATTTCTATTATTGATACGGGTGCAACTCACTCGTTTATTTCTGTGGATTGTATGGAGAGACTGGGCTTGTGCCGTCTACTTTGACTAGAGGGATGGTGATTGATACTCCATCTATTGGATCAATCACTACTTCTTTAGTGTGTTCGAATTTCCCTATGTCGATCTTTGGTAAAGATTTTAAAGTGGACTTGATTTGTCTACCACTCAGCGAGCTGGATGTTATTTTAGGGATGAATTAGCTCGAGAGCAAGTATGTTTATATTGATTGTTATAGGAAGAGGCTGTTATTCCTGACTCCTGAAGAAGAAGAAATGGTTAGTCTTATATCTACTAAAGAGTTGCGAATCTTGGTAGAAGACGAAGCTAACATATTTGCAGTGTTCGCTTTGTTATCTATGAAGGGTAAGTCGTCGATTGAGGGATTATCTATTGTGAGAGAATTTCCTGAAGTGTTCCCAAAGGATGTTGCAGAGTTACCTCCAGAGAAAGGAGTAGAGTTTACGATTGATCTTGTCCTTGGTACTTGACCTATATCTATGGCACCATACAAAATGTCAGCATTAGAATTGGCGGATTTGAAATCTTAATTGGGAGAATTATTGGAAAAAAAGTTTATCAGACCCAGTGTGTCGCCATGGGGAGCACCAGTTTTGTTAATAAAGAAGAAAGATGGCAGTATGCGCTTGTGCATCGATTATTACCAGTTGAATAAAGTATTCATCAAGAATAAGTATCCACTTCCAAGAACCGACGATCTGATTGATCAACTCATGGGAGCTCGTGTGTTCAGTAAAATTGATTTGAGGTCAGGCTATCATCAAATCCGTGTGAAAGAAGATGATATCCAGAAAACAGCTTTCAGAACTTGGTATGGATATTATGAATATGCAGTGCTGCCGTTTGGTGTGTCCAATGCACCAAGTGTGTTCATGGAGTACATGAATCGTATCTTCCATGCTTATTTGGACCAGTTTGTAATAGTTTTCATTGATGACATTTTGATTTACTCCAAGTCAGAAGCAGATCATGTAGAGCATCTGAGGGTTGCGTTGCAAATACTGAAGGATAATAAATTGTTTGCAAAACTTTCGAAGTGTGAGTTTTGGTTGAGCGAAGTGAGTTTTCTTGAACATGTTATTTCTGGAGGAGGCATAGCAGTGGATCCATCGAAGGTGAGTGTTGTGCTTCAGTGGGAGGCTCCGAAGTCAGTGGCAGAGATTAGAAGTTTCTTAGGCTTGGCAGGCTATTATTGTAAGTTCATTGAAGGGTTTTCTAATTTGGCTCTTCCGTTGACCCAGTTGACTAGAAAAGGCCAGGCATTTGTATGGGATATGTTGTGTAAAGAAAGTTTCCGAGAACTGAAGAAAAGATTGACTACCGCACCAGTGTTAACCTTACCAAATTTGAATGATCTTTTTCTGGTATATTGTGATGCGTCTAAAATGGGATTAGGCGGTGTTTTGATGCAAGATGGCAAGGTTGTGGCTTACGCTTCACGACAATTAAGGATTCATGAAAGGAATTATCCTACTCATGATCTAGAGTTAGCTGCAGTAGTTTTCCTACTAAAGGTTTGGAGGCATTATTTGTACGGGTCAAGATTCGAAGTGTTCAGTGACCATAAGAGTTTGAAATATCTGTTTGACCAGAAGGAATTAAATATGAGGCAGCGAAGATGGCTGGAATTTCTGAAAGACTATGACTTTAGCTTGAGTTACCATCCCGGTAAAGCTAACGTCGTGGCAGATGCTTTGAGTCAGAAGACGATACATATGTCGACGTTGATGATTAGAGATTAGGATTTGATTGAGCAGTTTAGAAACTTGAGTATGATTTGTGAGTTAACTTCGGAAAGTGTGATGTTGGGGATGCTGAAAGTGAATAATGAGTTCCTTTGTGAAATAAGAGAAGGTCAGAAAAATTGGTAGACTTGATTACCGTAGGTGGAACGGGTAAGGAAGAAGACTTTAAAGTAAATGATTCCGGTGTGTTGAAGTTTAGAGATAGAATTTGTGTTCCAGATAATCCTAATTTGAAAAAGGTAACTTTGTAAGAAAGCCACAGAAGTAGCTTGAGTATTCATCCAGGAGCTACGAAAATGTATCAAGACATGAAGAAATTATTTTGGTGGCCGGGTATGAAGAAAGACATAGCTCGGTTTGTGTATGCTTGTTTGACTTGTCAGAGGTCAAAGGTGGAACACCAGAAACCATCCGGTTTGATGCAACCGATGGGAATACCAGAGTGGAAATGGGATAGTATTGCAATGGATTTCGTTACTGGATTGCCAAATACGGCGAGAGGTTTTGACGCAATTTGGGTAATTGTGGATAGATTGACGAAGTCGACGCATTTTATACCGATTAACGTTAGTTTTCCTTTAACAAAGTTAACATAAATTTATATCAGAGTGATAGTGAAGTTACACGAGGTTTCGTCGAGCATTGTATCTGACAGAGACTCGGGGTTTACTTCTGGATTTCGGAAAAGCTTGCAAGAAACTTTGGATTCTAGTTTGAAGCTGAGTTCTGCTTATCACCTACAGACAGATGGATAATCGGAAAGGACTATTCAGTCGTTGGAAGATTTGTTGAGAGCTTCTATACTTGAGCGGGGAGGCGCTTGGAATACTCATTTACCGCTGATCGAATTTACTTACAACAAGGGTTATCATTCTAGTATTGGAATGACACCTTTTAAAGCATTATATGGTTGAAGGTGTAGGACACCTCTATGTTGGTATAAGTCGGGCGAGAGTACGGTACTCGGACCCGAGATTGTGCAATAGACCACAAAGATAATCCAGATGATTAGAGAGAAAATGGACGGCCCAGAGTGGGCAAAAAAGCTACCATGATTATAGGAGGAAAGACTTGGAATTCAACGAGGGTGACCATGAATTTCTTAGAGTCAATCCGGTGACCAGTGTTGGTCGTGCGTTGAAATCAAAGAAATTGGATCCTAAGTTCATTGGACCGTATCAGATTCTTCAGAGGGTTGAAGCGGTTGCTTATAGAGTGGTGTTGCCACCCAAACTTTTGAATTTACATGACTTGTTTCATGTATCACAACTTCGGAAATATGTTGCTGATCCATTTCATGTGCTTCAGAGGGATGAAGTACAAGTTCGAGATAACCTTACGATAGAGGCGATGTCGTTGAGGATCGAAGACCACAAGATGAAACAACTAAGAGGGAAAGATATTCAGTTGGTGGGAGTAGCTTGGGAAGGAGCTGCTGAAGGAAGTGTGACCTGGGAATTGGAGAGCAAGATGCGAGAGTCGTACCCGGAATTGTTCTCATCAGGTACATTTTCGAGGACGAAAATATTTTAAGTGGGGGAAAGTTGTAACACCCCATTTAAATTATTTAGTCATTTTATACTTTGTTGTGCGTGTATTGGTTGTGATGTCCTTAGTTAGGGGTATGAAGTTAGGGGCAAGAGCGCGAGGTGACCTTAGTTGGGGCGAGGTGAACCTATAATAATAATAATATTAACCATTTAATAACAATAATAAGAATATTATGGTTATTGATATTATTATTGATAATAATATTAATAGGATGGTAGTTATTATTATTATTATTGTTGTTGTTATTATTATTATTATTATTATTATTATTATTATTATTATTATTATTATTATTATTATTATTATTATTATTATTATTATTATTATTATTATTATTATTATTATTAATTGGATTAATGGAACTAAAACTTGACTAAGGGGGTAAGAGAGGGTTAGTGGAAGAGTTAGACAGTTAACACGTAAAAGAGAAAAAAAGACAGAGAAAGGAGAGATAGGGCAAACATACACTTACCCCGTATTTCATTGTTCACCAATATGATAAATAGTGAAATATTATAATATATATATATATATATATATATATATATATATATATATATATATATATATATATATATATATATATATATATATATATATATATATATATATATATATATATATATATATATATATATATATATATATATATATATATATATATATATATATATATATATATATATATATATATATATATATATATATATATATATATATATATATATATATTAAATTTATTTTTAGATTAAAGGATGCTGATATAAAATTGTGTGATTAATCAACTTTATAATTTTATTAATCAATATATTATATTTTATTAACCAACTTTGTTTACTGTTAAGAATTATTTTTTATATCTGAACGTTTATTAACCAACTTTATAATTTTAACTAATTAACTTTATTTTACTACAAAAAATATTTTTAATATCTGGGTGTTTATTAACCAATTTTTTACATTTCATTAACCAACTTTGTTTCACTACTTAAAGTCACTGTTCATGGACAATGTTCACGTTAGGGGTGACAAACGAGAATGTCCGCTCCGTTTAGGCCCTCCCCGCAAAAGCCCGCAAAAAAAAGGATGGGGCGGGGTGAGCATAGTTGAGAATGCGACTTAAAAGCTACGTCAGCCCCATACAAAGTGAGGATGGGACGGAGAAGGCCCGCAGATACAACACATTTTAAGCCTTCAAATGCAAAAATTTATATAAATGCAAAAGCCTGTGAAGAAAACGGGGTGGGGCGGATACATTATAGGGTGATGTCCTAAATTCTTAACCTGCTCTACACTAAAGTGTGGGTAAAACAGACATACCCAACAAGCCGTACCCATTTTTCCATCCCTAGTTCACGTACTATTCATTTAACGGTTCACAAATATATATATATATATATATATATATATATATATATATATATATATATATATATATATATATATATATATATATATATATATATATATATATATATATATATATATATATATATATATATATATATATATATATATATATATATATATATATATATATCAAATGAAAGTATTTAGTGTCAAAATAGACGTAGGAATAACATTCTTGTATTACTTATGTAAGCTCCCAACAAAGTAAATAAAATATTATACATGCTTAATATTATTCATCAACAAGGTAAACATATTATTACTTAACAAATATACTCATTAATAAACTACGAGTAATATTTTACAACACATATTATTACTTGTATAAGACCACCAACAAGATAACAACAATATTCTACAACCCTTTCGCTCAATAGGGTCAACTCATAATCCATCACATAACTCAATACAACACATTATTATTTACCTTCAACTCTAACATTTTCATAAAAAAACTCTAAACTGATTTCTAATCATTTTATGATCAACTTTAAAAATATAAAATATCTCAAACTCAACTCTCTTAATTTAAATCAACTCTAAAACATAATCCCTATAAGTGTACTTGATTATGTGATAAAAAAATTGATTTTAAATTAATTAATTTTATAAAATTAAAAAAAAAGGGTGATGTATTGATAGTGTAATTTTTTTTTAAATTATCAACCAATAACGCTCATTTATCCCGCAAAATTATACTAAAAATTTTAAACTTATTATATAACAGGTCATAATGATATATATCTATTGGATATTATAAAACATTTTTAAATTATTAGTGTATAACAATTAAATCATAAAATTAATAATGATTAAGTTTTAGTTGAAATTAAAATAGTTTATATTTAAATAAATTAATATAAAAATGAGTTAAATATTAAATTTCAGTATATACAATTACGTGTGAATTTAAAAGTTACTAATTCTAAATAAAATCAATTATAAAAATTTAATCAAATTCTTAAAATCAAGGAAAATGCTGTTCCATATTACTATCTCATTGTTTTTAATTAATATTTGGTTTAAATGAAGGAAGTGTATTACACAATCGTGGGTTCCTATACTATGCTCTAAAATCATTTCGTGAATCCCTAATTCTAATCACTCGATAATCATCGCTGTTCTTCTCTCCCTCGATTTCTCTACTTTTCTCTAATAACCTGTTTGGATTGGCTTATATAGAGCTTAATTTGACTTATCTACTAACATAAGTGCTTATAGACCAATTCCATAAGCGCTTATTACCTCTCATAAACTCCTTTACCAAACCCTCATTCGTTCCAACCTCATTCTCTTTGCACTCTTCGCTTTGCAACGCAGGTATTTTAGACCGACCTTGCTGTTTTTTTGCTGTGATTTTGGCTTTTGTTACCTTTACTTTCTATTTGCTTTGCTGGCTGATTCACCCTGCGTTCAATTTGCTTGTTCATGCCGTGGTTTTTGTGCTCTTCATTTTTTTGCTGGCATGAATAGCGCAGTGTGTAGTGGTTTTTGCTTGTTCTCGTATTTTTTCCTGATTTGCTTAATTGTTCGTCTTATTTTCCTCTATTAGGACTAAAGTACATAAAATGAAGCTAAATTAAACATTTTCTGTTGTATGTAAAAAATTTAGAAGGTGAAGCTGGTTACAGATGCGAGCAGGGTTTTCGCAATTTCGGTAACACCAATTGCGGTCATCGCCGTGTGAATTAATCATAATTTGTTCTTTAATTTAGAAAACAGTGATAACGGTATCGGTAGCATCTGCCAAAACCGTTTTGATGCGGCCGTTTTTGCGGTCGCGGACTGTTTATTAAAACCCTGGGGATGCGAGCACATCTCAAGTCAAACTTCTTTTCTGCAAGCGATAATTTCATGCTTGGAAGTGCTTGTTTTTTGTCCTTGAGGTTTGAACTCTGCAGAGTGTATATTACTACTTCTCTAGTTCTTGTTCTGTACAATAATTATATACTAAGTTTTCATTTTGCATTCATGTTGTCAAAGAATTTCTCAAACTTTCCCTATTTCTTAATTAATGTGTAATGCATAAATGAAGAGTTTTCCTAATTTTTTTAAATGTTTTTTTTATGACTAGTGAACATGAGAGTAAAGCGCAAAAAACATTTGTTGCATAAATATTATATGAATGATTATAATTTCAATTGAGAATTGAAAATGAATTTCACTTTTATCAGTTGATCAATATCAATGAAAGCATTAGTGAAGAATATGAGGTCAGGGAGGGTTTAGAGGGATTTAGTATAGGAGCATTATATTAAGTATCTTACTTTTATTTCGAATAGAAAACAACCTAAATCAATCTTTTGTATGGTTAATATGAAAATAACTTGTAGAAATTGTCATGCATTGCCTTGTTTGATCTGCACCTTACCCATGTTTGCGGCCATCTCACATAGACTTGTAAAGCACCATTAGATATGCTTCCACAGTTGCGCTACATTATATGTTCATGGCATTGTCAAAACTATACATCAGAGTTATCAATCCTGAGAAATAGCGGTGCTATCTCGAAGAGCGGGCAGCGTAGAGGCCGACCTTTATTCGAAAAGCCATTGCACGAAAGGCTATTGCGGCACAGCTATTTGGCCATTAGCAGGATCATCATCAAACAAGTCTTTTTATTTTTTTACGATGACACAAGATGTTGTAGAAGACGAAGATTTGTTTGATGATGATATTTCTATGCTTGTTTGAATTTTAATATAATAGTAGTCTAAATTTGATGTTTTGAATTTGTTAAGACTTGTTGAATTTGATTTGATTAAGAGTTTTTGATTAAGACCTAGATTTATTATTCTCTTGGATAGAACAAACTATATGAACAATAACTCAACATCAATGTAATGATTTATTGTTTTCTTCCCTTTTATGTTGTTTACAATTGGACGAGGGCTTTAACAGAATTACTTACCTTGATCTATGTCTTGTGATATGAGTTCTAAATTTTTTTGGAATGTACTAGCAACTAATTTTGTTGTTCTTTGTGTCTGATGCAATTTCTAGATACTTGCTTGCTCCTGATGGAAAAGAACCAGCCGGTTTTTGTCAAAGATGCTGTCCTGAAATTGCAATTGTCTCTCCTCGATGGCATCCAAAGTGAAGACCAGCTGTTTGCAGCTGGATCTTTGATATCAAGAGGTGACTATGAAGATGTTGTAACTGAAAGGTCCATTACTAATATGTGTGGTTATCCTTTGTGCCACAATGCTTTGCCAACTGATCGCCCTCGGAAGGGTAGATATCGAATTTCGTTGAAGGAGCACAAGGTGTATGACCTGCATGAAACTTACATGTTTTGTTCTTCCAGTTGTATGGTTAACAGCAAAGCTTTTGCTGGGAGCTTGCAAGATAAGAGATGCTCAGTTTTAGACCCGGAGAAACTGAACAATGTTCTTAGGTTGTTTGGGAATTTGAATATGGAACCAATGGAACATTTTGGAAAGGATGGACAATTAGGTTTTTCTAGCTTGGAAATCCAGGATAAAACAGAAACTGGCACTGGGGAGGTGTCTTTGAAGCAGTGGGTTGGACCATCTAATGCAATTGAGGGTTATGTACCAAAAAAAAGAGATAACAGCTCTAAGGGTTCTCAGAAAAATACCAAAAAAGGTGAGAATCTTACAGAGTCAATTATAATTGTGGGAAATCCTAGATTACTACGCATCCTTATGCCATATTTTGCTCAGGAGTGTCTATTTATTGTATTGTATTACTTGTTTTCCTTATGGGTGATTATGATATAGACGAAAAGTTGAGGGCCTAAGTTCTGAGAAATGGAGTAGTGTAGTTACTTATTCTTATCCTTTTCCACTTTCCAACTGCTGATTGTGCTTTGCAGGATCCAAAACTATTTGTGGAAAGTTGAATGGTGACAAAAGCTCAATTATCAGTGAGTTTGACTTCACGAGCACAATAATCACGCAAGATGAGTACACTGTTTCAAAATTATCATCAGGGCAAACAGACACAACTTGTGATGGACAAATAATTCCAACAGCCATATTGGAGCAGCCAAAAAGGGTTGCCAATAAAGTAGTCAGGAAAGATGATGATATACAAGACCTGTCTTCATCCTTTAAGAGTAGTCTTATTTTAAGTCTCTCAAAAAACAAAAAGGAAATAGCCAAATCATCTGAAGATGTTCTCAAACCCTCTCTCGATCCTTCTATTGAAAAGAAAGTTGTCCAATGTAATATGGAACAGAATGATTTTGAAAGGAAATCAATACAACTCAAAGGAGAAACAAGTATAGTTGCTGCTAACGGCGATGCTTCCACTTCTATTTTAGTTCCTGCCAATGCTGAAGGGGAACTCCAAATTGAAAAAACAATTGGATCTTTCCCGACAAAACCCAAATCTTCTCTTAAATCTGATAGTAAAAAGAAGCTCAGTCGCTCTGTTACATGGGCTGATGAAAAAACCAACAGTTCTGGGAGTAAAGATCTTTGTGCAGTTAAAGAATTTGGAAACATTAAAAAAGAATCTGACATGCCAGATAATATAGATGCTGCTGCGGATGAAGATATGTTACGTTCTGCATTAGCAGAAGCTTGTGCAATTGCATTGAGCCAAGCATCAGAGGCTGTTGCCTCAGGAGACTTAGATGCCAATGATGCCGGTAAATGATGTTTCTTTAGAGAATTTTCTGTTTGAATATTAAATTATTTCTAATTATTTTTGTCTACTAATGCTTCTTGTGCAGTTTCTGAAGCTGGGATCACTATATTGCCACATCCTCCCAATGCTGTTGAGGAAGGTACTATGGATGATGATGACATTCTAGTTGAGGAAGGTACTATGGACGAAGATGACATTCTAGAAGCAAATTCAGTTACTCTGAAATGGCCAAGGAAACCTGGAATTTCCAAATTTGATTTGTTTGATTCTGAAGACTCATGGTTTGATGCTCCACCAGAAGGTTTTAGTTTGACTGTAAGTCTCTTGTATAATCTATTGAAAGTATTTAAAGCCAATACATGTTTTCATGGTATACTCAATTACATACCTCTTTTTTTCAGTTGTCACCTTTTGCTACTATGTGGAATGCCTTCTTTTCGTGGATAACATCATCTTCTTTGGCATATATATATGGGAGGGATGTAAGTTTCCACGAAGAGTTTCTATCAGTTAATGGGAGAGAATATCCTAGCAAAATTGTCTTGACAGATGGTCGATCATCTGAAATAAAACAAACATTAGCCAGTTGTCTTGCTCGAGCTTTACCTGCAGTTGCTGCTGAGCTCAGGCTGCCAATACCAATATCTACATTAGAACAAGCGGTGGTAAGATTTTTAAGTTATCTGTTTATTATAATTTCTATTGTAATATGCTTATTTTTAAACTAAGTCATTAGATATTTATTACACTCTGGTAGTCAAAGCCTACTGCATATTACAATGTATTGATTAAGACATCTCTATTATGTTTGTGACCCCCTCTAAAAAAAAATCAAAGCCACACATACACCAAATAAGAAAATCAACAAAACTATGGAAAAGGAAAAATCACTTCATTTAACCACACAAGTTGATCTTATCTGCACAGGCCTTACTATTTAATTTCTTATATGGTTCAGTTATTATACCTGCAATAATTGCAAGATTCAACCAAGTTGCAATTGTCTTAGCACCTATTGCACATTCTCATTGGTATTTAGAAAAGTTTTTAAATATATCCATTGTTTATACGTGAATGAGTAATATGCACGACTTTCTGTTAGGTATTCTTGCTGGATACAATGTCGTTTGTGGACGCACTTCCAGCATTCAAAATGAAACAATGGCAAGTGGTTGTTCTCTTGTTAGTTGATGCATTGTCCGTTTGTAGAATACCTACTCTTATCTCATACATGACGGATAGGAGGGACTTATTTCTCAAGGTGAGACCATTTGTTTAGGTTGTATTTATTATTGTACACACATTACGATGGTAGGAATCCGGTCCACGTGCATGAAGCTTTTCATAATGATATCAGGTTGCATTGATATTTTGGAGAAGCATGTGACTTGAATTTATTAAAAAAAACCGCGTTCCCAATCTCTATTTCTCGACAAGATACCTACAATCATTATTTTTTAGTGTGAAATGGTGTTCTGCATATAAACTGAGCAATTTGATGGCTTGCAAAATTTCCTATGACACATGGAATGTGGAAGTTCATTATGTCTGGTCATTTTCAAATTTGTCTTATCTTATGCCATGTCTTGAAGTAACTCATCTCAATGTTTAATTCATTACCATTTTTCTGGTGTTGGTTTGGTGAATTAGGTTCTGAGTGGTTCACAAATAGGTAAAGAAGAGTATGACGTTTTGAAGGATCTCATTATACCACTTGGTCGAGCACCTCATTTCTCTTCTCAAAGTGGAGCGTGACAGACAGCACAGAACGTCCATCATAATTTGCCAAAAGCATCAACTTAACCACATATATCTTTTAATCATGAGCATAATGTTTACCATTTTTTCTCTGGGAAATTATACCTTCCAATAATTGCAGTGATAAGTTCATAGACTAAAAGGTTGTTAAAATTGAGTTGTAAATGCTGATATCCAATTTTGAATGGACAATATTCCGATAGGTTTCTATAAGTTCTTACATAGCGTATGACATATGCAAATATGCAAACATTACGGTGGAAAATGTCTTTTTTTTATAGAATAATTACAATTATCTTCTCCACAATTAAACGAAAAGCTTGCAAAAACTGAACTATATTGAAGCAATGCCTATTTTTTAGTAAGGTTGCTTCAATCAAAGTAAAAACACAACAATTTGCTTAATCACAAATTAAAAAGGCTTTCTTACCATTCATTACAAACAATAACAGTTTTAATACAAGAATCAATCATCTTCATTGCAATATATGTTTATGATGAGCATGAAGGAACCTCTATATTCACAATATAATAATGAAATAACTGGTAATAAGGGAATCCCGAGTTTACATAAATACTCTCCATCCTGATACACCAAATCTACACTCCAACAGCAACTTCATAGGGTACAATTTCTGGTGTGGATGCATTTAGGACTAATGTACTGCTCTGAGCAAGTTCATTTAGTGACTCTAGCTCCATCCCGTTTTGGTATTCAGAAATATCAAGAGGTGAATCTTTACTTTCTTCGTTGCCTTCTCCTATATCCGCTTTCACATCTTGCTTGATTACTTGAACATCATTTGTAACAGACTCGACAGAATCCAATTTTGTTTTTGTGACTGTGATTTCCTGTGTCTGTACACTGTCTTGTGTTTTTCTGATCGGTTTCTTAGAACTCACGCCTTTAAAACCTTTTACTTTTGCAATGGAACTAGAACTAAATTTGTTTTCTGAACTGTTGTTCACAATAGAGCCTTTGTTTCTTCCAAGCCTTGGTGATTTTGGACGTGTTGTAGGTATCTAATTAGTAGATACATACAATGCATAAAAGTAGAATTAGTAGAAAAAGAGAAAATCCTATGAAAGAAAAATACAAAAACTTTAGTAACCTTTTTGAGTTCAACTTTTGGAGGAGGTTCCTTATAGAAACTTGGCATTGGAGCTGCTTTGAATGTCATCCTCTTCCTTAATTTCTTGATCTCCGCCTCCTGGCTTTCCTGTCGAATATCAGAACAAAAAAAATATGAGATAATAAGCTAAAAGTAGCAGATGATTTACAAATGAAAACTTAAAGAACCTGGAGCAGAATATCTATCAGTTATTCGCGTTGATACCTTTGATTTCTCTTGCAGATTACTTTTCTCCGCTTCCTTTACTTGAATTTTCTCTTCTAACTTCGAGAAGAACTGAATGAAAAAGATAAAATAGGATTAATTTTTATCATACACAATTCAATATGAATAGGCTTCTGATGTTTCAATAATAACCTCTTTTCTTTTTTCAGCGCGTTCTTCTAATCTGAAGGAAAATCCAGAAGCAATGCTCTTCCTACGCGGAGTAAGACTTCTGATAACATACAAACTAATTTTATGAATATATTATAGCTAAAGAGAAAGAAGAAAAAATGGCAATTCATTCATCAAGAGATGTCAATGCCACAAATGCATATCCTAATGAATCATAATAATGTAAAATTTAGTAAACTTACGAAGTTGTCGAACGAACATCATCATCTTCTTTATTTGGTTTTTCACTTTTGGCAGGGTTTGAATTCTGATAAACAGAAACATGGAAAACCAATGAAATGAAAATAAGCTATCAAACAACATAAAATAAGTCATTGACAAACAAAGAATCTTGTTACCTCAGAGCTTTTAAAGCTATTGATGGATGTCAAAGAAGTTCTTTTAAAATTTTCATGGTTTTTTATTGCTTCTTTTGTGTTCACTTTTGAGTTTGTCAACTTTTTTGAATGAAGAGTTGAAGCCGCAGCTTGAGCATGTTTACTTTCCATCTTCTGAAGAATCCCATCAGTGCTTTTCTTCATCGCTTCAACACGAGCCAACTTGGATGGGAAAGTAAGGCTCTTCGAAAGGTTTTGTTGTCTTTGAGACGATGAAGTTGTGGCCTTCAAATTCGGTTTATCTTTGGTGTTAGATTTAGTGTTCTTTAAAGCTAAACCACTTTTGACACCAGGTTCCTATCATGACACGTTTGTGTTAACGTATTTGAATTTATCTAGTGACATAAATACTTATAAAACCGTCTAAGAGAGCATATAGAAACAAAGTCGGATACATTTTGTATGATACCTTGTCGCGTTCGGAGTTTTTAATAACCACAGAATTGTTGCCTTCAGATACTGCTATAGATTGAGATACTTCATTTTCGGTCTGATTTTCTGCATTAGAATCATCTTCAATTTCTTTATGTATATTCTTCTTAGTTGTTTCTCCAATAACATGTTTTTCGTCTTCCATAACAATACCATTATCTGATTCCATTGCGCTATAAATAGTCACAAAAAAATAGAGGTCACAAGATCATGATCAGTTGTAATATAACAAGAAATTTGTTTTATGTTTATTTTTTGTTTTTGAATCAAATAACAAAATTCAATCGACATAAATAGAAAATTAAAAAAATATACAGATTTAACCATAATTTTAGCCTCATACTTCTAAGAAAAGGATAACTGCAATAATTCATATACGTGTACAAAAATATAGTCTCTGCCGTTAAGTTCAGAGATATTTGGTTTTACTCAAAAGCTCTTTTAGATCATATATTTTACTCAAAATCTAGATCCTTTGGCTCTACAATGTTTGACATAAATCTGAATTCGAATCCTCAGATTCTAATGCTGCATTTTCTCAGTAAAATTAAAAACAAAACAGTAATAAATTGAAATTACAATTAGACCTTCATAGTGACAATAGAAAAAGCTTGATTCATATTGAAAAAACACACAATTCAATGAGAGATTATGCAAAATTTGAATAGAAATCAACAAAAATACAAAAAATGCATCTGGAAAACAAACACATGGGAATTCAGAATTTCTAATTCTAGATACAATAAATGATACATAAAATACTATCGGTTGTGTACCTCTTAAATTTGAGTTTCAGAGTGAATTATGGTGAAGATTAAGTAGGAATATGATAGTTGTTGGTGGTTTGGATTGGAAGCACTAGAAGAAGTGATTATTTTTGTAAGTGGTTTTGGATGTGAATTGTGATAGTTGAAAGTGAAGATGAAAGCTTGGAGTTGGTGACACTAAGGTTTTCTTTGCAAGAGTGATTTGTGGAAAGAAAGCTCAAGTGGAACTAAGCTTGCTTTCAATGATTTGGCATTGGAATTGGAATAGATAGATAGATTATTAGTAACTGTCACAATGACTCTTCTACCACTCCCTTAATCATGTAACTGTCCAATTAATATTTATTTTTGTTTTTCTAGTATATATCATTCAAAAAGAAATAGTTGGGTGTTTAAAATCGAAACAAACTAATAGAAAATTGTAAATTAAATTGAGTCAAATAAAAAATCGCAAAAAACTGCATTTAATTTAAATGTTTTGGACCATTTTTTAACCAAACTGTGCGGTTCAGTTTGATTTGTGGTTTGTATTTTGAAAACCGAATCAAAAGATATTATGTTACAACTCAAACTTCATTTAACTCACATCCAATCCAAACCCAAATCTATTATGTCTTAATCTTACGATTACAAACGGTTTTCTCTTCCTCACACTTAGGATTTCCATTTCATCCTTATCAAATCTTTCATAACAGTTTCGCTTTTTCTTTATTAAGTACATCTCGTTTTTTTCTTCCATTAATCACTATTCTATTCTATTTTTTCTATTGTATTTTGAAAACTATTTTTTCTATTGTATTTTGAAAACCGAATCAAACCGTATTATGTTACAATTCAAACTTCATTTAACTCACATCCAATCCAAACCTAAATCTATTTTTTTTTTATTGTCAATGCGTCTCCCTTTTTTCTTAACGTTAATATCACATAAACATCAATAAAAATTTAAAAAATTGATGGATTAAATATATGCGTCAATGTCAAAAGTATTAGACATGATACACATCCTTAATATATGTTTTTTGAGTAATGTTACAATGACACTTGCACCGTATTTATTATCGGAAAAAAAAACTTAAGTTTCGTATTAATTAAAGATACAATTTACAAAAGATTTATATAGAGAGACATTCCTCATCTTACCAACCGATTTTATAGAATTGAGTTAGACATGATACACATCTTTAATTTATGTTTTTTGAGTAATGTTACAATGACACTTGCACCGTATTTATTATCGAAAAAAAAATTAAGTTTTCGTATTAATTAAAGATACAATTTATAAAAGGTTTATATAGAGTGACACCCCTCATCTTACCAATCGATTTTATAGAATTGAGTTAAACTAAACTCTAATTCTATCTCACCAAAGTTTGACATGTGTGGAAAAAGCGGCATACTACCTTTTAAGAAAGAACTAAGGTTACAATTCAATTTGTTACATGTATATACTCTAAATTATCATCTTTTGCATGTATGAGAAAGGCAAGATAATGAAAAGAAGAAAAGGTCAAGGAAACACAAGATAACATAATCACTATCTAAGGACATGAGATTACAAGAACTAAGGATGGGGGCCGGCTATAGGTCATTACTCAAGGCTAGCACAAGCCATTAGACATAGCAAAAGGTGTGTCTCCTACTTAAAAATTGTTTGGGTTAAATATGTATATTTAGTTTCTATATTTTTTAAATCAATTTTGTCATGTAAAATCAATTTAATTGATAAAAAAAATAATATGTGAAGTTTTTACTTAAATAATCTACTTTTTAAAAAAATTTCTAAAATATCCCACTTTTCAAGTTATTTTCCAAAATACTCCACTTTTAAGGTGTGATAGAGAGGTGGCGTCATTTCAATTGGCAACATCTTAATGGGCTTTAGTGGTGTCGCTATTTGGATTGGAGACACCATATGATGCTGCCAATTCAATTGGTGACTGAGTGTTAATCTTAAAATAGATGCGCCAATTGATACAGAGACATGGTGCATTGTGTAAAATTTTTAAACAAAAATAAATAACATTAATCATTAATTAAAAATAATATTACATAAATTAATGTTGGCGACCGGGTTGGTCATACCGGCAACCAGTTCCACACCTCCCAGACACCCTCATTCGTTGCAGTCGTTCCCCTCGTTACACTCGTTTTCTTCGTTGTTGATTCACTCCAGGTGTTTGAGGAGTTGAAGTCTTAAGAACATTTCCAGCTGACTCTTTAAGAATTTCTTGTATTTCCACGAGGTCTTGTGTGTTGAAATTGAGCGTGTGACCCATGCCAGAGTAGTTCAGATGTGATTAATGAGTCATTGGTGTGCGGCCTGAACGATTGAAGGGGGACATTGGTGTGAAGGATTCGTGAACGGGGTCTTCAAAGAAATTAGAAACCTTGTGGAATCCATAAACGGAGTCTTCAAAGGAATTAGAAACCTTCCAATCACCGCTTTGGTGAGATCAACCTATTATAGGTTGGCATCACTATTTGCAACAAGAGGTGAAAGATGGAGTGCATTGTTAATGTCAGGTCAAATATTCAGTGAAAGCATAATGAAAGTGATGAAAGAGGATACTATCAAATCCAACACACATGCAACTACAGAATTTGACCGTCATAGGCAAACTTTCAGTGTACAGGAACAATGGACCATAGTGAAGGGATACCGAATTTATCCTATGCTGTCAGAGAAAACAGATGTCGGTGTGACTGTGACAAGTAGCAGGCCTTCCGTGTACCTTACTCACATGTCATTGCTGTAACACCCCAAATTCTTGGAATATTTATTTAAATATGAATATTTGCATTTTTGGTGATTTTTGGTGGTTGGTGTGAAATATTGAGAATTATGGATTTTAGGAAATTTATTTAAATAATAGTATATAATATGAATATATTGGTATTATTATTAATTTAAATAAATATAAGTTAACTAAGGGCAAATTGGACAATTAAGGAGGAGTTAGTGAGGGTAATATTGGAAAAGCCCAATTTAAAGGTCCAAAGTTAGGTTTAATAAAAAGGGATTTTTGAGGGAATTAGGATTCATTCTTGTTAGACCGTGAAAAGAGAAGAAATAGATGTCAGAGCTCTGAGGAAGAGGATTGAGGCAAAAGGTTCGCGAGGTTCCCACAAATCAAGGAGAAGGCTTAGAGTCGGCAATTAAGGTATGTGGAGTATTGCCTTCATTATTTTCAATGTGTTTAAAGCCGATTTAAGGGTTTAAGGGTAGAAGGTTATGTGAGCATTTGTATTGTTGTTGCCTTTTTAAGGTGTAAGAGTCTTATAAGAGTTTTGAACTGATGGCCTGATAGATTCGAGGCTGATTTGGGTTAAAGGAAATTAGGCCTTCGTGGCCAAAGATCTGGTTTGATATCTGTTTAATCCTGTAGGGTAAAAGGATGTATGAGAACCCTGTGAATGTGTGGTGTCTAAAAGGATTTATGGGAATTAGAGCGTGAATATGATACGAGTTTGGCCTAATAAGTCGTAGATTTTATGCCTTTATCGCCGTAATACCTTAGGAATGATTTAGGGATGTTTTTGGGTTATTGGGGAAGTGAATCGTGTGGACTTTTGGGTTGGTTTTGGTTCTTGTGCGTGACAGTGTTTTGCTGTAATCGTGTGTTCGCATAGCGAATAATCTCGCCCCAGACTCGCACAACGAACTTGCTAGCGAACATAGCAGAGTTTTCGTGAATTCTGATTTTGCACAGTGATGCCTTGATGTTTTGATGCTGTGATTCTTTGACGAATTAATATGAGTATGACTGTGATTTCTATGTGATTAACATATGATTATATGATGATTCCTATGATGTAATGATGATGAGTTATGATGATGGTTCCATGAGTTTTGATGATTCTATGATGACATGACATATGATGATGATTTTGATGAATGATGATGCACCTATGATGTTATTATGAGGATGACTATTAACGTGTGCATCTTGCATTCATGTGTATCCGAAGTTTGGTTCAGGACCTTGATTTCTTTGGCTTCAGTCCCATTGTGCGGATGTGAGGTATTTTGATGTGCTCTGGTTCTTGTATAGAATCGATCCTATTGATGGGGATCTGTGGAGGGTTGATGGCCCCGTGTCCATCGAGATGTGATGATTGGTACCACATGCATGAGTCTTGTTACATTTACATTTATGAGATAATCTTAAGTAATTTATGATGTTGTGGCCTTTGATGCCCATTGATGAATATGATGATGCATAATATGAAAATGACGTTGTTTTATATATTGATTATTATGAATCGTTTTACTCACCCTGCCTGTTTGAATGTTGCCTACACGTGGGTAACGTGCAGATGACCAGGTTTAGCCGTGGATGATCTTTTTGGAGTTTCGAGTTGTTGGCCATTTTGGTTAACTTAGAGGGTCTTGCTCTGATAGTGTAACATCAGGTTGGGGTCTTTGAGTTAAACCATGTTTTATTTGATTTTTGTTATTTTGATTATGTTTCCGCACAAGAAAAACTTTGGATTATGCCTTTTTGAGTTCCGCTGCCTTTTGAGCAATTTTTGATAACTTTTGGGAAAACCCGTTGTTTACGGAGCCTTGACCTATATTTGATTTATTGGGAAATGTACGCCCTTTGAGTTGATTTTTTTAGTTTAATATTTTACTCTGATAAATGTGAATATTTTGCCATTAAAATTGTTGGGTAGAAAAAGGTGTTACATTAGTGGTATCAGAGCAGGTCGGTCTGTTCGGTCAAATTTTTATGTTGTTAGTTCCCTGTTAGTCAATATTGTGAGAACACTATTGGATGAGTTGTTTCTTCTAACCCTGTTGGTGGTTGCAGATGGCTAGAATAAATGATCGTGCTATTGTTGATGCGCTGAAATCACTTGCCCAAGTGATGGCCCAGAATGGTGGACCTCCAGATGAGTTTCGTTCTCTGGGAAAGTTCTAGAGGAACAATCTGTCAACTTTTATGGGCATTCATGACCCTAATGGTGCACAGAAGTGGCTGAAAGTGATGGAGAAGATTTTCCGAGTTATGGCGTACACTGGTGCTCAGTAGGTGCAGTTTGGTACCCATATGCTGGCAGAGGAAGTTGTGGACTGGTGGGATAACACCCATAAGAGATTGGGAGGTGTTGGCATGTCAATAACTTGGGTTGTGTTTAAGGAAGAATTTTTGAGGAAGTATTTTCCTGAAGATGTTCGGGGCAAGAAAGAGGTGGAATTCCTTGAGCTGAAACAAGAAAATATGATTGTGGCTGAGTATGCGGCAAAGTTTGAGTCTTTAGTAAAGTTTTGCCCGTATTACAATCATGCTGATGCAGAGATGTCAAAGTGTCTCAAGTTTGAGAATGGATTGAGACCCGAGATTAAGCAAGAAATTGGGTAGCAACAAATTTTTCGGTTTGCGGAACTCGTGGACAAGAGCAGAATTTATGATGAGGATAGCCGAGCTCGATCTACTCACTACAAGTAGTTGAGTGAGAAGAGAAAGGTCAGTATATAGGGAAACTGTGTGTGACTTCTGGTAATAAAGGGAAGCATAAGGCTTCAGATGGAAAAAAGTTAAGTGGGGGAGCGGCTACTGCTCCAGGTAAGTATTATAAGGGTGGTGTGTAACACCCCACTTCCCAAAATTAATTAAATTAATAAACATTATAAATAAACAAAATCAGAGTTCCAATTCTCCCAAGTGGGATATCACATAAAAACAACGTTCCTTATAAAAAGGTTTTTCTCCAAATACAGCGGAATGTTAAATAATACAATTCAATAAAAGTTTGATACGTTCACAGGGAAATAAAATATAAGTTCAACATAAAACAAATAAAAACGCCCAAGTCCCGTGCTACGTATCAGAGCATCCTAGACTCGACAATCACACCAATATCCAAGCTAGCTAAGCACCTGGATTATCTGTACTTCCGAAGAGGCACAGACCACAACAACAACAAAGGGGTGAGAAAACATGATTAAAAATATAATGGTAATGTAATACATGTAAATAAGGTAGTACAACACACCAACACACCAAGATTCACCCCTAACAACACCATATGACGAACCTACTGTTCAAATTACAATATAACATATTATAATGCAAAATGCAACTCAACACCATGCATGCGGTACCGACTCGTTGGTTCATTCAATCGAACCTGGATAGATCACTTACGCTCCTCCTGAGACATGATCTATCCCCCACCATTCTCCACAAAGGAGTACGGATGAATCACTTACGCTCCTCCTGAGACATGATTCATCCCACCAAAACACCATGATATGCACAACACCAATGCATAACTATTATATTCAGGCACACTAAGTGCACACGATCCTCCTGATCATATCATCATACGTCATATATATATGCATAGATATATTACACACCAACACCATATAAATCAATTCACACAGTGAGCAATCTCACATTCTAACACCAAGTATAAACACATCCCACCACTCGGGGGTACACGATCCTACTGATCACTACATACATATACCTCAACTAATTGTCCACCGACAATATCAAGGGAAACCCATACTGTTACTAGTACACAAGTTAAATTCCACACTCATCATCTTTACAGTGCAGTAAGGCCAAAGGGATCACACCAGCCCAAAGCTCGAGGCCAAAATATCGCAACACTCACATTCTGGTTCTGCTACGTTCGCTGACATTCGCCAGGCGAAGCCCCGTAACGAACCTTCGCTAGCATTCGCCAGGCGAACCTGCTGGCGAAGCCCCCTTTCCACTATCGTGCATTCGCCAGGCGAAGGGATCATTCGCCAGGCGAAGGGATCATTCGCCAGGCGAACCTTCGCTGGCCACACTCGCCAGGCGAAGTTCCTACCCTTTAGGTCTGGGATTTAATTCTGAATTATTCGCTGCCATTCGCCTCAGCTCGCCAGGCGAACACTCTCCCCCATTCGCCAGGCGAAACTTCGCCAACACTCGCCAGGCGAAGCCCAGCGAATGCTGCGATTCACCAAGTTTTCTCACAGTTCTGCAGTGTATTCTAGGCCAAATTGTACCTACCATCTCAACTCAGATCCTCAGTCTATTCTAGTACCAATCTTGCACATTACCGTAACCAATAGGTTTCTAATTCCTATTCCCAAAATCATCACCTACACACTTTATCGATACCTCAAAAGCCATACAAAATTTTCCCTAAAAACCGTAAAACACCCTATATGCCCTATATGCCAAATCAACCAAAAACAACAATTCATTAACGATTACTATATAATTAACAACAATCATCATCAATCATAACATAACAATATATATATTATCATATATCGATCAATCTCCTACGGGGTTAAGGACTCCCCACTACCCTATACATGTATAAACCATTCCCAATCAGATTTCTCCCCCCTTACCTTGTTAATCGGTTGATCGATGAAAGAACCCTCCAAGGTTTGGCCAATTCTGATTTTCCCCTGTTCCTTCGTTCTTCGCTCCCTTTTCCGTTCTTCTCACTTCTCTCCTTTCTATCGTTCTTTTTCCACTTTCTCTAACTTCTCACAATGTATCGTAAAAACTGCTAACCCCTCACATTCTCTATATTAATTCTCTAATCCCAATAATAATATTAACTTAATAATAATAATAACTTAATAAAATAATAATAATAAAAATAATAATAATAATAATAATAATAATATTATTATCTCACCAAAATAATAATAATATTAATAACAATAGTAACTATAATAAATATAATAATAATAATAATATTCCCACCAATATTAATATTATACACTATATTATTATATTCACCAAAACACCACCAATAATCCTCCCACATTAGGGACACCCATCAAACATCACCAAATACATCCCCCACCAAAGGGCACACCAACACATAATATTTAAAATAATAATAAAATGACTAAATAATTAAAATGGGTGTTACAACTCTCCCCCACTTTAATTATTTTCGTCCTCGAAAATTACCTGATGGAAATAGCTTCTGATACGCTTCTCGCATCCTGCTTTCCAACTCCCAGGTCACACTGCCTCCTGCAGCACCTCCCCAAGCTACCTTCACCAAAGGTATCTCTTTCCCTCGGAGCTGTTTCATCTTACGGTCCTCGATCCTCAACGGCATCGTTTCAACAGTAAGATTCTCCCGAACCTGAACATCATCTCTCTGAATAACATGAGATGGATCCGAAACATACTTTCGCAATTGTGACACATGAAACACATCATGTAGATTCGACAACTCAGGCGGTAACGCCACCCTATAAGCCACAACACCAATTCTCTGCAAAATCTCATAAGGTCCAATGAACTTAGGATCCAGCTTCTTGGACTTCAATGCACGACCCACACCATTCATCGAATTAACTCTTAGGAATACGTGATCACCTACACAGAATTCCAACTCTTTCCTCCGATTATCATGATAGCTTTTCTGCCTACTCTGAGACACTTTCAATTTCTCACGAATCATTTGAATTGTCTCAGTAGTCTGCTGTATAATTTCTGGTCCAAGCACCACATTCTCACCAGTTTCGTACCAACACAGAGGAGTCCTACACCTCCTCCCATACAAAGCTTCAAACGGTGCCATTCCGATACTAGAATGGTAACTGTTATTGTACGTGAACTCAATCAATGGTAAATGAGTATCCCACGCACCACCCTTTTCTAACACACAAGCTCTCAACAAATCTTCAAGCGACTGAATAGTCCTCTCCGACTGACTATCAGTTTGCGGATGATAAGCTGAACTCAATTTCAACTTAGTTCCCAACGCTTCCTGCAAGCTCTTCCAAAATTCCGAAGTAAACCGTGGATCTCTATCCGACACAATACTGGACGGAACACCATGCAACTTCACAATTACCCGAATGTAAATATCCGCCAACTTCGTTAACGGAAAGCTAATATTGAGCGGCACAAAGTGTGCAGACTTCGTCAATCGATCCACAATCACACATATAGCATTAAAACCTCTCGCCGTATTCGGCAAACCTGTCACAAAATCCATAGTAATGCAATCCCATTTCCAAACCGGGATCTCTAATGGTTGCATAAATCCAGAAGGTCTCTGGTGTTCCACCTTCGACTTCTGACATGTCAAACAGGCATACACAAATTGAGCTATGTCTCTTTTCATACCAGACCACCAAAATAATTTCTTCAAATCATGATACATTTTCGTAGTTCCCGGATGAATACTCAGGCTACTACGATGTCCTTCGCTCAAAATTGACTTTTTCAATTCTTCATCATCTGGTACACAAATCCTGCCTCTAAATCTCAACACACCTGTGCTATCCAATTTAAAGTCACTATCGGAGTCACTCCCTACTCCAGACATCAAATTTACCAATTTCACATCCAACTTCTGATTTTCTCTAATCATATCCAAGAATTCATTATTTACCTGCAACATACCCAACATTACACTATCTGCAGTAGTCTCACAAACCATGCTCAAATCTCTAAACTGTTCAATTAACTCAATTTCTTTCACCATCAGAGCTGCCATATGAATTGCTTTCCTACTCAAAGCATCTGCCACTACATTGGCCTTTCCTGGATAATAACTCAAAATGAAGTCATAATCCTTCAAAAATTCCAACCATCTTCTCTGCCTCATATTCAGCTCTTTCTGATCAAACAGGTATCTCAGACTCTTATGATCACTAAACACTTCAAATCTTGAACCATATAAATAGTGTCTCCAAATTTTCAACATAAAAACAACCGCAGCTAATTCAAGATCATGAGTCGGATAATTTCGCTCATGCACTCTCAATTGCCGCGATGCATATGCTACTACTTTACCATTCTGCATCAGAACCCCGCCTAATCTCATCTTAGACGCATCACAGTACACCACAAACGGTTCACTCGGAGTCGGTAACACTAACACCGGTGTCGTAGTCAATCTCTTTTTCAACTCTTCAAAACTTTCTTCACAAGCAGCATCCCATACAAAAACTTGGTTCTTTCTCGTCAACTGAGTTAATGGCAATGCCAAATTAGAGAACCCTTCAATAAACCTGCGGTAATAACCGGCTAACCCCAAAAATCTTCTAATCTCTGTCGCTGTCTTTGGCGGTTCCCACTGCAATACTACACTTACTTTTGACGGATCCACCGCTATTCCATCTTCAGATATTACATGCCCCAAGAAACTTACTTTCTTCAACCAAAAGTCACACTTTGACAGTTTAGCAAATAATTTATTTTCCTTCAACACTTGCAAGGCAATTCTCAGATGTCCTGCATGCTCTTCATCAGATTTAGAATAAATTAATATATCATCAATAAACACTACAATGAACTGATCCAAGTAAGAATGGAAAATTCTGTTCATATACTCCATAAATACTCCCGGTGCATTAGTCACTCCAAACGGCATTACAACATATTCGTAATGTCCATATCGAGTCCTAAAGGCAGTCTTCTGAATATCACCTTCTTTTACTCTCATCTGATGATAACCCGATCTTAAGTCGATCTTACTAAATACACGAGCTCCCACCAGCTGATCCATCAAATCATCAATCCTAGGTAAAGGATACTTATTCTTAATAGTCACTTTATTCAATTGACGGTAATCGATGCACAGACGCATACTACCATCCTTCTTCTTCACCAACAACACTGGAGCTCCCCACGGCGATACACTTGGTCTAATAAACTTTCTATCCAATAATTCTCCAATCTGAGACTTCAACTCAGCCAATTCCACTGCAGACATCCTGTACGGCGCCATAGAAATAGGTCTCGTACCAGGAACAAGATCAATACCAAATTCTACTTCTCGCGTCGGAGGCAATTCCGTAATGTCGTCAGGAAACACTTCCGGAAATTCATTCACTACTGCCAATTCCTCCATTGACACTTTATTATCCACCGATAAGGTTGCAAATAAAGCAAACACTCTAGTTTCATCTTCCAACAAGGCCCTCAATTCTTTATTAGACAAAGAACTTGCCACAACTTCCTCTTCAGGGGTCAGGAACAACAATTCCTTCCGAAAACAATCGATGTAGACTCGGTTGAACTCTAACCAGTTCATACCTAGAATAACATCCAACTTACCAAGTGGTAGACAAATCAGATCCACTCCAAATTCTCTACCGAAAATAGTCAGCGGACACTTCAGGCATACCAAAGAAGTAGTCACTGAACCTATAGAGGGTGTCTCAATAGCCATCTGTATCTCCAGAGTGGACGGCACCAAACCTATCCTCTCCACACAATCTACAGAAATAATCGAGTGCGTTGCACCCGTATCAATAATAGCAATCAAAGGAATATTATTGATAATACAAGTACCTCTGATCACACGCTCATCACTGGCAGCTTGAGTTCCTGCCAAGGCAAACACTTTTCCACCAACCGGAGACGTTTGAGGCTTCTTCGGCTTCTCACAATGTGTACTGATATGACCCTTCTCACCACAGTTATAACAGGTCGGCATAGTTGCTCTGCAATCAGCTATCACATGACCTGGTTTCCCATACTTAAAACATTTCTTGGCCTCATTAGGACAATCATTAGCACGGTGTCCCATACCACCCACCGAAAACATTTCCCTTCAGCAGATGCTCTCCCATCTCTAGGCTTCTTATCAACAACAGCTTTACGTTTTCCCTTATCAGCAGCAACACTATAAGGAGTACCACTAAACCTCTGCTTACCCTTACGGTCATTAACAGCTTTGTAGTGCGCAATCCTTGCTCGGTTATCATTATCATAGATTCTGCTCCTGCATACCAACTCAGGATAGCTCCTGATCTTCTGACAAGCAATCCCCAACTTAATCTCTGGACGCAGTTGTAAGAACACAGATTGTGTCTTAGTTATATCTCTATGTTTTGATGATAACACTTATAAATTTTGTATTCAAGAATTATATACTCTAAACGTGTTCTAGATTATTTGCTACAGGCACTAAAGAAAATTATCTTAAGAAAGCAAATTTGGATCTGAACAATGTTATTATGAAGGGATTCATAGGTTCAAGAGCATCTTAAGTGAAGATCTGAAATGCTGCTCTCAGAAGAATCTGATTACTATCTCTTAAAGATTCTGAACCAGGAGCCTCTAAAGCATAGAAGACTCTGCTCTGTTAGATTTACACGCTCAAGCACACAAGCTGCACATACTCTGATTCAGCTCAATCTGAAGAACATCCAAGACTCTGAAGATCCAGAAGATCTCTATTCTGGAGACTCTGAAGATTCAGATTCTAATGTTGAAAGCTGAACTTACTTTGAAGAAGATTTAAATATGTACGTTGGTTTATCTCAACAACTCTTTCCTATTTTGTGCTAGACACAAGGACACAGACAAAAAGGTTTTATCTGTGCATTCCATTCTAAGGAAAGTTTTCTGCAAGTGAAGACAAAAGGCATCAGGCTTGTTTCAGCACAGCCTCCAATGTAAAGACAAAAGGCTTCAGGCTTTTCTGCACAGCCTTCAACGTAACAAGACTTCTTGGATCTAAGTGCCTATATAAAGAAGTCCACTCCATCTTCTTCAGAATCGAACTTCTAGCAAAATCTCTCTCCATATCAAAACTCTCAAAGCTCTTATTATTTTATTTTGCTATAACATTGTTCTTAATTTAAGAGAAATATCACAGTTGTGATAACATCTTATTAGAAGCATTCTTACTCTTGTAAAAAGTTTTACATTGTTTGTAAAAGGTTTTCCTTAAGAGGATCCAGTTGGGATCAGTTGCTCTTGAGAAGACTAAGAACAGTTGTTCTTAGGTGTTGCTATTTGTAATCTGTTTGATTAAAATAGTGGATTAAGTCCTTGACAGAGAAAGGCAAATCACTCTTGAGAGGGTGGACTGGATTAGTTGTATTCAACGAACCAGGATAAAAATATCTGTGTTCATATCTTTGATTTTTAGTCTTACTTATTCAACCCCCCCTTCTAAGTAATTTTCTCACCTTCAGTTGGCATCAGAGCTCCGGTTCTGCGTGTGCTCCACTTAACCGTGACAGTTAAAGATCCAGTGAGAAAGATACTTTGATATTTGTTTGGTTGTCAATATGGATAATACTTCTACATCAACTTACAACAACAAATATGAAGGAGATAGGATCAGTACTAAGCCACCCATGTTTGATGGGGAAAATTTGACTATTGGAAAGATAGAATAGAAAGTTTTTTCCTTGGGTATGATGCTGATATTTGGGATATGGTCATTGATGGATATGAACATCCTACTGATGAGGATGGCAAAAAGATTGATAGAAAATCAATGACTGAAGTACAGAAAAGAGATTTCAAGAATCACCACAAAGCCAGAACTATATTGCTTAATGCAATCTCTCATACTGAGTATGAGAAGATTACTAACAGAGATACTGCTCATGACATGTTTGAGTCACTCAAAATGACTCATGAGGGAAACTCTCAGGTTAAAGAGACCAAGGCGCTGGCGCTCATACAGAAGTATGAGGCATTTAAAATGGAAGAGTCTGAAAATGTAGAAACTATGTTTTCTAGATTTCAGATTCTTACAGCTGGTCTGAAAGTTCTGGATAAGGGCTACTCAACGTCAGATCATGTCAAGAAGATCATCAAAAGTCTTCCCACCAGATGGAGACCAATGGTGACCGCATTGAAGATGGTAAAAGATCTGAACAAGATCTCTTTAGAAGAACTTATCAGTTCTTTGAGAAGCCATGAAATTGAGCTGGAGGAAGATGAACCCCAGAAGAAAGATAAAGGTAAATCCATAGCTTTAAAATCTAACAAACCTATTAAGGCTTTGCAGGTAAAAGAAGAAAGCTCTGAAGAATCTTCTTCTGAAGAAGAAGATGAACTGTCCATGCTTTCCAGACGAATCAACAAGCTCTGGAAGCACAAGGGAAAGAAGTTTAACAACTTCAGAAAAGCTGACCACAGGAAGGAATCTTCTGGACACAGAAGATCTGGAAAGAAAGAGGTCACATGCTATGAATGCAAGGAACCTGGGCATTACAAAAATGACTGCCCCAAACTTCTCAAGGAGAAACCCAAGAGAAAGTTTGATAAAAAGAAGAAGGTTCTTATGGCAACTTGGGATGATTCAGATGAATCTGAATCTGAATCTGAAGCAGAAGAAGAGTGTGCCAACATGGCATTAATGGCTGGAATAGAAGATCAGAATGAAGAATCATCATCTGAATTTGAGTCAGACTCTGACTTTGATGCTGAAGAGGTAATGTCTAAACTTACCAAAGAAGAACTTATAAAGGTGTTATCTGAAGTTCTGAAAAGCTATAATAATATCAAACTCAAAAACAAGAAGCTGAAAAGCAATCTTGAATCTGAGATTGATAATCTGAAAACAGAACTTGTTGAGCAGAAAGAAATAAATATAAAAATCAAAAATGATTTGGAAATTGCCCAACAAGAATCTGACTTTGAAGCTAAGTCATCTGAAAATATTTTGGAAAAATATGACTCTAGTTTTCAGAGGTTCCTCACTAAAAGCATAGACAGAAGCAAGATGGCTTCTATGATCTATGGAGTTAGTAGGAATAAAAGAAAGGGAATTGGATTTCAATCTTCTTCTCTTGAAAAAGATGTAAGACCAATACCTGTAGATGATCTGATCATTAAGATAACTCCTTTATACTCTAATTTTAAATTTGGTCATTTAAATGATATTAAACACACGAGTTCTGAAAAGAATACTCATGTGTTTAGATCTAAGGCAAGTCTAAACAAAAACTATGTTGAAAAACAAAAGTTTAGACAAACCTACAAGGCAACTAACCCTAAAGGACCCAAGAAGATCTGGGTACCTAAAGACAAAATAATCCCTGTTGCAGATGTCCTTAGCAGCAAGGTCAGGACACCAATCATGGTACCTGGACTCTGGATGCTCAAGACACATGACAGGAGAAAGGTCTATGTTCCAAAGTCTGGAACTTAGATCTGGAGGGGACGTGAAATTTGGAGGGAACCAGAAGGGCAAAATCATTGGCTCTGGAACAATAGGTAATGGCAACCTACCCTCTATTTCTAATGTTCTGTTAGTTGAAGGATTGAAACGTAATCTATTGTCCATAAGTCAATTAAGTGACAATGGTTATGATATAATCTTTAATCAAAAATGTTGCAAAGCTGTATGTCAAAAGGATGGTTCTATCCTATTCAATGGAAAGAGGAAACACAACATTTATAAAATTAACCTTTCAGAACTTAAAGTTCAAAATGTAAAATGCCTCTTATCCGTGAATGATGAGCAATGGGTCTGGCATAGAAGATTGGGGCATATTAATATGAGACGTATATCTCAGATTAATAAACTCAATCTGGTCAGAGGACTTCCTAAGTTGAAGTTTAACTCAGATGCTCTGTGTGAAGCATGTCAAAGAGGTAAATTTTCAAAATCTCATTTTAAATCAAAAAATGTTGTTTCTACCTCCAGACCATTGGAATTACTTCACATTGATTTGTTTGGACCAGTGAAAACTGCATCCATCAGAGGCAAGAAGTATGGGTTAGTCATTGTAGATGACTACAACAGATGGACATGGGTAAAGTTTCTAAAACACAAGGATGAGTCTCATTCTGTGTTCTTTGACTTCTGCAATCAAGTCCAGACTGAAAAAGATTGTAAAATTATTAAAGTCAGAAGTGATCATGGTGGAGAATTTGAAAATAAACATTTTGAAAAATATTTTTCTGAAAAAGGCATTGCACATGATTTCTCCTGCCCTAGAACTTCACAACAAAATGGAGTTGTAGAGAGGAAAAATAGAACATTGCAAGAAATGGCCAGAACCATGATCAACGAGACAAATCTGGCAAAATATTTCTGGGCAGAAGCAATTAACACAGCTTGTTATATTCAGAACAGAGTGTTTGTAAGACCTCTTCTGAAAAAGACTCCCTATGAATTTTGGAGAAACAGAAAGCCTAACATTGCTTATTTTCATCCTTTTGGATGTATTTGTTATATGCTTAATACTAAAGATAATCTGAACAAGTTTGATTCCAAAGCTCAGAAGTGTTTCATGCTTGGTTATTCTGAACGCTCTAAAGGCTACAGAGTATTCAATACTGAAACACAGATTGTGGAAGAATCTATTCATGTTAGATTTGATGATAAGCTTGGCTCTGAAAAGCCAAAGCAGTTTGAAAGTTCTGCAGATAGAGAAGTGATTCTCACAGACTCTGAAGGCTCAGAGGCAGAAAAGGCAAAGAACAAAGAATCTGACGCAACCCCAGATGCTACACCTTTGACCTCCCAACTAAACAACTTGCATATTTCTGAAAGACCAACTGTCAGAGGATCTTCTTCCAGAATCAAAGCTTCTCATCCAGAAGATATGATAATTGGAAAGAAAGATGATCCTATAAGGACAAGATCATTTCTCAGAACTTCTGAATCTTCCTTATTTGGCTTAGTGTCAATGATAGAACCAACATCTGTAGATGAGGCTCTGGAAGATAATGAATGGATTATAGATATGCAAGAAGAGCTGAATCAATTCACCAGAAATGAAGTTTGGGATCTGGTTCCTAGACCTAAAGGATTCAATGTTATTGGAACAAAATGGGTCTTCAGGAATAAGCTGAATGAAAAAGGAGAAGTAGAAAGGAATAAGGCAAGGTTGGTTGCTCAAGGATACAGTCAACAAGAAGGTATTTATTACACTGAGACATATGCTCCAGTGGCAAGGTTAGAATCTATTCGTCTTCTTATTTCATTTGCTGCACAGAATAACATCACTCTGTATCAGATGGATGTTAAAAGTGCATTTCTTAATGGTATTATAGAAGAAGAAGTATATGTCCACCAACCTCCTGGTTTTGAAAGTGAAAACTTTCCAGATCATGTTTTCAAATTAAAGAAATCCCTTTATGGATTAAAACAAGCTCCCAGAGCTTGGTATGAGAGGTTAAGCAACTTCCTTCAGAAGAAAAATTTTATCAGAGGAAAAGTGGATACAACTTTATTCTGTAAAACTGTTAAGAAAGATCTGTTGATTTGTCAAATTTATGTAGATGACATTATTTTTGGATCAACCAATATTACGCTTGGAAAGGAGTTTGCTAAATGTATGCAGGAAGAATTTGAAATGAGCATGATGGGAGAATTGAGATTCTTCTTGGGAATCCAAGTCAACCAGACTCCAGAGTGCACCTACATACATCAAACCAAATATGTTAAAGAGCTTCTGAAGAAGTTCAACATGGTTGATAGCAAAATGGCAAAGACTCCAATGCATCCTACAAGCACTCTAGGTAAGGAAGAGGTAAGTAAGAAGGTAGATCAAAAACTCTACAGAGGTATGATAGGATCTCTTCTATACTTGACTGCTTCTAGACCAGATATTCTGTTTAGTGTCTGCTTATGTGCCAGATTCCAATCAGATCCTAGAGAATCACACTTAACAGCTGTTAAGAGGATTCTAAGGTATCTGAAAGGTACTGCTAACATGGGTTTGTGTTACAGAAGATCTGATGAATTTTCATTAGTTGGATTCTGTGATGCTGACTATGCTGGAGACAGAGTTGAACGTAAAAGCACTTCTGGAAGCTGTCAGTTTCTTGGAAGTCATCTGATCTCATGGTACAGCAAGAAGCAACCTACCATTGCACTATCAACTACAGAGGCAGAATACATTGCTGCTGCTGGATGTTGTACTCAGATGCTCTGGATGAAGAGTCAATTAGAAGATTATCAAATCTATGAGAGTAATCTTTCTATCTTTTGTGATAATACTTCTGCTATATGTTTGTCAAAAAATCCAATCTTGCATTCTAAGGCAAAACATATAGAAATTAAACATCACTTCATCAGAGACTATGTTCAGAAGGGTGTAATTAATTTAGCTTTTGTTGATACAGATCACGAATGGGCTGATATTTTCACAAAACCCCTTGCTGAAGATAGATTTAAGTTCATTCTGAAAAATATTTGTATGGATTTTTGTCCAGAGTAATATTTATCAGAGGCAACCTCTCAGATGCAAAATGTTTAATGATCTAAAGTATTTCATCTGTCTATTCGTTCATTTATATTCATTCAATTATTTTTTGTGTGAAACTCTGAACTAACAAGCTCAGAAGATCTGAAAGTTGGAAACGTTTTATTTCTTGAGAGACATCAGATGCGCCAGCAAAGCAAACACGTGTCACTCAATATCTGAAAAGATGGAGTGCTCAACTGAATTGACGTTTGAGGTATTGCTTTGAAAATCTCATTTTTCTTGGTTTTCCCCCCAGCTGTCATAAATTTAATATGAAATGATTATTTTTTCATTAAATGCTGTCCAAACGTGCATAAGTGTCTTTTGTTGTGCCCTATGCTTGATTATTGGTTATCTATATATATCACCTATCACACCATTTTCACACTTTCCACATTCACTTCATTCATGCGTTTCTGCTCTCTTTTCAATCTCTACCAAAACCCTAAACCTAAACCAAGATCCTCTTCTTCTTCAATGGCGTCTACTTCAAACACTGTTGCAAAACCCAACAAGACTATAATGTACAAAGAACCAGAACGAACCTTATTCACTCCAGTGGCTGATCTGGAGGTGCTCTGTGAAAGCTTATTTGATCTTGATTCGTTAAAGGAAAATGGGTTTGACCTAACTCCTGCCATTAAAGCTCAAGGTTGGGAGAAATACTTTGAAAGATTAATGGGTCCTGTATTTCCATCACTGGTAAAGGAATTCTGGATTCATGCAAGCGCTGGTCCCAAGTTTATTCATTCCTCGGTTCTTGGAATGGAGATAGTTATTACTGAAAAACTGATCAGGCAACTGTTCAGTTATACTGAATCTGATGGAGTTTCAAATCTTGCTTCTTCTCGCATTGATATGGCTAGGGTTTATGAAGAAGTTACTATAGCTGGAATGCCATCAAGTAAGGTTAAAGATTTGAAACCCATTTATAGGATCTGGGCAAAAATCTTTATGAGTACATTTTTTCACAGAAAACCATCCAACTCACCAGACTATGTGAGTTCGGAACATCTGTATTTCATGTACTGCATTAGCCAAAATGTCAAAGTGGATCTACCGTATCTAATCTTCATTCATCTACTAACTCATGTCAAAGAAACCAGAGAGGAGGTAAGAGCTAAAGCTGGTAAAGTTAGGACGTGGATACCCCTGGGAAGATTGATTTCAGACATCCTTATTGAGAACAAGCTGGTACAACATCTGACAGATGCGAAGATTACAGAAGATCTGACTTACATCATTGGTTCTGAAATAAATGGACTCAATCTGAAAAGGATGAAAATCATTTCAGAATTGAAAGGACAACTAAGGAAGATCAACTCTGAAGAGGTTCAAGGCAGAAGAATTCCTGTGGAAGATTTTCCACTATTCAGTGCAGATGAACCAAAGGAATTTGTCTGGTTGTACATTACTGAATGTCTAAAGGAAGGAATTCCTCTACCTGCTAATCTTGTTCAGAAGCCAGGAGAAGAATTGCCCAATCAGATGAAGGAAAGGCGTAGTAAGAGGAAAGCTGAAGAAGGATCCGTTCAGAAGAAGAGAAAAGCATCTGAAGCTTCAAGAAAGAAGAAGAGAGAAGGAAAGAAAGCCAAAATCAGTCCTAGAGAAGCCACTCTGGAAGAGATCAGAGACACCATTCAACAGGTATTAGCATCTGATCCTACACCTACTGTTCATTCACCCCTGTCATCACCACAACTCTCTCCAAACCTTAGACAAAGAACTTCCAAATCCAAACAGTCTGTCAATATTTCATCTGAACCACTCTCCTCTGAACCAGTAAATTTACAATCATCTCCTGTACCAATTCCATCTGAACCACAACCTCAAACAATTCAATCAGAAATTCCACCACCAGAACCAACTCAACCAGAAAACTCTCCAACAGTAACTCCACAACCAACTTTGTCACAACCAGAGAATCCCCATTTAGAGACTCTCCAACCAGAAACAATTATTTCAGAACAAAACCAACCAGAGACTGTTCAAACTGAACACTCTGAACAAACAATTCCCTCAGAAGATCCAAATCTTTCTGACAATATTCTTGATATTCAACCCCTCAATCAATCTATTATAATTTCTTCAACATCTGTTCACTCAGATGAATCTTCTGATTCATCTGATTCATCTGATTGTGATTCAGAATCACTCAAACAAGCTCGCTCTGAAAGTGTTATGAAGAAACATCTTAACATTGCCTTGTTTCATACCCCACCAAACTCTCCATCTCATCAACAACCATCTGAAACTCAACCATCTGACACTCAAACATCTGGAAACCAAACCATTCCTCAACCACCTGAAACCAATCCATCTGAAAATCAGACTTTTCCTCAACCATCTGAACTCCCTCAATCTGACATCCACACATCTCAACCACCTTCACCTCAACCACAACCATCTAAACCTACTCCTGTTAACACCCCTAATCCTTTTTCCTATGGACAGTCTGAACAGTCAGATCTAGGATCATGTGTTAATGCTATGTTTGATATTTTCAAAAAGGAGTTAGATTCTGAATATGATCGTGTTAAGGCTGTATGCATGTCTAGTTTGGATCCAACTGTTTCGAATACTGCTTGCAAGCGCTTCATCTGGATGTTCAACAAAGCTGCCTTAAAAGTTAGAGCTAAATGCTCTAAGCTTGCCAAGACTAAATTTGCAGAATTAATCAAGGTAACTCTGATGAACATGCCTCCTCCTCCTCCTGTATTACTTTTGGAAGCTGCTCCTCCAGTAGTTCCTGAATCTGAAATGGTTGAACAAGCTTCTGTTGAAAACCAATCTGAAGGGAACCCTGCTGCTACTGCATCTGCTCCGTCTTCATCTGTGGTTGCAGAACTTGTGAATGATGTGAAGGATATAAAGGACTGGATGATCAAGCAAGAGAAAACAACTGATGAAATAAAGATCTGGATGTCTAAACAAGAAGAGTCAGCTGCCAAGATGACAGAGCTTCTGACCCTTATTGCCTCTCGCCAGACTTAGTTTTATTTGTTGTTTTGCACATGAACTGATTTTGCTGTCTGTTTATTTTTTGTTGTGTTATATGTTTTGGCATCTGCCTGTTTGACTGTGAACTTTAGTTTGTTTTAATTGCATGATAACTTGTTTTGCTCCTATATGATTCTTTTCTTCTATATCTTTCTGTCTTTGAAAATCTTTTTGATTATGACAAAAAGGGGGAGAAAAAGAGAAACTGAGTGTTCAACCTATAAGCAATTACTAAAACTGAAATTCAGACATTTTATTAATTTACTTTGAATTTAAGTCTTTCAGATTACATTGATATATCTGACATAATTCATTGAAGTTACCCTGAGACTGTGTCAACCAGAACCTGATCCTCTAAAGAAAATCTGAGTATTCAATCAACTCTGATAACTCTGATATCTCACTCTGATACATTTATTATGAAAGAGAATTCATGCAAGATGATAACCAGACGCTCTGACTAAAGGAAGTCATATGTATATGGCATCAAGATTTGATTCTGAACTCTTTCATCAGGCTCTGAATCTGAAATATACTAAATCAGAAAGGGAAGTATTCTATGCTATTGAAGTATTTATTTCAGGGGGAGATTGTTAATCTCAGGGGGAGTTTCTAATTCATACTCTTTATTGAACAAAATTTCTCATGTTTTGTCATCATCAAAAAGGGGGAGATTGTAAGAACACAGATTGTGTCTTAGTTATATCTCTATGTTTTGATGATAACACTTATAAATTTTGTATTCAAGAATTATATACTCTAAACGTGTTCTAGATTATTTGATACAGGCACTAAAGAAAATTATCTTAAGAAAGCAAATTTGGATCTGAACAATGTTATTATGAAGGGCTTCATAGGTTCAAGAGCATCTTAAGTGAAGATCTGAAACGCTGCTCTCAGAAGAATCTGATTACTGTCTCTTAAAGATTCTGAAGCAGGAGCCTCTAAAGCATAGAAGACTCTTCTCTGTTAGATTTACACGCTCAAGCACACAAGCTGCACATACTCTGATTCAGTTCAATCTGAAGAACATCCAAGACTCTGAAGATCCAGAAGATCTCTATTCTGGAGACTCTGAAGATTCAGATTCTAATGTTGAAAGTTGAACTTACTTTGAAGAAGATTTAAATATGTACGTTGGTTTATCTCAACAGCTCTTTCCTATTTTGTGCTAGACACAAGGACACAGACAAAAAGGTTTTATCTATGCATTCCATTCTAAGGAAAGTTTTCTGCAAGTGAAGACAAAAGGCATCAGGCTTGTTTCAGCACAGCCTCCAATGTAAAGATAAAAGGCTTCAGGCTTTTCTGCACAGCCTTCAACGTAACAAGACTTCTTGGATCTAAGTGCCTATATAAAGAAGTCCACTCCATCTTCTTCAGAATCGAACTTCTAGCAAAATCTCTCTCCATAGCAAAACTCTCAAAGCTCTTATTATTTTATTTTGCTATAACATTGTTCTTAATTTAAGAGAAATATCACAGTTGTGATAATAGCTTATTAGAAGCATTCTTACTCTTGTAAAAAGTTTTACATTGTTTGTAAAAGGTTTTCCTTAAGAGGATCCAGTTGGGATCAGTTGCTCTTGAGAAGACTAAGAACAGTTGTTCTTAGGTGTTGCTATTTGTAATCTGTTTGATTAAAATAGTGGATTAAGTCCTTGACAGAGAAAGGCAAATCACTCTTGAGAGGGTGGACTGGATTAGTTGTATTCAACGAACCAGGATAAAAATATCTGTGTTCATATCTTTGATTTTTAGTCTTACTTATTCAACCCCCCCTTCTAAGTAATTTTCTCACCTTCAGCAGTCCATTCTCAAACTTTAAGCACTTAGAGGTCATTTCCCCTTCCACATTATAGTGGGGACAATACTGCACCAGCTCCTCAAACTTGGCAGCATATTCTTCTACAGTCATGCTACCCTGTTTTAGCTCTAAGAATTCAATTTCCTTAGCGCTTCAGATATCTTCCGGGAAATACTTCTCCAGAAAACCTTTCCGAACCACCTCCCAAGTAATGGTAGTTCCAGCAGCTTCCAACCTTTGGCGACTATTGTCCCACCAGGCTTCAGCCTCACCCTCCAGCATGTGAGTACCAAACCTCACCTTTTTTTCATCGCTACATTCCATAGTCCTGAAGATCTTTTCAATTGCCTTCAGCCACTTCTGAGCAACTTCAGGGTCCAGAATTCCCCCTTCGAACGTTGGCGGCTTGTTGCCCCGAAACTGCGCCAAACTCCTGAATTGGGCATCTGCAGTTTGATTCTGATTAGCAACAGCCTGTGCCATTGCTTGCATAGCAGCAGCCAATGCAGCATCGTTCCTTCCTGCCATACTGCTCAAAACAGCAACACCAGGTTTAAAAGATATTCAACTCCATCCATAAGGACAGACCCAACTCGACTCAACAACACTGGCCGGACGGACCGACCTGCTCTGATACCAATTGTAACACCCCACTTCCCAAAATTAATTAAATTAATAAACATTATAAATAAACAAAATCAGAGTTCCAATTCTCCCAAGTGGGATATCACATAAAAACAACGTTCCTTATAAAAAGGTTTTTCTCCAAATACAGCGGAATGTTAAATAATACAATTCAATAAAAGTTTGATACGTTCACAGGGAAATAAAATATAAGTTCAACATAAAACAAATAAAAACGCCCAAGTCCCGTGCTACGTATCAGAGCATCCTAGACTCGACAATCACACCAATATCCAAGCTAGCTAAGCACCTGGATTATCTGTACTTCCGAAGAGGCACAGACCACAACAACAACAAAGGGGTGAGAAAACATGATTAAAAATATAATGGTAATGTAATACATGTAAATAAGGTAGTACAACACACCAACACACCAAGATTCACCCCTAACAACACCATATGACGAACCTACTGTTCAAATTACAATATAACATATTATAATGCAAAATGCAACTCAACACCATGCATGCGGTACCGACTCGTTGGTTCATTCAATCGAACCTGGATAGATCACTTACGCTCCTCCTGAGACATGATCTATCCCCCACCATTCTCCACAAAGGAGTACGGATGAATCACTTACGCTCCTCCTGAGACATGATTCATCCCACCAAAACACCATGATATGTACAACACCAATGCATAACTATTATATTCAGGCACACTAAGTGCACACGATCCTCCTGATCATATCATCATACATCATATATATATGCATAGATATATTACACACCAACACCATATAAATCAATTCACACAGTGAGCAATCTCACATTCTAACACCAAGTATAAACACATCCCACCACTCGGGGGTACACGATCCTACTGATCACTACATACATATACCTCAACTAATTGTCCACCGACAATATCAAGGGAAACCCATACTGTTACTAGTACACAAGTTAAATTCCACACTCATCATCTTTACAGTGCAGCAAGGCCAAAGGGATCACACCAGCCCAAAGCTCGAGGCCAAAATATCGCAACACTCACATTCTGGTTCTGCTACGTTCGCTGACATTTGCCAGGCGAAGCCCCGTAACGAACCTTCGCTAGCATTCTCCAGGCGAACCTGCTGGCGAAGCCCCCTTTCCACTATCGTGCATTCGCCAGGCGAAGGGATCATTCGCCAGGCGAACCTTCGCTGGCCACACTCGCCAGGCGAAGTTCCTACCCTTTAGGTCTGGGATTTAATTCTGAATTATTCACTGCCATTCGCCTCAGCTCGCCAGGCGAACACTCGCCCCCATTCGCCAGGCGAAACTTCGCCAACACTCGCCAGGCGAAGCCCAGCGAATGCTGCGATTCACCAAGTTTTCTCACAGTTCTGCAGTGTATTCTAGGCCAAATTGTACCTACCATCTCAACTCAGATCCTCAGTCTATTCTAGTACCAATCTTGCACATTACCGTAACCAATAGGTTTCTAATTCCTATTCCCAAAATCATCACCTACACACTTTATCGATACCTCAAAAGCCATACAGAATTTTCCCTAAAAACCGTAAAACACCCTATATGCCCTATATGCCAAACAACCAAAAACAACAATTCATTAACGATTACTATATAATTAACAACAATCATCATCAATCATAACATAACAATATATATTATCATATATCGATCAATCTCCTACGGGGTTAAGGACTCCCCACTACCCTATACATGTATAAACCATTCCCAATCAGATTTCTCCCCCCTTACCTTGTTAATCGGTTGATCGATGAAAGAACCCTCCAAGGTTTGGCCAATTCTGATTTTCCCCTGTTCCTTCGTTCTTCGCTCCCTTTTTCGTTCTTCTCACTTCTCTCCTTTCTATCGTTCTTTTTCCACTTTCTCTAACTTCTCACAATGTATCGTAAAAACTGCTAACCCCTCACATTCTCTATATTAATTCTCTAATCCCAATAATAATAATAACTTAATAATAATAATAATAACTTAATAAAATAATAATAATAAAAATAATAATAATAATAATAATAATAATAATAATAATAATAATAATAATAATAATAATAATATTATTATCTCACCAAAATAATAATAATATTAATAACAATAGTAACTATAATAAATATAATAATAATAATAATATTCCCACCAATATTAATATTATACACTATATTATTATATTCACCAAAACACCACCAATAATCCTCCCACATTAGGGACACCCACCAAACATCACCAAATACATCCCCCACCAAAGGGCACACCAACACATAATATTTAAAATAATAATAAAATGACTAAATAATTAAAATGGGTGTTACATGGTGAGCAAGGTCATCATGCTGAGGTTTGTAGGGTGCTGAGATGTCATCGTTGTGGCAAGAGAGGTCATAGAGTTACTTACTGTTAAGATGAAGCTCCGACTTGCTTCAACTATGGGGAGAAGGGTCATATCAGTACCCAGTGCCAGCAGCCGAAGAAGACTGCTACTACTGCTTAGACGAATGGCAGAGTGTTTGCTTTGAGCAGTGTAGAAGAACCCAAGACAGATAACTTGATCAGAGGTACTTGCTTTATTAATGATGTTGAATTGATTGCTATGATTGATACTAGTGTTACTCGTTCATTTATTTCGCTTGAATGTGCTAAGAGGTTGAATTTGAAATTATCTTCTATGGTTGGGAGTCTGGTTATCGATACCCCGACTAATGGTTATGTGACTACTGCGTTAGTCTGTTTGAGCTTCCCTTTGACCATTTATGATAATATTTTTATGATGGACTTGGTCTGTCTACCTTTGCATCAAATCGATGTTATTCTTGGAATGAACTGGTTGGAGTACAACTATGTTCATATCGATTGCTACAGCAAGACTGCGAGGTTCCCAGAGTTTGGTGATTGTGGAGAGCTGATGTTTGTATCTGCTAAGCAAGTAGAAGAACTCTTAGAAGATTAGGCTCATATGTTTTCATTGTTTGCGTCACTTCAAGTTGATTATGAAGCAGTGAGCATGGAGCTACCAGTTGTTCGGGAATTTCTGAAAGTGTTTCCAGACGACGTAAGTGACTTACCTCCTGAGCGTGAGGTAGAGTTTACTGTGGATGTGATACCGGGCACTAGTCATATGTCGATGGCTCCTTATCGGATGTCTGCATCTGATTTAGAAGAATTGAAGAAACAATTGGAAGAGCTGCTTGAGAAGAAGTTTATTCGACCGAGTGTTTCTCCGTGGGGTGCTCCTGTGTTGTTGGTGAAGAAGAAAGATGGTTGCATGAGATTGTGTGTGAATTATCGACAGTTGAATAAAGTAACAATCAAGAATAAGTATCTACTTATGAGGATTGATGATTTGATGGATCAATTGGTGGGTGCTTGTGTGTTTAGCAAGATTGATTTGAGGTCTGGTTATCATCAGATTCGCATTAAGCCTGATGATATTTCGAAGACAACTTTCAGGACGAGGTATGGGCACTATGAATATACTGTGATGTCGTTTGGTGTATCTAATGCACCTGGTGTATTCATGAAGTATATGAATAGGATTTTTCATCCTTATTTAGATCAGTTTGTGGTAGTGTTTATTAACGATATCTTGATATATTCTAAGTCCGAGGAAGAGCATGCGCAATATCTAAGAGTGGTATTGTAGGATTTGAGGGATAAGAAGCTTTATGCCAAGTTGTCCAAGTGTGAGTTTTGGTTGAAGGAAGTGAGTTTCCTTGGCCATGTGATTTCTAGTGGAGGAATTATTGTTGATCCATCAAAAGTTGATGTTGTGTTATAGTGGGAGACTCCAAAGTTTACTACTGAGATTCGAAGTTTCCTTGGATTGGCTGGTTATTATCGCAGGTTTATAGAAGGCTTTTCAAAGTTGGCACTGTCATTGACTCAGTTGACTTGAAAGGGTCAAGCTTATGTGTGGGATGTTGCTTGTGAGAAGAGTTTTGTAGAACTCAAGAAGAAGTTGACGACTGCTCCAGTGTTGATTTTGCCAAATCCGAGTGAGTCTTTTATAGTGTATTGTGATGCATTGAAGATGGGTCTTGGCGGCGTATTGATGCATAATGGTTAGGTCGTTGCTTATGCTTCCAGACAACTGAAGGTTCATGAAAGAAATTATCCTACACATGACTTAGAGTTGGTCGTGGTGGTGTTTGTGTTGAAAGTTTGAAGACATTATCTTTTTGGGTCTAGGTTCAAAGCGTTTAGTAATCACAAGAGCCTGAAGTATTTGTTTGATAAAAAAGAGTTGAACATGAGGCAGAGAAGATGGCTTGAACTTCTGAAGGATTACGATTTTGAATTAAGTTACCATCCTGGTAAGGCTAATGTTGTGGCTGATGCGTTAAGTAGGAAGTCCTTACATATGTTGATGCTAATGGTTCGAGAGTTAGGACTGATTGAGCAATTCAGAGATATGAGTTTGGTTTGTGAAGAGACTCCTAACAGTGTGAAGTTAGGTATGCTGAAGCTGACTAATGGTATTCTCCAAGAAATTAGAGAAGGTCAGAAATCTGATTTGAGTTTGGTGGATCGTCTCACGTTAATCAACCAAGGTAACAGGGGTGATTTTCATATCGATGAGAATGGTGTGATGAGGTTCAGAGATAGAGTGTGTGTTCTCGATGTGTCAGAAATCAAGAAGAGCATTCTTGAGGAAGGTCACAGAAGCGGGTTAAGTATTCATCCTAGTGCCACAAAGATGTATCAAGATTTGAAGAATTTGTTTTGGTGGCCGGGTATGAAGAAGGAAATTGCAGAGTTTGTATATGCTTGTTTGACTTGTTAGAAGTCAAAGATTGAACATCAGAGACCGTCAGGTCTGATGTAACCGTTGAATATTCCAGAATGGAAATGAGATAACATTTCTATGGATTTTGTGATAGGTTTACTGAAGACTTTGAAGGAATATGATTCGATTTGGGTAATTGTTGATAGATTGACCAAATCGGCTCATTTTATACCGATGAGGATCAATTATTCGTTGCAGAAGCTAGACAAATTATATATTTATCAGATTATGAAACTGCATGGTATTCCTTCAAGTATTGTGTCTGATAGAGATCTGATATTTACATTGAGGTTCTAGGAGAGTTTGCAGACAACTTTGGATACTAAGTTGAGGTTGAGTTCTGCCTGTCATCCGCAGACGGACGGACAGGCAAAGAGAACTATCCATTCGTTAGAGGATTTGCTGAGAGCTTGTGTGTTGGATCGAGGTGGATCATGGGATAATCTTTTGCCATTGATTGAGTTTACCTACAATAAAAGTTACCATTCTAGTATCGGAATGGCACCGTATGAGGATTTGTATGATAGGAGGTGTAGGACTCCTTTGTGTTGGTATGAGTCAGGGGAGAGTGTTGTACTCGAATCTGAGATTGTGTAAGAGACGACTGAAAAGATCAAGATGATCCAAGAAAAGATGAAAGCGCCGCAGAGTCGTCAGAAAACCATGATAAGAGGAGGAAAGCACTTAAATTCCAAGAGGGAGATCACGTGTTTTTGAGAGTTATGCCGGTAGCTAGTGTTGGCCGAGCTTTGAAGTCTTGAAAGCTCACATCGCGTTTTGTTGGTCCGTATCAGATTTCACAGAGGGTGGGGGAAATAACATATCCGATTACTTTACCACTGTCGCTTGCGAATTTGCATGATGTGTTTCATGTGTCTCAGTTGAGGAATTACATTCCAGATCCGTCACATGTGATACAGATGGATGATGTACAAGTGAGGGTGGCTTGACTGTTGAGGCATTTCTAGTACGGATTGATTGACTAGAAGTGAAACAACTGCGAGGTAAAGAGATTTTCTTGGTAAAGGTATTGTAGGGAGGACCAGCTGAAGAAAGTTGGACTTGGGAGCGTGAAGATCAGATGAGGGAGTCGTATCTGGCTCTATTTCCTTGAGGTAATTTTCGAGGGAGAAAATTCTTTTAAGTGGGGGAGAGTTGTAACACCCCCAAATTCTTGGAATATTTATTTAATTTATTTAAATATGAATATTTGCATTTTTGGTGATTTTCGGTGGTTGGTGTGAAATATTGAGAATTATAGATTTTAGGTTATTTATTTAAATAATAGTATATAATATAAATATAATGGTATTATTATTAATTTAAATAAATATAAGTTAACTAAGGGCAAATTGGACAATTAAGGAGGAGTTAGCGAGGGTAATATTGGAAAAGCCCAATTTATAGGCCCAAAGTTAGGTTTAACAAAAAGGGATTTTTGAGAGAATTATGATTCATTCTTGTTAGACCGTGAAAAGAGAAGAAATAGAGGCCAGAGCTCTGAGGAAGAGGATTGAGGCAAAAGGTTCGCGAGGTTCCCACAAATCAAGGAGAAGGCTTAGAGTCGGCAATTAAGGTATGGAGAGTATTGCCTTTATTGTTTTCAATGTGTGATTTCAATGTGTTTAAAGCCGATTTAAGGGTTTAAGGGTAGCAGGTTTTGTGAGCATTTGTATTGCTGTTGCCTTTTTAAGGTGTAAGAGTCTTAAGAGTTTTGAACCGATGGCCTGATAGATTCGAAGTTGATTTGGGTTAAAGGAAATTAGGTCTTCGTGGCCAAAGATCTGGTTTGACATTTGTTTAATCCTGTAGGGTAAAGGGATGTATGAGAACCAGTGAATGTGTGGTGTCTAAAAGGATTTATGGGAATTAGAGCGTGAATATGATATATGAGATTGGCCTAATAAGTCGTAGATTTTGTGCCTTTATCGCCGTAGTACCTTAAGAATGATTTAGAGATGTTTTTGGATTATTGGGGAAGTGAATTGTGTAGACTTTTGGGTTGGTTTTGGTTTTGGTGCATAACAGAGTTTTGTTGTAATCGCGTGTTCGCACCGCGAATAAACTCGCCCCAGACTCGCACAACGAACTTGCTAGCGAACGTAGCAGAGTTATCGCGAATTCTAATTTTTTGCAGTGATGCCTTGATGTTTTGATTTTGTGATTTCTTTGACGAATTAATATGAGTATGACTGTGATTTCTATGTGATTAGCATATGATTATATGATGATTCCTATGATGTAATGATGATGAGTTATGATGATGGTTCCATGAGTTTTGATGATTCTATGATGACATGATATATGATGATGACTTTGATGATGATGATTTTGATGAATGATGATGCACCTATGATGTTATTTGTAACACCCCAAATTTAATTGGAATATTTAATTAATTATTTAATTGAGAATATTCGTATTTTGGTGGTTTTGTGGATTATTCGGAATTATGCGTTTTGGATTATTTAATTAATTAATAGTATACAATATGGAAATATTAGTATTATTATTAGTTAAAATAAATATAAGTGAAATAAGGGTAATTTGGGCATTAAGAGGAGTTAGTAAGGGTGTTATGGGAAAAGCCCAATTGTGTGACCCAAGACTAGGTTTGACAAAAAGGAATTCTGAAGAAAATCAGGATTCATTTTGTTAACCGTGAAACGTATTGAGGCCAGAGCTCTGAGGAGGAGATTGGAGGCATAAGCTTCGAGAGGTTCCCTGAAAGATTGAAAAGGCTTTGATCGACAACTAAGGTATGGGGAGTATAGTCTTTCATGATTTTCCATGTGTGATTTTCAGTGTATTTAAGGTCGATTTAAAGGTTTAAGGGTTTTAAGGAGAATTATGGGAAAAAGGGATTTTGGCCTTCGTGGCCTAAATCTATTATTGAGATTTTGACCGTGGGGATTTATTTGGGTTAAGGAAGATTACAAGGATATGAGAACAAGTGATTTATGGCCTTCGTGGCCTAAATATATTATGGTGAATCTAACCGTGAAATTCATTTGGGGAAAAAGGAAACCTTAGGCCTTCGTGGCCAAAACTATGATTTGAACCTGTCTAACCCTGAAGGGGTAAGAATATTTGATAGTGAGTAACTCAGATGTCTGCAGGGTAATTGTAGGGAAATTATGATTTAAGGCGTGAATATGTTCAGGGATTGGCCTAATAAACTGTAGGTTTTGTGCCTTTATCGCGTATGACCTTAGGGATGATTTAGGGATATTTTGGGAGCATTGGGTAAGTGAATCGTAAAGCCTTTTGGGTAGAAATCAGTTTTGATACGTAGCAGAATTTGCTGTCATCGCGTAGTTCGCCTAGCAAACCATGTTGTTCTCAGACTCGCCTAGCGAAGAATCTTTCGCCTAGCGAAGAAACTCATCCCAGACTCACATAGTGAATGTGCCAGCGAACGTAGCATAGTTTCGCGAATGTTGATCGTGTGCAGCGATGCCGTGAGGTTTGATTCTGTGATTCCTGTGATGAGTTAGCATGAGTAAGACTGAGGAGTTTATGTGATTAATAGGTGATAATATGAGGATTACCGCGAGTATAATCTGATGAACTAATATGAGATAATATGGGATAACATTATGAATTAATATGTGATAATATGTGATAACATGATGTGTTAATATGAGTATGACTATGAGCTCTGTGTGATTTGTACATGATTATATGATGATTTCTATGACGTATGATGATGATTATTATGATGAATTATATGATGACATGATGTGTGATGATGATTATGATGATGAGCTATGACGTTTGATGATGATGAATATGATGAATGATGATGCATCTATGATGTTATTGTGAGAATGATTTGTGACGTGTGCATCGTGCATTCATGTGCATCCGGACTTTGGTTCAGGACCTCGATTACTTTGGCTTCAATCCCATTGCGTGGATGTGAAGTGTTATGATGTGTTCCGGTTCTCTAGTAGAATCGATCCTATTGATGGAGATCTATGGAGGGTTGATGGCCTAGTGTCCATCACGCTATGATGATTGGTACCACATGCATTAAGTCTATGTTGCATTTGCATTTATAAGCCTTTTTGTATAAATTATGATGTTGTGGCCTTCGAGGTCTATTGAAGGATATGAATGTGTTGAATATGAATATGACGCCGTTTATATGTTGATTTTTATACATTGATTATTATGAGTTGTTTTACTCACCCTGCCTGTTTGAATGTTACCTCCACGTGGGTAACGTGCAGATACCAGGTTTAGCCGTGGATGCCGTTGAGGACTTTTGAAGTTTTGAGTTGTTGGCCTTGGTCAACTTAGAGGGTCTTGCTCTGATAGTGTAACATCGGGTTGGGGGTCTTTGAGTTGAGTTATGTTTATTGAGTTTATTTTGATTATCTTCCCGTATGAGGAAACCTTGAGCTATGCCTTTTGAGTTCCGCTGCTTTGTGCAATTTGATTTATTTTGAGAAAACCCGTTGTATACGGAGCATTGACTTATTTTGAGACATCAAGAAATTTACGCCCTATTTGGTGGCTTTTTATGAAATTTAATAATTTACTCTGATATCTGTGTAATTTTGCCATGATAATTATGGGGTAGAAAAGGGTGTTACATTATTATGAGGATGACTATTGACGTGTGCATCATGCATTCATATGCATCTGGAGTTTGGTTCTGGACCTTGATTTCTTTGGCTTCAGTCCCATTGTGCGGATGTGAGGTATTTTGACGTGCTCCAGTTCTTGTATAGAATCGATCCTATTGATGGGTATCTATGGAGGGTTGATGGCCCAGTGTCCATCGAGTTGTGATGATTGGTACTACATGCACAAGTCTTGTTGCATTTGTATTTATGAGATAATCTTGAGTAATTTATGATGTTGTGACCTTTGATGCCCATTGATGAATATGATGATGCATAATATGAAAATGACTTTGTTTTATATATTGATTTCCCATATTGATTATTATGAATCGTTTTACTCACCCTGCCTATTTGAATGTTGCCTCCACGTGGGTAACGTGCAGATGACCAGGTTTAGTTGTGGATGTCGTGGATGATCTTTTTGGAGTTTCAAGTTGTTGGCCATTTTGGTTAACTTAGAGGGTCTTGCTCTGATAGTGTAACATCGGGTTGGGGTCTTTGAGTTAAACCATGTTTTAATTGATTTTTGTTATTTTGATTATGTTTTCGCACAAGAAAAACTTTGGATTATGCCTTTTTGAGTTCCGCTGCCTTTTGAGCAATTTTTGATAACTTTTGGAAAAACCCGTTGTTTATGGAGCCTTGACCTATATTTGATTTATTGGGAAATGTACGCCCTTTAAGGTGATTTTTTAGTTTAATATTTTACTCTGATAAATGTGAATATTTTGCCATTAAAATTGTGGGGTAGAAAATGGTGTTACAATTGCGGCATGCACACATGCTCTTCAGGATGCTTATAGCCATCTATCTGATGTTTACAAGGCAATTAATGTTACGAATGTCTACAATGAAGGTTTCACAGTGCTACCAATAGAGGAATATTGACCTCCATATGAAGGGATATAATTTGACACAAAGATGAGATGCCAAGAAATAAAAAAGGACGCCCAAACAACACACGTATAAGAACAGAAATGGATACGGCTGATAAAATGATAAGATTATGCAGTATATGTCGTCAGCCTAGACACAACCAAAAAAATTGTTTCAATGTTAGAGCAACCTCTGCATCATAATTTAGTTTATCCTTTCAATTGTTGTAACCTTATATTTTCATATATTAATAGTCTTTGTTACAACAATGTTAACAACAAACAACACATACCAGAAACTAATAACAAACAACACATACGACACATAAAACAGATATCGGAAAAGAAACATATAACATTTTTAACTGATTACAACAATCAGACTAATGTCATTCGGTCCAAACATGACTTCCCTCGCTCCTTGTCAGTCTTAACGCGAACCTACCCACGCAGGCGATCAGGTCTCTCGATACTTCAAATTTCCCCCCTTCACGAATGTCTCCTTCTAACCACCGATTTAGCTCTCTCTTAATTGATTGAAACTTTGAATGTTCCAAAACAACTTGTCCATTGGAGGCTTCTCTCTCGAATAGATGACTTTTTCCCACCGACGATAATACATGTTATCAGTAATACAAATATATGAGATGAGTTGTGTAACTAAATTATCATAACACCTCTATTTATAGAATTTTTTTTTACTTTCAAGGTTGCCTCCAAATGAATTGGTGACACCCTTATAACTTTACACTGTGTCGCCAATTAAATTGGCAACACCATGTGTTGTCTCCAATTCAACTGGCGACAACATATTGCCTTTGTGAAGGATCGTGGATGCATTAAATCAATACTCCAAAGTGGGATACTTTGAGAAATAAATTGACAAGTGGGGTATTTTGGATTTTTTTTTAAAAAGTGGGTTATTTAGGTAATTTATTTTACATATGTGCAAGTTTGAATTATGGATGATAAAAAAACTGTACCCGCGGATAAAACCCGTCACGAGCCTATATTGAATAATTTAATGGGTATTCACGAGCAAAATAAATAGATATTTAATTACACATTTTCTTACGAGTACGAATACACATTTGATGATACATATACCTGCTGATCCGTATCCGTTAATAATTAAAAAAATTAATTAAATATTTTTTAAAATTATTATACTTAATAAATTCTTTTCATTAATAAAAAAAAATTATAAGTATCCGTAAATATCTGCAAGTATGTCAAAATTCAGAGATATCCGTTTGACGAATACCGAGTATGAGACTGACAAATATTACATTTACTAAACGTGATGGATATTCATTGTCGTCCCTAATCCGAACCAACGACATTTAATTTATTCAGTTTTAAAAGTGAAATTTAAATTATTAAATTATTAAATTTTTTTTTCATTTTTTATTTATTTAAAATTTTAAATTTCATTACTATTTTGAAGTTGATTCCTCTATTTTTAAATTTCGACGAGTTTTATTATTATTTTTAAAATATTTTTTAATTTAAAATTGGTGCATCACTCGTAAAACATAATGCATCAACGAAATTTTGTGTAATTTTAAAAATAAAAAACAATAAATTATGCTTTAACTTTTGATGCAAAATATATGACAAGAGTCCAAAATTATTTAAATAAAAGATTAATTACACGAATCTGATAAAATATGTTAAAATTGCAATTAAATCTACCTAAATATTATAAAATATTAAATTTAATTATAATTTTATAAAGTATTAAATTTAATTATAATTTATTTAAAATTGACTATATAATTAAAATTTATTTAAAATTGACTATAAAATTGAAATTTAATTAAAATTTATTTAAGATTGATTATAAAATTAAAATTTAATTAAAATTGACGGTGCAACAATCTAAAACAATTATATACTAAATTTAATTAATATAGACTTTTTGTATATTAAAATGGACCTTGAATTTGGACCCGAGAGTTTGAAAATGATAGGAAGATCTAAAAAAGATTTTATTTTTAAATGTGAAAAGGAACCGTATTAAAAAATGTATAGTAATAAAATATTGTCTCCTAATTTCGTGTTACATAAATTATTATCAAGTTTTGTTTTTGTGTTGAAGTGATATGGCACGACCATGGAACGTGATTGGTCCCATAGTAGGCCAAGCTTGACATGTGCCTTAGCACCCGGCGCCAACCATGCATGAGCTGTCGTTAAGTGGATGATCGGACGGTTGGTAGTGATCTGAAATGAAAACCTTAGCCATTGATATAAGTCCAAAATCCAAATCATTCTTCACGTTTTGGTGGGGCAGTGTTATTTTCTTTCTAATTAAAGCGATACTCATGCATTATTTATTTATTTATTCATTTCATTTTTCATAATGTTTACTTCTAGTTCTTTCCTCATTCTATACTTTTAAATTTTCACTTATTTTATTATAGTTGATTAATAAAGTTTATATATAAATAGAGATAAACAGAGAACAAGTTGTGTTACTATTTTTTTTTAATGTTAAAATTAATTAATTTTTTTTAAAATTATAGTTATAGATTTAAATCCTATGTAAAAGATTAACCGAAATAAAAAATGTTAAAGAAGAATGGTATTAAAACATGTTTGATAATTTTATTTAAAACGATTTTTAGAACTGTTTGTCCTCAGTTCCATTAGTGGAGAAACTTCAGTAAATTTCACACAAATATGTTTTTCTCCTACCCATCCGTACACGAGAACATTTGTAAGTCTAAGTATTGATCTTCCATCATGTGAATCAATCAAGAAATTTACATACGCCTATTCTTTTAAAAATACTCTAGTTCGTCAAAATATATCAAATAGGACATCCCTAATAAGACCACAGTACTTACAAAATATAATGAGTTTTTTTTTAATTTTTTTATTTATAAAATTGATGTTTGGTAATGTCTGATCCAGAATTTGACATGGTGATTTTTGGGCCAACAAAAGAGTATGAAACCAATTCATAGTCCTAAAACATTTTGGCAAATGTGCTTAAAATAAGATGGATCTAGTTATTCCATGTATGTTTTGTGCTTTCTCTCAACAATTCTAATAATCTATTTTATTAAAGGGTACTAACACATGACCTTGATAAATAATGTCAGTTTTGTTATAAAAGTGTTTGAGAATAATGCATTCAATCTTGGTACTGAATTGAGTAAGCACCATTGAAACAAAAGACTTAATGAGATTAGTAGTTTCTAACTTTAATCTCATGAGAAATATTCATGCAAATGTGCTTTTGTCATCAACGACACTCAACAAATCTTTGAATCCTAAAATATATGAAACTGAAATGGATCGCCCAAAAATCCATGTGGACTAAATAAAAAATAACATTAGATATATGAGAATTGTGAGGAAAAGGTAAACTTTTTTTTACTAAGCTCAATTAATTTGTCATTTGAGGGATGACCAAAACAAATGCTTCGATCCAAATGCTTAAACCAACACATGTCTAAATCTAGACTTCCCTTATGTTGTAGCAGAACACTCAAACTATTGAACTCACAAGATCTTCACTTGATCTTGAGTCGTTTGCCTTGCTAGACCCAAGTTTTCATTCCAAGTTTCCATTTAGCAGTACTCTTCATTCAAATTTAATGGTACCATGTCTAGCCTTTGTTATACTCAAGGATCTTGGAAACTTCAACTTTGTTCTACAACTACCTTCACTTGGTACAACCAAAGTCTTCAAGAATGAAATTATATTTTAACTTGTTAGGCATCAATAACCAAACACTATAATCACAATATTAAACCTTATATTTGATACACATACAATGCTTAAAAAATATTATATCCCTAATATACTTTGTATCTACCAATAACATTCAAATTTTAAAGTTCAGTACCACAACAATGTGGTTTCTTAGTTCAAAGCTAAAGATGATTTGATATCTTGACGAAACTCACACAACTCATAAATAGGTCTAACTCAATCAACACACTATGAAGTTTTTCTATAAACTTAACTTGAGAGAGAAGGTGTGAAAGAAAGAACACTCAAAATTTTCTTAGATTTGTGAATACAGAGAATGACAAAATTGGTTTTTATATGTGTTAGAGGTGAAACACAAAATATGTGAGAAAATGAGTAATTAATTCAAGTCAAGTCATACAGTTATGATTTGAATCAGATGAAAAAGTTACTAGAATCAAGGTGATAAAATTTAGAAATGGTTTGTTTGATTTAGATCATGATTTGATACATGTGATTCAAATCAAGCAGTTAGATGATTCATATCATAGTTGATTTTCAAAAAGTTATTTGATTATAATTCGAGCAATATAATGATGTGATTCATATCAAGATGGTCTTGATTCGAATCAAACACAACCTTAATTTGAATCACTAATATAATTCCAAAATCCACATTTCAAATTGAATGATTGGTTCGAAACTTACATAAGCTTTATTTGAATCAATCTTTAAAAACTCTTTATTTTAAGCTTTCTAATTTATAATTAAAGGTACACATATATTGCAACTTGTTTTAAGCTTCCTAACTTGTGGTTTAAGTTTTTAAATGTGATGGGAACTTGAGGGCATATTCTAAAATATAATAAGTGTGGTTCATTTCCCACCATTATAGAGAAATTGGGTATAAGTTTAGTGGGAATTTGAGATGTTGAGATACATGTGGTTGGATAACATTGTGAGTGCTACCAATATTGATGAGAACACTAATTGATAATCCATTAAGCAATCCTTTAAATTTCAAGTTTTTTAGGGAAAACTGGCTAGTAATAATTTGTGTTGAAATTTGAAAATATGTTTCCTCTGATTTATATTAAACTTCCACTGCATCATAAATTTCATTAGTCTTTGGAGTTTCAATAACATTATATGAAGGTGTGAAATGTACACAAGAAGGGGGATTGAATTGTGTTTCCCATTTTCTTTTAATTTAGCTTCTGATCAGAGTTTCAAAATCAGAACTGATATTCAGATTCTGAATTAGTTTGTTTGGCAGCGGATACAACAAAAGTAAATAAAATAACAGCAGAAGACACACAAGATTTATACTGGTTCCTCCCCTAACTGAGAGTGGTCCAGTCCCCTTGCCTCACAAGAGTTTTTCATTATAATCATTTCATGATCACAATCACTTAAGCTTTTGCATAAGATTTTTACAACTGCTCAGATCAACTGTTTGAGACTTCCCTTGCTTAGAGCATATGTCTAAGACTTAACCTTTTCTCACATCTTCTAACTGAGCCACCTACTCTTCTGTCACATGATTGAGATTTCCCCTTTGCTTAGATCACTTGTTTAATACTTCCATTTGCTTACATCCTTTGGCCGAGCCACCCGCTCTTCTGGCCATCTAGGCTGCAACTTCCCTTGCTCAAGCCGCACTTAAGACTTCTTGATCTCGCCCCTCAGACGAATACTTTCCCACTTTCTCAATTAGACTAGCTGAATAAGACTTTCACAACTTAAGCACTTAAGCAATGAGACTTACATGGCTTTCACAACTCAAGCACTTAAGCACTCAATTAGACTAGATGAATAAGACTTTCCCACTTGTTGCTTGAATCCCAATGAGACATCACTTTTTGCTCAAGCAAACAACATGAGACATAATCTAAACTACTGAAGGCTCAGTAGAATAGAGAACAAGGTGTACATGATGCAAACATCATAGGTACGGGAAATCACCATAACAAAGACCTAAAACACTTAAGATCTCTCAAATATTTAATGATAAGAAATTTTAAGGTTTTTACAATTACAACCTAAAATAGAAAATCTGTATATTACGTTAACGTTGATAATTGCTTGATCTTGCCACTCCTTCAAAAGAAGAATCCTTGTTGAAATTCAAACTTGAATCTTCAGGCATATATATAGCCTTTGCAGAAACTAGCCGTTGAGAAAGTGTCTTGAACAAGTGTCTTTGCCTTTACTCCATAGTACAAGATACATTGAAGATGGATGCACAACAAATTATAAATCCAGTGTGTAATACATTTAACCTTTGAGTCTTTAATAGGTTTTATACTGATAGAGCTGTTAGGAGCAGACATCCATAGAACGTACCAACTTTTCTTGAGCCTTGCAATCTTGTAGACTCGAGCTGGCAGGTTGATAAGACATTACAACTTGCTTTCAGTAGTACGGATACTCCATAGCTTTATCACCAACTCTGAATAGTACCAGATGCTGACATACAATTACTAAGTGTAGAAACTCGTCTGAATGCTGAAGCCTTCAGTTCAGAGTCTGCGTCAAACTACACTAGCAATTGTTCTTCAGACTCTGCCACCAAAAGCTAGCAAAGAAGCAACTCCAGTGTGTCTAAATAAAACAAATTCTGATTATTTAAGTACAAGAACAAGAACCTGCATAAGTTAAACACACATCAAATAAACCATTGTTCTTTTAATACTTTTGTTATCATCAAAACTAAAAGAGAAAATGTTATGAGCAAATCTTGTTCTAACATTCTCCCCTTTTTAATGATGACAAACACAAGTATTTAAAGGATAACTTTTGACATTTAATTTTCTCTGCAACAACAGGGTATGAGGTTTGAAATCTCCCCCTGAGTATGATAGTCCACAGTTGAGTTCTATTGACTCTAACACCAAGAACTACTTTTTAAGAAAAAATATAAATGAGTCTTCTTAGTAACATCAGGGTCTGAGGTTTACAAGCTCCTCCTGATTCAAACAGTTCCAAGGTTGAGGTTTGTAAGATCCCCCTTAGTTTCATATTTAAGAAAACCAAAATAACAACATTTTAACTTTCTTTGACAATGTCAAAATACGAGGTTTGTAAACTCCTTCTGAGTCTCATAGGCCAAGTCAGAGGTTTGTAAGCTTTTACTAACACTATGTACAAGAGAGTTAAAATATGTTGCCCTTTTTAACTTTCTTTGGCAACACCAGAATATAAGGTTTGTAAGCTCCTTTTGGGTCTGATAGGCTAAGTCTGAGGTTTGTAAGATTTTCTTTAGACCTATGTACAAGAAAGTTAATATGCCATGGGCAAGGTAACCATAAAAACAGATAATAAATGACAAGAAAATAAATGACCAATATCTACAAGAAATGTATTCAATGGGTTAAGTTTTCGCTTAAATACTTACTATTATTTCTCCCTCTTTTGTCATATCAAAAAGAATAAAAGGAAAGAGAAAAAATATCACTAATTAATGTAACTCAGATCATCATTACAGGATCGGTTTTGAAAGAAGAAGAATAATAAAGTAATAAGAGTCATTAAGGTTTGTAAAGTGCACCCTTTAAAGTCTTAGTGATCGTTACTATTCTAAAAATTAAACAAAGATTAATTTTAGACTCTTGGTATCCACAAAAGTCATTATAAAAACATCAAGCTCCTAAGTCATTTTCATCAATCACCAACATAAGGATATGGAATTAACAACGAAGAGTCATAATGCATCCATAATAATAGACACAACCGAGAGCTCTACAAGCTTGGCAATTCAATCCCCTCAGAGGCAAGCTGATTCCGAGTCCTCTATAACTGTGCCTCTGCTCTCAGCAATACGTTTTATAAAAGAGGTAACTTTGGCAGTACCTGAACGACCTTCAGAAGGAGGTTTAGGAGTAACTGCTTTGAAGCCTAAGATAAAAAGCATGAATAGGTCAAGGAAGAAGAAAAGGAGGGTCAACAAGAAGTTCCGTCGCTCTCTTCTAGACATAGAAGAGGAAGAAATGATTAATTCAGAAGATAAGGAGATAGACTATAACAATAATGGACACCGCTGGGCATGAGAAGCAATAGATAAGGATCAATTCTAAAAATCATCTTGTACCCTTTTTTTTTGTTAAAAAAAATGTAATCCATCATTTTAATTAATGAAAATTTTTTCTGACCAATACTACTTTAGCATGCATTTACATTCCAGAAATTTCTTTAGATTTTTTAAAGGTACACTATGAAAGTGAAACTGACACAGAAACGACAGTTAAAACTGATCAAACATAAACTCATAGTTATTCATAGAATCTTAATATGTTAGACTGCTAGATCACATTTCCAAGAGTCATTATTAAAATACTGATAAAATTTAATCAGAACTTAAATAATATTAAACTCAAGACAATAAATGTAACATGTCTATTAAAGGACTCTAGTAATATTTCTTCCATCATCACTTAATCCCTAAAACACCAAGATGTATAAGCAAAATCAAATGTGGGTTCCAAAGAGAGATTTCAGGATGACAACACTACTGAATGCAACAACTCAAGCAAATCAAAGCAAGACAACAACTGAAGAAACTACAACCAAACAGTCAACTTCAGAAGTGCTCTCCTCTTCAACATCCTTTGTGAAGACCCACAAAAGAAGAAAATCTCCTGGATCCAGACACAAAAACAAACTGAGAAAGGAAGCTTTGGAGTTTGCTAAGGAAGAATGACAAGATTTCTTAGACAATCTAGACATGTCAGATGATCCTAGGGAGTTCCTTAGGACACATCCATTAGACTAGAAAAATCTAATTGTCTTGTAATAGCTTCCTTTTTATTAATGAAAATAAGTTATAAACATTTGAGTTCTTTTATGTATTTCAGATTTTCAGTGAACAACAAGAATAAATATTAATCAGTTAAAACTGAACACAAGCATGAACAAACTCTGAATTTATTAATAGGATGCTTAATACAAAGATTTCAACAATAATACAAAGCATAACTATGCAGAAATCTAACATCAAAATCTTTCCTAGATAGGTTCAAACTTGTCTCTCCAAATCTTGGAAGAACTAGCCTCAAAACTTATGTTAACCCCTTGCTGAACAAGTATTTCAGAAATAATTTGTCCATAAGGAATGAAGAATATCTTTCCCTTTTGAAAAGAAGAAAGAGACCTCTTCAGATGGTTAAACATAACTTGAGGAAGATCAATCTTCAAGTATGAATTAAGAAGTAGAAGCAGATCTTTTTCAATAGAGTCCACTTGGCCTAAATCCTTATCCTTAGGCAGTAAGTTTAAATTCAGAATCTGACTCCAAACAACAGCATCAGAAAGAAGATTTGAAACCACTGATGTATTAGATGGATCTACAAAGATACGCCAAGTAGGAAAATAGTGTTCCCAAACAAGAGTTCTTGGGATTTCTCCAATCTCCTCACAATTGATCACATTTGCAATCGATTTAGAGGTTACTGTAACAAAAACACCAGTTACTCAAGACATAATAACATACTGAGAATTCAACTAAAAAATGGAGGCATTGATATAAAACTCTTTGACAAGACTTTGATAAGTAAAACCACATAGCATCTCAAAGTAGCCCTTCCACCTTTGTTTAGACACATTCTTCCAGAAGTTGAAGCCAACCTTAAGCAACTCATTAAAATCCACAAACTTTTCATTGATGACAACCAGCTTATTCAAAAGAGAATAAACAGAAGAACTCATCTCAGGTTTGGTTTGATCAACACACAACCAAGAAGAAGAGAATAAGAAACAAAAGAAGAAGAAGAAGAAGAATAAGAAGTGAACAAATATCTTACAAGAATAAGAATCTTGCCAGAAAAAGGACACAATAATGTTTCATAGGACAGGGAATAGTAACAACAAGTACTAAAAGAGAAAACATCATTACCCAGAGGTTCTTTATCCATCAGATATTTCAGTTCCACTAGATGAGTTTCACCTTTATGAAAGATTAAGTATTATAAAAGCTTTTAGAAAACTTTTTACTTAAACTACTATGACACTAAAAAAGAGTCTTCTTCTGAATCTCAGAAACTGACAACTTTCAGAACCTATCATCCATCATAGTCTAGTAAGTCTAGACTAAGACAGAGATATCATCTGTCAATCACAAGTCTCTAAGGTTCTACTCAAAACTAACACTTTATATTGAAACAAGAGTCATGAGTGATAGATGAATATTGAATTGTCTTCTTTAGACAACTAACAAGCAACAATATCAACACAAAAGTGAGAAAACTGTTTTCACAAATGTGATCATCATCTGGCTTAATAAGACGTTCAGTATAGACAAACACAACAGAGTTTCCTCTAAAAGATTTCTTAAGTTCTTCTTTATGAAAGAACCTCTCTAGAAATCTAACAGAAACTTTGTATTTATATCTATACAAATGTTTCATTGAATCAGAAGATAAACCAGAAAAGAACAAGCATAACACTTATTTTTTTATTTGTCCAGACTCGATTCAGTATTTAGACTTGACCAATAGAGTCTGAACACAACATTGAGTGGATTCTAATTCAATGGCTGTCTAACCATTGATTCCACTACTCTCACCAAATTTAGTACCACCAATACTTGAATTTGGGATTTTGGCTTTTCTTCCAATAAATGTTGTAAACAACCTTATGGAAGATGCCTCTGTTTCTTTCCTTGATATCTGTAGTAGATACATTATGATACTTATATTTCTATAAGACCATACATGTAAGTACAAATGATAATGCGAAATTATATCGTATATTTGATTTGACTTACATGAATTTTATCTGCGATTATTGTTGTTTTATCTGATTTATGTTCTATTATGCATCTCTTTTCTTGTGTTTTGTAGGTTATTGAAAATATGGATTAAAGAAATAAAAGAAGAAAGAAATGAAGGAAATGGAAAGAAAGAAAAGAAGAAGAAAGAATAGAAAAGGAAAGAAAAAAAAAGGGTGGGGGCCACCATGCACCAAGTGGCACTTGCCACTTGTGTGTGGCGCCTGCCACCATGGAACCACAAGGAAGTGTGGCGCTTGCCACCTTCCAAAGAGTGAGGGGAGTGGCGAGTGCCACTCCTAGAAAGAAGGAAGAGTGGCAACTGCCACTCCTAAAAGAAAGGGGAGTGGCGTTTGCCACTTCCTCCCTACATTTTCTCCACTCTTCCCTGCATTTTCTCCGATCTCCACTCCACGTTTTGGCCTAAGATCTTGGGTAACCGTCACCACTAACAACTATAAAAGCCACATACAGTTTTGGAAATAGGGACCCACTTTTGATTTTTTTTTTCGCATTATTTTTCTTCAGAGTTTTTGTTCTTAGTTTTAGGCAGTTTTTAGAGAAGTTTTGTATAAGGCAATTGCTTTTCGCACTGATAAACAATTTCTAGTTAGTATTAGGATTGATTTATGGGTTTTAACTTTGTACTGAACTGCAAGTCGGCCTCCATAATCCAATCCAAGTGTTTTTCTGTTCTTCGTAATTGCCAGGTTCCATTTATTTACTTTTATTGTTATTGTTATTTTTATGCATCCCTTTTATTTTTTGTCTAGCATTAAGATTAGATTTTGTAATAGCATGCAAGCCATGTATGGCTAAACCTTTTAATATTGGTATGTAATTACGATCGGTCGGAAGGGGTCAATTAAATCATGGCGTGAATTTAACAGATCTATACTTCTGTTTTTAATTTCTTTTTAATAACTTAATAACTTTTGTTACGAGAGTAAAAAGGTAATGAAGGTTAAGATCAATAAAGCGAGAGTTGAAGATCTTAACCGGATAGCTGAAACTGAACATTAGTCTTAAATACTGTGAGAGCGCTTTAAGGTTAATTAGGATCTACTTATTTTCAAAAAGTGTTTTTAAATACAAATGAGAGAGCGAGAGCCTTCATTCTAATTTGAGAGTATAGTCTAAGTCAATAAACACAGGAGTGTGAGATAAAGTCTTTTAAATGAGTATTTTCTACAGAATAACAATTTTTCATTTTAAACTAAACGCCCGTGAATTACTGAAACCCCTCGATGATTGATAAAATTATATACCGATATTTCACATTATCTTGATTTAAATTATATTTCAATTTGCACTTATTTTCTTACTTGCATCTCAACTTAGAAATCCATTAGCCTTAGATTTATGTAGTAGCATTAGATAACGGTAGATTGATTCTTGGTCCTTTGGGTTCGATAATCTTTAAAACTACGCGATCCGGCTGTGCACTTGCAGTCACGAATCATTTAGACATACTAAGTCGCAATCAAGTTTTTGGCCCCTTTGCCGGGGACCAATTAAGTTGATATCGTAACTTTAGTGTTGTACAATATAGACTAAGGCAACTATTTCCCTATTTTAATTCGTCGATTGTATGCCAAACACTCGCTCTAAAGGTGAAAAGCTTGAGCAACCGATTGTCGACATCGAGCATTTTATTAGTTTAAGATGCCGAATTAACGGTTTCCGAATTAAGTATAACCTTCCACCATCTGAAATTACCTTTCCAGAATTACCAATACCTATGGCTGAAGAACCTCAGAATCGACCTTTTAAGTATTATGCCATTCCTTCGCAGGATGAGCCACATAACGGTATTGCTGTTCCTCCCATCGAGGCAAATACCTTTGAGCTAAAACCTTCATTGTTGTTAGGTTTACAACAAAACCAAATTTTCTGGAAGTCCCACGGAGGACCCGAACTTACATTTGTCAGTGTTCTTGCAATACACAGACACAGTGAAAGAAAATGGTGTCAGCCCTGAAGCAATAAGACTACGTCTTTTCCCTTTCTCATTAAGAGATATAGCTAGAGCTTGGCTCTAGCCTCCACCGTCCGCATCTGTCACTACATGGAACGAGTTGAAGAAGGTGTTCTTAGCACGCTATTTCCCACCTAGCAAGATGACTATGCTAAGAGCCCAAATAAATGGGTTCAAACAGAAGGACAATGAATCTCTTTTTGAAGCATGGGAAAGATACAAGGACATGATGAGGCTTTGCTCACATCACGGTCTAGAAGAATGGTTGATCATCCATACCTTTTATAATGGTCTCTTGTACAACAAAAGATTGACAATAGACGCCACTGCGGGTGGCGCACTAATGGATAAATCCTACAATGAGGCCTATACACTTATCGAAAGTATGGCTCAAAACCACTATCAGTGGGGAAGTGAAAGGGCCTCAGTAGAGAAACCTCCAACGAAAAGTGGTATGTACGAAATAAGCAGTCTTGACCAAGTCAATGCAAAGGTAGATGCTCTCACTCAAAAGGTTAAAAGTTTGACTATAACCTCTACAACCACCGTGGCTCCAAACTGCGAGTTATGCGGAGTTCTTGGGCATGCTGCCCCTGAATGTCAACTTTTAACAGGAGTTTCCACAGACCAAGTGAATTATGCTCAAGGAAACCCTTACTCAAATACCTATAACCCAGGTTGGAAAAACCATCCAAACTTTTCGTACAAAAACAACAATGTATTGTATGCACCTGGAGAAGCACCTGCTGTACCACCAGGATATCAGAAACCTGCCGTAGCTGCTCAAAATGCTCCTAGGAAATTTAACCTTAAATTAATGATGGAAAACTTCATAGCCACCCAGGATCAAACAAATAAAGAATTCCTGAATCAAAACATACACACTAGTGAGCAAATTAAGCAATCAGCAAGCAAGGTAGATGCTTTAGCCACTCACAACAAAATGCTTGAAACCCAAATTTCGCAAGTGGCACAACAACAAGCACCTACTGCTGCTCCTGTAGGCACATTTCCTGGATAGCCATAACCTAATCCAAAAGGACATGCAAATTCTATCATACTACGAAGTGATACGAAATTGGACGAACCAACCGACCCGAGACTTGAGAATCCAGCTATTGATCAAAATCCTGGTAAAGTAGCTGAGAAGGAAACTGAAAAGGAAAATGAACAAAACATAAATGAGAAAGAAGGTAGTGACCAAGAGGCCGCAGAAAAAGAAGAACCATATGTGCCTCCACCACCTTATAAACCTCCCATTACATATCCTCAAAGATTTGCTAAATCTAAGAACGTGGGGCAATTCAAGAAATTCGTAGAACTTCTGAAACAATTGAATATCACAATACCTTTTATAGAAGCTATCACCTAAATACCCTCATATGCTAAGTTTCTTAAAGAAATCTTATCAAATAAGAAAAAGATCGAGGATAACGAAATCGTTACGCTTACTGCTGAGTGTAACACAATAGTCCAAAACAAAATGCCTCCTAAGCTGAAAGACCCATGTAGTTTTTCCATACCCTGTGCAATTGGAAATTTTTTCATAGACAAAGCTCTATGTGAATTAGGAGCCAATATTAGCTTAATGCCTTTGTCCATATGCAAAAGGATTGATATGGGAGAATTAAGACCAACCAAGATGTCTGTACAATTAGCCGATCGTTCTGTTAACTTCTCGATAGGGATACTAGAAAACGTTCCAATATGTATAGGTCAATTCTATATCCCTACTGATTTCATAATCATGGACATAAAGGAGGATGCCAAAACCTCTATCATATTAGGGAGGCCATTCTTAGCTACAACCGGAGCCATTATAGATGTAAAGAAAGGTAAGCTAACTTTTGAAGTGGGTGAAGAGAAAGTCGAATTTATTTTGACACAATTCTTGCAGGCACCAGCTATAGACGATACATGTTGTCTGCTAGATGTCATCGATGAATGCATAAGAGAAATGAAGATGGAGCAAACTTCTTATTCAGAAATCCTAAAAATTCCAATACCTCCAATTTTTGAAGATGATAATTGGTGCGGTGTATACCAAGACGACAATCTAAGTGAACGCCTAGCACTAACACCCAATCATATGCCTTGACCAAAGAAACCGACTTTAGAACTTAAAACACTACCCAAAAGTTTAAGGTATGAATTCCTAGACACCGAGCTCGAACAACCAGTGATAGTCAATGCAGACTTAGGATAAATTGAAACTAAGAAACTACTGCATGTCTTAAGAAAATACCCATCTTCTCTAGGCTACAACATTTCTGATCTGAAAGGAATAAGTCCTTCTATTTGTATGCATCACATTATGCTAGAGGAAGACTGTAAGATCTCTAGAGAACATCAAAGAAGGATAAATCCCATTCTGAACGACGTAGTCAAGAAAGAAGTACAAAAGTTGTTAGAAGCAGGAATTATATACCCGATCTCCGACAGTCAATGGGTTAGCCCAGTGCATGTCGTACCAAAGAAGAGGGGTGTTACAGTTGTTAAGAACGAAAAAGGCGAATATATAGCACAAAGAGTTGTGACCGAAAGTAGAATGTGCATTGATTATAGGAAATTGAACAAAGCTACTCGAAAGGATCACTTCCCTTTGCCTTTCATTGATCAAATGCTTGAGCGATTAGCCAAGCGCTCCTGCTTCTGCTATTTAGACGGTTATTCAGGATTCTTTCAAATACTTATTCATCCCGATGACCAAGAAAAGACAACCTTCACTTGTCTTTATGGTACATTTTCCTATCGACGAATGCCGTTTGGGCTATGTAACGCTCCCGCAACATTCCAAAGATGCATGATGTCAATCTTCGCTGACTTTATAGACGACATCATGGAAGTATTTATGGATGATTTTTCTGTTTGTGGGCAGAGTTTTGAAGGATGCTTATCGAACCTAGAAATGGTACTTGAAAGATGCATAAAAGTAAATCTCGTGTTAATGTGGGAAAAATGCCATTTCATGGTCCGACAAGGAATCGTGCTTGGACACATAATGTCTGATAAGGGGATTGATGTAAGTAAAGAAAAAATAGAAATTATAGAAAACCTTCAACCTCCTAAAACCGTAAGAGAAATACGAAGTTTCTTAGGACACGCCGATTTCTACCGACGATTCATTAAGGATTTCTCTAAAATTACTAAACTACTGACTGACTTATTAATGAAAGACGCTGAATTCATTTTCGATGATAAATTCCAAAAAGCCTTTGAGCAGCTAAAAACAACTCTCATTACCGCACCAATCATGAAACCACCTGATTGGAGGTTACCGTTTGAAATCATGTTTAACGCTAGTGATTATACCGTAGGTGCAGTTTTAGGACAGATAAAAGATAAAAAGCTTCATGCAATTTATTACGCTAGTAGAAACCTGGACCATGCGCAACTGAACTACACCACCACAGAAAAGGAGCTTCTAGCCGTCGTGTTCGCTTTGGATAAATTTCATTCTTACTTATCAGGAGCAAAGATAATTATATGTACCGATCATGCCACAATCAGGTACCTATTGAGTAAAAAGGATGCCTAACCGAGACTCCTAAGATGGATACTACAAGTGCAAGAATTTGATTTAGAAATCAAAGAAAAGAAAGGTACTGAAAATGTAGTAGCTGATCATTTATCGAGGATGGAGGATATTAAGCCTGAGCAAGTGCCTATCAATGATGATTTTCCTTATGAGAGACTCATCGCTCAGTTAGAAAACACGGTAAAACGATCTTTAATATACAATGAGACTGAAACAAAAGAAGTCGTGGAAGCGATCTTTACTGAAGCCACACTGCCATGGTATGCTGACTTTGTCAACTACTTACCAGCTGGAGTTCTTCTACCAGATTTAAGTTACCAACAAAAGAAAAAATTCTTCCACGATCTTAAACACTATTATTGGGATGAGCCTCTGCTTTTCAAGAGAGGTGCCGATGGTATCTTCCGTCGATGTGTTCCCGAAGACGAAGTTGAAAATATAATCTGTCACTGTCATTCTGCTCCCTATGGAGGACATGCAAGCACTTCAAAGACTTGCGCTAAGATCTTATAATCCGACCTTTTTTGGCCCATTCTATGGAAAGATGTCTATATCGCGATCATAAACCGCGACCGGTGCCAACGCACCGGCAATATCTCTAGACGTGACGAAATGCCAATGAAAGGAATTTTGGAAGTAGAAGTCTTTAACGTGTGGGGAATTGTTTTCAGGGGACCATTCCCATTGTCTTTTGGTAACAAGTACATACTCGTTGCTATTGACTATGTGTCGAAATAGATCGAGGCTATAGCTTCTCTGACAAATGATGCACGAGTAGTGATTAGACTTTTCAAGAACATAATTTTTCCTAGATTCGGTGTGTCGAGACTCGTCATCAGCGATGGTGGTTCTCATTTTATTTGAGGATTTTCGAAAAACTATTAATGAAATATGGAGTCTGACACCGTGTAGTAACACCCTATCACCCGTAAACAAACAGGCAAGTAGAGGTTTCAAATAGAGAAATTAAATAAATCTTAGAAAAAACAGTTGCGACCTCTAGGAAAGATTGGTCTTCCAAATTACACGAAGCTTTGTGGGCATATAGGACAACCTATATGACCCCAATAGGAACCACACCATTTAAGCTAGTTTATGGCAAATCATGTCACATGCCGGTAGAATTAGAGCATAAAGCATATTGGGCCATTAAGACCCTTAACTTAGATTTTACTCCCGCAGGTGAAAAGACAATTTTAGACATCCATGAACTAGAAGAGCTTAGGTTAGACGCTTACAAAAATGCCCACATCTATAAAGAACAAACTCAAAAGTGGCATGATAAGCGCATATCGCGGAAAGAGTTTACTGAGGCTGATGTAGTACTTCTATTTAACTCTTGACTAAAACTCTTCCCAGGAAAACTTCGTTCTAGGTGGTCTGGTCTCTTTGAGATAACAAAAGTTTTTCAAAACGGCGCAGTAGAAGTAAAAGGAAAATCCAGTGAACCGTTCATCATTAATGGGAAGTGCTAGAAACATTACTACAACATTGAAAACAGAGACTACTCTACCAGTCTAAAGCTTGCTGAGTTGCACACTCATCCCTAAAACTAGTGGAATTTAAAATTATGTCGAGCTTACGATATAAAACAAAGCGCTTGGTGGGAGACAACCCTCTTTTTAGTGTTAATGTTTCTTTTTCTAATATTTTATTTTAAATTTCTTTTATATGATTTTCATTTTTATTTTCCAAGAATAGTCATGCAATCTTATCCATTTTAGTCACTACTAACTTGTTTTCATTGTCCACTTATATACAGGCTAGCTTAACATTAGTTAGTTACTAACTTTAGCGATGAACCGAGTTGACTATATGGGCATTATTCTCAGAGGCAGAGCTCAGAGGAGGCGCTTTGAAGCCCTTGCTCAGAGAGAGATGTCACTTACTATCTATCCTGATGGACCCACAATGACTAGACTAGGTATCCGGGACAGTGTTATATACCTTCTAAACCAAATTGGTTGGGAGCATTATGCTATCAATAGGAGATTTAGTTCATACCGTAGGCTCACCCTGGAGTTCCTTAGCTCACTAGTTTACCAACCTAACCATGGGTATGGATTCAGTAGTGGCCTTATCAGCTTTAGGATGTTTGACATGGACTACCATTTTAACCACCAAGAGATTGCCGAACTCCTAGGATTCCCAAGCCGCCCTGATTCCTATACCATAGTACAAGAGGAACTAGTCACTAACCTTGAGCTGGATTATTTTTGGGGTAGCATCACCAGAAATAATCATCCTGAACCCACCGCTATGTACTTTGAAAGCATCCATAACCTTGCCATCCGCTATCTTTATAAGTTTCTTGCTCACACCCTGTTTGGTAAAGAGGAAAATATTTACTCTGTGTCGAGAGATGAGCTTTTTATGCTTTAGTGTGCTTCCCAGGCTCGACCCGTTAATGGCGCTGCCTTTATGATAGACTATTTTAAACTTATAGCACAAGCTGACCATAGACCGATCATTATATGAGGCCTAGTGACTATGATTTCCAATGCCATCGGACTGAGGCAACCTCTTCTTAACATTAACCGCTTAGGTACTATCCGACCTATGGATATTCCATTTTGCCTCAACCGTGGCATCATTAGAAACCTTGGCCCAGACACCTTTGAACTCCTGATTGATAACCAGGTCGTCCGTCTCCTTACCTTACCAAATTATGAAAGAACCAGCGTCCACAACCTGAATAATTGGATGTATGATTTAGATGAACCAAAAGCTCCAACTTCACCCCCTGAGACTCCACAAATATATGACAATTATGACCAGTATGATGACCATCTCTCTGATTCTGGCTCTAGCACTCCTGCTGTGTGTGCCTCCCGACAAGTGGATCATACTACTGACATTCGCGCACTGGAGATAAGCATCACTGACCTTAGAGGTGAAATTACAACTCTACGTATGGATTTTCATGGATTCATGGATGTGGTGTCGGAGCAGCTGGATTACATTTATCAACATCTCTTCTCTATTGCCCCTCCTCCTCCTCCTCCTCGTGGCTAACTTTTAGATACTGATGCATTCCTATCTTCGCACTTTCAAATAGTGGGGACACTGTTTGTTTTAATTGTGGGAGAGGAACTTTATTTTTGGACAAGTTTATTTATTTTCGGACAATGTTATTTTGCTGTTTTCGCAATTTATGTACTGTTTTCGCAATTTATTGATTTTTTGTAATTGTCTTCGCTTGAGACATCTTATTTTATTTCTTCTAGTTAGTACAATTTAATTTCCTTTCTGAATTCTAGTATTCCATTTTAAATTCTACATTTCATTTTCATTCTCATTAGTGATTAACATTAAGATTTTCATGTTTTCTTCAAAATTTTAAAAACAAATAAATTTTTTGTCTTTTTCTCCACACTAAGAGGTGGCACTCGCCACCCTTGTCTTGTAATGGAGGTGGCACTCGCCACCCTAGCTTGTGGAACTCGCCACACTCCCATGCCAAAGGTGGCACTCGCCACACATTCTTCATAAAAGAAGTGGCACCCGCCACTTACTTAGGTGGCCCACCTTGTGCAATATCTGCCACCTAAATCCCACATACACCATGCATACTCCCACATGCCATTCACTATCTTGAATGCTTGCCACATATCCTGCTTCTTCTGATTTTGTTGACTGTAATAAAAGCAAATCAACCATACTAACCACATTAACTCGTATAACTCCATTATTTATACCACCTTACCAACTTATCAAAACACAAAACCAACCACTCGTTCAAAAATCAGAGAGAAAGAAGAATATTGTTTTCAAGCTACTGCCATGGCAAGCTACCAAGTAATCTTTCGAGAAGGTGAAGCGGGCGAAAAACAAGCCGAGCTCTATGCAGTACTACTAAACAGAGAAATCGAATCGACAAGGTATACTGATATAATTTGTTTATAAGCACTAGGAATTAAAGACAATGTTGATTATATGATAGAGAAATTGGGTTTGACTTACCTTTTATCATTTAAAGATCCTGTCTATGTTCAACCCACTCTCAAATTTCTTAGCTCACTCATCTATGACCTTAATGGATACCTTTATTTCCGTCTGTTTAACATTGAATACACATTTACTTTTGACGGACTAGCCATCTTATTTAAATGTCCCTATGGAGATGAAGTGAAATACAATGTGTCGGATGGTGCCGACTGGCTAAACGCGTATAAATATTTTTGGAGAGCGATAACAGGGGCAGTGACCCATAGTTCCGAAGGCAATAGAGCCTCCCTAATCCAAAACCCGTTAGTGCACTATTTGCACTAACTTTTGGCCTGTACCATCTTCGAATAGGTCCAATTCTAATAAGGTAAATGAAGCCAAAAGTTTCTCTCTTTTTACCATTAGCAACCGTCGAGAAGATAAACACTGTCCCATTTTTGTTCTCCCACATGAAAGCGATAGCCACCGCTAAAAAGGGAGCTATAGTTTTTGGCGGCCTGATAACTACTCTAGGACGAATTCTCGGCTTAGAAAATAAATTTTCATCTTTAACACCCATGCAGCCGAGAACTATAGATATAGACACGGTTAGGAGTATCAAAATGGTAAGGAGGAGGCGAGACGAGAACTTTGATTTAATGATTAATAACCAAGTGTTCCCGGATTTTATTCTGCCAAACCCTGCTCGCACAGATGTGCGTAACCATGATAATTATTGTTATATTGATAACCCAGTCCCCATGCACATTACTGAGAATGTTGTTGCTGGTGAGGAAGATACTAATGCACCTTCACACACTACACATGTCGCTTCTGAAAATGTTGCAGGTATATCCTCAAGGCCCAGACCGAGAAGAAGTGAAGACACACCCGCCACTCTCGATGAAATATATGCTAAGATGCTATGACGGAGCGAATTAGACGCTCAGCGCGATCAGAGGATTCAGAGCATCGAAGCTCAACAAGCCGAGATGATGCAAATTCTATGATAAATGCAAAGCGAAAAAAATAGTATGTCAGGCTTGATCGCAGAGATGGAAGATTTATCAGTACGTGTGGAAAATCCTGAGATCCACCTAACCACCCTGGAAATGGTAGGCGGACACGAACTTGCGACAGGGGTGGTAGATAGAAGACTTTCCAGGTTCCACCTTCCTTTCATACCTTAATCCGTTGCATTGGGGACAATGCTCGATTTAAGTGTGGGGTAGGAAGCTTTACCGCTTTTATTTACTGTTTTCCCTTTTATTTACTATTTTCTAGGTAGATTTTAAAAATTTAATTTTCTGCTTAATCTTTTTGTTTTAGTGTTAATAAAATCAAATTCATGTACTGCAGAGTCATTATACATGGTTTCCGTCATTTATCGGATTCTCCCAAATTCTTGAGCCATAATTTTTTTTTAATTTCGGTTTAAAGCATGACACAGACCCAGAAAGTATATTGCTTGATTTAGACTGAGTCAGAGAGATTTGGGAAAGTATTAATAATATCGGTATCGTCCCGACACCCTGAACCCCCTGAATATGCTGATGAATTGAATACTTATACTAGTAGTCAGCACCATCCTAAAGCACAACCTAAGTAATAAACCGATGCAAATACATGTTTGATCTAAAAAATACGAACATAATAGAATTATTGGAAAAAGTGAATGAAATATATGATCTTACTAAGTTAGTTGGTCCTTACCCGACCATTTAGCCCAACAGATCGGACTCTTGAAATTAAAAACAAAAGCACAAGAAAAAGAATGTGAAAAAGTTTGGAAAAGAGATCAATGAACACTAACAGGTTTACTTACCATGGGCATGCGGGGATAACGGGCTTAATGTGATTGCGCGAGAATGAAAAAGAGGTGAAAATGAATAGGATGAGTTATAATAACATGATTCGAACTTGTCTACACAGAGAGGGAGTTTTTGACCGCACTCAGTAATTTTGTGTCATTATGATATCCTTAGTATTTCTATCCAGTATCTGTCTTTCGTACGAAAGTTTCGCAACAATGTATGATATGTGTTATGTCATGTCAAGATCCATGCCTAATGTGTTTTATTTGCTTGAGGACAAGCAAAGGTTCAAGTGTGGGAGAGTTTGATAACACGAAATTATATCGTATATTTGACTTGACTCACATGAATTTTATCTGCGATTATTGCTGTTTTATCTGATTTATGTTCTATTACACATATGTTTTCTTGTGCTTTGTAGGTTATCGAAAATATAGATTAAAGAAATAAAAGAAAAAAGAAATAAAGGAAATGGAAAGAAAAGAGGAAGGAAAGAAAAGAAGAAGAAAGAATAGAAAATGAAAGAAAAAAAAGGGTGAGGGCCACCACACACCAAGTGGCACTTGCCATTTGTGTGTGGCACTTGCCACCATGGAACCACAAGGAAGTGTGGTGCCTTCCACCTTTCAAAGAGTGAGGGGAGTGGCGAGTGCCACTCCTAGAAAGAAGGAAGAGTGGCAACTGCCACTCCTAAAAGAAAGGGGAGTGGCGTGTGCCACTTCCTCCCTACATTTTCTCCACTCCTCCCTGCATTTTCTCCGATCTCCATCCCACGTTTTGGCCTGAGATCTTGGGTAACCATTGCCACTAGCAACTATAAAAGCCACATACGATTTTGGAAATAGGGAGCCACTTTTGATTTCTGTTTTTTGCATTATTTTTCTTCAGAGTTTCTGTTCTTAGTTTTAGGCAGTTTTTAGAGAAATTTTGTATAAGGAAATTAATTTTCACACTGATAAACAATTGCCAGTTAGTATTAGGATTGATTTACATGTTGTAACTTTGTACTGAACTGCAAGCCGACCTCCATAATCCAATCCAAGTGTTTTTCTATTCTTCGTAATTGCTAGGTTTCATTTATTTACTTTTATTGTTATTGTTATTTTTATGCATCCCTTTTATTTTCTGTCTAGCATTAAGATTAGATTTTGTAATAGCATGCAAGCCATATATAGCTAAACCTTTTAATATCGGTATGTAATTACGATCGGTCATAAGGGGTCAAGTAAATTATGGCGTGAATTTAATAGATCTATTCTTCTGGTCTCAGTTTCTTTTTAATAACTTAATAACTTTTGTTACGAGAGTAAAAAGGTAACGAAGGTTAAGATCAATAAAGCGAGAGTTTGAGGTCTTAACCGGATAGCTGAAACTGAGCATTAGTCTAAAATACAGCGAGAGCGTTTTAGGGTAAATTAGGATCTACTTATTTTCAAAAAGTGTTTTTAAATACAAATGAGAGAGTGAGAGCCTTCATTCTAATTTGAGAGTATAGTCTAAGTAAATAAATACGAGAGTGTGAGATAAAGTCTTTTAAATGAGTATTTTCTACAGAATAACAATTTTTCCTTTTAAACTAAACGCCCATGAATTACTGAACCCCCGATGATTGATAGAATTATATACCGATATTTCACATTATCTTAATTTAAATTATATTTCAATTTGCACTTATTTTCTTACTTGCATCTCAACTTAGAAATCCATTAGCCTTAGATTTACGTAGTAGCATTAGATAACGGTAGATCGATTCTTGGTCCTTTGGGTTCAATAATCTTTAAAACTACATGATCCGACTGTGTACTTGCAGTCCCGAATCATTTAGACATACTAAGTTGTGATCAATAAACATAATCTTCTTTGCCTTACATCTCAATCCAACAATAGGCCGAAAGTCTCTCCAGAGTATGAGTATAAAATGAGATATGATAGAAAAAAAATCTTGTTCTAAGAAATGTCAATAATCTCATTATTTGGGATTAAATCTTTTGACTTTTAAATCATTGACAAGCTCAGAACCAGACAGTGTTAGCTATCAGAAATTAACATAAAGCAGATCAGAGTACTGCCTTAGTATGGCTGACAGAACTCAAAGAGAAGTTGAAGATTTCTGATAGAAATGTCTTTTAAAACAACTTCCATGATGGTCCTCAAACAAGAAGCAATAGAGTGTCTTAAGATATCACCTTAAAGAAAAAAGTCCATATAATCAAATATTTTGAAACAATATAGCTTTAACAACATCTCTTGCTTTTCAATACTTGATTTTTATTTCAGAATACAAATTCTTCTTTTTATTTGCATCCCACACTAATATCAGCTTCAAAAATTTAAACACTAAAGAGCATCTGATATTAGGTTCTAGTAATATTTCTTCTTGCTTTCAGATTTGGGAAATCAGTTGAAATACAAATATTTCATTAGCTTTTAAAGTTACTCTTCTATCAATAGATATCACAATCCATTAAGCCAATATAGAATTTCTTCTAACAAGAAACCTAAGTTTCTCATCATTAGTCATTCCAAAGAACTTAAGCTAAAAAGAGAAGGTGATATGTTGAATAGTTTTTCATCATCTAAATTCATTTATTTCATTTGAAAACTGTAAGGTAAACCTTCAAAACACAACCGACTCAAGATGTAAACATAAAACAAATTGTGACTTTAGACTTAATTCAATAAACAATCTTCTCAGAATTTACTTGAAAATATTAGATGAAGTGTAACTACTTACAGCTTCAAAAACTGATCCCCACAAACCCAAGCACAAGATTTCAAAGATAGTCCAAGCATCAGACATATCAATGATGTTGATATACTCAGAAGTGAGATAATATATATACCATAATGCAACTACCTTTGAAGATATTCAATATGAATATTCTGAGTTGGTGAAAGAGATTTTCAAGATGATCATCTTTATCACCATCAACTTCTATAGTAATACCTTTTTCAAGGATATTCTTTAGAAATTCAGCAACCCTTTATCAAGTCCAATAAGTTAAAAATATGTTTAGGTTTTCCATCATTTAAATTAAGTGGAATCACCCATTTGAATATGGTAGGAAAAGCCGTATGATATTTTTTATGTGGCACTTGATTCCTTCTTGAAGAAGAAGTATACTTTTCTTATTGAATCATTATCTGCGTCACTATTAAGTCTTAAGCACATACCATGCTCTGATACCAATTGAAGGTGTGAAAAGTACACAAGAAGGGGGGAGGGTTGAATTGTGTTTCGCTTTTTCTTTTAATTTAGCTTCTGATCAGAGTTTCAGAATTAGAACTGATGTTTAGATTCTAAGTTAGTTTGTTTGGCAGCGGATACAACAAAATTAAATAAAATAATAGTAGAAGACACAAAAGATTTATACTGGTTCCTCCCCTAACTAAGTGTAGTATAATCCCCTTGCCTCAAAAGAGCTTTTCATTATAATCACTTCACGTTTACAATCACTTATGCTTCTGCATAAGACTTTTACAACTGCTCAGACTAACTATTTGAGACTTCCTTTGCTTAGAGCACATGTTTAAGACTTAACCTTTTCTTACACCATCTGAATGAGGCACCTGCTCTTCTGTCATCTGGTTGAGACTTTCCTTTTGCTTAGAGAACATGTCTAAGATTTCCCTTTGCTCACATTCTCTGGCCAAGCCACCTGCTCTTCTAGCTATCTAGACCGAGACTTCCCTTGCTCAAGTCGCACTTAAGACTTCTTGCTCTCGCCCCTCAGACAGAGACTTTCCCACTTTCTCAATCAGACTAGCTGAATAAGACTTTCACAACTCAAGTAAGCAATGAGACTTAGGTGGCTTAAGCATCTTGGCTCAAGACTTGTTGCTTGAATCCCAATGAGACAAGACTTTTTTCTCAAGCACATAGCAGAAGACTTAATCTAAACTAACATAATAAAGAATAAGGTGTACATGATGCAAGCATCAGAGGTACGCATAACAAAGACCTAAAGCACTTAAGATTTCTCAAATATTTAATTATAAGAAATCTTAAGGCTTTTACAATTACAAACTAAAATAGAAAATATGTATATTACATTATAGTTGATAATTGCTTGATCTTGCCACTCCTTTAACAGAAGAATCCTTGTTGAAATTCAAACTTAAATCTTCATTCACATATATAACCTTTGTAAAAACTAGCTGTTGAGAAAGTGTCTTGAACAAGTGTCTTTGCCTTTACTCCATAGTACAAGAGACGTTGAAGATGGATGCATATCAAATTTTGAATCCAGTGTGTAACACATTTAACCTTTGAGTGTTCAAGAGGTTTTGTACTGATAGAGCCGTTGGGAGTAGACATCCATAGAACGTACCGACTTTTCTTGAGCCTCGCAATCTTGTAGACTCAAGTTGACGGACTGGTAAGACAATACAACTTGATTTTAGTAGTACAGATAACCCATAACTTTATCGCCAACTCTGAATGGTAACAGACGGCTGATATACAATTACTAAGTGTAGAAACTCATATGAATGTTGAGGCCTTCAGTTCAGAGTCTGCGTCAAACCGCACTAGCAATTGTTCTTCAGACTCTGCCACCATAAGCTTGCAAAGAAGCAACTCCTGTGTGTCTAAGTAAAACATATTCTGATTCTTTATGTACAAGAACAAGAACCTGCATAAATAAAACACACATAAAATAAACCATTATTCTTCTAATACTTTTGTTATCATCAAAACTAAAAGAGAAAGTGTCAAGAGCAAATCTTGTTCTAACATTATCATCTTATGCCATGAGCAAAAGAAATTTCCCAGCTGCATATTTATGGTCTGGAATAAACTATTTCGTTTCAAATTTATGGGTTTAAACCTGATTCTAAACAATTAAGAACTGTCGCATCGCTGCGAAGAGGGTCCGACAATGACAGAAGAGTCGCCACCGTTCGTTATTTATCCCAAAAAGAGGGAAAGGAAACAATCAGAGAAAACCTAACGAAAAGGGAAAAGACAGGTCATCACAACCATATCTCGGGTTCGGGAGTCGGTTACGGAAGGGGAAGGTGTTAGAACCCCTCACGTCCGTCGTACTCGACGGGATCCATGCTTTGTTGTCTATATAAAGGGTGTTTACTATTTAAGCTACGACTCAGGGACAAAAGAAAAGAAAAGAGACTCGATAGAGCATCGCCGCTCTATGCCTACGTATTCCCTCGTGCAATGGGAAAGTCAGAGTCAACGTAGTTTGGCTAACTACGGCTGAAAGTGGGAGGAAGGTTGCTCGCCAAGACATCGCCGTCTTGTGCCTACGTATCCTCGTCTAGTACAAGAAATCAGAGCAAACGTAGTTCGGGATAACTAGAACACTGGTTAGTTCAAAATGTTTTAGGCCCGAGTAGGGTTAAACCTCCGTTCTAACAGTTAGGGACGATGCCTGTTTGCGGTAGAACCAAAGCTTAACAACACTCTTTTTCTGAAAAAAAAGGTTTTCCAAATTAAATCCCGAAGGATAAAAAGGTTTTAAGTTTGCTTTTGTGTTTTTTAGAGAAGAAGTGCATTGATTATTGTTTGTAATTCATGTTGCACTAAAGACTATGACCTAGGAGTAAATGCGTCGCATATCGCCCAAAGGGCGTACACTAAACACTCTAAGAAATTGAGAGGAAGCCCCCCAATCACTATTTCCCAAGTACTTAAGGCTCGTAACGCACAACAATCCTTAACCTTTGTTACGTGTTTTGAGAAAATTTGAAGATGAGAAGAGAGAGACACTCTAAAGGGAGACTAAGATTCAACCTAATGTTCTCATACAAAGTGCACCTATGATTGAGATAAAAAGGGAATGCTACCTAATGTTTTCATGCATGGTTTAAATCCTAATGTCTATCATAATCAATCTTGAACAAGAGAGATTAGAGGTCCTAAGGGAACATGGCAAAGACAAACAAAAGAAGGAGAAGAAGAAAGCATAATACAATGCAAGTATGCAAACATGTAATGCGCAATTAGAATGAAAGTGAGGGAGGAATAAAGTGTGGGGCAGTAACCACCACAAGCACATCTCAACCTCAATCACATCTCAACCTCAAGAATGCAAATGAGAAATGCAAGAACAAAAAGAAAAGAAATGCAAGAAGGCAAGCAAACATGAACATCCAAACACATCATCACTTTGAACCACATCCATAAGCATGCATTCAAGTGGAAACCAAACTAGCGTGTCGAAGAAATAATGATTAAAAAACCAAGAACATCAACATATATCTAAAACATCTCACTCCTAATGCATCATACTGATCCATGAAGATTCGAAGTGAGACAATACCAAACCAAGCATGAAAAACAGCAAAACAGGCCTGCTGGCACAATGTTAATCGATTAACACCAGGGGTTAATCGATTAACCATTGAAAAATGCTTGAAAATTTGAATATTTATGTTGTTTAATCAATTAACCAATTGGTTAACTGATTAACAATATGTCAACAGCAGAACAACATTTCCAGCACATAAGTACTTATCCAATCATTCAGATGATCACATAATCAGTTAAGCACGAATTTAAATAAGCAATCAGTGATTCAATCAACATGTAAACACATCCACACATCAAGATTACAAATCACATGGATCAAAATAGCAAAATCAATCAAAAATGAAGATCCACATGATAATTACGCAAATAAGCTCAAACACAAAATCGGGTCGAGAATTCCAACCTACGAAGTAGAGAATTGCTTCGGTAATTGTTGATTCGCTGGAAATAAGTAGATCGAAGCAAGAAACCCGAATATTCTTCAAGATCCAAGTGTGTTCTTGTTGTAGGAGTGAAGATCAACCAAAATTAAGCAAGATCCACTCAAATAAGCTACTCCAAACCAACTCCAAAATTCAGATCCAAACTTGCACGAAAATTGGATGAAGAAATTGATTCAATGAGGATGATGGATGAAGGTTTAGCTCTTAGAAATCAATGATTCCAATAGACAATCAATGAATTAAAACAAAGAAGAGCTTTGGTGAATGTTTGGGAATGGAGAAATTGAGAGAAGATTGAGAGAGTGAGAATGAATTCTGAAATGAAATGGAAATTATGAGGATTAGATTTGTGAGGTTTGGAGAAAATCAATTAAATACCCCTTAGGCTTGGATCCAAGTGAGGTTTGGAGTGTGGTTTGTGAAAGTTGGTTTGGAATTAGGAATGGAAATTTGGAGGGAAAATGAAAATAGGCAAAATTTGAAGTGGTTTTAGATCCTTCCCAAGGTGTAAAATCAATTTCACATATGATCAAAATGGACCCCAAATTGGATTGTCTTGAAAATTCACGTACAGAGGCAAAATCTGCATTGGTTAATCGATTAACCATATGGTTAACCGATTAACACCTTCAAAAATTCAAATTTGGCCTAATTTTGCTTTGGTTAATCGGTTAACACCTTCAAGTTTTGAATTTTGGCGCCTCTTGGAGGGAAATCTGCACACTTGCCCGTTTTCAACTGTTCTAGGTCTTGATAAGCCACTGAAACTTGCCTTTGAATATTATAACCCTGAGAATGCTTAAGATAGCTTGGGTGCTGCTTCCTGATCTGAAAATAACCCTGCAAAAGAAAATAAAATCAGCCGCTCGACCGCTGGGCAAAATAAATGCCAGAGCTGCTGTTGCTTGCTGTTCAGTCTCTTGCACTAAAGGAGCCCTGAGCCACAGAAATGCCTTGATCCCATGCCTCAAGAACAAATGCTATGATATGCAAAATGCAAAATGTAGAGAAACAAAAGCCAGTTAAGGTTAAACAAAAAGGCAAATTTTGGGGTACAACAAGAACCACATCAGGTGTTAGGCCTAATACTCAATTTCCCAAATTTTCAAAATTGGCTTCATATTCTAAAACAAAATTTGGTTGTCATAGCTTGAAAAGTTGAGCCTATTGGTTTTCATAGGTTGAGGGGCCAAAACATAATTCAAGATACTTAGAAAAAGTTTTCCAATTAGTTAATAGGTGGTTTTTAAAGATTCACTTATACCATTCATGAGCTTCCCCTTTCATATAAAAAGAAACCATGGGTATTTGATTTTCTAAGGGACTGCTATAAAAAAATGTTCTGCTTGAAGTAAACACGCTAAAGAATCGGTCCTATAAAAAAATCCCTAACTCAATTTTAGGGGTTCTAAAAGAGGGTTTTGGGATATTTTTATTTGGTATAAATGAAGGAAATAATTGATTTTCTTGAGTTTAATGTGGTTGAAATAAAGTGTGCGGGACAATTGTAAAAGATGAATGTTCATAGTGTAAGGTAGGTGGGAGTTGTGCAAAAGAGAGCGATGGTCGTGGTCATGGAGTGGATAGGTTAACAATGGGTATGATTCCCCTTGTTTTGGTAAGTGAAATCAATAGGGGTATATGTAAAAGAAGAAAAGAGGGACTACTACAAAAACCACTTTTCACCACGGTTAGAAAAAGGTTTTTACCATGGTTGGAGGTTTGTGATAACAAATGATGTGATAGTATGTTCCGTCTTTCCCACCAAGGGCTAATAGTCACAGTAAAAGCAGTGTAGTGCACAACATTTCACCATATTTATAAATTCAAACCGTAGTAAAAGGTGAAATGGTCATGAGTTTGATACCCGTCAACATCATTTTGGAATTTTAAAATGGTGTATCAACATTTCACCACAGTTGTAGCTTTTAACTGAGGTGATATATACATTTGAGTTTATTATAACTTATGTGGAATTCTTGTTTTACCAACCGCTCACTAAACATATAACCTTTTAGTTTGATTTAGAAAATAATAATATAAAAAATGAAGTTATATTTGAAGAACAACATATACTAATTATTTTTTTCAAGCTTTCTGCAACTCATTGTCCATATCATGCTCTTTAATAGTTAGAATTTGGTTTAATGCTTCTAATTCTTCAATAAACATTTCCTTCTCAACTAGCATATTTTACAAAGTATCAAATTTGTTGAGAAATTTTGATTCATCATCATCATCATAATTATCATCATGATGATGAAGAATCAGAATTTCTCAACAAACTTGATGCTTTACATAATAAACTAGCAGAGAAGAAAGTGTTGATTAAAGAACTAGAAGTATCAAACCAAATTTTAACTATTAAAGAGTGAGATGTGGATAATGGGTTGCATAAGATAGAAATATATTGATTAGTGTAAGTTTAGTAAAACACTCAATTCACATATGATATAATAAACTCAGTTGCATCTTCTATCACTCTAGACATGTTTGTCTGAATGAAATGAAAGCTGCCCAAAGAATAACATTCTCAACAACAACATAGGGAAACAAAAATAACAACAATAAATCAACATTATACTTATATCAATATAAAAGAGCAACATAACTCAACAAAAACAACAACATAACTAACAAAAACCACAACAATAACATAAACCTTTTATTTATCTCAACAAAAACAACAATACAACTTAAACAAATATCAACATTAACACAAACCTTTTACTTGTATCAACAAAAACAACAAGACAACTGATCTCGATGGTTGATCAGAACCTGAAATGGGCCAGAAACTTCGTCTACAATACTGGGATCCAAGGAAGAGGAAGAGGTGTACTGCAAGGCACTCTGATGCTAAAGTAAGAATTGAGATATGAGAGGCAAGTACAAAGCAAGTGTATCTTAGGATGTTTATTGTAGTGAATATTGAATACTTGACCCTCTCAAGGGAGAGAGTTTTTATAATGCCCTTAACGCTTGGCCATTGGTCCCTATTTTTAGGACGAGATAACCGTTCCCCAAAAATAGGTAAATGACAGGAACTAGCCGTTGAGATGGGCAGATATGCTCGGAACTAGCCGTTGCCTCGAGCAAGGGCGCATTTGCAGGCAAGAGCGTCGTGGCCGTTCTTGGATGGTTGAACCGTGTGTGACGGGCAGAGATGTAATGAAGGGCATATGATCCTGGGGGTCAGCTGGCCAGGCCTCCTCGGCTGAGGGGCAGAAGAGAAAGTGTTTTCCTTTGCCCTCAACTGGTAGGACTTAGGTTATTGGGCCGTTTTGGGTGCATAAGTAGATTGGGACATGTCTTGCCATTGGGCTAGTCCATAACAAGGGCCCCCCAAGTCGTTGCTCCTGAGCATAGAAGTGATGACTTAAGGGTAACCCGTGATCTCGAGGAGGAGTGAACATGGTCAAAGCTTGCCACTGAGATGGGGTCGTTTCATGGTGCTCAAGGATGTACGTGCCCGAGGAACATGAAACATTGTCCAGCATGTCCAGCGAGCGGGGATCCTAATGGTTTATGGGACTTGAAGGGATGAAGTTCCACACTTGCATTGAGCCATATGCCGTATTTAATGCATAATGATGGCTATGCTAGGGTCATGATAATACCCCTACGCTGCACGTTCCTGTGCACGTGCATTTGTCCTGTCTATAAATAGAGGGAGGAAACGTTCATTTTCACTTCTCTCTTCTTATACTGTTGTCTTTGTTTTCTATACAGTCACCACCGTGCACATCCACATGAACAGTGATTCACCGTCGTCGACCATCCTTTCTACTTCTTCGACCATGTAAGTTTCTTATCCTTATCTATATTTCGCGAGTTCCAATCTCGTTTTTCTTAGATTGCATGCGGTTAGGACGAAATAATGGGTAGAGTAGGTGCATTCTGGCAGATGTTGGTGTCTGGCGGTGGTTGAACTATTTTCTGCCACCGACACCGTCGTCGAAGTTTTAGGATTTTAGGCTTTCGTGATGGTTCTAGTGCCGCTGCGAATGAGTCTGTCGCCGGTGGAATGTATGAAGATTCCAGTGTACTCATGAGTTTCCCGGTGGACCTTTATAGGAATTCTAGGTAAAGTGTCGTGGAGGATCTCCCCGTGAGGGTTTAAGGGATTACTATGGACAATATACTCATACCTTTATTTCGTTGTTTGAGTAACGACTTAGGTTGAGGACGCTGTCCTTGGGATATCGCGCGCCTTTCACTTGACTAGCGGTGAAAGGGTTGATTTGCTTTTGCCATCGAATTCACTTTTGTCCTTTGCTTTTCAGGTAAAAGAGATGTCTCGCAATCCCTAGGAATAAATAATGCTCGAACGAGAGTTGTCCTAGGAGAGCTCCTCAGATGATAGTAGTGTCGAAAAAACTGCCGTTCCTAGGAATGTTGCTGCTCCCCGGGGTACCGGGTAGGAGTGGATCGCTGCTGAGCCTTGGGAGCATGCCTTCATTTTTTCCCTTCATCCTTAGGACGCCTTCACGACACTGAGGGTCGAGGAAGAATGGAAGGTCCATTTTCCTAGGGAGAACGAACAAATTTGCTCGGCTTACGCTGAGAGGTTTCCCATGTACGAGTTCGTTTTCAAGGAGATTGGGCTGAGGCTGCCCTTCCCGGACTTTCAGTTGGCAGTTTTTGTACACCTAGACTTGGTGCCCTCCCAACTATAACCGAACTCGATGTCCTTCATCAGGGCATTCAAGATTACATGCAAGTATCTGAAGATTAGAGCCCCTCTCCCCCTCTTCTTTACTATCTTCCACCTTCAACGCCAGGTCATGCGAGGGCAACTTGGATGGATTTCTCTGAAGCAGGGGATAAAATTGTTCAAAACCTTCTTTGAGTCCATCAGGACTTTTAAGAAGCAGTATTATATAATGGATCCTGTGTCGGATAGGGCGAAAGGCTCCACCTTCATCTAGGAGATTTCTATAGATGAAAATGAGGAGCCCCTTCTCGACAAGCAGGGCAAGATAAAAGGGGCGTCGAATGCTGAATTTTTCTTTCTCCTGGGGAGAGGACCACTTTACCAGGGAGGCTGAGGAATACCTAGCCAGGCCGCCCATGCTAAGGGAGGATGACTTGGCCAGCTATAACAAGATGGTGGCTTTTGTTGATGGTTTTTGCCCCGCCTAGTGCGTGACCAAGAGCGGGAAACTCATTTATGACACAAATGGAAGGCTTAAGGTGGAGGCTCGTTACATTAATACTGAGGAGCTCCTCGAATGCGGCACGCGCGAGGAGGCTCTGAAACATCTGGGTAACCATTTTTTTCTGTTAACTTGTCTCGTGTTGTTGTGTTTTGTTTTTACTAACATGTGTTCGTTGTTTAGTAGTAACCATGTCCACTGCTCAGGAACGTTTGGTGAGAAGTGTTGCGGCCAAGATTAAGATGGGGAAGAAAGCTGGAAAAATTCACCTTGGCGAGCAGGAAAGCCAACCTCCAGTGGGATCGGGGATCTCTTCCTCTGTCACGACTGCTGTCTACACTTCTCCGCTACCTGTGACTTTGAAGCCCAAGCACTCCGGGTGGAGGAAGTCCTCAACCTGAATCACGAGGGGGAGAAGGTAAAGTTTGAGCTGCCCCCTTGCTTCCAGAATAAGAGCTTCTTTGAGGGTTCCCCTACCATTCATTGGGAAGAATCTTTGGTGCTCGAGGCGCATGATTATCCAAGTAAGAGGGTGCTGATGAGAGTCTTGAGCATGGAATTGGTCTATACGGAGGAAGGGCCCTCCTAGGAGGTGGAGCTGAAGAAGGCCTAGCCTGCCAATGTAGTTCTAGAGGAGAAACTGAAGGTTGCGAAGGAGGCAGCGACGAAATTAAAGGTTGCTGAGGAGGCGGTGAAGAAGGCAGATGAGATGAAACAGACTCTGGGCAAGGTTATCAGGGAGCGGGATGCCTTGGTTGCGGAAAATAAAGCCGCTGAGGAGATGGTCGTTACTCTTCGGGCTGCCGTGGCCCCTCTGAGGATGAGAGCAATGAGGTAAAGAGTTTGAAAACTCGTGCCGAGCTCGTTGCCCGTATCAACCAAGCTGAAGAAGACTATCTGGAGGCTACCGAGGATGCCTTCAATAATACGGTGAAGCAGCTGAAGGTTGTGAACCCCGAGGTCGAGCTGGTCACTAATGGGATATGATCCTCCACAGCATGGTGGACAACTAGATTGTCATTCCGGATTTCCTCAAGTTTTCCGAGGAAAATGAGCAGTCAGCCAACGAGGAGCCGTAACCGAACCCTGATTGATTTCCTGCTTATATTTCCAACCTGTGTGTTGTACTTTGTAATTTATTTTAATGGGGATTGGTCCCTTTTTTTTATGTAATCATTACATTCACGGTCCTCGTGGCTGTTTGTTTTTTTGAAATATAATATTGGCCGAGGTGGCTGCTTATGAGTTATTTTGGATGTTTGAGCATGCATGTCTTTAATTTGCCAAATTTTACTAAGTGTCACGCATTGCTCGTCGTGAGTGCCCGTTATATGGGTTGTTTTTGTGATCGATTTTCACTTATTTTGGGGTTTTCTCGATGAATTGTTATTCAACAGTGAGGGGAACTGGTCGAATGGACTGGGTAGTTACCGGACAAGAGAGCGGAGCTCAGATCGTGTTTGTGGCCTGAGTTTGCAGCGTGAACTTCCCATCGCGAGCTAGGTGTTCTGCCTTTCATGGTATGATGGAAAAGGCGGGCTCGGTCGAGGGACTGTAGTCGGGCAATATTTTTGCTCGATCTAGAGTGAAAGCCTACCTTGATTTATTTTAGCATGCGACACTTGTACCTGGGCGCGCACTTCTGGTCGGTACACTGTTTCCGTTGTTTCGACAGAGCATGCTGACTGTTATGGCCTTAGCTATAATATTGTTTTACCTTTTTAGCGTTCCATGGTCGAGAGAGTTCTTCCCCATTAATATGTTCTAGGTAGTAGGCCCCACTCTCTATTTTTACTCGAAAACGATAGGGTCCTTCTAGTTTACGGTGAGTTTTCCTTCACGAGAATCTTTGTGATTTCTCCTTAGGACGAGACTGTCTTCTTGAAATATCGTCGTATAACTTTAGAATTGTTTTTAATTATGATTTTTTGTTTCAACGAGGCCTTGCGGAGGGTTGCCCCTAATCGGACCTCTTCAACAAGGTCGAGCTCCTCCCTCAGTGCTTCGCTGTTCTCCTCTTCGTCCAAGGGAGCTTTAGTCCTCCTGGAGGGTACATGCATTTTGATAGGGTCACCGCCTTAGCTTCATATGCTAGACAAAAAGGAGTCTTTTGGTTGTCGAATGGGGCGTGGTTCTGTAGGCCCAAAGCATGCTGTGCAGCTCCTCGATCCACTGTTTTTTGGTTTCGTCTAGTTTTTGTTTGAGATCTTGCAGGATTACCCATTTCGCTACTTTGGCTTGCTCGTTCGTCTGCGGGTGTTCGACGGACGCGCAGTGTTGTTTGGTGCCCATTTTGGCGACGAAATCTTGGAAGTTTTTGTCCGTGAACTGTGTCATGTTGCCGGTGACAATTTCCCGGGGTATACCGAAGCGGGCAAGAATGTTTCGCTTGTAGAAATGAAGTATATTTTGGGCAGTTATTTTTGCCAGAGCCTCTACTTTTATCCATTTCGTAAAATAATCCACGCCATTATCATGTATTTGTTTTGACTGGATCCTATGACGAATGGTCCTAGGATGTCCAAGCCCCACCATACAAAAGGCCACGTGGAGGATATTATTTTGAGCTCGGTGGGTTGTGCCAGGTGCATGTCCCCGTGACGTTGGTATTTGTCATATCTTTTCATGTGCTCTTTAGCATTATGTTGCATGGTAGGCCAATAATATCCTTCTCGTAGAGCTTTTTTGGTGAGGGATCTTCCTCCGAGGTGCTGGCTATTGATTCTCTTGTGGATCTCGCGTAAGATGTGGGTGACCATGTTTTCCTTAATGCATTTAAGGAGAGGAATGGAGAATCCTCGCCTGTAGAGCTTATTTTCGACTAGGACATAGGAACGAGCTTTGCGTCTGATCACGCTAGCTCCTTTGGGTCGGATGGTAGTTCATCCTTGGCCAGGTAGTTGTAGACTAAGGTCATCCAGCAGTTGATGTCGCCTATGACGTGCACGTTGAGGGTCAGAGGAGTTTTCTTGATGCTTGTTCGAGGAAGTATCTCCTGGATGACAAATTTGTTTCCTCCTTTCCTTTTTGTGCTTGCTAGCTTTGACAGGACATCTTCCCGAACATTGTGTTCGCGGAGAACGTGTTTTACTTCTAAGGACTTGAACCTTCATTTTCTTCTTAATCAAAGTCAAGTATTCAGAGAGGTTGTCATTTTTGGCTTGATACTCTCCCCGTACCTGGAGGGTCACGGGTTGGGAGTATGTGCATATCACGATTTTCTCGGCTCCCAGGTCCTCGTCGAGGCATAGACTTACCAATAAAGCTTCATACTCTGCCTGATTGTTGGAGATGGGGAAAGACAAAGCGAGTGAGACTTCGACGAGGATACCTTGTTTTCCAAGATGACGCCTACCCCACTCCCCGTCGAGCTGGATGCTCCGTCAACGAAGATTGTCCATTTGCTAGCTCCTCGAGTCGGGGAGTCGGGCAAGGTCATCTCTGCCATGAAGTTGGCTAGTACCTAGGCTTTAAGGGATTTTCTACTCTCGTATTGGATGTCAAACTCAGGCAGTTCCAGCGACCATTTGAGCATTCTGCCAACCATGTCTAGACGACCCAACAGTTGCCTCACGGGCAGGTATGTGCGTACCACGATGGTGTGTGCTAAAAAATAGTGGCTCAGCCTCTTTGCTGCGTTGATGAAGGCCAGGGCCACTTTTCTGATTTGCTGATATATGAGTCCTGGCCCTTGCAGTGCCTTGCTCGTGAAGTATATGGGTTTTGCCCTTCTGGGGTTTCACAAATGAGGGTTGCGCTTACAACCTCGACTGCAACGGTGAGATAGAGATAGAGGGTCTCCCCATTGTCTGGTCGGGAGAGGACCAGAGGTTCCAATAGCGCTTGCTTTAGGTGGAGGAGGGCCTTGTCTCATTCCTCCGTCCACTCTAAAGCCGCCTTCTTGCGGAGGAGCTTGAAAAAGGGGAGTGCGTGCTGAGCAGATTTTTCCATGAAACGCGACAACGAGGTGAGCATCCCATTTAGAGATTGAATTGATTTCTTCGAGCTCGGCATGGGGAATTCGGAGAAGGTTCTGCATTTGTCGGGGTTGGCTTCGATTCCTCGTTCTGTCAGGTAGAAGCCGAGGAACTTTTCTGCCCGTACCCCAAACGTGCACTTCTCCGGATTGAAGTGCATCCTGTACTTCTGGGCCTGTTCGTAGACCTTCGTCAGATGAAGTGTATGATCAGATTCCTCTTGGGATTTCACGACCATGTCGTCCATGTAAACCTCGAGTATATCCCTGATCTCTCCTCGGAATACTTTGTTCATCATTATCTAGTAGGTATCGCCAACATTTTTCAAGCCAAAGGGCAATACGTTATAGTAATAATTGCCCGATTTGGTCATGAAAGCTATGCACCTTTTATCGCTTTTGGCCATGGGTAACTGGTTGTAGCCAGAATACGCATCCATGAAAGACAGTAATTTAAAACTGGCAGAATTATCAACTAATTTGTCTATTTTGGGGAGGGGATAAACATCTTTAGGGCATGCTCTATTAAGATCGGTATAGTCAACACACATATGCCACTTTCCATTAGATTTCTTTACAAGTACAACATTGGACAGCCAAGTTGTGTACTTGGCTTCCAAAATGAAATTTGCCTCTATGAGGTCTTTTATAGCTTGCTCGACAACCTCGATTTTTTCCGGGGATTGCTTGCGCCTATGTTGAGCTACTGCCATAAGGCAGGGTCGATGGTGAGCTGGTGGCAGGCCACCTCTGGATCTAATCCGGGCATCTCTGAGGCGTTCCAGGCGAACATGTCTGCATTTTCCCTGAGACAGGCTTTCAGTTGCTTCCTCATAAGATGAGGGAGGCCGGTCCTAGTTTTCACTCTCTTGTGGGGGTCGTCACTGAGGAGAACTAGCTCAAAGTTTCCATCAGGAATTGGCCGCAATAGATGGGCAGGCTCGCCGCTGCTTGCTGATGTTGAGGGACTGCTTAAGCTCGACTGAGTCTCCCTCCCCTTCTTCTGGTCTTGCAATTCATTCTGAGAGAAACGGTTGTCGAGGTCGATTGAGTCGACACGGGGCAACAGTTTCATCTTTTCAGAGCTGCAGGGCAGGGCATGCCTGTTGGTTGTCTTTGGTCGAGGGGTGATGGTGTTCAGCCCTTTTGAGGATGCCTTGAAGCATCTCCTTGCAATCTCTATGTCTCCGTGTAGGGTGGCGACGATCTCTGTGGAAGTGTAATACTTTATCTTCAAGTGCACCGTGGTGGGCACAACTATCAACTTGGCCAGTATGGGTCATTTGAAGATGCACTAGTACAGGCACGAGCAGTCGATCACCAGAAACTAGACCTTGATGGATTTGGCTATCTCCGCTACTCCGAAGGTGACAATCAACTCCACGTATCCCTAAGGCTTTGTGAATGAACCATTAAAGCCTTAGAGGTCCGAGCCTACGTAGGGTTTCAAGCGCTTCTCGTCTAACTGAAGTGTGGAGAATAACTGGGAGTACATGATGTCGACCAAACTCCCCTGGTCGACAGGATTCGCCTAAAATCAAAGTTATCCATCCGCGCCCTGACGACTAGAGGAATAATGGAGTTGTGGGCTCCTCTTAGGAGTTCCTTGCGGTAGAAGGTGATGGGAACTGAATCCCCCTGAACCTTGTCGAGGGTAGAGTTTCGGCTCGAGCTGGTGCTGATGAGAGGCTTGAACTTCCTCTTCACAGACCCCACAGTCACCTTGTTGAATCCTCTGCCTGATATGACCATGGCGGAGGGGAAGGCTTCCCAGGGGATATGTGCAGAAAAGTAAGGAGGGACACATAATTCTTCTGGTCACGAGATGCTCATGGCGACCTGCAGGTTTGTGTCGTTTGATGATGACACTTCTTCCCCAACCTTCTTTGATTCCTGTGCCTCATATCGAGGAGCTTCCTTCTTCTTCCTAATCTGCTTTAGATGCCCGTCTCTGATCAAGATCTCAATTGCATCCTTGAGATGAATGCACTTGTCCGTCATGTCGCCGTGGCTATTGTGGAACCGAAAGTACTTTGTCTTGTCCGTGTTCAGCTTGGAAGGTATCTGCTTTGGGAAACGAATGCCTGCCTGTCGGAACTATGAATTCACGCACAAAGAGAATCTTCTCGCGTAAGGAGGTTAGCGGCTTGTATTCGTGGAAACGGCCAGATGGCCCTTTGTGATCTATGGATTCCCGGGGACGGTCTTCCCTTCTTTTATCTGCTCCCCGACGAGAAGTCGTCGTGCTTCGAGGACCGGGTGTTCTCTTGGTTCCTCAAATCCCGGGAAGTGTATGCTGTTATCCTTTCTTCATACTGGATGTATGCCTGAGCCTTAAGGAGGAGGGCATCCGGTGTTGTTAGGGTTTCGATGCCAATAGCCTTGACAAAGTCTCTATAGGGACGGAGCCCACGCTCTAGCAGATAGTTTTTCATGCTGTCAGTCGTGGATGTCATACCCCAAATTTGTCCTACCCATGTATAACCTCCATATGCACATCCCATCCACTACCAAAATATTCAAAAAGATTTTTGTCAAAAAATGTGTTGCTGTCCTGTGTTTTAAGTTTGTGCTTCGTTTGAAGGTATCCAACCAGATATGTGTGGGGGGTGTTGAGTAAGATCCAAGGACTACGCATGAACTCAAGATTGATCAAGGCCATGGTGTGCATTTGAACTTGCAGTCAAGGGTTTTGGACCAAGTAATTCATATCAAGATGCACTCAGAGGTTGCTGGGATTTGATTCTTGGCGCATTCGTGAACCTAATTCGAGTACGGTGTTGGATTTGAGAATTTTTTTTTTATAGATTTACTATCTATTCTTATCTGTTTTTCTAAATCCATATTAGAATTTACCAGCATTCGTTATCCACCATCCACAAGTAAATTCAAATCCGTTCACTATTAAACCATATTCAAACTCCACCTCATACCCATATGTCATGACCACTTTCCAAAAAATATTACTACAAATTTATTACCTTTTTTTAATTATTATCATTTTTCTATAAAAAAAATATCACATCCCAATCCAATTCACAAAAAAAATGCTGAAAGCCCATAGATCATTTATCATTGCAATAAGGTTACAAAGATACCAAGATTAATTTCTTTAGTGACCAAATTACAAAAAAAAATAATAATAATGTAAGGCTAGGTCCAACTCGGCTAGCCCAAGTTGCCAAACACAATGTAATTCCTCTTTCTAATTAGCCATGATTCAATACACCTTCACCATGACTTATGCACATCAAGCCTCATAATCACACAACACAACATTTAGTACGGGCAATACGAGTGAACAATGCATGCTAATCCCTCAACTGGTCCTACGTCTTGCAAAACGATTTCAAACCTAACCTTCTTCTGCTTCGATTCAACAAAAACACAAAATCCTTTTAACCCATCATCTTCGTCTTAAAATGCATCTCCTAAAAACAGATCACCCAATACCTCAAATCCTTAAATCTCCCATGATCTTCCCCTTTTCAAAACCAGATCACCCAACATCCCAAGCTTATTAACCCACAGAAAACCCGAACCAGAGCAGCAAAATAACCCAAACAAGAATCCATAGCAGAAAAAACAGAAATGAGAAGAAGTAAAGAAAGGAATTGAAGTTGATATTCAACTAAACCAAAACAAACCCACAAATCTGGACAAATCACAAACGAGTTTCACGAAGAAAGGTTGAGATCGAGATCTTATCCTTTCCATATTTTTTCTGTTGTTCGTGGTACCCGTGATGTTTTTACCTTTCTTGATTCACCATGGCCTGATGATGGTAGTGATTTCCGTGACACGATGAAATACACCTCCATTTAAGTCACGCTGTTGATGGTTTAATGTTCAATGGTTTCATTTTATTTGTCAGGAGGGAGAAGTATAATCTTCGGACCCAACGTGGAAAGTGGCTTGCTTTTTTTGTTCTTTTCATTCTATTTAAGAGGTGGTTTTTTTTATAGATTTTTCTTGGGCTTCTAAGCATGTATGTTTTGAAAGGGATGATGGGTCTCATTTAAAAAAAGAGCCCATACGAATCTGATTTATATACACAATCTTCATGGGATCTATCTACCCCTTCTCCTTTTTCTTTGCCTTTTGTTAATAAAGAAAGAATTATTCTTACTTATGCTTTTTGTTCATCATTTAGTTTTTATATATTTTTTTCTTTTCCATTTGTATTCTTTTCAAATTTATTTCTCATTACAATTTCTCTTTTGCATTTTATTTCCATTTCGATTTTGGGTCGATGGCGAAACTAACAAAGTCACCACTAGTCAAACTATTGATGAGTGGCGATGAAACTGAGACCACCTTCTTTTTCTCATTTTCATTTTCCTCCATTTCGATTTTATTTCATTTTGTAAATCGATGAAGTCTTTCAATTTGCGAACGTTAGTTTTTGAGGTTGTTAAACCTTCATTATTGCAAAGTTGTAGAAAATGATCATTTGGGTCATTTTTCTATACTTTGGGGTCGTGAGAGGTTACCCTCGATTAATTAAAATAAGGTTTGTGTTTAAGACGAGATCCAACCTCACTTTCATTTCATCTCAATTTTATTTTATTTTTATTGATCAATGAAGGCTTTACATTTGTAAATGTCGATTTATCGAAGTCGATAACCTTCACTATGCAAAATCTATGGAAAATGACCATTTGGGTCATTTTCTCTACTTTGGGATCGTGATAGGCTACCTTCGATTAATCTACACGAGTTTATGATTAAGACGAGATCTCACTCTTTTTACCCGTGCGACATGATGTAATAGGAGAATGATTCTCAATATCATTTCTCTATCCTGTTTAGTAGGAATATCGATTTACGCGACCTCCTATAGTCCGACTTTCATAATAAGTCGAGCTACGGCGGTTTAGCGCTACATTTCGACCCATTTCATTCAGTTAATTATTAACCTTTGATTTTAATTTTTGTTCAATATAATTGCTTTACTTTTTAGTCAAATATACCCTTGATTTAATTTCAGTCAATATATTATTGTTTATATATTCTTGCACATATTCTTTGTTTATATTATTGTTGATATTATCTTGTTTATTATCTTGCTCATCTTATCGTCATTGTCCATATTTCATCATGTCATATTATTCATATATTGTTCATCTAACCCTTTTGTTATTTATCTCATTCAAAAACACCAAAACGCGATAAAACTATTGAAACCCTAAAAATCCTAAATTGGAGGACTGTTGATCATTATCTTGGGTATTGAAATCTAGACTTTGTACATAAACCCTAGTTTGGATATTTTGTCTGAACTCTTCTTCATTGTTTAGTTTAGGTCACCTCGCACACACGCACGACTTCGTCTTGGGCTACCTGACAATGACCCCATTTATTTCTCGCAATCCCTTGTGCTTTATATGTATCCCACTCCCGTTATAGTGTAATAGCTTGGTTCTTTTCATGCTTGCTTGCTAATTCTTAAGAAAGATAAAAATGAATTAGGCTAGAACACATTTTCAAAATAAATAACAAATGAGGCTTGATCCAACGTCAAGTCATTTTCAAACTCATTTCAACTTGAACCACCTTAGGGTTTCCCCTCTCTTTTCATATCTCTTCCATCAAACCATTAACCTTGTATGTACTCCACCCTTGTAAGTTGATTGCTTCGCGCATCACCATCAACCTACCATGTTCTATTTGCTACCCTTTTCTTTTCAAAACTTTTCTCTATTTCTTTTTGTCTCCTTGAGTCTAAGAAGCTTGGTCTCGCACCAAGTGCATTTTCAAAACTCTTTTCCGTATAACTTGGATGGTTGTGAAGTGGTTAGACAAAGGCCTTCTCCTATCCCGAGTGCTTGACATTACCTTTAGGGTTCACTGTTGTAAAGCACTTGCTGTTCAAGATCAAAACATCTTTAATAAATAGAATGAGGTTCTCTTTGTATTGAACTAAAGAGAGAGGATTGAGTGCATACTTCTTCCTCTCCGAGTGTCAGGATACTCATTTTAGAATATGTGGTCTCGATATTTATCTTTCTATACGAAGATGTGATTGTATTCACCATATCACTTTCACAATAAATCTTTTGAGATAAAGAATTGGGTACTACCCGCAAGGGGTTACTATCCGAGGGCCTATTTCACCTTTAAAAATAACTTCCACAAATCAAACGTGACATCTTGCCTGGATGGCGAAAACTATCTCTTTTTCAAAAGGATATGTTATGCCCGTTCTATCACAAATAGGTAACGCCTAAGACTCCACAAACAAGCTGCAATACACCTAACTACTAGAATGCGTACGTTAACATCGCCCCACAAAAAACACCAGTTAACCGTAGGCCGAACTACGACTGCTCTGATTCTTCACTTCTTTTAAGTGAAGATACATAGGCACAAGGGCCCCAATCCTTTCCGAGTATTATTTCATCCTTTTATCCATAGTTCTCCGAACTACGTTGACTCTGACTTTCTCATACCTGTTGAGAATACGTAGGCATAGGACCGCGAGGTCCTACCGAGTCTCTTTTCCCTGTTTTCAACCTTTCTCTTTCCCCTTAGAACACTCTTCATAGCAATTCCCTTTAGCAAATACCTTCACACATAGACAAACAAATGGTTCCCATCGAGTATGATGGATGCGAGGGGTGCTATTACCTTCCCTTTGCATAACCAGCTTTCGAACCCTTTTCTCTTGGTTGCAAGACCATCTTATCCGTTTCCTTCTTAGGGTTTTCTCGATGTTTTCCCTTCCCCTTTTGGGATAAATAAAGTTCGATGGCGACTCTTCTGTTCTTCTACTTTCGCCTCTCCGTCGTTGCACTTTTTCGAGTAGCGACAGCTTGGCGACTCTGCTGGGGAAGCCTAGCAAGCCAAACCTAGTTTGTTTGTCGCATGTGTGATTTATGTGCTTTTTATTATTTTATTATGTTGTGTTCCACTTATCTGTTGGGTTTATTGGGGATGGCTTGTGAGGATAAAGGATTTCTACCTGAGCTTTTCTAGTATACATAAAGCTAGGAGGTGGTTACTTTCTGATTTGTGAGACCTAGGACTCATTGAGTTGGTTTGACTTCCACTGCTCAGATGAGGCCCCTTGGGATGATTGTGTCTTACAAGTAGTCGTAATGGCGTCTTTATTTCCAACCTGGGAGTCTGTGATTCTGAGGACCTTTTTAGAACCCTATTCCAAAGGTTACTAAAACATAACTCTATACTCATCCTTTGAAGGGATTACCATCTTACAAGTCGTCGTTATGATGGAAAACTTTTGAAGGTTAGTGCATGGGACCTTTTGAAAACTCTTGGAATTCCCTGTTATAAACTGATAGATTGCCCACCCGAGGTAAGGGATATCTTGTTGTGTTATCTTGCAGGACCTATGACTTTGATCCCTGCTGTTGATCTGTTCTCATGTGCATTCATAAAGTATTGCACCACATAACATTCTTACATATCAAGGGACTTAAGAGACTGTGATTATCTCATGTATTGTTGAACAATGACTGATCAAAGAAAAAGAAGCAGCAACTCCTTGAAGTTTAGGGAACCAAAATTGATAGTCATCCAAGATCTTCTGATTGACGTGCCGAAAGTTGTCAAAATCCACTTTCAAGGAAAGCATGAAAAATTACTTGATCTCCTCTACTCTAGAGTGGACATTTGGGCTTTGTTTTCTATGGCTCAATTCTATGATGCACCACTCTGATGTTTTACCTTCCAAAATTATCAATTGGCCCCTACTCTTGAAGAATATTCTCACCTGTTAAATATCAAGATTAAAGACCAACCCATTTACACCGGTCTGAAAGAAGAACCAAAGTCTCCTACCATTGCTCTTGCTCTCCATATGACTAAGGAAGAAGTTGATGCTGGTTTAACCAACAAAGGAGGTACTCAGGGATTTCCTTTGAAGTTTCTACTCGACAAAGCTATCCATTACAAGACTGATGAGGATTGGGAAAAATTTGGCATCTCTGTTTCTTTGTAATCTATGGGATTGTCCTTTTTCTAAACATAGACAATTTCATAGATATCACCGCCATCACTCTCTTCATTCAGAAGAACTCTATTCCTACCCTCCTTGCTGATACTTATCACTCCATTCATTGGAGGAGTGAGAAGAAGGCAGGGATGGTCCAGTGCTGTTCTCATCTATTATTCAAATGGTATGCCTCCCATTTGCCAAAGGAAGGATCGTTTATGGAGAACAAAGAGAAGATGAAATGGTCTAGACACATTATGTCTTTGGTAGCCGATGGCATTGCTTCGTATTCCCATGAATACTATGATGTGGAGATTATTTTTAGCTGTGAAGAGTTTGGTAATGTGCCTCTGATTGGGAGAGCTGGCTGCATTAATTACAACCCAGTTATAACATTACGTCAGTTGGGTTACGCTATGGAAGACGAACCTGAGGCAGAGAAAATCCAAAGTTTTTTCTTGCTCTCTAAAATAGAAGATCCTGGATTTGTCAAGAAAATTGCTAGGGCATGGACCAAGATCCATACAAATGGAAGGAAAGAGCTGAAAGCAAAGAACTGTGTAGCTAAAGAGCCATAAAACAGATGGTTACTAGCTAGAGTGGCTGAAAAGTTGTTACCATTTCCTCTAGAATCTCCCATGCAAGAAAAACTTCCTGCTCCCACTCATGTATCCATAGAAGAATATGAGAAGCTAAATCTATTCGTGGAAAGGTTGACCAAAGAAAACAAGATCTTCAGGCTGAAATCCACCAAGTAGGTGTAGAGAATGGCCAATTCAAGAGAAAAATGGAGGTTGAGCAAGACCAAGTAGTTGAAAGCAGCAAAAAGTTGAAGCTAGAGACAGATCTAAGAGTCATGTATCAAAACAGTTTTGAAGGGGCTGACATATCAGTGACTCTCCGATAACGCTTGAAGGAAGCCAAAGAGTCTGATGAAAGAGCGTGGCATTTTTGTGAGCTAGCTTCTGCTGAAAATAAGAAGACAAGAGAAAAACTTGAGGCTGACATTGATGATATCGAGGAGCAATTGAGAAGTGCCTTAACTCTAGCTGAAGACGAACATCAACTCAAGGAAGAAGCGTTAAGAGCTTCATATGTCACTCCTAGCATGTGGAACAAAAAATGCTTAGAGTTGGAGACTGCTCAAGAAACAGCCACTCTGTGGAAGGATCACTTCGACACTCAGAAAAGGGATAGTTCACAATGGCTCAAGAAAGAAGCTCAACTCAACAAACTGTTGGACACACATGTGGATTCCCTCCGATATTATCAGCCAACTCTAGACATGTACCGTGCTAAGTATAGTGATCTAGTTGAGCATTGCAACCTCATGATTCGGAATATCTCATGGAGGTTGGAAAGTGAAATTCAAGACTTGGAAGGGAACAACGTCCCTCCTTCAGTCCATCACTTCATCCAGCTCTGTGATCAGATGGTTGGCAGATTCATGTTTGATCGAGGAAGCTTGAATAGTGCCTCTGATAGAAGACCTCTTAGTTGCTCAGTTCTTTCTTTTGTCGCACAAACTTTTGTATTCAGCCTGTTGGAGCAATGGTTAAATCATTTGTATTAGATCTTTCCGTGAAATTAATGAAAAAGTTGCTTTTTGGTTTCAAAATTGTGCATTTCCACTGTTCATTCACAATTCTATAATACCAATGATAATCACAAGGTCTCGAAAGTCTCTTGAACATCATTCGAATGTTGCATATACCTGCACATCATTTTGCATTCCCTGAAACCCAACCTCACACACTACTTGCCCTTTCTACAGTAGAGCAAGTTGAATTATCGACATCCATACAATACAAGGAGTAATCAAAGGAGAATCATGAATCAGCTAGAACGGAATCAAGCTACTATAAGGGAGGAGATGCAAAGCATGAAGAGGCAAATCACCTAGCTGATGGAAGTAATTCAGAACATGGCCAGAAGCCAAGAAGAGATGAGACAATCAATAGAAAGAAATGTTAATCATACCCCTGCTGGCGCAAATCCAAACACAGATGGCGCAATTCCAACCCCTGCTGGTGCAGTTCCAACCCCTATTGGTGCAATTCCTACCCCCATTGGTGCAGTACCTATCCCTGTTGGCACAGTTCATCCACCAGTTGGTGCAGTCCATCCTTCTGGTGGTACGCTTCCACCTCTAATTCATTATGATGATCATGAGGGTTTCTATGAGGATTCAACAGCGGATGCATGTGAGCCACAAAACATTGAGTTGGAAAAGAAATTCAATGCTCTGCAAGAGATGGTTAAAGCGATGCAAGGTCCTGATGTTTCAGGATTGGACGCTGCAGAAATATGCCTTGTACCAAGGGTTAAGATACCTCAAAAGCTCACTATTCCAATCTTCGAGAAGTACAAAGGAAACATCTGTCCCAAGACCCACATAAGGTCTTATTGCAGAAAAATGGATGCTTACTCCAACGATGAGAAGCTCCTAATCCATTTCTTCTAGGATAGTCTGACTGAGGCTTCTCTGGAGTAGTATATGCAGCTCGAGTGCTCCCATGTTAAAAGCTGGAAAGAGTTAGCGGATGCTTTCATAAAACATTATTAGTACAATATTGATATGGCTCCAAATCGTACGCAACTACAAAGTCTAACCCAAAAGCCTAATGAGTCTTTCAAAGACTTCGCGCAAAGGTGAAGAGGACTAGCAGCGAGAGTACAACCCCCATTGCTGGAGAGAGAGCTGACCGATATCTTCATGGAGACTCTACCAGGTCCAATTCTTGAACGTCTAGCGTCTACCACTTCCACGGTGTTCTTAGAACTCGTCATGGATGGAGAAAGATTAGAGAGCTTGATGAAAGCCGAAAAGATTCAAAATGCTAGTGGATCCTCGAACGGGCCCAAAACGGCCTATCAAGGATTCATTAAGAAAAAGGAAGGAAAAGCTAGTGCCGTTTCCACGGAAAGAGGAAAAACTCATCAGGGTTATCATCATGTTGCTGCCGTTGTACCTCAACAATCACTTTCTATTCATGCTAGCCAGCCTGTGGCTTAACAACAAAACCGACAACAACAACCATACCAATCACGACCAAACCAGTATGAGGGCCAACAAAGACAAAGAAGGCCAGAGAGAAGATTTGATCCGATCCCATCGACGTATGCCAGACTACTTCCGTACCTGTTTAAAAGGAGGTCTAGTGTAATCGAGAGAAATGAGGGACCCTCCAGCTGCCCTTCCCCCAGGTTATGATGTTAATGCATGTTGTGAATTTCATTCTGGCGCCCCAGGCCACAACATTGAAAATTGCAAGACCTTGAAATATGTCATCCAAGACCTTATTGATTCAAAAGCAATAAATTTCACCATAAATATTCCAAATATCAAAACAAATCCAATGCCGTCTCATCATCACTCAACAAATATGATTGAGAGCTCTAGAGGGATTCAATTAATTTCGAACATTGATAAACTGAAGACACCTCTTTCCATTGTTAAAGAGTAGCTCTTATTGAAAAATATTTATCCTGGTTGTCCAGCTGATTGTCATATTTGTGTGAGTAAATCTCAAGAATGCACTGAACTGAAGAAAGGCATCCAATGTCTGATTGATCAGGGCTTATTAGTGGTAGAACAAATTTCGAAGGCTAAATAAGTTGCTACTCTTGATATTCCGTTTGAGGCATTGGAAATACCATATGATGATGAAAGTGAATCATGGAACCCTTCCAATAGTTTGACTTGTATTCCATTAACAATACTATGCGATGAAGAAGATTGGGATAATATGTATGGACAAACTCATATCTCTCTATAGATCCCGTATGACAAATCATATGTGCTTCCTTGTGGACAAGATGGAAAACCTCTAAGTATACCTTATGATCCAATTGAGATACCTATGTCTCCACCCTCAATGAACCAACTCGTCATCTCGACTCCGGCTCCGTTTCCTTACAAGAGCATGAATGCCATTCTATGGTTATATGACGAGGGTGTTTTTCTCAATGGACATAAGGTTAGAGATGAGGATATTCTAGAGGAAAAGAAGACTGTGGAAAATATTATGGGAACTGGTGGTGTCACCAGAAGCGGTAAGATTTTTGCACCAACAACATCACCCGTCAACAACAATGGCAATGCAAGCAAAGACACTGGGAAACAAGGCACCATTGCGCAGGGGCAATCCTCCAAACAGAAGGTTGTCCCTAATAATGAAGTAGAAGAGTTTCTAAGGATCATACAAAAAAGTGATTACAAAGTGATTGACTAGCTCAATCAAACTCCTTCAAAAATCTCCATGCTGTCATTGTTGATGTGTTCGAAGGCTCACCAGGAAGCATTATTGAAATTCTTGAAGGCCGCTCACGTGCCTCAAGAAATATCGGTGCTACAGTTTGAAGAAGTTGTAGGGAACATAGCTTCAGGTCATATTTTGAGCTTCAATGATAGTGAATTACCCCCTGAGGGTAAAAATCATAACAAGGCTTTGCACATTTCCGGGGAATGTGTAAATGTTGTGTTCTCTCGAGTGCTAGTCGATACTGGGTCGTCGCTGAACGTATTACCTAAAAGCTCGTTATGTAAGTTGTCATTTGAAGGGCTTATGATGAATCCAAATCAGACCATTGTCAAAGCTTTTGACGAAGTCAGAAGAACTGTAATTGGCGAGGTTGATCTCCCGATCAAGATTTGGCCATATACTTTTATCATTACATTTTATGTAATAGACATATATCTCGCCTACAATTGCCTTCTTGGCCGCCCGTGGATCCATTCAGCTGGTGTTGTAATGTCAACTCTTCATCAGAGACTCAAGTTCATGATTACCAATCGGATGGTTATCATTGAAGGTGAAGAAGATGTTCTCATGAGTCATCTTGCTTCTTTCCGCTATGTTAAGGCATGAGACGAAGTGCATGAGAGTCCATTCAAGCCTTTGAAGTGATCAATGTTGAAATGATTCATGAGAAACTTGTGTCTTCAATTGTAACCTGGAAAGATGCGAAGACAGTGATAGAAGAAGGTTACCCTCGAGGATGGGGTAGGGTGTTGGAGTTGCCTGTCAACAAGAATGGAGCTGGTCTGGGTTGTAAGCAGAAAATACAACAGAAGAACGCCTGTGATAGAGGTAAAGGACTTGCAAGTTCATTAGTTTTTACTAGTGGGGGCCATCTCGACGACGGTCAAGTCATATTTCTGGAGACTGAAGTTGGTGGGCAAGAAGAACTGTGCATGGTGTACCCTAGGGCACCCAAGCAGACATTGAACAACTGGAGTATCGTTGAAATTCCCGAAGTTATTCTAGTAGACGAGTAATTCCCTATTTTCCGTTTTTTCCTTAAAAAAAATCCTATGCTCTTCCCAAGGAATATGGATCATTTTGTAGGGCTTTTGCTTTTAAAGCACAGACTTATCATCAATAAACGACTTTTGCATCCAATTACGCTCCTTTTCTTACATTTTTACTTTTTACACATAAAAATATTTTTAAGAGGCAATGTTTTTGTTTTCTTCTTCTTCATTTTTCTTAAAATAAAGCATGAAATCATTCATCGTGCAGATCTTCCCCTGTTCATGTTGATAATAATTCTGCTATGGTCCGATATGACTTTGATAACCCAATCTACCATGCTGACGAAGACTGCGATGAAGGTTGTGATCTCCCAGAAGAGCTGGCTAGACTGTTAAAGCAAGACTCAAAGGTCATTCAACCGTATCTAGAAGATATTGAAGTCATCAATATAGGAACTGAAGAGGATACCAAGGAGATCAAGATAGGTGCCGCCTTGGAAGCAGAGGTGAAGACAAAGTTGGTCGCGTTGCTGTGAGAGTATGTTGATGTGTTTGCTTGGTCCTACAAAGACATGCTTGGTCTGGATGAAGGTATTGTGGTGCACAAGTTACCCCTCAAAGAAGATTGCCTGCCGATAAAGCAAAAGTTGAGGAGAACGAAACTAGAGATGTCCTTCAAGATCAAAGAGGAAGTTCAGAAGCAGCTAGACGCTAGTTTCTTGGAAGTATCTAGCTATCCGCAATGGGTAGCAAATATTGTTCCAGTACCGAAGAAGGATGGGAAGGTGATAATGTGTGTTGATTATAGAGACCTCAAAAGAGCAAGTCCAAAAGACGATTTTCCTCTGCCGCACATTGACATGTTAGTGGATAATACAACCCAGTTCTCTGTCTTCTCGTTCATGGATGGGATTTCTGGCTATAATCAGACCAAAATGGTGCCAGAAGATATGGAAAAGACAATTTTCATCACCCCATGGGGAAATTTCTGCTATAAGGTCATGCCGTTGGGCTTAAGAACACAGGCGCAACATATTAGCGGGCTATAGTCACTCTCTTTTATGATATGATACATAAAGAGATTGAATGTCGTGTAGACGATATGATCGCAAAATCCCAGACTGAGGATGAACACCTCATTCACTTGGAAAAGCTTTTCGCAAGACTGAGAAGATTCAAACTGAGATTAAATCCCAACAAATGCACTTTTGGTGTAAGACCTGGTAAACTGCTAGGTTTTATTGTAAGCCAAAAGGGTATTGAAGTCGACCCTGATAAAGTCAAAGTTATCCAAGACATGCCGGCGCCTAAAACCAAAAAGAAGTTCGAGGTTTCCTTGGGAGATTGAATTACATTGCCAGATTCATATCTCATTTAACGACCACTTGTGAACCCATTTTCAAACTACTTAGAAAAGATCAAGCTATTGTGTGGAACGATAATTGTCAGAAAGCCTTTGAGAAAATAAAAGACTATCTATAAGAACCACCGATCTTGATGCCTCTAGTAACAGGACGATCTCTGATCATGTACCTAACTGTGCTAGAAGGATCCATGGTATGTGTGTTGGGTTAACATGATGAAACTGGTAGGAAAGAGCATGCAATCTACTACCTCAGCAAGAAATTTCATGATTGCGAAACAAGATATTCAATGCTCGAGAAGACATGTTGCGCATTGGCTTGGGCAGCAAAACGCCTAAGGCAATACATGCTCACCCATACAACCTTGCTGATTTCCAAGATGGATTCTGTCAAATACATATTCGAGAAGCCTGCTCTCACCGGACGAGTGGCTCGTTGGCAAATGGTACTGATAGAGTACAACATCCAGTATGTCACGCAAAAGGGTATCAAGGGGAGTGTGCTCTCTGATTATCTTGCCCACCAACCTGTGGACAACTACCAATCTATGCGATTCGATTTTCCTGACGAAGACGTCATGTTTTCCAGAGACTATACCACACTAGGCCTAGATGATGGACCTGAACCAGGATCGCGATGGACGCTCGTGTTTGATGGTGCCGCAAACGCTAAAGGCTGTGGAATTGGGGAAATCATTACTTCCCCAACTGGATTTCATATACCATTCACTGTCAGATTATGCTTCAAGTGTATACGAAGCTTGTATCTTCGGAATTGAAGCTACTATTGATAATAGGATCAAGATTCTAGAAGTCTATGGAGATTTTGCGCTCGTCATATGCCAAATTAAAAGGGAATACGAAACACTTGATGTCAAGTTGATTCCTTACAGAGATCATGTTTTGAAACTAATATCATACTTTGATGAGATTACTTTTCATCACATTCCCAGAGCAGAAAACCAATTGGCAAATGCTCTAGCAACATTGGCATCCATGTTTCAAGTCAAGTGGAAGAATGAGGCACCGTCCATCCGTTTAGAGTACCTTGATGAACCTGCTTATTTCCTGGAAACCGAAGCTGCAGAGCTTAAAGTTGACGGTCATCCTTGGTTCTATGATATTAAGTGATATCTAGAAACACAGGAATATCCAGAAGGTATTACCATCACTAACAAGAAATATCTTAGGAAGCTTTCGTCGAAGTTCTTCCTCAACAGTGATGTGTTATACAAAAGGAATTATGATTCGGTTCTGCTCAGATGCGTGGATAGACACGAAGAGGAGTGTATCATAAACAAAGTGCATGAAGGGTCTTGAGGGCAGGATACTACTGGATGACAATGGAAACAGACTGTTACCGTCATGTCTAGACATGTCACAAGTGCCAGATTTATGCAGACAAAGTTCATGCCTCACCACTTCCTTTGAATGTGTTGACTTCGCCTTGGTCTTTCGCCATGTGGGGCATAGATGTAATTGGACGTATCGAGCCAACTGCTTCCAACGGACACCGTTTCATCTTAGTGGCCATTGACTAGTTCACCAAATGGGTGGAAGCTGTATCCTATGCTAACATCACTAAACAGGTGGTGACTCGCTTCATCAAGAAAGAAATCATTTGCCGATATGGGGTTCCGAATAAGATCATTACCAATAATGGTTTGAACCTCAACAATAATATGATGAAGGAGTTGTGTGAAAGCTTCAAGATTGAACACCACAACTCGACCCCATATCGCCCCAAAATTAATGGAGCTGTCGAGGCGGCGAATAAAAACATCAAGAAGATCGTCTAGAAGATGGTAAAGAATTACAAAGACTGGCACGAGATGTTTCAATTTTCCCTGTATGGCTACCGCACTTTAGTGCGCACTTCTATGGGGGCAACCCTGTTTTCTCTCGTGTATGGCATGGAAGCAATGCTGGCTATTGAAATAGAGGTTCCTTCCCTGAGGATTTTAGCAGACGTCAAGCTACACGAAGCTGAGTGGATACAAGCAAGACTCGACCAACTTAATCTCATCGACAAGAAGCGCATGACGGCCATCTGCCATGGTCAACTATACCAAAATCGGTTGAAAAGGTCCTTTGACAAGAAATTTCTCCCAAGACACATCAAAGCAGAAGATTTGGTCTTGAGAAAAATTCAACCAACTCACATTGACCCAAGGGGCAAATGGACATCGAACTATGAGGGTCCATATGCAGTGAAAAAGGTTTTCTCCGGAGGAGCCTTGATTCTCTTGACCATGGACGGTGATGATCTTCCATCCCCTGTGAATTCAGATGCAGCTAAAAAAATATTATGCCTAAAAGATAGACCCGGTGGACCAAAAAGAAAATTCACGCAAAAATGGGCGTCCTGGTGGACCATGTAAAAAGAAAAGGTCCAGTAAAAAATTAGGCACTAAAATAAGAAACATCCTGGTAGGCTGAAAACTTGAAAAGGGCAGCCTAGGCAAAAGTTAGGGATTCAAAAGGAAAAAATGCATCCTGAAAAGACGTATGAAATTTTCATCATGATCACTGAGCTCTGACTGGGAGAGATCAATTCAATTGTTGCACTCTGAAGCAAGGTATAACGGGTCTTCACAGATGTATGGGTCATAGCAGAATTGAAACTTGACAAAAACCGATTTCAACATTGTCGTTGTATTTTATTTCTCTTTCAAAGCAATTACCTCTTTTAGGATTTGCCTCCATTTGTAATTTTCCCGTTTACGGGCTCCTCATCAGTAAAGATTACTTTCATCTAAAAATTTCTCTTCTTTTTTTTATTATATGTTTGCAAGATTTGTTTTATTGGTAATAAGTATTGCGTATAATAGCATTGCAGTGGAAATAAATTAAGGGGTTACTTACTCTCTTAGGGTAACTGAAGGGTGATCACGACTCCGAGAAACATGCAGGAACACCGTTTGAAATACCAAAGTGACTTGGCCAAGACAAATCATCTATCCCAGAAGAAACTGGCACTAAATTGGGAGTTTTAACATCTCTAAAACTTGATTGCGACATGAAGAAATGATGTCGGGAAGTCGAGCTTGTTCCCCACCCGATTCAAAGCCCAATCGTATTTGGAACCTTTTTGTTTTGAAGCCACTTTTGGCTGGTACTTCTCTGTAAAACCATCTCTGACTGGTACCTTTCACCTTACATATCTCTGTTCCCCAGCAAGCCCAACCACGCTTGGTGCAACTGTCACTCCAGACTCTCTCATATCTCCAGCATTCTACATACATCTTGCATCAGATGCATACCAACCATAGCATACTTCCCCAGCTCTTGCATATTCATGCGCCAACATTTACATTTGCATTTCCATTTTATTATGGAATATCATTATCATAGAGAATTAGCATATGCAGGATAAGGTCCAGGATCAATCTCGCAGATTTCCCAAGACTCTCTTTAGCCCAGTCAGGGGCATCTTTTGCAATACCGTGGGTTTCCCCTCGCAAAATTCAAGGATATTAAAACAAGGTTCAGCCTCGCCAGGGGCATCTTTTTCAAGACCATGGGCATCTCCCATGATGTTATTTCAAGCTTAGGGTTAATCAGTTGTCAAGACCGTATTCAGCCCAGTCAGGGGCAGTTTCTTTAGGACCATGGACATTCCCCATGAAGTTGTTCAACTTTTTGTTGGGCAAAATCAAGAGCTTTAAAGCAACCATCAGCCCAGTTAGGGGCATCTTCTGCAAGGCTGTAAGCGTTCCTCGTGAAGTTGTTCAACCTTTTCTTGACCAAGATCAAGAGTTTTAAAGCAAAACTCAGCCCGGTCAGGGGAATCTTCTCCAAAGTTCATGGGCATTCCTCATGAATCATCTCAATCTCTTGTTGTCAAAACAGTGAACTCCAAACATGTCAGTGGGCATTTCCCGTTGATATATCTCAATCTAATCTTCCTCTTGGGTGTCCCTCAGTGAGTTGTCTCCAACAAACTTGACCTTTTATCAATTGCTTTACTCTCATCCTTTCGGTGATAGCTGAACCTCGTCAGTTCAACCTAGCCTACATCCTTTTGGTGTTGTCTGCCTCCAAGATTGAGAAGTTATTATCATCCTTTTGGTGGAAGTAACTTATGTGTTTCGCTCCATCATCCTTTTGGTGATGGGTCTGTCATTCTTTTGGTTCCAGATTGAGCGATTGTTCCCTATATCCTTTCGGTGGTAGGACTGTGTGCGTGTCACTCTATCATCCTTTGGTGATAGGTCTGTCATCTTTTTGGTGCCAGATTGTGCGAGTGTTCTCTTTTATTCTTTCGGTAATATACCCCTGCATCCTTTTAGTGTCGGGATTGTGTGCGTAATAGTGATAGATCCGTCATCCTTTGGGTGTCGGAGTCGCATGTTTGTTATCGAGGGAGGACATTGATTCATTATTCCACTCCTCAAATATTTTCTCTCTTTTCAGACAAATTCAGGGTTTTCTTCATATCTAATCGACTTCTTCCTTGAAAGAATGAATGTCGTAGCAATTCATCTTACTCGTTTAAGCCAATTCGATAGGGGCATCTGTCATACCCAAAATTTTTCCTACCTATGTATTACCTCCATATGCACATCCCATCTACTATCAAATATTCAAAAAGATTTTTGTCAAAAAATGTGTTGTTTTTTTGTGTTCTAAGTTTGTGCTTCATTTGAAGGTATCCAGCCAGATATGTGTGGGCGGTGTTGAGTAAGATCCAAGGAATAGGTAGGATCACAAGATTGATTAAGGCCACGGTGTGCATTTGAACTTGCAGTCAAAGGTTTTGGACCAAGTAATTCATATCAAGATGCACTCAGAGGTTGCTGGGATTTGATTCTTGGCGCATTCGTGAACCTAATTCGAGTACGATGTTGGATTTGAGAATTCATTTTTTTTATAGATTTACTATCTATTCTTATCCGTTTTTCTAAATCCATATTTGAATTTACCAACATCCATTATCCACCGTCCACAAGTAAATTCAAATCCGTTAACTATTAAACCATATTCAAACTCCAACTCATACATATATGTCATGACCACTTTCCAAAAAATATTACTACATATTTATTACCTTTTTAAATTATTATCATTTTTCTATAAAAAAAATACCACATCTCAATCCAATTCACAAAAAAAATGATGAAAGCCCATAGGCCATTTATCATTGTAATAAGGTTACAAAGATACCAAGATTAATTTCTTTAGTGACGAAATTACAAAAAAAATAATAATAATGTAAGGCTAGGTCCAACTCGGATAGCCCAAGTTGCCAGACACAATGTAATTCCTCTTTCTAATTAGCCATGATTCAATAAACCTTCAGCATGACATGCACATCAAGCCCCATAATCACACAACACATCATTCAGTACGGGCGATACGAGTGAACATTGCATTCTAATCCCTCAACTAGTCCTACGCCTTGCAAAACGATTTCACACACTAGCAGTAACATTACCTCCAACCACCAACACAAAACCTGGTCCACATATTAAGCCAAAACTTGTACCTGCACTAAAAACAAATCCAGTGACAAAGATATTTCACGAAAAGGGATCATTTTCACAAAGCTTACAACAACGTGGCAGTTCACCGCTTGAAATAGAGCATCACCAAAAATCCCACAGACCACGTACAAGGTACATCCTGCAAAAGCAATTCCCAGCTCATGATCCTCGCATTCACTCCCAATATTTGGTTTTTGGACCCTCATATAAAAATGAACCTTGCTTCCATACGAGGGGGCGACTCAAAAAAAGATGGAACCTTTTTCCTTTCCTTCAAACCTAACCTTCTTCTGCTTTGATTCAACAAAAACACAAAATCCTTTTAACCCATCGTCTTCGTCATAAAACACATCTCCTAAAAACAGATCACCTAATCCCTCAAATCCTCAAATCTCCCATGATCTTCCCTTTTGAAAAAACATATCACTTAACATCCCAAGCTTATTAACCCATAGAAAACCCGAACTAGAGCAACAAAGTAACCTAAATAAGAACCCATAGCAGAAAAAACAGAAATGAGAAGAAGTAAAGAAAGGAATTGAAGTTGATATTCAACTAAACCAAAACAGACCCACAAATCTGGATGAATCACAAACGAGTTTCATGAAGAATGGTTGAGATTAAGACCTTATCCTTTCCATATTTTTTCTGTTATTCGTGGTACTTGCGATGTTTTTCCCTTTCTTGATTCACCATGGCCTGATGATGGTAGTGGTTTCTGTGACACGATTAAATACGCCACTGTTTGAGTCGCTTCGTTGATGGTTTAATGTTCAATGGTTTGCGTTTTATTTATTAGGCGGGAGAAGTATAATCTTCGGTACCAACGTGGAAAATGACTTGTTTTTTTTCTTTTCATTCTGTTTAAGAGGTGATTTTTTTATATATTTTTCTTGGGATGATGGGTCTCATTAAAAAAAAAGGGCCCATACGAATCTGAGTTATATACACAGTCTTCATGGTATCTGTCTACCCCCTCTCCTCTTTCTTTGCCTTTTGTTAAAAAAAGAATTATTCTTACTTATGCTTTTTCTTTATCATTTATTTTTTATATTTTGTTTTCTTTTCCATTTGGATTCTTTTCAAATTTATTTCTCATTATAATTTCTCTTTTCGATTTTATTTCTATTTCAATTTTTGATTGATGACGAAACTAACAAAGTCACCACTAGTCAAACTATTGATGAGTGGCGATCAAACTGAGACCACCTTCTTTTTCTCATTTTCATTTTCCTCCATTTCAATTTTATTTCATTTTGTAAATTGATGAAGTATTTCGATTCGCGAATGTTAGTTTTCGAGGTTGTTAAACCTTCATTATTGCAAAGTTGTAGAAGATGACCATTTGGATCATTTTTATATACTTTGGGATCGTGAGAGATTACCCTTGATTAATTAACATAATTTTTGTGATTAAGATGAGATCCAACCTCACATTCATTTCATCTCGATTTTATTTTATTTTTATCGATCAATGAAGGCTTTAAATTCTTAAATGTCGATTTATCGAAGTCGATAACCTTCACTTTGCCAAATCTATGAAAAATGACCATTTGGGTCATTTTCTCTACTTTGGGATTGTGATAGGCTACCTTCTATTAATTGACACGAGTTTATGATTAAGACGAGATCTCACTCTTTTTGGTTCGTGCGACATGATGTAATAGGAGAATGATCCTCAATATCATTTCTCTATCTTGTTTAGTACGAATGTCGATTTATGCGACCTCCTATAGTCCAACTTTTGTCATAAGTTGAGCTACGACGGTTTAGCGCTACATTTCGACCCATTTTATTCAGTTAATTATTAACCTTTGATTTTAATTTTTGTTCAATATGATTGCTTTACTTTTCAGTCAAATATACCCTTGATTTGATTTCAGTCAATATATTATTGTTTATATATTCTTGCACATATTCGTTGTTTATATTATTGTTGATATTATCTTGTTTATTATCTTGCTCATCTTATCATCATTGTCCATATTTCATCATGTCATATTATTCATATATTGTTCATCTAACCCTTTTGTTATTTATCTCATTCAAAAACACCAAAACGTGATAAAACTATTGAAACCCTAAAAATCCTAAATTGGAGGACTGTTGATCATTATCTTGGGTATTGAAATCTAGACCTTGTACACAAACCCTAGTTTGGATATTTTGTCTGAACTCTTCTTCATTGTTTAGTTTAGGACACCTCGCACACACACACGACTTCGTCTTGGGCTACCTGACAATGACCCCATTTATTTCTCGCAATCCCTTGTACTTTATATGTATCCCACTCCCGTTATAGTGTAATAGCTTAGTTCTTTTCATGCTTGCTTACTACTTCTTAAGAAAGATAAAAATGAATTAGGCTAGAACACATTTTCAAAATAAAGAACAAATGAGGCTTGATCCAACGTCAAGTCATTTTCAAACTCATTTCAACTTGAACCACCTTAGGGTTTCCCCTGTCTTTTCATATCTCTTCCATCAAACCATTAACCTTGTATGTACTCCACCCTTGTAAGTCGATTGCTTCGTGCATCGCCATCAACCTACCATGTTCTATTCGCTAACCTTTTCTTTTCAAAACTTTTCTCTATTTGTTTTTGTCTCCTTGAGTCTAAGAACCTTGGTTTCAAACCAATTACATTTTCAAAACTCTTTTCCTTATAAATTGGATGGTTGTGGAGTGGTTAGAAGAAGGCCTTCTGCTATCCCGAGTGCTTGACATTACCTTTAGGGTTCACTGTCGTAAAAAACTTATCATTCAAGATCAAAACATCTTTAATAAAGAGAATGAAGTTCTCTTTGTATTGAACTAAAGAAAGAGGATTGAGTGCAGACTTCTTCCTCTCCGAGTGTCAGGATACTCACTTTAGAATGTGTGGTCTCGATACTCGTCTTTCAATATGAAGACGTGACTGTATTCGCCACATCACTTTCACAATAAATCTTTTGAGCTAAAGAATTGTGTACTACCCGCAAGGGGTTACTATCCGAGGACCTATTTCACCTTTAAAAATAACTTCCACAAATCAAACGTGACATCTTGCCTCGATGGCGAAAACTATCTCTTTTTCAAAAGGATATGTTACGTCCGTTCTATCACAAACAGGTAACGCCTAAGACTCCACAAGCAAGCTGCAATACACCTAACTACTAGAATGTGTACGTTAACATCGTCCATAAAAAACACCAGTTAACCGTAGGCCGAACTACGACTGCTCTGATTCTTCACTTTTTTTAAGTGAAGAAACATAGGCACAAGGGCCCCAATCCTTACCGAGCATTGTTCCATCCTTTTATCCTTAGTTCTCCGAGCTACGTTGACTCTGACTTTCTCATACCTGTTGAGAATACGTAGGCATAGGACCGCGAGGTCCTACCGAGTCTCTTTTCCCTGTTTTCAACCTTTCTCTTTCCCCTTAGAACATTCTTTATATCAATAACCTTTAGCAAATACCTTCACACATAGACAAATAAATGGTTCCCATCGAGTACGATGGATGCAAGGGGTGCTAATACATTTCCTTCGCATAACCGGCTTCTGAACCCTTTTCTCTTGGTTGCGAGACCAACTTATCTGTTTCCTTCTTGGGGTTTTCTCAATGTTTTCCCTTCCCCTTTTGAGATAAATAAAGTTCGATGGTGACTCTTCTATTCTTCTACTTTTGCCTCTCCGTCGTTGCACTTTTTCAAGTAGCGTCAGTGGAGACCTAAACAGCTTTTTTGTTGAATCTCTCGATGTAAGCTTGAAGAGACACATCTTTCCCATTGATAATAGCCTTGAGGGAGGCTTCTGTCTTCGGGTGATGGTAATATGCTGTGAAATTCCTCGAGAACATCCTCCCCAACTGCCTCCACGAGGTGATGGATTCATAGGGGACGCTCATGTACCCGGACATTGCTCCCTTCCTCAGTTTTGTTGGTAACAATTTACATTTAATGGCGCCTCTGACGCCACGGTAGTCGAGCAGGGCATCGATGTTCTCGATGTGCTTGTCAGGATCGGTAGTGCCATCGTATATGCCCTGGTGTGGGGGTTTCTCTAGTCCCCTGGGTAACCGAGTGACCATTATCTCCTGGGATAGTGAGCCATGAGGTTCATCATCGTCACTGTTGCTGCTCGACCCCAAATGAGAGCGGGCGGCTCTGCTGAGTTGAGGGTCGCGATCTCGACGGGGAGAAGGAGTTTGCGACCAACCATTAGGTCTGGGCGGAGGTGAACGTCGGTTCTCTTCTTGTTATTTTGGCCCATGGGGAGTGATGGCTCCGGGGAGGAGTATGGTCGCGCTTTCTCACCGGCAAGGACTCTTGCTTCGCAGGTGTCTGGAGGTTTCTTCTACAGCGAGGAGAAGGGCTCTGAGATCTCCGCTGCTTGCGCCTTGCTGGAGGAGATCTTGGACAACGAACCTCTTCCAAGGCTCCAATTCTTGCATTCTGCTGGAGGATCAGAAGGTTCGTCTTGTTAAGGGATTCGACCAGAGCTACCATAGCCGGATCGACATTGGGAAGAACTAGGATGGGTTGCTGGTCTTTAGAGTGCTAGATCTCTACATTGTTGGCGCGATCTGGAGAAGGAGATGCGGTGACTCCGTCCCTCTTCTAAGGAACATCGTCTTCAAGAAAGGGAATTGCCATGTCGTTGTCTCTCTTGCTAATGGGGGAGATAAATAGGTTACGAGCATTGTGGATGTTATCACGGTTGGCCATGATCAGAATCTTGAAAAGCTACTTTGATCTTTAGTTTACAGGGAAATAAAGACGGGGAAAACGGAAGTTCCCACAGACGGCGCCACTGATCTCGACGGTTGATCATAACCTGAAATGGGCCGGAGACTTCGTCTACAATACTGGGATCCAAGGAAGAGGAAGAGGTGTAGCTGCAAGGCACTCCGATACTAAAGTAAGAACTGGGATATGAGAAGACAAGTACAAAGCAAGTGTATCTTAGGATGTTTATTGTAGTGAATATTGAATACCTGACCCTCTCAAGGGAGAGGGTTTTTATAATGCCCCCAACGCTTGGCCATTGGTCCCTATTTTCGGGGCGAGATAACCATTCCCCAAAATAGGTAACTTCCATAAACTAGCCGTTGAGACGGAAAGATATGCTCGGAACTAGCCATTGCCTCGAGCAAGGGGGCAGTTGCGGGCAAGGGCGTCATGGCCGTTCCTGGATGGTTGAACTGTGTGTGACGGGTAGAGATATAAAGAAGGGCAGCTGATCCTGGGGGTCAGCTGGCCAGATCTCCCAGCTCGGCTGAGGGGAAGAAGAGAAAGTGCTTTCCTTTGCCCTCAACTGGTAGGACTTAGGCTATTGGGCCGTTCTGGGTGCAAAAATAGATTGGGGCATGTCTAGGCATTGGGCCAGTCCAGAACAATAACTCAACCAAAACAAGAACATAACTAACAAAAACACAATAATAACACTTATATTACCAAAAACAACAACATAACTAAAAAAATATCAATATTAACACAAACATTTTACTTGTGTCAACAAAATCAATAACATAACTCAACAAATACAACAACATAACTAAAAATAACCACAACAATAACACAAACCTTTTACGTATCTCAACAAAAACAATAAACAAAAACATCAACAATAACACAAACCTTTTACTTGTATAAACAAAAATAACAATACAACTTAACAAAAACAACAACATAAAACCTTTAATCTCATCTTAACAACAACAATAACTCTAAATCTTTTATTACCTCAACAAGAAAAACAAAATAATGAATGATGTAAATGTTTGAACAATAACAAGAAAAATAGTTTGAACAATAACAATAACAATAACAAGAAAAACAAAAATTTTTAAAGGAAAAATAGTTTGAACAATAACAATAACAACTTAACTCATAACATGAATGATGTAAATGTTTTACGTATCAAAAATGTGAAGAGGAAGTCAAAGAAATGGGTTTTCTGTTTCTTTCTAGCAAGTTTTGTGATACATTTCCTTGATACATACGAGTTTTGGAATATATGTTAGAGTTTTATGAAGAAATGATGTGTGGATGTTTATGGCGATTAGGATAATACGTGAGAGGTTAGGGTTTCACTTATGGAGTTAGGGCGTAGTTATGCTCATAAGTGAATAAAGTATGGCTTATATAGGTAACACTTTTAACACGATTGAAATAAGCAACCATGGTGAAATGTCCCTCAGTAACCCGCTAAAAGCGTGTTAATGAGGGACATTTCAAGACACCCTTTTTGCAAAGAAAAACATAAATTTTTATGTGTTACGATTCAAAGCATGTCACTCATTCACCTTTCACCGTGGTATTTAGTTTTAACCGTAGGGAAAAGTGATTTAAAAATAAAAAAAGAAAAGTTTCTAATGAATAAATATTACTTTGGTGGAATATATCATCAAAGAATTTGTTACAAAATGTATAATTTGTAGTAACGAGGTGTCGATGAAAAGATTTTTGGAGCTATTAAGGTTCATAGGTGAAGAAGATATACATGTAGAAACTCTAATTTATAAAGAAGTTATTGCCATAGCAATAAACTATCGAGTCATAGGAAAGGTGAGAGTTACAAAATTAATTTCTACATGTTCATAAATATTATTGTCCAAATGACCCAACTACATATAGAGGTTATGATTTTTGTTTTCCAGCTAACCCAAATGCATATAGATGGTTTCATTGTTAGCTTTCATGGTTGTTTCAAGGTTGTGGTTGTGGATCATGAGCTCATTAGGACTTAAGTTTGTGACTTAAAGGGAATCATCAAGATCTTTTGGGATAAGATTTATGAATTCAGGAGGAATTGAGGAAGGAGATGAAAACACCAATGATAATGAGTTCTATAACTTTTGCCAAATTAAGGTTTAACCATTTAACTAGAGAGAATAAAATAAAATAAAATAAAATAACAATATGAATATTCATACCATTGAAATAATAATAATACACTTAAAATACTTAGACTCATTAATGAATCTAAGTAATAATTGGCTTAAAGCCTCTTAAAAGAATTTAAATAAAAAATGGGCCAAATACCTCTTAGAGGAATATCAAATAAACTAATGCTGAAAATATAATAATTGAAGGACAAAGTTCTTAACAAAATGAAATTTCTCTAAATTCTTTTGGGCCTAGTCTACAAGTTATCGTACTAGTATTGGAATGCATTCCCTATTATTAAGGCACAATAGCTCAATTTTATCACCGAAAAAATTATTCAAGCGGCTTGGACCTGAATGGGTGAAGAGCGCTCAGCCTTCAAACATTCAAAGGTAGATGACGGTTGAATACCAATGAAACCCTGAAATTTGCCAACCGTGGGAGTATACTGCAAAACTGCTTAAGGAATAGCCTCCAATAAACTGAAGTCTGGTTGTCACGGCAACAACAGGTCAATTATCTGATAAAAATTTCTCTCTTTTTCAACATAAATCACCTGTGTGACGCCACAAGTATTGAAATAATGCTTCAGACAGCAACCACCTTCATCCTCAAGAATCTCCAAATTCAAGAACCTTCATCCATTTTCCAGAATTCCCTCAATATTCATCCAGATCCATCCGTTTTCGCGCATGTTTCCAGATCTTCGATGCAAATCATGCGATCTTCATTCAAACATTCACGGACTCGCTTTTTCCATACAGGGTCTTCATCATTCATCCAACCTTCGAACAATCCAACTCAAGATCTACATTCAACTCCATACCATCTATCAAGTTTTCTACCTTCAAAGTTGAATCACTCAGGTACCAAGTCTCCATCTTCGTCTAATTTTCGCCGTTGTTGTATTGTTTAGATGATGATTGAGGGAAACAAGATTGAACAGAGAGGGATGAAGGTTTTTGTGTAAAATTTGAGGAGAAGAAGAGGTGAATCGTAAGAGGAGAGTTCGTTGGCGGCGGCGGAGGCTGAGTGAGATAGAACCTAGGGTTTTTCAGAGGAGAAATGAAAGAGTGAGTGAGGGAGAGGAGAGGTCACTCGTGGACTCCTCGGGCTTGCTGGGCTTGTTTGGGCCCAATTGCATTTTTGGAGTCACACCCTCATCCTTCGTGGCACCCTCTGTTTACCTTTTTTCTTTTGGATATGGGCTGGGCCCAATGCAATTGCTGGCAGTGCACCCCGTTTCATTATTACACGCCCCCCTCCGTTTTTTTGCAGCAACAGCTGTTGGGCTTAGCCCAGTTCCTTTTGTTTTTTTTACTGCTGCACATCCCCCTGTAACAGTTGTACCCCCATCCCTTTGTATTTTCTTTTTTTTAATATTTCCTTTTATATTCATTTCATAGTTCTTGTTGATATAAAAAAATAGAGAAAAGTACAATACGAAAGAGAAAAAAGAATATATGAAAGAAAATAGTGAAAAAGAATATTGAAGAAAAAATATTTTGGAAAAAAGAAATATAAAAATAAATGAGAAAAAGAATATTGAAAAAAGATTAAAAAAAGAATAGAAGAAAAAATAGTAAAAAAAGAGTATAAAAATATTAGTTTGTAGATTTAATATTTTTAGAATAGATATTGTCTTCATAGGAGTTTATTTCACCCTTTTAGAGGTAGGTTTAGAAGTCCACTTGTTAGGGGACTATTTTCCATTTGATTTTTCATGATGAATAGGATAGGGTTTTTAGGAGTTTATTTTCCAGTATTCAGTCATTGTAACCCATTTTCAGAATATTAATAAAACGAGATTTGAGTTGTGGTCCCGAAAGTAGCCGAACTACAGCTGCTCTGATTTCTCGTACCAGACGAGAATATGTAGACATAGGATGCGATATCCTAGCGAGCACACTAACAACTAACCTTCTGTTCTCTCGCTGCTGTGCGATCGAGACTTTCCCGCTGACGACTGATGTTATCCCTTTTTCTTGCCCGAGTGCATTTGAGACCAGACCGTAGTTTTTTCCATAGGTTCCCGTACCTTTGAAACCAGTTTAATTTCTCATTCCTGTGTGAGAACACCCAACCTAGCCGTAGTTAGCCTGAACTACGTAAGCTCTGATCTTCCATGTTGTGTGGAAGTATGTAGGTACAAGACGCGAAGTCTTGGCGAGCCAATTCCCTGTAGTTTCCCGAACTACGTTGACTCTGACTTTCTCTCTTGAGAATACGTAGGCATAGAGTGCGACGCTCTATCGAGTCAGTTTCCTTCCGTTTAGATTTAGCAGCCGTAGATAGATTGTTTTTGCATCCTTTAGACAACCCAAGCAAGCGTGGATCCCGTCGAGTACGACGGACGTGAGGGGTGCTAATACCTTCCCCTTGCGTAACCGACTCCCGAACCCAGGTTTTGGTTACGATGACCATACCTTTCCCGTTTTTTGCGAGGTTTACTTCGAGGGTTTCCTTTCCCTCCGTTGGGATAAATAACGCACGGTGGCGACTCTTCTGTTAGCCGGCGCCGATTTTCGCAGTAGCGAACAGCTGGCGACTCTGTTGGGGACTGCGATAGTTCCCCATGCATGTGGGATCCAACGTCCCCTAAAGAGAGTCAATCCTAGCGCTTGTTTGCTTGTCTTTTGGGTGTTTATTTTTTCATTGCTATTATCTGTTGCTGTTGTGCTGGGGAGGGTGATACTTTGAGTGATAGCCGGACCTGGGCTGCTTGAGTATGCATTTAGACGTAGTTGTGGAGATTAGTGGACGAACCTGTTTGTTGAGCAGACACAAGTTCCCCACGAAATTCATGCTCAGACGAGGTTCTCTCCGAGGTGCTTCTTTCCGATCCCGAGGATCTGAGGGGAGTCCAGACGTGAGGATTGTCGACTCTGGGGACCGATCAATTGGAAGTCAGCTAAGTGAGGCCTCTTCATGAGATGATGGTGCCACTCCTTCTGGGAATCGTATCGTCGCTTACGAAAGTCTGTGACGTTGATGACCGCATAGGATGCCGTACCTTAGGTCCATACTGTTGCACCCTAAAATTTGCTCAACCTACTTCACTTAGTTTATGTTTCAATTGCATTAGCATTTGCATATAAAGTCATGTACATAGTCTAATCATCTGCATAACATAGCATAGCAAGTCATTCAACAAGGGACCAAGTACTATTCTTATCTCTATGAGCCTATCAAGAGGTTATTATTCAAATTCAATCTTAGCCAAGTCATCAAAAATAAATTGAAACCTAAAGAAGTCATTGGACCAAGCAGTGGATCTATCTCCTATCTTGAGGGTATTTGAAGACCATCAAAGAAGTTGTGAGCTGTGAATTGAGGTCATGGAGGGTATATAGACATCATGGAAGACCTAGAGAGTCATTTTTAAAGTGAGACAAGTCATGGATGTGATCACAAGAGTTGCAGTGGAAGACAGTCAACTAGGGTTTCATCTGGGTCAACCCTAGGTCAACCCTAGGGCAAATGATTGATTGAAAGGCATCAAGGTCTATTTGAGGGATGTGGGGTTCATCATTTGACATGTAGATATGGATGTGGTGTTGTGCCAAGGAGGAATCAAGAGAAATCAAAAAGAAGAGAGGTTTCTAAACTAGGGTTTCTGTGTAAAATCCCCTGATTTAGGTCAAACTTCCAAGCAAGATAATTCAAGATACAAGCTTCAAATGGATCCTTGGCCAACATGAAACTTGTAGAGGATCTCAAGACCTTTAATTTGAGTGGTGTAAGACCTAAAGGAGGTTTATAGAACTCAAGTTATGGTTCTTGCAAGTTACAGGTCATCTGGGGCATCTAAAATTTTGTCTGTGAAAGTTACTTGTCTTCCAAGCAACTTTTACCCCTCAAGGAGCTTTCAAATGGATTTATGGTCAACATGAGAGTTGTTCCTCATGATCGTATCTTTCTAGAAAGGTATGGTATGCCTTCATCTGATTTGTGGAACTCTACTTATGACCTTGGCAAGCAAAGGGTATTTTGGTCATTTGAGAATTACAGGTCATTTCAAGCATATGCCCAAAACTCATATAAGGAAGCTTCAAATGAAAAACTTCACAACATCAAACTTGATCCACATGACATTTTGAGTCTAGAAAAGTGATCATGAAAGTTTGGAAATGCTCATAGCTCAAGGTTCCAAATTTGGTCAATTAAAAGGTGAATTTAATGAATAAAAGTGACCTAAAATGAGATTTTTCATAACATGGCCAAATGGGATGAAATTATAGGTCATTTTGATTGGAAAGAATGTTTTAAGACCATTGGAAATATTAGATTTTTGAGTTTAGTTCAAAGTTTGGAAGTTATAATAGGTGGCTTACAAAAGAAGTAACACATGCCAAAACACAAGGGATTTGTGCACAAGAAGTTTCTAACAAGTTCTAGATGGTTCCATGAGCATATATATATTGAGTAGAGTGGATCCAATCATTGGTTGGTGATTCATTTGGTTGAAAACTCATAGTTGCATCTCATTCCTCAATTTTGCAAATTCATTCCAATCTCTTCAATTCTTCATCAATCATTCAATTTCATGATCCAAATCCACTCAAGAATCATCCCTGAGTACATTGCAAGCAAGATTTGAAGAAGAGATCACAAGAATCGTGCTATACAAGTTCATCCTCCAAATTGCAAAAAGAATTGGTTATGGCAATCCAAAGCATTTGAGCAAGAATTTCTGCATACAGAACCAAGAACCAAGTCCATTGATCAAGTCCAAAGCATTGCAAGCTGTGAATCCAAGGATTTCTCCATCTGTTTTCAAGATTACACCAGGTTAGTAATCTCTTCGAATTGGCTAGAAATAGATAGCATGATAGAGAATCATTAGGTTAGAACTGTTAGGAATAGGTAGATGATTAATTTCAGTGAGTTTGAGAGCATTTCATGGAGGTTACATTGGAGCACAAATTCTGTTGAGGATTATAACATGAGGATTAAGCTGTTAAAAACTTAGGTGATTATTGATTATTGATCAGTGAAAGGTCAGGAAGAGATTAGTACACTTAGATTGTGGATTGGTGATGATGAAATTTCTGAGTAGTTCTGAGTTGGAGATCGTGTTTCATGATTTATGTGATATGAGTTGATGCTGATGATATGAGCGAATTCAGGGAGAAAATTAGAGTAATTTTGCTTTTTACACTTTTGAATTTGATGAAGAATCGAGCGTGTACGAATTGATGGAATATGGTGCATGGAGTTCGGTTTTCATGGCTTCCATGGTGAAACCCTAGACTAGAGGAAGACGAAGCTCCACAAGCGTTGGATGAGCAAGACCATGTTGACTGAAATGATGATCGCACGGCCACGATTCAAAGCTGAGTTTGGAGGGAAGCTGGGTGCCTTAAGCGCACCGTTTCACTTAAAACCCTCTGGTGGGCTTAAGAAACTATTGCTATCCACACCACCATTCGCCAGGCCCATTCATGTTTAACTGATTTTATTACTTTTTACACCGTTTTTGTGTTTTTTGTCTTTGGTATTTTTCTGACTTAGCTGGGCCCAGACGCGCCTTGCTATGCGCACCCCCAGTCTGGGCCCATTATTCATTTTCCAATGCGTTTCACTACTAACTGCACCCCTAACCAATTTTAAATCATTTTAATTTCTTTTATTTTTGTTAATTGTTTGAAAAATCATAACAAATTGAAAATTCCATATTTTTGAGTGGTTGTTTTTGCATCTTTTTCTTATTTCTGTTAAGAAAATTGTCATGTAATAAAATTAGCATTTTATTTTATTTTTGAATTTTTAGTATATTTTTCTTTTAAATAGGTTTTAAATGATGTTTAGTTTAACACTTGATCTTGTTGATTTTAGTTTAGCTAGATCCTTTTATATTTTGGACCCATTCTTTTTAGAGTACTTCACTTAGGACTTTAATTTTCATATGGGATTTAATTCATGATTTTAGGATTAATTTTTAGATGGTTTGTTTAGGTGTGATTAGGGGAATCAAAATTAGGGTTTAGATATAACATAGGTGTGAGAAATCATTTCTTTTAGGAGTTGTAGTTTGAATTTTTGGGTATGGGACTATAGGGGTATTATGGGTAGGTAATAGATCCCTTAGAAAATATTAGGCTTCCCCTATTCTACTATTACTACTAGTATATTCCTGTATTTGCTTGATTGTGTGGTGTGCCCTCTCTAGGGTTATTATTTGACTGTGTTGGGTATTGGGCCTGCTTGGGGTTTGGGTTTGAGCTGAAGACTGTGCTGATGAAGCCCATTGAAGATTAAGAGAATGAAGACCAATTTCCAGAGTTGATGAAGAAATTCTTGCTGGCAGCTGTTGAGGAGTGTAGGATCTAGGAGTTAGGCAGAGCCCTAGAATAGCAACTTGATTCACAAACATGGAAGGTCTTGTTTGCCTCCATTCTTTCTCTATGATTCAAAGTCTCTTTTAAATACCCACCTCCTTCCTTTGGAAGGATTAGTGAATGTATTTAAAAGATAGAACTTTTGAGAGAAAACTGTCAGTATCATGTTAACAGTCAGTAAGCCACCCTTGGTAGGCAATTGACTGCTTAACATCCAATTCATCTTGTTGACTGCTGCTCATCTTGGAGAGTGAGACTTGAAGAAAAGCCATGAAAGACTAAAGATAGAAACCTTGCTTGTAGGCTTGAAGATGAAGACTGATGCTTGCTTGAAGCTTGTAGATGGTTGAAGATGACTTGAAGACAGATGTTGATGAAGACTGCTGTTGGCTGTTTATTTTAGCTGTTTAATTCTTGATGTATTGTTTGAATTTCCCTGACTGTATTGTTTGCCATTAACCTGTGAGGTTGAAAGCGAATATTGTTCGCTTTTGCCTGTTGTTTTCTAGGTTCGAGGTTGAGTGAGACTCCCTTGCCTCGCTTGTATTGCTGCATCCATGCATTTTACTGCTTTATTGTATATATGCTATTGTTTCTGTTTCCGTTTATCCCTTAGGATCTCTGTTTCTCTTTGCGCAAGAGAGGAACATGATAGACACTAGGTCTTAACCCATGCATGATAACATTAGGTTAGTTTGATTCCCTTTTCAACTATAGGTTAGAGTTCTGTCTCTTCTTTCTCAAAACAAACAGAAAAACACAATAAGATTTCAAATCCAATAAAAGCCACTTCTTTCGTAAGAGAATGTGAACTCATCAAAATGTCATTTTTGTCCGCTTGGACCAGTAATCAAGAAAACCCTTTTTAGAAGGAGATAAAAGCAATCAAAACAGACTTGTGTCGTACGTGGCCCGAACTACGTTTGCTCTGATCTTTCATGTTGTATGAAAGTACGTAGGCATAGGATGCGATATCCTAGCGAGCAACCTTCCCCTCCTTTCCCGTAGGTAGGCGAACTACGTTGACTCTGATTTCTCGTTCTAGACGGGAATACGTAGGCATAAAGTGCGATACTTTGTCGAGTCTTTTTATTTTCTTTTAACCCTTGACCTGTAGAATAGATAGAAATAACAATCCGTACCAGAAAACAAGCGTGGATCCCGTCGAGTACGACGGACGTGAGGGGTGCTAATACCTTCCCCTTGCGTAACCGACTCCCGAATCCAGGATTTGGTTGCGATGACCATTCCTTTCCCGTCTTCACGGTAGGTTTACATCGAGCGTTTCCTTTCCCTCCGTTGGGATAAATAACGCACGGTGGCGACTCTTCTGTTCAGCCGGCGCCGATTTTCGCAGTAGCGACAGCTGGCGACTCTGCTGGGGATCCAACGTCCCTTAAGCGAGTCAATCCTAGCGCTTGTTTTCCCGTCGAGGATTTTGTATGGATTTATATTTCTGCCATTTACTTTCAGCATTATATTATTGTTATTATTGCTGTATTGGGGTGTGACGGGTGTTCCATGATTGAGAGATAAGCCGGACCTGGGCTTGAGTGCACTTAGAATTAGAGTAGAAAGTAATGGGCGCGTGCCGGCTTTGCTTGCATTAGTGTCCCACAAAATCTACACTCGGACGAGGTTCTTCTGGTTGACTTCTTTTTCTACCCTTTGGGTCGAAGGGGTTGTTGGTTAGCTGAATTGTCGACTCCGGGAACCAATCATTTGGAAGTTGGCTAAGTGAGGCCTCTTCAGGATTTGATGATGCCACTCCTTCTGGGAATCGTATCATCAACCCTGAAAGTCTGTGACGCCGACGACCGCATAGGATGCCGTACCATTGTCAGTTGCTAGGACACCTACCTGTGAGAGGGGTTTGGGGTTATGCAGGTAACTAGACCTTCAGATACCGGTTTGTTTCTTGATCTGAGATTCTGGGTATTTATGGACAGTTGAGAGGTCTATCAGAGACCAGTTGAAGTTATGATATGAGGTCTATCAGAGACCAGTCAGAGTTATGTTATGGGGTCTATCAGAGACCAGTGTTGGAGCTTTGTATTGGGTCTGTCCAAGACCAGGGTTGAGGAATTCTGGAGGGTCTATCAGAGACTTTTGATATGGTTCAGGCTTCTCAGCCATGGCATTTGGTCCCTGTTGCATCTATTTGCATTGCATTGATCGCATAACCATTATCATATGCATTTCATTAACGTGTGTCTGTGCTGCAGATGCATTTGCATATTCCCTGGTTCTAGTGCCCGGACTTCTGCTTATTGATCATGGCTGGTTTGAGAAAGACAGTTGCGTACAAGTTACCTACACCTGACGTCACTCCCCTACTTGGTCTGATGTCCCTTGCTGATGAGGAGGTTAGGAGAAGTTTTAGGATGAGTCATGGAAGATTGTTGAGATTGGTCTGCAAGCCAACTGCTGTTGAGATGAATGGGCTGTACACCTTGATGCAATTTTATGACCCTGCATTGAGATGTTTCACGTTTGCTGACTTTATTTTGGGGCCTACCATGGAAGAATACGCGGAGTTTATCGAGCTGCCGGTACAAAATAAGGTTCCCTTCATCCATCGTGACGCTAAGCCCCAGCTGGAGGACTTAGCAAAGGCCCTGCACATGAGCGCTTCTGAACTATTAGTGACTTCTTGGCTTGGGGTTCCAGGTTTCTCCCTTGATTTTCTGGTTGGCAAAGCTCAAGAGTACGCCAAGAGCGGATGCTGGATAGTCTTTAATGCTATCTTGGCTCTATGCATCTACGGAATAGTGCTGTTTCCCAATTTACCCAATTTTGTGGACTTGGACGCTTTTCATCTGTTTGCTGCTGGCAACCCGGTACCCACTTTGATTGGAGATCTCTATCATTCATTGCACTACAAAAATGAAAATAGAAGAGGAAAGACTGTTTACTGTTGTGCGCCTCTGTTGAACATGTGGTTTAAGAGCCATCTACCCCTGAAGGGACCTTTTGTGGATAGTGCAACTACAGCCGACTGGCCAGAGCGCTTGGTGAGACTATCTTCTGAAGACATTGAGTGGTTTGACCGAGACCTGTTGGGGTCTGAGCTTATTTTCAGTTGTTCGGGGTATCCTAATGTTCCTTTGATAGGAAGAAAAGGGTGTATCAATTATAACCCATCTCTGTTTGTTCGCCAGTTTGGATACGCGTTGAAGAACCCACCTCAGGAGGAGGAAGTACATGAATCTCTGTACTTCACCGGTTATTTGAATGGAGAGTTACTAGCCAAGCTTCAGCACGCATGGATGCGTATCAACAGAAGAGGGAAACCACTGTTAGGGAAGAACGATTGTCAGGCTTATGCACCCTACAAAGTTTGGATCCAAGGGAGAGCAAGACAGTTGCTGATGCCATTTCCAGCTGCACCAGTCCCTGTTCATATTCCGGTGGAAGAACCAACCACTGTTACTATGGAGGTCTACGAGCGAGTCGTAAAAGAAAAGGAGGCCTTGATGAAGATCAATGAAGGGTTGGAAAAGGAACTGGCTCAGATGCGTAGTGAGAAGAACCAGGCTGTGCATTCTTTCCAACAGCAGATCGAGTTAGTAAACAGGCTAGGTGCTGAATTGACTGAAGAGAAGAAGAAGCGTGAATGCCTGGGGAAAGAGTTCAGAAGCTCTCATGACATGTTGGAGTCCAAAAAGAAAGCACTCGATGCTGCCCACCGGGAAATCTCTTCTTGTAACAAGACGTGGAATGCTACGCTAACCAACAACAAAAAGAGGGAAGATAAATTGAAGCGGCAAATTTCTGAACTCGAAGAACAGTTGAAAGCTAGCACTAAGAAGTATGAAGAAGAGGTAATGGCCAGATATAGTCTCCAGAATGCATTGAACAAGGCCATCGAAGGCAAGAAAGAAGCTGTGTCTCAGAAACGGAAGCTAGAGGATCGCTTCGGAGAAGGGGCATGGGAGGAATCCGCTGGTGATTTGCAACGTGTTCTCAAGCGAAGAGATCTACTTGTTGAGGGTCTGCTTACCCGACCAAGTCATCCAGAGACTAAGAAGTTATTAGAGGAATACCAGGCCTATGGGAGTACTTGACCATTTCATGTATTAAAGTGTATGTTTTATTTGCATAGCGCTGACCATCACCAGGATTGTTGGTTGAGGTCATGCCTTCTTATTGTACGCATTGATATTGTATTCTGGGCTTAATGGATTTCTCTGCAATATATGAGGTGTTTTCTATGATTCGGCTCCGGATATCGTACTGCTAGCACTGTCACCGCACTGACACATTCGCACTAGAATCGGGGAATGACATTCCCTAATGCACAGACACATATTGCATTGCATTCACATTCATATTGCATTACAGGTGATTATTGGACTGTACCTCATTTCTTGCACTGTACCAGGTCTTTTCAGGATTGAAAGTCAGCGCCCGCACCGATACTCCACTCGCACCAACTGCCGAAGAATTATGGATCAGATGCAGAATGAAATGCAGGACATGCGTGAGAAGGTGGCGCTATTCATGTAGACAATGGAGACCATTGCGAAAGGCCAGGAGAATTTGCAAGCTTTGGTGCAGCTTCTGTTGGTAAGAAATGCTGGGCACGGAAATGAAGACCATCATTCTGTGCGAGTCGACACTATTCATGGGGATGGTACCCCCACACCGGTGGCTCCACCTGTGGTAAACATACCTGCTGTCAATGTGAACAATGGCGCTGCTGTCGGGAACGGTAACGTTGGAATCGGAAATGAGACTGTCGTCAACAACGTTGGGCTCGGAGACGTCAACCTGGGTGATAATATGGGAGGTAATGGCTTCGGCAATAATGGATTCAGCTTCAATGACCAGGGGTTTGATCATGCTGGGAAGTACGGTTTCAATGCTCAGGGCTTCGGGCAAGACGGATTTGGTATGACTAATCAGGGTTATGGCGGATTCGGAAATGGAAATGGCGCTGGGTTAATGGCTTTCGGACCTGCAGGAGTCGCCCCTGGATATGGTAACAGGGGGCTAGGCCCTGTAGTGAATTAGACTAGAGTTGGCCGTAACAACGGGTACGATGGATACGGAACTGGGAACGGTAATTGGCAAGAAGACCAGCAAGAGGATGCTTTCTCCGGTGGAGGTTTTGAAGGTCCTATGGATGACTCTCAAAGAATCAGGATGCTCGAGGAGCAGATGAGGGGGGTCGTGAATCAAAGTGCTGTTGGCTTAGATATGACAATAAGGGGTCTGGTGCCTGGCCTGAGGGTACCAATAAAATTCAAAGCTCCCACATTCGACAAATATAAGGGGGATACTTGTCCAAAAGTGCACGTGCGGTCATACTGCAGAAGGATGTCGACGTATTCAAACGATGAGAGGATGCTGATGCATTTCTTTCAAGATAGCTTGTCTGGTCCTTCCCTCGAATGGTATATGGGGTTGGAACCAACACATATAAAGACATGGAAGCAGCTGGCTGAAGCATTTGTGGCTCACTATAAGTACAACAGTGACTTGGCACCCAACCGGGTCCAACTACAGGGGTTGTCCCAGAAGAAGGGCGAGAGCTTCAAAGAGTATGCGCAGAGATGGCGCGACATGGCTGCTCGAGTTCATCCTCCTTTGGAGGACAAAGAAATGAATGATATGTTCATAGGAACATTCACTGGCATGTTTTATGACAAGTTGTTTCATACTTCTTTGGGCAGTTTCTCAGACTTAATCCTGATGGGAGAGAAGATTGAAAGCAACATTAAACAGGGAAGGTTCCAAGCTGAGGAATCCACTGCAGCTGGCAGTAACAGAAGGGCTTTCGGTGGGCGTCGGCAAGGTGACGCAAGCGCAGTGTTTGGGGGCCGAGGCCGAGGCCGGGGCAGAGGTCGACACCAGTACAATCAGCCGCAGTAGGTGGCAAGTGTTACTATTCCATTTCAGCAACAACCAATACAACAACAACAACAACAGCAGCCACAACAGGGGGCACATCCTGCCCAGCGCAGAGTCCAGGGGGGCAAACCAAGGAGGGTGTTTGAAACGCCTCCTTCAACGTATGCAGAATTGCTACAGACGTTACTGGGTTTGAACTTGGTGGAAAAGAGAACTCTGGCGCCAATAACAGGCACTCCTCCATACGGTTACGATGCAAGCAAGCACTGTGAATTCCACTCTGGGGCTCCTCGCCACGATGTAGAGGGTTGCCACGCGTTCAAGCATGTGGTACAGGATCTATTGGATAGTAAGGCTATCAATTTTGGACAGGCGGGTCCGAACATAGTGCAAAAGCCCATGCCCAATCATGGGGCAAATGCTATTTTAACCGAGGAGGGTTTGAACTTGATTATGCATGTTGATGACCTCAAGACACCGTTGTGTGAGATAAAGAGAAGGTTATTGCAAGGAGGTGTGTATCCAGGTTGCGACGAGTATTGTTTAGAGTGTTGGACCCAAGCTGGGGGGTGTGCTGACTTAAAGAAGGGTATTCAGACCTTAATAGATGGAGGCACATTACAATTCGACCGAACGGCAGTTGAGGAACCTGCAGAGGTATTAGCAGACAAGCAAAGTGATGTAGCTACTGTGACGATTCCCCGAAAAACGATAACTATAACAGCACCGGCCAAGCGACCGCCGATCACTATCACCAAGGCAGGACCAATCCCTTATGAGAGCACTAAGGCAGTCCCCTGGACCTATGGGTTGGAAGTATACTGTGACGGGGTGAAAATTAATGTTAATAAACAGCCAGTTGAGGTTGTAGACAACGTCGTCGGTACCGGAGGTATGACAAGAAGTGGGAGAATCTTCATATCGCCTGAGGTAGAGGCTGAACGACTGGCGAAAGGAAAAGGAAAGATGAATGAGACTGTCCCTGTGCAGAGGAACGACAAAGAAACGTCGTCGAAGGATGTGGAAGAGTTCATGCGCCTTATTCGTAAGAGTGACTATAAGATTGTTGAGCACCTTCAACAGACGCCGTCAAAGATATCCATACTGTCGTTGCTATTGTGTTCTGAAGCTCATAGAAATGCATTGTTGAAAGTTCTGGATACTTCCTTCGTACCCCAAGATGTTTCCGTGAATCAGCTGGAGGGGGTGTTGGCGCATGTGAACGCAGGCCATAGCTTGGGGTTTACGGACTTTGATTTGACCCCGAAGGGGAGAGAGCATAACATGGCGTTGCACGTCTCTGTTGAGTGTAGAGGATCAGTCATGTCTCATGTATTGGTAGACACCGGCTCTTCCTTGAACGTGCTGCCTAAGAAAGCAATCATGAAACTGGATGTCAGAGGGATCCTTTGTACGCCTAGTGACTTGGTGGTCAGGGCATTTGATGGTACACGAAGAACAGTCTTTGGATCCATAACGTTACCTCTACAGGTGGGGCCGGAGGTTTTCGCGACTGAATTTTATATTATGGACATCCAGCCAGCATACAGCTGCCTTCTCGGACGACCCTGGATCCATGGTGCTGGGGCAGTCACTTCTACCTTGCATCAAAAGCTGAAATACATGGTAGGGGACAGTGTGGTCACAGTCTGTGGAGAAGAAGATATATTGGTTAGCCATCTGTCATCATTCAAGTATGTAGAAGTCGACGGCGAGATTCATGAAACACCCTGTCAAGCCTTTGAAGGGTTGCACATCAAAGACAAAGGTCCCGGGCCGAGTAAAGTGTCAGAGGTAGCCGTCTCGTCATATAAGGAGGCTCAGGCTCTAGTAGAGACTGGTGAGACAAAGGGCTGGGGCAAGGTGCTGGGTATTCCCGTAAAGATGGACCGATTTGGGCTGGGATATCAACCGTCGTCATCAACGCCTGCTGCTGGGGCACCCCGTTTCAGAGGACCGATAACCGTCACTGCTAGTGGAGTGTGTCACGAGGCCATCAACGCTGTTTCAGATTCCGAAGAAGGAGACAGCGACTGCGACATGGATACCTGGATTCAGCCAAGCGTGCCAGGACAAGGATTATGCAATTGGTCTATTCAGGAGATTGTTCCTGTGACTCTCAAACAGTAATACTTTGTTTTCTTAATTGTTGAACAATCTGGTGTCTTACCCGAGGCATCATGATTTTGCTTAGGGCTGTGTTGTTATGTACATTGCGTTGTTTAATCATTAAATAAAAGGCGTTTTTTCATGTACAAATATTGCGATCTCTGTTTTTCCTGTCTTGTGTTTTACAATAAAATGGCAACGTGGTTATTCGCTTTATACGCATTTTGAAGCATTTAACCATTCCTTTTACAGGATAACATTTTCAGATGACATCATCGAACCGCCTATGACTCGTCCTGACTTTGAGCACCCGATATTTCAGGCCGAAGAAGAGATTGTTGAAGATGGCGATGTTCCCGAAGAATTGTCTTGGTTGGTAAAGCAAGAAGAATGAGTCATTTTGCCTCATGAGGAGGTCATCGAAATTATTAACCTGGGGTCGGAAGGGGTTGAAAAGAACATTCGTATAGGAGCTGCGCTGCAGAGCGACGTCAAGCGAGGACTGGTTGAAATGCTCAGAGAGTATAGTGATGTGTTCGCTTGGTCGTATGAAGACATGCCTGGGCTTGATACAGATATGGTTGTGCACCGCCTGCCGTTAAAAGAAGAATGCCCGCCGGTCAAGCAGAAACTTCGCAGAACTAGACCTGATATGGCAGTGAAAATTAAGGAGGAGGTTCAAAAGCAGTGGGATGCTGGTTTCCTAGCTGTGACAAAATATCCCTCATGGGTCGCTAATATTGTACCAGTGCCAAAGAAAGACGGTAAAGTGAGAATGTGCGTAGATTACCGTGACTTAAACAAAGCGAGCCCGAAAGATGATTTTCCGCTTCCTCACATCGATGTGCTGGTTGACAACACTGCTCAATTCTCCGTATTCTCCTTCATGGATGGCTTCTCGGGCTATAATCAGATTAAAATGGCGCCAGAGGACATGGAGAAGACTACTTTCATAACACCTTGGGGAACATTTTGCTACAAAGTGATGCCCTTCGGATTAAAGAATGCTGGGGCAACGTATCAGCGTGCAATGACGACTCTTTTCCATGATATGATGCATAAGGAGATCGAAGTTTATGTCGATGATATGATTGCCAAATCCCAGACGGAGGAAAAGCATTTGGTGAATCTACTGAAGTTATTCAAAAGGCTTAGGAAGTTCAGGCTGAGACTGAACCCTAACAAGTGCACCTTCGGGGTGAGATCGGGTAAACTGCTGGGGTTTATCGTGAGTGAAAAAGGAATAGAGGTTGATCCTGCAAAAATAAAAGCAATACAAGAGATGCCGACGCCTAGAATAGAGAAAGAGGTGCGCGGGTTTTTAGGGAGGTTGAACTACATCGCTCGGTTCATATCTCACCTAACAGCTACGTGTGAACCATTATTCAAGTTGTTGAAAAAAGACCAGGCTGTAACGTGGAATGAAAATTGTCAAAAGGCGTTCGATAAAATAAAGCAGTATTTGCAGGAGCCTCCTATTTTGATACCCCCAGTGGCAGGGAGACCCTTGATTATGTATTTGACAGTTCTTGAGGGAAGTATGGGTTGTGTTCTCGGTCAACACGACGAGACAGGAAGAAAAGAGCATGCAATCTACTACCTGAGTAAGAAGTTTACTGAATGTGAATCTCGATATTCAATGCTCGAAAAAACTTGTTGCGCGCTGGCCTGGGCCGCCAAGCGTTTGAGGCAATACATGCTGAATCATACAACCATGCTCATCTCGAAGATGGATTCCATCAAATATGTATTCGAAAAGCAGGCCTTATCAGGGAGAATTGCCCGTTGGCAGATGGTTTTGACCGAATATGACATCCAGTATGTCTCGCAGAAGGCCATAAAGGGGAGCATACTATCTGAGTACTTGGCAGAGCAGCCTATTGAGGATTACCAATCGATGAGGTTTGATTTTCCTGACGAGGATATCATGTACCTCAAGATGAAAGATTGTGAAGAGCCGTTGCCAGACGAAGGACCAGAATTGGGCTCCAAATGGAAGTTGATCTTTGACGGAGCTGTGAACGCCTATGGTAGCGGAATAGGGGCAATCATCACTACTCCACACGGGTCGCACATCCCGTTTACCGCTCGATTGACCTTTCCAGTTACCAACAATGAAGCCGAATACGAAGCTTGTATCATGGGGCTTGAAGAAGCCATTGATTTGCGAATCAAAAATCTGGATCTATACGGAGACTCAGCTCTGGTGGTGAATCAAATAAAAGGAGAATGGGAGACACGTCAGCCCAATTTGATACCGTACATGAATTATGCAAGGAGATTGTTGCCTTTCTTTGACAAGGTTGAATTGCATCATGTACCGCGAGCAGAGAATCAGATGGCTGACGCCCTGGCCACTTTGTCTTCCATGTACAAAGTCAACTTCTGGAATGAGGCTCCCAGAATTGTTATCTCTCGGCTTGACAAACCTGCCTTCGTATTTTCCATCGACGAAGCATCTGATGATAAACCCTGGTATTTTGATATCCTTAATTTCCTGAAGAACAAAGAGTATCCGGCTGGGGCATCCAGTCACGATCAGAAGACTCTCAGGAGATTGGCGGGTAACTTCTATTTGAATCCGGACGGTGTCCTGTACAGACGAAATCACGACTTGGTGCTACTACGTTGTGTAGATGAGAAAGAGGCGAAGCTGCTCATGGAAGAAATACATGAGGGTACATTTGGTACGCATGCGGGTGGGCATGCTATGACGAGGAAGCTGCTGCGGGCAGGTTATTTTTGGCTGACTATGGAAACTGATTGTTTCAAGTTTGCGAGGAAGTGTCACAAGTGCCAAATATATGCAGATAAGATCCATGTGCCTCCGAGTCCTCTGAACGTGATGTCGTCACCATGGCCATTCTCGATGTGGGGAATCGATATGATTGGAAAGATCGAGCCGACAGCTTCTAACGGGCACCGTTTCATTCTAGTAGCAATCGATTATTTCACCAAATGGGTGGAAGCGGCATCTTACGCAAACGTGACTAAGTAGGTGGTAGCCAGATTCATCAAGAGAGATATCATTTGCAGATATGGAATCCCCGAGCGGATAATCACTGACAACGGTTCAAACCTGAATAACAAAATAATGAAGGAGCTGTGTCAGAATTTTAAGATCGAGCATCACAACTCCTCCCCTTACCGACCCAAGATGAATGGCGCTGTCAAAGCGGCCAATAAGAATATAAAGAAGATCGTTCAGAAGATGGTGGTGACCTATAAGGATTGGCATGAGATGCTACCTTTTGCTTTGCACGGTTATCGTACGACGATACGTACATCAACCGGGGCAACCCCGTTCTCGTTGGTATATGGAATGGAAGCAGTACTACCACTGGAAGTTGAGGTCCCTTCCCTGAGAGTACTACGAGATGTCCAACTAAACGAGGCAGAATGGGTGAAAGACAGGTTGAACCAGCTGAGTTTAATGGATGAGAAGAGGCTAGCTTCTCTAGCATACGGTCGTTTGTACCAGAGCCGAATGAAGAAAGCATATGATAAGAAGATACATCCTCGGAGCTTTCAGACGGGCGACCTTGTGCTGAAAAGGATTCTCCCGCCACAGGCAGATCACAGGGGCAAGTGGACCCCCAATTACGAAGGGCCATACGTTGTCAGAAAAGTCTTTTAGGGAGGGGCTTTATTGTTGTCCACCATGGACGGTGAAGACTTTACGTCGCCTGTGAATTCGGACGCAGTTAAAAAAATACTTTGCTTGAAATTGACCCGCTGGACAGAAAAAAGAGAGTCCAGGCAAAAATGGGGCATCCTGGCGAACCAAAAACAGAATGAAAGGTTCGGGCAAAAATTAGGGATAAAATTGAAAAAATGTACACCCGCGAAGTTGAAAACCTACACTGGGCGGCTTCGGCAAAAAAGGGTATCCCGGTGAACTGAAAACCCGTAAAGGGCGGTTCACGCAAAAGTTAAGGATTTGAAAAGCAAATGATTGCGGTCTGAATTTGATACTACAGTGAGCATTGGTGCGGGAGAATATACCCGAGGGGTCGATTATCAGATATAATCTCTTCGGAAGTGCGAATACCGGGAAGGCATTAGAGTCGGGCGAGTCATAGGAGGATCAGTTCATGATGTTCGTCTGCATCTCGTTGCCGACATGTGTACAAATTTGATTTGTCATTACGTTTATGCTTCTTGTGCATACTTATATATTTGTTGTGCGTAGCTTCCTCTTTTTAGGAGTTACATCCCGTGTACAAAACTCCGCCCATTTAGGGGTCCAATCAATAAAACATGTTATTCAGTATTTGATGCTGGTTCTTTACTGTTTTGTACATGATAAACGCCTAGGTTTAATGAAACTAGTAAGTGTATAACATCGCTGGCCCTTGCAAATAATTGCTAAAACTTTGAATTAACTGAAAATGATGTCACTAACACTGCCTTGAATAGATTTGGTTGCATAGACTTGTCTTGTCTTGTTTGTGGTGTTGCAGGGTTCATAGCCGTATGAAGTGGACGATCAAAAGATTGCAGTATTGACCAGAAGCTCGTAACGAAAAACTCGATCCCCACGCAGGTCGCGCTTCTAAGATAACATTGTTCCTCACTGAAGAAGGATCGAATTCCCCAGCTAGTCGTAGCTTATCCAAGGGACATTCTCCAGCAAAGTCGTTTATCCTCAGCAGAGTTTGGCGATTCCAAGATTGTAGGCTGTATTCAGACAGCGTGGTGTCCCCCAAAAGGACCCCCATCCCGAGCAGAGTGGTTTAGCCTCAGAAGATTAATATTTCCAACTTGTGCGCTGTACTCAGACAGTCTACCCTTCCCAGTAGGGTCATTTACTCTCCCCCAGCGGAGTCAGTTGATTTTCCCCAAGAGAATCGTTTCGTCCCCAGCGGAGTTCTCTTTCCAGCAAGTGTTTCTTTCCCCCCAGTGGAACTCGAAAGAAAACTCTCCCCGGCAGAGTTGGCTGTGTGCCCTGGCATTTATTTTGTCGGAATACCGTGTGATACCCGTTCACTCCCCAGCAGAAGTCCAATCAGGATTGGCGCATTCAATTATCCCTCAGCGAAGTTGGCTTCACTCTTCCAGCATTTATTTTGCTGGAATAATTCTGTGACGCCCAGTTACCCCCAGCGGAGTCGGCATTTTCTTCAGCATTTATTTTGCTGAAGCAGGTTTTCTGTATCCCAGCAGTTCGAGTCTGCATTTGCATCGGCATATAGTGTCATACTTGCATCCACCAAATAAAAAAAAACGCGTAGCATTTCCATGTCGAATGGAGCATTACGCCATTGTCAAACATATGCATTCTGAAACATAAACCAGGTTGGTTAACCGTTTGTTTTCAAGTGTTGTTTCCCTTGCAGGTGGAGGGAGCTCTTGCTCAAATTAATTACCAATCATTCAAGATCTCGGCATGAGACGTGTAACGATAATGTCAATTGCGGCATTATTCCCCACAGAGTTGCTTAATTAAGTTTCTCTTACCCCTCCAGCAGAATATTTCTTCAAGGGTGTTGTTGTGACAGCACCAAAAGATTGCGTGTATCAATTTTTGGAAGTTGTCTGGCAGTGTGGATTCAGAAAATCCCCAGTAGAGTACTTCTCAGATTTGCTGCCATGTCAGCACTGGAAATTGGAAGACTAGACTCATATTGTGTTACCCATGTGATTGATGGAGCTAGCTGCTGCAAAGATAGGCAGAAAAGCTGTACCAGAGTATTACCCGTAATGGTGACGGAGTTGTTCCTGTATTTGACAGAGTATTACCCGTAGCAGAGGCGGAGTTATTTCCCTGTATTTGGCAGAGTGTTTACCCGTATCAAAGGCGGAGTTATTTTCCTGTATTTGACAGAGTAGTTACCCGTAGCAGAGGCGGAGATATTTTCCTGTATTTGACAGAGTAGTTACCCGTAGCAGAGGCGGAGATATTTTCCTGTATTTGGCAGAGTGTTTACCCGTAGCAGAGGCGGAGATATTTTCCTGTATTTGACAGAGTATTTCCCGTAGAAGAGGCGGAGAGTTGTTACCCGTGTTGACGGAGATGTTACCCGTGTCGACGAAGATGTTACCTGTGATAGACAGAGATTGTTACCCGTGTAGACAGAGATTGTTACTTGTGTTGACAGAGATGTTACCTGTGATAGACAAAGATCGTTACCCGTGTTGACGGAGTCGTTACCCGTGTTGACGGAGATGTTACCTGTGATAGACAGAGATTGTTACCCGTGTTGACGGAGATGTTACCTGTGATAGACAGAGATTGTTACCTGTGATAGACAGAGATCGTTACCCGTGTCGATGGAGATGTTACCCGTGTTGACGGAGATGTTACCCGTGTTGACAGAGATGTTACCTGTGATGGGCAGAGATGTTACCCGTGTAGACATAGATGTTACCCGTGTTGACAGAGATGTTACCCGTGTTGACGGAGATGTTACCTGTGATAGACAGAGATCGTTACCTGTGTTGACAGAGATGTTACCCGTATTGACGGAGATGTTACCCGTGTTGACGGAGATGTTACCTGGGATGGACAAAGGTTGTTTCCTGTGATTTAGACAGATGGTTTGCCCGTATGGATAGACGGAGGGAGTTTACTGTGATTAGACAGAAATGTTTCCCAACAAAGCACTGGGATTTTTCCGTGATGTGAGTCCTGACGTGGACAGATTTGTGTTTATTCGTGATTTGGCGAAATTTGGGTCCAGATGTGGACAAGGTTACTCCTGTGACAACAGAATCTCTATTTGTGTTGACGAATTTGTCCCTCTTCTTGTATTGATAAGGTTAGTCCAGTTGCGGACAGATGTGTTTTGCGAAAAGTGTTCAGTACCTGTGGCATTACATAGGTGGTTGAAGGTTAAATCAGAATCATCAGGCGTCAGATTAGTTGTTGCCGTAACAACCAGATTCAGTTGGTGGATGTCGTTCCCTAGACAGTTGGGCGGTTTATTTCTGCGGTTGGCAAATTTCCGGGTTCTTAGTATTCAACCGTCTCGTAGCTCGAATGTTTGAAGGCCGTTCGCTCTTCACCCAATCGGGTCCAAGTCGCTTGAATAGGGGCAGCTTTTGCACCCTAAAATTTGCTCAACCTACTTCACTTAGTTTATGTTTCAATTGCATTAGCATTTGCATATAAAGTCATGTACATAGTCTAATCATCTGCATAGCATAGCATAGCAAGTCATTCAACAAGGGACCAAGTACTATTCTTATCTCTATGAGCCTATCAAGAGGTTATTATTCAAATTCAATCTTAGCCAAGTCATCAGAAAGAAATTGAAACCTAAAGAAGTCATTGGACCAAGCAGTGGATCTATCTCCTATCTTGAGGGTATTTGAAGACCATCAAAGAAGTTGTGAGCTGTGAATTGAGGTCATGGAGGGTATATAGACATCATGGAAGACCTAGAGAGTCATTTTGAAAGTGAGACAAGTCATGGATGTGATCACAAGAGTTGCAGTGGAAGACAGTCAACTAGGGTTTCATCTGGGTCAACCCTAGGTCAACCCTAGGGCAAATGATTGATTGAAAGGCATCAAGGTCTATTTGAGGGATGTGGGGTTCATAATTTGACATGTAGATATGGATGTGGTGTTGTGCCAAGGAGGAATCAAGAGAAATCAAAAAGAAGAGAGGTTTCTAAATTAGGGTTTCTGTGTAAAATCCCCTGATTTAGGTCAAACTTCCAAGCAATATAATTCAAGATACAAGCTTCAAATGGATCCTTGGCTATAATGAAACTTGTACAGGATCTCAAGACCTTTAATTTGAGTGGTGGAATACCTCAAGGAGGTTTATAGAACTCAAGTTATGGTTCTTGCAAGTTACAGGTCATCTGGGGCATCTGAAATTTTGTCTGTGAAAGTTACTTGTCTTCCAAGCAACTTTTACCCCTCAAGGAGCTTTCAAATGGATTTATGGTCAACATGAGAGTTGTTACTCATGATCTTAGCTTTCTATAAAGGTATGGTATGCCTTCATCTGATTTGTGGAACTCTACTTATGACCTTGGCAAGCAAAGGGTATTTTGGTCATTTGAGAATTACAGGTCATTTCAAGCATATGCCCAAAACTCATACAAGGAAGCTTCAAATGAAAAACTTCACAACATCAAACTTGCTCCACATGACATTTTGAGTCTAGAAAAGTGATCATGAAAGTTTGGAAATGCTCATAGCTCAAGGTTCCAAATTTGGTCAATTAAAAGGTGAATTTAATGAATAAAAGTGACCTAAAAATGAGATTTTTCATAACATGGCCAAATGGGATGAAATTATAGGTCATTTTGATTGGAAAGAATGTTTTAAGACCATTGGAAATATTAGATTTTTGAGTTTAGTTCAAAGTTTGGAAGTTATAATAGGTGGCTTACAAAAGAAGTAACACATGCCAAAACACAAGGGATTTGTGCACAAGAAGTTTCTAACAAGTTCTAGATGGTTCCATGAGCATCTATATATTGAGTAGAGTGGATCCAATCATTGGTTGGTGATTCATTTGGTTGAAAACTCATAGTTGCATCTCATTCCTCAATTTTGCAAATTCATTCCAATCTCTTCAATTCTTCATCAATCATTCAATTTCATGATCCAAATCCACTCAAGAATCATCCCTGAGTACATTGCAAGCAAGATTTGAAGAAGAGATCACAAGAATCGTGCTATACAAGTTCATCCTCCAAATTGCAAAAAGAATTGGTTATGGCAATCCAAAGCATTTGAGCAAGAATTTCTGCATACAGAACCAAGAACCAAGTCCATTGATCAAGTCCAAAGCATTGCAAGCTGTGAATCCAAGGATTTCTCCATCTGTTTTCAAGATTACACCAGGTTAGTAATCTCTTCGAATTGGCTAGAAATAGATAGCATGATAGAGAATCATTAGGTTAGAACTGTTAGGAATAGGTAGATGATTAATTTCAGTGAGTTTGAGAGCATTTCATGGAGGTTACCATTGGAGCACAAATTCTGTTGAGGATTATAACATGAGGATTAAGCTGTTAAAAACTTAGGTGATTATTGATTATTGATCAGTGAAAGGTCAGGAAGAGATTAGTACACTTAGATTGTGGATTGGTGATGATGAAATTTCTGAGTAGTTCTGAGTTGGAGATCGTGTTTCATGATTTATGTGATATGAGTTGATGCTGATGATATGAGCGAATTCAGGGAGAAAATTAGAGTGATTTTGCTTTTTACACTTTTGAATTTGATGAAGAATCGAGCGTGTACGAATTGATGGAATATGGTGCATGGAGTTCGGTTTTCATGGCTTCCATGGTGAAACCCTAGACTAGAGGAAGACGAAGCTCCACAAGCGTTGGATGAGCAAGACCATGTTGACTGAAATGATGATCGCACGGCCACGATTCAAAGCTGAGTTTGGAGGGAAGCTGGGTGCCTTAAGCGCACCGTTTCACTTAAAACCCTCTGGTGGGCTTAAGAAACTATTGCTATCCACACCACCATTCGCCAGGCCCATTCATGTTTAACTGATTTTATTACTTTTTACACCGTTTTTGTGTTTTTTGTCTTTGGTATTTTTCTGACTTAGCTGGGCCCAGACGCGCCTTGCTATGCGCACCCCCAGTCTGGGCCCATTATTCATTTTCCAATGCGTTTCACTACTAACTGCACCCCTAACCAATTTTAAATCATTTTAATTTCTTTTATTTTTGTTAATTGTTTGAAAAATCATAACAAATTGAAAATTCCATATTTTTGAGTGGTTGTTTTTGCATCTTTTTCTTATTTCTGTTAAGAAAATTGTCATGTAATAAAATTAGCATTTTATTTTATTTTTGCATTTTTAGTATATTTTTCTTTTAAATAGGTTTTAAATGATGTTTAGTTTAACACTTGATCTTGTTGATTTTAGTTTAGCTAGATCCTTTTATATTTTGGACCCATTCTTTTTAGAGTACTTCACTTAGGACTTTAATTTTCATATGGGATTTAATTCATGATTTTAGGATTAATTTTTAGATGGTTTGTTTAGGTGTGATTAGGGGAATCAAAATTAGGGTTTAGATATAACATAGGTGTGAGAAATCATTTCTTTTAGGAGTTGTAGTTTGAATTTTTGGGTATGGGACTATAGGGGTATTATGGGTAGGTAATAGATCCCTTAGAAAATATTAGGCTTCCCCTATTCTACTATTACTACTAGTATATTCCTGTATTTGCTTGATTGTGTGGTGTGCCCTCTCTAGGGTTATTATTTGACTGTGTTGGGTATTGGGCCTGCTTGGGGTTTGGGTTTGAGCTGAAGACTGTGCTGATGAAGCCCATTGAAGATTAAGAGAATGAAGACCAATTTCCAGAGTTGATGAAGAAATTCTTGCTGGCAGCTGTTGAGGAGTGTAGGATCTAGGAGTTAGGCAGAGCCCTAGAATAGCAACTTGATTCACAAACATGGAAGGTCTTGTTTGCCTCCATTCTTTCTCTATGATTCAAAGTCTCTTTTAAATACCCACCTCCTTCCTTTGGAAGGATTAGTGAATGTATTTAAAAGATAGAACTTTTGAGAGAAAATTGTCAGTATCATGTTAACAGTCAGTAAGCCACCCTTGGTAGGCAATTGACTGCTTAACATCCAATTCATCTTGTTGACTGCTGCTCATCTTGGAGAGTGAGACTTGAAGAAAAGCCATGAAAGACTGAAGATAGAAACCTTGCTTGAAGGCTTGAAGATGAAGACTGATGCTTGCTTGAAGCTTGTAGATAGTTGAAGATGACTTGAAGACAGATGTTGATGAAGACTGATGTTGGCTGTTTATTTTAGCTGTTTAATTCTTGATGTATTGTTTGAATTTCCCTGACTGTATTGTTTGCCATTAACCTGTGAGGTTGAAAGCGAATATTGTTCGCTTTTGCCTGTTGTTTTCTAGGTTCGAGGTTGAGTGGGACTCCCTTGCCTCGCTTGTATTGCTGCATCCATGCATTTTACTGCTTTATTGTATATATGCTATTGTTTCTGTTTCCGTTTATCCCTTAGGATCTCTGTTTCTCTCTGCGCAAGAGAGGAACATGATAGACACTAGGTCTTAACCCATGCATGATAACATTAGGTTAGTTTGATTCCCTTTTCAACTATAGGTTAGAGTTCTGTCTCTTCTTTCTCAAAACAAACAGAAAAACACAATAAGATTTCAAATCCAATAAAAGCCACTTCTTTCGTAAGAGAATGTGAACTCATCAAAACGTCATTTTTGTCCACTTGGACCAGTAATCAAGAAAACCCTTTTTAGAAGGAGATAAAAGCAATCAAAACAGACTTGTGTCGTACGTGGCCGAACTACGTTTGCTCTGATCTTTCATGCTGTATGAAAGTACGTAGGCATAGGATGCGATATCCTAGCGAGCAACCTTCCCCTCCTTTCCCGTAGGTAGGCGAACTACGTTGACTCTGATTTCTCATTCCAGACGGGAATACGTAGGCATAAAGTGCGATACTTTGCCGAGTCTTTTTATTTTCTTTTAACCCTTGACCTGTAGAATAGATAGAAATAACAATCCGTACCAGAAAACAAGCGTGGATCCCGTCGAGTACGACGGACGTGAGGGGTGCTAATACCTTCCCCTTGCGTAACCGACTCCCGAATCCAGGATTTGGTTGCGATGACCAGTCCTTTCCCGTCTTCGCGGTAGGTTTACGTCGAGCGTTTCCTTTCCCTCCGTTGGGATAAATAACGCACGGTGGCGACTCTTCTGTTTATCCGGCGCCGATTTTCGCAGTAGCGACACATACCTGTGAGTGGGAGGGTTTTTGCAGGAAACTTAACCTCCAGACGACCCAGTTTTTTGGTTTCGCTTCAGAGTGATTATCTCCGTCAGCAGTACAACAATATTTAGAGCGTGTTATGGGGGCTGTGATCCCGTGTTTTCTGCATTGCATTGCATTTGCATAAGCATCTTTGCATCATATTGCATAGCATTTCTCTAGCTGGCCAGAGCTCTTATCCAGCCTTTGTTTTGATTCAGAGGGTGATTCTCGGGGATTGTTCGAGGCAAGTGTGGATTGTTAGAAGACGACCAAGGGGTTGAAACGGATCAAGCAGAATCAAGCAGTGTCGTCAGTTGAAAGTTGTTGATAGTCATGTCAGGAAACGACTTCCAGATTGCTGATGCCTTGTCAGGCTTTATTATGACGACCAATCCTTTGTATGATTCCACGTCTGACGAAGGCTTTCCGCAATTGAATAACCTTACTGCAGCTCAACTTGTGCAGACTTCTGCTAGAGGCCAAAATCTGCACCAACAGTTTGTCATCCCAAGTGAACGTTCTTCTTCTGATGCCGCGAATTATTAGAATGTTATTCCTGCTGGTTTGATCTCCCGAAGAGAAGTTCCGATAGTGAGGACTAATAATCCATTAGCTCTTGTGCACGCTAAGAGGTTGCACGCATTGGAAGAATAAGTCAAAGCCCTAGAAGTTAAGAACGATGTTGGTCTCAATGCTTCAGATATGTGCTTGGTTCCTGACCTAGTGTTACCTCCTAAATTCAGAGCGCCGAAGTTTGAAAAGTATAAAGGAGATAGTTGCCCAAGGCTACATTTGGTGATGTTCTGCAGAAAGATGACTTCGTTTGTGCAAAACGACAAGTTGATGATTTACTGTTTTCAGGACAGTTTGATTGGGGCATCTCTACGTTGGTATATGCAGTTAGAGAAGGATCAGATTCGATCATGGGTGGATTTAGCCAGAGCTTTCCTGAAGCGGTATGATTACAATATGGACATAGCTCCCATTCGCATGGAGTTGCAATCTTTGTCTATGGGGATCAATGAACCTTTCAAAAAGTATGCTCGGAGATGGAGGGATTTTGCTTCCAGAGTGGAACCACCGATCCCTGACCGAGAGTTAGCAGGCATGTTCGTAGACTCCTTGCAAAGCCCGTACTTTGAGAGATTGCTTGGGGTTTTGCTGAACTTCTCCGAATTAGTGGGAGTTGGAGAACGTATTGAGAATGCTATAAAGACTGGAAAAATCCAAATTGTCTCAAGCGGTCAGGCTAGTGAAACTGAATCTCTTTATGACTATCAGAATGAAGAAGGAGTTGTGATCAATGCAGTCATGCCAAATGTTGAATATCCTCGAGACGAATCGGTGAATCTTGTTGGTTCTTCATCTTATCAGAGATCAGTATCTTCTATGCCTTGTTATGCTGGACAGACCACTGTGCTTGGGGCACCATATCAGGAGTCTTATGTCGCCTCTCTTGCAAATCAGCGAACTCGTGGCCAAGGTTATCAGACTCAGCGTCAGAATCAGGACAGACCTCGTAACAACTTGGAACGAAGGAAGGCTCCTTCTCACCCAGTTCCTGTGCCGTACAGTCAGCTTTTGCCACAGTTGGTCCAGATTTCTTTGGTGGAACCTAAAGCTCTCAAGCCCGTGCCAGAACCTTACCCTCCTGGGTATAATCCCCATGTTCAGTGTGGTTATCATGGCGAATCACCGGGGCATTCAACTGAATATTGTAAAGCGTTTCAGGCGAAGGTACAGCAGTTGATCGACCAGGATTGCATTTCCTTTCGAGAAGGATTTCTGTTTGTTCATACCAACCGCTCAGCTGTCTAAGCTCGTAGATTCGGAAAGTATTCCCCAGCAAAAGCCAGTGGTCCAGACAGGCAGGCGCCCTCAGCATTGGCAGTCCTCAGACTTTTTATCATCTGCATTTGTAGTTTCTTTTCTGTTAGTTACTACTTGTTTTTAAACATTGTATGTTTCAGATGGTGATATTAATAAGGTGACTATGCATTTTTCTGAATTAATCATGTCGCTGTCGCTCATTTATTGCATTGCACTGACACTTGCATTTTATTCACTCCAGTTTATCACTGTGACTAGCAAAGATTGGAGGGAGGATGACGAAATAAACTCATAACCGGTGATTGTATGCTTTCAGATAAAACCTTTCCGATGACGTACAAGGCATTGTTTCAAATCCCCAAACACTGGAGATATAAGGAGTTAGTCCCTTGTTAACCACTTCGAGCCAGGAAGTAGAAGTTTTTTCAGACTTTTAAACCCTCACATCTTAACCCGGGGCGGGGTAGTTGTCAGTTAGCTTGACCGAGTATTCAAGTCTTACAGAGGAGTGTTGTCTTTCGGGGACCAATATCAGTTTATGCCTCTCAAGAGGTCGTACCTCGTCAACCACAATGGTTAGACCTCACCAATCAGGAGTGAGACAGTTACAATCCTTTCGGAGTAATCAAGACAACCAGTGTCACACGACTTTGTTCCAAAAGAAAGAAGAAAGAAAGCTCGCTAAGTAAAGAGAAAGAAAAAGCTGGAAAGCTAATACTTAGGCAAAAATCAGGGCATCCCGCTGGACTTCAAAAGAAAACGAAAAAACGAGAAGAACTCAAAAGGAGTCAGTCCAGGCAAAAATTAGGGAATCAAAAAGAATGGAAAAGAAGGGATGAAAAAAATAGATCCCTAGTGAAGGACAAAGTCGTGTATACAGACACCGAAAATGAAGAAGGAGTAACTGTCACTCCGAAAAACCTTGTGAATTCCTTAGTTATGGTTCCTACCATCCAACATACCTTTCGAAGAGGCGAGCGCTCGTGCTAAGTTAAACTGAACTTTAGGATCGAAGATCATCACGTAGAAGGGGTGGGTACAAATCAAAATTTGAGCCAAATACCTTTTGTTTCACGAACCGTGAACCCGACCACGATACAACCCTTAAAAGACCTAATTGAGGTAGGGTTTATTCTGAAAGCTCATTACGATAAGGTTGAGTAACCTGACTCCTTCGTGACTTGCTAGTCACATCCTTGTTGTGTTTTTCACTGATCAAATCAGCACTACGTTTGGACTTTGGTTCATCCGTCACTCACCATCCTGACATGTAAATGAGTGACAACACAAAATTTTTCAAAATCTGCATAAACACTGCATTAAGATTACCATTCGTGAATAAACAGTTTTAATTGCAGGTTAGTAGTTGGCATGAAGGAAATTCCAACAGGGAATAATTAAGCAGGACTGAGTAATTCGGCAGTCTGAACCAGGATGGTGTATGTTGTGAAGCCCTGTAAATCCGGTGCATTGACTTCCAGTGAGTTCAGAATCAGTCAGTCTGAGGACAAGTCCCGAAGCTTCAGTTGATCAGGGGCAGTATGCTTGAGAAGCAGTTGATCAGAATGAGTCTTCTCGAGAGCCAATCAAGGGCAATTATACAGAACATGGAGATTTGAAAGCAGATACTTCAGGTGGATAATCAGATCGGGTTAAGTCGCTAGAACGCTCATTCAGGGGCAAGTCACCGCAGAGAGTGTTGAAACCAACTGGGTTGATAGGGGTTTAATGGAGATTGAATTCTGTTGTCGTATAGATACCGGGGCAAGTAATCTCGAGGTCGTCGCGTGGTAAGCTGTTTAGAGCAATACTCCCAAGAGTTAGATTGGGGCAAGTTGAGTGCACTGGGGCAAGTCATTCAAAACAGTCTGTTTATCCCCAGCCGGAGTTGAGTATCGGGGAATCGTGTCATTACCCTTATCAAAAACCTTAACATTCCGAAAAGGCCTTGCTGTCGTTGGATCGTTATCCTACAGTTTAAACCTGTTACGTGTCAGTAACCAGTCGTTTCCAAAGTCCAGTTCTCGCCTGGCAAACCCGTAACCAGTTCTCGTCTGGCCCACCCTTCCGTAAACATCAGTTCCCGTCTGGTGTAGTTTATTGTAAGCATCAGTTCCCGTCTGGTGTATTTTATTGTAAGCATCAGTTCCCGTCTGGTGCAGTTTATTGTAACCAGTTCTCGTCTGGTCACCGTTTCTTCAAGTGTTGTATCAGTTCTCGTCTGGTACATGTCATCGTGTAATCATTTCTCGTCTGGTCATCGTGTGTTTTAACCTATGTGTTATACCAGTTCTCGTCTGGTGTACGTCAGCTTTCAACCAGTTCTCGCCTGGTTGTCTATGCCTCAGTCTGTTATCCAGTCAGCCCCGTCTGATGTCCAAACAAAAATCAATTTTCGTTCAATTTTCCTAATCCATTTTGCTATCAGTTCTCGCCTGGTAGTCTATCCTTGAATGCTAGTTCTCGTCTAGTATTTTCCATACCTTCCGTTTTGTACATAGTCCATGTTCATACTAAACCAGAAAAACAAGAAACCTAAAAGGTATCTGATACAGTAATTCCCAATGACTCGCATGTTGTCATGTTCCCCGATACGAAGCTCGACGGATACCAGTGCTCCGATTAATGTTTGAATTCCTTGTGGATGTTGTTAAATCAGAATTGCTACTCTTCAGCAGATGAAAGCCACGTATTATCCCCGAAAGAGTTGAGATTGCATTTTATCCCGCATCAGAATAGGATCAGGAGTATCCCCAGCAGATTAAGATTGATATCCTTGATAGTAGGGGCATTTCCAGCAGCGTGCTGGGCGCAATCAACCCCAGTTTGGGTCAATCCCCCACAGAGCACAATCAGTTGCCAATGGTCTGAAGAGAGCATCCCCAAGCAGGGTTGTTTTTTCTTTCTCCCCAAGCAGGGTTGCCTTTCCATTTCTCCAGCAGGATGGTTATCCCCAGCGGATTTGGGTTCCCTTTTCCAGCATTTATTTTGCTGAGATGATTCTGTGATATTAGGTTACCTTCAGTGGAGTTGACGTTGCCTTCGGCATCTATTTTGCCAAGTGGTTGCAGACCTGGTGTTCTCTGGCAGCTCGAGCCTGCATTTACATTTGCATATATCGTCATAGCATTTATACAAACATATAACATTTCCATGCCGTATGGGGCGTCACATTTTCAAAACAGAACGCATAGCATTTCCATGCCGTATGGGACATTGCATCATTCTCAGACATACGCATTTCGAAACATGGACCAGGTTGGTTACCTCATGGCTTTCGAGTATGTTCCCTTGCAGAGTTGTTTGGTTAAGCTTCTCTTCTCCCTCAGCGGAGTGATTTCTTCACATTTGGTTGTTACGTCGGCGCTGAAAAAAGAGATTGACATATATCAGATTGCTGAAGCTGCCTCCTGTTGACAGAATGGGTGCCGAGCAGTCGATTCAAAAGTTCCCCAGGAGAATTGTCCTCAAGTTCGCCGTGAACTGTGAGATGACAGGATTTGATCCCATAAGTAAGATGGGAATCAAGGTGTTTTTGCTGGCTGCATACCTCTGCTTCACTTCTGCACCCCCTTCCCCATTTTTTGTTTGGCTGAAGTGTTGGGCTGGGCCCCAATTCTTGTGTTTTTTTTGTCTCACACCTCTGGCTGGACCTGCACCCCCTTGTTTTTTCTTTTGTTTTTTTATTATTTTCTTTGTTCATTTGTGTAGATTTTATATGAAAAGTATATTAAAAAAAGATTATGGAAAAGAAATAAGAAAAGATTATGGAAAAGAAATAAGAAAAGAATATTGAAAAAAAGAGAAAAAGAATATTGGAAAAAAGAGAAAAAGAATATTGAAAAAGGATTAAAAAAAGAATAGAAGAAAAAATAGTAAAAAAAGAGTATAAAAATATTAGTTTGTAGATTTAATATTTTTAGAATAGATATTGTCTTCATAGGAGTTTATTTCACCCTTTTAGAGGTAGGTTTAAAAGTCCACTTGTTAGGGGACTATTTTCCATTTGATTTTTCATGATGAATAGGATAGGGTTTTTAGGAGTTTATTTCCGTAGTCAATCATTGTAACCCATTTTCAGAAAATCAATAAAATGAGATTTGAGCTGTGGTCCCGAAAGTAGCCGAACTACAGCTGCTCTAATTTCTCGTACCAGACGAGAATTTGTAGGCATAGGATGCGATATCCTAGCGAGCATACTAACAACTAACCTTCTGTTCTCTCACTGCTGTGCGATCGAGACTTTCCCGCTGACGACTGATGTTATCCCTTTTTCTTGCCCGAGTGCATTTGAGACCAGACCGTAGTTTTTTCCATAGGTTCCCGTACCTTTGAAACCAGTTTAATTTCTCATTCCTGTGTGAGAACACCCAACCTAGCCGTAGTTAGCCTGAACTACGTAAGCTCTGATCTTCCATGCTGTGTGGAAGTACGTAGGCACAAGACACGAAGTCTTGGCGAGCCAATTCCCTGTAGTTTCCCGAACTACGTTGACTCTGACTTTCTCTCTTGAGAATACGTAGGCATAGAGTGCGACGCTCTATCGAGTCAGTTTCCTTCCGTTTAGATTTAGCAGCCGTAGATAGATTGTTTTTGCATCCTTTAGACAACCCAAGCAAGCGTGGATCCCGTCGAGTACGACGGACGTGAGGGGTGCCAATACCTTCCCCTTGCGTAACCGACTCCCGAATCCAGGATTTGGTTGCGATGACCATTCCTTTTCCGTTTTTTACGAGGTTTACTTCGAGCGTTTCCTTTCCCTCCGTTGGGATAAATAACTCACGGTGGCGACTCTTCTGTCAGCCGGCTGACAGAAGAGTCGCCACCGTGCGTTATTTATCCCAACGGAGGGAAAGGAAACGCTCGAAGTAAACCTCGCAAAAAACGGGAAAGGTATGGTCATCGCAACCAAAACCTGGGTTCGGGAGTCGGTTACGCAAGGGGAAGGTATTAGCACCCCTCACGTCCGTCGTACTCGACGGGATCCACACTTGGTGTTTATAAGGAAAAGGGTGTGTTTATCTATCTACGCTAGTGGTCAGTCTGAAAAGAAAAGAAAAGGACAGGACTCGACATAACATACGCTGTTCTGGGCCTACGTACTCCCTCGTGCAATGGGAAAGTCAGAGTCAACGTAGTTCGACTACCTACGTCTAGACGGGGGGAAGGTTGCTCGCCAGGACGTCGCGTCCTGTGCCTACGTACTTCCACACGGCATGGAAGATCAGAGCAAACGTAGTTCGGGCTACGCACGACACAAGCTGTTCAAGTGTTTTTTAGGGAAAATGCGCCTTAACCAAGGGTTTTCACAGTCCAGGAGGACAAAAAGTTTTGATGTTTGTTCAAATCTTTTAACGGAAGAAATGTATTCACTTTCGTTTTATCCTTTATTAAGTGTTTTTCTGTTGTTTTGAGAAAAGAAAGAGATACCCTAAAACTATGGTTGAAGAGGGGAATCTACCTAATGTTATCATGCCTGGTTAACCGACCTAATGTCTATCATAACTCCTCCGCAGCAGAGAAGTTAGAGCTCCTAAGGGATCATGGCAACGGAACTAAACCGCAAACAGGAAACACTGCAAAGTAAAGAAATACTGGAAATATGCATGAATGCAACAACCAAACAATCAAGGCACAAAGGCCACACACTACAGAGGCAAGGGAGCTCAGCTCTACCAAATACCAACAAGCAAAGCCACTCAATAACAATCAAGCAGAAGGAGGACCACCTCAACTTCTCATGCACATAAGCAGGCTTATTTCTAAGATGCACCTATCTCAGAAATATCTATATGAACCCCTAAGTCTACTGCAACACAGCACCACACAAGTCAATCAACACAAAGAGAAGGCTAACCAGCCTGGCAAACTCCTATCCAAAAGCAAGAAACTACCCCTGAGCAGGACCCCTAGACAAAACCATAATCAAACCCCTGAACAAAGCCCATAATCAAACCCCTGAACAAAAAGCCCTGCACTAAACCTTAATCAAATCTCTAAGCAAAGCCCTAAACTAAACCTTAATCGAATCTCTACGTAAAGCCCTAAAGCAAACCCCTAAAGGGAGAAATCAATCCCATTCTTCAAGCTTCAAGACAAGCTTACCAAAGAAAGGGAGCTAAGTAGACAGACCCATAGTGCCTTCCTCTGGAAAATACTAGGGGGCTTCCACTTAGGAATCACATCCCATGTGGCTCAACAACTGTGAACGGTTTACATTCCTCCTCAGGAGAAACTAAACTCACATGAAGGCTCCAACATCATTGGATACTTAAGAAATCCTACCTGAACTACAGGAACTAAGTGGACAGACCCACAGTGCCTTCCTCTGGAAAATACTAGGGGGCTTCCACTTAGGAATCATATCCCATGTGGCTCAACAACTATGAACGGTTTACATTCCTCCTCAGGAGAAACTAAACTCACATGAAGGCTCCAACATCATTGGATACTTAAGAAATCCTACCTGAACTAAGGGAACTAAGTGAACAGACCCATAGTGCCTTCCTCTGGAAAATACTAGGGGGCTTCCACTTAGGAATCATATCCCATGTGGCTCAACAACTGTGAACAGTTTACATTCCTCCTCAGGAGAAACTAAACTCACATGAAGGCTCCGACATCATTGGATACTTAAGAAAGAGGTGAGAAGAAAGAATGAAAGACATCCATAGTGCCTTCCTCAGGAAAGTACCATAAATTTCCCTCAAACTTCAGGATCTCAAACCTCACAGAAAGAGAGCAAGCTCCTAGACTAGGTCCTCAATCCATGCATCCTTGCAAGCTCCATCAAGTCTTCATCCAGCCTCCATCTTCAAGAAGAAACCACAGACCCTCAAACCAAGAGAAACTATCTCTAAAGTTCAAACACAGTTGAACTTCAAACACAGAGAAACTATCTCTAAAGTTCAAACCTACATGTCTCTATGATCCCAAGATCAAATCTCAAAGCCTAAGTCAACTTCTAAGACTACTAAACAATCCCTAACATGTGAATGGTCAAGAGTTAACCAGCGAGTTATGAGGTCTCTACTCTCTAACCCTAAAACAACATCAATCAATTTCTAAAAAAAACTACGAAAATCCTATAGGGAACATGCATCAGTCTAGTACAACATACTAAAAAAACTAAAGCAAAATTCATCACCAAATGAGAGAACTAAAATCAACAAGGCAGACACATCACAAATCAATTACTCAATACCAATTAAAATACAAAAATGCAAATAAAAATGAAAATGCATGATCAATTCAATATTTTTGCACCATAAAATCCTAAATTGAATTATGAATCTACAGAAAAAGAAGGGAATTAATTGGATAATCCTACTATTTTTTATGAATTATTTTCTAACATGGATAAAAACAAAGAAATTAAAAAGAAAATAAAACAAGGGGGGGTGGCAATAGCAAAACGCCCTAGTTATTCCAGACTGGGCCCAAATATGGGGGGTGTGCATAGCGGTTGGGACCTAAGCCCAAACTAAATCTCAGCATTCTCACAATCAGGGGGGGGGGGGGGGTGAAATAAGTGGAATGGGGGGTATCCTTAGCAATACGAATTTGGGCCCAATGCTGAATCTAACCCTAACCCAAAAACCAGCTAACAAAACAAATCCCTCCTCTCACAAACTCGTTCACTGTTCACTCCCCCAAACCCTAGCGCTCCGTTCTCTTCTCTGAAACACTCTCTCTGAACCCTCTCATCCTCCTATCTGAAACCTCTCAAACACTTCACGAATCTTGAACGAAACTTACCCTAATCAACTATCAAACACGAAAACAAAACCTCATCTAACACTCTCAGTTCAAAATCAATCTTCACAGTTCGTGATCTAAACACATCAACAAGGATCCAGCTAAACCCTAGCTACGCACAAGTAACGAATCGAAAGGAGAATGAACACACCTGGAGGAATGAGGAAGGCGACGAAGCTTTTGGAAATGAAGAAGGTTGAAGGAGCTCGCGGAGATCTTGAAGCCTTTTTTTGCGAACCCAGAAGATCTGAAGGAATCGTTGAAGGGGAGATGAAGATTGTTGGTCGTCCGTTGAAGATCCTTGAAAGGAGATCTTGATCTAGCTGGAGATCTTGAATGCCTTCTGGAGAACGGAAGAAGGTTGACAAGCTGTTGAAGATCTTGGAAGAGAGATCTTGGAGATCTTTGCGAGGAAGATTAAGGAATCTGGAAATTCCTGATGAATATTGCTGGAAACGTGAAGAACGATGAAGTTCTTGAGAGTCTTCTAGAAAACGTATGAAGGTCTATGAATATTGCTGGGAAAATGAAGAACTCGGTTGAAGATCTTGAAGAATTTAAGATTTTTTTGGAGATGTGATGAAGGACGATGAAGGACCTATGCAGGATGATGAAGATCTATGAGGAGCCAGATGAAGGTTTAGACGGATCTTGACGAATCTGGGGAACTGGACGAGCGTGATGAATTTTCCGGCGAAAAAATGCAGTTTCCGACGAGTCTTGGCCGTGAAACAGTTAATTTTGATTTCTCCGGCGAACCTCTCCGGGTGTTTGCATGGCCGGAGAACTGAGGTGGCTGTGAGGATTACGCGTGGCACGGATGGACTAAGGAAATAGTTGGACAGGTGGCGAGGAGAGAGGGTTGTGAGGTGGCGTGTGAAGACTGTGAAACGTGGTGAGGTGGAAGAAGAGAAGAGGGACGCGTGGGGCCCCCCTTATATAGCCACGTGCACTGGACAAAACGGTGGACAAAACAAAAGGACTGAAAGAATGGGTCTCCAAAAAAACTCTGGGCCCACGAAATTGGATTAAAAATCTGAATTAAAAATGATTGGATTAATGGACAATTAATGATGAATTAAAACTGGACTTCTGGATTAAGACCCTAATTAAAAGATGATTAAGACCAAACAAATAAACCTAATTAAGACTAACAATTAATCCTAATTAATCTAAACAATAAACCTAACCGATAATACTCTAACAATTATCATTCTAATTAACTCTAAACAACTAATTAACATCTAACAATTAACATCCTAAAAAAAAGAAAACTATTAATATCTATTTAACCTATTTAATATCTAAAACAAAATAAAACAAATTAATATCTAGAAACCTATAAAAAAAATCTATTAATTTCTAGAAAAACCCTATATTAATATTCTATTTAAAACCTATTAAAAAAAGCGTTCTATCAAACTATTGTCTAAAAAATGACCTACTATATATAAAAAAAGAAGTTTATTCTACAATCTATTTAAAACAATTTATAAATTTTAAAAAGATTTAAAACTATTAAAAATATTAAAAAAAAATCTACTTAAATTCTAAAAACTATAAAACCTATTTAAAATCTACAAAAGGCTATTAAATTCTAAAAAAATGCAGACAAAGGCAAATAACCAACATAAAAAAAACTGCGAGACCAAATCGAAGCAACCAGTAAACCCGGACACCAAGAATCTCAAAAATCACTACGTAAGCCGAAAACATCCAGGAAGCGCACGACTTCTCAAAATAACCTCCGATTACCCGAACCGGTCTGAGACGTCCTATAAGTGAAAACCAGGCTGTAATTCTGACATCATCTGCATGATTAAAAATATAATGCACGTGGTATGCGAATGTGAATGCAAAAGTGAGCTGAAACGTAAATATGGAGCGGGCACCGGTTGGTCAAATTTTAGGGTGCAACAGCTGCCCCTATTCAATCGGCTTGGACCCGACTGGATGAAGAGCGAACGGCCTTCAGATAATCGAGGTACGAGACGGTTGAATACCAATAAACCCTGAAATTTGCCAACCGCAAAAATAAATTGCGCACACCACTGCTTGGGGAGAATTAACCAGGAACTGATTTCCATTGCCACAGCGACAACTAAACACCTATCCATCAACCTACTTATGAAATAATCTGATATTGTCCGCAGACCATCCCATTCCGAAGAAGTGAGCAAACACTAAACAGTGAGAAATTGTTGATCTCTCTTATCAACCTTTCGCATCCGAAGAAACGAGCAAACGCTTAACCAAGCGAGTCAATGCTGATTTCACTTACCAACCTTCCGTTCGTACCTGAACGAGCAAACGCTAAACAGCGAGCAAAATTGTTGATTTCACTTATCAACCTTCCGTTCGTACCTGAACGAGCAAACGCTAAACAGCGAGAAAATGTTGATTTCACTTACCAACCTTCCGTTCGTACCTGAACGAGCAAACGCTAAACAGCGAGACAATGTTGATTTCACTTATCAACCCTTCGTTCATACCTGAACGAGCAGACGCTAAACAGCGAGAAAATGTTGATTTCACTTATCAACCTTCCGTTCGTACCTGAACGAGCAGACGCTAAACAGCGAGAAAATGCTGATTTCACTTATCAACCTTCCGTTCGTACCTGAACGAGCAGACGCTAAACAGCGAGAAAATGTTGATTTCACTTATCAACCTTCCGTTCGTACCTGAACGAGCAGACGCTAAACAGCGAGAAAATGCTGATTTCACTTATCAACCTTCCGTTCGTACCTGAACGAGCAGACGCTAAACAGCGAGAAAATGCTGATTTCACTTATCAACCTTCCGTTCGTACCTGAACGAGCAAACGCTAAACAGCGAGACAATGCTGATTTCACTTATCAACCTTCCGTTCGTACCTGAACGAGCAGACGCTAAACAGCGAGAAAATGCTGATTTCACTTATCAACCTTCCGTTCGTACTTGAACGAGCATCCGCTAGACAGCGAGAAGATACTGATTTCACTTATCAACCTTCCGTTCGTACCTGAGCGAGCAAACGCTAAACAACGAGCAAATGTTGATTTCACTTACCAACCTTCCGTCCATACCTGAACGAGCAGCCCTGCGGGGACACGAGAAACTTAACCAAGCAACTCTGAGAGGACAATTCTGACGATGGCCGTCAAATACCTATTCTGGCAATAGGTATCCTGAAAACACTCTGCTGGGGAAATTGGGAACTTAACCAAGCACCTTGACGAGAACAACTTTGTTGGAAAATACGAGGAACTTAACCAAGCAACTCGTTGAAGTAGCACCCTGCTGGGAAAACTACGGGTAACCACCCAAAAACCTGCATTACCATCTTCCACTGCTGACACCACAGCATCATGCGAAAGACTCAACTGGGGGGAAAAGGTGCTTGACCAAGCAAACTCTGCTAGGGGAATATGACATGACGAACACGATCACTGTGTGTCTGGCGCAACGACCCTCTTGACAGGAGGAAACACGATCACTACGCGCCTCGGTGTTGCAAACAAAACCACCTATATGACGGATACAATCACTGCATATCTCTTCCGCAAAAAACCCCATGACATGATGAACACGATCACCGCGTGCCCTGCGGCACAATTCTCTTGACAGGAGAAAACACGATCACTGCACGTCCTGTGTCGCAAACAAAACCACAGGATGAATACGATCACTGCGTACTCTACCACAAATACCCACAACATAACGATGACCACGATCACTGCGTGCCCTGCGCCACAACTCTCTTGACAGGAGAAAACACGATCACTGCGCATCTTGTGTCGCAAATAAAACCACAGGATGAATACGATCACTGCGTACTCTACCACAAATCTCCACAACATAACGATGACCACGATCACTGCGTGCCCTGCGCCACAACTCTCTTGACAGGAGAAAACACGATCACTGCGCGTCTTGTGTCGCAAACCAAACATATGCACATTTCTGTGAACCACGATCTCACTTATCGACAGAGAAAATACCTGAGGCTGGACGGGTAATCAATCCTGCTTACGTTTCCAAATGCACATGTTTGATAATGCCGTAATGCTTCCACACTGCATGGAAATGCTATGTATTTGTGTAAAATGCAAGTGCTTATGATGCATGCTTATGCAAAGAGTTACTTCAGCAAAATAAATGTTGAAGACAAACTGAATCCGCTGGGGATAACCGAAATACTACCGATATGCTTCCAACAAAATAAATCCTGGCAAGATGAACTAACTCCGCTGGGGATGACCATCCTGCTGGGAAAGTAGCTCACAAACTCAAAACTTCAAACTCTGCTGAAGATGATTGTCCTGACGAGGAAGGATCAACCTGTTGGGGCAAGAAAAAAAAAACAATCCTGGAAACTGCTTTCAAAAGGTATCAACACTCTGATTACGCCCTGTGGGGATAATTCATCCTGCTATCATTGAGCTGGGGATTGACCGGTGTGCTCTGATTCGCACTACACCAGAAACTCTTTGGGCGAGTTAATCATATTCGCCTTGACCCTTGCTGGGGAGGACTCTGCTCTGCTTGATAAGCCAATTCTGAACTACTGAAGATACATTGATCTTTTCCCTTGACGCAATCTCCACCCTCCTGGGGAGACAACATTTAATTTTGCCTGGGGCGACTTCACTGGGGAAAGACACAACATTCATCCTCTGGAGAGGGTACTAGCCTTCCATGGACTCTAGCGGGGAACTTTGCGCGCTTTTGAATACCTGCAAAAGTCAACAAGCAAACACAAGACAATCTATGCAAAAAAACATCTTGGTAATCACCCATGACAACCATTCAGGTAATTTTCGGTTTTAACAATCATCGGCCGAGGCCCGCCTGTTTACACACATGTAAGTGTCGCTACTCGAAAAATACGCGCAACGACGGGGAGGGCGAAAAGGAAAAGGACAGAAGAGTCGCCACCGAACTTTATTTATCCCATGAGGGGAAAGGAAAATATCGAGAAAACCTTAAGAAAAGAATGGACAAGATGGTCTCGCAACCAAGAACGGGTTCGGAAGCCGGTTATGCGAAGGGAAGGTATTAGCACCCCTCGCATCCATCGTACTCGATGGGAACCATTTGTTTGTCGTGTGTGATTTATTTGCTTAAATATTATGTTATAAAAGTGTTCCACGGGACAGTGAAAAAGGGTCTAGAAACGGGGAAAGGACGTAACAGGGAAGAAGAGAGAAAGGACGGACTCGGTAGGACTTCGCGGTCCTAGGCCTACGTATTCTCGATAGACATGAGAAAATCAGAGTCAACGTAGTTCGGGGAACTACAGACAAAGGGGGAATGTGCTCGGCAAGGATTGTGGCCCTTGTGCCTACGTATCTTTACTTGAACGAAGTAAAGAATCAGAGCAGCCGTAGTTCGGCCTACGATTTGTTGATGTTTTTATGGATGATGCTATCGTACGCATTCTAGCAGTTAGGTGTATTGCTGCTCGCTCGTTGGAGACTTAGACATTACCTGTTTGCGGTAGAATGGACGTATCATATCCTTTTCGAAAGATAAGTTTTCGCCATGCGAGGCAAGATGTCACATTTGGTTTGTTGAATTGTTTTTTTTAAAGTCGAGGTAGGTCCTCGGATAATAACCCCTACGGGTAGTACCCAATTCTTTATCTCAAAGTTTTTGTTATGAAAGGGTGTGGCGAACATAGCGTCTTCGTATTGAAAGACAAGTATCAAAACCACACACACTACAGTGAGCATCTCGACACTGGGAGAGGAAGAAGTCTACACTTAATCCTCTCTCTTTAGTTCAATACAAAGAGAACTTCATTCTCTTATTAAAGTGTTTTTGGTTTTGAATGGTAAGTGCTTTCGCGACAGAGAACCCTACGGTAAACGTCAGCACTCGGGATAGGAGAAGGCCTACGCCTAAACACTCCACGACCATTCAAAATTTTGTTATGAAAAGAGTTTAAAAATGCGCTCAGTACGGGACCGAGGTTTTTAGGTGACAAAGGTTACGGAAAGAAGTTGTAGAGGGAGATAGGTGGCGGATAAAGTCGCGTCTTCGTATTGAAAGACGAGTATCGAGACCACCCACACTACAGTGAGTATCCAAACACTCGGAGAGGAAGAAGTCTACACTCAATCCTCTCTCTTTAGTTCAATACAAAGAGAATCGGTTTATTTATTGTAAGTGTTTTGAAAATGCACTCGGTACGGGGCCGAGGTTTTTTAGGAGAAAAAGGGTACGAAAAGAAAACATTTTCGTATTGAAAGACGAGTGTCAAAACCACCCACAGTACAGTGAGCATCTCAACACTCGGAGAGGAAGAAGTCTACACTCAATCCCCTCTCTTTAGTTCAATACAAAGTGTACTTTATCGTTTTGTTAAATATGGCGAGTTGGCTTAACCAAAATTTGAGAAAATTCGCTTGACGTTGGGTCAAGGATTTAATTGTTTTAAAAAAAGTTTGAGGTGAAGCGAGCAAGGTCGATGGCGGACGCACAAGGCGGCCGACTTACAAGGGTTAAAAATGGCTCGATAAAATCGAGAGTTTACTTTTGAAAATGGTTTTTGGATTCAAAAGTCACCAAGGACAAAAGCAACATTCCTACTAAAATCATACAACATATGGGATTAGTCGGCTAAAAAAAATCGAGACATGCGATAAAAACGGCGAACTCCTTGAGAAAAATTTTTTTGGAGGTAAAAATAACAAAAATAAGTGGAAAACAGTGGGGTAACACGGGTGGCCGTGTTGTATGACACGGCCCGTGTCACAGTTCCAGGAAAAAAAAGAGTTTTGGGTCAAAAGTGGTGTGACACGGGTGGCCGTGTTGTGTGACACGGCCCGTGTCACAAGGTCTGGGCCAAAAAAAACAAGTTAGAGTCTCAAACAGAGGTACAACACGGGTGCCCGTGTTGTGTGACACGGCCCGTGTTGTGAGTCCAGGGCATTTTTCACTTTGAAAAGCCGCTCAGAGATGTAACACGGCCGGCCGTGTCGTGTGACACGGCCCGTGTTGGGCTGCCAGATGAAAAAATTCCAAACTTTCTCTTGTTTTTTGCTTCTTTTTGTGGTTCTTTCAAAAGGGTTTCTTGGTCCCTTTGGGATCTTACATGTTATACTCAACACAACAACACTTAAACCAAGAGAACAAAAGATAAATGCACAATGTAAAAGAAGAGAAAAGTTTGAAGAAATGGATACCCCAAAGTTGTTTCCCTCCTTGCAAAGCCTCCACTGATTTTGGCTAGGTGTTCACTTCTCTTCCCTCTATGCTTTGATGGCTCTCCTTCTCAATGGCTCCCTTGTACTTCTCTTTCACTCTCTAAATCTTTTGCTGGTTTTTTGCGCTCTCTATTTTTCTGGTTTTTCTCTCTTACTCTTTGCCCTCAATCTCTCTATCTCCAAAATGTGTTGTGTTTTTTGATAGTAAGGAATACTATGTTTTCTATGCTTGCTTGCAGCCCATTTTCCACCTTTTCTGTCAACTTTTTCTGCTGTCCTAAAGCCACACACTTTGCACACCTTTTCATCACCAACTTTCCATTTTTGGCAATGCCTTTTTCTTCCTTTTGTGCAGCCCCACTTTTCCCTTCTATTTCTAGTATGGCTTGCTGCATTTTTCTGCTGTAGCATACTATACTACCATCCCTCTTTTTGCCCATTAGTCTCTTGGATGGTATTGCTTTGTATCTTGCCATGTAGCCAATTGTTACCACTCTTTGACAGCATTTGCAAACTGATATTTAGCAAGTAAATATATCATTTGCATGCTATTTCCTTGACTTTGTGACATAAAAAATGATCTTGTAACATAGTACATGTTGTCCTCTTGATTTTGTGACATGTAGTAATTCTTCAACTCTTGCATGGGGCTGTTTTGCCTATGATTGAACATGCATAATTTTGGACCATAAACATTCCAATGTTGATTTAATTCTTGCATATTTCTTGGATGTTTGTGAACATAATGTAGCACATAAAAAAAAATGGTGTAGTATGAAGAGTACCATATCATAGATTTGATTAAAGACATGAGTGAAGATTTAGAAATAGCTTAATTTCTAAACATTATCCAGAGTTGGAATTTTTGTAACAAATGACATGATTGTAATGTCACAAAATTCCTCTTAGTATTATTTTTATCTCCATTCATGAATCTTGAATTCATGATGGATTTCCCTTATGTCATTGAGTTTGAAAGAAATGGAGAAATGAATCAAGCCTTGAAAGAGGGCAAATTTTGGGGTGCAACAACAAGTTTATCAAAAAACATCGGCGTTTTCTACAAACAAAACTGTAAAAGTTAAAACCAAAGTCACACACTACACTGAATAACACACTTTATTGATAACGGCCTGAAAATAGGCAAGATTTGTACATCAGATACAACTCCTGAAAAGAGGTAGTCACACATAAACAAAATGCAGAAATGTACAAAGATACAGAATAAAATTTGTACACATGTCGGCAACGTGTTACAGACGAACACCATGAGTTGATCCTCCTATGACTTGCCGGACTCTGACGCTTTCCTGATCTATGTCTTTGGAAGAGATTGCTTCGGATAGTCGACCCCCCAAATTCTCCCAAACCACTAGATAATCTAACTTGGACCGCAACCATTTGCTTCTCAAATCCCTAACTTTTGCGTGAATCGCCCTTTGCGGGTTTTCAATTCACCAGGATACCCTTTTTTGCCGAAGCCGCCCAGTGTAGGTTTTCGACTTCGCGGGTGTACATTTTTTCATTTTATCCCTAACTTTTGCCCGAACCTTTTTATTCTGTTTTTGGTTCGCCAGGATGCCCCATTTTTGCCTGGACTCTCTTTTTTACTGTCCAGCGGGTCAATTTTCAAGCAAAGTATTTTTTGACTGCGTCCGAGTTTACAGGGGACGAAAAGTCTTCACCATCCATGGTGGATAACAATAAGGCTCCTCCGGAGAAGACCTTTCTCACGACGTATGGACCTTCATAATTGGGAGTCCATTTGCCCCTGTGATCCGATTGCGGTGGGAGAATCTTCTTCAGCACAAGATCACCTGTCTGAAAGCTTCGAGGTCGAATCTTCTTGTCAAACGCTTTCTTCATCCGGCTCTGATACAGCCTACCATGTGCAATTGATGCCAGTCTCTTCTCATCTATCAAGCTCAGCTGATTCAATCTACTTCTCACCCATTCTGCTTCATCAAGCTGAACATCAAGTAAAACCCTCAAAGATGGTATCTCAACCTCCAATGGCAGGACTGCCTCCATGCCATACACCAGTGAGAATGGAGTTGCCCCGGTTGATGTACGCACCGTCGTGCGATAACCGTGCAAAGCAAACGGCAACATCTCATGCCAATCCTTATACGTTACCACCATCTTCTGAACAATCTTCTTTATGTTCTTGTTGGCCGCTTCAACAGCGCCATTCATCTTGGGTCTGTACGGAGATGAATTATGATGCTCGATCTTAAACTCCCGACAAAGATCCTTCATCATCTTATTGTTCAGGTTCGAACCATTATCAGTAATGATCCGTTCAGGAATACCGTATCTACAAATTATATCCCTCTTGATAAATCTGGCCACCACCTGCTTCGTCACATTGGCGTAAGATGCTGCTTCCACCCACTTGGTGAAGTAATCGATCGCGACTAGGATGAAGCGATGCCCATTAGAAGCAGTAGGCTCGATCTTGCCAATCATATCAATTCCCCACATGGAGAAAGGCCACGGAGAAGCCATAACATTTAGTGGACTGGGTGGCACATAGATCTTATCAGCATAGATCTGGCACTTGTGACACCGCTTGGCGAACTTGAAACAGTCCATTTCCATCGTTAACCAATAATACCCCGCCCGTAACAACTTTCGGGTCATAGCATGCCCACCAGCATGTGTACCAAAAGTTCCTTCATGGACCTCTTCCATGAGTAAATTGGCTTTCTTCTCGTCTACACACCGGAGGAGTACCAAATCTTGGTTCCTTCTATACAGAACGCCGTCGGGATTCAGATAGAAGTTGCCTGCTAATCTCCTTAGAGTCTTCTGATCACGACTGGATGCCCCCAGCCGGATATTCCTTGTTCTTCAGGAAATTCTATATGTCGAAATACCAAGGTTTACCGTCAGATGCTTCATCAATTGCAAACACAAAGGCCGACCTATCAAGGCGAGATATGACAATCCTGGGAGCCTCATTCCAGTAGTTGACCTTATACATCGAGGATAATGTTGCAAGGGCGTCTGCCATTTGATTCTCCGCCCGAGGTACATGATGAAACTCCACCTTATCAAAGAAAGGTAACAACCTTCTCGCATAATTCATGTACGGTACCAGATTAGGTTGGCGTGTCTCCCACTCTCCCTTAATCTGATTCACAACCAATGCTGAATCCCCATATACGTCCAGATTCTTGATCCTCAGATCGACAGCCTCCTCCAACCCCATAATACAAGCTTCGTACTCGGCTTCGTTGTTTGTTACTGGAAAAGTTAATCTGGCCGTAAACGGGATGTGCGACCCGTGGGGAGTTGTAATGATTGCCCCAATCCCACTACCGTACGATTGACAGCCCCGTCAAAAATCAATCGCCACTGGGAACTCCGCTCAGGACCTTCACCAGGCAACGGCTCCTCACAATCTTTAACCTTCAAGTACATTATGTCCTCATCAGGAAACTCAAACTTCGTAGGCTGATAATCCTCAATTGGCTGCTCGGCAAGATATTCGGACAGAACACTTCCCTTAATGGCCTTCTGGGAAACATACTGGATATCGTATTCTGTCAATACCATTTGCCATCTAGCAATCCTTCCAGAGAGCGCTTGCTTTTCAAACACATACTTGATCGGATCCATCTTCGATATCAGCATGGTTGTATGGTTCAGCATATACTGTCTTAGACGTTTGGCAGCCCACGCCAATGCACAACACGTCTTTTCGAGCATAGAGTATCGAGATTCACAATCCGTGAACTTTTTACTCAGGTAGTAGATTGCATGCTCTTTCCTTCCTGTCTCGTCATGTTGACCAAGAACACAACCCATGCTGTTCTCAAGAACCGTCAGATACATAATCAGTGGTCGTCCCGCTACTAGGGGTATTAACACCGGAGGTTCCTGCAAGTATTCTTTTATCTTTTCAAATGCCCTTTGGCAATTGTCGTTCCATACCACCGCTTGATCTTTCTTTAACAGTTTGAACAAAGGTTCACACGTGGTCGTTAGGTGAGATATGAACCTAGCAATGTAGTTCAATCTCCCTAAGAATCCACAGACTTCTTTTTCTGTTCTCGGTGCTGGCATCTCTTGTATTGCTTTTATTTTTGCCGGATCGACCTCGATTCCTTTCTTGCTCACAATGAACCCCAGTAGCTTCCTGGATCTCACTCCGAAGGTACACTTGTTAGGATTCAGCCTCAGCCTGAACTTCCTCATCCTCTTGAACAACTTCAGCAGATTAACCAGATGTTCTTCCTCTGTTTGAGACTTGGCAATCATGTCGTCGACATACACCTCAATCTCTTTGTGCATCATGTCGTGAAAGAGCGTTGTCATATCCCGCTGGTACGTTGCCCCAACATTTTTCAAACCAAAGGGCATCACCTTATAACAGAAGGTTCCCCACGGGGTGATAAAGGTCGTTTTTCCATATCTTCCGGAGCCATTTTGATCTGGTTGTACCCCGAAAATCCATCCATGAAAGAGAATACCGAAAACTGAGCTGTGTTGTCAACTAACACATCAATATGCGGTAGCGGGAAATCATCTTTCGGGCTCGCTTTGTTTAGATCCCTATAATCAACACACATTCGAACCTTGCCATCTTTCTTTGGCACAGGCACGATATTAGCGACCCAAGTGGGATAAGTGGTGACAGCCAGGAACCCAGCATCCCATTGCTTCTGCACTTCTTCCTTTATCTTTACAGCCATGTCAGGACGAGTCCTTCTGAGTTTCTGCTTCACAGGCAGGCAATCTTCCCTCAACGGCAGACAATGAACAACCATATCGGTATCCAAACCCGGCATGTCCTCGTAGGACCAAGCAAATATATCGCTGTATTCGCGCAACATCTCAATAAGCTCTTGCTTGATGTCGACCTGCAACGCGGCCCCTATACGGATATTCCTGATACATTCTTCAGACCCTAAATTGACAATATCAATCTCTTCCTGGTGAGGCAGAATGACTCTCTCCTCTTGCTTCAACAACCGACTCAGCTCTTCTGATAAGTCACTATCCTCAACAATCTCCTCCTCATCTTGGAAGATCGGGTGCTCGAAGTCTAAACGAGTCATAGGAAGTCTTTGGTCGATGTCATCTGAAAATTCATGAATTCTGCGAGGGAAACGGTTAAGTGCTTCAAAATGATATACAAGCAAAATACATAACCACGCTGCCATTTTATTGAAAAATAAAAAACAAAAAGAAAAGGATCACAACATTTGAATGTAAAAAACGTCGTCATTTATTGATCATGCAAACATACAGGTAAACAGTTAGGCCCTAAGACGAGGTCAACGATGCCCCGGGCAAGGCATGTGATCATACAATGATTGAAAAAACAACGCATTACTGTTTGGTGACTTGGATGACGTCCTGGATGGACCAGTTGCATAGGCTTTGCCCCGGCGTGCTGGGTCGAATCCATGCGTCCATGTTGCAGTCGCTATCCACTTCCTCCGTATCAGACACGACATTAATCCTTTCAAAGCTAACCCCTCTAGGCGTGAACACCACAGGTCCCTTGTACTTAGGCGCACTCTGTGAGGGAGATGGGTGGTACCCCAAGCCATACCTATCTTGCTTTACTGGGATGTCCAGAACCTGCCCCCACTTCTGAGTCTCTCCTGCTTGCACCAACGCCTTGGCTTCTTTATATGAGGAGACAACCACCTCTTGCCCTTCACTCTTCACCGGAGCTTCTTCTTTAACCTTCACCCCTTCGAACGCCTGACACAGTGTTTCATGAATCTCTCCATCTACCTCCACGTATTTGAAGGAAGACAAATGACTGACTAAGATATCCTCTTTGCCACACACCGTCACAATACTCCCCTCAACCATATACTTCAGCTTCTGATGGAGCGTAGAAGTTACTGCCCCAGCGGCATGAATCCAAGGTCTCCCGATCAAACAGCTATATGCAGGCTGGATGTCCATGATGTAAAACACTGTATCAAACACCTCCGGACCTACCTGGATGGGTAACGTTACGGACCCGAATACCGACCTCCTCGTTCCGTCAAAGGCCCTTACCACCAAATCACTAGGGGTGCACAACAATCCACGGGTATCCAATTTCAACAGGGCTTTCTTTGGTAACACATTCAACGAGGACCTAGTGTCCACCAGCACATGGGATAAAATAGTGCCCCGACATTCGATAGAGATATGCAAGGCATTATTGTGATCACGCCCTCTAGGCGTTAGGTCAAAATCCGTGAATCCCAAACCATGCCCAGCGTTAACATGTGCCATAACTCCCTCCAGCTGATTAACTGAAATCTCTTGCGGCACGAAGGATGTCTTAAGTACCTTCAACAGGGCATTTTTATGCGCCTCAGAACACAACAACAACGATAATATGGAGATCTTTGACGGGGTCTGCTGCAGGTGATCTACGATCTTGTAGTCACTTTTGCGAATCAATCTCATGAATTCTTCCACATCTTTGGTTATCGGTTCTTTCTCCTTACTCCCCGAAGGTTACCCCTCAACAACTTTGTTCTTACCCCTGGCGAGCCTCTCTGCCTCGACCTCAGGTGAAGTGAAAATTCTCCCGCTCCGGGTTATACCACCCGCTCCCACTATGTTATCTACGGATCCCGCTGGCGGATCATTCAAGTCAATCTTTTCCCCATTGCAATACACTTCAGCACCGTAGCTCCACGGGACTGCCTTTGTGCTCTCATAAGGGATTGGTTTAGCCTTGGTAATAGTAATGGTCGGCCTTCTCGATGATGCCGAAATCGTCACTGATTTGAACGGAATGGTGATCGTAGCAACCTCGCTGCGCTCTTTTTCAGATTCTGTCCCAACAGACTTCTCTCGCCCCACAGACCTGTCAAACTGCAAGATTTCTTCATCAATCAAACCCTGAACTCCCCTTTTCAACTTCTCACAGCCCCCAGGTTGAACCAAACAGTCAGCACACTCTTCACTGCATCCGGGATAGACACCTCCCTCCAATAAGCGCTGCTTTACATAACTCAAAGGGGTTTTCAGCTTGCTCACTTCCGAAACCAAGTCCAACTCATCATCTGTCAGGATTGCATTGGCCCCAGCCCCACCATGCTTGGGCATTGGCTGCTGCGTGATATTGGGACCGTCCTTCCCGAAGTTAATAGCCGTACTATCAAGCAAATCCTGTACTTTATGCTTGAAAGCTAGGCAATTTTCAATATTGTGCCCTGGTGCTCCCGAATGGAAGTCACAATGCTCATTAATATCATACCCGACTGGTGGCTGGCCAGTTGGTGGTGCTAAGGTCCTCTTCTCGACTAGCTGCAATTTCAACAAAGCTTGAAGAAGTTCTGCATACGATACCGGCGGCGCCTCGAATACTCTCCTCGGTCGCGGGTTCTGAAATCTGCGCTGATTATTATTTGGCTGCTGCTGAGCCTGCTGCTGTGGTTGTTGTCTCTGCTGCTGAGAAGGCCCTGGAATAGTTACACTTGCAACCTGCGACTGCTGATGCCAGTTTTGACCTCTATTCCTCCGTCGAGCATTGTATTCAGCGTTGGTATCACCCTGCCTTTTACCACCAAACGTCTTCTTATTACCTCCTGCGGCACTGGACTCACCCGCTTGACTTTTACCCATCTTCACTCCGTTTTCAATGCGCTCCCCAATCAAGATCAACTCAGAAAAGGTACTCATCGAAAAATTGAGCAACCGGTCATAGTACATTCCAGAAAAAGTTCCTATGAACATATCCATCATTTCGCGCTCCACCATCGGAGGGTGTACCCTAGCAGCCAGATCTCGCCATCTCTGGGCGTATTCCTTAAAGCTCTCGCTCGACTTTTGAGACATGCTCTGCAGCTGGACTCGGTTAGGGGCGAGATCACTATTATATTGATAATGTCGAACAAAAGCCTCTGCCAGCTCTTTCCAACTCCTGATCTGAGTAGGCTCCAAGCTCATATACCACTCCAGCGATGGCCCTGACATGCTATCCTGGAAGAAGTGCATTAGCATCTTTTCATCCTCAGAATACGCGAACATACGCCTGTAAAACGCGCGCACATGCACCCTAGGGCATGTATCCCCTTTGTACTTATCAAATGACGGCGCTTTGAATTTCAGCGGGACCCTCAGCCCTGGGACCAGCCCCATATTTGACATATCCAACCCAAGAGCATTCTGGCTGGCTAATCCGTTCACTTTCTCTTCTAACAATCTCATTCGATGGTTGTCATCCCTAGCTCTTTCATAACCCTCATTCTGACCAGAGAACGCATCCTCCTGACGATCCTCCCAGCGAGGTACTGCATCGTATCCAACATAATCTGCATCACGGCCCGGACCCATTTGGAAGTACCTGGGGTCGTACCTCAGATTGCCCATCTCTTGGGCGTTGTACGCACCAGCTCCATATCCAAGATTACCATAACCATAGTCACCAAACCCAGCCTTGGTGCCAGCAATGTTGCCATACCCCGTGTTCACGCCATTGAAGCCCTGGTTACCATTATTACCATTCATTCCGACATTCTCAGCGCCCCCATTGAAACCCTGGTTGACATTACCCACAAATACTCCAGCATTATCTGCATTAGCATTCATATTACCGGCGTTCCCACCTCCGCCTGCAAGACCAGTTTCTCCAGCATTCAAACCGGTTACGGGAATATCATCAGCACTTTGACGATTCTCAATTCAGGGAGAAGCAGCAATATTTTCACCACGCGGTGTCCCGTTGTTCTCAGCCCGTGCGACCAACGGTTGAACCAGAGTCTGCAGCTGCTCTTGTCCTTTGGCGATGGTCTCCATGGTTTGCATGAGCATGGCCATCCTGTCACGCATTTCTTGCATTTCACTCTGTACGTTGTCCATGATCTTCTTGTGATTAGTTCTGGTAGAGTAACGGTGGATCCGCTTTTCTGCAATCCTGAAAATACCTGGATGATATGGATGAAGAATGATAAGGAACGTGGATCACAAACCTGTAATCCAATGTGATTTATGCAAACAACAATGCAAAAATGCTAACGTGCATGTGTGCGTTGGGGATATTTCCCCTCCCATCCCAGCGTCAAGGTAGCAAGACAAGAGAAACCATAAAGACAATATTTAGAAAAACCCTCATATATTGGAATAACAGTCTCGTCGAGGCGTTACACAACTATGTTCCATACAACTGATATGATAAAGGAGGATCCCAACCAACATGTCTGGCGGTGATCTCAACACATAGAATACAAGAAAGAAGTCAAGTGCGGGTACGATCGCAGAAATCCTCAACCAGCTTCTTCGTCTCTGGGTGATCCGGTCGATAAATCAAGCCTTCTATCAACTGATCCCTTTTTCTGACCGTTCCTTGGATATCTCTGACAAAATCTTCCCAAGCCTTATCCTGGGCACCATCCTCAGGTTTGGGCCTCTTGGTGTCTGCTCTGTGCTGACAATCTTCCAGATTCTTCATGGCATCAATCAGTTTGCGTTCGGCCTCGTATCGACGGCATGCTTCTTCTTCAAGCTCCTCAGTCTTCACTTTAACCTGTTCTGCCAACTGAGCAACCTGTATCTTTAGCTCTTCTTCCCGCTCTTTGCGTTTGGCCATAGTGAGGTCCCAATGTTCTCTGAACTTAGATAACTTCGTGTAGGCCCTTTCCAGCTCTTGTTTCTTAGTAGCCAATACACTGCTAACTGAGTCTACATCTAACTCCAGACGCTTCTTGGTTTCAGTCAACTCTAATATAGTAGTCTTCAGATGTTTCAAAGTTTCAGCCTGTTGCTTGGAATAATATCCTGTTTCAATCTTTTCATGACGAAGTTGGGCGTTCTCTTTCTCTAAAGCTTCTTTAGCCTTTGCTAACTCTTCTTTCTCCACCATCAGCTGCTTGTATACCTGTACGTCTATGGTTGTGGGCTCCTCCACCGGAGAAGGATACAATGGCTGAACTGCAGGATAAGGCATAAGGAATTTCGTAGCTCGTTCACGAATCCATTCCACATACGGACCAAGAACTCGAGTACCCCCTTTGCTAAATGAAGACTTTCCTCTCTTATGCAGGTTCTTCCATGCTTTATTAAGCTTGATCAACATCTCTTCCTCTATTGCCCCAGTAAGATACAGAGATTCCTGTATCTCCTCGGGCTTCGGCGCTTCCTGAGGTGCATACCCAAACTGCCTGATTAATAAGGAAGGGTTGTAATTGACACACCCTCTCCTTCCTATCAAAGGAACATTAGGGAATCCTCCGCATCTGTATATGACCTCAACTCCTAACACCTCCTCATTAACCCACACCACATTCTCAGAAGTCAACCCCATCAAGCGCTCGGGCCATCCTAAAGAATCAATAGAAGTGACGAAAGGCCCTGACTTCGGCATATGACTAGTAAACCACCTGCACAGTAGAGGTACACAGCAAGAGACATTCTTTCCTCGTCGTTTTTCATTTTTGTAGTGAGTGGAATGGTGGATATCTCCCAGCAAGGTAGGAACTGGGTTCTTTGCAGCCAGAATATAGAAAGCATATGCGTCAACAAAATCAGGCTGATTTGGGAACAATACAATGCCATAAACACACACAGCAAGGATGGCATCAAAAACAACCCAGCCACCCTTCTTAGCATACTCCCGAGCCTTCTCTACCAAAACAACCAACGAAAATCCCCACGCATCTCCTTTCCTGATCATCTTCCCTGTCAGCTCAAACTCTCCTAAGTACAGAATAGCAGAAAGCTTAGCCAGATTAGGCTTAGCGTCCGTGTGATAGAAAGGCATCTGCTCGCGAATCGGTATATCCAAGAGGGCAGAATACTCCTCCAGGGTAGGAGCCAAGACAAAGTCAGGAAATACGAAACACCTGAGCTCGGCATCATAAAACTGCAACAGGGTGTAAATACCGCTGATCTCATAAGCCGAGGGCTGGTAAACATAAGTCAGGATCCTCCCATATGTCTTCCTGAAATCTCCCATCACCTTCTTCCCAGCAATAGTAATTAACTCTGACAACAGACTGATATCTGGAGACGGGAATCTGTAGGGTAACACTCTCTTCATGGCTTCCATGTCTGCTAGGAAACAACCACTGGAACTGGGAGGGAAAATATGTACCTGGAATACACACACGTTAGTTGGATGCAAATGGTAATGCAATAATGCAATATGATAAATGGTGCAATCAATGAACACATAGGCCATGCTGTAGCCTGAAGAGGAACATCTCTGTGATGTCAAGAACAGAAAACCACCACAGTCACTAGAACCCCATGACACTGATTATCATCCGACACCCAAAATACCAATACCCTGGCAAGAAATCCATCTGAACCTCTGTTTCTGACGAGAAAACCATCTGATAATAGTATCAACCTCAGACAAGAAATCCATCTGATCCAAACAACACATCTGTTAACGAGCCAAGAAAACCATCTGATAAATACTGATTCACGGTTTCTGAAGGCCAATTTTCCTGCAATAACCCAATCCCTCTCACAGGTATGGACCTAATCCACGGACAAAGGTATGGCATCCTATGTGGTCATCAGCGTCACAGACTTTCATGAGTGACGATACGATTCCTAGAAGGAGTGGCATCATCAAGTCATGAAGAGGCCTCACTTAGCCGACTTCCAATTGATCGGTCCCCAGAGTCGACAATCCTCACGTCTGGACTCCCTTCAGATCCTCAGGATCGAAAAGGAGCACCTCGGAGAGAACCTCGTCTGAGTGCAGATTTCGTAGGGAACTGTGTCTGCTCAGCAAACAGGTTCGTCTACTACTCTCCACAACTATGTCTAGGTGCATACTCAAGCCCAGGTCCGGCTTCTCACTCATAGTAACCTCCCTTTCCCAAAGCAAAAATCACAATAATATAGTGCCGAAAATAAATGCGGAAAGGTAAAGGTGCGGAGAAGTAAAGTGCGGAAAGGTGAAACACATATGTACAACACCCAACAGAAAAACACCCAAGCGCTAGGATTGACTCGCGTAGGGTATGGGAAACGGTCCCAACATAAGGGATGGGAAAAGTCCCTAGATGCTACATAGTCCCCAGCAGAGTTGCCAGCTGTCGCTACTGCGAAAATCGGCGCCGGCTGACAGAAGAGTCGCCACCGTGCGTTATTTATCCCAACGGAGGGAAAGGAAACGCACGAAGTAAACCTCGCAAAAAACGGGAAAGGTATGGTCATCGCAACCAAAACCTGGGTTCGGGAGTCGGTTACGCAAGGGGAAGGTATTAGCACCCCTCACGTCCGTCGTACTCGACGGAATCCACGCTTGGTGTTTATAAGGAAAAGGGTGTGTTTATCTATCTACGCTAGTGGTCAGTCTGAAAAGAAAAGAAAAGGACAGGACTCAACAGAACATACGCTGTTCTGGGCCTACGTACTCCCTCGTGCAATGGGAAAGTCAGAGTCAACGTAGTTCGACTACCTACGTCTAGACGGGGGGAAGGTTGCTCGCCAGGACGTCGCGTCCTGTGCCTACGTACTTCCACACGGCATGGAAGATCAGAGCAAACGTAGTTCGGGCTACGCATGACACAAGCTGTTCAAGTGTTTTTTAGGGAAAATGCACCTTAACCAAGGGTTTTCACAGTCCAGGAGGACAAAAAGCTTTGATGTTTGTTCAAATCTTTTAACGGAAGAAATGTATTCACTTTCGTTTTATCCTTTATTAAGTGTTTTTCTGTTGTTTTGAGAAAAGAAAGAGACACCCTAAAACTATGGTTGAAGAGGGGAATCTACCTAATGTTATCATGCCTGGTTAACCGACCTAATGTCTATCATAACTTCTCCACAGCAGAGAAGTTAGAGCTCCTAAGGGATCATGGCAACGGAACTAAACCGCAAACAGGAAACACTGCAAAGTAAAGAAATACTGGAAATATGCATGAATGCAACAACCAAACAATCAAGGCACAAAGGCCACACACTACAGAGGCAAGGGAGCTCAGCTCTACCAAATACCAACAAGCAAAGCCACTCAATAACAATCAAGCAGAAGGAGGACCACCTCAACTTCTCATGCACATAAGCAGGCTTATTTCTAAGATGCACCTATCTCAGAAATATCTATATGAACCCCTAAGTCTACTGCAACACAGCACCACACAAGTCAATCAACACAAAGAGAAGGCTAACCAGCCTGGAAAACTCCTATCCAAAAGCAAGAAACTACCCCTGAGCAGGACCCCTAGACAAAACCATAATCAAACCCCTGAACAAAGCCCCTAATCAAACCCCTGAACAAAAAGCCCTGCACTAAACCTTAATCAAATCTCTAAGCAAAGCCCTAAACTAAACCTTAATCGAATCTCTACGCAAAGCCCTAAAGCAAACCCCTAAAGGGAGAAATCAATCCCATTCTTCAAGCTTCAAGACAAGCTTACCAAAGAAAGGGAGCTAAGTAGACAGACCCATAGTGCCTTCCTCTGGAAAATACTAGGGGGCTTCCACTTAGGAATCACATCCCATGTGGCTCAACAACTGTGAACGGTTTACATTCCTCCTCAGGAGAAACTAAACTCACATGAAGGCTCCAACATCATTGGATACTTAAGAAATCCTACCTGAACTACAGGAACTAAGTGGACAGACCCACAGTGCCTTCCTCTGGAAAATACTAGGGGGCTTCCACTTAGGAATCATATCCCATGTGGCTCAACAACTGTGAACGGTTTACATTCCTCCTCAGGAGAAACTAAACTCACATGAAGGCTCCAACATCATTGGATACTTAAGAAATCCTACCTGAACTAAGGGAACTAAGTGAACAGACCCATAGTGCCTTCCTCTGGAAAATACTAGGGGGCTTCCACTTAGGAATCATATCCCATGTGGCTCAACAACTGTGAACAGTTTACATTCCTCCTCAAGAGAAACTAAACTCACATGAAGGCTCCGACATCATTGGATACTTAAGAAAGAGGTGAGAAGAAAGAATGAAAGACATCCATAGTGCCTTCCTCAGGAAAGTACCATAAATTTCCCTCAAACTTCAGGATCTCAAACCTCACAGAAAGAGAGCAAGCTCCTAGACTAGGTCCTCAATCCATGCATCCTTGTAAGCTCCATCAAGTCTTCATCCAGCCTCCATCTTCAAGAAGAAACCACATACCCTCAAACCAAGAGAAACTATCTCTAAAGTTCAAACACAGTTGAACTTCAAAGTCAGAAGCCCTCAAGACTTCTCCTATTCTCAAGCTCAAGCCAAAAATAGCAAAACACTCTATAAAAATCTACCAAAAATCTAGGGGAAACCTACATGCCTCTATGATCCCAAGATCAAATCTCAAAGCCTAAGTCAACTTCTAAGACTACTAAACAATCCCTAACATGTGAATGGTCAAGGGTTAACCAGCGAGTTATGAGGTCTCTACTCTCTAACCCTAAAACAACATCAATCAATTTCTAAAAAAAACTACAAAAATCCTATAGGGAACATGCATCAGTCTAGTACAACATACTAAAAAAACTAAAGCAAAATTCATCACCAAATGAGAGAACTAAAATCAACAAGGCAGACACATCACAAATCAATTACTCAATACCAATTAAAATACAAAAATGCAAATAAAAATGAAAATGCATGATCAATTCAATATTTTTGCACCATAAAATCCTAAATTGAATTATGAATCTACAGAAAAAGAAGGGAATTAATTGGATAATCCTACTATTTTTTATGAATTATTTTCTAACATGGATAAAAACAAAGAAATTAAAAAGAAAATAAAACAAGGGGGGGTGGCAATAGCAAAACGCCCTAGTTATTCCAGACTGGGCCCAAATATGGGGGGTGTGCATAGCGATTGGGACCTAAGCCCAAACCAAATCTCAGCATTCTCACAATCAGGGGGGGGGGGGGTGAAATAAGTGGAATGGGGGGTATCCTTAACAATACGAATTTGGGCCCAATGTTGAATCTAACCCTAACCCAAAAACCAGCTAACAAAACAAATCCCTCCTCTCACAAACTCATTCACTGTTCACTACCCTAAACCCTAGCACGCCGTTCTCTTCTCTGAAACACTCTCTCTGAACCCTCTCATCCTCCTATCTGAAACCTCTCAAACACTTCGGGAATCTTGAACGAAACTTACCCTAATCAACTATCAAACACGAAAACAAAACCTCATCTAACACTCTCAGTTCAAAATCAATCTTCACAGTTCGTGATCTAAACACATCAACAAGGATCCAGCTAAACCCTAGCTACGCACAAGTAACGAATCGAAAGGAGAATGAACACACCTGGAGGAATGAGGAAGGCGACGAAGCTTCTGGAAATGAAGAAGGTTGAAGGAGCTCGCGGAGATCTTGAAGCCCTTTTTTGCGAACCCAGAAGATCTAAAGGAATCGTTGAAGGGGAGATGAAGACTGTTGGTCGTCCGTTGAAGATCCTTGAAAGGAGATCTTGATCTAGCTGGAGATCTTGAATGCCTTCTGGAGAACGGAAGAAGGTTGACAAGCTGTTGAAGATCTTGGAAGAGAGATCTTGGAGATCTTTGCGAGGAAGATTAAGGAATCTGGAAATTCCTGATGAATATTGCTGGAAACGTGAAGAACGATGAAGTTCTTGAGAGTCTTCTAGAAAACGTATGAAGGTCTATGAATATTGCTGGGAAAATGAAGAACTCGGTTGAAGATCTTGAAGAATTTAAGATTTTTCTGGAGATGTGATGAAGGACGATGAAGGATCTATGCAGGATGATGAAGATCTATGAGGAGCCAGATGAAGGTTTAGACGGATCTTGACGAATCTGGGGAACTGGACGAGCGTGATGAATTTTCCGGCGAAAAAATGCAGTTTCCGGCGAGTCTTGGCCGTGAAACAGTTAATTTTGATTTCTCCGGCGAACCTCTCCGGGTGTTTGCATGGCCGGAGAACTGAGGTGGCTGTGAGGATTACGCGTGGCACGCGGAGATGGAGAGAGAAACGGAGTGATGACGTGTGGCGGTACGCGTGGCGGCACGCATGGACTGAGGAGATAGTGGGACAGGTGGCGAGGAGAGAGGGTTGTGAGGTGGCGTGTGAAGACTGTGAAACGTGGTGAGGTGGAAGAAGAGAAGAGGGACGCGTGGGGCCCCCCTTATATAGCCACGTGCACTGGACAAAATGGTGGACAAAAAAAAAGGACTGAAAGAATGGGCCTCCAAAAAAACTCTGGGCCCACAAAATTGGATTAAAAATCTGAATTAAAAATGATTGGATTAATGGACAATTAATGATGAATTAAAACTGGACTTCTGGATTAAGACCCTAATTAAAAGATGATTAAGACTAAACAAATAAACCTAATTAAGACTAACAATTAATCCTAATTAATCTAAACAATAAACCTAACCGATAATACTCTAACAATTATCATTCTAATTAACTCTAAACAACTAATTAACATCTAACAATTAACATCCTAAAAAAAAGAAAACTATTAATATCTATTTAACCTATTTAATATCTAAAACAAAATAAAACAAATTAATATCTAGAAACCTATAAAAAAAATCTATTAATTTCTAGAAAAACCCTATATTAATATTCTATTTAAAACCTATTAAAAAAAACGTTCTATCAAACTATTGTCTAAAAAATGACCTACTATATAAAAAAAAAGAAGTTTATTCTACAATCTATTTAAAACAATTTATAAATTCTAAAAAGATTTAAAACTATTAAAAATATTAAAAAAAATCTACTTAAATTCTAAAAACTATAAAACCTATTTGAAATCTACAAAAGGCTATTAAATTCTAAAAAAATGCAGACAAAGGCAAATAACCAACATAAAAAAAATGCGAGACCAAATCGAAGCAACCAGTAAACCCGGACACCAAGAATCTCAAAAATCACTGCGTAAGCCGAAAACATCCAGGAAGCGCACGGCTTCTCAAAATAACCTCCGATTACCCGAACCGGTCTGAGACGTCCTATAAGTGAAAACCAGGCTGTAATTCTGACATCATCTGCATGATTAAAAATATAATGCACGTGGTATGCGAATGCGAATGCAAAAGTGAGCCGAAACGTAAATATGGAGCGGGCACCAGTTGGTCAAATTTTAGGGTGCAACAGCTGCCCCTATTCAATCGGCTTGGACCCGACTGGATGAAGAGCGAACGGCCTTCAGATAATCGAGGTACGAGACGGTTGAATACCAATAAACCCTGAAATTTGCCAACCGCAAAAATAAATTGCGCACACCACTGCTTGGGGAGAATTAACCAGGGAACTGATTTCCATTGCCACAGCGACAACTAAACACCTATCCATCAACCTACTTATGAAATAATCTGATATTTTCCACAGACCATCCCATTCCGAAGAAGTGAGCAAACACTAAATAGTGAGAAATTGTTGATCTCTCTTATCAACCTTTCGCATCCGAAGAAACGAGCAAACGCTTAACCAAGCGAGTCAATGCTGATTTCACTTACCAACCTTCCGTTCGTACCTGAACGAGCAAACGCTAAACAGCGAGCAAAATTGTTGATTTCACTTATCAACCTTCCGTTCGTACCTGAACGAGCAAACGCTAAACAGCGAGAAAATGTTGATTTCACTTACCAACCTTCCATTCGTACCTGAACGAGCAAACGCTAAACAACGAGACAATGTTGATTTCACTTATCAACCCTTCGTTCGTACCTGAACAAGCAGACGCTAAACAGCGAGAAAATGTTGATTTTGTCGCTACTGCGAAAATCGGCGCCGGCTGAACAGAAGAGTCGCCACCTTGCGTTATTTATCCCACGGGAGGGAAAGGAAACGCTCAGAGTAAACCTCGCACAACACGGGAAAGGTATGGTCGTCGCAACCAAAACCTGGATTCGGGAGTCGGTTACGCAAGGGGAAGGTATTAGCACCCCCTCACGTCCGTCGTACTCGACGGGATCCACGCTTGTTTTCGGGTACGGATTGTTATTCTATCTACTCTATAGGTCAGGGGTTAAAAGAAAAGAAAATGACTCGGCAAAGTATCGCACTTTATGCCTACGTATTCCCGTCTGGAACGAGAAATCAGAGTCAACGTAGTTCGCCTAACTACGGGGGAGGATGGGTGAAGGTTGCTCGCTAGGATATCACATCCTATGCCTACGTACTTCCACACAGCATGGAAGATCAGAGCAAACGTATTTCGGGCCACAGAAGACACAGATTTGTCTGTTTTGATTGTTTTTATTCCTTCTGAAAAAAGGTTTTTCTGATTAATGGTCCAAGCGGACAAAAATGACGTTTTGATGAGTTCACATTCTTTTACGGAAGAACTGTCTTTTATTGTGTTTGAAATCTTATTGTGTTTTTCCGTTTGTTTTGAGAAAGAAGAGACAGAACTCTAACCTACGGTTGCAAAGGGAATCAAACTAACCTAATGTTATCATGCATGGGTTAAGACCTAATGTCTATCATGCTCCTCTCTTGCACAGAGAGAAACAGAGATCCTAAGGGAATAGACGGAAACAGAAACAATAGCAAATATATAAAGTAAAGCAGTAAAATGCATGGATGCAGCAATACAAGCGAGGCAAGGGAGTCCCACTCAACCTCGAACCTAGAAAACAATAGGCAAAAGTGAACAGGACTTCACTTTCAACCCAACAGGTTAACAGCAAACAATACAGTCCAGAAAACCAATTAATACATCAGAAATGAATAACAACTAAAATAAACAGCCACAGCAGCTGTGCATCAACACCTATCTTCAAGTCATCTCCAATCAGCCATAAGCTTCAGCAAGCCTCAATCTCCATCTCCATAGCCTTCAAGCAAGGTCTTTGTCATCAATCTTCAGTCTACAATGGCTTTTCTTCAAGTCTCAAACCTCCAAGATGAGGGATCAATCACAAGAGTGAATTGGGTGTTAAGCAATTAGTTGACTACCAAGGGTGGCAAACAAACTGCTACTAACATATAAGATATTTTCTCTCAAGAGTTCTATCCCTTAGACAGTAGCACCAAGCCTTCCAAAGGAAGGGGGTGAGTGTCTTAGAGAGACTCTGCATCACAGAGAAGAACAGAGGCAATCAAGACCTTCCATGTTTGAGAATCAAGTTGACTACTCTAGGGCTCTGCCTAACTCCTAGATCCTACAAACTTCAACAGCTGCCAGCACAGAATCTCCTCATTAACTCGGGAAGTTGGTCTTCAGTCTCTGATCTTCAAATGGGCTTCATCATCACCAGTCTTCAGCTCTCCCAATCCCCAGGCAATCCCAATACCCACACAGCCAAATCATAATCCCCAGAGAGGGCACACCACACCAGTCAAGCAAATATAGACAGTATACTAATAGCAGTAGGGGAATCCTAATGTTTTCTAAGGGATCTAATAACTACCCCTAACCCCTATAGTCCCATACCCCAAAAATTCAATCTCTAACTCCTAAGGGAAATGAACTTATTCACCTATGTTGTCACCTAAACCCTAATTTTGTTCATGTTGTTCACATCTAATCAAATCAACTAAAATTAAGTCCTAAAAATATGAACTAAATTTTATATACAAGCTAACATTATCTACTAACCAACCTAAAAAGAATGGATTAAAAATATTAAAGCATCTATTCAAACTAAAATCACCAAATCCATGTATCAAACTAAACATTATTTACACCTATTTAAAAGAAAAATATGCCAAAAATATTAAAATAAAATGAAATGCCAAATTTTTTATGTGATATTTTTCTTGACAAAATTATGAAAAGAATGCAAAAACAACCAATGAAAAATAAGCATCTTCCAATTTGTTATGATTTTTTAAAGATTTAATATTTTTTGAAAGAAAATAAAATGAGAAATAATGGGTGAGGGTGCAGTAAGCAGGTGAAATCAGTTAAAAAAATGAACTGGGCCTAGACTGGGGGGCGCGCATAGCAAGCGCGTCTGGGCCCATATGCATCAGAAAATAAACAAAAATTAAAAAAACATAAAATGGTGCAAAAAGCAAATATCTCAGTTCATTTCCAATTGGGCCATGCGTGTAGGGGTGCCAATAGTAACGAATTCAAAGCCCAGTCTGATGATAATAAGTGGAACGGTGCGTTTTGATGTTTGAATCTCCCTCCGTTATTCTTTTGAGTCGTGGCCGTAGGATTGAGAACCAAGTCAAACGTCAAAGCCAGATCGTGTGGCTCTCATGTTATCTTCAACCTCCAGCAAACCCTAGCTCTGAAACTCTTCTCCCATGCATGATTTTCCACTCCTCTGTTCTCCCTCATCTCTCCATGAAATCAAACAATTCAAAAAGCAAAATTGCTCTAGAACAATCCCTCTACACAGCCATAACAACCATTCCCTCTGAAGCTCAAACAATAAGCAAACCCGATAGGAATACCAGTCTGAATCCACCATTAACACCTGTCATCACTTGCTTCAAATCTCACCAATTCTTACCCTAAACTGATCTATACTCCATGCTAATTAACCTGAGCCACTTATCTAAGATTTTCGTGCATTGAATCATGAGTTCTAAACCTTAACAGTTCATGCACACCATTAATAACCTTCATGAAAACTCTCCAAACTCACCAAAATCAGTCATCTATCCTGCCTTAACCTTTCTATGCCAATAAATCCATATAATTCTAACCAAAACATGCAATTCGAATAGAAATCCAACCTGGTATAAAATGAAGAAAGCAGCTATGAAATTCTCTGATCTGAGGCTTGTAATGATTGGAAATGATTTAGGGGACTTGTAGAAGAATTCTGTATGCACTGGATCTTGTTCAATTCCCTTGGATCTTGCAATTCCAAGTTTCTTGCTTCTTGGATGATGGAAGTATGTGGCACGAGTTCTACTCCAATCTACCAAATGCTTGTGAGAATTTTACTCTATGAATGATGGTGATGAAGATCAGATCAAGAATGGTGAAGATTGGTGAAGATTTGAGGTAGTTTGAGAAGCTTTTGCAAAAATGGAAGATTGGTATGAAACTTGTGTTTTGATCAATATGAGTCACCAACCCATGCATGAAGCTCTTCAATACAATATATACATGAGTTTAGAAACTCCTAGAAGCTTGGAGAAGCTTCCCATGTATGATTTCCCTTGGATTTGGATTATGTACCTTCCATTATAAGTAACCATGAATAACTTTCAAAACTTGACCCAAACTCAAAATTCCACTTTAGCCAATGTTCTCAAAATTATTTTTCCAATCAAAATGACCTATAATTTCACCTCATTTGGCCAAAGTATGAAAAATCTCATTTTTTAGGTCATTTTTATTCATTAAATCCACCAATTTTGAAACCTTGTGCTATGAATCTTTCCAATCTTTCATGGTCACTTTTCTAGACTCAAAATGTCATTTGGAACAAGTTTGATGTTGTGAAGTTTTCCATTTGAAGCTTCCTTGTATGAGTTTTGGGCATAGGCTTGAAATGACCTGTAATTCTCAGATGACCAAAATACCCTTTGCTTGCCAAGACCATAAGTAGAGTTCCACAAATCATATGAAGGCATACTATACCATTATAGAAAGGTAAGACAATGAGGAACAACTCTTATGTTGACCATAAATTCATTTGAAATCTCCTTGAGGGGTAAAAAATGCTTGGAAGTCAAGTCACTTTGACAGACAAAATTTCAGATACCTCAGATGACCTGTAACTTGCAAGGACCATAACTTGAGTTCTATAAATCTCCTTAATGTCTTCCACCACTCAAATTAAAGGTCTCGAGATCCTATACAAGTTTCATGTTGACCAAGGATCCATTTGAAGCTTGCATTTTGACTTATCTTGCTTGGAAATTGGACCTGAATTAGGGGATTTTACACAGAAACCCTAATTTAGAAACTCCTCTTCTCCTTGATTTCTCTTGAATTCTTCTTGGCATATCACCATATCCTCTTTTACATGTCAAATGATGAACCCCACATCTCTCCAATAGCCCTTAAAGCCTTTCAATCAATCAATTGACCTAGAGTTGACCCCAGATGAAACCCTAGTTGACTGTCTTCAACTGCAATTCTTGTGATCACACCAATGATTTGTCTCCTTTTCCCAATGACTTTATAAGTCTTTCATGATGTCCACATAATCTCCATGCTCAGCCCACAGCTCACAATTTCTTTGTTGACCCTCAGATTCCCTCAGATAGGAGATGGATGCACTGCTTGACCCACTGACTTCTCCTCTTTCAAATTTTTTCTGATGACTTGAATGAGATTGAATTTAAATATTAACCTCTTGATAGGCTCAGAGAGATGAGAATAGTGCTTGGTCCCCTGTTGGATGACTTGCTATGCTATGCTATGCAGATGATTAGGCTATGTACATGACTCTATATGCAAATGCTAATGCAATTGAAACATAAACCAAGTGAATAAGGTTGAGCAAATTTTAGGGTGCAACAGCTGCCCCTATTCAAGCGACTTGGACCCGATTGGGTGAAGAGCCCGGAGCCTTCAGACATTCGTGGTACGAGACGGTTGAATACTAAGAACCCAAAAATTTGCTAACCGCAGACATGAACTACACCACTGCTTGGGGATTATTTTCATCAGCCTGAAAAGCTTCTTTCATTGCAAGAATAAAACTTTGCTTGTCCACGTTAGGACACCGATGTCGTCAACACAACGAAATCTCAATTTAACCTCGTCCACGTTAGGAAAAATTTCAACAGCTTCACTGGGGATGGCTCGTCTGCCTCTCATCAAAATTAAATCGTCCACATTAGGACTAAACTTTTCCACGTTAGGAATAATATCTTTTTTCCATCTTGTGAATAACATCGTTCCACGTAAGGAAACCACCTTCTTTTATGAATCCGTCCACGTCAGGACTAAACTTTCCACGTTAGGAATACATCTTTCCACGTTAGGAATCCATCTTCGTTCCACGTAAGGAATCACAATCTTATCTTGATCTGTCCACGTAAGGACCCCCCTCTTTCCACGTAAGGACTGCATCTTCTTTCCACGTAAGGAAACAACTGGTCCACGTTAGGACTACATCTCCCACGTTAGGACCCACCTTTCCACGTTAGGAATAACTCTCTTCTTGATTCGTCCACGTAAGGACTCCATCTCTCCACGTAAGGAATTCAATTTCTTTTACGTAAGGAATACCTTCTCAATCTGTCCCCGTAAGGACTCCAATCTTTCCACGTAAGGAATCACATCTTTCCACGTAAGGAAACCCCAATCTTTCCACGTAAGGAAACCACTCTTTCTGATTTGTCCACGTAAGGACTCCCATCTTTCCACGTAAGGAATTCGTCTTCTTTCCACGTAAGGAAACCAATCCTCTTCCACGTAAGGAATAAAATTCTTGATCTGTCCACGTAAGGACTCCAAGCTTTCCACGTAAGGAATACAATTTTATTCGATCTGTCCACGTAAGGACTCCCATTTTCCACGTCAGGAATGCCATCTCTTTCCACGTAAGGAAACACCTCTGATTCGTCCACGTAAGGACTCACACTTTTTTTTTTCACGTAAGGAAACCGTATCGTCTTGATTTGTCCACGTCAGGACTCCAACTTGTTCCACGTAAGGAATCATATCTTTCCACGTAAGGAAACCACAATCTTTCCACGTAAGGAAACCACTTTTCTGATTTGTCCACGTAAGGACTCCATCTCTTGACTCGCTGAGGACATAAAACTTGTCCACGTCAGGACTCACACACCTTTGACCCCCTGGGGAAGTGAGACTTGTCCACTTCAGGACTCACCTCTCAACCCGCTGAAGTAACGGGACCTGTCCACGTCAGGACTTGCGTGTCTTCGACTTGCTGTGGAAATAAAATTCGTCCATGTCAGGACACCCCACTTTGCCAACAACACGAAGAAGGATAAACTGGTCCACGTCAGGAATCTCGCATCTTGTCATCACAAAGAACTATAAACTTGTCCACGTCAGGACGCACCTTTCACCATCACGAATAAAGCTATCTGCTGGAAATAAATTGTCCACGTCAGGACACCAACACGAAGAGTAACCAACTTCGTCCATGTCAGGACTTCACACTCAATCAATACCGAGAACTCGAATCAGTCCATGTCAGGACTAACACATATCGTCACCTGGAAGAAATGTCCACGTCAGGACTCCACATTCCAACAATTCTGAAAAATCGAACCTGTCCATGCTAGGACTAACACCTTTTATCAACCATGAGGAAATAAATCTGTCCACGTTAGGACCCCTACTTTTCTAGCACAAAGAAAACCTGTCAAGAAAATTGTCCACGTCAGGACTCATCTTTCCATGGGTCCACAAACTTCTTATCACTGACATTACATCAACTTTGAGGCGGACTCTACTGGGGATATTTGGAAACCAGACTACCGGATGCCTGCTCTGATAACCGGCGGTGGCCTCTGAAATTCTGATCCCTGAAACCCTTTGATGGCAAACAACTCTGCTTGGGAATGAGGAGAAAAATTTGCCTACTCACTCTGGCGGGGAAAACACGAGAAATTCACAAATAACTCTGCTCGGGGACAAAGAAACTTCATCATGATAACTGTGTGGGGAATAGTGCCAAAGCTGACACTTCGTTGAATGTCTCATGTCGAGACCTCGAATGTTTGGTGATTCATCTGAGCAAGAGCTCTCTCTACCTGCAAGAGAACAATACTTGAAGCAAACGGTTAGCCAACCTCGTTTATGTTTCAAAATGCATATGTTTGACAATGATGCAATGCTCCATTCGGCATGGAAATGCTACGCTTTTATTTGGTGGATGCAAGTATGACACTATATGCCGATGCCAATGTAGACTCGAACTGCTGAGATACAGGAGCTGCTCCAGCGAAAATAAATGCTGAAGACAATGCCGACTCCGCTGGGGATAGCTAGATGCTACAAAATTATTCCAGCAAAATAAATGCTGGAAGAGTGAAGTGGACTCAGCTGGGAAATTGGGAACTTGAACCAAGCACCTCATTGAAGTAACACCCTGCTGGGGAATACAACTCTGCTGGGGAGTAGCGGATGCGTCTAGTATGATTATACTTCTGCCGGAAAGCGAACTGATATCACACGGTATTCCGGAAAAATAAAGGCCGGGGCACGCATCCAACTCTGCCGGGGAGAGTCTCAATCTTCGAGTTCCACTGGGAGGAATGAAAATACTTGCTGAGAAAAGAACTCCACTGGGGATGGGACGATCCTCTTGGGGAAATCAACTGACCCCGCTGGGGGAGAGGTAAATTGACCCTGCGGGGAAAGGTGAACTGTCTGAATACGGCTCACCAACATTAACCTTCTGCGGCTAAACCACTCTGCTTGAGATGCACTGTCTGAATACAGCCTTATAATATTGGAATCGCCAAACTCTGTTGAGGATAAACGACTTCGCTGGAGAATGCCCTTTGGATAAGCTGCGACTAGCAGGGGAATTCGATCCTTCTTCGCCTCAGAAACACGACCTGCGTGGGGATTGAGTCTTTCATTACTGCAATCTTTTGATCATCTTCCTCGTACGGCTATGAAACCTGCAACAACACAAACACGACAAGACAAGCCTATGCAACCAAATCTATTCAGGTTAGTAACATCATTTTCAGTTAATTCAAAGTTTTAGCAATTGCTGGCAAGGGCCGGTGACGTTATGCACATACTAGTTTCATCAAACCTAGGCGTTTTATCATGCACAAAACAGTAAAGAACCAGCATCAAATACTGAATAACATATTTTATTGATTGGGCCACTGAATGGGCGGAGTTTTGTACACGGGATGTAGCTCCTGGAAAGAGGAAGCTACGCAAAGAAAATATACAAGTATGCACAAGAAGCATAAATATATTAACAAATTAAATTTGTACACATGTCGGCAACGGGATGCAGACGAACACCACGAACTGATCCTCCTATGACTCGTCCGACTCTAATGCTTCCCCAGTATCCACACTTCCGAAGAGATTGTATCCGATGATCGACCCCTCGAGTAGATTCTCCCGCACCAATGCTCATTGCAGTATCAAGTTCGGACCGCAGTCATTTGCTTTTCAAATCCCTAACTTTTGCGTGAACCGCCCTTTACGGGTTTTCAGTTCACCGGGATACCCTTTTTTGCCGAAGTCGCCCAGTGTAGGTTTTCAACTTCGCGGGTGTACATTTTTTCAATTTATCCCTAACTTTTGCCCGAACCTTTCATTCTGTTTTTGGTTCGCCAGGATGCCCCATTTTTGCCTGGACTCTCTTTTTCTGTCCAGCGGATCAATTTTAAGCAAAGTATTTTTTAACTGCGTTCGAATTTACAGGCGACGTAAAGTCTTCACCATCCATGGTGGACAATAATAAAGCTCCTCCTGAAAAGACTCTTCTGACAACGTACGACCCTTCGTAGTTAGGGGTCCACTTGCCCCTATGATCTGCCTGCGGCGGGAGAATCCTTTTCAGTACAAGGTCGCCCGTCTGAAAGCTTTGCGGATGTATCTTCTTATCATACGCTTTCTTCATTCGGCTCTGGTACAAACGACCGTATGCTAGAGAAGCCAGCCTCTTCTCATCCATTAAACTTAGTTGGTTCAACCTGTTTTTCACCCATTCTGCCTCATCCAGTTGGACGTCCCGTAGCACTCTTAAAGAAGGAATCTCAACTTCCAATGGTAGTACTGCTTCCATCCCGTATACTAACGAGAACGGGGTTGCCCCGGTTGATGTGCGTATTGTCGTACGATAACCGTGCAAAGCGAAAGGTAGCATCTCGTGCCAATCCTTGTAAGTCACTACCATCTTCTGAACGATCTTCTTGATGTTCTTATTGGCCGCTTCGACAGCGCCATTCATCTTGGGTCGGTAAGGGGAGGAGTTGTGATGTTCGATCTTGAAATTCTGACAGAGCTCCTTCATCATTTTGTTGTTCAGGTTTGAACCGTTGTCCGTGATTATCCGCTCGAGGATCCCATATCGGCAAATGATATCTCTCTTGATAAATCTAGCCACCACCTGCTTAGTTACATTTGCATAAGACGCCGCTTCCACCCACTTGGTGAAGTAATCGATTGCTACTAGAATGAACCGGTGCCCATTAGAAGCTGTCGGCTCGATCTTTCCAATCATATCGATTCCCCACATCGAGAATGGCCATGGCGATGACATCACATTTAGAGGACTTGGAGGCACATGGATCTTATCAGCATAGATTTGGCACTTGTGGCACTTCCTCGCAAACTTGAAACAATCAGCCTCCATAGTCAGCCAAAAATAACCTGCCCGTAGCAGCTTCCTCGTCATAGCATGCCCACCAGCATGCGTACCAAATGTACCTTCATGAATTTCCTCCATAAGCAACTTTGCCTCTCTTTCATCCACGCAACGCAACAACACCAAATCGTGGTTTCTTCTGTATAAGACACCATCCGGATTCAAATAGAAATTACCCGCTAATCTCCTGAGAGTCTTCTGATCTTGACTGGATGCCCCAGCCAGATACTCTTTATTCTTCAGAAAATTAAGGATATCAAAATACCACGGTTTATCATCGGATGCCTCGTCAATAGCAAACACAAAGGCAGGCTGTCAAGCCGAGAGATAATGATTCTGGGAGCCTCATTCCAGAAGTTGACTTTGTACATGGAAGACAAAGTGGCTAGGGCGTCAGCCATCTGATTCTCTGCTCGCGGTACATGATGCAATTCAACCTTGTCGAAGAAAGGCAACAACCTCCTTGCATAATTCATGTAATGTATCAAATTGGGCTGACGTGTCTCCCATTCCCCTTTTATCTGATTCACCACTAGAGCTGAGTCTCCGTATACGTCCAGATGCTTGATTCGCAAATCAATGGCTTCTTCAAGCCCCATTATACAAGCTTCGTATTCGGCCTCATTATTGGTAACTGCAAAGGTCAATCGGGCAGTAAACGGGATGTGCGACCCGTGTGGTGTAGTGATGATTGCCCCTATTCCGCTACCGTAAGCGTTCACAGCTCCGTCAAATATCATCTTCCACTTGGAACCCAATTCTGGTCCTTCGTCTGGCAACGGATCTTCACAATCTTTCATCTTTAGGTACATGATATCCTCGTCAGGAAAATCAAACCTCATCGATTGGTAATCTTCAATAGGCTGCTCTGTCAGGTACTCAGACAGTACACTCCCCTTTATAGCCTTTTGCGAGACGTATTGGATGTCATATTCAGTCAAGACCATCTGCCAACGGGCAATTCTCCCCGATAATGCCTGCTTTTCAAATACGTATTTGATAGGATCCATCTTCGAGATGAGCATGGTTGTATGATTCAGCATGTATTGCCTCAAACGCTTGGCGGCCCAGGCTAGCGCGCAACAAGTTTTCTCAAGCATTGAGTATCGAGATTCACAATCTGTAAATTTCTTACTCAAGTAGTAGATCGCATGCTCTTTTCTTCCTGTCTCGTCGTGTTGACCGAGAACACAACCCATGCTTCCCTCAAGAACTGTCAAATACATGATCAAGGGTCTCCCTGCCACTGGGGGTATCAAAATAGGAGGCTCCTGCAAATACTGCTTTATTTTATCGAATGCCTTTTGACAATTTTTGTTCCATGTTACAGCTTGATCTTTCTTCAACAGCTTGAACAATGGTTCACACGTAGCAGTTAGGTGAGATATGAACCTAGCAATGTAGTTCAACCTCCCTAAAAACCCGCTGTCGCTACTGCGAAAATCGGCGCCGGCTGACAGAAGAGTCGCCACCGTGCGTTATTTATCCCAACGGAGGGAAAGGAAACGCTCGAAGTAAACCTCGCAAAAAACGGGGAAAGGTATGGTCATCGCAACCAAAACCTGGGTTCGGGAGTCGGTTACGCAAGGGGAAGGTATTAGCACCCCTCACGTCCGTCGTACTTGACGGGATCCACGCTTGCTTGGGTTGTCTAAAGGATGCACACAATCTATCTACGACTGCTAAATCTAAACGGAAGGGAATTGACTCGATAGAGCGTCGCACTCTACGCCTACGTATTCTCGAGAGAGAAAGTCAGAGTCAACGTAGTTCGGGGAACTACAGGGAAATTGGCTCGCCAAGACTTCGCGTCTTGTGCCTACGTACTTCCACACTGCATGGAAGATCAGAGCTTTACGTAGTTCAGGCTAACTACGGCTAAACAGGGTATTCTCACACAGCAGTGAGAAATCCAACTGGCTTCACAGGTACGGGAACCTATGGGCAAAACTACGGTCTGGTCTCAAATGCACTCGGGCAAGAGAGAAAAAGGGTAACATCAATCATCAGCGGGAAAGTCTCGATCGCACAGCAGCGAGAGAACAGAAAGTCAGTTGTTAGTGTGCTCGCTAGGATATCGCATCCTATGCCTACATATTCTCGTCTGGTACGAGAAATCAGAGCAGCTGTAGTTCGGCTACTTCGGGACCACAGCTCAAATCTCGTTTTATTAACATTCTGAAAAATGATTACAATGATTGAATACTGAAAATAATCTCCTAGGAAATTCTATCCTATTCTATCCTGGAAAATCGAATGGAGAATAGTCCCCTAACAAGTGGACGTCTAATTCTATCTCTAAAAGTGTAAAAGAATATCTATGAAAAAAAATACACTCTAAAAAATATTAAAACTAATATTTTTTTACTATTTCTTTCTATTCTTTTCCTCTTTTTTCTTTTTTTTCAAAATACATTCTTTTTCTATATTTTTCTATATATTTCTCCATTTTTTTGCAATATTTTCTATTTTTTCTTTATTATTTTTCCTTTCCTATTTAATATTTCTTTTTCATATTATTTCTTTTTCTCTTTCTTTTTCTATTTTATTTTCATATTTTTTTTCTACTATTTTTTCAATATATTTTTTCTATTCTTTCTTCACATGAAACAGTTAAACTATTTAAAAAAATAGAAAAAACAAAAAATACAAGGGAGGGGGGTGTACTGGTACAGGGGAGTACACATGGTAAAGTTCATAAGGCCCAACCCAACACAATCTATACACGCAGGGGGGTGTAAAGGTAGAAACGGATGATGCAATCAGTAAGACAGTTTTGTGAAGCCCAACCCAACTAAATCCATGCTACACGCAGGGGGAGGTGAGAAAGAATCCAGGGAGTGTGTGTGTGGTGAAGAACATTGGGCCAGGCCCAATCAGCGCATCAAATAGTTACCAAAAACGGAGGTGTACAAAAAAAACCTCTGGGCCCTAAGGCCCAAACCCACACCAGTCCACAGGGTTTCCCACTCCCACATTCTCCTCAGAAACCCTAACCTAATCCCTCCCTCTCTCACAGCGCCGCCGACCAAGCTCTCCCCCTCTCAGACTCCCTCATCTCTCAATCTTTCTCCTCCGTCCTCTCTGTTTCCATCTTTCCTCACCACATCAGACAAAAACGAATAGGTCATATTGAAATTACGCCATTCAAGAATGAACTAACATCATACGAGATCTGGAGGCGAAATCTGGAAGTTCTTGAAGGTGTTCTTGATACATGATGAAGCTTCGAATCTGGAAATTTGGTGACGGACTTTGACGAAGAACGATGATTCTTGATGATGAAGATTTTCTGGCGATTTCTGGCGTCTGCTTGAAGATCTTGGAGTTGTTTGGATGCTCTTGATTGTTTGAAGGGGAGTTGATGGAGATGATCGTTCCTGGATGTTCTTGAAGAACTGATGATGTTGAATTTCTGGGAAACGATGAACATTCATCATTCCTGATGAATTTCTGGTGGTCGTTCTTGCATGTTCCTGAACGCATTGTTGAATCTGGAAACGATTGTTGACGTTCTTCTGGAGATGATGATTCTTGATGAACGGTTGAATCTGGGAACTACTTGAAGATCTATGAAGGTGGATGGCGAAGTTTTGGAGGTGAGGGTGATGAAGATCGACCGGAGATGGAGATTAATGTTGATCGGAGGATGAAGATGATTGGCGGTGGTTTCTGGATTTTTGAGGTTTCAGATGATGAAGATTAGAGGAGGAAGATGAAGGTTTGATCGGGAACTGGGTTTTTGGTGTTCTCCGGCGAAGTGTGCGGTGGTCGCCGGCCATGCATGCCGGCCGGTGGGGAGAACGGTGAGAGGAGACGCGTGGCACCGAAAGTGGGGGCAATGGATGCATGCAGGACGCGTGTCCTGCGCGTGGCAGAGAGAGAGGCTCTGAGAGTTGCGACGTGGCGTGATGTGCAATGAAAATGTGGACCCTCCTTTTGCTAACACGTGGCTGCTGAGACTATATAGGACTGGATATTCTGGATCCTTCTGGAATATTCTGAAGCTGAATTGATAATGAGTTGGCTTTGGACGCTGGACCTTTCTGAAAAAAACGCAGACTGGGCCTAACGAATTGAAATGAGGCCCAATACGAAAAATGATAAAAACAAAACCCCAAAACTGAATTAAGAGGAATAAAACTGAATTAAAAACTAATTAAATGCTGATTAAGGAAACTGATTGGATTAATGAAATATGAAAGACAAATAAACCTAATCTAATGGACTACTAGACTATTTATCTAAAAGAAATTCCATTTAAATTCTATGAAAACAAAAAGTCTATTAAAAAAAACTCTATTGAAAATAAAATCCTAATATCCTATTAAAAAAGCTATTTCTATATTAAAAAGAAAAAACCTATATTCTATTAAAACCTATTAAACTCTATAAAATCTACATTATCCTATTAAGAAAATGATAAAATCTATTTAAAATCTATACTATTCTAAAAATGGATTAAAACTATTAAAAATATTAAAAACCTATTAATATTCTATATTAGTCTAAAAATGATTAAAAAATCTATTTAAACCCTAATAATAGCCAATAAAATCCAGAAAAATCACAATAATGCCCGAAGTAACAAAAATAGCACCGAACGACAAATAACACTGCGAGAGCGCGACAAAATAGCCGGCAAAAATAAACGGGCACCGAAACGTCCTCAAAAACACGATTCTATCTATCTAAACTGATTAAAAACACCTGAAACACGAGACGAGAGCTGTGATCCCGATAAAATCAAAACAGATGAAAAATGCACTGTATGCGATATGCAGATGCGAATGCGGTCATGCGTCGAAACATCGAGCCAGATACGGGACCCGGTTGGTCAAATTTTAGGGTGCAACAGCTGCCCCTATTCAAGCGGCTTGGACCTGAATGGTTGAAAAGCGCCCAACCTTCAAACATTCAAAGGTAGATGACGGTTGAATACAAATGAAACCCTGAAATTTGCCAACCGCGGGAATATACTGCAAAACTGCTTGAGGAATAGCCTTCAATAAACTGAAGTTCGGTTGTCACGGCAACAACTGGTCAATTTTCTGATAAATTTTCTTCTCCTGGTCACCATCAATCACCTGTGTGACGCCACAGATACTGATTCTTTGGAATAATGCTTCAGAAAAGCAAACGACTTGATTCCCATCTCTCTTACGGGATCAAATCCTGTCAACTCATAGTTCACAGCGAACTTGAGGACAATTCTCCTGGGGAACTTCTGAATCGACTGCTTGGCACCCATTCTGTCAACAGGCCGCAGCTTCAGAAACTTGATATATGTCAATCTTCGTTGTTGTTGTTTTTTCGATGCTGACGTAACAACCAAATGAAGAATCACTCCGCTGGGGGAGACGAGAAGCTTAACCACACAACTCTGCAGGTGAACAGATTCGAAATCCAATGAGGTAACCAACCTGGTCCATGTTTCGACATGCGTATGTCTGAAATGATGTAATGCCCTATATGACATGAATATGCTATGCGTTCTGTTTGAAAATGCGAGGCCCAGACGACATGGAAATACTATATGTTTGATAAATGCAAATCTAATGATATATGCAAATGCTAATGTAAGCTCTAGCTGCCAGAGAACACCAGGTCTGAAAACCACTCGGCAAAATAAATGCCGAAGGCAACGTCAACTCTACTGGGGATGAACCGAAGTCACAGAACCATATCGGCAAAATAAATGCTGGAAAAGGGAAACCAAATCCGCTGGGGATAATCGTCTTGCTGGAGAAATGGAAAGGCAACCCTGCTTGGTGACTTCATTGGGGAAAGAAAGAACAACTCTGCTTGGGGATGCTCTCTTCAAACTATTGGCAACTGATCGTGCTCTGCGGGGATTGATCAAAACTGTGGTTGATTGCGCACAACACGCTACTGGAAATGCCCCTACTATCAAGGATATCAATCTTACTCTGTTGAGGATACTCCTGATCTTACTCTGATACGGGGTAAAATACAATCTCGACTCTTCCGGGGATAATAAGCAACTTTCATCTGCTGAAGAGTAGCAATTCTGATTCAACAACATCCACAAGGAATTCAAACACTAATCGGAGCACTGGTATCCGTCGAGCTTCGTATCGGGGAACCTGACAACATGCGAGTCATTGGGAATTACTGTGTCAGATACCTTTAGGTTTTTTTGTTTTTTCTGGTTTAGGATAAACACGGATTATGTACACAGTGGAAGATATGGAAAATACTAGACGAGAACTAGCATTCAAAGGTAGACTACCAGACGAGAACTGATAGGAAAATAGGTTATCGAACGAGAATTGATTTGGTAACAGACATCAGACGGGGCTGACTGGATAACAGACTGAGGCATAGACAACCAGACGAGAACTGGCTGAAAGCTGACGTACACCAGACGAGAACTGGTATAACACATAGGTTGAAACACACGATGATCAGACGAGAACTGATTACGCGACGACATGTACCAGACGAGAACTGATACAACACTTGAAGAAACGGTGACCAGACGAGAACTGGTTACAATAAACTACACCAGACGGGAACTGATGTTTACAATAAACTACACCAGACGGGAACTGATGCTTACGGAAGGGTGGGCCAAACGAGAACTGGTTACCGGTTTGCCAGGCGAGAACTGGACTTTGGAAACGACTGGTTACTGACACGTAACAGGTTTAAACCGCTGGATAATGATCCAACGACAGCAAGGCCTTTTTCGGAATGATTCAATTTTTTTGATAAGGGTATTGACATGATTCCCCGATACTCAACTCTGGCTGGGGATAAACACACTGGCTTGAACAACTTGCCCCAGTGCACTCAGCTGGGGATAACAAGACTGGCTTGAACATCTTGCCCCAGTACACTCAACTTGCCCCAATCTAACTCTTGGGAATACCTGCTCTGAACAGCTTGCTACGAGACGACCTCGAGATTACTTGCCCCGGTATATGCGACAACAGAATTCAATCTCCATTAAACAATCGATCAACCCAGTTGGTTTCAACACTCTCTGCGATGACTTGCCCCTGAATGAGCGTTCTAGCAACTTAACCTGATCTAATTATCCACCTGAAGTCTCTGCTTTCAAATCTCCACATTCTAGGTGATTGCCCCTGATTGGGTCTCGAGAAGACTCACTTCTGATCAACTGCTTCTCAAATAAACTGCCCCATAATCAACTGAAACTTCGGGACTGGTCCTCAGACTAACTGATACTGAACTTACTGGAAGTCAATGCCCCTGATTCATAGGTCTTCACAACATACACCCTTCTGGTCCAGACTGCTGAATTACTCAGTCCTGCTCGATGATTCCCTGGTGGAATTTCTTTCATGCCAACTACTAACCTACAGTTAAAACTGTCTATTCATGAATGGTAATCTTAATGCAGTGTTCATGCAGATTTTTTTTGAAAAAATTTTGAGCTGTCACTCATTTACATGCTATGATTATGAGTGACGAATGAACCAAAGTTCAAACGTAGTGCTTACGTGGTCAGTGAAAAACAACAAGGATGTGACTAGCAAGTCAAGAAGGAGTCAGGTTACTCAACCTTATCGTAATGCACTTCAGAATAACCCTACCTCAATTAGGTCTTTTAAGGGTTGTATCGTGGTCGGGTTCACGGTTTGTGAAACAACGGATATTTGGCTCAAATTTTGATTTGTACCCACCCCTTCTACGTGATGATCTCCGATCCTAAAGTTCAGTTAACGTGGCACGAGCGCTCGCCTCTTCGAGAGGTATGTTGAATGGTAAGAACCACAATTAAGGAACTCATAAGGCTTTCCCGGAGTGATAGTTACTCCTTCTTTGCTTTCGGTGTCTGTGTACACGACTTTGTGACTTGCCGGGGAAACATTTCTTTCCCTCTTTTTCATTCTTTTGATTCCCTAACTTTTGCCTGGACTGACTCATTTTGAGTTCTTTTCGATTTTTTCGTTTGAAGTCCAGCGGGATGCCCTGATTTTTGCCTAAGTATTAGCTTTCCAGCTTTTTCTTTCTTTTTACTTAGCGGGCTCTCTTATTTCTTTCTTTTGGAACAAAGTCGTGTGACACTGGTTGTCTTGATCGCTCCGAAAAGATTGTAATTGTCCCACTCCTGATTGGTGAGGTTTGACCTCTTGAAAGGTATAAATTGATTGGTCCTCGACAGACAAAACTCCTCTGTAAGACTTGAATGCTCGGTCAAGTTAACTGACAACTACCCTGCCTCGGGTCAAGATGTGAGGGTTTAAAAGTCCGAAAAAACTTCTACTTCCTGGCTCGAAGTGGTTAACAAGGGACTAACTCCTTATATCTCCAGTGTTTAGGGGATTTGAAACAATGCCTTGTACGTCATCGGTACGGTCTTATCTGAAATCATACGATCATTGGTTATGAGTTTAGTTTCGCCATCCTCCCTCCAACCTTTGCTAGTCACAGGGAAAAAGTGGAGTGAATAAAATGCAAGTGCCAGTGCAATGCAGTAAATGAGCGACAACGACATGATTAATTCAGAAAAATGCATAGTCACTTTATTATTATCACCATTCGAAACATACAATGTTTAAAAGCAGGTAGTAACTAATAGAAAAGAAGCTACAAATGCAAATGATATAAAAGTCTGAGGACTACCAATGCTGAGGGCGCTCGCCTGTCTGAATCACTGGCTTCTGCTGGGGAATACTTTCCGAGTCTACGAGCTTAGACAGCTGAGCGGTCAGGATGAACAAATAGAAATCCTTCTCGAAAGGAAATGCGATCTTGGTCGATCAACTGTTGTACCTTCGCCTGAAATGCTTTACAATCTTCCGTTGAATGCCCTGGAGAGCCACCATGGTAACCACACTGAACATGGGGATTATACCCAGGAGGGTAAGGTTTTGGAACTGGCTTAAGAGCTTTCGGTTCCACCAAAGAACTCTGGATCAAAGATGGTAGCAGCTCGCTATACGACATAGGCACCGGGTGAGAAGGAGCTTTCCTTTGTTCCAAGTTGCTGCGAGGTCTGTTCTGATTCTGACGCTGATTCTGATAACCTCGGCCACGAGTTTGCTGATTTGCAATGGAAGCGACATAAGATTCCTGATAGGGTGCCCCAGGCACGGCTGTCTGTTCAGTATAACAAGCCACAGGAGGTACTGATCTCTGATAAGATGAAGAACCAACAAAATTCACTGATTCGCTTCGAGGATATTCAACCTTTGGCATAACTGCATTGATCACAACTTCTTCTTCATTCTGATAGTCACAAGGGTATTCAGTTTCACCAGCTTGATCGTTTGAAGTAATCTGAATTTTCCCAATTCTTATGGCATACTCAAGGCGTTCTCCTAATGCTACCACGTCAGAGAAACTTGACGGAAGTCCGAGCAATCTTTCGAAGTACGGATCTTGTAGGGAATCCACAAACATGCTTGTCAACTCTTGGTCTAACAGCGGTGGATGCACTCTAGCAGCAAATTCTCTCCATCTCTGAGCATACTTCCTGATAGGTTCATTGTTCTCTTGAAACAATTCTTGCAACTGCATGCGAAAGGGAGCTACGTCTAGGTTATAATCATACTGCTTCAGAAAAGCTCTGGCTAAATCCATCCATGACTGAATCTGGTTTCTCTCTAACTGCATATACCACCTCAAAGATGCCCCAGTCAGACTATCTTGAAAGCAATGAATCATCAATTTGTCATCTCGCGCAAACGAAGTCATCTTTCGACAGAACGTCATCAAATGCAGCTTCGGACAGCTATCTCCCGTGTACTTTTCAAATTTCGGCACTTTGAACTTATAAGGCAACACCAGGTCAGGAACCAAACACATGCCTACAACATCCAGGTTAACAGCCTCTTTGGCTTTCAAAGCTTTCATTCCTTCTTCCAATGCTCGGAGTCTTCTATCCTTTTCAAGAGCTCTTGGATCTACCATCCTGGCTACCGGGATATCTCTTTGGTAATTCATCACAGGGAAAGCAACACCTTGATTGTTAACAGGAGGAGGACGTTCATTCTGGGCAACAAACTGCTCATGTCGACCTCGGTTCTCAACAGAAGGCTGTACAACTTGGTCTGCAGTAACGTTGTTCACTTGTGGGAAGTCTTCCATAGAATCATACAGAGGGTTGGACGCCATAGTGAACCCCGTCAAAGTGTTAGGAGACTGGAAATTGCCTTCAGACATAGCTACCAATAGTCTTCAGCTGACTCCAATGCTCTATTCTGCTCAAATCTACTCAATCCCTAGGTCGGTCTTCTGACAATCAACAGCTGCTCAGTACAAACTCCGGGTAATCACCTTCAGGAAACAAAGGCTGGATCAGAACTCTGGCTAACTGGAGGATGATATGCAATATGATGCAACACTGATATGCACATGATATGCAAAATGCAGCAAACAACGGGATCACAACCCCCACACAATCTGAATACTGTTGCGCTGCTGACGGAGTACGGTTGCTCTGAAGAGAAGACCAAAATAACGGGTAGGTTGGAAGTCAAGTTTCCTGCACACAAAAAAAACCCCCACTCACAGGTATGGACCTATATCTGACAAGGTACGGCATCCTATGCGGTCGTCAGCGTCACAGACTTTCAAAACTGACGATACGATTCCCAGAAGGAGTGGCATCATCAAGTCTTGAAGAGGCCTCACTTAGCTAACTTCCAAATGATCGGTTCCCAGAGTCGACATTCCAACTAACCAGCAACCCGAGCCACCCAAAGGGTGGGACAAGAGGCCAACCAGAAGAACCTCGTCTGAGTGTAGATTTCGCGGGACACCAAGGCAAGCAAAGCAAGCGGGCGCCCACTAATCTCTACTCTAAGTCTAAGGTGCACTCAAGCCCAGGTCCGGCTTCTCACTCAATCATAGAACACCCGTAACACCCTAACAGCAACAGATAATATCAATAAATAAGCCCCGATAGACAAGCAAACAAGCGCTAGGATTGACTCTCTCTTAGGGGACGTTGGATCCCACATGCATAAGGACTATCGCAGTCTTTAGCAGCCAGGGGACGTTGGATCCCCAGCAGACTCACATAGGGAACTATCGCAGTCCCCAGCAGAGTCGCCAGCTGTCGCTACTGCGAAAATCGGCGCCAGCTGACAGAAGAGTTGTCACCGTGCGTTATTTATCCCAACGGAGGGAAAGGAAACGCTCGAAGTAAACCTCGCAAAAAACGGGGAAAGGTATGGTCATCGCAACCAAAACCTGGGTTCGGGAGTCGGTTACGCAAGGGGAAGGTATTAGCACCCCTCACGTCCGTCGTACTCGACGGGATCCACGCTTGCTTGGGTTGTCTAAAGGATGCACACAATCTATCTACGGCTGCTAAATCTAAACGGAAGGGAATTGACTCGATAGAGCGTCGCACTCTACGCCTACGTATTCTCGAGAGAGAAAGTCAGAGTCAACGTAGTTCGGGGAACTACAGGAAAATTGGCTCGCCAAGACTTCGCGTCTTGTGCCTACGCACTTCCACACTGCATGGAAGATCAGAGCTTTACGTAGTTCAGGCTAACTACGGCTAAACAGGGTATTCTCACACAGCAGCGAGAAATCCAACTGGCTTCACAGGTACGGGAACCTATGGGCAAAACTACGGTCTGGTCTCAAATGCACTCAGGCAAGAGAGAAAAAGGGTAACATCAATCATCAGCGGGAAAGTCTCGATCGCACAACAGCGAGAGAACAGAAAGTCAGTTGTTAGTGTGCTCGCTAGGATATCGCATCCTATGCCTACATATTCTCGTCTGGCACGAGAAATCAGAGCAGCTGTAGTTCGGCTACTTCGGGACCACAGCTCAAATCTCGTTTTATTAACATTCTGAAAAATGATTACAATGATTGAATACTGAAAATAATCTCCTAGGAAATTCTATCCTATTCTATCCTGGAAAATCGAATGGAGAATAGTCCCCTAACAAGTGGACGTCTAATTCTATCTCTAAAAGTGTAAAAGAATATCTATGAAAAAAAATACACTCTAAAAAATATTAAAACTGATATTTTTTTACTATTTCTTTCTATTCTTTTCCTCTTTTTTCTTTTTTTTCAAAATACATTCTTTTTCTATATTTTTCTATATATTTCTCCATTTTTTTGCAATATTTTCTATTTTTTCTTTATTATTTTTCCTTTCCTATTTAATATTTCTTTTTCATATTATTTCTTTTTCTCTTTCTTTTTCTATTTTATTTTCATATTTTTTTTCTACTATTTTTTCAATATATTTTTCTATTCTTTCTTCACATGAAACAGTTAAACTATTTAAAAAAAATAGAAAAAACAAAAAAAACAAGGGAGGGGGGTGTACTGGTACAGGGGAGTACACATGGTAAAGTTCATAAGGCCCAGCCCAACACAATCTATTCACGCAGGGGGGTGTAAAGGTAGAAACGGATGATGCAATCAGTAAGACAGTTTTGTGAAGCCCAGCCCAACTAAATCCATGCTACACGCAGGGGGAGGTGAGAAAGAATCCAGGGAGTGTGTGTGTGGTGAAGAACATTGGGCTAGGCCCAATCAGCGCACCAAATAGTTACCAAAAACGAAGGTGTACAAAAAAAACCTCTGGGCCCTAAGGCCCAAACCCACACCAGTCCACAGGGTTTCCCACTCCCACATTCTCCTCAGAAACCCTAACCTAATCCCTCCCTCTCTCACGGCGCCGCCGACCAAGCTCTCCCCCTCTCAGACTCCCTCATCTCTCAATATTTCTCCTCCGTCCTCTCTGTTTCCATCTTTCCTCACCACATCAGACAAAAACGAATAGGTCATATTGAAATTACGCCATTCAAGAATAAACTAACATCATACGAGATCTGGAGGCGAAATCTGGAAGTTCTTGAAGGTGTTCTTGATACATGATGAAGCTTCGAATCTGGAAATTTGGTGACGGACTTTGACGAAGAACGATGATTCTTGATGATGAAGATTTTCTGGCGATTTCTGGCGTCTGCTTGAAGATCTTGGAGTTGTTTGGATGCTCTTGATTGTTTGAAGGGGCGTTGATGGAGATGATCGTTCCTGGATGTTCTTGAAGAACTGATGATGTTGAATTTCTGGGAAACGATGAACATTCATCATTCTTGATGAATTTCTGGTGGTCGTTCTTGCATGTTCCTGAACGCATTGTTGAATCTGGAAACGATTGTTGACGTTCTTCTGGAGATGATGATTCTTGATGAACGGTTGAATCTGGGAACTACTTGAAGATCTATGAAGGTGGATGGCGAAGTTCTGGAGGTGAGGGTGATGAAGATCGACCGGAGATGGAGATTAATGTTGATCGGAGGATGAAGATGATTGGCGGTGGTTTCTGGATTTTTGAGGTTTCAGATGATGAAGATTAGAGGAGGAAGATGAAGGTTTGATCGGGAACTGGGTTTTTGGTGTTCTCCGGCGAAGTGTGCGGTGGTCGCCGGCCATGCATGCCGGCCGGTGGGGAGAACGGTGAGAGGAGACGCGTGGCACCGAAAGTGGGGGCAATGGATGCATGCAGGACGTGTGTCCTGCGCGTGGCAGAGAGAGAGGCTCTGAGAGTTGCGACGTGGCGTGATGTGCAATGAAAATGTGGACCCTCCTTTTGCTAACACGTGGCTGCTGAGACTATATAGGACTGGATATTCTGGATCCTTCTGGAATATTCTGAAGCTGAATTGATAATGAGTTGGCTTTGGACGCTGGACCTTTCTGAAAAAAACGCAGACTGGGCCTAACGAATTGAAATGAGGCCCAATACGAAAAATGATAAAAACAAAACCCCAAAACTGAATTAAGAGGAATAAAACTGAATTAAAAACTAATTAAATGCTGATTAAGGAAACTGATTGGATTAATGAAATATGAAAGACAAATAAACCTAATCTAATGGACTACTAGACTATTTATCTAAAAGAAATTCCATTTAAATTCTATGAAAACAAAAAGTCTATTAAAAAAAACTCTATTGAAAATAAAATCCTAATATCCTATTAAAAAAGCTATTTCTATATTAAAAAGAAAAAACCTATATTCTATTAAAACCTATTAAACTCTATAAAATCTACATTATCCTATTAAGAAAATGATAAAATCTATTTAAAATCTATACTATTCTAAAAATGGATTAAAACTATTAAAAATATTAAAAACCTATTAATATTCTATATTAGTCTAAAAATGATTAAAAAATCTATTTAAACCCTAATAATAGCCAATAAAATCCAGAAAAATCACAATAATGCCCGAAGTAACAAAAATAGCACCGAACGACAAATAACACTGCGAGAGCGCGACAAAATAGCCGGCAAAAATAAACGGGCACCGAAACGTCCTCAAAAACACGATTCTATCTATCTAAACTGATTAAAAACACCTGAAACACGAGACGAGAGCTGTGATCCCGATAAAATCAAAACAGATGAAAAATGCACTGTATGCGATATGCAGATGCGAATGCGGTCATGCGTCGAAACATCGAGCCAGATACGGGACCCGGTTGGTCAAATTTTAGGGTGCAACACCCGCGCACCTCTTTCTCTGTTTTAGGCGTCGGCATTTCTTGAATTGCTCTTATTTTAGCAGGGTCGACCTCTATTCCTCTTTCGCTTACGATAAACCCCAGCAGTTTACCCTATCTCACCCCGAAGGTGCATTTGTTAGGGTTCAGCCTCAGCCTGAACTTCCTAAGCCTTTTAAATAACTTCAGCAGATTCACGAGATGCTCTTCCTCCGTCTGGGATTTGGCAATCATATCGTCAACATAAACTTCGATCTCTTTATGCATCATATCATGGAAAAGAGTCGTCATCGCACGCTGATACGTTGCCCCAGCATTCTTCAAACCAAAGGGCATCACTTTATAACAAAATGTTCCCCAAGGCGTTATGAAAGTAGTCTTCTCCATATCCTCTGGCGCCATTTTAATCTGATTATAGCCTGAGAAGCCATCCATGAAGGAGAATACGGAGTATTGAGCAGTATTATCAACTAGCACATCGATATGAGGAAGTGGAAAATCATCTTTTGGGCTTGCTTTATTCAAATCCCTATAATCCACGCACATTCGAACCTTGCCATCTTTCTTTGGCACTGGTACGATGTTAGCAACCCATGAGGGATATTTTGTCACGGCCAGGAAACCAGCATCCCACTGTTTCTGAACTTCCTCTTTGATCTTCACTGCCATATCTGGTCTAGTTCTGCGAAGCTTTTGTTTGACCGGTGGGCATTCTTCTTTCAATGGCAGACGGTGCACAACCATATCTGTATCGAGCCCTGGCATATCTTCATACGACCAAGCGAATACATCACTATACTCTCTGAGCATTTCAACCAGTCTTCGCTTGATATCGCTCTGCAGCGCGGCTCCGATACGAATGTTCTTCTCAACCCCTTCCGACCCCAAGTTGATAATTTCGATGACCTCGTCGTGAGGCAGAATGACTCTTTCCTCTTGTTTCACCAACCAAGACAGTTCTTCAGGAACGTCACTATCTTCGACAACCTCTTCTTCGGCCTGAAATATCGGGTGCTCAAAGTCGGGACGAGTCATAGGTGGTTCAAGGATGCCATCTGAAAATGTTATCCTGCAAAAGGAATGGTTAAATGCTTCAAAATGCGTATAAAGCGAATAACCACGTTGCCATTTTATTGAAAAATACAAAACAAGAAAAACAGAGATCACAATATTTGCACATGAAAAAACGCCTTTTATTTAATGATAAACACGCAATGTTCATAACAGCACAACCCTAAGCAAATCATGATGCCCCGGGCAAGACATCAGATTGTTCAACGATTAATAAAACAAAGCATTACTGTTTAAGAGTCACAGGAACAAGCTCCTGAATAGACCAGTTGCACAGTCCCTGTCCTGGCGTGCTTGGCTGAATCCAGGCATCCATATCACAGTCGCTGTCTCCTTCGTCAGACTCCGAAGCAGCATTGATGGTTTCATGACATACTCCACTGGAAGAGATGATTATTGGCCCACTGAAACAGGGTGCCCCCACAGCAGGTGTTGACGACGACGGTTGGTATCCCAGCCCGAACCGGTCCATCTTTACAGGAATATCCAGCACTTTGCCCCAGCCCTTTGCTTCTCCTGCCTCTACCAGAGCTTGGGCCTCTTTATACGACGAGACGACTATCTCCGACACTTTGCTCGGCCCAGGACCTTTGTCCTTGATGCGCAACCCTTCAAATGCCTGGCAGGGTGTTTCGTGGATCTCTCCATCGACCTCCACATATTTAAATGACGACAGATGGCTGACCAGGATGTCTTCTTCTCCGCATACGGTGACTACGCTGTCCCCGACCATATATTTCAACTTCTGATGCAGGGTAGACGTGACTGCCCCAGCCCCATGAATCCAGGGTCTTCCGAGCAAGCAGCTATATGCAGGCTGTATATCCATGATATAAAATTCAGTGGCAAAAACCTCTGGCCCCACCTGTAGAGGCAATGTTATCGATCCAAAAACTGCTCTTCGCGTCCCATCGAATGCTCTGACCACCAGGTCGCTGGGCGTGCACAAGATTCCTCTGACATCCAGCTTCATCATCGCTTTCTTGGGCATCACATTCAAAGACGATCCGGTGTCGACCAATACATGCGACATTACTGATCCTCTACACTCGACAGATACGTGCAGCGCCATATTATGATCTCTCCCCTTCGGGGTCAAATCGAAGTCGGTAAAGCCCAAGCTGTGGCCTGCATTCACATGTGCCAACACTCCTTCCAGCTGATTCACGGAGACGTCTTGGGGTACGAAGGAAGTATCCAGGACTTTTAACAGTGCATTTCTGTGAGCTTCAGAACACAAGAGCAACGACAGTATAGATATCTTGGACGGCGTTTGTTGCAGATGCTCCACGATCTTATAATCACTTTTTCGAATCAAGCGCATGAACTCTTCTACATCTTTCGATGCAGCTGCTTTTTCGTTTGCTTGCGCAGGGACATTCTCAACCATCTTTCCTTTCCCCTTTGCCAGTCGCTCAGCCTCTACTTCAGGCGATATAAAGATCCTACCACTCCTTGTCATACCCCCGGTGCCAACAACATTATCTACAGTCTCGGCTGGCTGCTTATTAACATCAATCTTTATTCCGTCATGTCGCTACTGCGAAAATCGGCGCCGGCTTGACAGGAGAGTCGCCACCGTGCGTTATTTATCCCTCAGAGCGGGAAAGGAAACGCTCGAAGTAAACCTCGCAAAGACGGGAAAAGGTATGGTCATCGCAACCATAGCCTGGATTCGGGAGTCGGTTACGCAAGGGGAAGGTATTAGCACCCCTCACGTCCATCGTACTCGATGGGATCCACGCTTGGTGTTTATAGGTAAAAGGGTGTGTTATCTATCTACGCTAATGGCTGGTCTGAAAAGAAAATAAAAGGACAGGACTCGACAGAACATACGGTGTTCTGGGCCTACGTATTCCCTCGTGCTATGGGAAAGTCAGAGTCAACGTAGTTCGACTTCCTACGTCTAAACGGGGAAAAGGTTGCTCGCCAGGACATCGCGTCCTGTGCCTACGTACTTCCACACAGTATGGAAGATCAGAGCAAACGTAGTTCGACTAACTACGGGTAAATAGGGGCTCTCACACAGCAGTGAGAAAACAAACTGGTCTCTAAGGCTCGGGAACCTACAAATACGATCTGGTCTCAAATGCACTCGGGCAAGAGAAAAGGATAACAATTAGTCGTTAGCGGGAAAGCCTCGATCGCACAGCCGCGAGAGAACAAAGGTTAGTTGTTAGTGTGCTCGCTAGGATATCGCATCCTATGCCTACATATCTTCGTCTGGAACGAAGAATCAGAGCAGCTGTAGTTCGGCTAACTACGGATCAAGCTACTCAAAAGCTCCTACAGAAAGGAAAGGGAAACCCTAGAACTATAGCTGAGAAACGGGGGAATCTACCTACTGCTATCACACCTGGTTGACCATCCTAATGTCTATCATAACAACTCCGCAGCGGAGAAGTCAGAGCTCCTAAGGGATCATGGCAACAGGACCAAATTACAAACAAGAAACTGCAAAGTAAAGGAATACTGAAAATATGCATGAATGCAACAACTAGACAAACAAGGCACAAAGGCCGCAAACTACAGAGGCAAGGGAGCTCAGCTCTACCGAATACCAACAAGCAAAGCCACGCAATAACAAACAAGCAGAAGGAGGACCACCTCAACTTCTCATGCACACAAAGTCTACTTTTAAGATGCACCTACTCAGAACTATCTAGATGAATACCTAAGTCTAATGCAACATAACATCATTCAAGTCAAACAATCCAAAGAGACTAACCCTGAGCAGGGCCTCTATCTACAAAACAAGAAGCTACTCCTGGGCAAGGCCCCCTAATAAACCTGAGACAAACTCCTAATCTATCTCTAAACAGAACTCTATACAACACCTTAAGCAAAAATCTAAGCAAACTCTAATCAAAACCTTAAGCAAGAGGAATCAATCCCAGTCTCCAAGCTTCAGAACAAACTTACCAGAGAAAGGAAGCTAAGCAGACAAGCCCATAGTGCTTTCCTCAGGAAAGTACCAGGAGGTTACTACTCAGGAGTCATATCCTATGCGGCTTGACAACTGTGATCAGTTTACATTCCTCCTCAGGAGAAATTAAACTCACATGAAGGCTCCGGAATCACTGGATACTTGAGAAATACCTATATGCACTATGGGAACTAAGTGAACAGACTCATAGGACCTTCCTCAGGAAAGTACTAGGAGGCTGACACTTAGGAATCGTATCCTACGTGGCTCAACAACTGTGATCAGTTTACACTCCTCCTCAGGAGAAATTAAACTCACCAGTTGGCTCCAACATCACTGGATACTTGAGAAGTCCTAGATAAACTAATGGAACTAAGTGAATAGACCCATAGGACCTTCCTCAGGAAAGTACTAAGGGGCTTCCACTTAGGAATCGTATCCCATGTGGCTCAACAACATGTGATCAGTTTACATTCCTCCTCAGGAGAAATTAAACTCACAAGTTGGCTCCGACATCATTGGATACTTACGAAAGAGGTGAGAAGAATGAATGAAAGTCATTCATAGTGCCTTCCTCAGGAAAGTACCATACACTCCCTTCAAACTTCAGGATCTCGAACCTCACAAACAGACAACAAACTCCTAGACTAAGCCTCAATCCACTGCCTCTCTGCAAGCTCCAACAGGACTTCAACCAGCTCCTATCCTTGAGAAGAACCCACAGGCCAACAAACCACAAGAGACTATCTCTGAAGTTCAACCACAGTTGAACTTCAAAGTCAGAAGTCATCTAGACTTCTCCTATCTTCAGGCTCTGACAAATCATATCAGGACACCCTACAAAAATCTAATAAAAATCTATGGGAAACCTACATGGCTCTAGGATATCATACTGAAAAATCAGAACAGAATTCAACACCAGATGAAAGAACTAAAATCAGCAACACAGACATATCCACAGACCAATTATTCAACATCAATAACAGTGAAAAAATGCAATTAAAATGAAAATGCATGATTAAGCTAATGTTTCTGCACTATAAAATTCTACACTGAATTACGAGTCTACAGAAAAAAGAACGGAATTATTTGACTAAATCTACCATTTTTTATGAATTTTCTAATTATATGCATGCATTAAAAATATTAAAAACATCAATTAAATGGAAAATATACAAAAAAATAACAAACAAAAATAAAGTGACATTTTTATTTTTATTTAATTTTCTAAGAATTATGATGAAATGGTAGAAAGAAGAAGAATTAAAAAAATCACTTGTTTACATTTATTATGAATTATTTAATATGCAAGGAAAATAAAAGAAATTGAAAGAAATAAAATTGAAATAAAACTGGAGGGGGGTTTAAACAGTAAGGAATTCAATTCATTCTACATTGGGCCCTGAAGATGGGGGGTGCTAACAGCACTGGGCGCAGGGCCCAAACTTATTATCCAGAAAAAGAACAAAAAAACTGAACTGAGCGCAGGGGGGGTGCAGCGCTAGCAACTTCTTCAGTTCATGTTATTATGGGCTTAGATGAGGGGGTGCTGTTAGCAATCAGGGCCTAAGGCCCAAATCAAAACAAACAGATCTCACACACGGGGGGGGGGGGGGGGGGGGGGGGGTAACGAGTAAACTGGGGTGGTCCTTCAGAAAATACATTTGGGCCTAAGCCCAATACGCTAACCCTAATCCAATCATCTGCTGGACAAAACCAAAATCCCTCTCCCAAACCCTAATTACTGTTCATCAAACTGCTTAGCCGTCTCCTTCGTTCCCTCTCTGCAACTCATCCTCTCAAACACTTCCTGAAACCTTACCACCTACTCTCCCACACGACCTCACACAGATCAAACGAATCAGCACACAATTGTCTCACCGTTCTCTCACAAATCAAACCCAAACCCTAATCAAACAGTCTACCCAAATCGAAGCTACATTCATCAATGGCGATGGAGATATAACGAAGAGAAGACAAACCTGGGTTTACGCGAGGGGAACGAGGGATCTCTGAAGATCTATGTAGGTATCAGGCGCGCGTTGTTGAAGAACGAAGAATCTGGATCTGTGAAAGTTCTTGGACGAGTTTTAGCTTGAACGATAAAAGGATCTGGAGATCCATGTTGACGAATGCTGACGAAGATTGTTGGTGACGATCATGTTCAAGAGCGACGATGAACTTCTTGGAAAGTGGCGTTGGAAGATGAATACGCTGATGAAACGCATGAAGGTCGTCAACGATCTGGAGCTTCTACGAAGATCATTGGAGGTCTTCGAACATGTTGAAGGTTGAACAATTCCTGGATATGGCCGGTGAAGACTGTTTGAAAAAAACGGATGAACTGAAAATTTCTGGAGACGTTCTGAGGAGGATCTTCAAAGATCTGGAGGATCGTTGTTGATGTTGATCGGTGGTAGCTGATGAACGGAGAAGAAAGAGGAGAGGATTGGATGTTGGTGAAGACGATGGGAAGTTGATCGGAAGAAGAAGATGAGTTTCTGGGGATTCGTATGAAGTTTCAGGCGAAACTTGAGGTTTCCGGCGAGGGATCAGATGAAGGTGACGGAAGAGATCGGAGGAAGAAGATGAAGAAAGGAGGATTTCTGGAGATTCTGGGTGTGAAACGAATTCCGGCGAGCCGTTGCGGTGGCCGGAAGACGTTGGGGGTCACCGGCGGTGGGAGGTTACGGCGGATGCATGGCCGCCGGTGAGGTTTCTGGTGAAGCTCCGGTGATAGCTGTGGGGTGACAAGTGGCGCGCATGCACAGAGAGAGAGAGAATGGAGGACAGCTGGGTGGGACGCGTGGCGTGGATTCTGAGAGAGTCTCTGAGTGTAACGTGGGCCCTCCTGAGTGGGACGCGTGGGACCTTATATATGCTGACAAGTGTCCCTTTGGCCAAAAACCTGCACCAAAAAAGCATTGGACTGACCAGATGTTGGGCCTCAGAAAAAAAGCACTCTGGCCCACACGAAAATGACAACAAAAACTGTAAAAAAAAACTGGATTAAACTAAACCTGATTAATGTCTAATTAACACTAATTAATCTAATGATTGACTAATAAAACTCTAAACAAAAATTAAGCCCTAATCAAATCTAGAAAGATTAAAACTCTAATTACTCTATTCAAGCCTAATTAAATCTAAAAAAACAATTAACCTAATTAAACTCTAAAAAGTGATTAAAAGTCTAATTAATTCTATATCAACCTAATTAAATCTAAAAATGATTAAGAACCTAATTAACTCTAAATCAATCTAATTCCTATTAAAGTTCTACCATCACTTAATATCTATTAAAATCTATCATTAATAAAAGAAAACTATATTATTTTCTATATTATCTAAAAAACAATTAAACCTATTTTAAAATCTATACAAAATTCTAAAAATGATTTAAAAACAATTAAACCTATTTTAAAATCTATAGAAAAATTCTAAACTATTAACATCTATTAGTAATAAAAGAAAAACTATATTCCCCTTTTTCTTTATTATTCTAAAAACTATTTAAAATCTTATTTATTCTAAAAATCTATTTAAAAATTCTATAAAATCCTAAAAAGAGAATTAAACTATTAAAAAAATACAAAAACCCTATTTAAACTCCAGAAAAATCTGTAAAGCCTATTAAAAATTCACAAAAGTCTATTAAACCCTAAAAATGCAGATAAATGCAAATGACCCCCCATAAAAGAGCGCACGAGACCAGATCGAATCGAACAGAGATCCCCGGGCATCAGAATATCCTCAAAATCACTGTGCAAGCTAAGAATCACCGAGGAGCGCACAATTTCCTGAAAATAAAACCCTGGTGATCTGGACTGGATCTGCCATATCTGATAGACGAAAAATCAAGCTGTAAACTCTGATATCCTCCGTTTGCACAAAAATCATCTGTCTGATTTGCGAATATGAATTTAAACCACGAGTCAGATAGGAGAACCGGTTGGTCAAATTTTAGGGTGCAACAGCTGCCCCTATTCAAGCGACTTGGACCTGAAGGGTTTGAAGAGCGCTCAGCCTTCAAACATTCAGAGGTACGAGACGGTTGAATACAAATAAAACCCGAAAATTTGCTAACCGCGAGCATATACTGTAAACTGCTTGGGGAATAAAGTCCAGAAAACCGAGTCCACTCATTACGGCACCAAACTGATTAATCATCTGATAAAGAACTCCTGATTTGAATACCCGTTGCTTGTGATACCCCATATAACAAACCCTAGGGTTGCAACAGAACACCTGATCCTTTCACATTGCCTACTGATAGGCAGGAAGAGAAACATACCCACATCGTCCAAAGATGGACGGGAAGACATCCTGATTGAATACTCACATCGTCTAAGGATAGACGGCAAGAAATAATCTCCGTATTCACATCGTCTAAGGGTAGACGGCATCATCCTGATTGATGAAACAAATCAATATTCTCATCGTCTAAGGGTAGACGGCATCATCCTGATTGATGAACGAATCAATTCACATCGTCTAAGGATAGACGGGAAGAAATTCATAATCTCCATACTCACATCGTCTAAAGATAGACGGAAAGACACCATAACGCGATTCAACACCAACCCTTGAATTTCAGAATCCTTCTGTCTACGGGAATTGATGGAAAGATCAACATCCTTGAAGGGGCCACATCGTCAGTATGGACTGACGGGAAGAAAACCACCTTTTAAGGAACCATGTCGTCAATAAGAATCGACAATCACGAAAACTGAACATTCTTCGAAGAGCCTCGACATCAATAAGGATTGATGGTCAGAAAAGTCCCTCTTAAACGTCATCATATCCAACAACCAGAAAGAAAACCAATGTCCAAAGTATCCTTCTGAAACCCCTCAACGACCAAAGATAGCCGGAGAAGACTCGCTGGGGAAACACCTCATCATATGTATGATCTGGCAATAAGAAACCCGCTGGACAGTAACCAAAACTTCACATCGTCTACTGATAGACGGAAAGAAAAGCTACTTACTAGAGAAGCTCTGTTTTGAACCTTATTGAAAATCAACCAAAACTTCACATCGTCTACTGATAGACGGGAAGGAAAGCATATCCTGGGGGAAACCTCTTCTTGAAGCCCCACTGTGATCACCCGCAACTTCACATCGTCTATGGATAGACGGAAAGAAAACCACATTCGTACTCAAGACGTCTAATGGTAGACGGAGAAATCCTCTTACCGAAGGAACACATCGTCAATATGAATTGACGGGAAGAAAAGTCTGTCGATATCAGATAACTGCTTGATCAAAGCACAACTATCGTAAGATCTGATACAAATAACCCGCTGAACCGTCTGAATACTGTTGCTGGATAGATGCCCCTGCACTGATCACAGAGTAATTCACGCGCCATATGAGGCTGATAGAAAACCTGACTTATGCTTCGTATGCATATGCAAATGCTTTAATCTTTCTACAGCGTAATGCTCCATTCTGGATAGAAATGTTATGCATTTTGAAAATGTCATGCAGGCACGATGCAAATATGACGATGCATGCAATATGCTAATGCAGGCTCGAGCTGCCGGAGAGAGCTGGGTACAGAACCATTTCAGCAAAATAAATGCTGAAGGCGAGGCCAATTCTGTTGGGGATAAACCGGATATCACAGGATTATCCCAGCAAAATAAATGCTGGGAGAGTGAAATCAACTCCGCTGGGGATATTGGGAACTTAACTGAACACCTTGACGAAGTAATACCCTGCTGGGGTATGTAACTTTGCTGTGAAATAGCAGACATGCTGAATATGATTGGACTCCTCTGGGGAATAGCTTATCCGTACCAACGGTGAATTGGACTTTGCTGGAGACAATGGAGGGAGTCCTCCTGCGCTCTGATGAAGCTCGGATCTGGAAATTAATGCGCCAACACGGATGGGCTTCACAGTAATCGCAAACATGGGTTTGAGCTCTTAAGCTATCTTGCTGGGTCAGGTACAACTGACGCTGGAAAACATTCTTCCTGAATACACAGCCTTTTAGTTGAATAGTCGAGGGATAGTGACACGACTTCCCGTATTCGTCTCGCTTTCGAAAATCGATTGCATCTGCTCGAATAACTCTGAATGGCCTTGCTGGTACGGAGAAGACCAATCCTTTCTCTTCTGATATGCCCCAGCCTACGGGACCTCTGTGGGATAGTCCTTGAAAGGAAATCTGCAAATCTGAGCCTTGATGGTCTGATATAACATGCCTCAGCGTTCTGAACTTCTGAGAGATACTTCACCTCACCTGCTTCTCGCGCAACCTTTGCGCGCTTAAGATGGTCTGCCCCTGACTGCAATGACCTTGCCCCGATTATCTGATTCAGAGTAGTACCTCCTGACTACGACGTGTTCACCGAACCTCAACCTGATTGCCCCAGAATAACTGACTTCGAAAAGCTGACCTGACTGGGGATCACAATAAAGCTTGCCCCTGCTCTCGGAACATTCGGGCGTTCTGCATTCTATCTTGACCATACTTTCCATTGTAGGAAGCTTTTCTGCTGTCAAGCGCTTACTCGCAAGTAAAACAAGTTGTTCTGCATAAAAGATGTATTAATGCAACACATATGACAGCTTTGACATCCAATCTGTTCACTGGGAAAAGGAAAAATAGTTTACAGCATATAATGCACCAAACATTTATCAACATCAGTATCAACATCAGTACCAACATGGTAAGAGGAACCTTTTTTAGGAGTCAGAATCGACGCGACCTTTACCGGAGTATGCTTTCGAAACAACCTGCTTCAATTAGGACTTTTGGAGGCTGTAACGTGGTCAGGTTCATGGTTTTGAAAGAAAGGATAAAGGCTCAAAGTTTACTTTAACCCACCCATTCTCCTTGATGTTCTCCCATCCTACGTTCAGCTAATTCGACCTTAGCGCTCACCTCTCAGAGGCTGAAAGATAGGAGTGATAGCTCGAGAAACTTTCGGCTCTTGGAGTGATAGCTACTCACTTTTCGTCTTTGACACTTGAGGTCACACGACTCGTGTTTCCATCGAGGATTTTTCTTTTTCATCTTTTTCTTTTCATATCCCTAACTTTTGCCTGGACTGACTCCTTTTGAGTTTCTTTTGATTTTTTTAAGTCCAGCGGGATGCCCTCATTTTTGCCTAAGTCATTTGTTTTGAAGTTTTCTTGACTTAGCGGGCTTTTGATTTCTTTTTCGTTTTTTCGGACGAGTCGTGTGACACTGGTTGTCTGACTTTTTGGGAAATGAGGTGGCCGTCACACTCTTGATTGAACCATTGTGGTCTTTTAGGCACGACCTTTAGGGACGCGATTGATCCTCGAACGGACACTCCTTTTGCAACTTGGACGCTCGGTCAAATTAGCTAACACCTACCCTGCCCCAGGTTAAAATTGAGGTTTTTTCGTTCACAGAAAGAAACTCCTACTACAAGGCTCAAAGGGGTTGACAAGGGATTATCTTCCTTATGTCTCCGGTGTTTAGGGATTTGAAACAATGCTTGTACATCATCAGCAGGTTTTATTTCAAAAGCATACAATATCGGTAGTTGCATGTCGGTCATTTTCGTCATCCTCCCCAAATTCTTCTTAACCAAGTGTTGGACATTTGTAAAAACAGTTAGTGAACACGAATGGATTTAATCAAAACATGCATATTTATTTCATTATCATCAATTTGAATGAAAACAACAAGTTTTACAAACAAGTTTACAAATTCAAACAGGAAAGCAACTACAAATGTAAAGAAATGACAAGCTAAAACAAAGAAAATATGCTAGCTTCCGAGAACCGGGCTTTTGCATCTGCCCTGCTGCTGAACCAGCTATCTTTATTAGAGGCAATTCGATGTTGTCCTGATCTGCTTTCAACGACCCAGCCAAATTATAGAGCCCTTCCTCCTTCATTCAGATGATTTGGGGACCTCTTGGCCCGAAGCTGATTGCTGCACTATCAAGCAGATCCTGCACTTTGTGCTTAAAAGCATGGCAACCTTCTATATCGTGACCCGGGGCTCCAGAATGAAACTCACAGTGCTTGCTTGCATCATAACCAAACGGGGGAGTTCCCGTTATTGGTGCCAGAGTTCTTTTCTCTACCAAATTCAATCCCAACAATGTCTGCAACAACTCGGCATAGGTTGAGGGAGGCTTCTCAAACGCTCTTCTCGGTTTACTACCCTGGAATCTTCGTTGAACCTGCTGTGCCCCCTGCTGAGGCTGCTGCTGCTGGTATCGGGTTGACCCTTGAACACCCTTCGTAGCAAATGCAACATCGGTTTCTTGACCTTCAATGTACTGATTAACGCTCTCCTTATGCTTAACCATTTTCTTTCTTAGATCTGCCCCAGGAATAGGCAACAGTTGTGGGCCTGGAGATTCTGACACCATGGAGTCCAGGATACGCTTCTGACCCACTGCAGCTTTAGAAACATCTGTCATCTTAGCATCGACTGAGACAGGAGCAATATGCACAGATATGCCGCCCGGCGTGAATTCAATATCGTGCGAGTCAATCAAGTCTTGAACATTGTGCTTAAAAGCATGACAACCCTCGATGTCGTGCCCGAATGCCCCAGAATGAAACTCACATTGCTTATTGGCCTCGTACCCATGAGGAAACACTCTCGTTGGTGGTGCCAACGTTCTCTTCTCAACCAGATCAAACCTCAATAGGGTCTGCAAGAGCTCAGCATAGGTCATAGGTGGTGCCTCAAACATTCTCTTTGGCTTCCCTTCCTGGATCCTCTGTTGAGCCGGATGTATCTTCTGTTGCTGCTGCTCAGGTTCCACATGCACAGGTGGCGCGAGCTTCTTCATTGCGGCTTCAAATAGCTGATCGTCTTCTTTTCTAAGCACATTCTTGACTACCTCCATGATCAAGCTCATTTGGGTCTTCAGCTGACTGTTCTCCTCCTTGAGAATCTTCTGCTCCAGACGCATCTCTTGCATGTCTCTCATCATCTGCCCCAGCTGGCTTCGGACTTCAATCAATTCGAACTGATTCTGTTCCATATCTCTGAAGGAGTTCCTGCAACAAACTGGATGATGAGGAAATAAGGCCCACGGTTCTGATATACCTGCTAAATGATAATGCAGCGCAGAAAGCAAACACATATTCACAACGAGATAAAGAGAAACTCAAGCTATAAGCATACAGGCAAACATCTCCCACATATGTACAACCAACAAGATCAGCAGGTAAGCACAACTGAGTATGAATATAATGACCCCAGCCAACAATCCTGGTGGTGGTCGGCAGACACTAATGCACAAAAGCTAAACGGGTTAGGCAGAGAAAACAGATGCGACACCCGGCACAGAAACCTCTAGAAACTTCTCCCATATTCAACTGAACTTTCTGATTGACAATCTTCAGAGCACACACTTCCTGTGGAGTCTTCCATGACATTAACTGATGAACCCCCACAACTGGAAGATGGAAAATCATTAATCTGAAAAAAACCCTGAGAAGTGATGCAAATACAGCTAGAGTCTAACAGATCTTGAATCTGACTTCTAAGCACCTTACAATCATTGGTGGAATGCCCCTGTGCCCCAACATGGTACTCACAGCGAGCGCTGGCATCACAACCTGGAGGATACGGTGGAATCACCGGCTTAGTCTCTTTCGGCACTATCAATCCGCTTCTGACCAGATCTGGCAACAACTGACTGTACGACACCGGTAGCTGAGTAAACTGCCTTTCATGCTTCCTTGGCCTTCGTGGGGCATGCTGACGCGATCGGCGATAGGATGATCGTTGACTTGAAGTGTCTGAAAACTGATCCTGAGATGCTAGAGATTCTGAGGTGGCGTCATCTCCTTCCCACTCTTCTTGGGAACTGACAACTGACTCAATCTTATTAACTGGGACGTAAGGAACACCTCGAAACTTTCCACTCCTGAGTCCTCTCTCAACAATCTCTCCCAGCCTCATCAGGCCCACAAAGCTTGTGCAACTGAACAATTTGTCAAAATAGTGGCCTTTCAAAGTACCCAAGAAGATGTCAACCAGTTCTCTTTCCGGAAGCGGTGGTTGAACACTAGCGGACAATTCTTTCCATCTTCGCAAATACGCTCTGAACGATTCATTCTCCTCCTGAGACAATTCTTGCAGATCTACGAGACTAGGAGTCAAATCCAAGTTGTAATCGTACTGCTTCATGAAAGCTCTGGCTAAATCTACCCATGATCGAATCTGATTACCCTCTAATTGCACATACCACCTTAAGGATGCCCCAGTCAGGCTATACTGGAAGCAATGGATCATCAATTTGTCATTTCGCACAAACGAAGTCATCCTTCGACAGAACATCATCAAATGCAGCTTTGGACAGCTATCTCCCCTGTATTTTTCGAATTCCTGCATTTTGAACTTGTACGGCAACACCAGGTCAGGAACCAAACACATGGCTACAGCATCCAGGTTAACGGCATCTTTCGCTTCCAAGGCTTTCATTTGCTCTTCCAACACTCGGAGTCTTCTACCATCGTCAAGAGCTCTTGGGTCTACTAACCCGGTCACTGGAATATCTCTTCGGTAATTCATTGCGGGGAAAGCAACACATTGATTGTTAACAGGAGGATAATGTTCATTTTGGGCAACAAACTGCTCATGTCGATCTCGGTTCTCAACAGTTGGCTGTACAACTTGGTCTGCAGTAAGATTGTTCGCTTGCGGGAAGCCTTCCATAGAATCATACTGATGGTTGGACGCCACAGTAAACCCTGCCTGGGTGTCAGGAACCTGGAAATTGCCTTCAGCCATAGCTGCCAATTACCCGTAACCGACTATGCTGCTTGATTCTGCTCAAATCCGCTTCAGCCCCTTGGTCGTCTTCACTCTTGCCTCAAACAATTCCCCGAGAATCACTTTCTGGTGAAAACAAAGGCTGGATAAGTGCTCTGACCTGCTAGAGAAATGCTATGCAGTATGATTTATGCAAACAGAAATACAAAAATGCTAACGTGCATGTGTGCATTGGAGATATTTTCCCTCCAATTCCAGTGTCAGTGGTAGCGAGACGAGATAAACCATAAAGACAATATTTGGAAAAACCCTCATATATTGATTAGAATAACTGTCTTGTCAAGAAGTTACATAACTATGCTCCATACAGCTGATATGATAAAGAGGATCCCAGCCAACATGCCTGGTGGTGATCTCAACACAACAGAATACAAGAGAGAAATCAAATACGGGTACGGTTGCGGAAGTCCTCGACCATCTTCTTTGTCTCTGCATGATCCGGTTGATAAATCAAACCTTCTATCAGCCGATCCCTCTTCCTGACCGTCCCCTGGATGTCTCTGACAAAGTCTTCCCAAGCCTTATCATTGGCACCGCCCCCAGGTTTAGGTCTCTTGGCATCTGCTCTATGCTGGAAATCTTCCAAATTCTTCATGGCATCTGTCAGCTTGCGCTCGGCCTCGTATCGGCGACAGGCTTCTTCTTCAAGCTCTTCATTCTTCACCTTGACCTGTTCTTCTAACTGAGCAATCTGTGTCTTCAGCTCTTCTTCTCGCTCCTTGCGCTTGGTCATAGTGAGATCCCAGTGCTCTCTGAACTTGGCTAGCTTTGTGTAGGCCCTTTCCAGCTCTTGCTTCTTAGTGGCCAACACACTACTAACTGAGTCTACATCTAACTCCAGACGCTTCTTGGTTTCAGTCAATTCCAATAACGTAGTCTTTAGATGTTTCAGAGTTTCAGCCTGTTGCTTGGAAAAGTATCCTGTTTCAATCTTTTCATGCCGAAGCTGGGCATTCTCCTGCTCTAAAGCCTCTTTAGCCCTTGCTAGCTCTTCTTTCTCCGCCATCAGCTGCTTGTAGACCTGAATGTCCACGGTGGTAGGCTCCTCTACCGGAGAAGGATGCAATGGCTGAACCGCTGGATACGGCATAAGGAATTTCACAGCTCGCTCACGAATCCATTCTACATATGGGCTAGGAACTCGAGTATCCCCTCTGCTACCTGAAAGCTTCCCTCTCTTGTGCAAGTTTTTCCAGGCTTTCTCAAGTTTGGTCAGCATCCCTTTCCCTATTGCCCCGGTGAGATACAGAGATTCCTGTATCTCCTCGGGCTTTGGCGCTCCTTGAGGTACATACCCGAATTGCTTGATCAATAAGGAAGGGTTATAGTTGACACAACCTTTCCTTCCTATCAACGGAACATTCGGGAATCCTTCGCCTTTGAGTATGACTTCAGCTCCAAATACCTCTTTGTTGACCCATACCACGTTCTCAGCAGTCAATCCCATTAAGCGCTCGGGCCATCCTAGAGAATTGATAGAGGTGACAAAAGGGCCTGACTTAGGCATATGACTGGTGAACCACCTGCATAGGAGAGGTACACAGCAAGACACATTCCTTCCTCGTCGCTTTTCATTCTGGTAATGGGTTGAATGGTGGATATCTCCCAGCAAAGTAGGGACTGGGTTCTTCGCAGCCAAAATATAGAAGGCATCAGAATCAACAAAATCAGGAATGTTCGGGAACAGCACGATGCCATAAACACATACAGCAAGGATGACGTCAAAAACACCCCAGCTACCCTTCTGGGCATATTCCCGAGCCTTCTCCACCAAGACATCCAACGAAAATCCCCATACATCTCCTCTTCTGATCATCTTCCCAGACAGCTCAGACTCTTTCAAACACAGGATGGCAGAAAACTCAGCCAGCTTAGGCTCAGCGTCCGTACGATAAAAAGGCATCTGCTCACGGATCGGTATATCCAGAAGTGCAGAGTACTCCTCCAGGGTAGGAGCCAAAACGAAGTCGGGAAATACAAAACACCTGAGCTCCGCGTCGTAAAACTGTAACAGAGTATAGATGCCGCTGGTCTCGTAGGCAGATGGCTGATAAACGTAGGTCAGAATCCTCCCATATCTCTTTCTGAAGTCACCCATTCCCCTCTTCTTAGCAATAGCAATCAACTCTAACAATAGACTGATATTCGGCGACGGAAACTTATAGGGCAATACTCTCTTCAGGTTTTCCATGTCTTGCTAGGAACAAACACCAGAACTGGAAGGGAAAATATGTACCTGCAACACACACACGTTAGTTGAATGCAAATGGTAATGCAATGATGCAATATGATAAATAATGCAATCTGTGAACACAGGGGCTGTGCTGTAGCCTGAAAAGGAATATCTCTGTGATCAAGAACAGAAAACCAACACGATCATCAGAATCTCATGCCACTAACTACCATCTGATACTCAAAATATCAATCCCCTGGTAAGAAAACCATCTGAACCTCTGTATCTGACGAGAATACCATCTGATAATAGCCTCAACCTCAGATAAGAAACCCATCTGACCCAGACAACACACCTGGAGATGAATCAAGAACACCATCTGATAACTACTGAATCATGGTTTCTGAAGGCCAGTTTTCCTGCAATAACCCAGTCCCTCTCACAGGTAGGATAGACCTAATCCACGGACAAAGGTACGGCATCCTATGCGGTTATCAGCGTCACAGACTTTCATGAATGACGATACGATTCCCAGAAGGAGTGGCATCATCAAGTCATGAAGAGGCCTCACTTAGCTGATTTCCAAATGATCGGTCCCCAGAGTCGACAACCCTCACGTCTGGACTCCCCTCAGATCCTCAGGACCGGAAAGGAGCACCTCTGCAAGAATCTCGTCTGAGCGCAGATTTTCGTAGGGAACTGTGCCTGCTCAGCAGACAGGTTCGTCTACTACTTCTCCGCAACTATATCTAGGTGTGTACTCAAGCCCAGGTCCGGCTTTTCACTCACAGTAACCTCCCTTGCCCACAGCAATAATTACAATGATATAATGCTGGAAAATAAATGCGGAAAGGTAAAGGTACAGAAAAGCAAAGTGCAGAAAAGTAAAACACAATATGCACAACACCCAACCAATAAACATCCAAGCGCTAGGATTGACTCGCGTAGGGGATGGTAAACGGTCCCAGCATAAGGGATGGGAAAAGTCCCTAGATGCTATAAGTCCCCAGGAGAGTCGCCAGCTGTCGCTACTGCGAAAATCGGCGCCGGCTTGACAGGAGAGTCGCCACCGTGCGTTATTTATCCCTCAGAGCGGGAAAGGAAACGCTCGAAGTAAACCTCGCAAAGACGGGAAAAGGTATGGTCATCGCAACCATAGCCTGGATTCGGGAGTCGGTTACGCAAGGGGAAGGTATTAGCACCCCTCACGTCCATCGTACTCGATGGGATCCACGCTTGGTGTTTATAGGTAAAAGGGTGTGTTATCTATCTACGCTAATGGCTGGTCTGAAAAGAAAATAAAAGGACAGGACTCGACAGAACATACGGTGTTCTGGGCCTACGTATTCCCTCGTGCTATGGGAAAGTCAGAGTCAACGTAGTTCGACTTCCTACGTCTAAACGGGGAAAAGGTTGCTCGCCAGGACATCGCGTCCTGTGCCTACGTACTTCCACACAGTATGGAAGATCAGAGCAAACGTAGTTCGACTAACTACGGGTAAACAGGGGCTCTCACACAGCAGTGAGAAAACAAACTGGTCTCTAAGGCTCGGGAACCTACAAATACGATCTGGTCTCAAATGCACTCGGGCAAGAGAAAAGGATAACAATTAGTCGTTAGCGGGAAAGCCTCGATCGCACAGCCGCGAGAGAACAAAGGTTAGTTGTTAGTGTGCTCGCTAGGATATCGCATCCTATGCCTACATATCTTCGTCTGGAACGAAGAATCAGAGCAGCTGTAGTTCGGCTAACTACGGATCAAGCTACTCAAAAGCTCCTACAGAAAGGAAAGGGAAACCCTAGAACTATAGCTGAGAAACGGGGGAATCTACCTACTGCTATCACACCTGGTTGACCATCCTAATGTCTATCATAACAACTCCGCAGCGGAGAAGTCAGAGCTCCTAAGGGATCATGGCAACAGGACCAAACTACAAACAAGAAACTGCAAAGTAAAGGAATACTGAAAATATGCATGAATGCAACAACTAGACAAACAAGGCACAAAGGCCGCAAACTACAGAGGCAAGGGAGCTCAGCTCTACCGAATACCAACAAGCAAAGCCACGCAATAACAAACAAGCAGAAGGAGGACCACCTCAACTTCTCATGCACACAAAGTCTACTTTTAAGATGCACCTACTCAGAACTATCTAGATGAATACCTAAGTCTAATGCAACATAACATCATTCAAGTCAAACAATCCAAAGAGACTAACCCTGAGCAGGGCCTCTATCTACAAAACAAGAAGCTACTCCTGGGCAAGGCCCCCTAATAAACCTGAGACAAACTCCTAATCTATCTCTAAACAGAACTCTATACAACACCTTAAGCAAAAATCTAAGCAAACTCTAATCAAAACCTTAAGCAAGAGGAATCAATCCCAGTCTCCAAGCTTCAGAACAAACTTACCAGAGAAAGGAAGCTAAGCAGACAAGCCCATAGTGCTTTCCTCAGGAAAGTACCAGGAGGTTACTACTCAGGAGTCATATCCTATGCGGCTCAACAACTGTGATCAGTTTACATTCCTCCTCAGGAGAAATTAAACTCACATGAAGGCTCCGGCATCACTGGATACTTGAGAAATACCTATATGCACTATGGGAACTAAGTGAACAGACTCATAGGACCTTCCTCAGGAAAGTACTAGGAGGCTGACACTTAGGAATCGTATCCTACGTGGCTCAACAACTGTGATCAGTTTACACTCCTCCTCAGGAGAAATTAAACTCACCAGTTGGCTCCAACATCATTGGATACTTGAGAAGTCCTAGATAAACTAATGGAACTAAGTGAATAGACCCATAGGACCTTCCTCAGGAAAGTACTAAGGGGCTTCCACTTAGGAATCGTATCCCATGTGGCTCAACAACATGTGATCAGTTTACATTCCTCCTCAGGAGAAATTAAACTCACAAGTTGGCTCCGACATCATTGGATACTTACGAAAGAGGTGAGAAGAATGAATGAAAGTCATTCATAGTGCCTTCCTCAGGAAAGTACCATACACTCCCTTCAAACTTCAGGATCTCGAACCTCACAAACAGACAACAAACTCCTAGACTAAGCCTCAATCCACTGCCTCTCTGCAAGCTCCAACAGGACTTCAACCAGCTCCTATCCTTGAGAAGAACCCACAGGCCAACAAACCACAAGAGACTATCTCTGAAGTTCAACCACAGTTGAACTTCAAAGTCAGAAGTCATCTAGACTTCTCCTATCTTCAGGCTCTGACAAATCATATCAGGACACCCTACAAAAATCTAATAAAAATCTATGGGAAACCTACATGGCTCTAGGATATCATACTGAAAAATCAGAACAGAATTCAACACCAGATGAAAGAACTAAAATCAGCAACACAGACATATCCACAGACCAATTATTCAACATCAATAACAGTGAAAAAATGCAATTAAAATGAAAATGCATGATTAAGCTAATGTTTCTGCACTATAAAATTCTACACTGAATTACGAGTCTACAGAAAAAAGAACGGAATTATTTGACTAAATCTACCATTTTTTATGAATTTTCTAATTATATGCATGCATTAAAAATATTAAAAACATCAATTAAATGGAAAATATACAAAAAAATAACAAACAAAAATAAAGTGACATTTTTATTTTTATTTAATTTTCTAAGAATTATGATGAAATGGTAGAAAGAAGAAGAATTAAAAAAATCACTTGTTTACATTTATTATGAATTATTTAATATGCAAGGAAAATAAAAGAAATTGAAAGAAATAAAATTGAAATAAAACTGGAGGGGGGTTTAAACAGTAAGGAATTCAATTCATTCTACATTGGGCCCTGAAGATGGGGGGTGCTAACAGCACTGGGCGCAGGGCCCAAACTTATTATCCAGAAAAAGAACAAAAAAACTGAACTGAGCGCAGGGGGGGTGCAGCGCTAGCAACTTCTTCAGTTCATGTTATTATGGGCTTAGATGAGGGGGTGCTGTTAGCAATCAGGGCCTAAGGCCCAAATCAAAACAAACAGATCTCACACACGGGGGGGGGGGGGGGGGGGGGGGGGGTAACGAGTAAACTGGGGTGGTCCTTCAGAAAATACATTTGGGCCTAAGCCCAATACGCTAACCCTAATCCAATCATCTGCTGGACAAAACCAAAATCCCTCTCCCAAACCCTAATTACTGTTCATCAAACTGCTTAGCCGTCTCCTTTGTTCCCTCTCTGCAACTCATCCTCTCAAACACTTCCTGAAACCTTACCACCTACTCTCCCACACGACCTCACACAGATCAAACGAATCAGCACACAATTGTCTCACCGTTCTCTCACAAATCAAACCCAAACCCTAATCAAACAGTCTACCCAAATCGAAGCTACATTCATCAATGGCGATGGAGATATAACGAAGAGAAGACAAACCTGGGTTTACGCGAGGGGAACGAGGGATCTCTGAAGATCTATGTAGGTATCAGGCGCGCGTTGTTGAAGAACGAAGAATCTGGATCTGTGAAAGTTCTTGGACGAGTTTTAGCTTGAACGATAAAAGGATCTGGAGATCCATGTTGACGAATGCTGACGAAGATTGTTGGTGACGATCATGTTCAAGAGCGACGATGAACTTCTTGGAAAGTGGCGTTGGAAGATGAATACGCTGATGAAACGCATGAAGGTCGTCAACGATCTGGAGCTTCTACGAAGATCATTGGAGGTCTTCGAACATGTTGAAGGTTGAACAATTCCTGGATATGGCCGGTGAAGACTGTTTGAAAAAAACGGATGAACTGAAAATTTCTGGAGACGTTCTGAGGAGGATCTTCAAAGATCTGGAGGATCGTTGTTGATGTTGATCGGTGGTAGCTGATGAACGGAGAAGAAAGAGGAGAGGATTGGATGTTGGTGAAGACGATGGGAAGTTGATCGGAAGAAGAAGATGAGTTTCTGGGGATTCGTATGAAGTTTCAGGCGAAACTTGAGGTTTCCGGCGAGGGATCAGATGAAGGTGACGGAAGAGATCGGAGGAAGAAGATGAAGAAAGGAGGATTTCTGGAGATTCTGGGTGTGAAACGAATTCCGGCGAGCCGTTGCGGTGGCCGGAATACGTTGGGGGTCACCGGCGGTGGGAGGTTACGGCGGATGCATGGCCGCCGGTGAGGTTTCTGGTGAAGCTCCGGTGATAGCTGTGGGGTGACAAGTGGCGCGCATGCACAGAGAGAGAGAGAATGGAGGACAGCTGGGTGGGACGCGTGGCGTGGATTCTGAGAGAGTCTCTGAGTGTAACGTGGGCCCTCCTGAGTGGGACGCGTGGGACCTTATATATGCTGACAAGTGTCCCTTTGGCCAAAAACCTGCACCAAAAAAGCATTGGACTGACCAGATGTTGGGCCTCAGAAAAAAAGCACTCTGGCCCACACGAAAATGACAACAAAAACTGTAAAAAAAACTGGATTAAACTAAACCTGATTAATGTCTAATTAACACTAATTAATCTAATGATTGACTAATAAAACTCTAAACAAAAATTAAGCCCTAATCAAATCTAGAAAGATTAAAACTCTAATTACTCTATTCAAGCCTAATTAAATCTAAAAAAACAATTAACCTAATTAAACTCTAAAAAGTGATTAAAAGTCTAATTAATTCTATATCAACCTAATTAAATCTAAAAATGATTAAGAACCTAATTAACTCTAAATCAATCTAATTCCTATTAAAGTTCTACCATCACTTAATATCTATTAAAATCTATCATTAATAAAAGAAAACTATATTATTTTCTATATTATCTAAAAAACAATTAAACCTATTTTAAAATCTATACAAAATTCTAAAAATGATTTAAAAACAATTAAACCTATTTTAAAATCTATAGAAAAATTCTAAACTATTAACATCTATTAGTAATAAAAGAAAAACTATATTCTCCTTTTTCTTTATTATTCTAAAAACTATTTAAAATCTTATTTATTCTAAAAATCTATTTAAAAATTCTATAAAATCCTAAAAAGAGAATTAAACTATTAAAAAAATACAAAAACCCTATTTAAACTCCAGAAAAATCTGTAAAGCCTATTAAAAATTCACAAAAGTCTATTAAACCCTAAAAATGCAGATGAATGCAAATGACCCCCCATAAAAGAGCGCACGAGACCAGATCGAATCGAACAGAGATCCCCGGGCATCAGAATATCCTCAAAATCACTGTGCAAGCTAAGAATCACTGAGGAGCGCACAATTTCCTGAAAATAAAACCCTGGTGATCTGGACTGGATCTGCCATATCTGATAGACGAAAAATCAAGCTGTAAACTCTGATATCCTCCGTTTGCACAAAAATCATCTGTCTGATTTGCGAATATGAATTTAAACCACGAGTCAGATAGGAGAACCGGTTGGTCAAATTTTAGGGTGCAACACGTCACAATACACTTCCAACCCATATGACCATGGGACTGCCTTTGTGCTTTCGTACGGGATTGGTTCGGCCTTAGTTATGGTGATCGGCGGTCGCTGAGCCAGTGCTGTTATAGTGATTGTCTTTCGAGGAATCGTTACAGTGGCCACATCACTCTGATTATCTGCTACTGCCCCTGCAGGCTCTTCAATTGCTGCTCGGTCAAACTGCAATGTGCCTCCATCAATTAAAGCCTGAATGCCTTTCTTCAAATCGTCACACCCCCCAGCTAGGGTCCAGCATTCTAAGCAGTACTCGTCACAACCCGGATAGACACCCCCTTGTAATAATCTGCTTTTTATCTCGCTCAGCGGCGTCTTTAAATCATCCACTCTCGTAATCAAATTCAAACCTTCGTCAGTCAGAATGGCGTTTGCCCCATGATTAGGCATGGGCTTCTGCACTATATTCGGACCTGCCGTTCCGAAATTGATAGCCTTATTGTCCAAAAGATCCTGCACAACATGCTTAAAATCATGGCAACCCTCTACATCGTGGCCTGGAGCCCCAGAGTGGAACCCGCAGTGCCTGTTTGCATCATAACCATACGGAGGAGTTCCCGTTATCGGTGCCAGAGTTCTCTTCTCTACCAGGTTCAAACCCAACAATGTCTGTAACAAATCAGCATACGTTGAGGGAGGCTTCTCAAACACTCTTCTTGGTTTACCACCCTGGAATCTTCGCTGAGCAGGCTGTGCCCCCTGCTGTGGCTGCTGCTGCTGCTGCATTGGCTGCTGTTGAAACGGTTGTTGTTGTTGAAATGGATGCTGCTGGAACGAAATAGTAACACTCGCCACCTGTTGCGGCTGATTATATTGGTTCCGACCTCTGCCTCGGCCTCGGCCCCCAAACACTGCGCTTGCCTCGCCCTGAAGGCGCCCACCAAAAGCCTTCCTATTACTGCCAGATGCAGTTGATTCCTCAGCCTGGAATTGGCCTTGCTTAATGTTGTTTTCAATCTTTTCTCCCATCAGAATTAAGTCTGAGAAACTGGCCAAAGATGTGTGAAACAACTTGTCATAAAACATGCCTGTGAACGTTCCGATAAACATGTCATTCATTTCCTTGTCTTCTAAAGGAGGACGGACCCTGGCAGCCATGTCGCGCCATCTTTGCGTATATTCTTTAAAGCTCTCGCCCTTCTTCTGAGACAGCCCTGTCAATTGGACCCGATTGGGCGCCAAGTCGCTGTTATACTTGTAGTAAGCTACAAAGGCCTCTGCTAGCTGCTTCCATGTCTTTATATTGGTTGGCTCCAACCCCATGTACCACTCTAGGGAAGGGCCCGACAAACTATCTTGAAAGAAATGCATTAGCATTCTCTCATCAGTTGAGTACGCAGACATCTTTCTGTAATAAGCCCGTACGTGCACTTTCGTACAGGTGTCCCCTTTATACTTATCAAACATAGGAGCTTTGAATTTGATTGGCACCCTCAAGCCAGGTACCAGGCCCATTGTTGACATGTCTAAGCCCACAACACTTTGGTTCAGGACCCCCCTCATCTGCTCTTCTAGCATTCTGATCTTCTGGGAGTCATCCATCGGTCCTTCGAAACCTCCGCCGGAGAAAGCGTCCTCCTGCTGATCTTCTTGCCACATACCATTCCCAGCTCCATACCCATCGTACACATTATTACGGCCAGCTCTGATCTGATTCATCACCGGGCCTCACCCTCTGTTGTCGTACCCCTGAGCAACTCCAGCAGGCCCAAAAGCCATTAGCCCAGCGCCGTTTCCATTTCCGCAACCTCCGTAACCCTGATTGGTCACACCAAAGCCGTCCTGCCCAAAGCCTTGAGCATTGAACCCATATTTCCCAGCATTATCGAATCCCTGATCATTGAACCTGAATCCAGCATTGCCGAAGCCGTTGCCTCCCATATTATCACCCATGTTGATATCACCAAGCCCAACGTTATGGACAGCAGTCTCGTTTCCAACTCCGACGTTACCGTTCCCAGCAGCGGTAGCGTTGTTGACATTAGCAGCAGGTATATTGACTACAGGTGGAGCCACTGGTGTGGGAGTGCCATCCCCATGAACAGTGTCGACTCACACAGACTGATGATCCTCGTTACCGTGACCAGCATTTCTGACCAACAGAGGCTGCACCATGGCTTGCAGGTTCTCCTGACCTTTTGCAATAGCTTCCATGGTCTGCATAAAGAGAGCTAGCTTCTCGCGCACATCTTGCATCTCGTTCTGCATTTGATCCATGATTCTTCGACAGTTGGTGCGAGTGGAATATTTGTGCGGGCGCTGATCTGCAATCCTGAAAATACCTGGTACAGAGCAGGAAATAAGATATCATCCCATAATTACCTGTAATGCAAATATGAATATGAATGCAATGCAAGGTGTGTCTGTGCATTGGGGAATGGCATTCCCCGATTCTAGTGCGAAAGTGCCAGTGTGGTGACAGTGTTAGCAATACAAAGATCGGAGCTGAATCACAGAAAGCCTCATATATTGCAAAGAAATCCAATGAGCCAAGAATACAATATCACTGAGTACAATGAAAGGCATGACCTCAACCAACAATCCTGGTGATGGTCAGCACTATGCAAATAAAGCATACAAGTTAATACATGAAGTGATCAAGCACTCCCATAAGTCTGGTACTCTTCTATTAACTTCTTGGTCTCTGGATGACCTGGTCTGGTAAGCAGCCCTTCAACAAGTTGGTTCCTTCTCTTGAGAACACGGCGTACGTCACCAACAGTTTCCTCCCATGCTCCTTCTCCGAAGCGATCTTCTAGTTTACGCTTCTGAGACGCAGCTTCATCCCTGCCTTTGATGGCCTTGTTCAGTGCATTCTGGAGACTATACCGGGTCATCACTTCTTCTTCACACTTCTTGATGCTGGACTTCAACTGCTCTTCGAGGTCGGAAATTTGCTGCTTCAACTTATCTTCCCTCTTATTATTGTTGGTGAGCGTGGCATTCCAAGTCTTATTGCAAGAAGAGATTTCTCGGTGAGCGATGTCAAGTGCTTTCTTTTTGGATTCCAGCATGTCATGGGAGCTTCTGAACTCTTGCCCCAGACGTTCGCGCTTCTTCTTCTCCTCAGTCAACTCAGCCCCTAGTCTGTTCACTAGCTCAATCTGCTGTTGGAAAGCATGCACGACCTTGTTTTTCTCACTGCGTATCTGGGCTAGCTCTTGCTCTAACCCTTCATTGATCTTCATCAAGGCTTCTTTTTCTTTCACAACTTGCTCGTAGGCTTCCCTAGAAACAGTAGTTGGCTCTGCTACCGGAATAGGAACAAGGACTGGTGCATCTGGAAATGGCATCCGCAACTGACTTGCTCTCTCCTGGATCCAAACCCTGTAAGGTGCATAAGCCTGACAGTCATTCTTCCCTAACAGCGGCTTCCCTCTTTGGTTAATACACGTCCAGGCATGCTGCAGCTTGGCTAATAACTCCCCCTTCAAATCTCCGATGAAGTACAGAGATTCCTGTACTTCCTCCTCTTTTGGTGGGTTCTTCAGCGCATATCCGAACTGACGAACAAACAGAGATGGGTTGTAATTGATACACCCTTTTCTTCCTATCAACGGAACATTAGGGTACCCAGAACAACTGAAGATAAGCTCAGATCCCAGCAGATCTCTATCAAACCATTCAACGTCTTCAGAAGATAGTCTCATCAGGCGCTATGGCCAGCCAACTGGGACTGCAGTCTCTATGACAAATCTTCTCTTAGGAAGGTGGCTCTCAAACCACATACCCAGCAATGGTACACAGAAATGAACATTCTTCCCTCTTCCCTTCTCATTCTTGTAATGCAGCGAGTGGTAGAAATCTCCGAGCAAGGTAGGTACAGGATTACCAGCGGCAAACAAGTAGAAGGCGTCGAAGTCCACAAAATCCGGTACATTGGGAAACAATACTATGCCGTAAATGCACAGAGCCAACACAACATTGAAGGCAATCCAGCACCCACTCTTGGTGTACTCCTGGGCTTTACCAATCAAGAACTGGAGCGAGAAGCCTGGAACTCCACGGGAAACAGTAGTCAACAGTTCAGAAGCATCCATATGCAAAGCTTTTGCCAAGTCCTCCGGCTTGGGCTTAGCGCCAGAATGAATGAATGGAACCTTGTTCTGCACTGGTAGCTCAGTAAATTCCACATACTCTTCAATGGTAGGCCCCAGAATAAAATCAGCAAACGTAAAACATCTCAATGCGGGATCATAGAATTGCATCAAGGCATACAGCCCATCTAGCTCCATCTCCGTGGGTTTGCGCACCAATCTCAATAATCTTCCATAGCTCATTCTGAAGCTCCTACGAACATCCTCATCAGCCAGAGAGATCAACCCAAGCAGGGGAACAACATCAGGAGTAGGCAATTTGTAAGCAACTGTCCTCCTTAAGCTGGCCATGACCAATCACTCAGAAATTCGGACACTAGAACTAGGGAAATGCAAATGCACCTGCAGCACAGACACACGTTAGTGGGGATGCAATGATGATGAGTATGCAGATAATGCAATGCAAGTAACATGCAACAGGGACCAACTGCCGTAGCTGAATAGCCTGAACCATATCAAGAAGTCCCAGGTAGACTCTTTAGAAGTCCTCAAACCCTGGTCTCAGATAGACCTAAAACAAAGCTCCAACAATGGTCTCTGACAGACCTCAAACCATAACTCCAACTGGTCTCTGGTAGACCTCAAATCATATCTCCAACTGGTCTCTGACAGACCTTAGAACTCTCCAAATGGTCTCTGTCAGACCTCAGAACTCTCCAACTGGTCTCGGACAGACCTCGGAACTCTCCATAAATACTCAAGATCTCTGATCAAGAAATAACCGGTATCTGAAGGTCTAGTTACCTGCATAACCCCAAACCCTCTCACAGGTGGATGTCCTAGTAACTGACAAAGGTATGGCATCCTATGCGGTCGTCGGCGTCACAGACTTTCAGGGTTGATGATACGATTCCCAGAAGCAGTGGCATCATCAAATCCTGAAGAGGCCTCACTTAGCCAACTTCCAAATGATCGGTCCCCAGAGTCGACAATTCAACTAACCAGCAACCCACGCCAACCAAAGGAAGGGCCAGGAGGCCAACCAGAGGAACCTCGTCTGAGTGTAGATTTCGCGGGACACCAAGGCAAGCAAAGCAAGAGGGCGCCCACTAATCTCTACTCTAAGTCTAAGGTGCACTCAAGCCCAGGTCCGGCTTCTCACTCAATATTAGAACACCCATCACAACCCCCAAATACAACAATAATGACAATAATAATATGCTGGAAGTAAAGGTCAGAAATATAAATCCATACAAAATCCTCGACGGGAAAACAAGCGTTAGGATTGACTCTCTTAAGGGACGTTGGATCCCAAATGCATAAGAACTATCGCAGTCCTTAGCAGCCAGGGGACGTTGGGTCCCCAGCAGAGTCGCCAGCTGTCGCTACTGCGAAAATCGGCGTCGGCTGAACAGAAGAGTCGCCACCGTGCGTTATTTATCCCACGGGAGGGAAAGGAAACGCTCAGAGTAAACCTCGCACAACACGGGAAAGGTATGGTCGTCGCAACCAAAACCTGGATTCGGGAGTCGGTTACGCAAGAGGAAGGTATTAGCACCCCCTCACGTCCGTCGTACTCGAAGGGATCCACGCTTGTTTTCGGGTACGGATTGTTATTCTATCTACTCTATAGGTCAGGGGTTAAAAGAAAAGAAAATGACTCGGCAAAGTATCGCACTTTATGCCTACGTATTCCCGTCTGGAACGAGAAATCAGAGTCAACGTAGTTCGCCTAACTACGGGGGAGGATGGGTGAAGGTTGCTCACTAGGATATCGCATCCTATGCCTACGTACTTCCACACAGCATGGAAGATCAGAGCAAACGTAGTTCGGGCCACGGAAGACACAGATTTGTCTGTTTTGATTGTTTTTATTCCTTCTGAAAAAAGGTTTTTCTGATTACTGGTCCAAGCGGACAAAAATGACGTTTTGATGAGTTCACATTCTTTTACGGAAGAACTGTCTTTTATTGTGTTTGAAATCTTATTGTGTTTCTCAGTTTGTTTTGAGAAAGAAGAGATAGAACTCTAACCTACGGTTGCGAAGGGAATCAAACTAACCTAATGTTATCATGCATGGGTTAAGACCTAATGTCTATCATGCTCCTCTCTTGCACAGAGAGAAACAGAGATCCTAAGGGAATAGACGGAAACAGAAACAATAGCAAATATATACAGTAAAGCAGTAAAATGCATGGATGCAGCAATACAAGCGAGGCAAGGGAGTCCCACTCAACCTCGAACCTAGAAAACAATAGGCAAAAGTGAACAGGACTTCACTTTCAACCCAACAGGTTAACAGCAAACAATACAGTCCAGAAAACCAATCAATACATCAGAAATGAATAACAACTAAAATAAACAGCCACAGCAGCTCTGCATCAACACCTATCTTCAAGTCATCTCCAATCAGCCATAAGCTTCAGCAAGCCTCAATCTCCATCTCCATAGCCTTCAAGCAAGGTCTTTGTCATCAATCTTCAGTCTACAATGGCTTTTCTTCAAGTCTCAAACCTCCAGGATGAGGGATCAATCACAAGAGTGAATTGGGTGTTAAGCAATTAGTTGACTACCAAGGGTGGCAAACAAACTGCTACTAACACATAAGATATTTTCTCTCAAGAGTTCTATCCCTTAGACAGTAGCACCAAGCCTTCCAAAGGAAGGGGGTGAGTGTCTTAGAGAGACTCTGCATCACAGAGAAGAACGGAGGCAATCAAGACCTTCCATGTTTGAGAATCAAGTTGACTACTCTAGGGCTCTGCCTAACTCCTAGATCCTACAAACTTCAATAGCTGCCAGCACAGAATCTCCTCATTAACTCAGGAAGTTGGTCTTCAGTCTATGATCTTCAAATGGGCTTCATCATCACCAGTCTTCAGCTCTCCCAATCCCCAGGCAATCCCAATACCCACACAGCCAAATCATAATCCCCAGAGAGGGCACACCACACCAGTCAAGCAAATATAGACAGTATACTAATAGCAGTAGGGGAATCCTAATGTTTTCTAAGGGATCTAATAACTACCCCTAACCCCTATAGTCCCATACCCCAAAAATTCAATCTCTAACTCCTAAGGGAAATGAACTTATTCACCTATGTTGTCACCTAAACCCTAATTTTGTTCATGTTGTTCACATCTAATCAAATCAACTAAAATTAAGTCCTAAAAATATGAACTAAATTTTATATACAATCTAACATTATCTACTAACCAACCTAAAAAGAATGGATTAAAAATATTAAAGCATCTATTCAAACTAAAATCACCAAATCCATGTATCAAACTAAACATTATTTACACCTATTTAAAAGAAAAATATGCCAAAAATATTAAAATAAAATGAAATGCCAAATTTTTTATGTGATATTTTTCTTGACAAAATTATGAAAAGAATGCAGAAACAACCAATGAAAAATAAGCATCTTCCAATTTGTTATGATTTTTTAAAGATTTAATATTTTTTGAAAGAAAATAAAATGAGAAATAATGGGTGAGGGTGCAGTAAGCAGGTGAAATCAGTTAAAAAAATGAACTGGGCCCAGACTGGGGGGCGCGCATAGCAAGCGCGTCTGGGCCCATATGCATCAGAAAATAAACAAAAATTAAAAAAACATAAAATGGTGCAAAAAGCAAATATCTCAGTTCATTTCCAATTGGGCCATGCGTGTAGGGGTGCCAATAGTAACGAATTCAAAGCCCAGTCTGATGATAATAAGTGGAACGGTGCGTTTTGATGTTTGAATCTCCCTCCGTTATTCTTTTGAATCGTGGCCGTAGGATTGAGAACCAAGTCAAACGTCAAAGCCAGATCGTGTGGCTCTCATGTTATCTTCAACCTCCAGCAAACCCTAGCTCTGAAACTCTTCTCCCATGCATGATTTTCCACTCCTCTGTTCTCCCTCATCTCTCCACGAAATCAAACAATTCAAAAAGCAAAATTGCTCTAGAACAATCCCTCTACACAGCCATAACAACCATTCCCTCTGAAGCTCAAACAATAAGCAAACCCGATAGGAATACCAGTCTGAATCCACCATTATCACCTGTCATCACTTGCTTCAAATCTCACCAATTCTTACCCTAAACTGATCTATACTCCATGCTAATTAACCTGAGCCACTTATCTAAGATTTTCGTGCATTGAATCATGAGTTCTAAACCTTAACAGTTCATGCACACCATTAATAACCTTCATGAAAACTCTCCAAACTCACCAAAATCAGTCATCTATCCTGCCTTAACCTTTCTATGCCAATAAATCCCTATAATTCTAACCAAAACATGCAATTCGAATAGAAATCCAACCTGGTATAAAATGAAGAAAGCAGCTATGAAATTCTCTGATCTGAGGCTTGTAATGATTGGAAATGATTCAGGGGACTTGTAGAAGAATTCTGTATGCACTGGATCTTGTTCAATTCCCTTGGATCTTGCAATTCCAAGTTTCTTGCTTCTTGGATGATGGAAGTATGTGGCACGAGTTCTACTCCAATCTACCAAATGCTTGTGAGAATTGTACTCTATGAATGATGGTGATGAAGATCAGATCAAGAATGGTGAAGATTGGTGAAGATTTGAGGTAGTTTGAGAAGCTTTTGCAAAAATGGAAGATTGGTATGAAACTTGTGTTTTGATCAATATGAGTCACCAACCCATGCATGAAGCTCTTCAATACAATATATACATGAGTTTAGAAACTCCTAGAAGCTTGGAGAAGCTTCCCATGTATGATTTCCCTTGGATTTGGATTATGTACCTTCCATTATAAGTAACCATGAATAACTTTCAAAACTTGAACCAAACTCAAAATTCCACTTTATCCAATGTTCTCAAAATGATTTTTCCAATCAAAATGACCTATAATTTCACCTCATTTGGCCAAAGTATGAAAAATCTCATTTTTTAGGTCATTTTTATTCATTAAATCCACCAATTTTGAAACCTTGTGCTATGAATCTTTCCAATCTTTCATGGTCACTTTTCTAGACTCAAAATGTCATTTGGAACAAGTTTGATGTTGTGAAGTTTTCCATTTGAAGCTTCCTTGTATGAGTTTTGGGCATAGGCTTGAAATGACCTGTAATTCTCAGATGACCAAAATACCCTTTGCTTTCCAAGACCATAAGTAGAGTTCCACAAATCATATGAAGGCATACTATACCATTCTAGAAAGCTAAGACAATGAGGAACTACTCTTATGTTGACCAGAAATTCATTTGAAATCTTCTTGAGGGGTAAACAATGCTTGGAAGTCAAGTCACTTTCACAGACAAAATTTCAGATACCTCATATGACCTGTAACTTGCAAGGACCATAACTTGAGTTCTATAAATCTCCTTAATGTCTTCCACCACTCAAATTAAAGGTATTGAGATCCTCTACAAGTGTCATGTTGACCAAGGATCCATTTGAATCTTGCATTTTGACTTATCTTGCTTGGAAATTTGACCTGAATTAGGGGATGTTACACAGAAACCCTAATTTAGAAACTCCTCTTCTCCTTGATTTCTCTTGAATTCTTCTTGGCATATCACCATATCCTCTTTTACATGTCAAATGATGAACCCCACATCTCTCCAATAGCCCTTAAAGCCTTTCAATCAATCAATTGACCTAGAGTTGACCTAGAGTTGACCCCAGATGAAACCCTAGTTAACTGTCTTCAACTGCAATTCTTGTGATCACACAAATGATTTGTCTCCTTTTCCCAATGACTTTCTAAGTCTTTCATGATGTCCACATAATCTCCATGCTCAGCCCACAGCTCACAATTTCTTTGTTGACCCTCAGATTCCCTCAGATAGGAGATGGATGCACTGCTTGACCCACTGACTTCTCATCTTTCAAATTTTTTCTGATGACTTGAATGAGATTGAATCTAAATATTAACCTCTTGATAGGCTCAGAGAGATGAGAATAGTGCTTGGTCCCCTGTTGGATGACTTGCTATGCTATGCTATGCAGATGATTAGGCTATGTACATGACTCTATATGCAAATGCTAATGCAATTGAAACATAAACCAAGTGAATAAGGTTGAGCAAATTTTAGGGTGCAACAGATTTCACTTATCAACCTTCCGTTCGTACCTGAACGAGCAGACGCTAAACAGCGAGAAAATGCTGATTTCACTTATCAACCTTCCGTTCTTACTTGAACGAGCAGACGCTAAACAGCGAGAAAATGCTGATTTCACTTATCAACCTTTCGTTCGTACCTGAACGAGCAGACGCTAAACAGCGAGAAAATGTTGATTTCACTTATCAACCTTCCATTCGTACCTGAACGAGCAGACACTAAACAGCGAGAAAATGCTGATTTCACTTATCAACCTTCCGTTCGTACCTGAACGAGCAGACGCTAAACAGCGAGAAAATGATGATTTCACTTATCAACCTTCCGTTCGTACCTGAACGAGCAGACGCTAAACAGTGAGAAAATGCTGATTTCACTTATCAACCTTCCGTTCGTACTTGAATGAGAAAACGCTAAACAGCGAGACAATGCTGATTTCACTTATCAACCTTCCGTTCGTACCTGAACGAGCAGACGCTAAACAGCGAGAAAATGCTGATTTCACTTATCAACCTTCCGTTCGTACTTGAACGAGCATCCGCTAGACAGCGAGAAGATGCTGATTTCACTTATCAACCTTCCGTTCGTACCTGAACGAGCAAACGCTAAACAGCGAGCAAATGTTGATTTCACTTACCAACCTTCCGTCCATACCTGAACGAGCAGCCCTGCGGGGACACGAGAAACTTAACCAAGCAACTCTGAGAGGACAATTCTGACGACGGCCGTCAAATACCTATTCTGGAAATAGGTATCCTGAAAACACTCTGCTGGGGAAATTGGGAACTTAACCAAGCACCTTGACGAGAACAACTTTGTTGGAAAATACGAGGAACTTAACCAAGCAACTCGTTGAAGTAGCACCCTGCTGGGAAAACTACGGGTAACCACCCAAAAACCTGCATTACCATCTTCCACTGCTGACACCACAACATCCTGCGAAAGACTCAACTAGGGGGAAAAGGTGCTTGACCAAGCAAACTCTGCTAGGGGAATATGACATGACGAACACGATCACTGCGTGTCTGGCGCAACGACCCTCTTGACAGGAGGAAACACGATCACTACGCGCCTCGGTGTTGCAAACAAAACCACCTATAGGACGGATACAATCACTGCGTATCTCTTCCACAAAAAACCCCATGACATGATGAACACGATCACCGCGTGCCCTGCGGCACAATTCTCTTGACAGGAGAAAACACGATCACTGCGCGTCCTGTGTCGCAAACAAAACCACAGGATGAATACGATCACTGCGTACTCTACCACAAATCCCCACAACATAACGATGACCACGATCACTGCGTGCCCTGCGCCACAACTCTCTTGACAGGAGAAAACACGATCACTGCGCGTCTTGTGTCGCAAACCAAACATATGCACATTTCTGTGAACCACGATCTCACTTATCGACAGAGAAAATACCTGAGGCTGGACGGGTAATCAATCCTGCTTACGTTTCCAAATGCACATGTTTGATAATGCCGTAATGCTTCCACACTGCATGGAAATGCTATGTATTCATGTAAAATGCAAGTGCTTATGATGCATGCTTATGCAAAGAGTTAATTCATCAAAATAAATGCTGAAGACAAACTGAATCCGCTGGGGATAACCGGAATACTACCGATATGCTTCCAACAAAATAAATGCTGGCAAGATGAACTAACTCCGCTGGGGATGACCATCCTGCTGGGAAAGTAGCTCACAAACTCAAAACTTCAAACTCTGCTGAAGATGATCGTCCTGACGAGGAAGGATCAACCTGTTGGGGCAAGAAAGAAAAAAAAAAAGCAATCCTGGAAACTGCTTTCAAAAGGTATCAACACTCTGATTACGCCCTGTGGGGATAATTCATCCTGCTATCACTGAGCTGGGGATTGACCGGTGTGCTCTGATTCGCACTACACCAGAAACTCTTTGGGCGAGTTAATCATATTCGCCTCGACCCTTGTTGGGGAGGACTCTGCTCTGCTTGATAAGCTAATTCTGAACTACTGAAGATACATTGATCTTTTCCCTTGACGCAATCTCCACCCTCCTGGGGAGACAACATTTAATTTTGCCTGGGGCGACTTCACTGGGGAAAGACACAACATTCATCCTCTGGAGAGGGTACTAGCCTGCCATGGACTCTAGCGGGGAACTTTGCGCGCTTTTGAATACCTGCAAAAGTCAACAAGCAAACACAAGACAATCTATGCAAAAAAAACATCTTAGTAATCACCCGTGACAACCATTCAGGTAATTTCCGGTTTTAACAATCATCGGCCGAGGCCCGCCTGTTTACACACATGTAAGTTTATCAAAAAACATCGGCGTTTTCTACAAACAAAACTGTAAAAGTTAAAACCAAAGTCACACACTACACTGAATAACACACTTTATTGATAACGGCCTGAAAATAGGCAAGATTTGTACATCAGATGCAACTCCTGAAAAGAGGTAGTCACACATAAACAAAATGCAGAAATGTACAAAGATACAGAATAAAATTTGTACACATGTCGGCAACGTGTTACAGACGAACACCATGAGTTGATCCTCCTATGACTCGCCGGACTCTGACGCTTTCCTGATCTCTGTCTTCGGAAGAGATTGCTTCAAATAGTCGACCCCTCAAATTCTCCCAAACCACTAGATAATCTAACTTGGACCGCAGCCATTTGCTTCTCAAATCCCTAACTTTTGCGTGAATCGCCCTTTGCGGGTTTTCAATTCACCGGGATACCGTTTTTTGCCGAAGCCGCCCAGTGTAGGTTTTCGACTTCGCGGGTGTACATTTTTTCATTTTATCCCTAACTTTTGCCCGAACCTTTTTATTCTGTTTTTGGTTCGCCAGGATGCCCCATTTTTGCATGGACTCTCTTTTTTACTGTCCAGCGGGTCAATTTTCAAGCAAAGTATTTTTTGACTGCGTCCGAGTTTACAGGGGACGAAAAGTCTTCACCATCCATGGTGGATAACAATAAGGCTCCTCCGGAGAAGACCTTTCTCACGACGTATGGACCTTCATAATTGGGAGTCCATTTGCCCCTGTGATCCGATTGCGGTGGGAGAATCTTCTTCAGCACAAGATCACCCGTCTGAAAGCTTCGAGGTCGAATCTTCTTGTCAAACGCTTTCTTCATCCGACTCTGATACAGCCTACCATGTGCAATTGATGCCAGTCTCTTCTCATCTATCAAGCTCAGCTGATTCAATCTACTTCTCACCCATTCTGCCTCATCAAGCTGAACATCAAGTAAAACCCTCAAAGATGGTATCTCAACCTCCAATGGCAGGACTGCCTCCATTCCATACACCAGTGAGAATGGAGTTTCCCCGGTTGATGTACGCACCGTCGTGCGATAACCGTGCAAAGCAAACGGCAACATCTCATGCCAATCCTTATACGTTACCACCATCTTCTGAACAATCTTCTTTATGTTCTTGTTGGCCGCTTCAACAGCGCCATTCATCTTGGGTCTGTACGGAGATGAATTATGATGCTCGATATTAAACTCCCGACAAAGATCCTTCATCATCTTATTGTTCAGGTTCAAACCATTATCAGTAATGATCCGTTCAGGAATACCGTATCTGCAAATTATATCCCTCTTGATAAATCTGGCCACCACCTGCTTCGTCACATTGGCGTAAGATGCTGCTTCCACCCACTTGGTGAAGTAATCGATCGCGACTAGGATGAAGCGATGCCCATTAGAAGCAGTAGGCTCGATCTTGCCAATCATATCAATTCCCCACATGGAGAAAGGCCACGGAGAAGCCATAACATTCAGTGGACTGGGTGGCACATGGATCTTATCAGCATAGATCTGGCACTTGTGACACCGCTTGGCGAACTTGAAACAATCCATTTCCATCGTTAACCAATAATACCCCGCCTGCAACAACTTTCGGGTCATAGCATGCCCACCAGCATGTGTACCAAAAGTTCCTTCATGGACCTCTTCCATGAGTAAATTGGCTTCCTTCTCGTCTACACACCGGAGGAGTACCAAATCGTGGTTCCTTCTATACAGAACGCCGTCAGGATTCAGATAGAAGTTGCCTGCTAATCTCCTTAGATTCTTCTGATCACGACTGGATGCCCCAGCCGGATATTCCTTGTTCTTCAGGAAATTCTGTATGTCGAAATACCAAGGTTTACCGTCAGATGCTTCATCAATTGCAAACACAAAGGCAGGCCTATCAAGGCGAGATATGACAATCCTGGGAGCCTCATTCCAGTAGTTGACCTTATACATCGAGGATAATGTTGCAAGGGCGTCTGCCATTTGATTCTCTGCCCGAGGTACATGATGAAACTCCACCTTATCAAAGAAAGGTAACAACCTTCTCGCATAATTCATGTACGGTACCAGATTAGGTTGGCGTGTCTCCCACTCTCCCTTAATCTGATTCACAACCAATGTTGAATCCCCATATACGTCCAGATTCTTGATCCTCAGATCGACAGCCTCCTCCAACCCCATAATACAAGCTTCTTACTCGGCTTCGTTGTTTGTTACTGGAAAAGTTAATCTGGCCGTAAACGGGATGTGCGACCCGTGGGGAGTTGTAATGATTGCCCCAATCCCACTACCGTACGAATTGACAGCCCCGTCAAAAATCAATCGCCACTGGGAACTCCGCTCAGGACCTTCACCAGGCAACGGCTCCTCACAATCTTTAACCTTCAAGTACATTATGTGCTCATCAGGAAACTCAAACTTCATAGGCTGATAATCCTCAATTGGCTGCTCGGCAAGATATTCGGACAGAACACTTCCCTTAATGGCCTTCTGGGAAACATACTGGATATCGTATTCTGTCAATACCATTTGCCATCTAGCAATCCTTCTAGAGAGCGCTTGCTTTTCAAACACATACTTGATCGGATCCATCTTCGATATCAGCATGGTTGTATGGTTCAGCATATACTGTCTTAGACGTTTGGCAGCCCACGCCAATGCACAACACGTCTTTTCGAGCATAAAGTATCGAGATTTACAATCCGTGAACTTTTTACTCAGGTAGTAGATTGCATGCTCTTTCCTTCCTGTCTCGTCATGTTGACCGAGAACACAGCCCATGTTGTTCTCAAGAACCGTCAGATACATAATCAGTGGTCGTCCCGCTACTGGGGGTATTAACACCGGAGGTTCCTGCAAGTATTCTTTTATCTTTTCAAATGCCCTTTGGCAATTGTCGTTCCAGACCACTGCTTGATCTTTCTTTAACAGTTTGAACAAAGGTTCACACGTGGTCGTTAGGTGAGATATGAACCTAGCAATGTAGTTCAATCTCCCTAAGAATCCACGGACTTCTTTTTCTGTTCTCGGTGCTGGCATCTCTTGTATTGCTTTTATTTTTGCCGGATCGACCTCGATTCCTTTCTTGCTCACAATGAACCCCAGTAGCTTCCCGGATCTCACTCCGAAGGTACACTTGTTAGGATTCATCCTCAGCCTGAACTTCCTCAGCCTCTTGAACAACTTCAGCAGATTAACCAGATGTTCTTCCTCCATTTGAGACTTGGCAATCATGTCGTCGACATACACCTCAATCTCTTTGTGCATCATGTCGTGAAAGAGCATTTTCATAGCCCGCTGGTACGTTACCCCAACATTTTTCAAACCAAAGGGCATCACCTTATAACAGAAGGTTCCCCACGGGGTGATAAAGGTCGTTTTTTCCATATCTTCCGGAGCCATTTTGATCTGGTTGTACCCCGAAAATCCATCCATGAAAGAGAATACCAAAAACTGAGCTGTGTTGTCAACTAACACATCAATATGCGGCAGCGGGAAATCATCTTTCGGGCTCGCTTTGTTTAGATCCCTATAATCAACACACATTCGAACCTTGCCATCTTTCTTTGGCACAGGCACGATATTAGCGACCCAAGTGGGATAAGTGGTGACAGCCAGGAACCCAGCATCCCATTGCTTCTGCACTTCTTCCTTTATCTTTACAGCCATGTCAGGACGAGTCCTTCTGAGTTTCTGCTTCACAGGTGGGCAATCTTCCCTCAACGGCAGACGATGAACAACCATATCGGTATCCAAACCCGACATGTCCTCGTAGGACCAAGCAAATATATCGCTGTATTTGCGCATCATCTCAATAAGCTCTTGCTTGATGTCGACCTGCAACGCGGCCCCTATACGGATATTCCTGATGCATTCTTCAGACCCTAAATTGATAATATCAATCTCTTCCTGGTGAGGCAGAATGACTCTCTCCTCTTGCTTCAACAACCGACTCAGCTCTTCTGATAAGTCACTATCCTCAACAATCTCCTCCTCAGCTTGGAAGATCGGGTGCTCGAAGTCTAAACGAGTCATAGGAAGTCTTTGGTCGATGTCATCTGAAAATTCATGAATCCTGCGAGGGAAACGGTTAAGTGCTTCAAAATGATATACAAGCAAAATACATAACCACGCTGCCATTTTATTGAAAAATAAAAAACAAAAAGAAAAGGATCACAACATTTGAATGTAAAAAACGTCGTCATTTATTGATCATGCAAACATACAGGTAAACAATTAGGCCCTAAGACGAGGTCAACGATGCCCCGGGCAAGGCATGTGATCATACAATGATTGAAAAAACAACGCATTACTGTTTGGTGACTTGGATGACGTCCTGGATGGACCAGTTGCATAGGTTTTGCCCCGGCGTGCTGGGTCGAATCCATGCGTCCATGTCGCAGTCGCTATCCACTTCCTCCGTATCAGACACGACATTAATCCTTTCAAAGCTAACCCCTCCAGGCGTGAACACCATAGGTCCCTTGTACTTAGGCGCACTCTGTGAGGGAGATGGGTGGTACCCCAAGCCATACCTATCTTGCTTTACTGGGATGTCCAGAACCTGCCCCCACTTCTGAGTCTCTCCTGCTCGCACCAACACCTTGGCTTCTTTATATGAGGAGACAACCACCTCTTGCCCTTCACTCTTCACCGGAGCTTCTTCTTTAACCTTCACCCCTTCGAACGCCTGACACAGCGTTTCATGAATCTCTCCATCTACCTCCACGTATTTGAAGGAAGACAAATGACTGACTAAGATATCCTCTTCGCCACACACCGTCACAATACTCCCCTCAACCATATACTTCAGCTTCTGATGGAGCGTAGAAGTTACTGCCCCAGCGGCATGAATCCAAGGTCTCCCGATCAAACAGCTATATGCAGGCTGGATGTCCATGATGTAAAACACTGTATCAAACACCTCCGGACCTACCTGGATGGGTAACGTTACGGACCCGAATACCGACCTCCTCGTTCCGTCAAAGGCCCTTACCACCAAATCACTAGGGGTGCACAACAATCCACGGGTATCCAATTTCAACAGGGCTTTCTTTGGTAACACATTCAACGAGGACCCAGTGTCCACCAGCACATGGGATAAAATAGTGCCCCGACATTCGATAGAGATATGCAAGGTATTATTGTGATCACGCCCTCTAGGCGTTAGGTCAAAATCTGTGAATCCCAAACCATGCCCAGCGTTAACATGTGCCATAACTCCCTCCATCTGATTAAGTGAAATCTCTTGCGGCACGAAGGATGTCTTAAGTACCTTCAACAGGGCATTTCTATGCGCCTCAGAACACAACAACAGCGATAATATGGAGATCTTTGACGGGGTCTGCTGCAGGTGATCTACGATCTTGTAGTCACTTTTGCGAATCAATCTCATGAATTCTTCCACATCTTTGGTTATCGGTTCTTTCTCCTTACTCCCCGAAGGTTCCCCCTCAACAACTTTGTTCTTACCCCTGGCGAGCCTCTCTGCCTCGACCTCAGGTGAAGTGAAAATTCTCCCGCTCCGGGTTATACCACCCGCTCCCACTATGTTATCTACGGATCCCGCTGGCGGATCATTCAAGTCAATCTTTTCCCCATTGCAATACACTTCAGCACCGTAGCTCCACGGGACTGCCTTTGTGCTCTCATAAGGGATTGGTTTAGCCTTGGTAATAGTAATGGTCGGCCTTCTCGATGATGCCGAAATCGTCACTGATTTGAATGGAATGGTGATCGTAGCAACCTCGCTGCGCTCTTTTTCAGATTCTGTCCCAACAGACATCTCTCGCCCCACAGACCTGTCAAACTGCAGGATTCCTTCATCAATCAAACCCTGAACTCCCCTTTTCAACTTCTCACAGCCCCCAGGTTGAACCAAACAGTCAGCACACTCTTCACTGCATCCGGGATAGACACCTCCCTCCAATAAGCGCTGCTTTACATAACTCAAAGGGGTTTTCAGCTTGCTCACTTACGAAACCAAGTCCAACTCATCATCTGTCAGGATTGCATTGGCCCCAGCCCCACCATGCTTGGGCATTGGCTGCTGCGTGATATTGGGACCGTCCTTCCCGAAGTTAATAGCCGTACTATCAAGCAAATCCTGTACTTTATGCTTGAAAGCTAGGCAATTTTCAATATTGTGCCCTGGTGCTCCCGAATGGAAGTCACAATGCTCATTAATATCATACCCGACTGGTGGCTGGCCAGTTGGTGGTGCTAAGGTCCTCTTCTCGACTAGCTGCAATTTCAACAAAGCTTGAAGAAGTTCTGCATACGATACCGGCGGCGCCTCGAATACTCTCCTCGGTCGCGGGTTCTGAAATCTGCGCTGATTATTATTTGGCTGCTGCTGAGCCTGCTGCTGTGGTTGTTGTCTCTGCTGCTGAGAAGGCCCTGGAATGGTTACACTTGGAACCTGCGACTGCTGATGCCAGTTCTGACCTCTATTCCTCCGTCGAGCATTGTATACAGCATTGGTATCACCCTGCCTTTTACCACCAAACGTCTTCTTATTACCTCCTGCGGCACTGGACTCACCCGCTTGAATTTTACCCATCTTCACTCCGTTTTCAATGCGCTCCCCCATCAAGATCAACTCAGAAAAGGTACTCATCGAAAAATTGAGCAACCGGTCATAGTACATTCCAGAAAAAGTTCCTATGAACATATCCATCATTTCGCGCTCCACCATCGGAGGGTGTACCCTATAAGCCAGATCTCGCCATCTCTGGGCGTATTCCTTAAAGCTCTCGCTCGACTTTTGAGACATGCTCTGCAGCTGGACTCGGTTAGGGGCGAGATCACTATTATATTGATAATGTCGAACAAAAGCCTCTGCCAGCTCTTTCCAACTCCTGATCTGAGTAGGCTCCAAGCTCATATACCACTCCAGCGATGGCCCTGACAAGCTATCCTGGAAGAAGTGCATTAGCATCTTTTCATCCTCAGAATACGCGAACATACGCCTGTAAAACGCGCGCACATGCACCCTAGGGCATGTATCCCCTTTGTACTTATCAAATGACGGCGCTTTGAATTTCAGCGGGACCCTCAGCCCTGGGACCAGCCCCATATTTGACATATCCAGCCTAAGAGCATTCTGGCTGGCTAATCCGTTCACTTTCTCTTCTAACAATCTCATCTGATGGTTGTCATCCCTAGCTCTTTCATAACCCTCTTTCTTACCAGAGAACGCATCCTCCTGACGATCCTCCCAGCGAGGTACTGCATCGTATCCAACATAATCTGCATCACGGCCCGGACCCGTTTGGAAGTACCTGGGGTCGTACCTCAGATTGCCCATCTCTTGGGCGTTGTACGCACCAACTCCATATCCAAGATTACCATAACCATAGTCACCAAACCCAGCCTTGGTGCCAGCAATGTTGCCATACCCCGTGTTCATGCCATTGAAGCCCTGGTTACCATTATTACCATTCATTCCGACATTCTCAGCGCCCCCATTGAAACCCTGGTTGACATTACCCACAAATACTCCAGCATTATCTGCATTAGCATTCATATTACCGGCGTTCCCACCTCCGCCTGCAGGACCAGTTTCTCCAGCATTCAAACCGGTTACGGGAATAGCATCAGCACTTTGACGATTCTCAATTCGGGGAGAAGCAGCAATATTTTCACCACGCGGTGTCCCGTTGTTCTCAGCCCGTGCAACCAACGGTTGAACCAGAGTCTGCAGCTGCTCTTGTCCTTTGGCGATGGTCTCCATGGTTTGCATGAGCATGGCCATCCTGTCACGTATTTCTTGCATTTCACTCTGTACGTTGTCCATGATCTTCTTGTGATTAGTTCTGGTAGAGTAACGGTGGATCCGCTTTTCTGCAATCCTGAAAATACCTGGATGATATGGATGAAGAATGATAAGGAACGTGGATCACAAACCTGTAATGCAATGTGATTTATGCAAACAACAATGCAAAAATGCTAACGTGCATGTGTGCGTTGGGGATATTTCCCCTCCCATCCCAGCGTCAAGGTAGCAAGACAAGAGAAACCATAAAGACAATATTTAGAAAAACCCTCATATATTGGAATAACAGTCTCGTCGAGGCGTTACACAACTATGTTCCATACAACTGATATAATAAAGGAGGATCCCAACCAACATGTCTGGCGGTGATCTCAACACATAGAATACAAGAAAGAAGTCAAGTGCGGGTACGATCGCAGAAATCCTCAACCAGCTTCTTCGTCTCTGGGTGATCCGGTCGATAAATCAAGCCTTCTATCAACTGATCCCTTTTTTTGACCGTTCCTTGGATATCTCTGACAAAATCTTCCCAAGCCTTATCCTGGGCACCATCCTCAGGTTTGGGCCTCTTGGTGTCTGCTCTGTGCTGACAATCTTCCAGATTCTTCATGGCATCAATCAGTTTGCGTTCGGCCTCGTATCGACGACATGCTTCTTCTTCAAGCTCCTCAGTCTTCACTTTAACCTGTTCTGCCAACTAAGCAACCTGTATCTTTAGCTCTTCTTCCCGCTCTTTGCGTTTGGCCATAGTGAGGTCCCAATGTTCTCTGAACTTAGCTAACTTCGTGTAGGCCCTTTCCAGCTCTTGTTTCTTAGTAGCCAATACACTGCTAACTGAGTCTACATCTAACTCCAGACGCTTCTTGGTTTCAGTCAACTCTAATAAAGTAGTCTTCAGATGTTTCAAAGTTTCAGCCTGTTGCTTGGAATAATATCCTGTTTCAATCTTTTCATGACGAAGCTGGGCGTTCTCTTTCTCTAAAGCTTCTTTAGCCTTTGCTAACTCTTCTTTCTCCGCCATCAGCTGCTTGTATACCTGTACGTCTATGGTTGTGGGCTCCTCCACCGGAGAAGGATACAATGGCTGAACTGCAGGATAAGGCATAAGGAATTTCGTAGCTTGTTCACGAATCCATTCCACATACGGACCAAGAACTCGAGTACCCCCTTTGCTAAATGAAGACTTTCCTCTCTTATGTAGGTTCTTCCATGCTTTCTTAAGCTTGATCAACATCTCTTCCTCTATTGCCCCAGTAAGATACAGAGATTCCTGTATCTCCTCGGGCTTCGGCGCTTCCTGAGGTGCATACCCAAACTTCCTGATTAATAAGGAAGGGTTGTAATTGACACACCCTCTCCTTCCTATCAAAGGAACATTAGGGAATCCTCCGCATCTGTATATGACCTCAACTCCTAACACCTCCTCATTAACCCACACCACATTCTCAGAAGTCAACCCCATCAAGCGCTCGGGCCATCCTAAAGAATCAATAGAAGTGACGAAAGGCCCTGACTTCGGCATATGACTAGTAAACCACCTGCACAGTAGAGGTACACAGCAAGAGACATTCTTTCCTCGCCGTTTTTCATTTTTGTAGTGAGTGGAATGGTGGATATCTCCCAGCAAGGTAGGAACTGGGTTCTTTGCAGCCAGAATATAGAAAGCATCTGCGTCAACAAACTCAGGCTGGTTTGGGAACAATACAATGCCATAAACACACACAGCAAGGATGGCATCAAAAACAACCCAGCCACCCTTCTTAGCATACTCCCGAGCCTTCTCTACCAAAACAACCAACGGAAATCCCCACGCATCTCCTTTCCTGATCATCTTCCCTGTCAGCTCAAACTCTCCTAAGTACAGAATAGCAGAAAGCTTAGCCAGATTAGGCTTAGCGTCCGTGTGATAGAAAGGCATCTGCTCGCGAATCGGTATATCCAAGAGTGCAGAATACTCCTCCAGGGTAGGAGCCAAGACAAAGTCAGGAAATACGAAACACCTGAGCTCGGCATCATAAAACTGCAACAGGGTGTAAATACCGCTGATCTCATAAGCCGAGGGCTAGTAAACATAAGTCAGGATCCTCCCATATGTCTTCCTGAAATCTCCCATCACCTTCTTCCCAGCAATAGTAATTAACTCTGACAACAGACTGATATCTGGAGACGGGAATCTATAGGGTAACACTCTCTTCATGGCTTCCATGTCTGCTAGGAAACAACCACTGGAACTGGGAGGGAAAATATGTACCTGGAATACACACACGTTAGTTGGATGCAAATGGTAATGCAATAATGCAATATGATAAATGGTGCAATCAATGAACACAGAGGCCATGCTGTAGCCTGAAGAGGAACATCTCTGTGATGTCAAGAACAGAAAACCACCACAGTCACTAGAACCCCATGACACTGATTATCATCCGACACCCAAAATACCAATACCCTGGCAAGAAATCCATCTGAACCTCTGCTTCTGACGAGAAAACCATCTGATAATAGTATCAACCTCAGACAAGAAATCCATCTGATCCAAACAACACATCTGTTAACGAGCCAAGAAAACCATCTGATAAATACTGAATCACGGTTTCTGAAGGCCAGTTTTCCTGCAATAACCCAATCCCTCTCACAGGTATGGACCTAATCCACGGACAAAGGTATGGCATCCTATGCGGTCATCAGCGTCACAGACTTTCATGAGTGACGATACGATTCCCAGAAGGAGTGGCATCATCAAGTCATGAAGAGGCCTCACTTAGCCGACTTCCAATTGATCGGTCCCCAGAGTCGACAATCCTCACGTCTGGACTCCCCTCAGATCCTCAGGATCGGAAAGGAGCACCTCGGAGAGAACCTCGTCTGAGTGCAGATTTCGTAGGGAACTGTGTCTGCTCAGTAAACAGGTTCGTCTACTACTCTCCACAACTATGTCTAGGTGCATACTCAAGCCCAGGTCCGGCTTCTCACTCATAGTAACCTCCCTTTCCCACAGCAAAAATCACAATAATATAGTGCCGAAAATAAATGCGGAAAGGTAAAGGTGCGGAGAAGTAAAGTGCGGAAAGGTGAAACACATATGTACAACACCCAACAGAAAAACACCCAAGCGCTAGGATTGACTCGCGTAGGGGATGGGAAACGGTCCCAGCATAAGGGATGGGAAAAGTCCCTAGATGCTACATAGTCCCCAGCAGAGTCGCCAGCTGTCGCTACTGCGAAAATCGGCGCCGGCTGACAGAAGAGTCGCCACCGTGCGTTATTTATCCCAACGGAGGGAAAGGAAACGCTCGAAGAAAACCTCGCAAAAAATGGGAAAGGTATGGTCATCGCAACCAAAACCTGGGTTCGGGAGTCGGTTACGCAAGGGGAAGGTATTAGCACCCCTCACGTCCGTCGTACTCGACGGGATCCACGCTTGGTGTTTATAAGGAAAAGGGTGTGTTTATCTATCTACGCTAGTGGTCAGTCTGAAAAGAAAAGAAAAGGACAGGACTCGACAGAACATACGCTGTTCTGGGCCTACGTACTCCCTCGTGCAATGGGAAAGTCAGAGTCAACGTAGTTCGACTACCTACGTCTAGACGGGGGGAAGGTTGCTCGCCAGGACGTCGCGTCCTGTGCCTACGTACTTCCACACGGCATGGAAGATCAGAGCAAACGTAGTTTGGGCTACGCACGACACAAGCTGTTCAAGTGTTTTTTAGGGAAAATGCACCTTAACCAAGGGTTTTCACAGTCCAGGAGGACAAAAAGTTTTGATGTTTGTTCAAATCTTTTAACGGAAGAAATGTATTCACTTTCGTTTTATCCTTTATTAAGTGTTTTTCTGTTGTTTTGAGAAAAGAAAGAGACACCCTAAAACTATGGTTGAAGAGGGGAATCTACCTAATGTTATCATGCCTGGTTAACCGACCTAATGTCTATCATAACTCCTCCACAACAGAGAAGTTAGAGCTCCTAAGGGATCATGGCAACAGAACTAAACCGCAAACAGGAAACACTGCAAAGTAAAGAAATACTGGAAATATGCATGAATGCAACAACCAAACAATCAAGGCACAAAGGCCACACACTACAGAGGCAAGGGAGCTCAGCTCTACCAAATACTAACAAGCAAAGCCACTCAATAACAATCAAGCAGAAGGAGGACCACCTCAACTTCTCATGCACATAAGCAGGCTTATTTCTAAGATGCACCTATCTCAGAAATATCTATATGAACCCCTAAGTCTACTCCAACACAGCACCACACAAGTCAATCAACACAAAGAGAAGGCTAACCAGCCTGGCAAACTCCTATCCAAGAGCAAGAAACTACCCCTGAGCAGGACCCCTAGACAAAACCATAATCAAACCCCTGAACAAAGCCCCTAATCAAACCCCTGAACAAAAAGCCCTGTACTAAACCTTAATCAAATCTCTAAGCAAAGCCCTAAACTAAACCTTAATCGAATCTCTACGCAAAGCCCTAAAGCAAACCCCTAAAGGGAGAAATCAATCCCATTCTTCAAGCTTCAAGACAAGCTTACCAAAGAAAGGGAGCTAAGTAGACAGACCCATAGTGCCTTCCTCTGGAAAATACTAGGGGGCTTCCACTTAGGAATCACATCCCATGTGGCTCAACAACTGTGAACGGTTTACATTCCTCCTCAGGAGAAACTAAACTCACATGAAGGCTCCAACATCATTGGATACTTAAGAAATCCTACCTGAACTACAGGAACTAAGTGGACAGACCCACAGTGCCTTCCTCTGGAAAATACTAGGGGGCTTCCACTTAGGAATCATATCCCATGTGGCTCAACAACTGTGAACGGTTTACATTCCTCCTCAGGAGAAACTAAACTCACATGAAGGCTCCAAAATCATTGGATACTTAAGAAATCCTACCTGAACTAAGGGAACTAAGTGAACAGACCCATAGTGCCTTCCTCTGGAAAATACTAGGGGGCTTCCACTTAGGAATCATATCCCATGTGGCTCAACAACTGTGAATAGTTTACATTCCTCCTCAGGAGAAACTAAACTCACATGAAGGCTCCGACATCATTGGATACTTAAGAAAGAGGTGAGAAGAAAGAATGAAAGACATCCATAGTGCCTTCCTCAGGAAAGTACCATAAATTTCCCTCAAACTTCAGGATCTCAAACCTCACAGAAAGAGAGCAAGCTCCTAGACTAGGTCCTCAATCCATGCATCCTTGCAAGCTCCATCAAGTCTTCATCCAGCCTCCATCTTCAAGAAGAAACCACAGACCCTCAAACCAAGAGAAACTATCTCTAAAGTTCAAACACAGTTGAACTTCAAAGTCAGAAGCCCTCAAGACTTCTCCTATTCTCAAGCTCAAGCCAAAAATAGCAAAACACTCTATAAAAATCTACCAAAAATCTAGGGGAAACCTACATGCCTCTATGATCCCAAGATCAAATCTCAAAGCCTAAGTCAACTTCTAAGACTACTAAACAATCCCTAACATGTGAATGGTCAAGGGTTAACCATCGAGTTATGAGGTCTCTACTCTCTAACCCTAAAACAACATCAATCAATTTCTAAAAAAAACTACGAAAATCCTATAGGGAACATGCATCAGTCTAGTACAACATACTAAAAAAACTAAAGCAAAATTCATCACCAAATGAGAGAACTAAAATCAACAAGGCAGACACATCACAAATCAATTACTTAATACCAATTAAAATAAAAAAATGCAAATAAAAATGAAAATGCACGATCAATTCAATATTTTTGCGCCATAAAATCCTAAATTGAATTATGAATCTATAGAAAAAATAAGGGAATTAATTGGATAATCCTACTATTTTTTATGAATTATTTTCTAACATGGATAAAAAGAAAGAAATTAAAAAGAAAATAAAACAAGGGGGGTGGCAATAGCAAAACGTCCTAGTTATTCCAGACTGGGCCCAAATATGGGGGGTGTGCATAGCGATTGGGACCTAAGCCCAAACCAAATCTCAGCATTCTCACAATCAGGGGGGGTGAAATAAGTGGAATGGGGGGGTATCCTTAGCAATACGAATTTGGGCTCAATGCTGAATCTAACCCTAACCTAAAAACCAGCTAACAAAACAAATCCCTCCTCTCACAAACTCGTTCACTGTTCACTCCCCCAAACCCTAGCGCGCCGTTCTCTTCTCTGAAACACTCTCTCTGAACCCTCTCATCCTCCTATCTGAAACCTCTCAAACACTTCACGAATCTTGAACGAAACTTACCCTAATCAACTATCAAACACGAAAACAAAACCTCATCTAACACTCTCAGCTCAAAATCAATCTTCACAGTTCGTGATCTAAACACATCAACAAGGATCCAGCTAAACCCTAGCTATGCACAAGTAACGAATCGAAAGGAGAATGAACACACCTGGAGGAATGAGGAAGGCGACGAAGCTTCTAGAAATGAAGAAGGTTGAAGGAGCTCGCGGAGATCTTGAAGCCCTTTTTTGCGAACCCAGAAGATCTGAAGGAATCGTTGAAGGGGAGATGAAGACTGTTGGTCGTCCGTTGAAGATCCTTGAAAGGAGATCTTGATCTAGCTGGAGATCTTGAATGCCTTCTGGAGAACGGAAGAAGGTTGACAAGCTGTTGAAGATCTTGGAAGAGAGATCTTGGAGATCTTTGCGAGGAAGATTAAGGAATCTGGAAATTCCTGATGAATATTGCTGGAAACGTGAAGAACGATGAAGTTCTTGAGAGTCTTCTAGAAAACGTATGAAGGTCTATGAATATTGCTGGGAAAATGAAGAACTCGGTTGAAGATCTTGAAGAATTTAAGATTTTTCTGGAGATGTGATGAAGGACGATAAAGGATCTATGCAGGATGATGAAGATCTATGAGGAGCCAGATGAAGGTTTAGACGGATCTTGACGAATCTGGGGAACTGGACGAGCGTGATGAATTTTCCGGCGAAAAAATGCAGTTTCCGGCGAGTCTTGGCCGTGAAACAGTTAATTTTAATTTCTCCGGCGAACCTCTCCGGGTGTTTGCATGGCCGGAGAACTGAGGTGGCTGTGAGGATTACGTGTGGCACGCGGAGATGGAGAGAGAAACGGAGTGATGACGTGTGGCGGTACGCGTGGCGGCACGCATGGACTGAGGAGGTAGTGGGACAGGTGGCGAGGAGAGAGGGTTGTAAGGTGGCGTGTGAAGACTGTGAAACGTGGTGAGGTGGAAGAAGAGAAGAGGGACGCGTGGGGCCCCCCTTATATAGCCACGTGCACTGGACAAAACGGTGGACAAAAAAAAAGGACTCAAAGGATGGGCCTCCAAAAAAACTCTGGGCCCACGAAATTGGATTAATAATCTGAATTAAAAATGATTGGATTAATGGACAATTAATGATGAATTAAAACTGGACTTCTGGATTAAGACCCTAATTAAAAGATGATTAAGACCAAACAAATAAACCTAATTAAGACTAACAATTAATCCTAATTAATCTAAACAATAAACCTAACCGATAATACTCTACCAATTATCATTCTAATTAACTCTAAACAACTAATTAACATCTAACAATTAACATCCTAAAAAAAAGAAAACTATTAATATCTATTTAACCTATTTAATATCTAAAACAAAATAAAACAAATTAATATCTAGAAACCTATAAAAAAAATCTATTAATTTCTAGAAAAACCCTATATTAATATTCTATTTAAAACCTATTAAAAAAAACGTTCTATCAAACTATTGTCTAAAAAATGACCTACTATATAAAAAAAAAAAGAAGTTTATTCTACAATCTATTTAAAACAATTTATAAATTCTAAAAAGATTTAAAACTATTAAAAATATTTAAAAAAATCTACTTAAATTCTAAAAACTATAAAACCTATTTAAAATCTACAAAAGGCTATTAAATTCTAAAAAAATTGCAGACAAAGGCAAATAACCAACATAAAAAAAATGCGAGACCAAATCGAAGTAACCAGTAAATCCGGACACCAAGAATCTCAAAAATCACTGCGTAAGCCGAAAACATCCAGGAAGCGCACAGCTTCTCAAAATAACCTCTGATTACCCGAACCGGTCTGAGACGTCCTATAAGTGAAAACCAGGCTGTAATTCTGACATCATCTGCATGATTAAAAATATAATGCACGTGGTATGCAAATGCGAATGCAAAAGTGAGCCGAAATGTAAATATGGAGCGGGCACCGGTTGGTCAAATTTTAGGGTGCAACAGCTGCCCCTATTCAATCGGCTTGGACCCGACTGGATGAAGAGCGAACGGCCTTCAGATAATCGAGGTACGAGACGGTTGAATACCAATAAACCCTGAAATTTGCCAACCGCAAAAATAAATTGCGCACACCACTGCTTTGGGAGAATTAACCAGGGAACTAATTTCCATTGCCACAGCGACAACTAAACACCTATCCATCAACCTACTTATGAAATAATCTGATATTGTCCACAGACCATCCCATTCCGAAGAAGTGAGCAAACACAAAACAGTGAGAAATTGTTGATCTCTCTTATCAACCTTTCGCATCCGAAGAAACGAGCAAACGCTTAACCAAGCGAGTCAATGCTGATTTCACTTACCAACCTTCCGTTCGTACCTGAACGAGCAAACGCTAAATAGCGAGCAAAATTGTTGATTTCACTTATCAACCTTCCGTTCGTACCTGAACGAGCAAACGCTAAACAGCGAGAAAATGTTGATTTCACTTACCAACCTTCCGTTCGTACCTGAACGAGCAAACGCTAAACAGCGAGACAATGTTGATTTCACTTATCAACCTTTCGTTCGTACCTGAACGAGCAGACGCTAAACAGCGAGAAAATGTTGATTTCACTTATCAACCTTCCGTTCGTACCTGAACGAGCAGACGCTAAACAGCGAGAAAATGCTGATTTCACTTATCAACCTTCCGTTCGTACTTGAACGAGCAGACGCTAAACAGCGAGAAAATGCTGATTTCACTTATCAACCTTCCGTTCGTACCTGAACGAGCAGACGCTAAACAGCGAGAAAATGTTGATTTCACTTATCAACCTTCTGTTCGTACCTGAACGAGCAGACGCTAAACAGCGAGAAAATGCTGATTTCACTTATCAACCTTCCGTTCGTACTTGAACGAGCAAACGCTAAACAACGAGAAAATGATGATTTCACTTATCAACCTTCCGTTCGTACCTGAACGAGCAGACGCTAAACAGCGAGAAAATGCTGATTTCACTTATCAACCTTTCGTTCGTACTTGAACGAGCAAACGCTAAACAGCGAGACAATACTGATTTCACTTATCAACCTTCCGTTCGTACCTGAACGAGCAGACGCTAAACAGCGAGAAAATGCTGATTTCACTTATCAACCTTCCATTCGTACTTGAACGAGCATCCGCTAGACAGCGAGAAGATGCTGATTTCACTTATCAACCTTCCGTTCGTACCTGAACGAGCAAACGCTAAACAGCGAGCAAATGTTGATTTCACTTAGCAACCTTCCGTCCATACCTGAACGAGCAGCCCTGCGGGGACACGAGAAACTTAACCAAGCAACTCTGAGAGGACAATTCTGACGACGGTCGTCAAATACCTATTCTGGCAATAGGTATCCTGAAAACACTCTGCTGGGGAAATTGGGAACTTAACCAAGCACCTTGACGAGAACAACTTTGTTGGAAAATACGAGGAACTTAACCAAGCAACTCGTTGAAGTAGCACCCTGCTGGGAAAACTACGGGTAACCACCCAAAAACCTGCATTACCATCTTCCATTGCTGACACCACAGCATCCTGCGAAAGACTCAACTGGGGGGAAAAGGTGCTTGACCAAGCAAACTCTGCTAGGGGAATATGACATGACGAACACGATCACTGCGTGTCTGGCGCAACGACCCTCTTGACAGGAGGAAACACGATCACTACGCGCCTCGGTGTTGCAAACAAAACCACCTATAGGACGGATACAATCACTGCGTATCTCTTCCGCAAAAAACCCCATGACATGATGAACACGATCACCGCGTGCCCTACGACACAATTCTCTTGACAGGAGAAAACACGATCACTGCGCGTCCTGTGTCGCAAACAAAACCACAGGATGAATACGATCACTGCGTACTCTACCACAAATCCCCACAACATAACGATGACCACGATCACTGTGTGCCCTGCGCCACAACTCTCTTGACAGGAGAAAACACGATCACTGCGCGTCTTGTGTCGCAAACAAAACCACAGGATGAATACGATCACTGCGTATTCTACCACAAATCCCCACAACATAACGATGACCACGATCACTGCGTGCCCTGCGCCACAACTCTCTTGACAGGAGAAAACACGATCACTGTGCGTCTTGTGTCGCAAACCAAACATATGCACATTTCTGTGAACCACAATCTCACTTATCGACAGAGAAAATACCTGAGGCTGGACGGGTAATCAATCCTGCTTACGTTTCCAAATGCACATGTTTGATAATGCCGTAATGCTTCCACACTGCATGGAAATGCTATGTATTCGTGTAAAATGCAAGTGCTTATGATGCATGCTTATGCAAAGAGTTACTTCAGCAAAATAAATGCTGAAGACAAACTGAATCCGCTGGGGATAACCGGAATACTACCGATATGCTTCCAACAAAATAAATGTTGGCAAGATGAACTAACTCCGCTGGGGATGACCATCCTGCTGGGAAAGTAGCTCACAAACTCAAAACTTTAAACTCTGCTGAAGATGATCGTCCTGACGAGGAAGGATCTACCTGTTGGGGCAAGAAAAAAAAAAGCAATCCTGGAAACTGCTTTCAAAAGGTATCAACACTCTGATTACGCCCTGTGGGGATAATTCATCCTGCTATCACTGAGCTGGGGATTGACCGGTGTGCTCTGATTCGCACTACACCAGAAACTCTTTGGGCGAGTTAATCATATTCGCCTCGACCCTTGCTGGGGAGGACTCTGCTCTGCTTGATAAGCCAATTCTGAACTACTGAAGATACATTGATCTTTTCCCTTGACGCAATCTCCACCCTCCCGGGGAGACAACATTTAATTTTGCCTGGGGCGACTTCACTGGGGAAAGACACAACATTCATCCTCTAGAGAGGGTACTAGCCTGCCATGGACTCTAGCGGGGAACTTTGCGCGCTTTTGAATACCTGCAAAAGTCAACAAGCAAACCCAAGACAATATATGCAAAAAAAACATCTTGGTAATCACCCATGACAACCATTCAGGTAATTTCCGGTTTTAACAATCATCGGCTGAGGCCCGCCTGTTTACACACATGTAAGTTTATCAAAAAACATCGGCGTTTTCTACAAACAAAATTGTAAAAGTTAAAACCAAAGTCACACACTACACTGAATAACACACTTTATTGATAACGGCCTGAAAATAGGCACGATTTGTACATCAGATGCAACTCCTGAAAAGAGGTAGTCACACATAAACAAAATGCAGAAATGTACAAAGATACAGAATAAAATTTGTACACATGTCGGCAACGTGTTACAGACGAACACCATGAGTTGATCCTCCTATGACTCGCCGGACTCTGACGCTTTCCTGATCTCTGTCTTCGGAAGAGATTGCTTCGGATAGTCGACCCCCCAAATTCTCCCAAACCACTAGATAATCTAACTTGGACCGCAGCCATTTGCTTCTCAAATCCCTAACTTTTGCGTGAATCGCCCTTTGCGGGTTTTCAATTCACCGGGATACCGTTTTTTGCCGAAGCCGCCCAGTGTAGGTTTTCGACTTCGCGGGTGTACATTTTTTCATTTTATCCCTAACTTTTGCCCGAACCTTTTTATTCTGTTTTTGGTTCGCCAGGATGCCCCATTTTGGCCTGGACTCTCTTTTTTACTGTCCAGCGGGTCAATTTTCAAGCAAAGTATTTTTTGACTGCGTCCGAGTTTACAGGGGACGAAAAGTCTTCACCATCCATGGTGGATAACAATAAGGCTCCTCCGGAGAAGACCTTTCTCACGACGTATGGACCTTCATAATTGGGAGTCCATTTGCCCCTGTGATCCGATTGCGGTGGGAGAATCTTCTTCAGCACAAGATCACCCGTCTGAAAGCTTCGAGGTCGAATCTTCTTGTCAAACGCTTTCTTCATCCGGCTCTGATACAGCCTACCATGTGCAATTGATGCCAGACTCTTCTCATCTATCAAGCTCAGCTGATTCAATCTACTTCTCACCCATTCTGCCTCATCAAGCTGAACATCAAGTAAAACCCTCAAAGATGGTATCTCAACCTCCAATGGTAGGACTGCCTCCATGCCATACACCAGTGAGAATGGAGTTGCCCCGGTTGATGTACGCACCATCGTGCGATAACCGTGCAAAGCAAACGGCAACATCTCATGCCAATCCTTATACGTTACCACCATCTTCTGAAAAATCTTCTTTATATTCTTGTTGGCCGCTTCAACAGCGCCATTCATCTTGGGTCTGTACGGAGATGAATTATGATGCTCGATCTTAAACTCCCGACAAAGATCCTTCATCATCTTATTGTTCAGGTTCGAACCATTATCAGTAATGATCCGTTCAGGAATACCGTATCTGCAAATTATATCCCTCTTGATAAATCTGGCCACCACCTGCTTCGTCACATTGGCGTAAGATGCTGCTTCCACCCACTTGGTGAAGTAATCGATCGCGACTAGGATGAAGCGATGCCCATTAGAAGCAGTAGGCTCGATCCTGCCAATCATATCAATTCCCCACATGGAGAAAGGCCACGGAGAAGCCATAACATTCAGTGGACTGGGTGGCACATGGATCTTATCAGCATAGATCTGGCACTTGTGACACCGCTTGGCGAACTTGAAACAGTCCATTTCCATCGTTAACCAATAATACCCCGCCCGCAATAACTTTCGGGTCATAGCATGCCCACCAGCATGTGTACCAAAAGTTCCTTCATGGACCTCTTCCATGAGTAAATTGGCTTCCTTCTCGTCTACACACCGGAGGAGTACCAAATCGTGGTTCCTTCTATACAGAACGCCGTCGGGATTCAGATAGAAGTTGCCTGCTAATCTCCTTAGAGTCTTCTGATCACGACTGGATGCCCCAGCCGGATATTCCTTGTTCTTCAGGAAATTCTGTATGTCGAAATACCAAGGTTTACCGTCAGATGCTTCATCAATTGCAAACACAAAGGCCGGCCTATCAAGGCGAGATATGACAATCCTGGGAGCCTCATTCCAGTAGTTGACCTTATACATCGAGGATAATGTTGCAAGGGCGTCTGCCATTTGATTCTCCGCCCGAGGTACATGATGAAACTCCACCTTATTAAAGAAAGGTAACAACCTTCTCGCATAATTCATGTACGGTACCAGATTAGGTTGGCGTGTCTCCCACTCTCCCTTAATCTGATTCACAACCAATGCTGAATCCCCATATACGTCCAGATTCTTGATCCTCAGATCGACAGCCTCCTCCAACCCCATAATACAAGCTTCGTACTCGACTTCGTTGTTTGTTACTGGAAAAGTTAATCTGGCCGTAAACGGGATGTGCGACCCGTGGGGAGTTGTAATGATTGCCCCAATCCTACTACCGTACGAATTGACAGCCCCGTCAAAAATCAATCGCCACTGGGAACTCCGCTCAGGACCTTCACCAGGCAACGACTCCTCACAATCTTTAACCTTCAAGTACATTATGTCCTCATCAGGAAACTCAAACTTCATAGGCTGATAATCCTCAATTGGCTGCTCAGCAAGATATTCGGACAGAACACTTCCCTTAATGGCCTTTTGGGAAACATACTGGATATCGTATTCTGTCAATACCATTTGCCATCTAGCAATCCTTCCAGAGAGCGCTTGCTTTTCAAACACATACTTGATCGGATCCATCTTCGATATCAGCATGGTTGTATGGTTCAGCATATACTGTCTTAGACGTTTGGCAGCCCACGCCAATGCACAACACGTCTTTTCGAGCATAGAGTATCGAGATTCACAATCCGTGAACTTTTTACTCAGGTAGTAGATTGCATGCTCTTTCCTTCCTGTCTCGTCATGTTGACCGAGAACACAACCCATGCTGTTCTCAAGAACCGTCAGATACATAATCAGTGGTCGTCGCGCTACTGGGGGTATTAACACCGGAGGTTCCTGCAAGTATTCTTTTATCTTTTCAAATTCCCTTTGGCAATTGTCGTTCCAGACCACCGCTTGATCTTTCTTTAACAGTTTGAACAAAGGTTCACACGTGGTCGTTAGGTGAGATATGAACCTAGCAATGTAGTTCAATCTCCCTAAGAATCCACGGACTTCTTTTTCTGTTCTCGGTGCTGGCATCTCTTGTATTGCTTTTATTTTTGCCGGATCGACCTCGATTCCTTTCTTGCTCACAATGAACCCTAGTAGCTTCCCGGATCTCACTCCGAAGGTACACTTGTTAGGATTCAGCCTCAGCCTGAACTTCCTCAACCTCTTGAACAACTTCAACAGATTAACCAGATGTTCTTCCTCCGTTTGAGACTTGGCAATCATGTCGTCGACATACACCTCAATCTCTTTGTGCATCATGTCGTGAAAGAGCGTTGTCATAGCCCGCTGGTACGTTGCCCCAGCATTTTTCAAACCAAAGGGCATCACCTTATAACAGAAGGTTCCCCACGGGGTGATAAAGGTCGTTTTTTCCATATCTTCCGGAGCCATTTTAATCTGGTTGTACCCCGAAAATCCATCCATGAAAGAGAATACCGAAAACTGAGCTGTGTTGTCAACTAACACATCAATATGCGGCAGCGGGAAATCATCTTTCGGGCTCGCTTTGTTTAGATCCCTATAATCAACACACATTTGAACCTTGCCATCTTTCTTTGGCACAGGCACGATATTAGCGACCCAAGTGGGATAAGTGGTGACAGCCAGGAACCCAACATCCCATTGCTTCTGCACTTCTTCCTTTATCTTTACAGCCATGTCAGGACGAGTCCTTCTGAGTTTCTGCTTCACAGGCGGGCAATCTTCCCTCAACGGCAGACGATGAACAACCATATCGGTATCCAAACCCGGCATGTCCTCGTAGGACCAAGCAAATATATCGCTGTATTCGTGCAGCATCTCAATAAGCTCTTGCTTGATGTCGACCTGCAACGTGGCCCCTATACGGATATTCCTGATGCATTCTTCAGACCCTAAATTGACAATATCAATCTCTTCCTGGTGAGGCAGAATGACTCTCTCCTCTTGCTTCAACAACCGACTCAGCTCTTCTGATAAGTCACTATCCTCAACAATCTCCTCCTCAGCTTGGAAGATCGGGTGCTCGAAGTCTAAACGAGTCATAGGAAGTCTTTGGTCGATGTCATCTGAAAATTCATGAATCCTGCGAGGGAAACGGTTAAGTGCTTCAAAATGATATACAAGCAAAATACATAACCACGCTGCCATTTTATTGAAAAATAAAAGACAGAAAGAAAAGGATCACAACATTTGAATGTAAAAAACGTCGTCCTTTATTGATCATGCAAACATACAGGTAAACAGTTAGGCCCTAAGACGAGGTCAATGATGCCCCGGGCAAGGCATGTGATCATACAATGATTGAAAAAACAACGCATTACTGTTTGGTGACTTGGATGACGTCCTGGATGGACCAGTTGCATAGGCTTTGCCCCGGCGTGCTGGGTCGAATCCATGCGTCCATGTCGCAGTCGCTATCCACTTCCTCCGTATCAGACACGGCATTAATCCTTTCAAAGCTAACCCCTCCAGGCGTGAACACCACAGGTCCCTTGTACTTAGGCGCACTCTGTGAGGGAGATGGGTGGTACCCCAAGCCATACCTATCTTGCTTTACTGGGATGTCCAGAACCTGCCCCCACTTCTGAGTCTCTCCTGCTTGCACCAACGCCTTGGCTTCTTTATATGAGGAGACAGCCACCTCTTGCCCTTCACTCTTCACCGGAGCTTCTTCTTTAACCTTCACCCCTTCGAACGCCTGACACAGCGTTTCATGAATCTCTCCATCTACCTCCACGTATTTGAAGGAAGACAAATGACTGACTAAGATATCCTCTTCGCCACACACCGTCACAATACTCCCCTCAACCATATACTTCAGCTTCTGATGGAGCGTAGAAGTTACTGCCCCAGCGGCATGAATCCAAGGTCTCCCGATCAAACAGCTATATGCAGGCTGGATGTCCATGATGTAAAACACTGTATCATACACCTCCGGACCTACCTGGATGGGTAACGTTACGGACCCGAATACCGACCTCCTCGTTCCGTCAAAGGCCCTTACCACCAAATCACTAGGGGTGCACAACAATCCACGGGTATCCAATTTCAACAGGGCTTTCTTTGGTAACACATTCAACGAGGACCCAGTGTCCACCAGCACATGGGATAAAATAGTGCCCCGGCATTAGATAGAGATATGCAAGGCATTATTGTGATCACGCCCTCTAGGAGTTAGGTCAAAATCCGTGAATCCCAAACCATGCCCAGCGTTAACATGTGCCATAACTCCCTCCAGCTGATTAACTGAAATCTCTTGCGGCACGAAGGATGTCTTAAGTACCTTCAATAGGGCATTTCTATGCGCCTCAGAACACAACAACAACGATAATATGGAGATCATTGACGGGGTCTGCTACAGGTGATCTACGATCTTGTAGTCACTTTTGCGAATCAATCTCATGAATTCTTCCACATCTTTGGTTATCGGTTCTTTCTCCTTACTCCCCGAAGGTTCCCCCTCAACAACTTTGTTCTTACCCCTGGCGAGCCTCTCTGCCTCGACCTCAGGTGAAGTGAAAATTCTCCCGCTCCGGGTTATACCACCCGCTCCCACTATGTTATCTACGGATCCCGCTCCACGGGACTGCCTTTGTGCTCTCATAAGGGATTGGTTTAGCCTTGGTAATAGTAATGGTCGGCCTTCTCGATGATGCCGAAATCGTCACTGATTTGAACGGAATGGTGATCGTAGCAACCTCGCTGCGTTCTTTTTCAGATTCTGTCCCAACAGACTTCTCTCGTCCCACAGACCTGTCAAACTGCAGGATTCCTTCATCAATCAAACCCTGAACTCCCCTTTTCAACTTCTCACAGCCCCCAGGTTGAACCAAACAGTCAGCACACTCTTCACTGCATCCGGGATAGACACCTCCCTCCAATAAGCGCTGCTTTACATAACTCAAAGGGGTTTTCAGCTTGCTCACTTCCGAAACCAAGTCCAACTCATCATCTGTCAGGATTGCATTGGCCCCAGCCCCACCATGCTTAGGCATTGGCTGCTGCGTGATATTGGGACCGTCCTTCCCGAAGTTAATAGCCGTACTATCAAGCAAATCCTGTACTTTATGCTTGAAAGCTAGGCAACTTTCAATATTGTGCCCTGGTGCTCCCGAATGGAAGTCACAATGCTCATTAATATCATACCCGACTGGTGGCTGGCCAGTTGGTGGGGCTAAGGTCCTCTTCTCGACTAGCTGCAATTTCAACAAAGCTTGAAGAAGTTCTGCATACGATACCGGCGGCGCATCGAATACTCTCCTCGGTCGCGGGTTCTGAAATCTGCGCTGATTATTATTTGGCTGCTGCTGAGCCTGCTGCTGTGGTTGTTGTCTCTGCTGTTGAGAAGGCCCTGGAATGGTTACACTTGCAACTTGCGACTGCTGATGCCAGTTCTGACCTCTATTCCTCCGTCGAGCATTGTATACAGCGTTGGTATCACCCTGCCTTTTACCACCAAACGTCTTCTTATTACCTCCTGCGGCACTGGACTCACCCGCTTGAATTTTACCCATCTTCACTCGGTTTTCAATGCGCTCCCCCATCAAGATCAACTCAGAAAAGGTACTCATCAAAAAATTGAGCAACCGGTCATAGTACATTCCAGAAAAAGTTCCTATGAACATATCCATCATTTCGCGCTCCACCATCGGAGGGTGTACCCTAGCAGCCAGATCTCGCCATCTCTGGGCGTATTCCTTAAAGCTCTCGCTCGACTTTTGAGACATGCTCTGCAGCTGGACTCGGTTAGGGGCGAGATCACTATTATATTGATAATGTCGAACAAAAGCCTCTGCCAGCTATTTCCAACTCCTGATCTGAGTAGGCTCCAAGCTCATATACCACTCCAGCGATGGCCCTGACAGGCTATCCTGGAAGAAGTGCATTAGCATCTTTTCATCCTCAGAATACGCGGACATACGCCTGTAAAACGCGCGCACATGCACCCTAGGGCATGTATCCCCTTTGTACTTATCAAATGACGACGCTTTGAATTTCAGCGGGACCCTCAGCCCTGGGACCAGCCCCATATTTGACATATCCAGCCTAAGAGCATTCTGGCTGGCTAATCCGTTCACTTTCTCTTCTAACAATCTCATCTGATGGTTGTCATCCCTAGCTCTTTCATAACCCTCATTCTGACCAGAGAACGCATCCTCCTGACGATCCTCCCAGCGAGGTACTGCATCGTATCCAACATAATCTGCATCACGGCCCGGACCCGTTTGGAAGTACATGGGGTCGTACCTCAGATTGCCCATCTCTTGGGCGTTGTACGCACCAGCTCCATATCCAAGATTACCATAACCATAGTCACCAAACCCAGCCTTGGTGCCAGCAATGTTGCCATACCCCGTGTTCACGCCATTGAAGCCCTGGTTACCATTATTACCATTCATATACTCAGCGCCCCCATTGAAACCCTGGTTGACATTACCCACAAATACTCCAGCATTATCTGCATTAGCATTCATATTACCGGTGTTCCCACCTCCGCCTGCAGGACCAGTTTCTCCAGCATTCAAACCGGTTACGGGAATAGCATCAGCACTTTGACGATTCTCAATTCAGGGAGAAGCAGCAAAATTTTCACCACGCGGTGTCCCGTTGTTCACAGCCCGTGCGACCAACGGTTGAACCAGAGTCTGCAGCTGCTCTTGTCCTTTGGCGATGGTCTCCATGGTTTTCATGAGCATGGCCATCCTGTCACGCATTTCTTGCATTTCACTCTGTACGTTGTCCATGATCTTCTTGTGATTAGTTCTGGTAGAGTAACGGTGGATCCGCTTTTCTGCAATCCTGAAAATACCTGGATGATATGGATGAAGAATGATAAGGAACGTGGATCACACACCTGTAATGCAATGTGATTTATGCAAACAACAATGCAAAAATGCTAACGTGCATGTGTGCGTTGGGGATATTTCCCCTCCCATCCCAGCGTCAAGGTAGCAAGACAAGAGAAACCATAAAGACAATATTTAGAAAAACCCTCATATATTGGAATAACAGTCTCGTCGAGGCGTTACACAACTATGTTCCATACAACTGATATGATAAAGGAGGATCCCAACCAACATGTCTGGCGGTGGTCTCAACACATAGAATACAAGAAAGAAGTCAAGTGCGGGTACGATCGCAGAAATCCTCAACCAGCTTCTTCGTCTCTGGGTGATCCGGTCGATAAATCAAGCCTTCTATCAACTGATCCCTTTTTCTGACCGTTCCTTGGATATCTCTGAAAAAATCTTCCCAAGCCTTATCTTGGGCACCATCCTCAGGTTTGGGCCTCTTGGTGTCTGCTCTGTGCTGACAATCTTCCAGATTCTTCATGGCATCAATCAGTTTGCGTTCGGCCTCGTATCGACGGCATGCTTCTTCTTCAAGCTCCTCAGTCTTCACTTTAACCTGTTCTGCCAACTGAGCAACCTGTATCTTTAGCTCTTCTTCCCGCTCTTTGCGTTTGGCCATAGTGAGGTCCCAATGTTCTCTGAACTTAGCTAAGTTCGTGTAGGCCCTTTCCAACTCTTGTTTCTTAGTAGCCAATACACTGCTAACTGAGTCTACATCTAACTCCAGACGCTTCTTGGTTTCAGTCAACTCTAATAAAGTAGTCTTCAGATGTTTCAAAGTTTCAGCCTGTTGCTTGGAATAATATCCTGTTTCAATCTTTTCATGACGAAGCTGGGCGTTCTCTTTCTCTAAAGCTTCTTTAGCCTTTGCTAACTCTTCTTTCTCCGCCATCAGCTGCTTGTATACCTGTACGTCTATGGTTGTGGGATCCTCCACCGGAGAAGGATACAATGGCTGAACTGCAGGATAAGGCATAAGGAATTTCGTAGCTCGTTCACGAATCCATTCCACATATAGACCAAGAACTCGAGTACCCCCTTTGCTAAATGAAGACTTTCCTCTCTTATGCAGGTTCTTCCATGCTTTCTTAAGCTTGATCAACATCTCTTCCTCTATTGCCCCAGTAAGATACAGAGATTCCTGTATCTCCTCGGGCTTCGGCGCTTCCTGAGGTGCATACCCAAACTGCCTGATTAATAAGGAAGGGTTGTAATTGACACACCATCTCCTTCCTATCAAAGGAACATTAGGGAATCCTCTGCATCTGTATATGAACTCAACTCCTAACACCTCCTCATTAACCCACACCACATTCTCAGAAGTCAACCCCATCAAGCGCTCGGGCCATCCTAAAGAATCAATAGAAGTGACGAAAGGCCCTGACTTCGGCATATGACTAGTAAACCACCTGCACAGTAGAGGTACACAGCAAGAGACATTCTTTCCTCGCCGTTTTTCATTTTTGTAGTGAGTGGAATGGTGGATATCTCCCAGTAAGGTAGGAACTGGGTTCTTTGCATCCAGAATATAGAAAGCATCTGCGTCAACAAAATCAGGCTGGTTTGGGAACAATACAATGCCATAAACACACACAGCAAGGATGGCATCAAAAACAACCCAGCCACCCTTCTTAGCATACTCCCGAGCCTTCTCTACCAAAACAACCAACGGAAATCCCCACGCATCTCCTTTCCTGATCATCTTCCCTGTCAGCTCAAACTCTCCTAAGTACAGAATAGCAGAAAGCTTAGCCAGATTAGGCTTAGCGTCCGTGTGATAGAAAGGCATCTGCTCGCGAATCGGTATATCCAAGAGTGCAGAATACTCCTCCAGGGTAGGAGCCAAGACAAAGTCAGGAAATACGAAACACCTGAGCTCGGCATCATAAAACTGCAACAGGGTGTAAATACCGCTGATCTCATAAGCCGAGGGCTAGTAAACATAAGTCAGGATCCTCCCATATGTCTTCCTGAAATCTCCCATCACCTTCTTCCCAGCAATAGTAATTAACTCTGACAACAGACTGATATCTGGAGACGGGAATCTGTAGGGTAACACTCTCTTCATGGCTTCCATGTCTGCTAGGAAACAACCACTGGAACTGGGAGGGAAAATATGTACCTGGAATACACACACGTTAGTTGGATGCAAATGGTAATGCAATAATGCAATATGATAAATGGTGCAATCAATGAACACATAGGCCATGCTGTAGCCTGAAGAGGAACATCTCTGTGATGTCAAGAACAGAAAACCACCACAGTCACTAGAACCCCATGACACTGATTATCATCCGACACCCAAAATACCAATACCCTGGCAAGAAATCCATCTGAACCTCTGTTTCTGACGAGAAAACCATCTGATAATAGTATCAACCTCAGACAAGAAATCCATCTGATCCAAACAACACATCTGTTAACGAGCCAAGAAAACCATCTGATAAATACTGAATCACGGTTTCTGAAGGCCAGTTTTCCTGCAATAACCCAATCCCTCTCACAGGTATGGACCTAATCCACGGACAAAGGTATGGCATCCTATGCGGTCATCAGCGTCACAGACTTTCATGAGTGACGATACGATTCCCAGAAGGAGTGGCATCATCAAGTCATGAAGAGGCCTCACTTAGCCGACTTCCAATTGATCGGTCCCCAGAGTCGACAATCCTCACGTCTGGACTCCCCTCAGATCCTCAGGATCGGAAAGGAGCACCTCAGAGAGAACCTCGTCTGAGTGCAGATTTCGTAGGGAACTGTGTCTGCTCAGCAAACAGGTTCGTCTACTACTCTCCACAACTATGTCTAGGTGCATACTCAAGCCCAGGTCCGGCTTCTCACTCATAGTAACCTCCCTTTCCCACAGCAAAAATCACAATAATATAGTGCCGAAAATAAATGCGGAAAGGTAAAGGTGTGGAGAAGTAAAGTGCGGAAAGGTGAAACACATATGTACAACACCCAACAGAAAAACACCCAAGCGCTAGGATTGACTCGCGTAGGGGATGGGAAACGGTCCCAGCATAAGGGATGGGAAAAGTCCCTAGATGCTACATAGTCCCCAGCAGAGTCGCCAGCTGTCGCTACTGCGAAAATCGGCGCCGGCTGACAGAAGAGTCGCCACCGTGCGTTATTTATCCCAACGGAGGGAAAGGAAACGCTCGAAGTAAACCTCACAAAAAACGGGAAAGGTATGGTCATCGCAACCAAAACCTGGGTTCGGGAGTCGGTTACACAAGGGGAAGGTATTAGCACCCCTCACGTCCGTCGTACTCGACGGGATCCACGCTTGGTGTTTATAAGGAAAAGGGTGTGTTTATCTATCTACGCTAGTGGTCAGTCTGAAAAGAAAAGAAAAGGACAGGACTCGACAGAACATACACTGTTCTGGGCCTACGTACTCCCTCGTGCAATGGGAAAGTCAGAGTCAACGTAGTTCGACTACCTACGTCTAGACGGGGGGAAGGTTGCTCGCCAGGACGTCGCGTCCTGTGCCTACGTACTTCCACACGACATGGAAGATCAGAGCAAACGTAGTTCAGGCTACGCACGACACAAGCTGTTCAAGTGTTTTTTAGGGAAAATGCACCTTAACCAAGGGTTTTCACAGTCCAGAAGGACAAAAAGTTTTGATGTTTGTTCAAATCTTTTAACGGAAGAAATGTATTCACTTTCGTTTTATCCTTTATTAAGTGTTTTTCTGTTGTTTTGAGAAAAGAAAGAGACACCCTAAAACTATGGTTGAAGAGGGGAATCTACCTAATGTTATCATGCCTGGTTAACCGACCTAATGTCTATCATAACTCCTCCACAGCAGAGAAGTTAGAGCTCCTAAGGGATCATGGCAACGGAACTAAACCGCAAACAGGAAACACTGCAAAGTAAAGAAATACTGGAAATATGCATGAATGCAACAACCAAACAATCAAGGCACAAAGGCCACACACTACAAAGGCAAGGGAGCTCAGCTCTACCAAATACCAACAAGCAAAGCCACTCAATAACAATCAAGCAGAAGGAGGACCACCTCAACTTCTCATGCACATAAGCAGGCTTATTTCTAAGATGCACCTATCTCAGAAATATCTATATGAACCCCTAAGTCTACTGCAACACAACACCACACAAGTCAATCAACACAAAGAGAAGGCTAACCAGCCTGGCAAACTCCTATCCAAAAGCAAGAAACTACCCCTGAGCAGGACCCCTAGACAAAACCATAATCAAACCCCTGAACAAACCCCCTAATCAAACCCCTGAACAAAAAGCCCTGCACTAAACCTTAATCAAATCTCTAAGCAAAGCCCTAAACTAAACCTTAATCGAATCTCTACGCAAAGCCCTAAAGCAAACCCCTAAAGGGAGAAATCAATCCCATTCTTCAAGCTTCAAGACAAGTTTACCAAAGAAAGGGAGCTAAGTAGACAGACCCATAGTGCCTTCCTCTGGAAAATACTAGGGGGCTTCCACTTAGGAATCACATCCCATGTGGCTCAACAACTGTGAACGGTTTACATTCCTCCTCAGGAGAAACTAAACTCACATGAAGGCTCCAACATCATTGGATACTTAAGAAATCCTACCTGAACTACAGGAACTAAGTGGACAGACCCACAGTGCCTTCCTCTGGAAAATACTAGGGGGCTTCCACTTAGGAATCATATCCCATGTGGCTCAACAACTGTGAACGGTTTACATTCCTCCTCAGGAGAAACTAAACTCACATGAAGGCTCCAACATCATTGGATACTTAAGAAATCCTACCTGAACTAAGGGAACTAAGTGAACAGACCCATAGTGCCTTCCTCTGGAAAATACTAGGGGGCTTCCACTTAGGAATCATATCCCATGTGGCTCAACAACTGTGAACAGTTTACATTCCTCCTCAGGAGAAACTAAACTCACATGAAGGCTCCGACATCATTGGATACTTAAGAAAGAGGTGAGAAGAAAGAATGAAAGACATCCATAGTGCCTTCCTCAGGAAAGTACCATAAATTTCCCTCAAACTTCAGGATCTCAAACCTCACAGAAAGAGAGCAAGCTCCTAGACTAGGTCCTCAATCCATGCATCCTTGCAAGCTCCATCAAGTCTTCATCCAGCCTCCATCTTCAAGAAGAAACCACAGACCCTCAAACCAAGAGAAACTATCTCTAAAGTTCAAACACAGTTGAACTTCAAAGTCAGAAGCCCTCAAGACTTCTCCTATTCTCAAGCTCAAGCCAAAAATAGCAAAACACTCTATAAAAATCTACCAAAAATCTAGGGGAAACCTACATGCCTCTATGATCCCAAGATCAAATCTCAAAGCCTAAGTCAACTTCTAAGACTACTAAACAATCCCTAACATGTGAATGGTCAAGGGTTAACCAGCGAGTTATGAGGTCTCTACTCTCTAACCCTAAAACAACATCAATCAATTTCTAAAAAAAACTACGAAAATCCTATAGGGAACATGCATCAGTCTAGTACAACATACTAAAAAAACTAAAGCAAAATTCATCACCAAATGAGAGAACTAAAATCAACAAGGCAGACACATCACAAATCAATTACTCAATACCAATTAAAATACAAAAATGCAAATAAAAATGAAAATGCATGATCAATTCAATACTTTTGCACCATAAAATCCTAAATTGAATTATGAATCTACAGAAAAAAGAAGGGAATTAATTGGATAATCCTACTATTTTTTATGAATTATTTTCTAACATGGATAAAAACAAAGAAATTAAAAAGAAAATAAAACAAGGGGGTGGCAATAGCAAAACGCCCTAGTTATTCCAGACTGGGCCCAAATATGGGGGGTGTGCATAGCGATTGGGACCTAAGCCCAAACCAAATCTCAGCATTCTCACAATCAGGGGGGGTGAAATAAGTGGAATGGGGGGTATCCTTAGCAATACGAATTTGGGCCCAATGCTGAATCTAACCCTAACCCAAAAACCAGCTAACAAAACAAATCCCTCCTCTCACAAACTCGTTCACTGTTCACTCCCCCAAACCCTAGCGCGCCGTTCTCTTCTCTGAAACACTCTCTCTGAACCCTCTCATCCTCCTATCTGAAACCTCTCAAACACTTCACGAATCTTGAACGAAACTTACCCTAATCAACTATCAAACACGAAAACAAAACCTCATCTAACACTCTCAGTTCAAAATCAATCTTCACAGTTCGTGATCTAAACACATCAACAAGGATCCAGCTAAACCCTAGCTACGCACAAGTAACGAATCGAAAGGAGAATGAACACACCTGGAGGAATGAGGAAGGCGACGAAGCTTCTGGAAATGAAGAAGGTTGAAGGAGCTCGCGGAGATCTTGAAGCCCTTTTTTGCGAACCCAGAAGATCTGAAGGAATCGTTGAAGGGGAGATGAAAATTGTTGGTCGTCCGTTGAAGATCCTTGAAAGGAGATCTTGATCTAGCTGGAGATCTTGAATGGCTTCTAGAGAACGGAAGAAGGTTGACAAGCTGTTGAAGATCTTGGAAGAGAGATCTTGGAGATCTTTGCGAGGAAGATTAAGGAATCTGGAAATTCCTGATGAATATTGCTGGAAACGTGAAGAACGATGAAGTTCTTGAGAGTCTTCTAGAAAACGTATGAAGGTCTATGAATATTGCTGGGAAAATGAAGAACTCGGTTGAAGATCTTGAAGAATTTAAGATTTTTCTGGAGATGTGATGAAGGACGATGAAGGATCTATGCAGGATAATGAAGATCTATGAGGAGCCAGATGAAGGTTTAGACGGATCTTGACGAATCTGGGGAACTGGACGAGCGTGATGAATTTTCCGACGAAAAAATGCAGTTTCCGGCGAGTCTTGGCCGTGAAACAGTTAATTTTGATTTCTCCGGCGAACCTCTCCGGGTGTTTGCATGGCCGGAGAACTGAGGTGGCTGTGAGGATTACGCGTGGCACGCGGAGATGGAGAGAGAAACGGAGTGATGACGTGTGGCGGTACGCGTGGCGGCACGCATGGACTGAGGAGATAGTGGGACAGGTGGAGAGGAGAGAGGGTTGTGAGGTGGCGTGTGAAGACTGTGAAACATGGTGAGGTGGAAGAAGAGAAGAGGGACGCGTGGGCCCCCCCTTATATAGCCACGTGCACTGGACAAAACAGTGGACAAAAAAAAAAGGACTGAAAGAATGGGCCTCCAAAAAAACTCTGGGCCCACGAAATTGGATTAAAAATCTGAATTAAAAATGATTGGATTAATGGACAATTAATGATGAATTAAAATTGGACTTCTGGATTAAGACCCTAATTAAAAGATGATTAAGACCAAACAAATAAACCTAATTAAGACTAACAATTAATCCTAATTAATCTAAACAATAAACCTAACCGATAATACTCTAACAATTATCATTCTAATTAACTCTAAACAACTAATTAACATCTAACAATTAACATCCTAAAAAAAAGTAAACTATTAATATCTATTTAACCTATTTAATATCTAAAACAAAATAAAACAAATTAATATCTAGAAACCTATAAAAAAAATCTATTAATTTCTAGAAAAACCCTATATTAATATTCTATTTAAAACCTATTAAAAAAAGTGTTCTATCAAACTATTGTCTAAAAAATGACCTACTATATAAAAAAAAAGAAGTTTATTCTACAATCTATTTAAAACAATTTATAAATTCTAAAAAGATTTAAAACTATTAAAAATATTAAAAAAATCTACTTAAATTCTAAAAACTATAAAACCTATTTAAAATCTACAAAAGGCTATTAAATTCTAAAAAAATGCAGACAAAGGCAAATAACCAACATAAAAAAAATGCGAGACCAAATCGAAGCAACCAGTAAACCCGGACACCAAGAATCTCAAAAATCACTGCGTAAGCCGAAAACATCCAGGAAGCGCACGGCTTCTCAAAATAACCTCCGATTACCCGAACCGGTCTGAGACGTCCTATAAGTGAAAACCAGGCTGTAATTCTGACATCATCTGCATGATTAAAAATATAATGCACGTGGTATGCGAATGCGAATGCAAAAGTGAGCCGAAACGTAAATCAGGAGCGGGCACCGGTTGGTCAAATTTTAGGGTGCAACACCTAGTCTACAAGTTATCGTACTAGTATTGGAATGCATTCCCTATTATTAAGGCACAATAGCTTAATTTTATCACCGAAAAAATTATTTATTAAGATATAATACCTCAATTTCATCTAAAAAATTGTTTGTTAAAAAAATGCTTGAAGGATGGGTTAGACCTTCAACCTTGTAGTTAAGGTCCACACACTCTAACCAAATAAGATATTCCCTCTTCTTGTAGTAGTGAAGTATCGATGACGCAGATATACCCGTAGAAACACTATTCTATGAGGAAGTTGTTGCCATAACAACAAAATGTTGAGTCATAAGAAAGGTGAGTGATACAAACTCAATTTGCTTGCCTTCTTAAATATTGTTGTCTAACTATATAGAGAGGTTATGAATTTTGTTTTCTAACCGACCTAACTGCATAAAGATGGTTTCTTTGTTAGTTTCCAAGGTTGTTTAAGGTTATGGCTGTGGCTGATGAGCTCATCAAGACACCGGTTTGTGACTTGAAGAGAATCATAAAGGTCTTTTGGGGTAGGGTTTATTAGTTTAGAAGACATGGAGGAAGGTGATGAAAGCACCAACGGTGGTGATTTCTACATCTACTACATGATTATGGTTTAACCGTTTGACTAGAGAGAAGAAAATAAAAGGAAATAAAATAATATTTTGAATATTCATACCATTGGAATAACAAAAATATACTTAAATACTAGAGAAAAGAAAATAAAAGGAAATAATATAATATTTTGAATATTCATACCACTGGAATAACAATAATACACTTAAATACTTAGACTCCTTAATGGATCTAAGTAATAATTGGTCTAAAGCCTCTTAAAAATATTCAAATAACAAATGGGCCAAAGGCCTCTTTGAGGAATATCAAATAAACTAATGCTAAAAATATAATAATTATGGGGAAAAGTTCTTCAACAAATTAAAATTTTTCTTAAGTCTTTTAGGCCTAGTCTACATGCTATCATACTAATATTGCAATGTCTACACTATTATTAAGGCATAATACCTCAATTTTATCAAAGAAAAAAATTGTTTATTTAGATATAGTACCTCAATTTTATCCAAAAAAATTGTTTGTTAAAAATAAAAATAAATCCTTAGAAAATCGCTAGAAGGAGGGGTTGAACCTCCGACCTTATGGTTAACAGCCACACGCTCTAACCAACTGAGCTATTCCAGCTTTTTATATACAATTTTCAAAAATAAAACTACTAAAATCTAGGTAATTTTGTACCATGTAGACATAATTGCTTGACAAAATTATCAATGTGATTCAAATTTGATAATTTGGTGATTGGATTGAGCATGTTTGTCAACTATGAATTATTGAGTTAGTAGAATTTGGTTTTCCCATTAATCTATGCCTTTTATTTTATTTAGTGAGGTACATCCGTTATGATTAATATGATGTTAATTACTCAGATGTGTCTTAAAAGGTTTGGATGAGGTATCGTGATATATTCCATCTTGGGGTGGCAAACAGGCATGCCTGTCACGTTTAGGCTTGCCCTGTAAAAAACAGAGATGGGAGGGGCGGGCATAGTATGATGCAAGCTTAAAACCGTGGTCTGTCCCAAAAAAAACTAGGGCAACACTGGACGGGCCTATAAGCATTGCACCTTTTTAGCCTAAAATTGCAAAATTTTATGTTAATTCTCTTGTCTGCAAATAAATGGAGTGAGGTGGGGAGAGCATATTAAAGGATGCAGACCTAAAACCTTAGCTTGCCCCGCAAAAAAGTGCGGGAAAATTGGACATACGCGACAGAGCGGTCTTGTTTTACCACCCCTACTTCCATCACTTCTAGTAAATTAATTAGTTCAAATTTCATACTAAAATAATTGTATTAATATCATATTGATAAAAAAAGTAGAACTTAAGGCACTACCAATTAATTAGATATTTTGAAAATAAAAAAAACTACTAAGTATTTGTATTCCTGTACGAATACAAGGGATTGATCATTAGAGTTGATGATGTGTTTTCCATGCCTATTAGTGTGATTTTAAAGTAAATTGTAGAATATTCTTCCGACAAACAAGGAGGTGCTCCTACAAAGACACTCAAATGCCAAAGTGAGGTAAGATGTAAGCATAGAGGGAATGTGTGAGTTGGAAATTGAATGATCATACTTGAAGATGAACTCTCTATTTAAAGAAATGATGGACTCATTACACTCAATTCAATTCATATATTCACTTTGTTATCATTTGAGTCGTATCAGGATAAGTATGACACATCAATATAACGAAATGTCAAAATAAGTAATAGTGTTCATCAAATTTTAATATAATATATGATATTCAAAATGATAGAAGCCTGTTCTAAAAGCTTTATGTGTGGAGGAATTTATATCATGTAAAGATGTCCGGAGTATTCTCACTCCATGTCATCCATTTTACCCAGGTACCTATGTATGGTTATCTTCATTTTGAACTCAATAGTTATGAATGTTTATTCCTTTCAACACGGTCTTCCTTAGTAATTGATCAAAATCGTATCTCATAGACATTTATCATAGTCTCTTAGCTATTTTAATAGGTGTTTACACCTAAAAATAATTTTAGCATTAGCCCGAGGTAGGTATGCATGTGGTTTTAGGTTTAGTTGAAGGTCCCCCTGTCGCTACTGCGAAAATCGGCGCCGACATAACAGTAGAGTCGCCACCGTGCGTTATTTATCCAAAGGAGGGAAAGGAAACACTCAGAGAAAACCTAACGAAAAGAGGGAAAAGGAATGGTCATCGCAACCATGTTCTGGATTCGGGAGTCGGTTACGCATGGGGAAGGTATTAGCACCCCTCACGTCCATCGTACTCGATGGGATCCACGCTTGTTGTTTCTCGGAAAAGGGTGTGTTTATTATCTATGCTAAAGGCTTAAGGAAAAAAGAAAAGAAAAGTGACTCGGCAGAACACAACAGTTATATGCCTACGTATTCCCGCCTGAAACGAGAAATCAGAGTCAACGTAGTTCGCCTAACTACGGGTAAAAAGGGGGGAAGGTTGCTCGCCGAGATATCGCATCTCGTACCTATGTACTTTCATATGGTATGAAAGATCAGAGCAAACGTAGTTCGGGCTAACTAGACCACAGGTTTGGTTCAAGTTGTTTTTAACCCGAGTAGGGTTAACAATCGGTTCTAGCAGTTTGGTGTATGCAGCTCGACCATTGGAGACTTAGGCGTTACCGTTTGCGAGAGAACCGGGAGTTAACGAAACTCTCATTACGAAAATGGTTTCTAAAGATTAAAGTCCAAGAGGAAAAAAATAAGTTGAATGTTTATTTTTATGTCTTTTATGAAGAAGTGTTTTGAGTTTCATTTGTAACTCGTGTCGCACTAAAGACTTGGACTTAAGAGTGAATGCGTCGCACGTCACCCAAAGGGTACCATACTAAACATTCAAATTATGTGAGGGAAACCCTCCCATAATTCTTTCTCAAGTAGCTTAAGGCTTGTAACGCATGACACGTGTTAACCTTTATTAAGTATTTTAAGAATGTTTGAAGATGAGAAAGAGAAACATACCTCTAAGGGAAACTACACAACCCTAAATGTTATCATGCAATGTTCGTCCTATGGTTAAAGTTTGCAAAGGGGAAGACTACCCTAATGTTGTCATAAATGGTTGCAAAGCCTAATGTCTATCACATTCTATCTTCAACAAGAAAGAATGGAGATCCTAAGGGAAAGGCAAAGGAAGCAACAGAAACAGATGAAGTAAACAGCATACAGGAAATGCAAAGTGTAGAAAGGTAAACATGCAATGCAAGTGAGGGAGGAAGAACCATCTCAACCTCAAGCCCATAATGAATGGAAGGTGGCCTATTTTAAACATGCAATCTTGGCCCCAAGTGATTATAAAGAGATACGAAGCAATAAAACTCACGAATGACGTACGTATACCACAATTTGGAATCATAACGCGCTATCATGGAAATATGGAACCTAATGGGCAATTCATGTATGATAAAACCAGTCAATAAATGATCTACACATCCTATACAATGTCTATAACAAGCCATAGGAACCCTATCGTTCACCACACAAACAAATCGAGGCCGTTGGAGCCAAAACAAAACCGAAGTCCGTTCGAATGTCCATATTACAAGTCCGAATACAAAAATATAAGAAAAATAGCAAAAGGTGCTAAAAAATTCAAATAAAAATCTCCAATGCCCTACATCAAGTCACAAACCAGGGGTGAGAGATAAAACAAAATATCCAAATAGAAATGGTCAAATAAGATGAAAACCTTGCAAGATGTCTCATGTATACCAAAGGAAAAGTTAAAATGGAGCATGTTAAAGAAAGCATCCAAAACCAATTAAAATGGTACAATAAAATTCCCACAAAAATATATCACAATATCTCAACATTTGTATAAGATCCCTGCAAAAGGTTAGGCCTTGAAATGACATATTGATGGGTCAAAGAAAATTCACAAGATCATGACTCGATTAGGATATTTTTTATGACCACTTAAATTTAAAAAATTATAATAAAATGTCAGAATGTGATAAAATCGTGATTCCAATTTTATTAAATCTTGGACATCTTAAATATTCAGCACAAAAAAATGGGGATCAAAAAGACTAAGTATGCTATTTTTCATGATCATTTGAAGTCAGCATGAAAAAATAGGAAAAATAAAAGAACACATGAGAACATGAATATATGAAGGCAAATGAAAATAAAGTGAGAATAAATCAAAAGTGCAGCTGCCAAGGATCGAACAGGGGTCATGGGGCTCCCTGGGCTGATGTGGCGTGCCACTGGGATTAATGAAAGGTGACTTGGCTGCATATGTGGGTGAATCTGGGGCGCTAGATGAGAAGTCTGGTCAAAGGTCTTGGAGTGATCTAACGGTGGATTAATCATCTTCTTCCTTGGATTTTTCTCTCGGCCGTGAACAGTAGTAACGTGACGACGGTGAAGGGAGCCATGGCCGGAATTCTTCAAGTGACCCTATCTCTCTCGTTTCTCAACCAAATACAATAATTTTTAGATGAAACTTGTATGAAATTTTCCCAGGAAATCAAATATGCCCTTATTTTCCTCTGAAATCCCCTCTAACTCAAAAACCGTATTTGAATCTCAAACTTTCAAGAGAACAAAATTGTCATAAAAATGGATCTTTCTTTACCAGAAACGATGTACTATTCTAGGGGAATGCAATGCTATAAAAATGGCATGGAAAAGACTCATAATTATGGAGAAAAATTGAATTTCCATTACCTCCGAATTTGACTTCCTAGAGCTTCACACAACCACTAAACCTTCAAGAAAATTATATGAACACGTTCTAAAATGCTTGAGGAAGATGTTTTGATCACTGGAATGGCTTGAAATGTTTATATATGTTGCATTGTAAGAATGATCAATGGTCCAAAATTAGCCCTTGTTTCAATCTTAAGGGCTTAGATTCAAAGTGTTGCTTAAGAATGAAGAAAGCTTGAAATAGGCCATGAAGAAAGCTTCAAATGAAAAATGTAATAATGCCAATATTCTTAAAATGAAGTTTCCACTCAAAATAAGTACAAATATGGACTTGTTTGATTAAATTTTGACAAAATACCAAACTAGGCCTTTTCACATGTTTTCACCAAAATCACTTTCATCAATCTTCAACCATGAGCTAGCAAATTAAAACCTTGAGGTTTAGTTGACCAAATGGCGCCATTCGGAGCAACTTTCATGTTGGAAAAAAAAGTCCATTTGAGTTATGCAAAGTATTGAACTTGACCTGTAATTTTATGACATGTAATCATAGTTTCCCAACTCATTGATAATCTTCAGTTGGCCTCTAAGTCAGGGGATGAACCCCACACAAGCATCTGAACTTCTCAAGGGCATGAACCACTTCCTGGTGACTTTAGTGACTCCTCAAGCTCGAATAAAACCTCTAGATAGGCCTCTCTCGATGTATATCACACTTGATCCCCTGCATAAATGCTAATGCAATGCTATGATAATGCTATGATGATGTTATGCTAATGCAAAAACAAGAAGGAAAAGGTTGGGCAAATTTTGGGGTGCAACAGCTGCCCCTATTCAAGCGACTTGGACCTGAATGAGTGAAAAGCGAACGGCTTTCAATCTATCAAGGTAAAAGGCGGTTGAATACCGAAAGAACCCGGGAATTTGCCAACCGCAGAAATAAACTGCAAACTTTGATTGGGATAGAATCTCCTAAGAAAACAAACATAATGAACATCTTGAACATCCCACCAAGGGAAAGAGAAACTTAATCAAGTAACTCTGCTTCGGGAAATACGTAACTGGCCATGGTCTGAACACCACATGGGCCAAAGAACAATCTTTCGAATCGTCGGAATCTGAATACTCAACGCACGATAGGGACACATCAAAATCTGTCGGAATCTGGATACTCAACGCACTAACCAGAGCCTGGATGCTCGACGTAACTGGTGATTTCACTGGGGATTTACCGGAGCCTGGATACTCGACGGACGAAGCAATACATCACAAACCGAACATTCACCGGAATCTGGACATTCAACGGAGAGAGAGTACTATCGCAACACTTACTAGGATTTGTATACCCAACTGCCTTTATCGGAGTCCGAACATTCAACGGACAAAGCAAAACGTTACAAATTGGAAATTTCACCGGAATCTGGATATTCAACGGAGGAACCGGGCCTTGAACGCTCAACGTAACACATCGGAGTCTGAACATTCAACGCTAAAAAACCGGAGTCTAACAACTCAACGAAAACACACCGGAGCCTGGAAACTCAACGAAACGATAAACTGGAGCCTGGATACTCAACGAAAACACACCGGAGTCTGAAAACTCAACGAAGCAGCAAACCGGAGTCTGAACACTCAACGAAGCAAACAAATCGGAGCCTGGATGCTCGACGAAAACACATCGGAGTCTGAACACTCAATGAAGTAGTAAACCGGAGTCTGAACACTCAACGAAAACACACCGGAGCCTGGATACTCAACGAAGCTACAAATCGGAGCCTAGATGCTCGAAGAAAACACACCGGAGCCTGGATACTCAACGCAACAAACCGGAGCCTAGATACTCAACGAAAACACACAGGAGTCTGAACACTCAACGAAGCAAACCGGAGTCTGAACACTCAACGCAACCAACCGGAGCCTGGATGCTCGACGAAAACACATCGGAGTCTGAACACTCAATGAAGTAGCAAACTAGAGTCTGAACACTCAACGAAAACACACCGGAGCCTGGATACTCAACGAAGCTACAAATCGGAGCCTGGATGCTCAACGAAAACACACCGGAGTCTGAACACTCAATGAAGCAGCAAACCGGAGCCTGGATACTCAACGGAAATACACCGGAGTCTGAACACTCAACGAAGCAGCAACCGGAGCCTGGACACTCAATGAAGCAGCAAACTGGAGCCTGGATACTCAACAGAAATACACCGGAGTATGAACACTCAACGAAGCAGCAACCGGAGCCTGGATACTCGACGGACGAATACGCACCGGAGCCTGGATACTCAACGAAGCTAACAAACCAGAGCCTGGATACTCGACGAAGCAACAAACCGGAAAGAGAATACTACAAATACTTATCAAGATCACCTTATAAAATCTTTACCGGAGTCCGGATACTCGATGAGAGAAAGAATCAATACAAACTGGAGATTTACTGGAGTCTGGATACTCGACGGAATAGCCACGAACACTAATAGGGGTCTGGACCCTTGCTTGATTTTACCAGAGTCTGAACACTCAACGTACTGACCGGAGCCTGAATACTCAACGTAAAAACTGATGTCTGAATACCACAGCTCCATGCTGGGGAGAAAAACTCTGAGCAACTTTGGAAGATACGATCACAACTCTGCTGAGGGACATACCAACAAACCTGAAGTTACAAATTTTACTGGAGATGAACAAGTCTCTGTTGGTGATATGCAAAGTATTGAACTTGACCTGTAATTTTATGACCTGTAATCATAGTTTCCCAACTCATTGATAATCTTCAGTTGGCCTCTAAGTCAGGGGATGAACCCCACACAAGCATCTGAACTTCTCAAGGGCATGAACCACTTCCTGGTGACTTTAGTGACTCCTCAAGCTCGAATAAAACCTCTAGATAGGCCTCTCTCGATGTATATCACACTTGATCCCCTGCATAAATGCTAATGTAATGCTATGATAATGCTATGATGATGTTATGCTAATGCAAAAACAAGAAGGAAAAGGTTGGGCAAATTTTGGGGTGCAACACCCCCAACCAAGGCATAGTCATGTGAGTATAAACATAACTAAACACGAACCAATTGAATCTTTCTCAAGACAAATGCAGTATATAATGTTCCTTAAAACTATAGACTTAATCAAAACATATTAGGACTTGATAATTAGACTCTGAGGCCATGTTCTGTGTTAATTGCGCCTCTAACAAATGGAACATATATCGTGGTACCAAAAGCTAGGAAAGTTGTGCACACATGCATATAGTTAATGAAACACACCAAGAAGGATAATACATGAAGTTGATTGTGAGACACCATATATATCTCGAAATAGAGGGAACATTCATACATAACCCACATAAGTAGATGATTAAGATGTTGTTTTCTATAGTTCAAAGTTCTATGGCCAATAAGATAATTTCCTCCATTGTGAGATATTGGATCGAACTCTAGTATGGTTAAAGTCTGTTCGCGAGTAATGTGTGTTGTAGTCGAAGTTTGTTCTAACATGCATTAGTCAATATTGCTAAGGTTGTTAGCATGTTGAATTGGGCCTTGCTTGTAAGCCCAATTGTTTAAGTTAGCTTGTACCCTAAGTTACATTGTAATGGGTAATTGTTAAAAAAAACCATTTGGTTAGTGTGCTATTTTTCTTATAAATAGGATGCTATTTTCTCAATCTTGTCATAAGGAAAAATAAGAAGATAAAATCCTAATTTCAAGAGAGAGAGAGAGAGAGAGGTTATTTTGTTATTCTTGTATACTTGTAATCTTGTTCTAAGAGAAAGGAAAGAATAGCAGTTTAATAACCAATCCTTGTTGTTCCTTGTTGTTTTACCTTGTATTATTTATTAACCCTAACCCTTGTGTGTTTCTTGATCATTAAGAAACCATTTATACTTTGTCTCAAGGTATCCGATTCACAACAAATTAGTGCGGTGAGCATAGAGAAGATGCCTTCAACAAATTATGAGATTGAAAAGTTCATCGAAGTGAAGGAATTTGGTCTGTGGTACTTGAAGATAAAAGCCCTACTGGGTATCTGAATAGAGTCCTAATTTATGGTGGAGCCTTGGGTGAAGATAGTTGTTGTACCCCAAAATTTTCCCAACCTTTTCTTTACTTGGTTTATGTTTCATTTCATTGTTCTAGCATATTGCATTGCATAGCATTTTGCATTTTTACAGGGGATCAAGAGATGTGTGTGCAACAAGAGGGATGTGCCAAAGGCTCTAAACCTAATCAAGGGTTTGTATTCAAGTTGTCAAGTGGTTATCATCATCAGAGACAAGTCAAAGGCCTTTGGGTAGGCAGAAAAGTGTATGTGGTTCACCTCCTGAAGGTCATATGAGGATCAAAAGCCCATGGTTATGGAGGGAGATTATCACTTAAGCTCATTAGAGGCCTAGAGGGTCATTGTGGAGCTCATCCAAGTATTCATATCAAGTGCAAGTGGCTGCAGTTGAAAAGGTTGGAATTATGGTTTCAATTTTAATTAGGATGGAACTTGTTTCTTGAAGAAAACCTGTTTCCATGGCCCTATATATGTCCCAAGGTGTTTGGGAATGATATATTGACCATCAATTTTAATCATAAGAGCTTCAATTGATCAGTCAATTGAAAAATCAAAAGATTTGGGGAAAAAAGTCAACTGTAGTTTGACTTTTGATTTAAATGGTGTTCCAATGGGGGGATCATGGTCCATGAAGTTCATATGGCTTGATGAAGTCTACTCAAGAAGTTTCAAGGCCTCAAAAGACCCGGAACAGTAATAGTCGACTCGGTAGTCATCGATCGATCGTTCGGTTGACCGAAAAGTCAACTCTGCAATCATAAGGAATTTGACCTCAAAGTGTGAATAGAAAATGTTCCTAATGGCATATTGAACTTATACATGAAGTTTCATGGCTGTTGGATCAAGGATGGAGGAGTAATCGAGGAATCGGGAAATTAGGGTTTTGAAAGGGGCAAGACCATAACTCCCTAACCACACATCCAATTGAGTTGGTTCAAAGCTCATTAGAAAGCTATTGACAAGTCCTACAAAAGTCCCACAGTGGTACATGAGCAGAAAATGCATAGATTTGGAGTTATGGCCAAAGTCATTACAAGAGGGAAAAATAACTTAGAAAAATTCTAAGTTATTGGCTTTTTTTAGGCATATTTTTTAGCAACTTTGAATGGATTTTTGACCTAGTTCCATTTGGAATCTGAAGATCATGAAAACATGAAAGTTGTAGAGCTACATGAGGGATTTCCAAAATGTACTAGAACTCCTCCATAGCCCTTATGTGTTGAGAGTTATGAATCCAGCAAGTTGAGGTTTTAACACTTGAGTTTAACATTTTCACTTTTTCACAAACTCAACTTTTGACCACTTGAGCTATTCTCAACCATTGGATCATGTTTCTATCTGTTACTTAGAGAGTATGATGAGAAGAAATGCAGAAAATCAAGAGGATTGATGAGTCTTGCAAGTTGTAGGCAAGTTGGTATTATTTTAATGAAAGAAATGAGGAAAGAGAATCTTTATGGAAGAAAGTCTTGCAGCTGCAGTTCTCCTACTCCCTAGCCATAATTCAGTCACTTCTTTGTCATTCATGCCACTTGGTTTATGCCTAAACTAGAGCCAAAAGCTTGGATTTGCAACTGTCCACAATCTTTAACAAATTTGCACTTTACAAAAATCCCTCCAAAATACAAAAGACAAATCTGTCCCAAACCATTCCTTGCTTATAAATAGAGGTTTCCTTTACGTTGAAAGACACACCAGAGCACTCTAAAACCCAAGAGAAAACCCTTGCTCTCGTCTTGCTTTGCATTTTCTTACAAGTGAAGAAAACCACTCCAAAATACCTAAAAATCTGCCTTGAGCGAAACACCTTCCAAAATCATTTTCACCCACTCAAAATCACCACAAACCATCCACACAATCCACAAATGATATGTGGGAGGTGTTCAAGCCTTTAAAACAGTCAAAACCCTCATTTTCCCAAAAGTCAACTTTCAACCAAGCAAAGTTTGACTCCACACTCAAAATCTGCCAAATCACATACCAAACCTGTTTTGATCATTGTAAACCTCCAAACACCTTAGGTTTATGATGTACCAACTTTCCATAACCTAAAATATCATCCTCATCACTTGTTTCAAGTTCTGGTCCAAGATTCACTTGTTTACTTCAAGTGCAAGAAAAGTTGTCATCTTCATCAAGGCATTCAATTGGATCTTATTTGGAGGCTTCAAGGTTTTCCATACTGCACAAACTTGCTTGGAGGTCTGCAAGAGGTTGGTAGTTACTATACTCCTTTAAACGGTCATGAATGTGTTTGATGTGCATTAGTGGTTACAATGTGATTTGAATCCAATGCAGTTCATGTTGAATCTGCCCTATCTTGCTTGTCTTGCTCATTAATGTGTATCACTTGTATATTCATCTTATCATGTTGTGTTGTAATGTGCTAAACCTTGAGTTTCTATTAAATGCTACTAAGTGTCATGTATGATATGTGAAAGTTGGCTTGCAACTGTTTTGAGGTTTTGATGTTGTCTTATTTTAGTTCTATTTGTGAAAGATATTGACTTGCTTCTGTTGCAGCATCATTCTTATATCATGAACATGTTTGTTAGCATTTTGATTTGGAAATACCTATATGTTAGATCCATGTGATGTTTGTATCATTTGAAACTAGTTTGGTTTTGGTTCTGCACATTTTGTTCTTGCATTTTTCAAAATCATGTGCATTTTCAACTCATAGGTCATTTTCATTTCTAGCTCACTTTTGAATCATTTTTGTGCTCAAACTTGGTCTATAACATATTTTGAGTGTGCTTGTAAGTTGTTTGGTCCTGTTGGATTTGGGATGACTCATGTGATGTTGATGACCAATACCATTTTTGGACTGTCTTAATGCTTGTGACTGTCATGAGATGTTTTGCCTTGAAACTTGATCTTTACCCTTGTCATGTTAAGCATATCTTTATGGTTGGTTTGAACTGCTGATGGTGAATGGCCTATGTTTGTTAACATGAGATTGTGGTACTCTTGGAATTATGTTTTGCTAGATATTTGGCACTGTCATGTGTGCATCTGTTGCTCTCATCTTTAGGCATTATGGTAGGATTGTTTTCAAACTTGACACTATCATATTCATGCTTATTGCTGTCATCACTTAGGTTTATGTAACAAGGCTGTTTCAATGATATCATATGCATATTTGGTCTGCATTTATCAACTGTTATAAGCCTTTGTGTTTTGTGTTGATGTTTTGAAAAGCATTGTGTGCATTCTGTCTTAAGTTGCTTGTAGGCACCTTTGATCATTGTTTTGATTGCTTGCATCAAGATGCCATGTTTTTGTTGTTGTGACTCCAACTGCCTTAGCCTTATTGTTATAAGATATCATTATCATTGGCCTGAGTTTGTGATTTGTGCATATGGTATTAGGATTATCTGTTGATTGGTGCCAGCATTATCATGTTAGGTTTTCTTTTTGCTGTCATGAACCATTGCCATGTAGCCCTTTGATTTGAACCATTGTCATTATGCTTGTAAATTGGTATGTGCATTAGATACATTAGGGCCAATTGGTGATTGAGCTAACATTGTCCTGTTAAAATCATGTTGTTGCTATAGTTGTCTAACTCAAGCCAAATTGCCATTCAAGCTTACAAATTATCTAGGTCTTAACCACTGCCATGTTGCTTTGCTTTGTGTCTAATTTTGTCAAGTTTTGCTGTTGTGATTTGTTTGAGAACATAACATGTTGTTTGTGACAGTTAACATGCTAGAACTAAGTTTTCATGCTAGGCTTGCTTGTATTCATTACTATGGTATTGTAACTTTCAGTGCAAGGCATGAGTTAATTGTTGTATACTGTTGATATATTGGCTATGCAAAACCATTTTACCATGATTAACTTGTTAGGATCTTTTACTCAAGTTCAAGTTGCCTTAATTTGAAAACCATATATGTGTGTATGCTGTTCTGGCCAAGGGGCAAGCTTGCTGCCAGTTCTATTTTCACTGCATGTGCTGCTATCTCAATGTTAAGTCTTCCTTGCAATTTGTGCTTTATTCATGTTTGTGATATGTATATCATCCTATGTGTATTATTTCTTTGAAGTATGTATGCTGCACAATGAATTATCCTTGTTTTCCCAAAACAACATTTCAACACTTTTTCAAATTTGCAACTTGCATACCAGTTTTGGTTTGGGGTTGTTCTTGATTGGTCTTGGCATCTAGAATCCATGAATAATATATTTGGAAGTTGTGCATACTTTCATCTCGTCATAACTACTTATGTTTTGAGCTGTGGCTATCATATTGCATTTCCAAGGCAATTTGTGCAACTTGCATATCAATTTTTGATTGGAATTGTTTTTGTTGGATCCTTGCATCTAGAATAATTGATTTATGTATTTTGAAGTTGTGCATACCCTCACTTGACCATATTCATTTCTGTTTTGAGCTGTGGTTTTCAAATTGCATTCACAAGCCTTCATTTGTAGCTTGCATGACAGATTTTGATTGGGACTGTTTTTGTGTGATCCTTGCACCTAGATTCCATGAATAACACATTTGAAACTTGCTCAGGCCATTAATGACTTTAAATGCATCTGGTTTGGTCCTTTGATTTCAAAATGCATATCACACACTCACATTGCAGCTGCTATCGAATTTTGATTTGTGTGCCCTATCTTGAAAAACTGATAATGCCATTGCAATCCTTGTTAAATTTCACGTAATTTAGACCTAAATTTTGTTGAAAATGGTTGAGTTTTGAGTGAGTTGTGATGTTATCGTTTTCATGATGTTGCCTTGTGGTTTGCTCACCTTGCCTTGCCCAGAATACCAACTTTTTTCAAGTATTTGTTTTATTTGGGGTGGCATAATACTTGGATGTATCGCCACCCCAGTGGTTAAATGCCTTGCCCTTTCACTATCATGCCCTCTGTTCAATCCCCAGCGGGGACATTTTTATTTGTTTTCATGATTTTTCCATGTTTCATCTTTTTCCTTTCTTCTTTCATTTTGTTTACACGCGTTGTGAGTGGTTGAGATGGTTGTTGTGTGCATCTGAAGCCTTGAGGTCAAGGGTTCAACCCTTATGTGAGGCATTTCTTTTTATTACATGTTTTCTTGTTTTTTTTTATTTATTTATTTCACTTTCTTTTCATTTTGTTCTATTTCCCTTTTTATTTATTTTAAAAAATAGTTTTAAATATCCAAAAACCTAAAAAATCATTTTGTCTATTATTTTTAATATGTTATTTTATTTTCCATGTTTTTATTTTATTTTCTATTTTTATTTCATCATTTTTTTATTTTGAATTCATCATTTTATTTTCTTTCTCACTTCATCTGCGATTGATTTATCTGGTGTTTACTTGGCCTTGTGCCACGATCCCCCTAGGATTCCTAGTCCCTCCGTTTAGGATGGGAGTAGGAGAGACATTAGGTGTTCAATCCTATGCATGATAACATTAGGATAGTTTCATTCCCTTTCATCTCAATCTTAGGATCACCATTGTATGACAACTTTAGGTTTGAGTTCTGTCCCCCTTTAGTTTGTGCCTTTCTCTTCTCACCTCCTAAATAACCCAAAACACCTAATAAAGGTTAATGAGTATTGTACGTTACGAGCCTTAAGCTACTTAGGAAATGGTTATTGAAGGGTTTCCTTTCAATGGCTTGATTGTTTAGTATAGCACCCTTTGGGTGATATGCGACGCAATCACTCCTAAGTCATAGTCTCTAGTGCGATATGAATTACAAACCAATTCAAAAACACTTCTCCTCTGAAAAACACAAAACAAAAATCATTCAAACTTCTTTTTCCCCTTTGGGGCATTTAACTTTGGAAAATCATTTTCATAATAAGAGTGTTGTTAACTCTTAGTTCTACCGCAAACGGTAACGCCTAAGTCTCCCATGCTCGAGCTGCATACACCAACTGCTAGAACTACTTGTTAACCCTACTCGGGCCTAAAAAACAGTTGGACAAACCTGTGTTCCCTCGTTAGCCCGAACTACGTTTGCTCTGATTTCTCGTACCAGACGAGGATACGTAGGCACAAGACACGATGTCTTGGCGAGAAACCTTCCCCCTTTCACCCGTAGTTAGCCGAACTACGTTGACTCTGACTTTTCATTCCAAATGAGATACGTAGGCACAAAGCGCTTTGCCGAGTCATTTCTTTTTCTTTTTCCCTCAAGCCTTTAGCTAGATAGTTTCAATCACCCTTTTAGATAGATAACAAGCGTGGATCCCGTCGAGTACGACGGACGTGAGGGGTGCTAATACCTTCCCCTTGTGTAACCGACTCCCGAACCCGAGATTTGGTTGCGATGACTGATCTTATCCCTCTTTTCGTTAGGTTTTCTCTGAGCGTTTCCTTTCCCTCTATTGGGATAAATAACGCACGGTGGCGACTCTTTTGTCATTGCCGGCCTCGATTTTCGCAGTAGCGACAATAGTAAAGCAGCAATCGAAGGATATGTCGACTTTGATTATGCAGGTTGTATGGATTCCAAAATATCTATCTCTGGATATGTGTTCACTATGTTTGGGACAACAATCATTTGGAAAGCAACACTTCAGAAGGTCGTTTCCTTATCAACTACTGAAGTGGAGTATATTGCCCTAACTGAAGCTGTGAAGGAAGCATTGTGGCTTGAAGGTTTTGCAAAGGAGCTAAAACTTCAAGGTCGAGTTATCACTGTTAAATGTGATAGTCAAAGTGCAATACACATGTCGAAGAATACAACCTATCATGAGCAAACCAAACACATTGATGTGAGGCAGCATTTTGTCAGAGGGGTAATCGAGCATGGAGAAGTCCAAGTGCTGAAGGTTTCAACAGATCATAATGCTGCTGATATGATCACCAAGACGTTCCCCAGTTGCAAGTTTTTCCACTGTAAGCAGTTAATAAAGCTGCATGAAGAAAGCTAGTTTCTTGATGTTATAGAGTTAGATCCAAGGTGGAGATTTGTGAGATGTTGGATCGAACTCTAGTATGGTCGAAGTCTGTTCGCGAGTAATGCATGTTGTAGTCGAAGTTTGTTCTAACATGCATTAGTTAATATTACTAGGGTTGTTAGCATGTTGAATTGGGTCTTGCTTGTAAGCCCAATTGTTTAAGTTAGCTTGTACCCTAAGTTAGCTTGTAATGGGTAATTGTTAAAAAGCCCATTAGGTTAGTGTGCTATTTTTCTTATAAATAGGATGCTAGTTTCTCAATCTTGTCATAAGGAAAAATAGGAAGATAAAATCCTAATTTCAAGAGAGAGAGGTTATTTTGTTATTCTTGTATACTTGTAATCTTGTTCTAAGATAAAGGAAAGAATAGCAATTTAATAACCAATCCTTGTTGTTTCTTGTTGTTTTGCCTTGTCTTCTTTATTAACCCTAACCCTTGTGTGTTTCTTGATCATTAAGAAACCATTTATACTTTGTCTCAAGGTATCCAATTCACAACATCTATAAATACCACACTTTATAAATTATTTCATTCATATAATCAATCAATCTATCTATTTTATTCATTTTATCCTTTTTATTTAATTTTATTTAATCTTTGCGTTCTTAGGTTAGGAGTTTAACTTTCCACACATATACTTAATACTCTTTGGAGTGATTAAGGATCTCACAATAGATGGACAAAGTTCCTTCTTCAATGTAATCGATAAATAATATAATGATTATTACGAGCTATCAATCGATCTTCAACTAAATTTTCATAGTTCAACAAAAAATTTGATATGCTAGTGGGATATTACTGTTAGTACCATTAAAATGTTTCGATGAACATGTAACTACTCTTAATGTATGCGTCTTCGACAAAAAAAGATAGAAGTATAGATCAACTATCATCTATAAGGAAGTCAGACTAATAAATATTAGATTAACCTTCATAGTCAGTGATAATGCTAGCAATCATGCATCTTTTACAGTTTTTGATTCTTTGATGAGTGCTCTACTATGAGGACCTAAATTATATAATTCTATTATGTAATTAAGGCACTTATTAATTTATTTTGCAATAAATCTTATTAAAATCCTTAATTAATGTACATGTAGGAGTAAAAATGTTTAAACTAGGTTATTCGTACTTTCAATCCATCTACAACACTTTTTTTTTGTGTAGAAATTTGACTAAGATATGACTGTGGTCACTCTCAAGGAAACTATAACAAAGGCTTATAGAGAAAAATTAAGAGAGTTTGAAGGATTATGCAAGGAACACACTCGTGAGATGAGCTAGACATCTTGCTTAACAATTCAAGGTTTAGTGACTTGTGTGGATGATCTGGATGATACTTTAAGGTGAGGGTACCTTAGCTTTCAAGGTGATCCATACAACTCCAAGAGAATCATGGATGTTTGGAAACCCACATGGATGACCTAGTAAATAATTTTAGGTGAAGAAACCTTAACTCGTGAGGCGGCCCGTATTTTGATAGGAGAGAAATTCCATTAACTTATACTCTATAAATAAAATCTTGATCAGAAGTAGAAGGATTTCATATCTTAGAAAAAACAAAAAAAATAAAAAAAATAAAAATATAAAGAGTAAATAAGATGACAAGGTGGAGACCATCATCCTTCAAGGTTCAAGATCTTTATGCTAACTTCATATCATGTAAATTTACCATTATCATAAGTAGATAAGTTTTCTTATGTTCGGGATTAGATGTGATCAATTATGATTTTATCATAAATTTTTTGGTGTCATGGTTAAATGAACTCTTTTTTTTGGTATATGAATGAGTTGGTAAACACTTGAATTTTTTCTAAACTACAAGTCTTGATTATTTGAAAACCTTGAATATTAAGCAACACATGCATTCATGATTAAATATTATTTTAGATTTTTTATAGGACTTTTGATTGAGGAAAAACAAAGTTCTAAGTTGAGGATAATTGGCAAGTTCCTGAATTGAGTAAACTTTGGTTGTATAATCAATTTAAGAAAAAATATCCAAACCATTAATTTGTGTCTATATTAGAAGTATCGATGATTAAATCAAGTTATTAGTACTTTCAAGCAGTTTCCCACACTTTTTGTAGGAAATTGACCAAGATCTAATCAAGGCCACTTGCTAGGCACATTAAAGAAAGTCTGGTGAGAAAATGCCACATAGTTTGAAGATTCTACAAGATCAAGCTCTTGAGAAAATCAAGACAGAACGCATAATGATTCAAGGTGGCTTAGTGGCTGTTGTGGATGAGCTGGTAGATGGCTCAAGGTGAAGGAACCTTAGTTTGCAAAGCGGACTATAAAAACCTCCTATAAACATATGGTTGCTATACATCCCATGTGGATGAGTGTGAAAATACTTTAGATAGAAGATAAATCAATGAGACTTTATCATCTACTTGAGGAACTAATTGTATTGATAGTGTCTTTCATTAGACCCGACAATATTTTATACCATATATTCGGTCTCCCAACAACTTGTTGACATCGTAAGACAAATGTTTCATAATGAGGTTCAACAAACTAGGGAATAACCAATTCATGTATTCTATCACGTTAAATACTCAAGGATTTAAAGAGAGCCAATGCCACATATGAATTTTTGACTAAAGCCAACTAAATAATACAATGGTAGGATCTTCCCTTGTCTATTTGATTCCTATGCAACATGTACCTTTTACTCTCTTTTATTCTTAACCTAGTACTTTTTCCATGACTAACTCTGAGGGGAACTCAGTGGCGAATACATATAATTAGGAAAATATTTATCTTAGACAAGTACATATGGATATAATACCACCTGAGGTAGTATGTTAAAGTGGTATTACTTAAGTATCACCTTATATGAGCACTATACAAAAGAACCCTTTTACTTACATTGAAGGACACACCTTATACTTAATAACTAGAATTTAGAGACAAATTAGGGATTATTCAATTCATTATTCATGGGATGGTTTTCCACCTGCATCTTCTATTACCATAATATACTGGTCACAACCTAATGTACTAGTATTATCCCCAAAATCAAACTCTTTACATCCATTTGGAAAGTTTAAAATTCATGATGCAAGACATATAGAAGACCTCAGTGCTTTGTGAGCGACACACTTAATTTTATGTTTTTGATCCAATCAATTTTAATAAACAACCGAGCATATGATCATATGTAAGCTTTTAGCAGTTGGAATTTTTTCTTGATGATGGTCTTTGGCTTTTGACACATTTACACCAATCACCAGAAACGTTCCACTTTTTGATTTGGTTTAAACTTTTTTTCATGTTGTTTATGAATTTTGATTTGTTCTTTTTGTCACCATCAAAACCTTTGATATACCTATTCATCACAAATAACTACACTATATCTAACTTATTCAAATTAATATGTGTACCTTTAAATTTAGTTATTGGTAAAAGTGAATTTCATATGTACTTTTATTTTTTATAGTATTTTTGAGTTGATATTTGATTCTACCATTTTTTTAAAATTAAAGTATTTGTTGTAGTATTGTACCTTAGTTACCCGCTACACTCAATTAGAATTGAATTCATTGCAATTTGATTTTAGCTTGGAAAGTTGGTAAAAGGAAATATATGTGATGGGAATCACAAGTTAGGAAGTGATTCAAGGCACACATATGTGTGCTCCTTATTTTAATACAGAATATCAAAGTTCCCATCAACTTATTTTATACCTTTCGATTTTCTTCCCATTGAAGAAACAGATGTAGTCTTGGGAATGGAATGATTGCAAACACTTGGTCCTCTCCTGACTAATTTCTCAATACCCATAATAGCATTCACCTATAATATTAAATACATCACCATTTCAAGTGAACATAAACCCTCTCCAACACCCTCAACCTACATCAACTTTTCCACCTACTCCATACATACTCCATGTCTTTAGTTCACCTTTTACTTTACCAACCTACTCAAGACATACATCCAAATACCATAACTCAAACAAATCAAACTTTAGACACTCTCCTCACATAATAAATCATAAACATTGTCAAATCATATTTTATTGTTTTCAGAAACCCTCAAGGCCTACCTCCCAATAGACCTCATGATCATCATATCTCTCTTGCACCAAACACTTCCCCCAAAAATGTTAAGCCTTATCCATAACCACACTTAAAAAAATAAAGTATGACCACATTCATTAAATACATGCTTTAAGAGGGCATAGTCAAATCTAACAACAACCTTTACTCATCACCTGTTTTACTAGTGTGGAAAAAGATGGTACTTTGTGTTTTTGTGTTGACTATCATTCACTTAACATAATTAAAATTCAATACTGATTCCTTATTCATACCATTGATGAACTCTTTGATGATCTGGGTTTTGTTTCTGTTTTTAGTAAGATTATGTTAAGGCCACGCTACCACCAAATTTGGGTTATACTAGAAGACACTCACAAAATAGTGTTCAAAAGTTTTGATAGGCACTACTAGTTTTTAGTTATGACTTTTGGTTTAACTAATGTTCCTAGTAGTTTTAAATCGACTATGAATGGTTTACTTATACCATATTTAAGACAGTTTATTTTAGTTTTCTTTAATGATATTTTAATTTACAATCCTTGTTTAAGACATCATGTACATCATTTGCAGTTGATTTTGAGTTGCTTGCTTCATACCAATTTTTTTGCAAAATTATCTAAATGTGTGTTTCTTGTTCCTAGTGTTGATTATTTAGACCACAATATTTAAATTAGTTATTTTACCCCAGATTCTACAAAGATTCAATTAATACTAGATTGGATGTTGCCATGATCACTCAAGACTCTTAGGGAAGTTTTTAGGCCTCACAAGCCTTTATAGACAACTGGTTTTCCATTACGCCTCTCATAAAACTCCTATCCCTAATCAGTTACATTATATTGATTTTTTCATGTAGTACATCAACTGATACAATATTTATAACACATAATAAAAATTGACAGAAACTCTAGTATTTCCTATTCCATATTTTTCTAAGATCTTCATTCTCAAGGCACACGCTTCTCCTATAGCGATAAATGTTGTTCTATCTCAGGAGAGCGACACTCTTTTAGCTTTCTCCACCAAAAATATGTGTAACCACATGTAGGCTTCATCACTACATGTCTATGATATGTACACCATCACGTAAGTTGTAAAAAATGGTACCACTACCTAATTGGTAGACATATTTACATATTCACATATCAAAAGAGTTTGAAAATTTTGTTGGTTGAAACAATCTAGACTATAGAAAATCAAAATTCGGCCTTAAATCTAGAATGTTTTAGTTTTGAAATTTTACCAACTTGGGAAAGAAAATCAGGCGGCATTTGCACTTAGACACAAAAAAAGAGGATGCATGTATTGTATTGTTCATATCCAAACCAGTTCCATTACTTTTAACACAACTGAAGAAGTAATACGGAAAAAAAGGAAGGTCAAGAAACTATGCTTAAATACAACTCAAATCCACACATGCAACAACTTTTCAAACTCCCAGATAAAATTTCATATTACAAGGACATAACTACATACCTCTGGTACAAGAGCTTAGACAAACCATCATTCACGGTCACTCAGGACTTCAACCAACACTAACTCGTCTTTCAACATCTTTCCTTTGGCCTATAATTTACAAGGACATCAAGACTTTTGTGCAACACTGCCACATATGACAATATAACAAATATATGCCTAAAAAAGGATTACTACAACCATTATAAATACCAAAATAGGTATGGAAAGAGTTGTCAATGGACTTATAACTCATTTACCTTTATCATTTGGACACACAATGATCTAGAATGTCTATGATCGAATTTAAAAGTTTATCAACTTCATTGCACTTCCAACAAGTTCTCAGCACCAAGTCTCGCTAGCCATTTCTTGATTAAGATTTACCGCTTACATAGTATACCCAAATCAATAGTATCTGACATAGATCTACTTTTTTCTCAGCACCTTTTGAAGAGAGTTATTCCAAGTCCAAGGCATTAAATTGAAATATAGAAAAACTTATAATCCAGAAACTGATGGTCAAACAAAAGGATTTAACCAAAGTTTAGAAGCTTACCTATGATATTTTTCAAGCGATCATCTACATTTATGGTATAAGTATCTACATATGGCCAAATTCTGACATAATACATCTTCTCACCCAACTATTAAAATTCCTCCTTTTGAAGCCTTGTATGGACATCCACCGCCGACTCTACCAAAATATGTGAAATACTTTTTAACTATTACTTACATAGACAATATTCTTCAAAACAGACAAGAAAATGTTAGAATAAGCAAACAAAATCAAACGAGACTTAACCTTTGAAGCAGGGGACTTTGTTCTACTCTGTCTCCAACCTTATAGTCATGGGTTTCCCTAACAATATGGTACATGTTATTATAAAGTGTGTCACCACTGTCTCATTTTCTTTCTGATTAACAACAATAATTTTGTTTGGTTTCAACCTATACGTGGCATAAGACAAGAGATAATTTATCCCCTTACTTTTTTATTATTTATGTTGAGGTTTTATCTAGCCTCATAATTAATAGTCATAATAAGGGTAACATTCTGGGCTGGCTATAGCTAAGAATTCCCTACAATATCACATTTATTCTTTGCTAATGATAGCTAGTTTTTTTATAGAGAAAAAGAAGAAGAATCCAAAGATTTGAAGGAGATATTTGAGACCTACTAAAAAGCTTAAGAACAAATGATAAATATGGATAAATCTACCATGGTATTCAATAGAAACATGGAAGAGGAAACTAATGGCAAAACTTTCTCTTGGATGCCCATCTATAACATTAATAGAATGGGAAGTTACTTAGGCCTTCCTACCCAGATTGAAAAATCCAAGACTTAAGACTTCAACTTTATCTTTGACAGAGTGAGGAAAAAGATAAACGAGTGGAAGGAAGAAACCTATCATATGCAGGCAATGAAATTCTTATCAAGGTTGTAGTGCAAGTGATACCTAATTATGCTATGAGTGTTTTTAAGATTCCAATAAGCTTATGTAGTGAGACTGGCGCTATCAGCCACAACTATTGATGGGAAGCAAGGAAATATGAAAGAAAAATCAATTGGATAAGCTGAAATCACTTATGCATGATTACAAATAAGGGCAGGTCAGGGTTTTAGGAAGATGAGCATTTTTAATAATGTGTTGTTAGCCAAACAAGCGATAATTATGAACAATAAAGACACAATCCTTCACAAAATCCTAAAAGCCAAGTACTTCCCAAAGACCGATTTTGGTCAGAATAAAGTAAAGGTAAAGATAACTAGGTGTGGAAGAGTATAACTCAAACTAAAGACAATCTTCTTAAAGGGTGATGCTAGAGAATAGGAAACAAAAAGTTGACTAATTTATGGAAAGATCCCTGATTACCTTATCAACACTGGTTTAAAGTCTTGGCTTGGAAGCCTTTGGACTTCAAAGTGCTTTGGGTCAGATACCTAATTAAGCAAGGTAGCCGTACATGGTACAAGTCTCATACTAAAAAGTTTCATGCCCTATGATCAAGATAAAATGACTGCTATACCTATAGGCTAAAATAATGAAAAGGACACCATAATGTGGATGGCCAATAAGGATGTTAAATATACTGTAAAATCAGAATACCACTTTTCCACAATCTAGAGGGTATAAATAAACCAGGGCCTTCTAGCTATGAAATCAACACTAGCATATATAAAGAGTTTTCGAAAATCAAAATATATCCTAGGCTTTGAGCTCTTATATGGAGAATCCTAAACAAAGTAGTTCCAGTCAGAATGGAACTATCAAAAAGAGGTGTGAATTGCCCTTTTTTTGTCCTTAATGTCTCACTTAAATGGAAAAAATTGACCACACATTCATGCAACGCAGTTAGGTCAAGAGAGTTTGGTTTGGAACTAGGTTGAATATAAAGTGAGACAACACGCAAGACCTTACCCTTTTTAATTGGATGTGGGAGCATTTATTTAATCAAGATACCCTACCTATTAAGAGTATTATGAATACATTATATAGTATATGGTGAGTGAGAAACAAACAATTGTTTAAGGATAAAACTATATCTATGGAAAAGATAATAAAGCGAGCATACAACATGATCAACCAAGAGACACTACTACAAATAAGACATTTTATGACGAAGGTTTCTCCTCAATCATTCAAAAACTAAGGGAATATGTCTTGAGAGCGCCATTTTAATTTTGATCCTTTCACCCTTCTCTTGGTTTTGTTTAAAAACTGAGGTAATATATATATATATATATATATATATATATATATATATATATATATATATATATATATATATATATATATATATATATATATATATATATATATATATATATATATATATATATATATATATATATATATATATATATATATATATATATATATATATATATATATATATATCACACATACACAGACACACATAGAAAGACCTCGCTTTGAATCTCAACTACTACATTTTATGTTATTTTTATTTTCTATGATTTATTTAGTATTCCTCACTTGACACCTTTTTAGCTTCCCTTTTTTTTCTTTGTTAATCTTTTTTTTTATATTTTATTTGTATTAACCTCGGTTACATGTACCAACTGGAAGGTGATATATTGTGTCAATATTTATTAATTAAATTTTTTAAAAGCTTCTTTTTATTTTTATTTATGAAGTCATATACCTCAATATTCCTTAAAAACCAACGTGAAATATCTTTCAATTGAATTCCCAGAATATGACGCTATATCACTTTTTCTTTTTGCTTTATTTTTAATTAATGAACACACGTCGGTTTTCCCTAAAAATCGACATGCGGATGTTTTGGATGAAATACTTCAAAGAACCAATATCTAGGTTTTTATTTACGTATCAATGCTCTAACTTCATCGTCATTCTCTGGAAGAAACCCTAGGCGATTTTCATCGTCATTCTCTTATCAAAACTCTTCCAACTGTTGGCGATTTTCATCGTCACTCTCACCAAAACACGAACATCGTGTCTTTTACCAACCTTAACTGAATCTTCATCATCATATTTGAGGTGCTTCTTTATCACATTTTTATTATTATTGAAATAGTTTTAGTTCATATCACTGAAATAGTTTTAGTTTATATCAACACGAACATCATCTATATTCCAATACAACATCACTGAAATGGTTTAGCATCACTAAAATAGCATCACTAAAATGGTATTCACTGAAACAATTTATATCAACACGATCATTAATTTTTTTCATTTTGATTATATCTCATCAGTTCCAACCGAACTACATTTGTTTTTCAATGAAATAGTGTCTCTGCATTTGTTACTCCTGCATTTGTTTTTCACTTGCATTAGTGTTAGTATCACAGAAATGGTGTCTACGATATTATTCTTTATTTACATAGTCATTGCCAATATGACAAATAACTCCCATACAACATCAACGACACACCCAAAAGATGTTGATGCCTCAATGAATTCAACCTCCATGACTCATACAACAACCTCTATAAATACACAACGTAAAAGAAAATATAGAGGTGCCATGATGTACACCATGGTGAATAAGTCCCATCAAAATGATATTCGCTTCCCGATTAGAGTTGATGTTGCAACCGACAAGGCTTATGGTGAACATGCTGAGGATTTTACGGGTTAAGTTGTGTTACAAGGTAGAAGTAAAGTGAGTATTTTGTTGGATATTTTGCACGACGTTGAAAATGATTTGAAAAACAGTGTATGGATCAATATTATGGTATTTATATTGAATTTTATGGTTTGTTTTACAAGTATATATGATCATTTAAATTTTGTTGTTTAATACCGATAACAACTCTATTGTGTAAACATAGGAAGTATTTATTGTTAGCTTGGATGATAGTATGATGAAAAAGAAAGTTCTTATATATGGTGGTGAGCTTGGGGGGCTTTAAGATACAACTCATTCATGATTATATTACTCATCTAAAAACTAAAATTGTGGAAAATCCTCCATACGTGATGTATTAATGTATTGATCAGGATTGTTGAGAGGAATTTGTAAAGTCTCGCACCACTCCCGAACTCTTGGCTAAGAGAAAAAAAGAAAAGTTTAATAGATCTAGAAATGTCTATCCATATAGATTGTCTCGTGGAGGGTATGACAAACTTGAAAACAAGATGATTGAAGAAAAAATAAAACAAAGGGAACAAGAGCTAGGTGATTCTATAAGCCTTGATCACACTCCATCTCCACCATCACGCCATGAGAAACGGAATAGGGAATGTTAAAGAAAAGGTGGTGAATTCACATTATAGGCTACACACGAAGTGGCTGAAAGTTTGTAAGTAAATTCTTTTCTCAACAATATTATTTATTTTGGTTAAATCAAATTGGTAAAGATAAAATGTTATATGTGATGTAGGATGTATTGGTTGAACAATCCAAAGCTAGCTTCTTCGGTTCTAGAAAATCTTCATGACATATTGGTTAAAGCTATTGGAACTGAAGAGCATCCTAGGCGTGGTCGTGGTCTTGGAAGAGGCATTGGCTTCAAGACTTATTTTGGAAGATACAATCAACTAGAGAAACACATATTAAAGAAGACATTGAAGAGATAAATGATGTTAAGTTGGTGGAGGAAAGGGAGAAGTGGATTAGGAGGAACGTCAAAATCTGCAGATGGAGAATCAGATAAGGTGTTGTAAGAGAAGAGTGAGAGGTTGTTATAGTAGGTGCAGAAGCTGGTCCATAAGGAACAAGAGGAACGAGAGAGGTTGGCTGAGGTGGAGAAAAAGAAGGAGGATGCTGTGGAGTATGAGAGGATATTCGTGAAATGTACCTGCGATGTGCTTGAGGTATAAGTATAAGTTTAAAAAATTGTGTTGTATGTTATTGTTATTATTGTTTATGTTTTAATTTTTGTATTGTACTTCTGTTGTTTTTAAGATGCAGAGATTGAGTTCATTAGGTATACTCAACCATACAAATTCAAATCAGGTGGACATTGACGAGCATGTAGCTGAGAAACTAATAGGTGGTACAAGCACAAAAGAAAGTTGTTCTGCCCACAAGGACAATACTGAAACCACACTACAACAAGTAGATAACATTCATAAACTATCAATGATAGTAAAGAGTCTTCCAGATCTCTACCAGGATATTATATTAAGTCATATTCTAGATCAGTATTACATGCTTCCTAAGTATTCTACTATGGAATGTTTGAAGGAGGTGAATGGCTAAACACTACCATATTATAATTGTGGTGCTCGTAAGTATAATTTTTACGTTGATCATTTCTATTTATATTCATACATTCTCATACTTTAAGCATAAACATTTGTCTCTTGCAGGTACTTGCACGAGATGTGCGTTGAAATGGATTTAAGAAAGTATTGTTTCATAGATCCAAATACTATTAGCCTTAATGGTGGTAGTACGGTAGTAAACAATATCAATGTTTACGTAAAAAACATGTTGTTAGAAGATAACAAAGAATATTATTTGGCCCCGTTTTTCCACGAGTACGTATATATTAATTTGTGCTTTCATTTATAAATCAGTTTTATACATATTACTAATTATTATGAATGTTTATGCAGTGATCATTGGAAACTAATTATTATATGCCCAAGGCAGAATATTATATTTATGCTTTTCTCTATGTACAATACCCTTAATGAAGTTATGCTAAAACTTTGTCTGGGTAAGTGGTATTAGTTTTTATTCAAATTTGACCATTAGTTTTGAATAGTTTTTATGCATGTTTAATTTTTACTGACATGTGTAGAGCAATGGAGGGATACAATGCAATTAAACATGATGTAATTGGTAAAAAAAATCCAAGAATCATTTACCCAAAAGTAAGTATTCCTTGTGCTTTTTAATATTCTTTTATTTCTCTGTATTAATTATTAACTATACGAACATTATTTATGGTCGAGAAAACAACACGACGACTATTGTTGTGGATACTACGTTATGAAACATATGCATGATATTCTCACCGGAGGCATTACAAATGGATGGACCAAGCATAACGTATTAGCTTAATACATATACATGTAATTTATGTATATTTATTAAGTCAATGTTGTTGTTGTTAGCTTACCATAACTTAAACTTTATTATAATTATAGGAGTTTAGTGACATGACACAATTCTCTAAAGAAGATATAGATGATATCCGATCAATTTGGGCTGGTGTCTTCTTATCTTGTCATGAATTTTAGCAACAATAGTTTTTATTTTGTTATAAGTTGAATTTGTATAAATAGAAGTTTTGAGGTTTTCATATTGTCGTGGCGGGAAAATTTTTAGATTAAGCTATTGATTAACTTAACTCAGAAAAGCAGGAGTCGCCACCGAATTTATTATTTCCAAAGGGAATGGGAAAAGATCGAACAAAACCCACAAAAAGCTAAGAAAGCTAAAAAAAAAGAGATTTGGATATGGGGGTTGGTTATGCAAGGGGAAGGTATTAGCACCCCTAACATCTGATGTACTCAACGGGAACCACTTGATTTGTTGTGAAAAAAGGTTATTTCTGTTTGTTGATTATTTTTAAGTGAAAAGATATTTGGCATATTCGAGTGGAAAACTTCACTTACTACCCACAAGTATGAGGAAATAAGCATTTGCGTCATTTTGATATGGAGAACCTTTACTTGGATTTCATCAAGAAGTACATCTTAGCATTCAAGAGGAAAATGTCGTTCATTTCTCAGCATCTTGTAGAAGTATAGTAGTATGCATCACTTCAAGAATGAACCTAATATCTAATCTTTTTGAAAATAGGCTCTTAAAGGAAAAGGTGCACAAAGGCACAAAAATAGTTTGATGATGTTAGTGTTTTTTTAGAATTTTGAAAAGAGTTTGAATATGCGCAAGTTTCTTAGCATTTATTGAAAAAAAATGTTTTCTGGATCACTTGACAAAGTCAATGTTTATTAAGAAAGAGGTGAAGTTTAAAAACAAGAAAATTTTGAAAATTTAAGAATCGGAGGATATGAAGAGACTATCCTAAAGCATAAAATAAATGGTCTCATTGTCAGGTAGTCCAAGAGAAAGCCTTTGTGTGTGCAAGTGAACTAACCAGGATAAGCAAACATTTGACAAGAATCAAAACCAACATTCCACACCCTTTGGATTTAAGCCACAAGATAAACAACTGAGTAGATGAACACAAAAGGATCCAAACAAATAAATTCACAGAGAAATAGATAGAGCATCCAAGATTGATTCAATGGCCACAAGTATCATAGGAACTCAAGGTCTCAAACAAGTGCAAAGTATCAGATGAACTCAAGGTCTCAGGCAGATGCAAGGTATCATATATACTTCTAAGTTTCAAATAAGAATACTCCAACATAGAAAACCTTAATACTAGTCCATAGGTCAAAAACTCCCCATGCACATGATAGTAACCATAGTCCAAGATTAAATGTGTTTTTAGGGTTTTTGATCATTTTATCATGTTTTTGTATTTTTTAACAAGATTAAGAAATAAAGATCAAAGAAGAAAGAAAAAGACATGAAATAAATGCGAAAATGATAAAGAGCGGTAAGTAAATAACATAAATTAAATGACAATAAGTAAATTGTGGAAATATAAAGGCTAGAAGATAAATTTTAGATTTTAGGAGTTAATTGTTAGTGGTTAACGATCGAATGATCGATTTCTCAAATTCGAACCATTTTAGCGCTATGTTAAGCAATTGTAAGTGGACTTATGTACAAAGGCACATCTATCTAAGGCTGGTCAATAACAATGTATGTGCTAAACATGTTAGAGAAATGACACAAATTCATTCTCCTAAAACATGTAACGCAATGGTTTAAAACAAAAAGGAAAAACAAGGGAAGAAGAGAGTTGAGAATTGATCAAGCACAAAGGCAAATAGATTGGATCATTACTTTGATCAACACTCTTCATGATGCCTTGAGATAAACCTATCATCAATCCAAAGTACCAAAAATGATCAAATGATTATTTAATGGTATATTTGAAATGAGAAAAGTTCATCAAGCCTCAATCAAAGTTTAACCAAATAAGATAAAACCTCAATCAACCAAAATTGACTAAATCAACCAAAAGTCAGAAGCAAAATCAAATAAAAATAAACAAAATTAAAATTAAAATGTTTTTATATGATTTTTAAATGGTTTAAAAGGGAAGTAAAAGAGAAAATACTATAGAGGTATCAAATCATCAAATAAATATCCCAAAAAATTTGAGAAAATTACAAATACTATAAGTATCATAATCTCAAAAGTGGGACTAAAAAAATGTTTCAAAATGATGGAGAAATAATTATTTTAAGTTAATTAAAAAACAAAATAAAGAGAAAATAGCAAAAATTACTAAAAACCATTTTAAAAATTTGAAAATAACATATGTGATAGAAAATACTTTTAGTGATTTATGAAAAAAATGGAGTTAAAAAGGTCAAAGAAGCTATTTAAAAATTTTTTTGAAAGAAAATGAAATAAAACAAAATTTAAAATACTGGAGTTAGGGGCACCTCCTAGGAGTTCCTCGCGGTAGAAGGTGATGGGAACTGAATCTCCCTGAACCTTGTCGAGGGTAGAGTTCTGGCTCGAGCTGATGCTGATGAGATGCTTGAACTTCCTCTTCACGGACCCCACGGTCACCTTGTTGAATCCTTCGCCTGATATGACCATGGTGGGGGGGAAGGCTTCCTAGGGGCTATGTGCGGAAAAGTAAGGAGGGACACAAAAATCTTCTGGTCACGAGATGCTCATGGCGACCTGCAGGTTGGTGTCGTTTGATGATGACACTTCTTCCTCAACCTTCTTTGATTTATGTGCCTTCTATCGAGGAGCTTCCTTTTTCTTGCTAATCTAATTTAGATGCCTGTTGTTGCACCCTAAAATTTGACCAACCGGTTCTCTTATCTGACTCATGGTTTAATTTCATATTCGCAAATCAGACGCATGATATTTGTGCAAACAGGGGATATCAGGGTTACAGCTTGACTTTCGTCTATCAGATATGGCAGATCCAGTCCAGATCACCAGGGTTTTATTTTCGGGAAATTGTGCGCTCCTCGGTGATTTTTAGCTGGCACAGTGATTTTGAGGATATTCTGATGCCCGGGGATCTCTGTTCGATTCGATCTGGTCTCGTGCGTTTTTTTATGGGGGTCATATGCATTCATCTGCATTTTTAGGATTTTAATAGACTTTTGCGAATTTTAGATAGGCTTTATAGATTTTTCTGAAATTTAAATAGAGTTTTTGTATTTTTTAATAGTTTAATTCTCTTTTTAGAAGTTTGTAGAATTTTTAAATCATTTTTAGAATTTTATATAGATTTTAAAATAGGTTTAAGTGTTTTTTAGATAATATAGAAAATAATATAGTTTTTTTTCTTATTAATGATAGATTTTAATAGATATTAAATGATATTAGGATTTTAATAGAGAATTAGTAGAAGTTTAGAGTTAATTAGGTTAATTGACTTTTTAGAGTTTAATTAGGTTAATTGACTTTTTAGAGTTTAATTAGGTTAATTGATTTTTTTTAGAGTTAATTAGGATTAAGATAGTTGGTTAGGGTAATGAGCTAATTAGGGGCTAATTGATATTAATTAGATATAATTAGGTTTAATTGTTTTTTATTTTTTAATTCAGTTTTTTTACAATTTTTCATTCAGTTCGTATGGGCCCAGGTGGGGTTCTGTTTGAGGCCCAGTTCTCAATTGGCAAGTCCAGAAAAATGGTCCAATTCAGCCCAGTTCGTCCAGCTTGCAATTCAGAAAGTCCAGAAAATGGTCCAGCAATTCTCAGATTTTTCCAGCGCCTTCTAGAAGGTTCCACACGTGTTCAGTGGCATAAATAGCTGGCAGCCACGTGTTGCTTGGGGAGCGAGCCCACGTTACGCACACTCAGACCCACACGCGTTCCCTCTCCCTCTCTCTCTCTGCTGACACGCGTATCCCATGCAACGACTCCCTGAGACACTTGGCGCCCCCACACCCATCGCCTGAGTTTCACCAGAAAACCCACCGGCGGCCATGCATCCGCCATAACCGCCCACCGCCGGCCTCCGCAACGGCTCGCCGGAGTTCGTTTCACACCCAGAATCTCCAGAAATCCTCCTTTCTTCATCTTCTTCCACCGATCGCCTCCATCCAGCTTCTTCATCACCTCGCCGGAAACATCAAGTTTCGCCTGAAACTTCATACGAATCCCCAGACCTTCATACAACTTTTTTCCAGAATCCACTCAAATCTTCATCCTCCATCGAAGAAAAAACCCAGAACATCCTCAACCTTCATCCACTTCTCCAGAAATCGCTCATACCTTCATCGTTTTGTCAGAAATCTCCAGAACATTCAACGATCTTCATCGTTATTCACTTTTCCAGAACGCCGTCTCCAGAACCGTCGCCTTCATCAGTCCTTGCAAGCTTCTTCCCAGATCTTCAGTTCTTCCCTGTTTGCCCAGAAATCACCGAACAAGTGTCAACGTCCTCCTCAAGGCTTCCACAAACTCCTTCAGCAGTTAGGAATACATCAAGATCTTACTCACTCGCAACGATTTTCATCAAGCCTTCAGAGAATTCTAGCAATTCCATTGTCTCAGGTTCGTCTTCTTCATCGCCTCCATTATTGGTTTGTTCGTTTAGATCTTGAGTTTCGTTTGAGGCTTGCATGTTAGCTTATTAGATCCAGATTAGGTAGTTGATTGTGAATTAGGGTTTGATTCCTCGTGAGAGAGGTGTGAAGTCTTGTTAGGGTTCTTTTTTTCTGGGAATGGTGTGAGATTGGAGAGAAGTTGCAGAGAAGAGATGAGGGAGAGACGAGAGGGCGACGACTAGGATAGTGAGAGTGAACAGTGTTAGGGTTTGGGAGAAGAATTAGGTTTGTTCAGCAGCTAATTGGATTAGGGTTAGCGTATTGGGCTTAGGCCCAAAGGTGTTTTTCTGATGCACACCCTATGTTTTACTTCCCCACCCCCCTGGCGTGTGAGATCAGAGTGAATTGAGCTGGGCCTTAGGCCCTAATGGCTATCTGCACCCCCCTGGGCGTAGGCCCAATGAAAAATAACTGAAGAAGCTGCTAACGGCACCCCCCAGGCGTTTTTTTTTCATTTCAGTGTTTGTTAGTTGTTTTTGATAACTTGGGCCCTGCGCTCTAATTGCTTTTAGCACCCCCACCTTCAGGGCCCAATGTAGAATAAACTGAATTCTTTGCTGTTTAAACCCCCTCCAGTTTATTTCAATTTTATTTCTTTCAATTTCTTTTATTTTCCTTGCATATTAAATAATTCATAATAAAATGTAAATAATTGTTTTTTTAATAATTCTTTTTTCTACCATTTCATCATAATTCCTAGAAAATTAAATAAAAAATAAAAATGACATTTTATTTTTGTTTGTTATATTTTGGTATATTTTCCATTTAATTGATTTCTTTTAATATTTTCAATGCATGCATATCATTAGAAAATTCATAAAAAAATGGTAGATTTAGTCAAACAATTCCGTTCTTTTTTCTGTAGACTCGTAGTTCAGTGTAGAATTTTATAGTATAAAAACGTCAGCTTAATCATGCATTTTCACTTTAATTGCATTTTTCACTGTTATTGATGTTGAATAATTGGTCTGTGGATATGTCTGTGTTGCTGATTTTAGCTCTTTCATCTGGTATTGAATTCTGTTCTGATTCTTTAGTATGTTATCCTAGAGCCATGTAGGTTTCCCCTAGATTTTTATTAGATTTTTGTAGGATGTTCTGATATGATTTGTCTGAGCCTGAAGATAGGAGAAGTCTTGATGACTTCTGACTGTGAAGTTCAACTGTGGTTGAACTTCAGAGATAGTCTCTTGTGGTTTGTTGGCCTGTGGGTTCTTCTTGAAGGTAGGAGCTGGTTGAAGTCCTGTTGGAGCTTGCAGAGATGCAGTGGATTGAGGCTTAGTCTAGGAGCTTGTTGTCTGTTTGTGAGGTTCGAGATCCTGAAGTTTGAAGGGAGTTTATGGTACTTTCCTGAGGAAGGCACTATGAATGACTTTCATTCTTTCTTCTCACCTCTTTCGTAAGTATCCAATGATGTCGGAGCCGACTTGTGAGTTTAATTTCTCCTGAGGAGGGATGTAAACTGATCGCATGTTGTTGAGCCACATGGGATACGATTCCTAAGTGGAAGCCTCCTAGTACTTTCCTGAGGAAGGTCCTATGGGTCTATTCACTTAGTTCCATTAGTTTATCTAGGATTTCGCAAGTATCCAGTGATGTTGGAGCCAACTTGTGAGTTTAATTTCTCCTGAGGAGGAATGTAAACTGATCACAGTTGTTGAGCCACGTAGGATACGATTCCTAAGTGTCAGCCTCCTGGTACTTTCCTGAGGAAGGTCCTATGAGTCTGCTCACTTAGTTCCCTTAGTGCATATAAGTTTTTCTCAAGTATCCAGTGATGCCGGAGCCTTCATGTGAGTTTAATTTCTCCTGAGGAGGAATGTAAACTGATCACAGTTGTCGAGCCGCATAGGATATGACTCCTGAGTAGTAACCTCCTGGTACTTTCCTGAGGAAAGCACTATGAGCTTGTCTGCTTAGCTTCCTTTCTCTGGTAAGCTTGTTCTGAAGCTTAGAGACTGGGATTGATTCCTTTTGCTTAGGTTTTGATTAGAATTTTTGCTTAGATCCCTGCTTGGGGTGTTGCATAGAGCTTTGTTTAGAGATAGATTAAGAGTTTGTCTCAGGTTTGTTAGGGGCCTTGCCCAAGAGTAGCTTCTTGTTTTATAGATAGAGGCTTGTCAGGTTAGCCTGCCTTCTCTTTGGATTGTTTGACTTGTGTGATATTATGTTGCATTAGACTTAGGTGTTCATCTAGATAGTTCTGAATAGGTGCATCTTAGAAGTAGACTTTGTGGGTGCATAAGAAGTTGAGGTGGTCCTCCTTCTGCTTGTTTGTTATTGAGTGGCTTTGCTTGTTGGTATTTGGTAGAGCTGAGCTCCCTTGCCTTTAAGGTTTGTGGCCTTTGCGCCTTGTTTGCTTAGTCGTTGCATTCATGCATATTTTCAGTATTCCTTTACTTTGCAGTTTCTTGTTTGTCGTTTAATCCTGTTGCCATGATCCCTTAGGAGCTCTGACTTCTCCGCTGCGGAGTTGTTATGATAGACATTAGGATGGTCAACCAGGTGTGATAGCAGTAGGTAGATTCCCCTTTCTCAGCTATAATTTTTAGGGTTTCCCTTTCCTTTCTGTAGGAGCTTTTGAGTAGCTTGATCCGTAGTTAGCTGAACTACAGCTGCTCTGATTCTTCGTTCCAGACGAAGATATGTAGGCATAGGATGCGATATCCTAGCGAGCACACTAACGACTAACTTTAGTTCTCTCGCGGCTGTGCGATTGAGACTTTCCCGCTAACGACTCATTGTTATCCCTTTCTCCTGCCCGAGCGTATTTGAGACCAGATCATAGTTGTAGGTTCCCGAGCCTTTAGGACCAGTTTGTTTTCTCACTGCTGTGTGAGAGCCTCCTGTTTACCCGTAGTTAGCCGAACTACGTTTGCTCTGATCTTTCATACCAGATGAAAGTACGTAGGCACAGGACGCGATGTCCTGGCGAGCAACCTTTCCCCTGTTTAGACGTAGGTAGTCGAACTACGTTGACTCTGACTTTCCCATTGCACGAGGGAATACGTAGGCCCAGAACACTGTATGTTCTGTCGAGTCCTGTCCTTTTCTTTTCTTTTCAGACCAGCCATTAGCGTAGATAGATAACACACCCTTTTACCTATAAACACCGAGCGTGGATCCCATCGAGTACGATGGACGTGAGGGGTGCTAATACCTTCCCCTTGCGTAACCGACTCCCGAATCCAGGTTTTGGTTGCAATGACCATACCTTTCCCCGTCTTTGCGAGGTTTACTTCGAGCGTTTCCTTTCCCGCTCTGAGGGATAAATAACACACGGTGGCGACTCTTCTGTCAAGCCGGCGCCGATTTTCGCAGTAGCGACAGCTGGCGACTCTGCTGGGGACCGAAGCATCTAGGGACTTTTCCCATCCCTTATGCTGGGACCGTTTCCCATCCCCTACGCGAGTCAATCCTAGCGCTTGGGTGTTTATTTGTTGGGTGTTGTGCATATTGTGTTTTACTTTTCTGCACTTTACTTTTCTGTACCTTTACCTTTCCGCATTTATTTTCCAGCATTATATTATCATGATTATTGCTGTGGGCAAAGGGAGGTTACTGTGAGTGAAAAGCCGGACCTGGGCTTGAGTACACACCTAGATATAGTTGCGGAGAAGTAGTAGACGAACCTGTCTGCTGAGCAGGCACAGTTCCCTACGAAAATCTGCGCTCAGACGAGATTCTTGCAGAGGTGCTCCTTTCCGGTCCTGAGGATCTGAGGGGAGTCCAGACGTGAGGATTGTCGACTCTGGGGACCGATCATTTGGAAGTCAGCTAAGTGAGGCCTCTTCATGATTTGATGATGCCACTCCTTCTGGGAATCGTATCGTCACTCATGAAAGTCTGTGACGCTGATAACCGCATAGGATGCCGTACCTTTGTCCGTGGATTAGGTCTATCCTACCTGTGAGAGGGACTGGGTTATTGCAGGAAAACTGGCCTTCAGAAACCATGATTCAGTACCTTTATCAGATGGTATTCTTGGTTCATCTCCAGGTGTGTTGTCTGGGTCAGATGGGTTTCTTATCTGAGGTTGAGGCTATTATCAGATGGTATTCTCGTCAGATACAGGGGTTCAGATGGTTTTCTTACCAGGGGATTGATATTTTGAATATCAGATGATAGTTAGTGGCATGAGATTCTGGTGACCGTGATGGTTTTCTGTTCTCGATCACAGAGATGTTCCTCTTCAGGCTACAGCATAGCCCCTGTGTTCGCAGATTGCATTATTTATCATATTGCATCATTGCATTACCATCTGCATTCAACTAACGTGTGTGTATTGCAGGTACATATTTTCCCTTCCAGTTCTGGTGTTTGTTCCTAGCAAGACATGGAAAACCTGAAGAGAGTATTGCCCTATAAGTTTCCGTCGCCAAATATCAGTCTATTGTTAGAGTTGATTGCTATTGCTAAGAAGAGAGGAATGGGTGACTTCAGAAAAAGATATGGGAGGATTCTGACCTACGTTTATCAGCCATCTGCCTACGAGACCAGCGGCATCTATACTCTGTTACAGTTTTACGACGCGGAGCTCAGATGTTTTGTATTTCTCGACTTTGTTTTGGCTCCTACCCTGGAGGAGTACTCTGCACTTCTGGATATACCGATCCGTGAGCAGATGCCTTTTTATCGTACGGACGCTGAGCCTAAGCTGGCTGAGCTTTCTGCCATCCTGTGTTTGAAAGAGTCTGAGCTGTCTGGGAAGATGATCAGAAGAGGAGACGTATGGGGATTTCCGTTGGATGTCTTGGTGGAGAAGGCTCGAGAATATGCCCAGAAGGGTAGCTGGGATGTTTTTGACGTTATCCTTGCTGTATGCGTTTATGGCATCGTATTGTTCCCGAACATTCCTGATTTTGTTGATTCTGATGCCTTCTATATTTTGGCTGCGGGAAACCCAGTTCCTACTTTGCTGGGAGATATCCACCATTCAACTCACTACCAGAATGAAAAGCGACGAGGAAGGAATGTGTCTTGCTGTGTACCTCTCCTATGCAGGTGGTTCACCAGTCATATGCCTAAGTCAGGCCCGTTTGTCACATCTATCAATTCTCTAGGATGGCCCGAGCGCTTAATGGGATTGACTGCTGAGAACGTGGTTTGGGTCAATAAAGAGGTATTTGGAGCTGAAGTCATACTCAAAGGCGAAGGATTCCCGAATGTTCCGCTAATAGGAAGGAAAGGTTGTGTCAACTATAACCCTTCCTTATTGATCAAGCAATTTGGGTACATACCTCAAGGAGCGCCAAAGCCCGAGGAGATAAACCATAAAGACAATATTTGGAAAAACCCTCATATATTGATTAGAATAACAGTCTTGTCAAGAGGTTACATAACTATGCTCCATACAGCTGATATGACAAAGAGGATCCCAGCCAACATGCCTGGTGGTGATCTCAACATACAGAATACAAGAGAGAAATCAAATACGGGTACGGTTGCGGAAGTCCTCGACCATCTTCTTTGTCTCTACATGATCCGGTTGATAAATCAAACCTTCTATCAGCCGATCCCTCTTCCTGACCGTCCCCTGGATGTCTCTGACAAAGTCTTCCCAAGCCTTATCATTGGCACCGCCCCCAGGTTTGGGTCTCTTGGCATCTGCTCTATGCTGGAAATCTTCCAAATTCTTCATGGCATCTGTCAACTTGCGCTCGGCCTCGTATCGGCGACAGGCTTCCTCTTCAAGCTCTTCATTCTTCACTTTGACCTGTTCTTCTAACTGAGCAATCTGTGCCTTCAGCTCTTCTTCTCGCTCCTTGCGCTTGGTCATAGTGAGATCCCAGTGTTCTCTGAACTTGGCTAGCTTTGTGTAGGCCCTTTCCAGCTCTTGCTTCTTGGTGGCCAACACACTACTAACTGAGTCTACATCTAACTCTAGACGCTTCTTGGTTTCAGTCAATTCCAATAGCGTGGTCTTCAGATGTTTCAGAGTTTCAGCCTGTTGCTTAGAAATATATCCTGTTTCAATCTTTTCATGCCGAAGCTGGGCATTCTCCTGCTCTAAAGCCTCTTTAGCCCTTGCTAGCTCTTCTTTCTCCGCCATCAGCTGCTTGTAGACCTGCATGTCCACAGTGGTAGGCTCCTCTACTGGAGGATGCAATGGCTGAACCGCTGGATATGGCATAAGGAATTTCACAGCTCGCTCACGAATCCATTCTACATATAGGCTAGGAACTCGAGTATCCCCTCTGCTACCTGAAAGCTTCCCTCTCTTGTGCAAGTTTTTCCAGGCTTTTTCAAGTTTGGTCAGCATTTCTTTCCCTATTGCCCCGGTGAGATACACCTGTCTTTGATCAGGATCTCAATTTCATATTCGAGATGAATGCACTTGTCTGTCATGTCGCTGTGGCTATTGTGGAACCAACAGTACTTCGTCTTGTCCGTGTTCAGCTTGGCAGGTAGCTGCTTTGGAAAATGAATGGCTGCCTGCTGGAACTCTGAATTCACGCACAGAGAGAATCTTCTTGCGCGAGGTGGTTAGCGGCTTGTATTCATGGAAACGGCCAGATGACCCTTTGTGATCTCTGGATTCCCAGGGGCGGTCATCCCTTCTTTTATCTGCTTCCCAACGAGTTGACGAGAAGTCTTCATGCTTCGAGGACCAGGTGTTCTCTTGGTTCCTCGAATCTAGGGCAGTGTATGCTGCTTTCATTTCTTCACACTGGATGTATGCCTGAGCCTTAAGGAGGAGGGCATCCAGTGTTGTTGGGGTTTCGATGCCAATAGCCTTGGCAAAGTTGCCGCGGGGACGGAGCCCGTGCTTTAGCAGATAGTTTTTCATGCTGTCAGTCGTGGAGACCTGAACGGCTTCTTTGTTGAATCTCTCGATGTAAGCTCGAAGAGACTTATCTTTCCCTTGGATATTAGCCTCGAGGGAGGTTTCTGTCTTCGGGTGATGGTTATATGCTATGAAATTCCTCGAGATCATCCTCCCCAACTGCCTCCATGAGGTGATGGATTCATAGAGGAGGTTTTTGTACCAGAACATTGCTCCCTTCCTCAGTGTTGTTGGGAATAATTTACATTTGATGGTGCCTCTGATGCCACGGTAGTCGAGCAGGGCATCAATGTTCTCCATGTGCTTGTTAGGATCGGTAGTGCCATCGTATGTGCCCAGGTGTGGGGGTTTCTCCAGTCCCCTGGGTAACCGAGTGGCCATTATCTCCTGGGATAGTGAGCCATGAGGTTCATCATAGTCACTATTGCTGCTCGACCACGAACGAGAATGGGCGGATCTGTTGAGTTGAGGATCGCGATCTCGATGGGGAAAAGGAGTTCGCGACTGAACCTTAGGTCTCGATGGAGGTGAACGTTGGTTCTCTTCCCACATATCTCTTTTGGTTCTTTTGACCCATGGGGAGTGATGGCTCCGGGAAGGAGTATGGTCGCGCTTTCTCACCGGCAGGGTCTCTTGCTCCGCAGGTGTCTGGAGGTTTCTTCTGCGAAAAGGAGAAGGGCTCTGAGATCTCCACTGCTCGCGCCTTGCTGGAGGAGATCTTGGACAATGAATCTCTTCCAAGGCTCCAATTCTTTCATTCTGCTGGAGGATCAAAAGGTTCGTCTTGTTAAGGGCTTCAACCAGAGCTTCCATAGCTGGATCGACGTTGGGAGGAACTGGGATGGGTTGCTGGTGTTTAGAGTGTTGGATCTCTGCATTGTTGGCGTGATCTGGAGAAGGAGATGTGGTGACTCCGTCCCTCTTCTAAGGAACATCGTCTTCAAGAAAGGGATTTGCCCCGTCATTGTCTGTCTTGCTAATGGGGGAGATAAATGTGTTATGAGCATTATGGATGTTATCACGGTTGGCCATGATCGGAATCTTGAAAAGCTACTTTGATCTTTGGTTTACAGGGAAATAAAGACGGGGAAAACAGAAGTTCCTACAGACAACGCCACTGATCTCGACGGTTGATTAGAACCTGAAATGGGCCAGAGACTACGTCTACAATGCTGAGATCTAAGGAAGAGGAAGAGGTGTAGCTGCAAGGCACTCCGATGCTAAAGTAAGAATTGGAATATGAGAAGGCAAGTATAAAGAAAGTGTATCTTAGGATGTTTATTGTAGTGAATATTGAATACCTAACCCTCTCAAGGAGAGGGTTTTTATAATACCCCCAGCGCTTGGCCATTGGTCCCTATTTTCGGGGTGAGATAACCGTTCCCCCAAAATAGGTAACTTCCATAAACTAGCCGTTGAGACGGGCAAATATGCTCGGAACTAGCCATTGCCTCGAGCAAGGGCGCAGTTGCGGGCAAGGGCGTCGTGGCCGTTCCTGGATTGTTGAACTGTGTGTGACGGGCAGAGATATAACAAAGGGCCACTGATCTTGGGGGTCAGCTGGCCAAGTCTCCTAGCTCGGTTGAGTGGCAGAAGAGAAAGTGCTTTCCTTTGCCCTCAACTGGTAGGACTTAGGCTATTGGTCCGTTCTGGGTGCTGAAATAAATTGGTCCATGTCTAGCCATTGGGCCAGTCCAGAACAATAAATCAACCAAAACAACAAAATAACTAACAAAAAACACAATCATAAAAATTATATTAACAAAAACAACAACATAATAAAAATATCAACATTAACATAAACATTTTACTTGTATCAACAAAATCAATAACCTATCTCAACAAATACAATAATATAACTAAAAATAACTACAACAATAACGCAAACCTTTTACATATCTCAACAAAAACAATAATTTGTAGTAACGAGGTGTCGATGAAAAGATTTTTAGAGCTATTAAGGTTCATAGGCGAAGAAGATATACATGTAGAAACTCTAATTTGTAAAGAAGTTATTGCATAGCAGCAAACTGTCGAGTCATAGGAAAGGTGAGAGTTACAAAATTAATTTCTACATGTTCATAAATACTATTGTCCAAATGACCCAACTACATATAGAGGTTATGATTTTTGTTTTCCAGCTAACCCAATTGCATATAGATGGTTTCATTGTTAGCTTTCATGGTTGTGGTTGTGGATCATGAGCTCAGCAGGACCTAGTTTGTGACTTGAAGGGAATCATCAAGATCTTTTGGGATAAGATTTATGAATTTCGAGAGGAATTAAGGAAGGAGATGAAAACACCAATGATAATGAGTTCTACAACTACTGCCAAATTAAGGTTTAACCTTTTAACTAGAGAGAATAAAATAAAATAAAATAAAATAACAATATGAATATTCATACCATTGAAATAATAATAATACACTTAAAATACTTAGACTCATTGATGAATCTAAGTAATAATTGGTTTAAAGCCTCTTAAAATAATTTAAATAAAAAATGGGCCAAAAGCCTCTTAGAGGAATAACAAATAAACTAATGCTGAAAATATGATAATTGAAGGACAAAGTTCTTAACAAAATGGAATTTCTCTAAATTCTTTTGGGCCTAGTCTACAAGTTATCGTACTAGTATTTGAATGCATTTCCTATTATTAAGGCACAATACCTCAATTTTATCACCGGAAAAATTATTTATTAAGATATAATACCTCAATTTCATCTAAAAAATTGTTTGTTAAAAAAATGCTTAAAAAAATGCTTGAAGGAGGGGTTAAATATTCAACCTTGTAGTTAAGGTCCACACACTCTAACCAACTAAGATATTCCATCTTCTTGTAGTAGTGAAGTATCGATGAAGTAGATATACCCGTAGAAACTCTATTCAATGAGGAAGTTGTTGCCATAACAACAAAATGTTGAGTCATAAGAAAGGTGAGTGATGCAAACTCAATTTGCTTGCCTTCTTAAATATTGTTGTCTAACTACATAGAGAGGTTATGAATTTTGTTTTCTAGCCGACCTAACTGCATAAAGATAGTTTTTTTGTTAGTTTCCAAGGTTATTTAAGGTTGTGGTTGTGGCTGATGAGCTCATCAAGACACTGGTTTGTGTCTTGAAGAGAATCATAAAGGTCTTTTGGGATAGGGTTTATTAGTTTATAAGACATTAAGGAAGGTGATGAAAGCACCAACGGTGGTGATTTCTACATCTACTACATGATTAGGGTTTAACCATTTGACTAGAGAGAAGAAAATAAAAGGAAATAAAATAATAGTTTGAATATTCATACTATTGAATAACAACAATACACTTAAATACTAGAGAGAAGAAAATAAAAGGAAATAATATAATACTTTGAATATTCATACCACTGGAATAACAATAATACACTTAAATACTTAGAATCCTTATTGGATCTAAGTAATAATTGATCTAAAGCCTCTTATAAATATCCAAATAACAAATGGGCCAAAGGCTTCTTTGAGGAATATCAAATAAACTAATGCTAAAAATATAATAATTAAGGGAAAAAGTTCTTCAAAAAATTAAAATTTTTCTTAATTCTTTTAGGTCTAGTCTACATGCTATCATACTAATATTGCAATGACTACACTATTATTAAGGCATAATACCTCATTTTTATCAAAGAAAAAATTGTTTATTAAGATATAGTACCTCAATTTTATCCAAAAAAATTGTTTATTAAAAATAAAAATAAATCCTTAAAAAATCGCTAGAAGGAGGGGTTGAACCTCCGACCTTGTGGTTAACAGCCACACGCTCTAACCAACTGAGCTATTCCAGCTTCTTATATATAATTTTCAAAAATAAACTACTAAAATCTAGGTAATGTTTTACCATGTAGACATAATTGCTTGACAAAATAATCAATATGATTCAAATTTGATAATTGGATTGAGCATGTTTGTCAATTATAAATTATTGAGTTAGTAGAATTTGGTTTTCCAATTAATCTATGCCTTTTATTTTATTTAGTGAGGTACATCCATTATGATTAATATGATGTTAATTACTCAATTGTGTCTTAAAAGATTTGGCTGAAGTATCGTGATATATTCCATCTTGGGGTGGCAAATAGGCATGCCTGTCCCGTTTAGGCTTGCCCCGTAAAAAACAGAGCAGGGAGGGGCGGGCATAGTACGATGCAAGCTTAAATCCTTGGTCCATCCCAAAAAAATGAGGGCAACACTGGACCGGCCTACAAGCATTGCACCTTTTTAGCCTAAAATTGCAAAATTTTATGTTAACTCTCTTGTCAGCAAATAAACGGAGTGAGGTGGGGAGAGCATATTAAAGGATGCAGACCTAAAACCTTAGCTTTCCCCGCAAAAAACTGCGGGAAAATTGGACATATGCGACGGTGCCCTGCAAAAAACTGTGGGAAAATTAAACATACGCGACGGAGCAGACTTGTTTTACCACCCCTACTTCCATCACTTCTAGTAAATTAATTAGTTCAAATTTCATACTAAAATAATTGTATTAATATCATATTGATAAAAAAGTAGAACTTAAGGCACTACCAATTAATTAGATATTTTGAAAAGAAAAAAAAACTAAGTATTTGTATTCCTGTACGAATACAAGGGATTGATCATTAGAGTTGATGATGTGTTCTCCATGCCTATTAGTGTGATTTTAAAGTCAATTGTAGAATATTCTTCCGCCAAACAAGGAGGTGCTCCTACAAAGACACTCAAATGCCAAAGTGAGATAAGATGTAAGCATACATGAAATGTGTGAGTTGGAAATTGAATGATCATACTTGAAGATGAACTCTCTATTTAAATAAATGATGGACTCATTACACTTAATTCAATTCATATATTCACTTTGTTATCATTGGAATCGTATCAGGATAAGTATGACACATCAATATAACAAAATGTCAAAATAAGTAATAGTGTTCATCAAATTTTAATATAATATATGATGTTCAAAATGATAGAAGCCTGTTCTAAAACCTTTATGTGTAGATGAATTTATATCATGTAAATATGTCTGGAGTATTCTCACTCCATGTCATCCATTTTACCAAGGTACCTATGTATGGTTATCTTCATTTTGAACTCAATAGTTATGAATGTTTACTCCTTTCAACACGGTCTTCCTTAGTGTTTGATCAAAATCGTATCTCTTAGACATTTATCATAGTCTCTTAGCTATTTTAATAGGTGTTTACACCTAAAAATAATTTTAGAATTAGCCCGAGGTAGGTATGCATGTGATTTTTGGGTTAGTTGAAGGTCCCCCAACCAAAGCATAGTCATGTGAGTATAAACATAACTAAACATGAACCAACTGAATCTTTCTCAAGACAAATGCAGTATATAATGTTCCTTAAACTATAGACTTAATTAAAACATATTAGGACTTGATAATCAGACTCTAAGGCCATGTTCTGTGTTAATTGCGCTCTAACCAAATGGAACATATATTGTGGTACCAAAAGCTAGGAAAGTTGTGCACACATGCATATAGTTAATGAAACACACCAAGAAGGATAATACATGAAGTTGAATGTGAGACACCATATATATCTCGAAATAGAGGGAACATTCATACACAACCCACATAAGTAGATGATTGAGATGTTGTTTTCTGTAGGTCACAATTATATGGCCAATAAGATAATTTCCTCTATAAATACCACACTTTATAAATCATTTCATTCATATAATCAATCAATCAATCTATTTTATTCATTTTATCCTTTTTACTTTATTTTATTTAATCTTATGCGTTCTTAGGTTAGGAGTTTAACTTTCCACACCTATACTTAACACTCTTTGGAGTGATTAAGGATCTCACAATGGATGCACAAAGTTCCTTCTTCAATGTAATCGATGAATAATATAATGATTATTGCGAGCTATCAATCGATCTTCAACTAAATTTTCATAGTTCAACAAAAATTTTGATATGCTAGTGGGATATTACTGGTAATACCATTAAAATGTTCCGATGAACATGCAACTACTCTTAATGTATGCGTCTTCGATAAAAAAAGATAGAAGTATAGATCAACTATCATCTATAAGGAATTAAGACTAATAAATATCATATTGACCTTCATAGTCAGTGATAATGTCATCAATCATGCATCTTTTCACAGTTTTTGATTCTTTGATGAGTGTTCCACTATGAGAGACTAAATTATATAATTCTATTGTGTAATTAAGGCACTTATTAATTTATTTTGAAATAAATATTATTAAAATCCTCAATTAATGAGCATGTAGGAGTAATAATGTTTAAACTAAGTTATTCACACTTTCAATCCATCTATAACACTTTTTTGTGTGTGTAGAAATTTGAGTAAGATATGACTGTGGTCACTCTCTAGAAAAATAAAACAAAGGCCTATAGAGAAAATTTAAGAGAGTTTGAAGGATTATGTAAGGAACACACTCGTGAGATGAGCTAGACATCTTGCTTAACAATTCAAGGTTTAGTGACTTGTGTGGATGATCGGGAAGATACTTTAAGGTGAGGGCACCTTAGCTTTCAAGGTGATCCATAAAACTCCTAGAGAATCACGGATGTTTGGAAACCCACATGGATGAGCTGGTAAATAGTTTTAGGTAAAGAAACCTTAACTCGTGAGGCGACCCGTATTTTGATAGGAGAAAAATTCCATTAACTTATACTCTATAAATAAAATCTTGATCAGAAATAAAAGGATTACATATCTAAGAAAAAACTAAAAACTAAAAAAAATAAAAATATAAAGAGTAAATAAGATGACAAGGTGGAGACCATCATCCTTCAAGGTTCAAGATATTTATGATAACTTCATATTTTCTTCATATCATGTAAATTTATCATTATCATAAGTAGATAAGTTTTCTTGTGTTCGGGATTAGATGTGATCAATTATGATTTTATCATACATTTTTGGTCTCATGGTTAAATGAACTCTTTTTTTCGGTATATGAATGAGTTGGTAAACACTTGAATTTTTTCTAAACTACAAGTCTTGATTGTTTGCAAACCTTGAATATTAAGCAACACATGCATTCATGATTAAATATTATTTTAGATTTTTTGTAGGACTTTTGATTGAGGAAAAACAAAGTTCTAAGTTGAGGATAATTGGCAAGTTCCTAAATTGAGTAAACTTTGGTTGTATAATTAAGGAACTCATTAATTTATTTTTTAAGAAAAAATATCCAAACCATTAATTTGTGTCTATATTAGAAGTATTGATGATAAAATCAAGTTATTAGTACTTTCAAGCAGTTTCCCACACTTTTTGTAGGAAATTGACCAAGATCTAATCAAGGCCACTTGCTAGGCACATTAAAAAAATGTTTGGTGAGAAAATGCCACAGAGTTTGAAGGATTCTACAAGATCAAGCTCTTGAGAAAATCAAGACAGAACACATAATGATTCTAGGTGGTTTAGTGGCTGTTGTGGATGAGCTAGTAGATGGTTCAAGGTGAAGGAACCTTAGTTTGCAAAGCGGACCATAAAAACCTCCTAGAAACATATGGTTGTTATACACCCCGTGGATGAGTTGGAAAATACTTTAGATAGAAGATAAATCAAAGAGACTTTATCATCCACTTGAGGAACTAATTGTATTGATAATGTCTTTCATTAGATCTGACAATACTTTATACCATATAGTTGGTCTCCCAACAACTTGTTGACTTTGTAAGACAAATGTTTCATAATGAGGTTCAACAAACTAGGGAATAACCAATTCACGTGTTCTATAATGTTAAATACTCAAGGATTTAAAGAGAACCAACGCCACATATGAACTTTTACCTAAAGCCAACTAAATAATACAATGGTAGGATCTTCCCTAGTCTATTTGATTCCTATGCAACATGTACCTTTTACTCTTTTTTTATTCTTAACCTAGTAGTTTTTCCTTGACTAACTCTGAGGGGAACTCAGTGGCGAATACATATAATTAGGAAAGTCTTTATCTTAGACAAGTGCATATGGATATAATACCTCCTGAGGTAGTATGTTAAAGTGGTATTACACAAGTATCACCTTATATGAGCACTATACAGAAGAACAACTTTACTTACATTGAAGGACACACCTTATAATCAATAAATAGAATTTAGAGACCAATTAGGGATTATGCGATTCATTATTCATGGGATGGTTTTCCACATGCATCATCTATTTCCATAATATACTAGTGACAACCTAATATACTAGTATTATGCCAAGAATGAAACTCTTTACATCCATTTGGAAGAGTTTAAAATTCATGATGCAAGACATATAAAAGACCTCAGTGCTTTGTGAACGACACACTTAATTTTATGTTTTTGATCTAATTAATTTTAATAAACAACCGAGCACATGATCATATGTAAGCTTTTAGCAGTTGGAATTTTTTCTTGATGATGGTCTTTGGCTTTTGACAAATTTACACCAATCACCAGAAACTTTCCACTTTTTGATTTGGTTCAAACTTTTTTTTCATGTTGTTTATGATTTTTGATTTGTTCTTTTTGTCACCATTAAAACCATTGATATACCTATTCATCATAAAGAACTACACTATATCTAACTTCTTATTCAAATTAATATGTGTACCTTTAAATTTCTCTATTGGTAAAAGTGAATTTCATATGTACTTTTATGTTTTATAGTATTTTTGATTTGATATTTGATTCTATCAATTTTTTTAAATTAAATTATTTGTTGTAGTATTGTACCTTAGTTACCCGCTACACTCAATTAGAATTGAATTCATTGCAATTTGTTTTTAGCTTGGAAAGTTGGTAAAAGCCAATATATGTGATGGGAATCACAAGTTAAGAGGTGATTCGAGGCACACATATATGTGCTTCTTATTTTAATACAGATTATCAAAGTTCCCATCAAATTATTTTATACCTTTCGATTTTCTTCCCATTGAAGAAGCAGATGTAGTCTTGAAAATGGAATGATTGCGAACACTTGGTCCTCTCCTGACTGATTTCTCAATACCCATAATAGCATTCACTTATAATAATAAATACATCACCATTTCAAGTGAACATAAACCCTTTCCAACACCCTCAACCTACATCAACCTTTCCATCTACTCCATACATACTCCATTGCTTTAGTTCACCTTTTACTTTACCAACCTACTCTAGACATACATCCAAATACCATAACTAAAACAAATCAATCTTTAGACACTCTCCTCACATAATAAATCATAAACATTGTCAAATCATATTCTATTGTTTTCAGAAACCCTCAAGGCCTACCTCCCAATAGACCTCATGATCATCATATCTCTCTTGCACCAAACACTTCCCCCATACATGTTAAGCCTTATCCATACCCACACCTAAAAAAATAAAGTATGACCACATTCATTAAAGATGGTACTTTGTGTTTTTGTGTTGACTATCGTTCACTTAACATAATTAAAATTCAATACTGATTCCTTATTCATACCATTGATGAGCTCTTTGATGATCTGGGTTTTGTTTATGTTTTTAGTAAGATTGTGTTAAGGTCACGCTACCACCAAATTTGAGTTATACTAAAAGACACTCACAAAATAGTGTTCAAAAGTTTTGATAGGCACTACGAGTTTTTAGTTATGACTTTTGGTTTAACTAATGTTCCTAGTACTTTTAAATCGACTATGAATGATTTACTTATACCATATTTAAGACAATTTATTTTAGTTTTCTTTAATGATATTTTAATATACAATCCTTGTTTAAGTCATCATGTACATCATTTGCAGTTGATTTTGAGTTGCTTGCTTAATACTTATTTTTTTGCAAAATTATCTAAATGTGTGTTTGTTGTTCCTAGTGTTGATTATTTAGGCCACAATATTTCAATTAGTTATTTTACCCCAGATTCTACAAAGATTCAATTAATACTAGACTAGATGCTGCCATGATCACTCAAGACTCTTAGGGGTGTTTTTAGGCCTCACCGGCCTTTATAGACAACTGGTTTTCCATTACGCCTCTCACAAAAATCCTATCCTCGATCAGTTACATTATATTAATTTTTTCACGTAGTACATCAACTGATACAATATTTATAACACATAATAAAAATTGACAGAAACTCTAGTATTTCCTATTCCATATTTTTCTAAGATCTTCATTCTCAAGGAAAACGCTTATTTTATAGCGATAAATGTTGTTCTATCTCCAGAGAGCAACACTCTTTTAGCTTTCTCCACCAAAAATATGTGTAACCACATGTAGGCTTCATCACTACATGTCTATGATATGTACACCATCAAGTAAGCAGTAAAAAATGGCACCACTATCTAATTGGTAGACATATTTACATATTCACATATCAAAAGAGTTTGAAAATTTTGTTGGTTGAAACAATCTAGACTATAGAAAATCAAAATTTGGCCTCAAATCTAGAATGTTTTAGTTTTGAAAATTTACCAACTTGGGAAAGAAAATCAGGTGGCATTTGCACTTAGACACAAAAAAAGAGGATGCATGTATTGTATTCTTCATATCCAAACCATTTCCATTACTTTTAACACAACCGAAGAAGTAATACGGAAAAAAAGGAAGGTCAAGAAACTATGCTTAAATACTACTCAAATCCACACATTCAACAACTTTTCAAACTCCCAGATGAAATTTTGTATTACGAGGACATAACTACATACCATCATTCACGGTCACTCAGGACTTCAACCAACACTAACTCGTCTTTCAACATATTTCCTTTGGCCTAGAGTTTACAAGGACATCAAGACTTTTGTGCAACACTGCCATATATGCCAACATAACAAATATATGCCTAAAAAGGATTACTACAACCATTATAAATACCAAAATAGGTATGGGAAGAGTTGTCCGTAGAATTCTAACTCATTTACCTTTATCATTTGGACACACAATTATCTAGAATGTCTATGATCGATTTTAAAAGTTTATCAACTTCATTGCACTTCCAACAAGTTCTCAGCACCAAGTCTCGCCAGCCGTTTTTTGATTAAGATTTACCGCTTACATAGTATACCCAAATCAATAGTATCTGACAGAGATCTACTTTTTTCTCAGCACCTTTTGAAGAAAGTTATTCCAAGCCCAAGGCATTAAATTGAAGTATAGAAAAACTTATAATCCAGAAACTGATGGTCAAACAAAAGGATTTAACCAAAGTTTAGAAGCTTACATATGATGTTTTTCAGGCGATCATCCACATTTATGGTATAAGTATCTACATATGGCCAAATTCTGACATAATACATCTTTTCACCCAACTATTAAAATTCCTCCTTTTGAAGCCTTGTATGGACATCCACCGCCGACTCTACCGAAATATGTGAAAGGCTTTTTAACTATTACTTACATAGACAATATTCTTCAAAACAGACAAGAAAATGTTAGAATAAGCAAACAAAATCAAACGAGACTTAACCTTTGAAGCAGGAGACTTTGTTCTACTCTGTCTCCAACCTTATAGTCATGGGTTTCCCTAACAATATGGTACATGTTATTATAAAGTGTGTCACCACTGTCTCATTTTCTATTCTTATTAACAACAATAATTTTGTTTGGTTTCAACCTATGCGTGGCATAAGACAAGAGATAATTTATTCCCTTACTTTTTTATTATTTGTGTTGAGGTTTTATCTAGCCTCATAATTAATAGTCATAATAAGGGTAACATTCTGGGCTGGCTATAGCTAAGAATTCCCCGCAATATCACATTTATTCTTTGCTAATGATAGCTAGTTTTTTTTATCGAGAAAAAGAAGAAGAATCTAAAGATTTGAAGGAGATATTTGAGACCTACTAAAAAGCTTAAGAACAAATGATAAATATGGATAAATCTACCATGGTATTCAACAGAAACATGGAAGAGGAAACTAATGGCAAAACTTTCTCTTGGATGCCCATCAAAAACATTAATAGAATGGGAAGTTACTTAGGCCTTCCTACCCAGATTGATAAATCCAAGACTTAAGACTTCAACTTTATCTTTGACAGAGTGAGGAAAAAGATAAACGGGTGGAAGGAAAAAACCTATCATATGCAGGCAATGACATTCTTATAAAGGTTGTAGTGCAAGTTATACCTAATTATGCTATGAGTGTTTTTAAGATTCCAATAAGCTTATGTAGTGAGGTTGGCGCTATCAGCCACAACTATTGATGGGAAGCAAGGAAATATGAAAGAAAAATCAATTGGATAAGCTGAAATCACTTATGCATGATTACAAATAAGGGCGGGTCAGGGTTTTAGGAAGATGAGCATTTTTAATAATGTGTTGTTAGCCAAACAAGCGATAATTATGAACAATAAAGACACAATCCTTCACAAAAGCCTAAAAGCCAAGTACTTCCCAAAGATCGATTTTGGTCAGATTAAAAGTAAAGGTAAATTTAACTATGTGTGGAAGAGTATAATTCAAACTAAAGAAAATCTTCTTAAAGGGTGATGCTAGAGAATAGGGAACAAAAATTTGACTAATTTATGGAGAGATCCCTGATTACCTCATCAACACTAGTTTAAAGTCCTGACTTGGAAGCCTTTGGACTTCAAAGTGCTTTGGGTCAGTTACCTAATTAAGCAAGGTAGCCGTACATGGTACAAATCTCTCATACTAAAAAATTTCATGCCCTGTGATCAAGATAAAATGACTACTATACCTATAGGCCAAAAGAATGAAGAGGACACCATAATGTGGATGGGCATGTGGGACACATCAGGTAGGCCATAAGATGAAATGGCTGTTATTCCGTCAAGGAGTGTATTAGCCTACCGTGTTGAAAGATTGCATTGAATTCGCCAAGGGCTGCCAGGAATGTCAAGTTCATGCTGGCATACAGCATGTCCCAGCAAGTGAGTTACACTCTATAGTCAAACCATGGCCTTTTAGAGGGTGGTCTTTGGACTTGATTGGAGAGATTCGACTTGCATCCTCCAAAAATCAAAAGTACATCCTGGTAGGAATTGACTACTTTACAAAGTGGATCAAAGCGGTACCTTTACCAAAGGTGGATCAAGAGGAAGTTATCGAGTTTATTCAAAAATATTCATTTACAGATTTGGAATACCATAAATAATTACGACAGATCAAGGGTCAGTGTTTACTGGTCAAAAGATGCAGGAGTTTTCTAAGGAGACGGGATTTAAACTCCTAACCTCGACACCTTATTATGCTCAAGCTAATGGTCAGGTCGAAGCAGCAAATGAAGTCGTGATTGGGTTGATAAAAAAACATGTGGGAAAAATCCTAAAAATTGGCATAAGACATTAGACCAGATCCTTTGGACATGTCAAACCTCTCCCAAAGAAGCCACCAATAGCACTATATTTTGACTGACTTTCAGCCATGATGTAGTGTTACCTGTTGAGATCTACCTTCAGTCAATTAGGATTCATAATCCCTCGCGACACTTATTGGAGTATGATGTTAGACGAGTTGGTAGATTTAGATGAGGAAAGGCTTAAAGCTCTGGAACTTTTGAAAAGGCAAAAGAAGAGGGTAGAAAGATCCTACAATAAAAAGGTTAAGGTCAAGACCTTTTCGCTTGGAGACTTAGTGTGGAGGGTAATTTTGCCTATGGACCAAAAGGTCAAAGCCTTGGGAAAATGGTCCCCAAAGTGGGAAGGCCCGTTCCAAATCACGCAAGTGTTTTTCAATGGAGCTTATAAAGTCGAGGAATTAAACGAAGATAAGAGAATTTTGAAAGTAAATGGAAAGTATTTGATAAAATACAAACCAGCACTTAAAGAAATTAAAATCTCTATAGAATAATTTAATACATAAAGAAAAGCCAAAAATAGTATTTATAAAATGCCAAAATGGCTCAAGACATTACATAGTCCAGTCTAAAGACTATGGCAGATGACGGCCAAAAAGGAAAATATTACAACAATGATAACAAGCTAAAACGGGAGATTTTCTTTCATTTTGAAATATCTCGACTTCTGAAGTTCAAGGCGCCTTTCACACAAGGTCTTATCAAACTTCAGACGGGCAACCTCTGCTTCCAGCTGTCGAGCTTCCTCAGCATAGGTGATGGCATGATCAATCTCTTTCGAAAGGGTGGAATCATCGAAGGCAGATAGCTCAGCGTTCCGTTTCGTAGCCTTCGAGACCCTGCTTCGAAGCTTCTTAATTTTTTTCTCCCAGGAAGAAATGTTCTTTTCATTGAAGGCAATCTCTTGCTTGTTCTTTTTTCGCTTCCTTTAATTCTGCTACCTTGTTCTCAGACTCAGCAGTAGAATCCCAAGCGGCAGCCTCACTCCCAGCTTTGGTTGAAATAGATTTCTCAATCTGAGGCAGCTGTTTGAGGTCTCCATAAACTTGGTCGATCATGGTGCCAAGTTCTAGGATAATGGTAGCAGATTCAAGGGAACTAGCGTGAATGTCCACTTGTTGAAGGAGACTCTTCAGAGAAAGATGAATGACATGGTCCATTTATAAGATAGAGAAAAAATCACCCTTGAATATTTTTTCCTTAATCTGTTGGAGGATGTTCTCTTCAGGCCTGCTCGAAGCTTGATCTTTGGAAGTCGAAGTACTTAGAGTCCTGCTAGAAGAGCTCCCCCGACTTTCAAGAAGAAATTTGATGTACTATCGAGGGTTGCTAATTTTTAAGGCGCTAAGATCTATTTCAGTAAGGCCCGCACCACCTAAATGGGGCATTGCTTCACTTTCTTTAGCCACAGCGGTGGATGGAGTAGCAGCAACCTCGACTTGGGTTGGTTCATTGGCAGGGCCTTTCTCATATTTATTCTCCTTACTTTAACCATCATTCGCCTTGTCTTCATCCATTCCATCATCGGTATTCTCATCACTATGGCCGTCTAGTTCAGATTGATGCATGGTTTCATCCTCATCGGTGTCCTTACTCCCTGCTGGCTCAGTAGTTTCGATGCCAAGAGTGTTGCCCAATGGAGAATTACTTGCATCATCTAAAGTAGTATTTTCCTCCATGGGGATGTCTCTTACATTGAATGTCTCAAGAGTCTGTTGTGCATCATCTTCTTCACGATCAGAACCATTGATTTGGGATTGTTGAGTCACAGTTTTTGCACGCAAAGAAGGAACTGTTTCAAGGCCAGGTTTGTTAATTTCACCAAGGGAACTCATGCCAGAGCCCAAATTAGATGTGGGATGTTAAGTAGGCTCACCTTGGCTATTTAAAAGGGAACAAAGGTACCAATAAATTGGAATTTCAAACTAAGGTATAAAATACCTTGGCACCCTCATCAGCAGGACTGGAATTGTCACTTTCGATAAGGACTGCAGCTGAGGTCGAGGCACCCTTGGTGGAGGTTTATGCACCACCTTTAGTGGGTGTAGCCATTTTTGGGACCTTATTCGTCGAAGGGTTGGAAGGTTACCAACAACATTTGATCCTTGGTTGGCTTTCTTCCTCTTCTTCAGTTACAACTCCTCAGGAGGAGATTCGTCATCATCCTCTAAGTCGATAATAATCTGAGTAGAGGCTCTCTTTAGCCTTTGTTGAGGTGTTGGAGGTGGCTTACGAGACACCTAAGTCATTAAGGAGTATTAGAAGCAATCGAGGACAAGATTAAGAAATAAAAAGGCACATAAAAGTACCTTATGGCCTTCAATCTTTGCTTCAACCCGTGGATGAGGTGCATTCCTTTTAGGAGCAGCTGCAAAAACAAACCATGTTGCTACAAGTTAGTAACAATAGAGTTCATATAAAAGAGTCTAAAATCAAAGGATGATTGTTGCACCCTAAAATTTGCTCAACCTATTTCACTTGGTTTATGTTTCAATTACATTAGCATTTGCATATAGAGTCATGTACATAGTCTAATCATCTGCATAGCATAGCATAGCAAACCATACAACAAGGGACCAAGCACTATTCTCATCTCTATGAGCCTATCAAGAGGTTATTATTCAAATTCAGGCCTATCCAAGTCATCAGAAAGAAATTGAAATCTAAGAAGTCAGTGGATCAAGCAGTGAATCTATCTCCTATCTGAGGGTATTTAAAGATCATCAAAGAAGTTGTCAGATGTGAATTGATAATGGAGGGTATATAGACATCATGAAAGACATGGAGAGTCATTTTGAAAGTGAGACAAGTCATTGATGTGATCACAAGGGTTACAGTTGAAGACAGTCAACTAGGGTTTCATCTGGGTCAACCCTAGGTCAAAGGATTGATTGAAAGGAATCAAGGTCTATTTGAGAGATGTGGGGTTCATCATTTGACATTTAGATAAGGATGTGGTGTTGTGCCAAGAAGAAATCAAGAGAAATCAAGAAGAAGAGGAGTTTCTAAATTAGGGTTTCTGTGTAAAATCCCCTGATTTAGGTCAAACTTCCAAGTAATATAAGTCAAAATGCAAACTTCAAATGGATCCTTGGCCAACATGAAACTTGTAGAGGATCTCAAGACCTTTAATTTGAGTGGTAGAAGACATCAAGAAGATTTATAGAACTCAAGTTATGGTCCTTGCAAGTTACAGATCATCTGGGGCCTCTGAAATTTTGTCTGTGAAAGTTACTTGTCTTCCAAGCAACCTTTACCCCTTAAGGAGATTTCAAATGAATTTCTGGTCAACATAAGAGTTGTTCCACATTGTCTTATATTTCTAGAAAGGTATGGTATGCCTTCATCTGATTTGTGGAACTCTACTTATGGTCTTGGCAAGCAAAGGGTATTTTGGTCATTTGAGAATTACAGGTCATTTCAAGCCTATGCCCAAAACTCATACAAGGAAGCTTCAAATGAAAAACTTCACAACATCAAACTTGCTCCAAATGACATTTTGAGTCTAGGAAAGTGATCATGAAAGTTTGGAAAGGCTCATAGCTCAAGGTTTCAAATTTGGTCATTTAAAAGATGAATTTAATGAATAAAAGTGACTTAAAATTGAGATTTTTCATAACATGGCCAAATGGGATGAAATTATAGGTCATTTTGATTGTAAAAAATGTTTTAAGAACATTGGAAAAAGTAGATTTTTGAGTTTAGGGCAAAGTTTGAGAGATACCATTGGTTACTTATGTATGAAGTTAACATATCCAAAATTCAAGGAAAGTGTGCACAAGAAGTTTCTACCAAGTTCTAGAGTGTTCTATGAGTGTCTATATATTAAGTAGAGTGGCTTCATTCAAGGGTTGGTGATTAATTTTGATCAAAATACCAAGTTTCATCTCCTTCTTCAAGTGTGCAAATTCATCCCAAACTCTATCAAACCTTCATCAATTTCCAAAATCCTTGATCCTATCATCATCTACATCCTTCATAGATCCAATTTCCATCAAAATCTGTTTGAATTGAAGAGGAATTCATTCTATACAAGTGTATCATCCAAATTGCAAAAGGAAGTGGTTATGGCAATCCAAGGAGTTTGAGCAAGAACTACTGCATACAGAACCAAGAATCAAGTTTATTGAGCAAGTCCCAAGCATTGCAAGCATTGGATCCAAGGAATTCTGCACCTGTTTTCATCATCAAACCAGGTTGGCGTTTTCTTCGAATTGACTAGAATTAGTTAGAATAAGGTAGAATCATTAGGTTAGAATGGTTAGGATTGGTTAGATGAATGTTTCTGATGACTTTGAAGACATTTCATGGAAGTTACCATTGGAGCACCAAAACTGTTAGGGCTTAGAACACCTAGGTTAGGGCATGATAATCTTGGTTAGATATATAAGAGTGATCAGCATAGCATGTGGAACATGTTAGGGTAAGAATTAGAAGGAATTAGCATGATGGATATCAGTGTAAAATGGTGGAGCCAATGCTTTCTACCTATCGGGTTTGATGTTGGGGTGAGTTTTGGAGGTAGCTGGAGCCATGGTTGTGTAGAGGGAAGGATGTAGATCATTTTTTATCTTTACATCGTGCGATTTCATCAAGAGTTGAGGGAGAGCAGAGGGATGGAAGATTCATGCATGGAGAGGGTTTTTCTGAAACCTAGGGTTTCCAAGGAGGAAGATGAAGGAGGATCGTTGGATCATGAGATGGACTTTGACTCTCAAGCTAATCCAAGGGCTCCCGTTTGAAGCTGGATTTGGAGGGAAGACCGGGTGCCAAAGCGCACCGTTTCATTAAATCATTCTGATGGGCTTAGGTTGCCCTTGCTATGCACACCCCCGTTCACCAAGGCCCAAACCATTGCACTGATCTAATTGCTCTTTGCACCGTTTTGTTTTTTTATTTTTCTTTTGGTATTTTCTGATCAGTTGGGCCCAGACGCGCCTTGCTATGCGCGCCCCCCAGTCTGGGCCCATTGTTTTTTTTCAATGATTTTAATTACTAATTGCACCCCATAACCAATTTAGCTCATTTTAATTTCATCCATTTCATTTTAATTCTTTAAAAAATCGTAACAAATTGGAAATTGCATGTTTTTAAATAGTAGTTTTTGCATATTTTTCATAATTCTGTTAAGAAAATTATCACATAATAAAATTAGTATTTCATTTTATTTTTGTATTTTTAGTATATTTTTCTTTTAAATAGGTTTTGAATAATGTTTAGTTTAATGCATGATATTGTTGATTTTAGTTTAGTTAGATGCTTTTACATTTTGGATCCATTCCTTTTAGGGTGATTAACTTAGGACTTTAGCTTCCTCATAGGATTTAATTCATAATTTTAGGATTAATTTTTAGATGATTTGTTTAGGTGTGATTAAGAGAATGAAAACTAGGGTTTAGAGATAACATAGGTGTAGTAAATCATTTCCTTTAGGAGTTGTAGATTGAATTTTGGGGTATGGGACTATAGGGATTATGGGTAGATAATAGATCCCTTAGAAATTACTAGGTTTCCCCTATTCTATTATTACTATCAGTATACTGCTTGTATTTGCTTGACTGTGTGGTGTGCCCTCTTTAGGGTTATTGTTTGACTGTGTGTGGGGTATTGGGTTTGTTTGGGGCTTGGGGTTTGAGCTGAAGACTGTGCTGATGAAGCCCATTGGAGATCAAAGAGAATGAAGACCAACTTCCAGAGTTGATGAGGAGTAGCTCTTGCTAGCAGCTGTTGAAGGCCATAGGATCTAGGAGTTAGGCAGAGCTCTAGAGTAGAAAACTTGATTCACAAACATGGAAGGTCTTGGTTGCCTCCATCCCTCTCTATGATGTAGAGTCTCTCTAAGACATTCACCCCCTTCCTTTGGAAGGCTTGGTGATAGTGTCTAAGAGATAGAACTCTTGAGAGAAATATTCTATGTGTTGTTAGCAGTCTGTTTGCCACCTTTGGTGGTCAACTAATTGCTTAACACCCCAGTTCATTCTTGTTGACTGATATTCATCTTGGAGATTGAGACTTGAAGAAAAGCCATTGCAGACTGATGATAGAGACCTTGCTTGAAGGCTGTGAAGATGAAGACTGATGCTTGCTTGAAGCTTGTAGCTGTTTGGAGATGACTTGAAGACAGATGCTGATGAAGAGCTGCTTTTGCTGTTTATTTTTGCTGTTTATAATTCTTGATGTATTGTTTGAATTTCCCGGACTGTATTGCTTGCTGTTTAACCTGTTAGGTTGAAAGTGAACCTTGTTCACTTTTGCCTGTTGTTTTCTAGGTTCGAGGTTGAGTGGGACTCCCTTGCCTCGCTTGTATTGCTGCATCCATGCATTTTACTGCTTTATTGTATACATGCTATTGTTTCTGTTTCCGTCTATTCCCTTAGGATCTCTGTTTCTCTCTGTGCAAGAGAGGAGCATGATAGACATTAGGTCTTAACCCATGCATGATAACATTAGGTTAGTTTGATTCCCTTGTCAACCATAGGTTAGAGTCTTGTCTCTTTCTTTCTCAAAACAAACAGAAAAACACAATAAGATTTCAAACACAATAAGATTTCAAACACAATAAAGACACTTCTTCCGTAAAAGAATGTGAACTCATCAAAATGTCATTTTTGTCCGCTTGGACGCGTAATCAGGAGAAAACCCTTTTCAGAAGGATAAAAGATAAACAAACAAATCTGTGTCTTCCGTGGCCCGAACTACGTTTGCTCTGATCTTTCATGCTGTATGAAAGTACGTAGGCATAGGATGCGATATCCTAGCGAGCAACCTTCCCCTCCTTTCCTGTAGGTAGGCGAACTACGTTGACTCTGATTTCTCGTTCCAAACGGGAATACGTAGGCATAAAGTGCGATACTTTGCCGAGTCATTTTATTTTCTTTTAACCCCAGACCTGCAGAGTAGATAGAATAACAATCCATACCCGAAAACAAGCGTGGATCCCGTCGAGTACGACGGATGTGAGGGGTGCTAATACCTTCCCCTTGCGTAACCGACTCCCGAATCCAGGATTTGGTTGCGATGACCATTCCTTTCCCCGTTTTGCGGTAGGTTTACCTCGAGCGTTTCCTTTCCCTCCTTTGGGATAAATAACGCACGGTGGCGACTCTTCTGTTCAGCCGGCGCCGATTTTCGCAGTAGCGACAGCTGGCAACTCTGCTGGGGATCCAACGTCCCCTGGTTGCTAAGGACTGCGATAGTTCCTTATGCATTTGGGATCCAACGTCCCTTAAGAGAGTCAATCCTAGCGCTTGTTTTCCCGTCGAGGATTTTGTATGGATTTATATTTTTGTCATTTACTTTCAGCATTATATTATTGTTATTATTTGCTGTATTGGGGTGTGATGGGTGTTCTGTGATTGAGAGATAAGCCGGACCTGGGCTTGAGTGCACCTAGAATTAGAGTGGAAATTAGTAGGCGCGCACGTGCTTTTCATGTCCTAGTGTCCCACGAAATCCACACTCAGACGAGGTTCTTCTGGTTGGCCTACTGTCCTGCCCTTTGGGTGGCTCGGGTTGCTGGTTAGTTGGATTGTCGACTCTGGGAACCGATCACTTGGAAGTTGGCTAAGTGAGGCCTCTTCAGGATTTGATGATGCCACTCCTTCTGGGAATCGTATCATCAACCCTGAAAGTCTGTGACGCCGACGACCGCATAGGATGCCATACTTTTGTCAGTTGCTAGGACACCTACCTGTGAGAGGGGTTTTGGGGTTATGCAGGTAACTAGACCTTCAGATACCAGTTATTTCTTGATCTGAGATCCTGGATATTTATGGATAGTTATGAGGTCTGTCAGAGACCAGTTGGAGTTATGATATGAGGTCTATCAGAGACCAGTCAGAGTTATGTTGTGGGGTCTATCAAAGACCAGTGTTGGAGCTTTGTATTGGGTCTATCTGAGACCAGGGTTTGAGGAATTTTGGAGGGTCTATCCGAGATTTTTGATATGGTTCAGGCTTCTCAGCTATGGCATTTGGTCCCTGTTGCATGTTACTTGCATTGCATTGTTCGCATAACCATTATCATTGCATTCCATTAACGTGTGTCTGTGCTGCAAGTGCATCTGCATATTCCCTGGTTCTAGTGTCCGGACTTCTGAGTATTGATCATGGCTGGTTTGAGGATGACAGTTGCCTACAAGATACCTATCCCTGATATTACTCCCCTCCTGGGTCTGATTTCTCTTGCTGATGAGGATGTCCGTAGAAGCTTCAGGCAGAGTTACGGACGGCTGTTGAGATTGGTTCGCAAACCCACTGATGATGAACTGAATGGGCTGTACACACTGATGCAATTCTATGACCCTGCTTTGAGATGCTTCACATTCGCTGCCTTTATTTTGGGGCCTACCATCGAAGAGTATGTAGAGTTTACTGAGCTTCCGGTACAGAATAAAGTTCCTTTTATTCACTCTGCCGCTGAGCCCAAGTTGGAGGACTTAGCTAAGGTCTTGCACATGAATGCTTCTGAGCTGTTGATGACTTCTTGGCGTGGGGTTCCAGGTTTTTCTCTCCAGTTTCTGGTTGGTAAGGCTCAAGAATACGCCAAGAATGGATGTTGGGTGGTCTTTAACGCTGTTTTGGCTCTATGCATTTATGGGATAGTGTTGTTTCCCAATTTCCCGAACTTCGTGGATATGGATGCATTTCATTTGTTTGCTGCTGGCAACCCTGTACCTACATTGATCGGGGACTTCTACCATTCGATGCACTACAGAAATGAGAATAGGAGAGGCAAGAACGTCTCTTGTTATGTGCCTTTGCTGTACATGTGGTTTAAGAGCCACCTTCCCCTGAAGGGACCTTTTGTGGATAGTGCAACTACAGCTGACTGGCCAGAGCGCATGATGAGGCTATCTTCTGAAGACATTGAGTGGTTTGACCGAGACTTGTTGGGGTCTGAGCTTATTTTCAGTTGTTCTAGGTATCCTAATGTTCCTTTGATAGGAAGAAAAGGGTGCATCAATTACAACCCATCTCTGTTTATTCGCCAGTTCGGATACGCGTTGAAGAACCCACCTCAGGAGGAGGAAGTACAGGAATCTCTGTACTTCACCGGTGATTTGAATGGAGAGTTACTCGCCAAGCTTCAGCATGCCTGGATGCGTATCAACAGAAGAGGGAAACCACTGTTGGGGAAGAACGATTGTCAGGCTTATGCACCCTACAAAGTGTGGATCCAAGAGAGAGCAAGACGGTTGCTGATGCCATTTCCAGCTGCACCAGTCCCTGTTCATATTCCGGTAGAAGAACCAACCACGATTACTATGGAGGTCTACAAGCAAGTTGTAAAAGAAAAAGAAGCCTTGATGAAGATCAATGAAGGGTTAGAAAAGGAACTGGCTCAGATGCGTAGTGAGAAGAACAAGGATGTGCATTCTTTCCAACAGCAAATCGAGTTAGTAAGCAGGCTAGGTGTTGAATTGACTGAAGAGAAAAAGAAGCGAACGTCTGGGTCAAGAGTTCAGAAGCTCCCATGACATGTTGGAATCCAAAAAGAAAGCACTCGATGCCGCCCACCGGGAAATCTCTTCTTGTAACAAGACGTGGAATGCTACGCTAACCAACAACAAAAAGAGGGAAGACAAATTGAAGCAGCAAATCTCTGAACTCGAAGAGCAGTTGAAGGCTAGCATTAAGAAGTACGAAGAAGAGGTGATGACCAGATATAGTCTCCAGAATGCATTGAACAAGGCCATTGAGGGCAAGAAAGAAGCTGTGTCTCACAAGCGGAAGCTAGAGGATCGCTTCGGAGAAGGGGCATGGGAGGAAACCGCTGGTGACGTGCGACGCGTTCTCAAGCGAAGAAATCAGCTTGTTGAGGGTCTGCTTACCCGACCAAGTCACCCAGAGACTAAGAAGTTGCTAGAAGAGTACCAGGCTTATGAGTGTACTTGACTGTTTCATGTATTAACGTGTATGCTTTATTTGCATAGCGCTGACCATCACCAGGATTGTTGGTTGAGGTCATGCCTTCTTATTGTACACTCAGTGATTTTGTATTCTTGGCTGAATGGATTTCTCTGCAATATATGAGGCGTTTTCTATGATTCGGCTCTGATCTTCGTATTGCTAGCACTGTCACCGCACTGACACGTTCACATTAGAACTGGGGAATGATATTCCCTAATGCACAGACACATATTGCATTGCATTCCCATTCATATTGCATTACAGGTAATTACTGAATGGTATCTCATTTCTTGCACTAAACCAGGTCTTTTCAGGATTGAAGATCAGCGCCCGCACCGATACTTCACTCGTACCAACTGCCGAAGAATTATGGATCAAATGCAGAATGAAATGCAAGACATGCGTGAGAAGCTGGCGCTCTTCATGCAGACAATGGAGACCATTGCGAAAGGGCAGGAGAATTTGCAAGCTTTGGTGCAGCCTCTGTTGGTAAGGAATGCTGGGCACAGAAATGAGGATCATCAGTCTGTGCGAGTCGACACTATTCATGGGGATGGTACTCCCACACCGGTGGCTCCACCTATGGTAAACATACCTGCTGTCAATGTGAATAACGGCGCTGCTGCCGGGAACGGTAACGTTGGAATTGGGAACGAGACTGTTGTCAACAACGTTGGGCTCGGAGATGTCAACCTGGGTGATAATATGGGAGGCAATGGCTTCGGTAATACTGGATTTGGCTTCAATGACCAGGGGTTCGATAATACTGGGAAGTAAGGCTTCAATGCTCAAGGCTTCGGACAAGACGGATTTGGTATGACTAATCAGGGTTATGGCGGATTCGGAAATGGAAATGGCGCTGGGTTAATGACTTTCGGACCTGTGGGAGTCGCTCCAGGGTATGGCAACAGGGGGCGAGGCCCGGTAATGAATCAGACCAGAGTTGGCCGTAACAACGGATACGATGGATACGGAGCTGGGAATGGTATGTGGCAAGAAGATCAGCAAGAGGATGCTTTCTCCGGTGGAGGTTTCGAAGGTCCTATGGATGACTCTCAGAGAATCAGGATGCTCGAGGAGCAGATGAGGGGGGTCGTAAATCAGAGTGCTGTTGGCTTAGATATGTCAACAATGGGTCTGGTGCCTGGCCTGAGGGTGCCAATCAAATTCAAAGCTCCCACGTTCGACAAGTATAAGGGAGACACCTGTCCAAAAGTGCACGTGCGGTCATATTACAGAAGGATGTCAGCGTACTCAAACGATGAGAGGATGCTAATGCATTTCTTTCAAGATAGCTTGTCTGGTCCTTCCCTCGAGTGGTATATGGGATTGGAACCAACACATATAAAGACATGGAAGCAGCTGGCTGAAGCATTTGTAGCTCACTATAAGTATAACAGCGACTTGGCACCCAATCGGGTCCAATTGCAGGGGTTGTCCCAGAAGAAGGGTGAGAGCTTCAAAGAGTATGCGCAGAGATGGCGCGACATGGCTGCTAGAGTTCATCCCCCTTTGGAGGACAAAGAAATGAATGATATGTTCATAGGAACATTCACTGGCATGTTTTATGACAAGTTGTTTCACACTTCTTTGGGCAGTTTTTCAGACTTAATCCTGATAGGAGAGAAGATTGAAAGTAACATTAAGCAGGGAAGATTCCAAGCTGAGGAATCCACTTCGGCTGGCAGTAACAGAAGGGCTTTTGGTGGGCGCCGTCAGGGCGATGCGAGCGCGGTGTTTGGGGGCCGAGGCCGAGGCCGGGGCAGAGGTCGAAACCAGTACAATCAGCCGCAGCAGGTGGCAAGCGTTACTATTCCGTTTCAGCAACAACCATTTCAACAACAACAACAACAACAGCAACAGCAGCTACAACAGGGGGCACAGCCCGCCCAGCGCAGATTCCAGGGGGGCAAACCAAGGAGGGTGTTTGAAAAGCCTCCTTCAACGTATGCAGATTTGCTACAGACACTATTGGGTTTGAACTTGGTGGAGAAGAGAACTCTGGCGCCAATAACAGGCACTCCTCCGTATGGTTACGATGCAAGCAGGCACTGTGAATTCCACTCCGGGGCTCCTGGCCACGATGTAGAAGGTTGCCACGCGTTCAAGCATGTGGTGCAGGACCTATTGGACAGTAAGGCTATCAATTTTGGACAGGCGGGTCCGAACATAGTGCAAAAGCCCATGCCCAACCATGGGGCAAACGCCATTTTAACAGAGGAGGGTTTGAACTTGATTATGCATGTTGATGACCTCAAGACACCGTTGTGCGAGATAAAGAGCAGATTATTGCAAGGTGGTGTGTATCCAGGGTGCGACGAGTATTGCTTAGAGTGTTGGACCCAAGCTGGGGGGTGTGCTGACTTAAAGAAGGGTATTCAGGCTTTAATAGATGGAGGCACATTGCAATTTGACCGAGCAGCAGTTGAAGAACCTGCAGAGGTATCAGCAGACAAGCAAAGTGATGTGGCTACTGTGACGATTCCTCGAAAAACGATAACCATAACAGCGCCGGCCAAGCGACCGCCGATCACTATCACCAAGGCAGGGCCAATCCCTTATGAGAGCACTAAGGCAGTCCCCTGGTCCTATGGGTTGGAAGTGTATTGTGATGGGGTAAAAATTGATGTTAATAAGCAGCCAGCTGAGACTGTAGACAACGTTGTCGGCACCAGAGGTATGACAAGAAGTGGGAGAATCTTCATATCGCCTGAGGTAGAGGCTGAACGACTGGCAAAAGGAAAAGGAAAGATGAACGAGACTGTCCCTGTGCAGAGAAACGACAAAGAAGCGGCATCGAAGGATGTGGAAGAGTTCATGCGCTTGATTCGTAAAAGTGATTATAAGATTGTTGAGCATCTGCAACAGACGCCGTCAAAGATATCTATACTGTCGTTGCTATTGTGTTCTGAAGCTCACAGAAATGCATTGCTAAAAGTTCTGGATACTTCCTTCGTACCCCAAGATGTTTCCGTGAATCAGCTGGAGGGAGTGTTGGCGCATGTGAATGCAGGCCATAGCTTGGGCTTTACCGATTTTGATTTGACCCCTAAGGGGAGAGAGCATAATATGGCGTTGCACGTCTCGGTTGAGTGTAGAGGATCAGTCATGTCTCATGTACTGGTAGATACCGGATCTTCCTTAAACGTGCTGCCCAAGAAAGCGATGATGAAACTAGATGTCAGAGGAATCCTGTGTACGCCCAGTGACTTGGTGGTCAGGGCATTCGATGGTACGCGAAGAACAGTTTTTGGATCCATAACATTACCTCTACAGGTGGGGCCGGAGGTTTTCGCGACTGAATTTTATATTATGGACATCCAGCCAGCATACAGTTGCCTTCTCGGAAGACCCTGGATTCATGGTGCTGGGGCAGTCACGTCTACTTTGCATCAAAAGCTGAAATACATGGTAGGGGACAGTGTAGTCACTGTATGTGGAGAAGAGGATATATTGGTTAGCCATCTGTCATCGTTCAAGAATGTGGAGGTCGAAGGCGAGATTCATGAAACACCCTGTCAGGCATTTGAAGGGTTGCGCATCAAAGACAAAGGTCCCGACCCGAGTAAAGCGTCGGAGGTAGCTGTCTCGTCATATAAGGAAGCTCAAGCTCTAGTAGAGACCGGTGAGACAAAGGGCTGGGGCAAGGTGCTGGATATTCCTGTGAAGATGGACCGATTTGGGCTGGGATATCAACCGTCGTCATCAACACCTGCTGTGGGGGCACCCCGTTTCAGAGGACCGATAACCATCACTGCTAGTGGAGTATGTCACGAGACCATCAACGCTGCTTCAGAGTCTGACGAAGGAGACAGTGACTGCGATATGGACGCCTGGATTCAGCCGAGCGTGCCAGGATAAGGATTATGCAATTGGTCTATTCAGGAGATTGTTCCTGTGACTCTCAAACAGTAATGCTTTGTTTTTTTTAATTGTTGAACAATCTGGTGTCTTGCCCGGGGCATCATGATTTTGCTTAGGGTCGTGCTGTTATGAACATTGCGTGTTTAATCATTAAATAAAAGGCGTTTTTTTCATGCGCAAATATTGCGATCTCTGTTTTTCCTGTTTTGTGTTTTACCATAAAATGGCAACGTGGTCATTCGCTTTATACGCATTTTGAAGCATTTAACCATTCCTTTTGCAGGATAACATTTTCAGATGACATCATTGAACCACCTATGACTCGTCTCGACTTTGAGCACCCGGTATTTCAGGCCGAAGAAGAGATTGTTGAAGATGGCGAAGTTCCCGAAGAATTGTCTTGGTTGGTAAAGCAAGAAGAACGAGTCATTCTGCCTCATGAGGAGGTCATCGAAATTATTAACCTGGGGTCGGAAGGGGTTGAAAAGAACATCCGTATAGGAGCCGCACTGCAGAACGACATCAAGCGAAGACTGGTTGAAATGCTCAGAGAGTATAGTGATGTGTTTGCTTGGTCGTATGAAGACATGCCTGGGCTTGATACAGATATGGTTGTGCACCGTCTGCCGTTAAAAGAAGAATGTCCGCCGGTCAAGCAGAAGCTTCGCAGAACTAGACCTGATATGGCAGTGAAAATTAAGGAGGAGGTTCAAAAGCAGTGGGATGCTGGTTTCCTAGCTGTGATAAAATATCCCTCATGGGTCGCTAATATTGTACCAGTGCCAAAGAAAGACGGTAAAGTGAGGATGTGCATAGATTACCGTGATTTAAACAAAGCGAGCCCGAAAGATGATTTTCCGCTTCCTCACATCGATGTGCTGGTTGACAACACTGCTCAATTCTCCATATTCTCCTTCATGGATGGCTTCTCGGGCTATAATCAGATTAAAATGGCGCCAGAGGACATGGAGAAGACTACTTTCATAACGCCTTGGGGAACATTTTGTTATAAAGTGATGCCCTTCGGACTAAAGAATGCTGGGGCAACGTATCAGCGTGCAATGACGACTCTTTTTCATGATATGATGCATAAGGAGATCGAAGTTTATGTCGATGATATGATTGCCAAATCCCAGACGGAGGAAGAGCATTTGGTGAATCTGCTAAAGTTATTCAAAAGGCTTAGGAAGTTCAGGCTGAGACTGAACCCTAACAAGTGCACCTTCGGGGTGAGATCGGGTAAACTGCTGGGATTTATCGTGAGTGAAAAAGGAATAGAGGTTGATCCTGCAAAAATAAAAGCAATACAAGAGATGCCGACGCCTAAAACAGAGAAAGAGGTGCACGGGTTTTTAGGGAGGTTGAACTACATCGCCCGGTTCATATCTCACCTAACAGCTACGTGTGAACCATTATTCAAGCTGTTGAAAAAAGACCAAGCGGTAACGTGGAATGAAAATTGTCAAAAGGCATTCGATAAAATAAAGCAGTATTTGCAGGAGCCTCCTATTTTGATACCCCCAGTGGCAGGGAGACCCTTGATTATGTATTTGACAGTTCTTGAGGGAAGTATGGGTTGTGTTCTCGGTCAACACGACGAGACAGGAAGAAAAGAGCATGCGATCTACTACTTGAGTAAGAAGTTTACTGAATGTGAATCTCGATATTCAATGCTTGAAAAAACTTGTTGCGCGCTAGCCTGGGCCGCCAAGCGTTTGAGGCAATACATGCTGAATCATACAACCATGCTCATCTTGAAGATGGATCCTATCAAATATGTATTCGAAAAGCAGGCGTTATCAGGGAGAATTGCCCGTTGGCAGATGGTTTTGACCGAATATGACATCCAGTATGTCTCGCAGAAGGCTATAAAGGGGAGTGTACTGTCTGAGTACTTGGCAGAGCAGCCTATTGAAGATTACTAATCGATGAGGTTTGATTTTCCTGACGAGGATATCATGTACCTAAAGATGAAAGATTGTGAAGAGCCGTTGCCAGACGAAGGACCATAATTGGGTTCCAAGTGGAAGTTGATCTTTGACGGAGCTGTAAACGCTTATGGTAGCGGAATAGGGGCAATCATCACTACTCCACACGGGTCGCACATCCCGTTTACTGCTCGATTGACTTTTTCGGTTACCAATAATGAAGCCGAATACGAAGCTTGTATCATGGGGCTTGAAGAAGCCATTGATTTGAGAATCAAAAATCTGGACGTATACGGAGACTCAGCTCTGGTGGTGAATCAAATAAAAGGGGAATGGGAGACACGTCAGCCCAATTTGATACCATACATGAACTATGCGAGGAGATTGTTGTCTTTCTTTGACAAGGTTGAATTGCATCATGTACCGCGAGCGGAGAATCAGATGGCTGACGCCCTAGCCACATTGTCTTCCATGTATAAAGTCAACTTCTGGAATGAGGCTCCCAGAATTGTTATCTCTCGGCTTGACAGACCCGCCTTCGTATTTGCTATTGACGAAGCATCTGACGATAAACCGTGGTATTTCGATATACTTAATTTCCTGAAGAACAAAGAGTATCCGGCTGGGGCATCCAGTCAAGATCAGAAGACTCTCAAGAGGTTGGCGGGTAATTTCTATCTGAATCCGGACGGTGTCTTATACAGAAGAAATCACGACTTGGTGTTGCTACGTTGTGTAGATGAAAAAGAGGCGAAGCTGCTCATGGAGGAAATACATGAGGGTACATTTGGTACACATGCTGGCGGGCATGCTATGACGAGGAAGCTGCTGCGGGCAGGTTACTTTTGGCTAACTATGGAAACTGATTGTTTCAAGTTTGCGAGGAAGTGCCACAAGTGCCAAATCTATGCTGATAAGATCCATGTGCCTCCGAGTCCTCTGAATGTGATGTCATCGCCATGGCCATTCTCGATGTGGGGAATCGATATGATTGGAAAGATCGAGCCGACAGCTTCTAATGGACACCGTTTCATTCTAGTAGCAATCGATTATTTCACCAAGTGGGTGGAAGCGGCGTCTTACGCAAATGTAACTAAGCAGGTGGTAGCCAGATTCATCAAGAGAGATATCATTTGCAGATATAGAATCCCTGAACGGATAATCACTGACAACGGTTCAAACCTTAATAACAAAATGATGAAGGAGCTCTGTCAGAATTTCAAGATCGAGCATCACAACTCCTCCCCTTACCGACCCAAGATGAATGGCGCTGTTGAAGCGACCAATAAGAATATAAAGAAGATCGTTCAGAAGATGGTGGTGACCTATAAGGATTGGCATGAGATGATACCTTTCGCTTTGCACGGTTATCGTACGACGGTACGCACATCAACCGGGGCAACCCCGTTCTCGTTGGTGTATGGAATGGAAGCAGTGCTACCACTGGAAGTTGAGATTCCTTCCTTGAGAGTACTACGATATGTCCAACTAGACGAGGCAGAATGGGTGAAGGACAGGTTGAACCAACTGAGTCTAATGGATGAGAAGAGGCTAGCTTCTCTAGCATACGTTCGTTTGTACCAGAGCCGAATGAAGAAAGCATATGATAAGAAGATACATCCTCGGAGCTTTCAGACGGGCGACCTTGTGCTGAAAAGGATTCTCCCGCCGCAGGCAGATCACAGGGGCAAGTGGACCCCCAACTACGAAGGGCCATACGTTGTCAGAAAAGTCTTTTCAGGAGGAGCTTTATTGTTGTCCACCATGGACGGTGAAGACTTTACGTCGCCTGTGAATTCAGACGCAGTTAAAAAATACTTTGCTTAAAATTGACCCGCTGGACAGAAAAAAGAGAGTCCAGGCAAAAATGGGGCATCCTGGCGAACCAAAAACAGAATGAAAGGTTCGGGCAAAAGTTAGGGATAAAATTGAAAAAATGTACACCCGCGAAGTTGAAAACCTACACTGGGCGGCTTCGGCAAAAAAGGGTATCCCGGTGAACTGAAAACCCGTAAAGGGCGGTTCACGCAAAAGTTAGGGATTTGAAAAGCAAATGACTGCGGTCCGAATTTGATACTGCGTTGAGCATTGGTGCGGGAGAATATACTCGAGGGGTCGATTATCCGATACAATCTCTTCGGAAGTGTGGATACCGGGAAAGTATTAGAGTCGGGCGAGTCATAGGAGGATCAGTTCATGATGTTCGTCTGCATCCCGTTGCCGACATGTGTACAAATTTGATTTGTCAATACATTTATGCTTCTTGTGCATACTTGTATATTTGTTGTGCGTAGCTTCCTCTTTTCAGGAGTTACATCCCGTGTACAAAACTCCGCCCATTTAGGGGCCCTATCAATAAAATATGTTATTCAGTGCTTGATGTTGGTTCTTTACTGTTTTGTGCATGATAAACGCCTAGGTTTAATGAAGCTAGCAAGTGTATAATATTGCTGGCCCTTGCCAATAATTGCTAAAACTTTGAATTAACTGAAAATAATGTCACTAACGCTAACCTGAATAGATTTGGTTGCGTAGACTTCTCTTGTCTTGTTTGTGTTGTTGCAGGGTTCATAGCCGCATGAAGTGGACGATCAAAAGATTGCAGTATTGACCAGAAGCTCGTAACGAAAGACTCGATCCCCACGCAGGTCGTGCTTCCAAGATAACAATGTTCCTCACTAAAGAAGGATCAAATTCCCCAGCTAGTCGTAGCTTATCCAAAAGACATTCTCCAACAAAGTCGCTTATCCTCAGCAGATTTTGGCGATTCCAAGATTGTAGACTGTATTCAGACAGTGTGGTGCCCCCAGAAGGATTCCCCCATCTCAAGCAGAGTGGTTTAGCCTCAGAAGATTAACGTTTCCAACTCGTGAGCTGTACTTAGACAATTTACCCTTCCCAGTAGGGTCATTTACTCTTCCCCGGCGGAGACAGTTGATTTTCCCCAAGAGAGTCGTTTCGTCCTCAGCGGAGTTCTCTTTCCAGTAAGTGTTTTCTTTCCTCCCAGTGGAAATCGAAGATTAAGACTCTCCCCGGCAGAGTTGGTTATGTGTCCTGGCATTTATTTTGTCAGAATACCGTGTGATACCCGTTCATTCCCCAGCAGAAGTCTAATCAGGATTTGCGCATTCAATTATTCCTCAGCAGAGTTGGCTTCACTCTTCCAGCATTTATTTTGCTGGAACAATTCTGTGGCATCTGGCTACCCTCAGCGGAGTTGGCGTTGTCTTCAACATTTATTTTGCTGAAGCGTTTCGGTATCCCAACAGTTCGAGTCTGCATTTGCATTGGTATATAGTGTCATACTTGCATCCACCAAATAAAAAAGTGCGTGGCATTTCCATGTCGAATGGAGCATTACGCCATTTTCAAACATACGCGTTTTTGAAACATAAATCAGGTCGGCTAACCGTTTGTCTTAAGTATTGTTTCCCTTGCAGGTGGAGAGGGCTCTTGCTCAAATTAATTGCCAGGAATTCAAGATCTCGGCATGAGACATTCAATGATAATGTTAGTTTCGGCAGTATTCCCCACAGAGTTATTAGGTTGAGTTTCTCTTTGTCCCGAGCAGAGTTATCTCTTGTTTTCCCCGCCAGAGTTGCTTGTTGAAGTGTCTCTAGTCCGGCCAGCGGATTGTTTTCTTCAAATTTGTTGTTATGTCAGCATCAAGGGTTTCATGAATCAAAATTTCAGAGGCTGCCGCCGGTTATCAGAACATGCGTCCGGTGGTTCGGTTTCCAAATGTCCTCAGTAGAGTCCGCCTCAAAATCGCTATCACGTCAGTGCTAAAAGGTTTGTGGGTTGGGACCAATGGAGTTAGTTACTATGGAGATAAGCAGAGAAACTGTATTCAGAGTATCTTCCCGTAGGAACAGACGGATGTATTGTCTTACTGGTTGACAGGAGTATGTCCCCGGAGTTGTCAAAATGTTATTGCCTATATTGATAGGAATTCCTTGCGTTGACGAAATATGAGTCCTGACTTGGACAATCTATTCCTATATTGACGGGATTTCTTCGTGCTAGAGAAGTGCTAGTCCTAACGTGGACAGATTTATTTCCCCGGGTTGACAAGATGTGCTAGTCCTAACGTGGACATATTCGATTTCTCCGTATTGATTGAATGTGGAGTCCTGACGTGGACAAAATTGATTACTCTTCGTGTTGGTGTCCTGACGTGGACCATTTATTCCCAGCAGATATCTTTCTTCGTAATGGTGAAATGTGCGTCCTGACGTGGACAAGTTTATAGTTCTTCGTGATGATAAGATGCTCGAGTCCTGACGTGGACAAATTTATCTCTCTTCGTGTTGGCGAGGCGTGAGTCCTTACGTGGACAAGTGTTATTTCCTCAGCAGGTCGAAGGTGTGAGTCCTTACGTGGACAAATCAAGACGAGATGTGAGTCCTTACGTGGACAAATCAAGGAAATATGTGATTCCTTACGTGGAAAGAAGTTTATTCCTTACGTGGAAAGATGTATTCCTTACGTGGAAAAAGGTTATTCCTAACGTGGAAAGGTGAGTCCTAACGTGGACGATGTATTCCTAACGTGGAAAGAAGTTTATTCCTTACGTGGAAAGATGTATTCCTTATGTGGAAAGATGTATTCCTTACGTGGAAAAAGGTTATTCCTAACGTGGAAAGGTGAGTCCTAACGTGGACGATGTATTCCTAACGTGGAAAGAAGTTTATTCCTTACGTGGAAAGATGTATTCCTTACGTGGAAAAAGGTTATTCCTAACGTGGAAAGGTGAGTCCTAACGTGGACGATGTATTCCTAACGTGGAAAGAAGTTTATTCCTTACGTGGAAAGATGTATTCCTTACGTGGAAAAATGTGATTCCTAACGTGGAAAGATGTATTCCTTACGTGGAAATATGTATTCCTTACGTGGAAAGATGTTTTCCTAACGTGGAAAGGTTATTCCTAACATGGAAAAGTTTATTCCTAACGTGGAAAGGTGAGTCCTAACGTGGACGATGTATTCCTCACGTGGAAAGTTTAGTCCTGATGTGGACAGATCCAGACGAAGTCTTATTCCTAACGTGGACGATGTATTCCTAACGTGGAAAGGTTATTCCTAACGTGGACGATGTATTCCTAACATGGAAAGAAGTTTATTCCTTACGTGGAAAGATGTATTCCTTATGTGGAAAAAGGTTATTCCTAACGTGGAAAGGTGAGTCCTAACGTGGACGATGTATTCCTAACGTGGAAAGAAGTTTATTCCTTACGTGGAAAGATGTATTCCTTACGTGGAAAAATGTGATTCCTAACGTGGAAAGATGTATTCCTTACGTGGAAAGATGTATTCCTTACGTGGAAAGATGTTTTCCTAACGTGGAAAGGTTATTCCTAACGTGGAAAAGTTTATTCCTAACGTGGAAAGGTGAGTCCTAACGTGGACGATGTATTCCTCACGTGGAAAGTTTAGTCCTGACGTGGACAGATCCAGACGAAGTCTTATTCCTAACGTGAACGATGTATTCCTAACGTGGAAAGGTTATTCCTAACATGGACGATGTTATTCCTAACGTGGATAAGTGTATTCCTAACGTGGAAGAGTTTATTCCTAACGTGGACGATTTATTCCAGACGAGATGTCCTAGTCCTAATGTGGACAACTCATTCCTATGTTGATAGGATCCCCTCATGCTAATGAAATGCAGACGAGTCATCCCCAGCGAAGTTGGCGAGATTTTTCCGTGTTGACGGCAGGTGGAGTCCTAACGTGGACAAGTGTTAGTTGAGGTTTCTTCGTGTTGACGAAACAGGCGTCCTAACATGGACAAAGTTCTATCCCTGCGATGATAGAATCTTTTTCAGGCTGATGTAAATAATCCCCAGCGCGGTCGCTAATGGATCAGTTGGTTGCCGTAACAACCAGATCCAGTCAACAGATGTTGTTATTTAAGCAGTGGCGCAGTTTATTTCTGTGGTTGGCAAATTTCCGGGTTCTTAGTATTCAACCGTCTCGTACCTCGAATGTTTGAAGGTCGTTTTCTCTTCACCCAATCGGGTCCAAGTCGCTTGAATAGGGGCAGTTGTTGCACCCTAAAATTTGCTCAACCTATTTCACTTGGTTTATGTTTCAATTACATTAGCATTTGCATATAGAGTCATGTACATAGTCTAATCATCTGCATAGCATAGCATAGCAAATCATCCAACAAGGTACCAAGCACTATTCTCATATCTATGAGCCTATCAAGAGGTTATTATTCAAATTCAGGCCTATCCAAGTCATCAGAAAGAAATTGAAATCTAAGAAGTCAGTGGATCAAGCAGTGAATCTATCTCCTATCTGAGGGTATTTGAAGATCATCAAAGAAGTTGTGAGATGTGAATTGAGCATGGAGGGTATATAGACATCATGAAAGACATGGAGAGTCATTTTGAAAGTGAGACAAGTCATTGATGTGATCACAAGGGTTGCAGTTGAAGACAGTCAACTAGGGTTTCATCTGGGTCAACCCTAGGTCAACCCTAGGTCAAAGGATTGATTGAAAGGCATCAAGGTCTATTTGAGAGATGTGGGGTTCATAATTTGACATGTAGATAAGGATGTGGTGTTGTGCCAAGAAGAAATCAAGAGAAATCAAGAAGAAGAGGAGTTTATAAATTAGGGTTTCTGTGTAAAATCCCCTGATTTAGGTCAAACTTCCAAGCAAGATAAGTCAAAATTAAAGCTTCAAATGGATCCTTGGCCAACATGAAACTTGTAGAGGATATCAAGACCTTTAATTTGAGTGGTGGAAGACATCAAGTAGATTTATAGAACTCAAGTTATGGTCCTTGCAAGTTACAGGTCATCTGGGGCCTCTGAAATTTTGTCTGTGAAAGTTACTTGTCTTCCAAGCAACTTTTACCCCTCAAGGAGATTTCAAATGAATTTCTGGTAAACATAAGAGTTGTTCCTAATTGTCTTAGATTTCTAGAAAGGTATGGTATGCCTTCATCTGATTTGTGGAACTCTACTTATGGTCTTGGCAAGCAAAGGGTATTTTGGTCATTTGAGAATTACAGGTCATTTCAAGTCTATGCCCAAAACTCATACAAGGAAGCTTCAAATGAAAAACTTCACAACATCAAACTTGCTCCAAATGACATTTTGAGTCTAGAAAAGTGATCATGAAAGTTTGGAAAGGCTCATAGCTCAAGGTTTCAAATTTGGTCATTTAAAAGATGAATTTAATGAATAAAAGTGACTTAAAATTGAGATTTTTCATAACATGGCCAAATGGGATGAAATTATAGGTCATTTTGATTGTAAAAAATGTTTTAAGAACATTGGAAAAAGTAGACTTTTGAGTTTAGGGCAAAGTTTTAGAGATACCATTGGTTACTTATGTATGAAGTTAACATATCCAAAATTCAAGGAAAGTGTGCACAAGAAGTTTCTACCAAGTTCTAGAGTGTTCTATGAGTGTATATATTGAGTAGAGTGGATTCATTCTAGGGTTGGTGATTCATTTTGATCAAAATACCAAGTTTCATCTCCTTCTTCAAGTGTGCAAATTCATCCCAAACTCTATCAAACCTTCATCAATTTCCAAAATCCTTGATCCTATCATCATCTACATCCTTCATAGATCCAATTTCCATCAAAATCTGTTTGAATTGAAGAGGAATTCGTTCTATACAAGTGTATCATCCAAATTGCAAAAGGAAGTGGTTATGGCAATCCAAGGAGTTTGAGCAAGAACTACTGCATACAGAACCAAGAATCAAGTTTATTGAGCAAGTCCCAAGCATTGCAAGCATTGGATCCAAGGAATTCTGCACCTGTTTTCATCATCAAACCAGGTTGGTGTTTTCTTCGAATTGACTAGAATTAGTTAGAATAAGGTAGAATCATTAGGTTAGAATGGTTAGGATTGGTTAGATGAATGTTTCTGATGACTTTGAAGACATTTCATGGAAGTTACCATTGGAGCACCAAAACTGTTAGGGCTTAGAACACCTAGGTTAGGGCATGATAATCTTGGTTAGATATATAAGAGTGATCAGCATAGCATGTGGAACGTGTTAGGGTAAGAATTAGAAGGAATTAGCATGATGGATATCAGTGTAAAATGGTGGAGCCAATGCTTTCTACCTATCGGGTTTGATGTTGGGGTGAGTTTTGGAGGTAGCTGGAGCCATGGTTGTGTAGAGGGAAGGATGTAGATCATTTTTTATCTTTACATCATGCGATTTCATCAAGAGTTGAGGGAGAGCAGAGGGATGGAAGATTCATGCATGGAGAGGGTTTTTCTGAAACCTAGGGTTTCCAAGGAGGAAGATGAAGGAGGATCGTTGGATCATGAGATGGACTTTGACTCTCAAGCTAATCCAAGGGCTCCCGTTTGAAGTTGAATTTGGAGGGAAGACCGGGTGCCAAAGCGCACCGTTTCATTAAATCATTCTGATGGGCTTAGGTTGCCCTTGCTATGCACACCCCCGTTCACCAAGGCCCAAACCATTGCACTGATCTAATTGCTCTTTGCACCGTTTTGTTTTTTTTATTTTTCTTTTGGTATTTTCTGATCAGTTGGGCCCAGACGCGCCTTGCTATGCGCGCCCCCAGTCTAGGCCCATTGTTTTTTTTCAATGATTTTAATTACTAATTGCACCCCATAACCAATTTAGCTCATTTTAATTTCATCCATTTCATTTTAATTCTTTAAATAATCGTAACAAATTGGAAATTGCATGTTTTTAAATGGTTGTTTTTGCATATTTTTCATAATTCTGTTAAAAAAATTATCGCATAATAAAATTAGCATTTCATTTTATTTTTGTATTTTTAGTATATTTTTCTTTTAAATAGGTTTTGAATAATGTTAAGTTTAATGCATGATATTGTTGATTTTAGTTTAGTTAGATGCTTTTACATTTTGGACCCATTCCTTTTAGGGTGATTAACTTAGGACTTTAGCTTCCTCATAGTATTTAATTCATAATTTTAGGATTAATTTTTAGATGATTTGTTTAGGTGTGATTAAGAGAATGAAAACTAGGGTTTAGAGATAACATAGGTGTAGTAAATCATTTCCTTTAGGAGTTGTAGATTGAATTTTGGGGTATGGGACTATAGGGATTATGGGTAGATAATAGATCCCTTAGAAATTACTAGGTTTCCCCTATTCTATTATTACTATCAGTATACTGCTTGTATTTGCTTGACTATGTGGTGTGCCCTCTTTAGGGTTATTGTTTGACTGTGTGTGGGGTATTGGGTTTGTTTGGGGCTTGGAATTTGAGCTGAAGACTGTGCTGATGAAGCCCATTGGAGATCAAAGAGAATGAAGACCAACTTCCAGAGTTGATGAGGAGTAGCTCTTGCTAGCAGCTGTTGAAGGCCATAGGATCTAGGAGTTAGGCAGAGCTCTAGAGTAGAAAACTTGATTCACAAACATGGAAGGTCTTGGTTGCCTCCATCCCTCTCTATGATGCAGAGTCTCTCTAAGACATTCACCCCCTTCCTTTGGAAGGCTTGGTGATAGTGTCTAAGAGATAGAACTCTTGAGAGAAATATTCTATGTGTTGTTAGCAGTCTGTTTGCCACCTTTGGTGGTCAACTAATTGCTTAACACCCCAGTTCATTCTTGTTGACTGATATTCATCTTGGAGATTGAGACTTGAAGAAAAGCCATTGCAGACTGATGATAGAGACCTTGCTTGAAGGCTGTGAAGATGAAGACTGATGCTTGCTTGAAGCTTGCAGCTGTTTGGAGATGACTTGAAGACAGATGCTGATGAAGAGCTGCTTTTGCTGTTTATTTTTGCTGTTTATAATTCTTGATGTATTGTTTGAATTTCCCGGACTGTATTGCTTGTTGTTTAACCTGTTAGGTTGAAAGTGAACCTTGTTCACTTTTTCCTGTTGTTTTCTAGGTTCGAGGTTGAGTGGGACTCCCTTGCCTAGCTTGTATTGCTGCATCCATGCATTTTACTGCTTTATTGTATACATGCTATTGTTTCTGTTTCCGTCTATTCCCTTAGGATCTCTGTTTCTCTCTGTGCAAGAGAGGAGCATGATAGACATTAGGTCTTAACCCATGCATGATAACATTAGGTTAGTTTGATTCCCTTGTCAACCATAGGTTAGAGTCTTGTCTCTTTCTTTCTCAAAACAAACAGAAAAACACAATAAGATTTCAAACACAATAAAGACACTTCTTTCGTAAAAGAATGTGAACTCATCAAAACGTCATTTTTGTCCGCTTGGACGCGTAATCAGGAGAAAACCCTTTTCAGAAGGATAAAAGATAAACAAACAAATCTGTGTCTTCCGTGGCCCGAACTACGTTTGCTCTAATCTTTCATGCTGTATGAAAGTACGTAGGCATAGGATGCGATATCCTAGCGAGCAACCTTCCCCTCCTTTCCCGTAGGTAGGCGAACTACGTTGACTCTGATTTCTCGTTCCAGACGGAAATACGTAGGCATAAAGTGCGATACTTTGCCGAGTCATTTTATTTTCTTTTAACCCCAGACCTGTAGAGTAGATAGAATAACAATCCATACCCGAAAACAAGCGTGGATCCCGTCGAGTACGATGGACGTGAGGGGTGTTAATACCTTCCCCTTGCATAACCGACTCCCGAATCCAGGATTTGGTTGCGATGACCATTCCTTTCCCCGTTTTGCGGTAGGTTTACCTCGAGCGTTTCCTTTCCCTCCTTTGGGATAAATAACGCACGGTGGCGACTCTTCTGTTCATCTGGCGCCGATTTTCGCAGTTGCGACAATGATGACCTTCAAGAATTTTGGATTCAATGCGAACATCTTTGATACCGACATGAAGGTGCCCTTTGAAATTATCGTGCGTATGTTTTGTCGGAACCACCCGCTGGGCCTTCGATTTTAACTGCTGACGAAGGATTTTTATAGAATCCCTATAGATAAATCAATCTGGAAATGGAGGGGCAAGAGCCACTCTAAAGTTAGCAGTTGGCAATTGAGGAGTCTTTGGGGGGAAAATAGCGAAAGCCACCTCATAACGTTTCTCACGAGGAACGTACGAAGGGATTTTTAAATTCTCCATTTTCTTTGAAAAATTTTCCTTCAGCGTGACAGTGGCTTCCTGGATGGTTCAACTAATATCGTCTGGTTGATTGGTAGTTTCAAAGTACTTCTGGAAGGCTTGAATCTCTTTGATATGAGTGGATGTACCTTTCTTGATTTTTTCCTGCACATAAATTAAAGCCTGGTCAATCAAGCAAACAAAGCTTGAAACGTCAAGAAATTTTGAAGTATAGTGCCTCGACCACCAGTTATAAAATTCTTGGGTGCAGAGGTAAGAAGGCTCGAAGTAAACAGGTGTTAAAAGGGATTTGTGAGCATGTCAAGCTAGATGCGTCGAACTCTCAAGGTTGTTGAAGATAGTGTGGGGGAGAATAACATGGGCTTTCTTGTCGTATAAGCATTTGGGCAGCGTTTGAACTAAGCCAAACTATCGAGATACGAGGTTTGGCTGGTAAGCTATCAAAGCTTCCTGGCCCCTCAAGAGGTTAAGTTTATGGACCACTAGTAGAGGCATGAAGAAACCTTCCCAGACAAGTTTCAACTCTGCTTCATGTTTTTTGAACGCGGGAGGAAAAGCCCTAGTGAACCATTCAGAGTCGTACTTCCTCTCTGCAAAGGGAGCCATCCGTGGGGTGAATTCATAGCGCTTTGCGAACATCTTAATAAAACCGGAGATATTCACCCTAAGTGTTTGACCTTCTTCACTGGGAGTGAGTCTGACCAATCGATTCCATTCGACTCGTCTCCCTGTTATTTCAGGGTCTTCTTCGATAACTTCCCCTTTGTTAGGAATACTGGTCTCGAGCATAGCGTTGAACCATAGTTGAAGTAACCAGAAGGGCCCTGACAACAGAAGGCTCTCGTTGCTTTCTTGGCTTTTCAGTCTACCAGCGCCTTCGCTCAAAGACTCATATAAACTAGCAAGAATCATCTCACTTAGGCAGATACCTCGATCCCAGTGCAGTTGGTTGGCCAAAGTGAGATATTTCCTTGCTACATGCAGAGACTTTGTACAGAAGACACAACGAGAAAGCCACATAGCTAGAAATGCTATGTGTTCCTGATCTTTGACGGTTTCTATTTGCTTGTTATGGTAATGGTTGATGAAGTGGATGTATGTATGTTTGGTGGTCGAAAACCCTACGGTGTCTTGACAATCCACCTCAGGATCGTAAACTAATCCATGAGGTTTGAACCCTATGATAGCGGCTAGGTCGAAGAGAATGGGCGTTATTATTCCACAAGGAAGATGAAAAGTGTAATCGATGATATCCCAGAAGTACGGTGAAGATGCCAACATAATGGGGCAATAGGTAGGACTTGCTTTCGACATCATGATCAAATCATAAATGCCAGTTTTCTTCCAAGGGTCAGCCTTGACCTTTTCCACTTTGGTCAGCCAGTTCAGGTAAAGATTAGAGCCTTTGAAATAAGGGGTAGCTCTAAGTAACCTGGATCCATCATTTAGGTACTTGAGGTTCACATTGTGTAAAGCAAGACTATCAGGGCCTTCAGTGGGTACTTTACTGGAATCCTTTTGCCCTAGAGGTTTGGTTTTGCGATAAGAAGGGAAAAAGCCATAAGGGTTGAGTAATTGGTTCCTAAGGGAGACAGAGGGCCAACCAAAGCTAGGGGCTTACTTGCAACAGTGATAGGGATTATTACCTGCGATTCATAGATGTGCCTCTTTTCTTCTATAAGAGGTTTAGGGATAAATTATTGGTTCTTCACCATTTTTGGCCCACTCATCATGGTGAAAGAAGGAAGTAGTGACGCAGCTTGTAGTCCCTTGGCCTTAGGATTTTTCTTCTGATCTTTGGTGGTAGAAGTAGAAGACGCCATTTATGTGATTTTGGTAAAAAAAAAATGGATTACTGAAGCGAGATTAGGAGTATTTTGGAAGAAATGCGTAAATAATTGCTGGAGTGGAAATGTTTAAAATGTTTTCTGGTGAAATTATTTATAGGGTGTCTTGGAGTGACCAAAAGAAAGTTCTTATATATGGTGGTGAGCTTGGAGGGGATTTAAGACACAACTCATTCATGATTATATTACTCACCTAACAACTATGTAATACCCCAAATTTTACCCTTATATTTAATCAGTCATTTCGCATAGCATCTCATATGTACATTTGCTAACCACTAACAAGTTATGGAGGTGTTAGTTTTGCAGATTTGGTTCCAGGGGTACTCTGGTCATTTTGCATGGATTCTACTAATTCCTTGAAGACGGGCTGTTATTAAGTTCTGAGGCGTTTGATACACTATTTCTGAGGCATTTACCTATCACCAGGTCTGATCATATCAAGGTGCCAATTTGACGTGGTCGATATTAAAACTTGTCGAGCACAACTGGATTTAAGACTTATTTTATTGCTCGTGGCTTGTTTCCGGCACACCTCCGTTAATAGGGCACAGTTTTACTGGGGTATTATTGGATGGTTGCTCACAAGCCTTTGGTCAGTAGAATTCAATTACGAGTAGTGTTATTGTTGATGCTGAAATTGTGGTGATTACGGTACACATCCGTGTTGGTTATGAAATGGTTGGTTAGCGTTTAAATTGAATTTTAATCAGATGATGAGATTAAGATTGCAAATGAGACAAATGCAAATAAGAATATCCTTTGGGAGTGTTTATGTTTTATGACTATGTTAATGAATTTAAATATTTGTGGATTTATTCACAAATGTTTATAATTTTTTAACTAAGAACAGAATATAAATGGTTTCAAGTGTCGGGAATTTTATTTCATAAAGATTTCATTACACAAAAGGGAGATTGTTTCACATTTTTTTGCTGTTACAAAGAATTACATTAATCCTAAAAGTTCTAAATCCTAAGTCCTAAAAGTTCCTAAGTGTCTTCATGCTGTCTTTAAGCTTCTCCGCAGAATCTCCGAATTCACCTGCACATCACAACAAAACAAACAGTATAAAAAGATGTTAGAAGTTGTTTTTGACACTCTCAGAACAGTGTCATCATTGAGTGCCGGGAGTGGCACAACCGAAGCTGCGTCCTACCCCCTGTTACCGATCCGCGCCGTGGGCGTCAGATCAGGTAACACCTGTTCTTATCGTTACGGGACATCCGAGAGATAGAAGTAATAAAAGAGGCGGGACTGATTCGTTTTGCCGCGATTGGATTTCCGAACTGATACGAGAATAAGGCAACATAGGCAAGATTGAACTCAGACCCGGATGCCGGCAGGTCTGAGTCACTTTGGTTCCGAAACTTCCACACCTGAAAAAGCCACAAGCATCATCAGACAAATTGATAACAGAAACTCAAAAGCAAGGCAACTCATAAACTGCCCCAAAGCTGAACAAACATCCAACTCAGAAAAGGAAAAAGAGGGACCAATAAATCATGAGTGGCAAGTTCATGCGCAGGAGCACATCCTACACAAAAGTTCAGAACAAAAACCAAGTCTAAACAGAACAGAAAAATACAAACCAAATTGCATTGAATGGCCTTAACAAAGTATCAGAAAAACGAAATTGAATATGGTGTAGCAGCAGAATGCAAACAGCCAAATCATATCATACCAGAAAAAGCAATTAGCGATGGTAAGGCACCATGACAAACCAACGTGCCATTCTGCTCACAACACGAGCAACAGACAAGATCATAGCATCTTCTCTGAAGGGCTCATTCAGGGCATCATTGCCCTAAAACAGAAAGTTTAAACGTCACAGTTGGGTGCGAGCAGCGGACCTGAGGATTAAGAGTTGAAACAAGTTAGGTTGTCACAAGCATATCAGTTCAGAAATAAAACAAGTCACGAAACCATATCAGGATTCAAGGTAGCAGCCCAGCTCATGTTCTGAATCAAATTCCATAGAGCACAGCAGAAGGCAACTACGACATCATTGAAGGGTACCCCTCGAAGGCTCAGAGCGGTGTCATCATTGCCGTAGACCTTTCCCGGCAATTTTGATTCGACCGAAGCCGTAGCATCAACCCTCTCTGAAAGAAGAAGAGGAAAAGCTAACTGCACCAGAAAATCAAAAACAAATCGAAAAACGCATCAGTACAGTCCAGATTGAAATCAAACAGGACAAACAAATTAATTCAGATATCGAACAGATCAAGTGAATTCAAAGGCAACACAATCTACATCAGAAAATGATCAAATCAAATCGAATCTGGAAATGGAAAGTTTCGAGTCAGGTCCAAATCCTATTTGAACTCAATCTGAATCAATCAAACAAATCAGTTCTGAAGATAGAAAGCTCCGAATCAAATCAGAAGAATCGTATCAGCTGGAGATCAGAAAAGACCAATCAAACCCTAAAAAGGGAAACAGAGTTCAATCAGTGTCAAATAGCATCTAATCGTGATCAAATCAAATCAAAATCAAACAAAATCAAATACCGGAAAAATCAAATCGCATGAAAGTGAAAGAATAGCATAAATCCACACGGATTAAAGGCCCAGAAGTTAGTTATAAAAAGGAAGGTACAACCTGATGAAGGGAGGAACGTAGCCGTGAGAGAGAGAGAATCGCAGAAACCCTAGCGAGATCGCAAAAGCTCTAACAAACGAAACCCCAACGGCCGAGACTCAGAGACGAAGCCTCATCATCATCGCCGTTCATCGCCGTACGAACATCACAAAACCACGAGCGAAGCATCGACGAGGAGATCGCCTTCGCCGTTCACTACAAACGGCGGGCAATCAACCTTTGGGCCTCAGTTCTGCACATCACCGGCCGTTTCACTCTAAAAGTAAGCTATGAGATCTTGGCCTCACCCTGTTTCTGTTTGATTTCAGGATATGGAGGAGAATGGGAGAAGCGAGAGGAAGAACGAAGTGAAACGGCGCCTCAAGGGCATTAGGGTTCTGAGAACCCTAATTGCTTTCCAAGTTAATCCAACCGGGTTGGGTCCGGGGTGATGACCGGCCCAACCCCTTATGTTTTATTTTTTTTATTTTATTTTTTATTTATTTTGTTTTTTTAAAATTATGTTTTTTATTTGTTTTAAAGTGTTTTAAAAACTTTTTTTGTGAAGATATTATACATAAATAAAAATCTTTTATAATATAATTAAAACTTTTTTTTTAAATAAAAATTAAAACTTTTTTTTTAAATATAAAATTAAAACTTTTGTAAATATAAAAATGAAAAACTCTTTTTTTAAATAAAATAAGGAAAACTTTTTTAAAAATATAAAAATAAAACCTTTTTTTTTTAAAATTCTTTTGTAAGCTAACATTAAATCATTAAATTTTTTAAATAAAACAATAGTAAAATCTCAATTTACATCTTCTCGTAACTCATTGCTGCCTAACTCTGCCTATTAACGGGTGTTCATTTTTTGCAGTTCATATTTATTACTATTGTGTTGAGTTTTCTTTATATTTGTATCTGCTTCTCATATGTAACCTCGCGAACCAATAATCGCGCTTTAAGTTTCTGCCTTTTAATTTCTGTTTGTATAGCTGTAACTGCTGTCTTTATTTTCTGCTTGCATGATTCAATCACCTCAATATTCCAGTCACACTACACATCCGAAGGAATTAGGTCTAGCATTTGACCGCCGTGTCAATAGTCCTCAGCTCCAAACCCTTACAACCTTACAAACCCTACTTTTCACAAATGCCTCGCCGCAGGCAAAATTACAACTTTACCCCTAGCATTAGGTCAAAGAGCCGCCGCGCTCATTTTAGGGTTTCCCGCCGCGGAATCCCTAACCTAATTTAACCCTAATTACAACTTAACAATTCAACGTAGAGATTTGGAGTTTCTACACTCCACGTAAGCGTGTCCTTAAGATGCGTTTATTCCCCTTGAGACCTTGACCACAGTCAAGAAGTCTCTAACCTCCCTTTTGAGGGGAACTACGATTACTCTGATTCCACTCCCGTAAGGATACGTAGGCACAAGATGCGATGTCTTGCCGAGTAAACTTAGAATTAACCCCTTAGGTCTCTTTTCTCACTTTTGATCCTTTGTACATATACCTTAAGCAAATAAATAAAGCAAATAGTAAACATCTGAACAAAAGGTTCCTGTAGAGTACTACAGAAGTTTAGGGTGCTAATACCTTCCCTAAATTTAACCAACCCCCGAACCCTAGATCTTTCCCCGCATTGTGTTTACGATGCAAAATAGGTTTTCCCTCTTTTGACCTTTTCCTTCGGATAAATCAAAGAGCGGTTGTGAATTGAATTGCGATTCAAACTCATTAATAGTTTGTGATCCTATTTCCACCGCAACAGAAAATGGCGACTTCACTGGGGACAAAGTAAATTTTTGAGGGTTATCCCTAACTTGTTCATATTTATTACTATCTGTGTTATTATTCATCTACATGTATATATTCATGCTTTGATGGGGGGACTGTTCCCTGTGCTGTGAGATAAGTCCTACGCCCGGACTAGTGACATTATTATAGGATGGGGATATATTCGATGAGGCTTATAGGGAGTGAATCCCGACCAAGCTGATTCGAGAATCTCCGCTCAGTTGAGACCCTTTCGAAAATGGTTCGGTTGAACGAGTAATCGCGAAAACTTTTTCCATGGTCGACTGGAGTCTGTGATATTGAGGACCGTAGTACCTTAAACACCACTTTGGCCTTATTTAGGACGTAGTGCGGGAGCTATGTGGGAGTAATCTTACAACGGCTGCTACGCGATACTACACTCAAAAGAGGTTCTCTTGAGAATATTATTAATCCCTGAGTCAGTCGGAAGGTTGATAATATCCGAAAGATGGGCTGATGACTTTGGGCACCTTGTAGAACCTTGTTCGGCAGGTACAACTAACCTATAGTACACTCCTTTTGGGATGGGTAGACCTTGACTCCGCTCACGTTCCTTTAACCTAGGACTTTGTGTGTTTTCATGCATTGCATCCATAAAGCATCTCATTGCATTTCATGGAGTTCAAATATCATTTATGGATATCACGGGATACCATAAATAAATAAATAAAAGAAAAACAAGAAAAAGATTTCCTTGGTACCCCACGACATTCGCAAATGTTTGAATTCCATGAAATCTTCATTCGCATCTTAGCATCATTTACTTTCTTGCATTGCATGTGTCTTCCGTTTTCTCATGTTCGGTTCTCTCGCCTTCCAGTTTCGTCACCCTGAGTTCTCGGCACCAGTACAACACCAGAGCTCAAACTCGGAAAAGAATGGAGGATCAGGCAAAAGAGATTGATCGCCTTAGCAATGAACTTGAAGACCTTCGAGGGGGTATGGGGCGTATGATGGAATTGTTACATGTCATGAATGCTAAGATGGATACCCAGCCCACTGTGGTTTCCGAGATTACCGGTGTTACTGTGGACCCTCCACCAAGTGTGACCGTAGCAAAGGACCCACCTTATGGTCTTGCTCCCGGTTTTGTGCCTCCTCAAGCCACTGTTCCGATTAATCAGCCTGTTCAGCAAGCAGTGCCTTTATTTTCTGAAGTTCCTAGGGGGACTCCTATCTTTGCACCACCTGTTGTACACACCCGTGCGCAACCGTATTTCAATGAGACAGTTTTTGATAATCTTGATGAGAATGTTGAAGGTTATGAGAAACATGATAAGCTTCGTGAGGAAGTAAACACCATCGTCCAGAGATTGAAAAAAGTAGAGGGTGATCAAATTTTTGGGACTGCTGCAAGGGATGTTTGTTTGGTCTCGGGTTTGGTTATTCCCCCGAAGTTCAAGACTCCGAACTTCGATCGTTATGAAGGTGCCACCTGTCCTAAGAGTCATCTGATCATGTATTATCGTAAAATGGCTGCCCATGTTGAGAATGATAAACTGATGATTCACTGCTTCCAAGATAGTTTGAAGGGTGCTTCTTCCAAGTGGTATTTGACTTTGGACCAGTCTCGCGTTAAGAGTTTCCAGGATTTATCTGACGCTTTCATCAAACACTACAAATACAATATGGATCTGGCTCCTGACAGAAGACAGTTATTGAGTATGTCACAAAAGAGTTCTGAGTCATTCAAAGAGTACGCTCAAAGGTGGAGAGAGATTGCTTCGCAGGTAGAACCTCCTTTGACCGAGAAAGAGTTGGCTGATTGGTTTGTCGACACGGTGCGTCCAGAATTTTACGAGAGAATGGTGGGTAGTGTGACTTCAAATTTCTCTGACATTGTTGCTGTGGGTGTCAAGATTGAATTGGGTATGAAAAGTGGTAAAATGACAAATAATCACGGTGCTTCTAAGGATCAGCCGAAGAAACCTCCGTATAGCTCCCAGAAGAAAAAAGAGGGCGAGACTAATGCTATATCCTCTGGTAGACCAAGAGAACACTTTTATCGATATCCGCAAGGTTATGCTCAACCTCAAGGGTACCCAATCCAATATGCTCAACAACCCTATGTGGCAGCTATTACACCTTCTTTCAATCAACAGGTTCCTATGTATCAACCTATGCAACAACCTCCTGTTTATCCGCCTCCTATCAACTACCTACAGGCGCCCAACGCTCCTGCTCCTCAACAGCCAAAGAGTCCAGCTCCTCGCCAGAATGTGCCGAACAGAAGAACGTATAAGCCTTGTCCACCGATTCCAATGACTTTCACGGAGTTGTACCCCTCTTTGGTCAAGCAAGGTCTAATCACTACTCGGGCTTTGGGTCCGCCTCCTAATCCTCTACCCGCCAATTACAATGTCGCCGCTCATTGTTTATTTCATGAGGGTGCGCCCGGTCATGATCTGGAGAATTGTTATGCTCTCAAAAATATTGTCAGGGATTTATTGGAAAAGAAGATTTTGTCATTTGAAGATCCTCAACCGAATGTTAAGAAGAACCCTTTTCCTAACCATGAGAGTGTCAATGCCATTAGTGCCGATTCGGAGGAAGGTTATGTCCTTGACGTTGTACAGATTAAGACTCCTCTCAAAATGTTCCATTCGAAACTGTTTGAAGCTGGTTTGGTAGATGCTTACCACGTTGCATGCGTAAGTTGCGAAGCCAGTATTAAGGGTTGTGTGTTGGTTCAGAATGATGTTCAGAGGTTGATTAATGAGGGTGTTTTACAAGTGACAAGCCAATCCAAGAAAGATGAGGTCGCTGTGATTGAGCCAGTCTTCCATCAGCCTGGATCAAAGGGAAAGGTACCAGTGTTTAATTTATCAGGGGCAGGTTCTGCCAATCTCGTGTTCGATATGCCAAAGTCGTCTATCCCTGAGGTGAATCAGCATAGGCCGATAGTTATTCGAAAACTAGGTCCGTTTCCTTTTAGTGATCCTAAAGCTGTGCCTTGGAAGTACGACGTGACGATGATTGACAAGGAGTCTGGGAAGGTTATTCCAAATGAAGAGGTTAAGGACACCGTAACCAATATCGCAGAGGCAAGCAGGATGACTCGCAGTGGTCGTGTGTATACTCCCCGTTCTAATGAGGTTCCACCTAAGGAGACCACTAATATCCCAGTGGCCGTCAAAGACAAAGGTAAGGGAGCTGTTACGAATGATGAAGATGCTGAGTTTTTGAGGGTCATCAAGAAAAGTGACTATAAAGTTATCGATCAACTTCATCAGACTCCTTCCAAGATTTCGATTTTGTCTCTGTTGATGAGCTCACCCGCTCATAGGATGGCCTTGCAGAAGGTTTTGACTCAAGCACATGTGGATCAAGATATCAGCACCAGTCGGTTTGATAGTGTGATTGCCAATTTGACCGCCTGTAACACCCTTAGTTTCAGCAATGAAGAGTTACCAAAGGAGGGTCCGAATCATAATCGTGCTTTACATATATCGGTGAAATGTCAGGAGGACAATTTAGCGAGAGTACTAGTAGACACCGACTCTTCTCTGAATGTTTTACCCAAGAGGGTTCTTGATAAGTTGGTTTTCAAAGAGACTGTGTTGAAACCTACTCCTTTGGTCGTCAAGGCTTTCGATGGTTCTCGCCGGTCGGTAATGGGGGAGGTTGAGCTTCCTATCCTGATTGGTCCGCAAGTTTTTAATATCACGTTTCAAGTCATGGACATTAATCCCAATTACAGCTGCTTACTTGGAAGGCCGTGGATTCATGCCGCTGGGGCAGTAACCTCAACGTTACATCAAAAGATGAAGTTCGTGATCGATGGAAAGTTGGTTATCATACACGGTGAGGAGGATCTGATGGTCAGTAACCTGTCTTCTTTCCGTTACATCGAGGCCGATGAGAATGCTTTAGAAATCTCCTTTCAAGCACTTGAGGTCGCCAATGCTGTTCTGCTGGAAGTCGAAGAGACAGTGGGTCAGGGTAATCCATCTTTTGCATCTCTGAAGAGTACCAAATCAACAATTGACAGGGGCATTCCTGAAGGTTGGGGAGAGGTAATTGATGTCAAGACAAAGACCGATCGCTCTGGGTTGGGTTACAAACCAACTCAGAATGGAGCTGCCACAACTGTCGAAGGGCGTCCGAAGGTTATCCAAGAGGTATTTGTCAGCGGAGGTTTCCAAGTCAATGCCATCAGTGACTGTGAGAAAAATGAAGAGCTGAGCAACCTGGTGTTTAAGGGTGATGCAGTTTTGAACAACTGGGAGGCCGTAGAGATCCCTGTTATTTTTCCCTTGTCAAAGTAATTCTTTTTAAAAAAAAGTTTCATTTACATTTTCAAATAAAAATCCGTAGCTCTGCCCAAGGCTATAGGGTCGTTTTTATTGGGCCACCTTTCATTTCTAAAAGGATATTAATAAAGGCATTTTGTTTGATCCCACTTTGGTTCATTTGCGTTTTTCGTTTTCACCTTTAAAAATGAAATTGGCAACCTTTTTCCCAAAAAAAAAATAAAAAAAACAGCATTTCATTCTTACATATCTTCGAGCATTTTCATTAAGTAAGCCTTCCATCATGCAGAGACATCGTAAACCTTGTTGGATCCAATGACTTTACTGACACTCCTGACTGGGATGCACCCATCAATCAAGCCGAGGACGAGGGTGAAGAAGATTTTGAAGTACCCGCTGAACTGACAAGATTGATTGAGTACGAGTACACAGAGCTTCAACCGCATAAAGAGCAGGTGGACTTAATTAATCTCGATACAGATGAGAACAAGAAAGAGGTCAAGATTGGTGCAATTCTTGGGACAGAGGTCAAACCGAGGTTGATTGAGTTGTTAAAAGAATATATTGATGTGTTTGCGTGGTCGTATCAAGATATGCCGGGCTTAGACACGGATATTGTTGTTCACAAGTTGCCACTTAAGCCGGATTGTCCGCCTATCAAACAAAAGCTTCGAAGAACGAGACCCGACATGGCTTTGAAAATTCGAGATGAGGTTAAAAAGCAGTTGGATGCAGGTTTCTTGGCAGTCGCAAAATATCCAGATTGGGTGGCCAACATTGTGCCAGTGCCTAAGAAGGACGGTAAAGTTAGGATGTGTGTGGATTACAGGGATCTGAACAAAGCAAGTCCGAAAGACGACTTCCCTCTGCCACATATCGATACACTGGTAGACAATACAGCCAGTTTTGCGTTGTTCTCATTTATGGATGGCTTCTCTGGCTATAATCAGATCAAGATGGATCCCGACGATCGAGAGAAGACTACTTTCATTACTCCTTGGGGAACCTTCTGCTACAAAGTCATGCCCTTCGGTTTAAAGAATGCGGGGGCAACTTACCAACGCGCTATGACCACCCTTTTTCATGATATGATGCACAAGGAGATCGAGGTGTATGTGGACGATATGATAGCCAAGTCTCAGAGTGAAGAGGAGCATCTAGACCATTTGGTAAAGCTGTTTGAACGACTCAGGAAATATCAGTTGAAGTTGAATCCTGCTAAATGTACCTTCGGTGTCAGATCTGGAAAACTGCTTGGTTTCATTGTTAGCCAGCGAGGGATTGAGGTGGATCCTGACAAAGTCCGAGCCATTCAAGATATGCCAGCTCCGCGAACCGAGACGCAAGTTAGAGGTTTTCTGGGACGTTTGAATTATATTTCCAGGTTTATCTCCAACATGACCGCTACTTGTGAGCCGATATTCAAGTTACTTTGTAAGGGGCAGACGATTGAGTGGAACCCCGATTGTCAGAAAGTGTTTGAGAAGATTAAAGGTTATTTGCAAGATCCCCCTATTCTGATTCCTCCCGTACCTGGAAGACCGTTGTTTATGTACCTTACTGTTCTCGAGAAGTCTATGGGTTGTGTGCTTGGACAACATGATGAGACTGGGAAAAAGGAACATGCGATTTATTACCTGAGCAAAAAGTTTACCGATTGCGAAAACAGATACTCACCATTGGAGAAGACTTGTTGTGCACTGGCATGGGCCGCTAGGCGCCTTCGGCAATATATGGTCTGTCATACCACATTGTTGATTTCTAAAATGGATCCGATCAAGTATATTTTTGAAAAACCTGCTCAAACCGGGAGGCTAGCCCGTTGGCACATGTTGTTATCCGAATATGACATCCAATATGTACCCCAGAAGGCAATTAAGGGTAGTATTTTATCGGATTATCTTGCAGATCAGCCAGTTGAAGATTATGAACCTCTTAAGTTTGACTTTCCTGATGAGGATATTTTGTTGATTAAAAGAGATTGTGAAGAGCCAGATCCGAGCGAAGGTCCAGAGCCAGGTCTTTGGTGGAGGATGATGTTTGATGGTTCCTCGAATTTCAATGGGCATGGTATAGGCGCCGTTTTGATGAACCCAAAGGGTGGATACACTCCATTTACAGCAAGGTTGGACTTTGGGTGTACTAATAACGTCGCAGAATATGAAGCATGTATTCTTGGCCTCGAAGCAGCAATTCACCTCCGAATCAAACTTCTTAAAGTAAGTGGTGACTCAGCCTTGGTTATTTACCAGGTACAAGGCAAATGGGAAACGAAGAATGAGAAGTTAATCCCTTATAAGGATTACATCATTGAGCTGATCAAGTATTTCGACGAGATAGAATTCGAGCATGTTCCTAGATCTGAGAACCACGTTGCTGATGCTTTAGCCATGTTAGCATCCATGTGGAAAGTTAAATTCGTTAATGAAGCACCTCTTATCCATATTGAGCGCAAGGTTGAGCCCGCTTATTGTCAGTTGGTCGAAGAAGTTGGGGTGGATGAAAAGCCTTGGTTTCATGATATCAAGAACTATCTCGTCAAGCAAGAGTATCCCGATGGTGCTACTGGTCTGGACAAGAAAACATTGAGAAGACTGGCGTCAAAATTCTTTATCAGTAATGGTGTGTTATACAAGAGAAATCACGACATGGTTCTGCTCAGATGTGTTGATAAACGGGAAGCGGACATGTTACTGCAGGAAATTCATGAGGGGACCTTCGGAACTCATGCCAATGGTTATGCTATGTCCAAAAAGATGTTAAGGGCTGGGTATTATTGGTTAACCATGGAAGCTGACTGCATCCAATACGCTAGAAAATGCCATAAGTGCCAAATTTATGCTGATAAGATGCATGTACCTCCATCACCGTTGAATGTTTTGTCTTCACCATGGTCGTTCTCTATGTGGGGCATTGACATGATTGGGGCAATCGAGCCGAAGGCTTCTAATGGTCATCGTTTTATCCTTGTTGCTATTGATTATTTCACTAAGTGGGTAGAGGCTGCCTCCTACACCAACGTGACCAAGCAAGTGGTTGCCCGTTTCATCAGGAAAGAAATCATTTGCCGTTATGGAATCCCAAGCCGGATAATAACTGACAATGGCACCAATTTGAATAACAAGACTATGAAAGAGCTGTGTGACAGTTTCAAGATCACTCATCACAATTCTTCTCCGTACCGTCCTAAGATGAATGGGGCCGTTGAAGCTGCGAACAAGAATATCAAGAAAATCCTGCAAAAGATGGTTGTGACTTACAAAGATTGGCATGAGATGTTACCGTTTGCTTTGCATGGATACAGAACCTCAGTGAGAACTTCGACAGGGGCAACACCTTTCTCATTAGTGTATGGAATGGACGCCGTGCTCCCCATCAAAGTAGAGATACCTTCTTTAAGAGTGTTGATGGAAGCTGAACTTGAGGAGACTGAGTGGGTTCAAGACAGACTGGATCAGTTAAACCTCATTGACGAGAAGCGCTTGACAGCCATGTGCCATAGGCAATTATATCAGAAATGGATGAAAAGAGCGTTTGATAAGAAGATTCGTATCCGTGAGTTCCGTCAAGGAGAGCTCGTACTCAAAAAGATCTTGCCAGTGCATAAAGATATGCGTGGAAAGTGGATGCCCAATTATGAAGGCCCATTTGTTGTAAAGACCGTTTTCTCCGGAGGGTCTCTGATACTTACAACAATGGACGGTGAAGAGCTAGCACATCCCGTGAATTCTGATGCAGTCCGAAAATATTATGCCTAAAAACCCGCTAAGTCGAAAACCTGCAAAAGGCGACTTAGGCAAAAGTAAGGGTTGAAAAAAAAAGAAATAATAATAAAAGGCTCGCTAAGTTGAAAACCCGCAAGGGCGGCTTAGGCAAAAAGGAGCGTCCTTGAAAACCCGAGAGGGCGGTCCAGGCAAAAGTTAGGGACAAAGGCATTTCATTGCATCAGAGGACACTGATCATCTCGAACACACTTTCCGCATGAGAGCCATGTTTCAGTTCTTTCATCCTTGCCCAAAGCAGGATTCTGGATTAGTCTTAGTTATTAGTGTCAGTAGGTGTCATTGGATTCAATGTAACCTTTTCCCATGTTGCCAATTTCAAAACATAATCATCTGTGGAGCTATGCCTTCAGCAAGCAGCCACCCTTTAATAAAAGATACCATTTTGTTACTTACATTTCTTGGTGCATTACTCTTTGTTTTCTATTGTTATGCAAAATGCGTTTATTCTTAAAATTTGAAAATGAAAGGTGCATTGTAGATTTTTCAAAAAAATTGTTTTTCAAAAAAAGTGAAATTGAAATATAATAAATTACTTTGACTAGTGGAAATTTCGGAAGGATCTCTTCACTCCCCGAAAATATCATTATTGCAGAAACACTTTCAAACCATTGCTCTAACACAGTCCCCAGCGAGACTATAAGCTGACAACTTTTTCTTGGGTAACTCAAAAGTGTCCCTCAGGTTTTCTTCTCCCCATGTGAAGACGTGATATTGTGCACCTAAGCAATTTACTTTCTCCCCAGAGAATTCAGAATTTTGAAACCAGAGTTGGTCCTACCATTCCTTCCCGTGATTGACGTATTGGTTGCAGAGAATGCAGGGTATCTCCGTCGAGATGTTTATTTCATCTCCCGTCCCGTCTCTAGTCTGTTTCGTCAGCATACGCAGGGGCATAAGCATCGCATGCCTATTTCATTACATATTCATTACATACTCATTACATATTCATTCATTACATACTCATTTCATAACATCTTGCATACATAAACATTAACATACATTCATATCAACATATTCATTAACATACGCGATAACATGCACAGGTTCATTGTGTCTCTATCATTGGTCGTTACCGCCGAGTAACTGGGTTCGTCCATTCCCTCCAAATAGGTTGTCAGCCCTAAGCATAAAATACTTACTTGTTTCCGATTTCCCCACGGAGCTCGATCCTCGTGGATGACGGTTACTTCAGCTATCTTTCCTCACCAGGATGAGATATCTACCCTTCGAGTTCATTCCCTCGATGGAGTCTTGATTACCAGTTTTCTTTCTAGCTCGATCCTAGATTGAATCTCAGTCTTGTCGGTCGTCGAGCCCAACCGGACGTGCATTTATTTTGCACCATCTAAAGATTTTCACCATACCATGACAGATATGCGACTGTTCTCGCCGGAGAAGCCTATCACTGTACCCGGATGTGCATTTATTTTGCAAGAAAATCAACTACAATCATTTACAGATACACGCCGGTTCAAGTCTGGAAAATCTATCAGTACAACACTTTACAACACTTTACATCTTACAACATCGGTATACAACATTTCTCACCTAAGAAGCCGATCCTGTCTTCGTTATGACTCGCAGCAAATGGCCATCTCCATGGAGCAGTTGGGCTTCCATTTACCTGTCGTCTGGAAGTATGGGGGGTTTTGAACCAAATCGTATTCAGGAGAGCACGATCCTGAAGTACGGGGAGGTTTGAGCGGAATCATATTCAGGAGAGCACGATTCTGAATTATGAAGAAGTTCATTTATCCTTTAGTAAAAGAAGAAACCAAATTGTATTCAAGAGAGCACGATCTTGAAATACAGGGAGGTTTGAGCCGAATCATATTCAGGAGAGCACGATTCTGAGTTATGAGGAAGTTCAATTAGCCATTTTCATATTCAGGAGAGCACGATTCTGAAGTATGAAGAAATTTCAAGAGCCGAATCATATTCAGGAGAACACGATTCTGAGTTATGAGGAAGTTCAATTATCCATTTTCGTGTTCAGGAGAGCACGATTCTGAAGTATGAAGAATTTCATTTACAACCGAATCATATTCAGGAGAGCACGATTCTGAAGTATGAGGAAGTTCAATTGGCCATTTTCATATTCAGGAGAGCACGATTCTGAAGTATGAAGAATTTCATTTACAACCGAATCATATTCAGGAGAGCACGATTCTGAAGTATGAGGAAGTTCAATTAGCCATTTTCATATTCAGGAGAGCACGATTCTGAAGTATGAAGAATTTCATTTACAACCGAATCATATTCAGGAGAGCACGATTCTGAAGTATGACGAAGTTCAGTTAGCCCTTTTCATATTCAGGAGAGCACGATTCTGAAGTATGAAGAGTTTCATTTACAAGAAAGAGCGGAATCATATTCAGGAGAGCACGATTCTGAAGTATGATGAAGTTCAGTTTACCTTTTTCATGTTCAAGAGAGCACGATCTTGAAGCATGGAGAAGTTTATTTGTCCTTCAGTAAGAGAAGAATCAAAATCGTATTCCAGGCACCGACCTTAAATGCGAGAAGATTTATTTATCAGATAAGCAGCAGCCTCTTTATTTGAGTGCTTATCCATTTTGGCACATAAGTCCCTTCCAACGATAAGTGACAGTTCTCCCGTGAGAAGCTTATCAGAGCATTTCCCATTAAAGTCCATTTATTTTGGCATACAGCCGGTCTTTACCCTGTATATTTGCTACGGAGTTCCGAAAAGTCCGTTTGATCCTGTTACGAGGGATAGTTTACAGAAGCTTGGATGTTATTCTTTGCTCAATGCTCCAGCACTCCGTAATCAATCTTGCAATCGTACGTGATCCAGTTTTATTTTTAGACTCCCCAGTGGAGGTCGTCTCATAGGTGTCATCTCCATTTGAGAATCTCGTTCCCAAAATGACAATTGGTCGTGTTGGCCCAGTTGACCATCATTTTAGGATTCCCCAGTGTTGTACTGTGTCTCAGCACGTCGTTTTCCCCAGTGTGTTCTTCTCGTAGCGTTTGTCGTCATTTTCGCATTCATCATCCCAGCATACGCGTCATATCATATTCATGGCATCATCTGCACTAAGCTGTCCTCGCTTTGTCCATAGCATTGCATATCGTCGCATATAAGGGCAAAATTTTCGGTTATCTATATTTAAATCTCTCCACCACGATTCCTCGAATCTCGGTCACTCAAATCGTCCGGTGTAGCTATTTAAATAGGGGCAACTGTAATACCCCAAATTTTACCCTTATATTTAATCAGTCATTTCGCATAGCATCTCATATGTACATTTGCTAACCACTAACAAGTTATGGAGGTGTTAGTTTTGCAGATTTGGTTCCAGGGGTACTCTGGTCATTTTGCGTGGATTCTACTAATTCCTTGAAGACGGGTTGTTATTAAGTTCTGAGGCGTTTGATACACTATTTCTGAGGCATTTACCTATCACCAGGTCTGATCATATCAAGGTGCCAATTTGACGTGGTCGATATTAAAACTTGTCGAGCACAACTGGATTTAAGACTTATTTTATTGCTCGTGGCTTGTTTCCGGCACACCTCCGTTAATAGGGCACAGTTTTACTGGGGTATTATTGGATGGTTGCTCACAAGCCTTTGGTCAGTAGAATTCAATTACGAGTAGTGTTATTGTTGATGCTGAAATTGTGGTGATTACGGTACACATCCGTGTTGGTTATGAAATGGTTGGTTAGCGTTTAAATTGAATTTTAATCAGATGATGAGATTAAGATTGCAAATGAGACAAATGCAAATAAGAATATCCTTTGGGAGTGTTTATGTTTTATGACTATGTTAATGAATTTAAATATTTGTGGATTTATTCACAAATGTTTATAATTTTTTAACTAAGAACAGAATATAAATGGTTTCAAGTGTCGGGAATTTTATTTCATAAAGATTTCATTACACAAAAGGGAGATTGTTTCACATTTTTTTGCTGTTACAAAGAATTACATTAATCCTAAAAGTTCTAAATCCTAAGTCCTAAAAGTTCCTAAGTGTCTTCATGCTGTCTTTAAGCTTCTCCGCAGAATCTCCGAATTCACCTGCACATCACAACAAAACAAACAGTATAAAAAGATGTTAGAAGTTGTTTTTGACACTCTCAGAACAGTGTCATCATTGAGTGCCGGGAGTGGCACAACCGAAGCTGCGTCCTACCCCCTGTTACCGATCCGCGCCGTGGGCGTCAGATCAGGTAACACCTGTTCTTATCGTTACGGGACATCCGAGAGATAGAAGTAATAAAAGAGGCGGGACTGATTCGTTTTGCCGCGATTGGATTTCCGAACTGATACGAGAATAAGGCAACATAGGCAAGATTGAACTCAGACCCGGATGCCGGCAGGTCTGAGTCACTTTGGTTCCGAAACTTCCACACCTGAAAAAGCCACAAGCATCATCAGACAAATTGATAACAGAAACTCAAAAGCAAGGCAACTCATAAACTGCCCCAAAGCTGAACAAACATCCAACTCAGAAAAGGAAAAAGAGGGACCAATAAATCATGAGTGGCAAGTTCATGCGCAGGAGCACATCCTACACAAAAGTTCAGAACAAAAACCAAGTCTAAACAGAACAGAAAAATACAAACCAAATTGCATTGAATGGCCTCAACAAAGTATCAGAAAAACGAAATTGAATATGGTGTAGCAGCAGAATGCAAACAGCCAAATCATATCATACCAGAAAAAGCAATTAGCGATGGTAAGGCACCATGACAAACCAACGTGCCATTCTGCTCACAACACGAGCAACAGACAAGATCATAGCATCTTCTCTGAAGGGCTCAGTCAGGGCATCATTGCCCTAAAACAGAAAGTTTAAACGTCACAGTTGGGTGCGAGCAGCGGACCTGAGGATTAAGAGTTGAAACAAGTTAGGTTGTCACAAGCATATCAGTTCAGAAATAAAACAAGTCACGAAACCATATCAGGATTCAAGGTAGCAGCCCAGCTCATGTTCTGAATCAAATTCCATAGAGCACAGCAGAAGGAAACTACGACATCATTGAAGGGTACCCCTCGAAGGCTCAGAGCGGTGTCATCATTGCCGTAGACCTTTCCCGGCAATTTTGATTCGACCGAAGCCGTAGCATCAACCCTCTCTGAAAGAAGAAGAGGAAAAGCTAACTGCACCAGAAAATCAAAAACAAATCGAAAAACGCATCAGTACAGTCCAGATTGAAATCAAACAGGACAAACAAATTAATTCAGATATCGAACAGATCAAGTGAATTCAAAGGCAACACAATCTACATCAGAAAATGATCAAATCGAATCTGGAAATGGAAAGTTTCGAGTCAGGTCCAAATCCTATTTGAACTCAATATGAATCAATCAAACAAATCAGTTCTGAAGATAGAAAGCTCCGAATCAAATCAGAAGAATCGTATCAGCTGGAGATCAGAAAAGACCAATCAAACCCTAAAAAGGGAAACAGAGTTCAATCAGTGTCAAATAGCATCTAATCGTGATCAAATCAAATCAAAATCAAACAAAATCAAATACCGGAAAAATCAAATCGCATGAAAGTGAAAGAATAGCACAAATCCACACGGATTAAAGGCCCAGAAGTTAGTTATAAAAAGGAAGGTACAACCTGATGAAGGGAGGAACGTAGCCGTGAGAGAGAGAGAATCGCAGAAACCCTAGCGAGATCGCAAAAGCTCTAACAAACGAAACCCCAACGGCCGAGACTCAGAGACGAAGCCTCATCATCGTCGCCGTTCATCGCCGTACGAACATCACAAAACCACGAGCGAAGCATCGACGAGGAGATCGCCTTCGCCGTTCACTACAAACGGCGGGCAATCAACCTTTGGGCCTCAGTTCTGCACATCACCGGCCGTTTCACTCTAAAAGTAAGCTATGAGATCTTGGCCTCACCCTGTTTCTGTTTGATTTCAGGATATGGAGGAGAATGGGAGAAGCGAGAGGAAGAACGAAGTGAAACGGCGCCTCAAGGGCATTAGGGTTCTGAGAACCCTAATTGCTTTCCAAGTTAATCCAACCGGGTTGGGTCCGGGGTGATGACCGGCCCAACCCCTTATGTTTTATTTTTTTTTATTTTATTTTTTATTTATTTTGTTTTTTTAAAATTATGTTTTTTATTTGTTTTAAAGTGTTTTAAAAACTTTTTTTGTGAAGATATTATACATAAATAAAAATCTTTTATAATATAATTAAAACTTTTTTTTTAAATAAAAATTAAAACTTTTTTTTTAAATATAAAATTAAAACTTTTGTAAATATAAAAATGAAAAACTCTTTTTTTAAATAAAATAAGGAAAACTTTTTTAAAAATATAAAAATAAAACCTTTTTTTTTAAAATTCTTTTGTAAGCTAACATTAAATCATTAAATTTTTTAAATAAAACAATAGTAAAATCTCAATTTACATCTTCTCGTAACTCATTGCTGCCTAACTCTGCCTATTAACGGGTGTTCATTTTTTGCAGTTCATATTTATTACTATTGTGTTGAGTTTTCTTTATATTTGTATCTGCTTCTCATATGTAACCTCGCGAACCAATAATCGCGCTTTAAGTTTCTGCCTTTTAATTTCTGTTTGTATAGCTGTAACTGCTGTCTTTATTTTCTGCTTGCATGATTCAATCACCTCAATATTCCAGTCACACTACACATCCGAAGGAATTAGGTCTAGCATTTGACCGCCGTGTCAATAGTCCTCAGCTCCAAACCCTTACAACCTTACAAACCCTACTTTTCACAAATGCCTCGCCGCAGGCAAAATTACAACTTTACCCCTAGCATTAGGTCAAAGAGCCGCCGCGCTCATTTTAGGGTTTCCCGCCGCGGAATCCCTAACCTAATTTAACCCTAATTACAACTTAACAATTCAACGTAGAGATTTGGAGTTTCTACATTCCATGTAAGCGTGTCCTTAAGATGCGTTTATTCCCCTTGAGACCTTGACCACAGTCAAGAAGTCTCTAACCTCCCTTTTGAGGGGAACTACGATTACTCTGATTCCACTCCCGTAAGGATACGTAGGCACAAGATGCGATGTCTTGCCGAGTAAACTTATAATTAACCCCTTAGGTCTCTTTTCTCACTTTTGATCCTTTGTACATATACCTTAAGCAAATAAATAAAGCAAATAGTAAACATCTGAACAAAAGGTTCCTGTAGAGTACTACAGAAGTTTAGGGTGCTAATACCTTCCCTAAATTTAACCAACCCCCGAACCCTAGATCTTTCCCCGCATTGTGTTTACGATGCAAAATAGGTTTTCCCTCTTTTGACCTTTTCCTTCGGATAAATCAAAGAGCGGTTGTGAATTGAATTGCGATTCAAACTCATTAATAGTTTGTGATCCTATTTCCACCGCAACAAACTAAAATTATGGAAAAGCCTCCATACGTGATGTATCAATGTATTGATCAGGATTGTTAAGAGGAATTTGTAAAGTCTTGCACCACTCCCGAACTCTTGGCTAAGAGAAAAAAAAAAGGAAAGTTTAATAGATCTAGAAATGTCTATCCACATAGATTGTCTCGTGGAGAATATGACAAACTTGAAATGAAGATGATTGAAGAAAAACAAAGGGAACAAGAGCTAGGTGGTTCTATAAGCCTTGATCACACTCCATCTCCACCATCATTCCAGGAGAAATGGAATAGGGAACGTCAAAGAAAAGGCGGTGAGTTCACATCATAGGCTACACATGAAGTGGCTGAAAAGTTTGTAAGTAAATTCTTTTTTCAAAAATATTATTTATTTTGGTTAAATCAAATTGGTAAATATAAAATTTATATGTGATGTAGGATGTATTGGTTGAACAATCCAAAGCTAGATTCTTCGTTCCAGAAAATCTTCATGACATCTTGGTTAAAGCGATTGGAACCGAGGAGCATCCTGAGCATGGTCATGGTCTTGGAAGAGGCATTGGCTTCAAGACTTATTTTGGAAGATCTCAATCAACTAGAGAAGTACATATTAAGGAAGACATTGAAGAGATAAATGTTGTTAAGTTGGTGGAGGAAAGGGAGAAGTTGATCAGGAGGAACATCAAAATCTGCAGATGGAGGATCAGATAAGGTGTTGTAGGAGAAGAGTGAGAGGTTGTTATATAGGTGCAGAAGCGGTTCCATAAGGAACAAGAGGAACGAGAGAGGTTGGTTGAGGTGGAGGGAAAGAAGGAGGATGGTAAGGAGTATGAGAGGATATTCGTGAAATGTACCTGTAATGTGCTTGAGGTATAAGTATAAGTTAAAAAAATTGTGTTGTATGTTATTGTTATTATTGTTTGCATTTTAATTTTTGTATTGTACTTCTGTTGTTTTTATGATGCAGAGATTGAGTTCATTGGGTATACTCAACCAAACAAATTCAAATCAGCTGGATATTGACGAGCATGTAGCTGAGAAACTAATAGGTGGTACAAGCACAAAAGAAAGTTGTTCTGCCCACAAGGATAATATTGAAACCACACCACAACAAGTAGATAACATTCATAAACTATCAATGATAGTAAAGAGTCTTCCAGATCTCTACCAGGATATTAGATTAAGTCATATTCTAGATCAGTATTACATGCTTCCTAAGTATTCTACTATGGAATGTTTGAAGAGGGTGAATGGCTAAACACTACCATATTGCAATTGTGGTGCTCGTAAGTATAATTTTTAAGTTGATCATTTCTATTTATATTCACACGTTCTCATACTTTAACAATAAACATTTGTCTCTTGTAGGTACTTGCACGAGATGTACGTTGAAATGGATTTAAGAAAGTATTGTTTCATAGATCCAAATACTATTAGCCTTAATGGTGGTATTGTGATAGCAAACAATATCAATGTTTACGTAAAAGACATGTTGTTAGAAGATAACAAAGAATATTATTTGGCCCCGTTTTTCCACGCGTACGTATATATTAATTTGTGTTTTCATTTATAAATCAATTTTATACATATTACTAATTATTATAAATGTTTATGCAATGATCATTGGGAACTAATTATTATATGCCCAAGGCAAAATATTATAGTTATGGTTTTCTCTATGTACAATACCCTTAATGAAGTTATGTTAAAACTTTGTCTGAGTAAGTGGTATTAGTTTGTATTCAAATTTGACCATTAGTTTTGAATAGTTTTTATGCATGTTTAATTTTTACTGACATGTGTAGAGCAATGGAGGGATACAATACAATTAAACATGATGCAATCGATAAAAAATCCAAGGATCATTTACCCAAAAGTAAGTATTCCTTGTGCTTTTTGATATTCTTTTATTTATGTGTATTAATTAGTAACTATATGAACATTATTTGTGGTCGAGAAAACAACCCGATGACTATTCTTGTGGATACTATGTTATAAAACTTATGCATGATATTCTCACTGGAGGCATTACAAATGGATGGACCAAGTGTAAGGTATTAGCTTTATCCATATCCATGTAATTTATATATATTTATTAAGTCAATTTTGTTGTTGTTAGCTTACCATAACTTAAACTTTATTCTAATTATAGGAGTTTAGTGACATAACACAATTCTCTAAAGAAGATATAGATGATATCCGATCAATTTGGGCTGGTGTCTTCTTATCTTGTCATGAATTTCAACAACAATATATTTTATTTTGTTATAAGTTGAATTTGTACAAATAGAAGTTTTGAGGTTTTCATGTTGTCGCGGCGGGAACAATTTTAGATTAAGCTATTGACTAACTTAACTCAGAAAAGCAAGAGTCGCCACTGAACTTTATTATTTCCAAAGGGAGTGGGAAAAGATCGAACAAAGCCCACAAAAAGCTAAAAAAAGCTTTAAAAAGAGATCTGGATACGGGGGTTGGTTATGCAAGGGGAAGGTATTAGCACCCCTAACATTTGATGTACTCAATGGGAACCACTTGATTTGTGGTGAAATAAGGCTATTGCTGTTTGTTAATTGATTTTAAGTAAAAAGATGTTTGGAATATTCGAGTGGAAAACTTCACTTACTACCCACAAGTATGAGGAAATGCGCGTTTGCGTCATCTTGATATGGAGAACCTTTACTTGGATTTCATCAACAAGAACATCTCAGCATTCAAGTGGAAAATGTCGTTCATTTCTCAGCATCTTGTAGAAGTATAGTGGTTTGTATCACTTCAAGAATGAACCCAATATCTAATCTTTTTGAAAATAGGCTCTTAAAGGAAAAGGTGCACAAAGGCACAAAAAAAGTTTGAAGATGTTAGTGTTTTTTTAGAATTTTGAAAAGAGTTTGAATATGCTTAAGTTTCTTAGCATTTATTGAGAAAAAGATTTTTTGGATCACTTGACAAAGTCAATGTTTATTAAGAAAGAGGTGAAGTTTAAAAACAAGAAAGTTTTGAAATAGGAAGAAAATTTTGAAAATTTAAGAATCGGAGGATATGAAGAGACTATCCTAAAGCATAAAATAAATGGTCTCATTGTTAGGTAGTCCAAGAGAAAGCCTTTATGTGCGCAAGTGAACTAACCAGGATAAGCAAACATTTGACAAGAATCAAAACCAACATTCCACACCCTTTGGATTTAAGCCACAAGATAAGCAACTAGGCAGATGAACACAAAAGGATCCAAACAATTAAAGCCACAGAGAAATAGATAGAGCATCCAAGATTGATTCAATGGCCACAAGTATCAGAGGAACTCAAGGTCTCAAACAAGTGCAAAGTATCAGATGAACTCAAGGTCTCAGGCAGATGCAAGGAATCATATATACTTCTAAGTTTCAAATAAAAATACTCCAAACATAGGAAACCTTAATACTAGTCCATAGGTCAAAAACTCCCCAATGCACATGATAGTAACCATAGTCCAAGAATAAATGTGTTTTTAGAGTTTTTGATCATTTTATCATGTTTTTGTATTTTCTTTAACAAGATTAAGAAATAAAGATCAAAGAAGAAAGAAAAGGACATGAAATAAATGCGAAAATGATAAAGAGCGGTAAGTAAATAACATAAATTAAATAACAATAAGTAAATTGTGTAAATATAAAGGCTAGAAGATAAATTTTAGATTTTAGGAGTTAATTGTTAGTGGTTAACGATCAAATGATTGATTTCTCATATCTGAACCAATTTAGCGCTATGTTAAGCAATCGTAAGTAGACTTATGTACAAAGGCACATCTATCTAAGGCCGGTCAATAACAATGTATGTGCTAAATATGTTAGAGAACTGACACAAATTCATTCTCCTAAAATATGTAACACAATGGTTTAAAACAAAAACGAAAGAAAAGGGAAGAAGAGAGTTGAGAATTGATCAAGCACAAAGGTAAATGGATTTGATCATTACTTTGATCAACACTCTTCATGATGCCTTGAGATAAACTTATCATCAATCCAAAGTACCAAAAATGATCAAATGATTATTTAATGGTAAATTTGAAATGAAAAAAGTTCCTCAAGCCTCAATCAAAGTTTAACCAAACAAGATAAAACATTAATCAACCAAAATTGACTAAATCAACAAAAAGTCAGAAGCAAAATCAAATAAAAATAAACAAAATAAGAATTAAAATGTTTTTATATGATTTTTAAATGGTTTAAAAGGGAAATAAAATAGAAAATACTAAAGAGGTATCAAATCATCAAATAAATGTCCCAAAATGTTTGAGAAAATTACAAATACTATAAGTATCATGATATCAAAACTGGGACTAAAAAATGTTTCAAAATGATGGAGACATAATTATTTAAAGTTAATTAAAAAACAAAATAAAGAGAAAATAGCAAAAACTACTAAAAACCATTTTAAAAATTTGAAAAAAAAACATATGTGATAGAAAATACTTTTAGTGATTTATGAAAAAAATGGAGTTAAAAAGGTCAAAGGAGCTATTTAAAACTAATTTTGAAAGAAAATGAAATAAAACAAAATTTAAAATAAAAAAGTACAACGGATAGTAAGGTGTGGTGCAACCTAATTGGTCAGAAAATTTGAATTTCCCACCCTTGCACGGACACACCTTCATCTTCAACCTCTGCCATTTTGATTTTGAAGATTCATGAATTCAGAGATTTAAGCTCTAAAACCAAATGGTTTAGCTTCGTCTCATGTCATCATTGACGTCTCTCTTCATCAGAGCAGTTTATCTGCTATGAGAAGAGAGAATTTGCATAAATACGCTGAAAACCTAGCTTACTCAAAGTAAAATTAAATGGTGTATGCGTAATATAAATTCTAGTTAGATGAGGGCTTTCACTCAGAAGATCAAGACAAAGAGTATGGTAACTTGTTTGAAGTGTAATTTTACTCCTATCTACCTTGTCCAAATCGAAGCTCAAGGATGATGATGATGAAATCGGGTTGAAGGATGCAACAGGTTTTAAACTTCTGTAATGCTTCAAATAACTTCAGATGACGTGGATGAAGGTTTATGGACAGATAATTGGTATTTAAAAAAGAGCTTAAAATGAAAAGAGAACTTCTTGTTTTTTTGAAGGTTTCGGGCTTAAGAGAGGAAGAGTTTTATGGTTATTCAAGCTTGCCAATGAAAGTTAAAGCTTCCTCTATTTATAGGAAATGTAATAAAAAGCTCACACATTTGAAATGGAGGCAAATTCGTGTGAATTAGGTTTAGAATTTTTGCTTTTTGAATCCGTGTGAAGTGAGGCGTGGAATGTGTGATTTGTTGAGCAATTCAGGTTATTTTGTGTTACACCAAACATGTTTCATCATAACAACATGTTTTCACATGTGCAAAGTGGTCCTGTGTGAATATTAGGTCATTCGTGCAAAGCAGAGTTCAAGGCACAATATTCAATCTTAGGCCAAACGATTTTTACTCATGCGTTTTGAAATGTTTCTCGTGCGTTTTATTCCTTTCATGATGTAGAAAACAATGCATGAAGAAATACCTTAAAAGGATGCTTGATATGAAAATGGAAAGCTTGCAAAGTTGAGGGATTATAACTGAAAATTAGGTTGGGCATTAGGTCAAACATGTCATGGCCTACTTTTGTGCATAAAATGCAACTTGAGCAAATTTAAAATTTAAGGGACTTAGAGCTTGAATTGATGTTTTACCTTTAAAACAAAGTAGTAGAGGACATCAAAAGGGACATTTGGATCAAAGAAGCGCCCATAAAAGTTGAAAATTAAGAGAGTTATGGTCTTTAGGCCAAAGGCATGCCAAACCTGACTTTTAGGTCAAAACACCTTGCACCAACTTGAATCTTTTGACTTTTCCTTTCACAAAAATGCTCAACAATGACCATTTAAACATAAAAAGGTTGAGGCTTGATTGTCCCTTGAGGCATTTTGAAGATATCTTGAAAATCTTAAGTGAAAAAGGGCATGGAAATACACATATGAACCATACCTGAACCAACTTTGAATTTCATGCACCAAACTTGAACTTCTCTTGACAAAATGAAATTAAATGAAGCTTATCATGAATATGGCCTAAAATTATAGGTCATCCCTTAAAGAATAAGCTTGTGAGAACCATTGGTTGGCCACCTTTTGCCTTGAGGAAGAAAAACCCTAATTGAGCAAACACACTTGATCTTCTTAATTCAAAGCCCTACCTTCACAAGAAAAGGAAACAAAGCATATTTTTGTATTTTGAATAGGGTTAGTGAACATACAAAAATAAAAGAAAAAAGAAACAAACTGAGTGCTTGGTGACTTTTTACACAAGGGCAAAACCCTAGAGATGAGAGTTTGGAAAATACATATTTATGCGGGAACATCCAGCAAGGAAAACACTAAAATTACTAAGGAAACACCCGAGTAATCAGTTGAACGGGGAGTTACTACAAAATCATAGCTGAAGGCAGTAATTAGGATAACATCGACTCATAGAAGACGGTAAATTACCAACTCATGGTCAAAGGTAGAGAACAAAAGAATAATATAATACCGACTCATGGATGACGGTAGACTACCAACTAATGGAAGAAGGTAGAGAATAAAATATTAAGATGATACTGACTCATGGATGACGGTAAACTGCCAACTCATGGACGAAGGTAGAAAGAAAAAAAGATAAGATAATACCGACTCATAGATGACAATATACTACCAACTCAAGGACGAAGGTAGTGGCTAGATTATAAGATAATATCGTCTCATAAATGACAGTAAACTACCAACTCATGGACGAAGGTAAAGACAATAAGACGATACCGACTCATAGATAACAGTATACTACCAAATCATGGATGAAGGTATCAGCTGGATTTGAATTGATAATAAGTTTCCCATAACTTTCAGTCTTCCACCCGAAACGGGGCTCAGCTTCTTCTTTGACCAAGTTTTCCACCTGGAAAGGGTGATAAACCTCCCATGATTTCCGGTCTTCAACAACGAACAACTCTCAGTTTCTTATTTAACCAAGTCTTCCATCTAGAAAGGGTGGCAAACCTCCCATGACTTCCGGTCTTTAACCAGGAACGGGTCTCAGCTTTTTCTTTAACCAAGTATTCCACTTGGAAAGGGTAATAAACCTCCTATGACTTCCAGTCTTTAACTAGGAACGGCTCTCAGTTTCTTATTTAACCAAGTCTTTCACTTGGAAAGGGTAATAAAACTCCCATGACTTTCGGTCTTTAACTAGGAACGGCTCTCAGTTTCTTCTTTAACCAAGTCTTCCTCTTGGAAAGCGTAACATACAAGCTTTCTTCATCTTCTGGATTTCAACTCGAAGTGGTCTTAACTTGCAGAAGATGGACTTTGATTGGGGATCACAACAGGCTTCTCAAATAAAGAGATAGCCACTTGTTAGAGAAGCAATCTGTTGTCTTTGATATGTTGAATTACAACAAGCTTCTATGTCGGAGATTATTTGAAGAGACAACCACTCGCTGTGGAAATTAGAATTGATATGCCTGGAACAAACAAGCTTCTCAAATATAGAGATTGCCACTTGTTGTTGAGATAAAAATTGATCTTCCGAGAACAAACAAGCTTCTAAAATAAAGAGAGTGCCACTTGTTGTTTAAATAAATCTCAGGAAGATTACTGGAGCAGTAACCGCTGAGGACGATATTGTCATCATTTAACAAGTTCTTCTTCTGAGGAAAAAAGGTTCAAAAGATGCAAAGCATGGGTTTCTGTCATCTATGATTCCATCTTGGGGATATTCAAAAGCAACACTGCAGAGGAACCAAAGTTCATTCCAGGAAAAAACTAGAGAGAAACGGTCAAATAAGACTCTACCCGATGAGGAATGAACTCGAACTAAGGATTTGTTCCCTCTATACTAAATGATTCGGGAAGGAAAATTGAAAAATAAACCTTCCATGAGGCACAAACTTATTGGGAAAGCATATGACAGACTCACTGGAGAAATACACGAACAAGAGCAAGGATATGCCAATGAATATGAATTAGTATTCAGCTATGTATGATGATGAGTTATGAATGCAACATGCATGTAATTTCATGCTTATGCAGACAAAACGGGATACTCGACAAACCAGGAGAAACGAAACCACAATTGGGTACTTGACCAATTCTCTACCATATTGAGTCTATGTAAAAGAGCTTGTCTTCTGCTAGGGAAGCAACACCTTCCAAAATAAATGGAAGTCTTGATGGGGATAAAATATCCGTTGAGGAACCTAAATCAATAATCCTTCTCAAATTGGCAAATTTCTGATGAGGTAGAATTCTGCTGGCGCAACAACATTGCAATAACAAATACTGCTTGGGGAAGTACCATCTACTAGTAACAAGTCTGGTAACAATTCCGTTGGGAACCTGAAACTAAATTATTTGTCAATCATCAATTTTTGTTGGAGATAGCACTCTTACAGTTTTGATGCAAGAAGCAACCAAAATGGTCAATTCAACACCAATAATTCTGGGGGGAAATCCTTATCTATCAATAAATCTGCAAATAACTCTGTTGGAGAGAGAAAATTCATTGAACCCAGGATATGCACTAGATAATATCATGAAATACTAAAATGGGGAAGTTGAGCTTCGCACTTCGAGGCTTGATCAATCTTGAAAAATTGCTGACGCTTAGTTTGTTCAAAAGTCAAAGGAAAACATTTTTTAATTTCAAAACATGTTTGCTATCAACACTTTGTTTCAAAAATTATTATAAAAAATAAATGGCATTTTGCACAGAAACAAGTATAAGAACTAAAATTGATTGGAAAAAATTAAGATTTTATTGATAAAATGGTAGCCCACAAAAGACGTGACTCCATGGATCATTACAAAGTTTAGAAAATGGTAAATGGAAAGGCTACATTGAAAAACAATGACCCTATTCTCTCTAACAACTTCGAATTCATGTAGTTCAGCTTCCGTTAAGAGAGATTGGACTAAAACTTCCAAATGATAATGACGCTGCTTTGAGTGATCAAGCCTTGCTTGACGCAGTTACTTGCCATGAAATCCCTAACTTTTTCCTAGATTTCCCTTTCATGTTTTCAATCTGCCGAGATGAATTATTTCAGTTTAGGTCTCTAATTTTTTCGTGGACTGCACTTTCGGGTTTTAATCCACTAAGATGCTCATTTTTGCCTAAGCCGCCCTTTTGGGTTTTCAACTTAGCGAGATGTTCTTTTGATTTTTTAGGCGAAGTATTTCTTATTTGCATCGACGTTCAAGGGACATGGGAGCTCCTCACGATCCATAGTTGTAAGAATTAATACACCGCTAGAGAAGGCTTTCTTAACAACATATAGGCCTTCATAATTAAGAGTCCACTTTCCACGAGAATCATTGTGGTTAGGCAAGATCTTTTTGAGCACGAGGTCGCCTTCTATGAATTCACGAGGACATACCGTCTTATCAAATGCATTCTTCATTCTCTTATGATACTATTGACCATACCATAGGGTTGTCGTTCTCTTTTCTTCAATCAAGTTCAGCTGATCATATCTGTTCTAAAACCATTCAGCTTTTGTCAACTTGGCTTCCATCAAGACTCACATTGATGAGATCTCAACTTCCATGGGGAGCACTGCTTCCATGCCATAGATTAGAGAGAAAGAGGTTTCCCCTGTTGCAGTGCGGATAGATGTCTGATATCCATGCAAAGAAAAAGAAAGCATTTCATGCCAATCCTTGTAGGTTACAACCATCTTCTGCAGGATTCTCTTGATATTCTTATTTGCCGCTTCAACGGCCCCTTTCATCTTGGGTCTATAAGGTGAAGAATTATGATGTTTAATCTTGAAATTTTCACATAGCTCTTTCATCATATTGTTATTCAGATTTGAACCATTATCAGTAATGATCTTACTTGGAATGTCGTACTGGTAGATGATTTGATTCTTGATAAACTAGACTACCACCTATTTAGTCACATTATCATATGATACCGCTTCGAACCATTTGGTGAAGTAATCAATAACTACCAGAATGAAGTGATGTCCGTTTGAAGCTATAGGCTCAATCATGTCAATTATGTCAATTCCCCACATAGAGAAAGGCCACGGAGATGATATAACATTGAGTAGAGTTGGAGGCACATGCACTTTATCCGCATAAATCTGACACTTGTGACATTTCTTTACAAATTGACAATAATTATACTCAATCGTCAGCCAATAATAACCAGCTCGAAGCATCTTCTTAGCCATAGAATACCCATTGACGTGGGTACCAAAGGACCCTTCATGAACTTCTTGCATTAACATGTTTGCCTCGTGTCTATCCACGCATTTGAGCAAGACCATGTCATAATTTATTTTATATATCACATATCCATTGAGAAATAAGTTGTAAGCCAACCTTATTAAAGTCTTTTTATCTTTATCGGATGCCCCAATTGGGTACTCTCGACTTTGGAGGAAACACTTGATATCAAAGTACCACAGTTCACCGTCTTTTTTTTGCTTCTGCCATAAACACATGAGCAGGTCTGTCCAGACGTCTGATTATGATTTGAGGTTCCTCATTGTGGAAATTCACCCAATACATAGAGGACAAGGTAGCCAAAGCATCATCCATTCGATTTTCCTCTCGAGGGATATGATGAAACTTAACTTTATTCAAAAAAAAGTTAACAACCACCTGGCATAATATTTGTGTGGAATCAAGTCAGCATGACGAGTCTCCCATTCACCTTTGATCTGATTGATAACCAATGCGGAATACCCAAACACATTAATATTCTTAATTTTGAGATTAATGGCATCTTCGAGGCCAAGGACACATGCTTCATACTCTGCCATATTATTTGTACAATCAAAATAAATCTTTGCAATAAAAGGGATATGGGAACCAGGAGGAGTGATTATAATTGCTCCAACTCCATGACCATATGCATTAGAGGCACCATCAAACACCAAACCCCAATAGGACCCCAGCTCTAGCCCTTCTTCAGGCCCTGGTTCATCACAATCTTTAGCTCTGATGCACATAACATCTTCATCAGGAAAGTCAAAATGGATAGGCTCATATTCTTCAATCGATTGATGAGTCAAATGATCTACCAACACACTTTCTTTAATAGCTTTCTGAGTACAATATTCAATATCATATTCAGGCAACAACATCTGCCAACAGGTAACACTTCCTGTTAATGCAGGCTTTTCAAAAATATTCTTGATAGGATCCATTTTGGATATCAACCAAGTAGTATGATTCAATATATACTGTCGGAGATGTTGGGCAGCTCATGCCAAAACACAACAAGTTTTCTCAAGCAAAGAATATCGGGATTCATTATTTGTGAACTTCTTACTCAAGTAAGAAATAATATGCTCTTCTCTACCTGTCTCATTCTGTTGTATGAGGACACAACCCATCGAGCCATCCAAGACTGTCAAATACATAATCAGAGGCTTTCGTTCCACATGTGGGATCAAAATAGGAGGTTCAAGAAAATAATCTTTGATACTATCAAAAGCTCTTTGACAATCTTCATTCCACATAAAACTCTGATCTTTAAAAAGAAATTTGAATATTGGGTCACACGTGGAAGTCATGAGAGAAATGAACAGGGATATATAATTCAGACGTCAGAGAAATCCTCTGACTTGTTTTTCTATTTTAGGTGCATGCATATCTCGAGTAGCCCTGACTTTATCAGGATCCACTTCTATAGCTTTTCGGCTGACAATGAAACCTAAAATATTTCTGGAACAGACACCGAAAGTGCATTTGTTTGGATTCAAATGGAGTCTGTACTTTCTCAAACGCTGAAACAACTTCAACAGATATTCCATATGACCCTCTTCAGTCTTGGACTAAGAAATCATATCATCAACATAGACTTTGATTTTATTGTGCATCATATCATGGAATATGGTAGTCATATCCCTCTGGTATGTAGCACCGGTTTTTTTAGGCCAAAGGACATCATTATGTAGCAGAATGTTCCCCATGGGGTGATGAACGTTGCTTTTTCCATGTCCTCGGATGCCATTTTAATTTCATTATATCTGGAAAAGCCATCCATAAAGGAGAAAATATTTAATTTTGCTATGTTGTCTACCAACATATCAATATGTGGCAGAGGAAAATCATCTTTTGGACTTGCTTTATTCAGATCTCGATAATCAACACACATTCAGACTTTTCTGTCTTTCTTTAGAACTGACACAATATTGGCCACCCATTGAGGATAAACAAATGTGACAAGAAAACCGACATCAATTTGTTTCTGCACCTCTTCTCTAATCTTGACAGCCATATCAGGATGAGTTATTCTCAACCTTTTTCTTTACTGGCAGTCATTCTGGCTTAAGTGGCAATTGATGCTTAACAATATTAGTATCCAAACCTGTCATATCTTGATAAGACCAAGAAAACACATTAACATACTCTTTTAGAAGCTCTCTCAACCTTCTCTTAACCTCTTCACCAAGAAATCCCCCAATTTTGACCTCTTTCTTATTCTCTTCAGAATCTAAGTTGATCAATTCGACAGGCTCTTTGTATGACTGAATAGTCTTCTTCTCGTGCTCAAATATAGGGAATTTAAAGTTGGGAGAGGTCATAAAGTCATTTTTTTAATGGGTTTTTTGTTCATTAATCTACACATGATTTATACTTTGATTCATAAAACAAATAAATGCAAAGGAATGCAATAACTGGAATTGTTTTTAAAAGATTTTTTAGTTACCATTTTCCAGAAAAATGCAGAAAATAAAAAACACATATGGGATAACAAAATGCCTTTTATTAATGATCTTAAAATTTGAAACAAAGGTGCCCTAACAAAGTCAATTTCACCTTGGGCAGAGTGAAATGAATTATTTGAAAATATAAAAAAAATTACTTTGAATAATGAACGACACAAGGAACATCGATAGTAGTCCAATTTTGGCTAGTCCCTCTACGTGTCACAAAGCAAAGCCATTCAGGATATGATGCACCTTCACTGATAGCAGAAACACTTCTTGAATGTGCTTCAATTCTCTTCTAGTCATACCAGGTGAAAACCCAAAACCAATTATATTCTATTTTCAACAAGCTTAAAAATCTGGCCCCAACCATCTGATTGACCTCTCTCCACAATTTGTTGTGCATCTTTCAATGAAGCCATGGATAACCCACTCTTCTAGAAAACATTGATAATATCAAGTGCTTGGAACTGAGTTCCAATAGCTTTATCATCTGCATCTGTGTATTAGAAAGAGGAAAGGTGGCTAACCAGCAAGGCTTTTTCACCACAAACAATCACAAGCTTACCATTCTTCACAAACTTGAGCTTATGATGTATATTAGACGTTACTGCCCCAACGTCGTGTATCTATGGTCTTTCTAATAAACAAATGTAAGCAAGGGTAAATATCCATCACATGAAAAGTGATTTGGAAAACATGAAGACCAATCATCATCGGAAGATCAACTTCACCAATAATTGTTCTCTTAGAACCATCAAATGATTTGACCACAATACTATTGTGTCTCATGGGAGTACCTCGGTAAGCCAACTTGGACAAAGTTGCTTTCGACATAACATTGAGCAACAAACCGGTATTAACCAAAACATTAGACAGAGTATCCTCTTGATACCTCACAGATATATGCATAGCATGATTGTGCTTCTTGCCTTCTGGCGGAAATTCTTCATCACTGAAACCCAGAATATTGCAAGCAGTAATATTTTCGACAACACCATCAAATTGATCAACTGTTACGTCGTGGTCCACATAAGCTTGGTCTAGCACCTTCATCAAAGATCTTCGATGAGCTTCAGAACTCAACAACAAAGACAACACTAATATTTTGAAGGAGTTTGAAGAAGTTGATCTACCACTTTGTAGTCACTCATTCTGATCAATCTTAACAATTCTTCAGCATCATCACTCTTCTTGGATTCAATAGACGGGCTAACAACCATTGGTCCTGGATTAACAACAACAGAGTCTTTACCGTGCACTTTCTTACTTGTTGTTACAAAATCAACCTTTGGAGAGGTGCTGGAGTGAATAAACGGCCACTTCGAGTCATACCGCTAACATCCACTATATTTTCAACTGGACGAGCTGACTCAACTATCACTTTCTTATCATCTTGCACCACAGTGGCATTATACCTCCAAGGAACAACTTTACTGGATTCATATGGAAATGGCCCAAGCAAACAAATTATCAAGGGATCAACAAGAGTTCCCCTACCCTGACAAGTGATTTCGACAGGCTTTGGAACATTAAATGAGGAACAATAATAGCTACCTCATCATCTCTATGTTTTGCACTAATTTTCAGAATACCACAGTCCATCAAACCATGGATATCTTTCTTCACTAAAACACATCCTTATGGATTCCATTTACACAACTGACAATTCGAATGTACACTCTTGAACAAACCAGCTTGACATAACTTGGCATGCACACCAGCCAATGGAGTCTTCACCATATTGACATCAGAAATCAAATATTCATTCGAACCAACATCTACCATATTGACAGAGGGTCTACCATGCTCTGGTAGAGGATTAGCTTGTACATTCGATCCGACTTCTCAAAACTTCAACAAACCATTCTTAACAAGTCTATGAACTTCAGATTTCAAAGAAAAATAATTCTCAAGATCGTTCCTAGGTGTTCCCTAATGAAAGGAACAATGAATTTTTGGCTTATACCACCAAGGAAGTAGATTTGGAACAGATGAAGGGTCTCTATTCTAAATCAACCCCTTCTGTAGCAAAAATGTGTACAATTCTATGTAAGTCATAGGAATGGGATCAAACTGAGGCCTCATATGAGCTTTCTGATTACGGTTAGGTTGCTGATTTTGCTATGGCAAATAAGTCTGAGCAGTAGAAATTAGACTAATCACTGGAGTAACTACAACAATGTGAGACCGTTGATAATACTGTTGAGATTGGCTATGATTACCACCACGTCCAGGAATTCTTTGCCTTCCTCCTTGAGAAATGGTATTAGTATCCCCTTCTTTCTTTTTCTGAAAAACTATAGCCATACTTCTTCATTGATGAATTAGATAAATTGGCTTCCTTGGTCAAACGACCCTCTCAGATAGCTTCTTCCAATCTAACTCCCATACCCACCATTTCAGTGAAGTCACTTGGAGCGCTAACAACCATCCTCTCATAATAAAACAGTCTCAGATCCTTGAGAAACATCTTCATCATCTCTTTCTCTTCCATTATATGAGTATATTAAATAGTAACCTCACACCACCTCCAAGCATACTCTTTGAACGACTCTTTGTCCTTCTGTGACATAGCACGCAACTGGTTACTGTCAGAGCCATATCTAAATTGTACTTGTATTGACATATAAAAACTTCTACAAGATCATTGAATGAGTTGATGTGAGCACTATCCAATCCCATATACCATTTCAAGGCGACACCAATCAAACGGTCTTGAAAGTAGTGAATCAGCAACTTATCATCGTCAGTATGAGTAGCCATTTTTCGATAGTACATGGTCAAATGATTCTGTGGACAAGAGTTTCCCTTGTACTTTTCAAAGTCAGGCACTTTGAATTTGACAGGGATTTTAACATTGGGAACCAGACACAAATCATAGGCATTTTTACCAAATAAATCCTTACCCTTCATGGCTTTCAACTCTTTCTACATTTCTTGAAACTGATCTTGGAACTCATCCATCCTTTCATACACTTTGGATTCTCGCTCGGAGTAGTGTGAAAAACAGGGTCATCCATTTGTGGCACAACTGGAGGAGCAGTAACCGTCACAGGTTGAACAAGACGAATTTGACTCACCACAGGAGTTTCAGCAGCAATAACATAATTCTCTGGCACAAAATGAGGAGGCATACCCCTAGGAAAGCCAACAGGCATTTGAAATAACAGGCACTTAGGGTTGAGAAGCAGGCAAAGTCTGATTTTGAGAAGCCACTAGAGATTCTAACAAAGCGGTCATCCTGTCCATCCCAGCTCTTAAAGAATCCACCTCTTCATGAAGGTCCTGTTGTTCTTGTTCAATAGTTTCCATCTTCCTTCTAGAATTGGCTCGAGTAAAATGCCGGTGTGTCAGCTTGTCTTCTACAAAGACAAAGGAAGAACGAATAAGACTCCGACAAACATGCAGAAAGCAAGACCAAATGATGCAAATGATGCTTGAAATACATATGCAAATGATAATTTTCAAGGAACTAAAGAATTAAACATATTGCAAACATCATAAAAAACAATATTTTAAGAAAATTGAACTTTATTTCATTAATAAATCTTGAAGGATTATAACATCAATACATGATTACAATAAATTCTTAACAAAAGCATAAACTAAGGCCTAGGAATATAAAATGCCCCAACTGAAGAAGATCCATCTTCATGCTGCAACTTCCTCTTGAGGTTTCTGATCTGAACCTCAAAAGCAGTCTTCATCTTGGCTTTCTCTTTCAGGATCTTGTCGACTACACCCTTCCAAGTGTCAGACCTAGTCTCTTTCTCAATCTTCCTTTTCTTTCCATGTTGCTCAAGCAAATCATCCTTTTGGTGAAGCAGATCATCCTTCTTCTTCAATTGCCTTTGCAAATCTTGGCACTTGTTTTCCCAAGCGTCTCTTTCTTGCTTCATCCGAGCTAATGCAACTTGGAGCCTTTCCATGTCTTCGGCTGGAACAGAAGTAATTGATAGGACTTTGGGAAACATGGGTTCTTCGTGAGGATAAGTCATTTTGACTTGAATAATTGTTGCTTGCACCCTTTGGGTGTAAGGCTCTAAAGCGACACAATCTTTCAACCCTAGCTCATTTCTCCCTTTTCTGCGAATCTTGCGCCAGACATAAACTATCCTTTCCTTCAACCCCTTGTTGTCAACCCCTTCTTGAATGAAGAAAGCTTTCAACAGAACATTATTTGGCCTATCCTTCATAACATACCCAAGATGACGGCGAGCTAGAACTGGATTGTAATTAATACCACCTTTTGTACCAAGAAGAGGCACATTAGAGAGATCACCACAACTGTCGATAATCTTCACATCATCATAAAATCTAGAATACCAATTCATACATGCGTTGGTGAGAAACATAATCCTCTGATACCACCTCAAACACTTATTGTTATCCTTGAACAAACTAGACTGCGGCAAGTGCAAAATAAATCACTTGTACAGTAAAGGAGCACAACATGTGACCATTCCTTCATTCTCCTTCTTCCTAAGATAAATAGAATGGTCGATATTGGCAATCAAAGTTGGAACATGATTGTTAATCATAAAAATGCGAATGGCATTGAAATCCACAAAGTTATCTATGTTAGGGAACCAGACTATGCCATAGATGAGTAGAGCAAGAACAAATTCGAAAGAAACCATACTCCCAACACTGGAAAAAGTAGCAGCTTTTTCCATCAGGAACTTGGCAGGTAAACCAAGAATACCTCCCTTAGTCACAAGATGAACCTCAATATCTCACTTTTTCAAATGCATACACTCTGCAACAACATGAGATTTGGGAATCTCCTCTAGATTGCTGAAAGGTATATGATTTGACATGAGAAAACTGATGAGATACGAATACTCCTTCAAAGTGGACACAAGATGATAATTAAGAAATGTGAAACACCTATACGCTGACTCATAGAACTGGACCAGCGTGTTTAGAACTCCGTCTTCATGATCAGTGTTCAGTACAGATAAAAGTCTTCCATAACAATCTTTGAAATCTAAAGGACAAGCCAACTAGAGATCTTAGCTTTCTCAACTCTGCCAATTCAGGACGCTTGAATTAGAACTGGTGAGTGTTTCTCCTTCCAGAATCCATACTCAGGTTACCTATAATGTTTGCGAATAGAGTTTCTAAGTTCCTTGGCAACCAGATGAAAAATGATGCTCATGAATGCATGAGTGCAACAATCACAAACATGGGGGTTCAAAGGTCCGACGTCACAGGCATGAAGCCAGGTGGATAGGGTAACGACCATCCCACATGGTATGTTCTATTGGATTGGGTATCACGATCAATAACCAAGTTCTAAAACGTTCCCAAAGTCATAACTCCATCTTTCGGATATTACCGGTCTAACGACTTTCTCATAGACCAATAATATTTTCAAGAGAACCTCGTCTGAGTGCATTGTCGTGTATCAACCATTCCAAGTCTACACTGGGAAGGTCATCACACTACGTATTAAAGGCCAAAATGGGTTAAACCAGGTTCTAAAGGTCTCTCAGAATAATGGACTCCTAGGTTATAAAAAGTAACACCGTTACGACTACTCGCATGACATTAGTAATTCCAAAGGGGTCTGAACTGAGCGTGGTTCTCATGTCAACTTAATAAGGCCTTTCGCCATATAGGTCTCCATGATTATACCACCATCCTAACTTAACTGCACCTAGTCCAGATAGAGGACCATCCTCACCACACAGAGATCACCAACCACCCAAAAACATAAACAACAAATAACAAGCAATAGTAAAGAAATAGATAAACAATCTAGGCTTAAACTACTTGGGATCTTTTCCCCAACAGAGTCGCCAACTGTCACAACATGAAAATTTTAAGATTAAGATATTGATTAACATGATTTAGTAAAGTAAGAGTCATCACTGAACTTTGTTGTTTCTAAGGGGAATGGGAAAAGATCGAAGAAAACCCACAAAAATCTAAAAAAGCTAAAAAAGAGATCTGGATACTAGGTTTGGTTATGCAAGGGGAAGGTATTAGCACCCCACACATCCGTTGTACTCAACGGGAACTACTTGCTTATCTGTTGTGAAAAAAAAGTTATTGTTGTTTGTTGATTAATTTTAAGTGAAAAGATATTTGGCATATTCAAGTGGAAAACTTCACTTACTACTCTTAAGTATGAGGAAATGGGCATTTGTGTCATCTTGATGTGGAGACCTTTACTTGGAATTCATCAACAAGTACATCTCAACATTCAAGTGGAAAATGTCATTCATTTCTCAACATCTTGTAAAAGTATAGTAGTTTGCATCACTGCAAGAATCAAATCAATATATAATCTTTTTGAAAATAGGATCTTAAAGGAAAAGATGCACAAAGGCACAAAAAGCGTTTAATGATGTTAGTGTTTTTTAGAATTTTGAAAAGAGTTTGAATATGCTTAAGTGTCTTAGCATTTATTGAGAAAAATATTTTCTGGATCACTTGACAAAGTCAAGGTTTATTAAGAAAGAGGTGAAGTTTAAAAACAAGAAGAGTTTGAAATAGGAAGAAGATTTTGAAAATTTAAGAATGGGAAGAGATGAAGAGACTATCCTAAAGCATAAAATAAATGGTATCATTTTCAGGTAGCCCAAGAGAAATCCTCTGTGTGTGAAATTGAACTAACCAGGATAAGCAAGCATTTGGCAAGAGTCAAAACAAACATTCTATTCTCTTTAGATTTAAGCCATAAGATAAGCAACTGAGCATATGAACACAAAAGGATCCAGACAAATAAAGTCATAGAGAGGAACTCAAGGTCTCAGGCAAGTACAGAGTATCATATGAACTTAAGGTATCAGGCAGATGCAAGGTTTTAGATAAACTTCCAATTTTCATATAAGAATACTCCAAGCATAGGAAACCCTAATTCTAGTCCATAGGTCTAAAACTTCTCAATGCACAGGATAGTAACCATAGTCCAAGATTATTTTTTTTAGGGTTTTTGATCATTTTATATGTTTTTGTATTTTTTTTAACAAGATGAAGAAATAAAGATCAAAGAAGTAAGAAAAAGACATGAAATAAATGCGAAAATGATAAAGAGCGGTAAGTAAATAGCGAAAATTAAATGACAAGAAGTAAATTTTGGAAATATAAAGGCTAGAAGATAAATGTTAGATGTTAGTAGTTAATTGTTAATGGTTAACGATCGAATGATCAATTTCTCGAATCGGGACTAATTTAGCCCTATGTTAAGCAATTGTAAGTTGACTTATGTAGAAGCCACACCTATCTGAGGCCGTTCAATAATAATGTATGTGCTAAACATGTTAGAGAAATGAAAAAGTCATTCTTCTAAAACATGTAACACAATGGTTTTAAACAAAAAGGAAAAAGAAGGGAAGAAGAGAGTTGAGAATTGATCAAGCACAACGACAAATGGATTGGATCATTACTTTAATCAACACTCTTCATGATAGTTTGAGATAAACCTATCATCAATCCAAGTACCAAACATGATCAAATAATCATTTAATGGTAGATTTGAAATGAAGAAAGTTCATCAAGCCTCAATCAAAGGCTAACCAATCAAGATGAAACATCAATCAACCAAAATTGACCAAATCAACCATAAGTCAGAAGCAAAATCAAATAAAAATAAACAAAATAAGAATTAAAATGTTTTTAAATGGCTTAAAATTGAAATAAAAGATAAAATACCAAATAGGTATCAAATCATCAAATAAATGTCCCAAAAAATTTGCGAAAATCACAAATCCTATAAGTATCATGACCTCAAAAGTTAAACTAAAAAAAGTTTCAAAATGATGGAGAATTAATTGTTTAAAGTTAATTAATAAAGAAAATAAAGAGAAAATAGAAAAAAAAATACTAAAAATCATTTTAAAAATTTGAAAAAAAAACATATGTGGTAGAAAATATTTTTAGTGATTTATGAAAAAAAACTGGAGTCAAAAAGGTCAAAGGAGATTTTTAAAACTAATTTTGAAAGAAAATGAAATAAATAAAAAATGCAACAGATAGGAAGGGGTGGCGTAACCTGATTGGTCAGAAAATTTGAATTTCTCACCCAGTGCATGCACACCTTCATCTTCAACCTCCGCCATTTTGATTTTGCAGATTCATGAATTCAGAGATTTATACTCTCAAACCACATGGTTTAGCTTCGTCTCATGTCATGATTCATGTATCTCTTCATTAGAGTAATTTATCTGCTATGAAAAGAGATAATTTGCAGAAATACGCAGAAAATCTAGCTTAATCAAAGTAAAATTAAATGACATATGCGTAATGTAAATTCTAGTTAGGTAAGAGCTTTCACTTAGAAGATCAAGACAAAGAGCGTGGTAACTTGTTTGAAGTGTAATTTTACTCGTATCTACCTTATCCAAATCGAAGCTTAAGGTTGAAGATGATGAAATTGGGTTGAGAGATGCAATAGGTTTTAAACTTCTGTAATGCTTCGAATAGCTTTAGATGATGTCGATGCAGGTTTCTGGGCAGAGAATTGGTGTTTAAAAGAGCTTAAAATGAAAAGAGAACTTTTGGTTTTTTGATGGTTTCGGGCTTAAGAGAGGAATTCAAGCTTGCCAATGAAAGCAAAAACTTCCTCTATTTATAGGAAATTAAAAGAGAACCTTACACATGTGAAATGCAGGCGAATTCGTCTGAATTCGGATTAGAATTTTCACTTTTCGAATACGTGTGAATTGAGGCGTAGAATCTGTGATTTGTTGAGCAATTCAGGTCATTTTATGTTGTACCAAATGCGTTCATCATAACAAACATGTTTTAACATGTGAAAAGTGGTCCCATGTGAATTTTAGCTAATTTCCAATTATAGGTCATTCGTGCAAAGCAGAGTTTAAGGCACAATATTCAAGCTTAGGCCAAACGATTTTTACTTATGCGTTTTGAAATGTTTCTCGTGCGTTTTATTCCTTTCATGATGTAGAAAACAATGCATAAATAAATAAGTTAAAAGGATGCTTGATGTGACAATGGAAAGCTTGCACAGTTGAGGGATTATAACTGAAAATTAGGTTGGGCAATAGGTCAAACATGTCATGACCTACTTTTGTGCACAAAACGAAACTTGAGAAACTTTAAACTTTGAGGGACTTAGAGCTTGAATTGATGTTTTACTTTTGAAATAACGCTTTAGAGGACATTAAACATCACATTTGGCTCAAAGAAGCGCCCATAAAAGTTGAAAATTGAGAGAGTTATGATATTTAGGCCAAAGGCATGCCAAACTTGTTTTTTAAATCAAAACACCTTGCACCAACTTGAATCTTTTAACTCTTCATTGCATAAAAAGGCTCAACAATGACCATTTAAACATAAAAAGGTTGAATTTTGATTGGCCCTTGATGAATTTTGAAGATTTCTTGAGAAACTTAAGTGAAAAAGGGCATGGAAATACACATATGAACCATACTTGAACCAACTTTGAATTTCAAGCACCAAACTTAAACTTCTCTTGAACAAATAAAATTAAATGAAGCTTATCATGAATATGGCCTAGAAATTGTAGGCCATCACTTGAAGAATAAGCTTGTGAGAACCATTGGTTGACCACCTTTTTCCTTGAGGAAGCAAAACCCTAATTGAGCAAACACATTTGATCTTCTTGATTCAAATCCCTACCTTGCAAAACAAGAAAAGGAAACAAATCATATTTCTGTATTTTAAATATGGTTAGTGAACATAAACAAATAAAAGCAAAAAGAAACAAAATCATTGCTTGGTGACTTCCTACACAAGGGCAAAACTGTAGAGATTAGATCTAGGAAAATCCATGTTTGTGATTGCAATGAGATACAACTAATATGAAAGGTGGATTCTTAGGGGTAAAAATTAAGATATGACAGATTCCCCTATTTAAGTTTCTTCTATCTGAAGATATGAAAATTAGAAATCTTTATATTGACGGGATCGAAGAGAATTAAATACAAAAGACCCAATTTTTAGCCCTAAGATACCGTACAATGTTAATGATATGAATGAATGCCAGAAACAGACTCTGCGACGAAACACCATTGTTACACCCTCTTTTTCACCCTAACCTTTTACCTCCACATCATTACCATTTGCACCTAGCATAGATCTTAGATAGGGAATCAAGGAAACTCATCCAACAATCAAGAGAAGACCTTCATCGCAAAAGCTCAAGTACAACTTTATGGAAATCTCAAGTCACAAGATATCCATCACCATCAAGGCATGTCACCCAACCACTTGAACCAAGAACACAAGCATTGATTATCCACCTTCTATCTCATGGATAACTATCAAGGGTTTTGATTCAAAAGGAGATTTGTGGCTAATTTCTGTGGGCAAGACATGATTCTAAAGCTCAACACACACTATAAGGGCCCTCTACATGGATTATGTGTCATCACAAGCTATCACAAGAGCCTCAGCCAGTGGAAATGGTCTTAGGGTCTCATTTGGTCAATAAAAGTCAACTGTGATTCAATTAGGTCAAAATCTTGGTTTTTAAGGTCAATCAAGGGCATGATAGTTGTTTTCAACTGATTTCATGAGTTTAGAACAAGAAGAATCAAGGAGAAACATAAAATCAAGAGTTTGACTAAATTAGGGTTTTGATAGAAAATTTTCTAAGTGAAGAAAACCCTATTTCTAGTCATCTTGCAACTTCCATAACTTTCTTATTTTTGATCCAATGAAGGAAAACGTGATATTGAATTAAAGGGGACATCATGAACTACAAGTTTGTGGAAGGAAGCATGTCCAAAAGATTCATGGTTTAGGAGATATGATGAGTCAAAGTTGGGAAAAATGAGATTGTGACATTTCTACACTTAGAAATTTTTCTAAGTATAGAAAATCAGTTTGAGGTACCTACTTTCAAGCCCATTTTTCATGATGATGTGAGTTTCACTTGAATTTTTATACGACATGAAAGTCGTAGAACATCCTCTAAGATTTCTTTTTTAGTACTAGATCATCTCCATTGGATGTGTAGAGGTCAAGTTATGAAGCTCCCAAATTAGGGTTTCAAAGATGTCAAAATTAGCAAGTGTTTAGACAGATTTGTCAACCAAACTTCCAAGAAATTTTTCAATAAGTTCTTGACTTCAACTGGATTTTCTCATAACATGAAAGTTGAAGAAAATTCTTCAAGATTTCCATTCATTACAAGAACTCTCTCATTGGATAAAAACTCATCAAGTTATGTGCCTTCAAATTCAAGATGTCAAAGTTGCCAAAAGTTGCATAACTTAGAATTTTTCTAAGTTATTTTGGGACAGTTTTGAGGACATGCTTTCAACCTGAATTTTCTCATCCTTCCAAGCTTCATTCCAAAGTTCTTTAAACATCAAATTTGCTTACCATGCTCTCAACTTTCTCTCAAGCCAAAGATCACATGGATTGGACCATTATTCATGAAGTTATGTTGGTCCAAAGTCAACCATATTGACATGATTCTCATACATGATGCTTCATAATTTTGGGCACAAATATGAATCTGCCTTTGCAGCAAGCCTTGGGCCTCAAACTCATGCGCACACCCCACTCCTTTGTTTTCCAAAACACTACCTAAACAAGCCAAACACACTCATGTACCATTGGTATCATTTTGAACCATTCTTGCCAAAAGTGGAAACATACAAAGTTGCACACCAATTTACCTCATGATGTACCTTTCATCCACCCTCATTCTGATCCTCCTTTTGCTCAAAAACACAATCACAATACACCACACATATGTACAACCGAGCCACCCTTATTCCCACTCTTCACTTTCCAAATTTCACCAGATCCTTACCACAAGCTTTTAACCACTGTAATTTAGATTTTACCACATCTTGGCCTCATATTTAAGCTAAAGTGAAACCATAAAGGGGGGCATTTCTCATTTCTGCATCCAGAACCAAAAACGAATCACTTTTCTCACTCAAAAGTTCAGTTCTTAAAAATCTCCCTCCCTTGAAGTTTCTAGTCTCTTTTGGCCTCCACTAATCATACTCAAGGTCCAAGGAGTTGTTTGGAAAGGGTTAAAGAAGCTGTTGGTGCACGAGTAGAGCTTATAAAAGCTTCAAGTGGGGTCAAAATATCTCAACCTCTTTCTCTCATATTTCACGTGCAAAGATCATGTTTGATGCATTTTTTTATTGTTTGAATTGATGTAAAACAATTCTGGATGAATGTTGTGTGGTTTCGTGGAGTTTCAGTTTATGCCTCATTTTTTTGTTTTCATTTTTCATTGCTTAAGAGTGCTTATAAATGACTTTGGAGGCTGAATTCTTGTTCCTCTTGAAAAATTGAGTGAGATAGTGTCTGGTTTTGTTTGTTTTATTGAAGTTTAAAGCCAACTCCTGTGAGGGTCATCGGAGAAGACGACCAGAGCCCTAGCTCCGACGTCTGAGATGGCTTGATGTTTTGACCTGTTGACTGGTCTAGGTGGCGCCCATATGGCGCTGAGGTGGATGACACTTCATTTAATGAGGTGAACGTGTGGCCTTCTTTTTTTGCTTCTGATTGTGTTTGGACTGGGCTTGGCCCCTTTTGCTATCCACACACCCCAGTTTTGGGCCCATCAGACGCATCAACTTGTTTCCAATTCATCAATATTTTGCTAGCTCACCCCCCTTCACTCATCTTTTCTTTTTATTATTTTATTTTCTCCCATTTTCATTTTATTTTATTTTAAATACTTCCACCTATTTAAAAAATATTTTTTGATTACTTTTACATGCTATTTAATTTTTCATAATTTTTATTTTTATTTTTATTTTATTTTATTATTTTATATTAAATTATTGGTGTAAGGTGTCTTCTTGACCTAGTTTTAATATGATGCATTGGTTAGGGTCTTTCCTTTTTTATTCTTGGGCTGACTTTTTGGAATGTTTTGGCACACATTATGAGGTCGATTTAAATGTGCTTTCTGGCCTTGGGTGGTATTGTTTGGCATAGTTTTCACTTGTTTGTTTATGACCCTCGAAATATGCTCGATTGTTGAACGTGTTTGGACTTGTTAATTTTATTTGATGATGCACTTGTGCAATTACTTTGAGGATCCTTTCCTCCTATGTTCTTAGGTGTCTTAGCATGGGGTAGAGCCTTGTGTCCATAGTGTTTGATTGTTTAGGTTCTTTGAATTGGTTTGTCTTTGTGATGTTGCTTAGGGTTGAAGCATGCTTACTTTTAACCTAGTTCTTGAACCATTGTTCTTCCATGATTTCATTTGATGCTTGGTGATCTTAATTGATATGAGAGGCTATGTTTAAGCTTATGATTTCCTTTGACTCATTGTGTATAGCTTGTATTTTGAACTATTATGTTTTCATGTGGATGTTTGAATCCTTTTGAGTTTGATATGAATGATGCATGCCTAGTTATGTTTTCATGTTTTGAGGGTGATCCCTATTGAGATTCTTTGATGTCTTGGTGCTAAATAAACTTTGAAATGCTTGTGTTTACTTCTGACCTCTCATGTTCACATGTTCTAATTGCATAAACTTGTCTATTGTTGCTTTGATTCTATGAGATGATTGGTTGCATATGTCTAATCCTTACTTTGATTCATGATGAATGTCCTTGTGTCTTTTCCCTCACCTTTGATATATGTTAATCATGACATGATATAGGTTCTGACCTCAATTGACTTTCATCTTGATTGATCCACATTGCTTTGGTCTGTTCATTCATGAATGTATGGTTAATTTCCTAAGGCATATGTGTTTGTGCCTTAACTCTTTGGCTTAGCTTAGTTACTTGAGTTGTGTTGTATGACTTCTTTGAGCTTGCTTGGATGATTTGAATGTGTATGGTTATTAATTTGTATGTCTCTTATTGTCTTTGATTCAAGTTTGAAGCATGTTTTATCTTACATACTTGTTTATTTCATCCTAATTGACTTAATTGTGTCTCTTGCTTTGGTTGCCTGAAATGATTTCTTGATGACTTGTTTCATTCATTATTACTCATACCCCTTTCACATTTCACTTATCATCTCCCCCTTGGTGGGTATTATGTTTTCGTCTCCCCATTACAGTGTAATAGTCTAGTTCTTTTAACTTCTTGCCTGTGCTTGCTTGCTGTTTAAGAAAGATAAAATGAACTTAGGAATAAAACACCTTTTCAATAAAAAGAACAAATGAGGCTTGATCTAATGTCAAGTCATTTTCAAAACCTAGTAACTTGGTTTACACCTTAGGGTTTCTCTCATCTCTTTCTCTTTTCTTATATTTTCCATTAACCACACACTAACCCTGTATGTATTCCACCTTTGTAAGTCGATTGCTTCGTGCGTCGCCATCAACCTACCTTAATCTATTCACCACCCTTTCTTTTCAAACCTTTTCTCTATTTCTTTTGTCTCTTTGAGTCGAAGAACCTTGGTCTTGTACCAAGTGCATTTTTAAACACTTTTCTTAATAAACTTGGATGGTTGTGGAGTGGTTAGGCGAAGGCCTTGTCCTATCCCGAGTGCTTGGCATTATCTTTAGGGTTCACTGTCGTATATTACTTACCATTCAAAATCAAAACATCTTTAACAAGAGAATAAGTTTCTCTTTGTATTAAACTAAAGAGAGGGGATTGGGTGAAGACTTCTTCCTCTCCGATTATTAGGATACTCGCTTTAGAGTGTGTGGTCTCGATACTCGTCTTTCAATATGAAGACGTGACTATTCGCCACACCATTTTCACAATAAATATTTTGATAAAGAATTGGGTACTACCCGCCAGGGGTTACTATCTGAGGAATTATTTCACCCTTAAAAGTAACTTTCACAAATCAAATGTGACATCTTGCCTTGATGGCGAAAACTAATCTTTTCAAAAAAGGCATGTTACGCCTGTTCTATCACAAACAGGTAATGCCTAAGACTCCACAAGCGAGCTGCAATACACCTAATTTCTAGAATGCGAACGTTGACACCTTCTATAAAACACCAACAAACTGTAGTCTGAACTACGAACGCTCTGACTCTTTACTTCTTTTAAGTGAAGATACGTAGGCACAAGGGCCCCAATCCTTGGTGAGCACCCTTCCATCTTTTTATCCACAGTCCCCCGAACTATGTTGACTCTGACTTTCTCATACCTATTGAGAATACATAGGCATAGGACCGCAAGGTCCTACCGACTCTCCTCCCCCTTTCCACCTTCTCTTTTCTCTATATTTTTGTTTCATACTCTTCTATCTCCCTTTAGAACACTATTTAGAAAGTAACATCCTTAGCAAAGATCCTCACACATAGCCAAACAGATGGTTCCGATCGAGTACGGTGGATGTGAGACCGGCTTCCGAACCCTTTCTCTTGGTTGCGAGACCATCTTATCCATTTTTATCTTAGGGTTTTCTCGATGTTTTCCCTTCCTTTTTTGGGATAAATAAAGTTCGACGGCGACTCTTATGTTCTTCCACTTTCGCCTCTCTGTCGTTGCATTTTTCAAGTAGCGACAACCACACATAAAAAACTCTACCAGAGATAATGCTGGAGAAAAGCTTTACAGGAGTCCACTAGATAGTCACAACTCACTGGGGAGTGGAGATAAACTACAAAAACACATGTTGGGGAAAACCCAAAGCACTGCTAGACATGAAAAGCGATAATGGAACCTCTACTGGGGGAACATCCAACAAGGAAAACACTAAAATTACTAGCGAAACACCTGAGTAATTAGTTGAACGAGGCGTTAATACCAACTCATAGATGAAGGCAGTAAACAGGATAATACCGACTCATAGACGACAGTAAATTACCAACTAATGGTCGAAGGTAGAGAACAAAAGAATAAGATGATACCGACTCATGGATGACGATAGACTACCAACTCAAGGCCGAAGGTAGAGAACAAAATAATAAGATGATACCGACTTACGGATGATGGTAAACTACCAACTCATGAACGAAGGTAGAAAGTAGAAAGAAAAAAAAGATAAGATAATACCGACTCATAGATGACAATATACTACCAACTCAAGAACGAAGATAGTGGTTGGATTACAAGATAATACTGACTCTTAGATGACAGTAAACTACCAACTCATGGACGAAGGTAGAGACGATAAGACGATACCGAATCATAGATGATAGTATACTAACAACTCATGGACGAAGGTAGAGGCTGGATTTGAATTGATAATAAGCTTCCCATAACTTTTGGTCTTCCACCCGGAACGGGGTTCAGCTTCTTCTTTGACCAAGTTTTCCACCTGGAAAGGTTGATAAACCTCCCATGATTTCCGGTCTTCAACCAGGAACGAGTCTCAGTTTCTTCTTTAACTAAGTCTTCCATCTGGAAAGGGTGGTAAACCTCCCATGACTTTCGGTCTTTAACCAGGAACGGGTCTCAGCTTCTTCTTTAACCAAATCTTCCACTTGGAAAGGGTATTAAACCTCCCATGACTTTCGGTCTTTAACTAGAAACGGGTCTCAGTTTCTTTTTTAACCAAGTCTTCCACTTGGAAAGGGTAATAAACCTCCCATAACTTTTGGTCTTTAATCAGGAACGACTCTCAATTTCTTCTTTAACTAAGTCTTCCTATTGAAAAGGGTAACAGAAAAGCTTTCTTCGTCTTCTGGATTTCAACCTGAAGCAGTCTTAACTTGTTAGATATTTACTTTAATTGGGGATCAAAATAGGCTTCTCAAATAACGATACAACCGCATGTTGGGAAAACAATCTGTTGTCTTTGGTATGTTGAATCACAACAAGCTTTTCTGTTGGAGATTATCTGAAGAGAAAACCACTCGCTGTGGAAATAAGAATTGATATGTCTGGAACAAACAAGTTTCTCAAATAAAGAGATTGAGACTTGTTGAAATAAAAATCAATATGCCAGGAACAAACAAGCTTCTCAAATAAAGAGATTGCCACTTGTTGTTAAATTAAATCTCTGGGAGATTACTTGAGCAATAAATGTTGAGGATGATATCTTCATCATTGAACAAGTTATTCTGCTAAGGAGAAAAGGTTCAAAAAGTGCAAAGCATGCCTTTCTGTCATCTATGATTACATCTTGGGGATATTCAAAAGCAATGCTGCCAGGGGACCAAAGTTCATTCCAAGTACAAACTGGGGAGAAACGGTCAAATAAGACTCTACTCGATGAGGAATGAATTTGAACTGGGGATTTTTTTCCCTCTAGACTATATGAACTTAGGAGTAAAACTGAAAAGAAAAAAAACCTTCCACGAGGCACAAACTCAATGGGAAAGCATATGATAGACTCACTGGGGAAATACACGACCAGGAGCAAGGATATGCAAATGAATATGAATGAGCCTTCAACTATGTATGATCATGACTTATGAACACAACATGCATGTAATGTCATGCTTATGCTGAAAAATGGAATACTCGACAAACCAGGAGAAACGAAACCACAACTGGGTACTCGGAAAATTCTCAACCAGACGGAGTCTATGTAAAAAGAGCTTGTCTTCTACTAGGGAAGCAACACCTTCCAAAATAAATGGAAGTCTCGATGGGGATAAAAGATCTGCTGAGGGAAAACTGAATCAACAATTCTTCTCAAATTGACATCTTTCTGAGGAAGTAACATTTTTTAACAATTTTATATTTTCTGCGTGTGTGCAAAATGGTACAGGTATGCTAGTAAAATAAGAATCAAAACAAATTTATATATAAAAATTATTGATTAAGCCCCTCAGTTAAAGTAAAAAATCGACATCCAAACATAACTTATTATCTAAGTTATTAAATAAAACCGAGAGGTATGTTGCACGCGCTAGTTAGTTCAAAATAAAAATATGTTGTTGGTAGGGACCGAACCATTGAACGTTTGCATTTAAACCTCAACTTTAAAAAAACTGAGGGGTAAAGTTCCCGCTTTTCATGTCACCATTCGTTACCCCGACATTGTAATCGAGGTGAGATCCATTTCACACCCGAAATTACATGTGTTATTTGTAGTAGTGAGACGACTAAGAGTTTTACTAAGAATCTCAGGCCTACTCAGAATGTTAGATAAAGCAACAACAATCACAACAACATACATACTAATTTTGATCACTCAGACAAACAGAGATACGAGGAAGGGAAGCAATCAAAATAACATACCTAATAGTAAAAATGGCATCCCTCTTCATGTGCGTAACAAAACCAACGATGAAGTGAATCAAATAAAAACTGATATCAACATTAATCATCATGAAGAGCAACACAACCATAAAAGAAGGAAAAGGCATACAAAGAATCAGAGTTTCCTCAAAGACAAAGTAGATGGAAGAACCATTTCCAAAAAGTAGAACCAAAGAGTCAACCTGGGAAACATAAATCATTTGATAACCTACCATGACCAAAATTAATAAGGTAGAAAGAATGAGAACAATACTAGTAATAAGCACATTACCGAGAACAAATGCACTCAAATCTGGGACCACGTCATATATAACCATGGTATGCTGGAAACACCTATAAATAGAAAGAAAGATGATATTAATAGAAAAAACAAAGAGAATAAAACTAAGAATGACGGGAAAAGAAAAATTACCACAGAAGAAGCGAATATGGAAGATGAGAAGTTGTATAATATGCACAAAAGCATTAGGAAAAGTATAAAAGATAAAGTGATAAATAGACAATGGATTCTCAATAGTAGGGATCATGATATAAGTAACTACGAAAGTACCTAGTGTAAGGGAGAATGTTCGAGCTCTAAAGATAACCAGTAGCAGAACCAAATCAGCTATCAATATCACTACAATAACTATCAGGAGCAGAATAAGATGCAAAAGAGTAAACTTTACATGAAGGATCAGAATAAAAAGAATGGTACAATTAAAGACCAAAAGAGAAGTTACATAAATAGAAGTCAGAAGCGGCCATTATATGCAAGAATTATGATCCAGTTGGGAACCAACAAAGAAGAGAGCAGAAATTATCATCAAGAGGATACTAAAATGAAGAAGTATCAAAGCAATCATCAACACCCTATGATACTCGACCGAAATGATAAAGCAAATAACTTACAACAAATAGACCACCAAGTGGAGGAGGAAAGTAATTCTAGCATTGAGATAATCAGAAACCAAGCCACAGATGAACAGGAAAAGCTGCATCTAAAACAAAAAAACTATCAACGTGGGAAATAACACAAAAGATAAAAGAAATAACAATCGTGATACTAATCACAAAATGGGTAATGATCTGGATATTAACGTCCCTTACAGCAACAAGATGAATGTTTATGAGAGTCATGTGAGCCATCAAGTGAATGATAAACACAATCCAAAGCGTATGAAGGCCAATTAGCCGAACAAGAACGAAATCAAAGATCAAGCCCATACCCTTAACAAGCATGATGGTATCAGGTGGCAACGAGAGTTATCAGACCAAAAACAAAGCAACAAGAGGAACATCGAAACCTGTAAGGAGAAAATGATTAACATTAATTGTGACGCTAACCTTGCAATTCACAATATTTTAACTTAGGAGCTCTGTTCAAGAATGAAAATATCGAAACAAAGGAAAAAGCTACGTGGACTCAAGAAGGGTACAATGACGCGACGACGATTGAAACTCAAGCTCTAATTAACGTGTTGCTTTGGCATGGGAAAAGAATACTGAAGAAGTTCATATTCAATATGACTGCAAAAACACGGTGGAGAAGATATCAAAAACTATGAAGATGAATCACATGTTTTAGGAAGAGAGCAACGACGTCAATAACAGAAGCCACCTTGGTACCCTAATTAGAGAGGCGCCTGTAAGGCTCATGGGCTTTCGGGTTAGTACGATCCATCATGTTAGAAGAGAGAAGAATAAAGAAATCCACGGTCTAGCTATCAAAGTTAGGGGACTTCTTATCCCACCCTTTGGGTCTCTTAGCCACCGTGCGTGTTTCCTTAAATGTCCCCAGGTTCCGGAGATATATCTCCGGACACACCTTTTTTTTTACTTAACTTTAGATTTTTCCGAAGATACATCTCTGGAATCACCATAAAACACATATTTTATTTGTTTTTGAGTCAAACCCCCAAATTTACAAATAAATTATTTTTGGAGATATAGCTTCGAAAATAATTTATTTGTAAGTTTGAAGGTCTAACTCAAAAACAAATAAAATACGTGTTTTATAGTGATTCCGGAGATGTATCTTCAAAAAAAATACAAAATTGAATTTAAAAAAATGCGTCCGGAGATATATCTTTGAAAATTAAAAGCATTTAAGAAAACGCGCATGGTGGATAAGAGATCTAAGAGGTGAGATAAGAAGCTCTCCCAAAGTTATCCGTAACAAGAACACCTGTTGGATTAACAATCCATGCCCATATGTAAAGAATTGATCATATTGTTATCTGATTAAAAAAAATGTCTTATTTTAACTATGCACAATTATTAAAAAAAAATTTAATATATTAATTTTAATATAAAATTAGTGTGATTTATTAAAATGACCTTAATGATTATAGTTAATAAAATAATTAAATAGAGTGAAAATTAATAAATAAAATAAAGTAGTAAAAAAAATATTGCATGAGACTTTTTCTTTGTTGAGACGGATGAAATAATAGTTTTAAAATCCACCATGACAGATAGTTTTCTAAGTATTGTTTTGTTCCTAGTCTACCTTAAGTTGTAAATCCAACACACACACACACACACATATATATATATATATATATATATATATATATATATATATATATATATATATATATATATATATATATATATATATATATATATATATATATATATATATATATATATATATATATATATATATATATATATATATATATATATATATATATATATATATATATATATATATATATATATATATATATATATATATATATATATATATATATATATATATATATTTATTTTTTTTTGTTATATGCAGAGGCAATTTAAAAAGTTGGAGAAGAAGTAATTTGAAAAATGGAGAACTTAACATTAAATATTATTATTTTAAAACTAAATTTAATTAAAAAGTGATTATTAAAATGTAATATAAATAAAATAATATAAAAATGTAGTATAAATAAAATAATATAAATTGATGGAATCAAAATATATGTTACTTATTTACAATTACTAGCAAGCAAAAATTATATGGTTAGAATTACTTAAAAATCACTTAAATATAAGAATCCACAAAAGCAACCAAAACATTTACTCCTATTAAAGATGCTATTAATTAGATTTATTGTTCATCGATTTTCACAAAAATTAATGCACATCTATTTTTTTTTCTTTCAAATTTATGAAAATGACACCATAATAACCAAACAAACAATAATGATGATTTTGATGACAACATATGGAACCTACAAATTGAGGTCCAAAAAAATATAACATTATTTGGTTCCATTGTCCTCAATGGTTATTATTAAATGTTATTAACTCCTTTCAGCTCAAATATGAGATATTTCTTTTGGTTTCTTATATATATATATATATATATATATATATATATATATATATATATATATATATATATATATATATATATATATATATATATATATATATATATATATATATATATATATATATATATATATATATATATATATATATATATATATATATATATATATATATATATATATATATATATATATATATATATATATATATATATATATATATATATATATATATATATATATATATATATATATATATATATATATATATATATATATATATATATATATATATATATATATATATATATATATATATATATATATATATATATATATATATATATATATATATATATATATATATATATATATATATATATATATATATATATATATATATATATATATATATATATATATATATATATATATATATATATATATATATATATATAAAGTTGCATTTCCAATTTAAATAAGTTTTCAAAAAAATTCGAATCTAAATAAGTGTGGCAATAATTAGATATTATTAATTATTTAATTAGTTTTTTAAAAATATTTATTTATATATGAGATCAATGGGAGTACAATTATTCGAAATTTAAATTTAAATAAAAATTAAAATGCATCTTTAAATTTGAATAATACACTTTAACTATTATTTAGAATTAATAAAATAGTCTCGTTAAACAAACTCAATTGATAGTCTTGCATGGACATAAACTTAAAATTAATAATAACTAATTGTCTTGCAGCCCAACCAACTAGTAGGGAAAGAAAATAGATTTTATTTTTTTTAAACAAAAAAAAAATCATAAAAGAAAAAGAAAATGGAATGGATATAAACTTGACCCAACAACTAGATATCAAGCATAATTGGAAAAATAACCAAGTAAAATAAAACTGATAAAGAATCCAATGCAAAACAAAAAGATACACACAAAACACAATATAACACATAAAATACAAAATAACGAATCCAACATAGAGCCTAAAACCAAATTACCAAAAACTAGGTAAAAATAAGCCTGACATCGTAAAAAAAACAAGAGACGAGTTTGAAGAATCAAATTCTCCTTTTAAGTGAGGGATGGTTTGTTTTAACTTTAATTTTTTTTTTTTAAAATAACTTTTATAAAAATGTTTTTTTCTAAATTATTAACCTTTCTTTTAAATACTTTTTTAATAAATTAAAATACTAATTTTAATATTCTGTAACATATGCATATATTATTAAAAATTTAAGTGATTTTTTTTTATATTTTGATATTAAATAAGTTATATTAAAATGATATTAAAAATAAATAATCAAAATATTTTTTATTTGAACTTTTTTTAATTGTTTATAATTTTTTAAATATAAAATATATTAAATTATAAAAATTACTTTTTAATAAAAAAACTGAAACATACAAACCTGAATCTAATACAAGATGGAATGTGATTTTGTATCACAATTACCATTTTCTAACTAACTAACTTGTTAATCAAGAAAAACTAATAAATTAGTTAGAAAATAATTACTTCATCCGTATGTTTTAAATGTAATTACTTCATCCGTTTAACTTTTTCACCTACTAAGAATGTTAATAAATTTTGTTACTTTCCAAACAATTACTTATAATACTTTTAACTATTTATTAATTCATTTAACTTTTTTTATCTCTATAATTAGTAATTAGAAATAATTTTGATAAAAATTTAATTTTGACAAAAATGTAATAAATACTACTTTAAAATTTGAAAACAACAATTAAAAAAAACAACAAAAATTTATAAAAAAGAACCTATGAAGTAACTTTTATAATGAAACATTATCTCAACGTGTTTGTGTTTTTTTTTTTTTTTTTATAGAATGAGATATTTTATTAGATTGAGGGTTGCCTTGTTGTTTATCTTCAACTTGGTTGTAATATTGTTCTTGATCTTCAATTCATTCATAGAGATTGAAATCAATTTTATTAAAAAGTTTTTAAAGATCTTATCACATACTTAGCTTCACTACATGATTGGACTACAACATATTGTTTCTTATAACACCAAGAAGTGGGTGATCTTTGAAACTTGAATAAATATCACCATGTGCTCCTTTTATCCACTTTGTTGCCACACTTGTCAAGATTAGAGAGTCCTTTCAATTATACATTGTTTGGCATCAGAAACTTAGAAAATAAGATAGCATAATGGACAGTTCATTGATGCCATGATAAAAGTTACCTAATACTCTTTCACACCTAGTAGGAGAGACTTCAGTGGACCAGTCGTAAATATCTTATCGCTTAAATAGAAAAATAAATGTCAAGTCTACTTGGAATATGTACCTTAATGAGTAAATTAGTTTCCTGAACACAGTAGGATTTATAACTTCATCATATATCAGATTTGGTATTGTCTCTGTTGGTGTCATTTCAAAGTTGTAATCAAGCATTTCAAACTTTCTTAAACTATTTTTAGCATACATAAATTGATGGAGTATTAGGTCACTTAATGTTTTAATAAATTGTATTCCAAAAAAATAAGTGAGTTTTCCTCAATATATCATTTCAAATTCAACGTCCATGGTATTTTGGAAAACCTTAATTTCAATGTTTCAATTGCTTGTCACCAGTAAATCATCCTCATATAGGAATATGATTAGCATTTAGTTGTCTTAATTCTCCTTCACATTCACAGATATACACAAACATGTGCTCGTACGCACGTAGAGACACACACCATGCTCAACACTGCACCTTTTTAAAGTCTTATGAATAAATAATTTTTCTATTCTTTTCTTCCATGCTCTTGAGGCTTGCTGCATCTTTTAAAGTCTTGTGAATAAATAATTTTTCTATTCTTTTTTTCCATGCTTTTGAGGCTTGCTTCAAGCCATAAAGATATTTGTGAAGCCTATACACCATTTTGATATTTTCTTTAACGAAAACTATTTCTTTTAGTGGTCTATTTTGAAATGCAGATTTGAGATCTAAATGGAATAGTGTCCAAATCCTACTACAACCTAAGGTAATAAAGGCTAATTGTTTCATGTTTGGCCACATGTGAGAATATTTCATTGTAATATAGGCATTTACTTTATATGAACCCATCTTCTATCAATCTTGCCTAACACTTTACTATTGAACAAATTGGCACGCCCAGTAAGACAGTGCTAAGTGATCATAAAAATTTGCTTTGAAAATTTTAAAAATTTATCAGTTCTGCGGTCAACTTTCTCTTTGAAAACTCTGTTGCATTTTATTAAGAAGTGGTAAAGTAGCCACCGCTAACGAAGATAGAACAAGGAGAAGATATAGGAGGAGAATGGCGGCAAATTCTAACCAACCAAATTTTCCTCAGGATATGCCTAGTAACAATGTAGAACAACCCATAGGATCGTCGACAGGAGGACCAACGGCCTCAGTGTCTGTCTCTGAAGCAATACCATCTATGAGAAGTTCGATACCTACACATTCGATTGCCCATACACAACTCATTCTGACTTATATTGGGCCAAGGGGTCCTCCATAGACTCCACCACCAATAGGGGCTTCAGCATTCAGAAGCGTCCCTCCTCCTGGGTTTTCAATATCCCTGTCTCGAGACCCACCCTATGGGATGTCAACTTCGATGATGACAAACTTACAAAACGCCCATCCATTATATACAGAACTCGTAATGACTTCGCCATTACAAAGATCAGGCTCTGGGGAAAATATGGGTCGAAATAGTCAAACTTTAGAATTAGGGTATTCAGCCCATATGCCAAATTTGAAAACCAGTTCTGCATCATACTTAAGAAAACAGATGGACGAGAGTAACCTTCAATCGGTCCAAATGATGTCCCAAACTATGGGGGAAATCTTTCAGCCTCTTATTCAGAATACTACCCAAACTAATCAACAGTTAGCAGCGTAAATGACGCACCTTGTAGAATTCTTTGGTGTACCAAATCCCCCTCGAGAACCACCGAGGGAGTATATGATAGAAAACCAAGGGGTAGTTTTCGACGAAGATACCACCATTAACCAAATTCAACAAAATCCGGGAAATATACCCCAAGCAAATCAAAACAACCAGGGAATGATCGAACGACCTAGAGTCGAACCCCCTAGGAATCAACCACAAGTTCCTAGAGAAGAAGAATCAATGGTAGTTTTGGTAAATAGGAACCAGGATGTTGAAAATATTATATAGCAAGTTCGACGTAACAACGTAGTAGCAGATAATAATTTGGCTGCCATGGTCAAAAGAATCATGACACATAACGGAGTAAATTTTGTCCTTTTAACGGCCAAATATACATCACTGTTATCTGAATACATCCTTCAGTCAGATTTACCCCTAAGAACAAAAGTTCCTAAGTTTACTAAGTTTTTCGGGGATATTACTGAGTCCACTGTCGAACATGTGGCTAGGTATTTGATAGAAGCAGGAGAAATTTCAAATGATGAGAACCTTAGGGTAAAATATTTCCCAAGTTCTCTTACAAAGAACGCATTCACTTGGTTCACAACCCTACCTCCAAACTCGATTCATAATTGAACCCAGTTAGAACGTTTGTTCCATGAGCAATTCTACATGGGACAAACGAAGATCAGTTTGAAGGAATTGGGTAGTATAAAATGAAAATTTACTGAGCCAATAGACGATTATTTGAATAGGTTTCGACTTCTCAAGGCAAGGTGTTTCACACAAGTGCCAAAACATGAGTTAGTCGAAATGGCTGCTGGGGGCCTGGATTATTCCATCAGGAATAAATTAGGTACTCAATACCTAAGGGATATGGCCCAGTTGGCCGATAGGGTTCGACAATTGGAACATTTGAAAGAAGAAAAGCTAGGGAAAATAAGAATAAAAGAATAACCTATGTCAAATTCAATGAAGAGGACGAAAGGCCTTATAATGAGCCTAAGAATTTCAATGAGAATGAAGTAGATCTCGCTGAATTGAAAAAAGGCTCACCCTATTCTTGCAAGGTTTTAACACCTTCGAATGGAAAGGACCGGAAAGGACCCTGCCGAACCAGAAAAGAATGATAGATTTCCTAAGAAAACTTATACATTCGACGTCACAAAATGTGACAAAATATTTGATTTGTTAGTTAAAGATAGGCAAATGATAGTACCACCTGGTGCTAAAATGCCCCTTTTAGATCAAAGAAAGAAAATAGGGTTTTGTAAATACCCTAATTTCTTGGTTCATAAAAGCTCTCAACGTTTTCTTTTCAGGGATCTTGTTCAGAATGCTATCCTGGAGGAAAGGCTCAATTTTGGGGAGAAGTCCAAGAACCAGATGAAAGTTGACGCTGACCCTCTACAAGTTGCTGACGCTCATTATACGGAGCTAAAAGAGGTTAACATGGTCGAAGCCGCTGAAGATTTCGACAATGCAGTCAACATGGTTGAAGTCACTGAAGACTTTATTAATAAGGCTGTTTTGGTCCAGGTTACTAAAGATTTTGACCAAAAATTCATGAAAGATTTTGTTCGCGAAGCTACTGAAGGCTTTATAAAAAAAACTACTGATAGTTTTGACTGCAGAGTTACTGATGGCTTCGCCAAAGGAGTTATTGAAGACTACAACCTTATGATGATAACGAAGGAAATTGCTGACGGTTTTGTTCAAATGGACAAGGCCGCTGATGGCCTTCAAATGAAATTCTATAAGATGGATATTGTTGTTGATGTCAATATGGACATCAACATGGTAGAGATCTCACAAGAAACCCCCATGGAAGTCGACGAGGAATGTCGAAAAGAAGAATATAACAAAGTTGTTTACCCAAAGAAGGAGGAAAGCCTCATAGATTTTCTCCACAGGTGCCAGAACAAAAAGCATGAATTTATGTTGTGCCCAAGGTGCAGTGTTGTGTTTGACAAAAAGGCAGCATGCAACTTAAAGGGTGTGAGGAAGGAAAAAGAAAGGCGTGAGCACAGAGCCTCCTATGGGCAACGAGGTTTCGACCCAAGAAGATCCTCTTCGAGGCAGGATGAAACCAAGCAAAGGGTGTCAGGAGTTAAGTCTTCTACATTCAAACCAACAGTTGAGGCTTCAAAAGGAAGTTGGATGAAACCAATCGAAGGCAAGCATCAGGGACAACATAAATGGAAAAAGTTCAATGTCGATAGGGGCTCATCAATGGCTTACCGCAGGGAGTTCAAGGCTTAGAAGAAGACAACCTACGTCTCAGAAAACTACAAAGGAAAAAATCCAATGTTTCGATCCCAATGGAGAAGGGAGCAGCGCAGAAGGAAGGCTAAAAGAGAGGCTGGGGCTAAGGCTGAATCTAGCACTAACCTGTCCACCAAGAAGGAGAAAAAGGAGGAACTAAAGCCTTTCGAGAAGCTACCCGTGGGGAGGAAGCTGTTTTCCACCCAGGGATAAGAGGCTAAGGAGAAGTACAATAGGGAAATTGATGAAGATGAAATGCTGACTGAAAATTTTGAATCTGGGTTAGAGGCCTCATTGGATATCATAGTAAATGTGGTATCGGTTTTGCCTAGAGAATTTGACCAGATAACTGAGGTCGAAGATTTGGACATGTATACAGAAGCTGAGATGGCAACACACAAGCCAGTGTGCTACTATGTGATGAATAACAATTGTGTCAAAGAGCAGAATGCGTTCTTCGAGCAGCCAAATGAGGCAATGAAAAATCATTTGAAGCCTTTGTTTATTACCGAAAAGGTAGAGAATGTTGCGTTTAATAAAATTTTGGTAGACTGTGCACTACGGTGAATCTGATGCCGCACTTTATTTTGAGGAGAATCGGCAAATACGACACAAATGCCAAACCACACAACATGGTCCTCTCGAATTACAATGGAAAGGTGGGCACTACTCTTGGTGTCATACAAGTTGACCTTATGGTGAAGAGAGTTACAAGACCTACTGTCTTTATGGTGGTCTAAACGAAGGCCAATTACAACTTATTGTTGGGATGAGAGTGGATCCATGGAATTGGGGTTGTGTATCACCCCAATTTTGATTTTTTTTTTAGTTTCCACCCTCGTTTCTTTCCACCGTAGCCTTGCAAGTCATATATTCATCTTTATCGACACCTTTTGGCATAATCCATACGATTCCAGCACAGGAGAGTTGCAGGAGAAAGTAAGTTGTTTGGCTTATTCAGTTACCTGTTCCTTGGAAAAGAGAAAGTTTGACCTCGTCATGGTCAAATTGGTATAAATAGTCCGTTTACCTAATGATAATATTTCGCCATGAGCCATTTCTCAAGTAATTTTTGTTTAAAGCCATCGAGCGATAAGGAAATGTCAAGAAAGTCCTAAGGAGGGACCTTGTAGACAATGTGAAAGTCTCAAAGCATGTTTATCTCGAGTTAAAATTGGATGTGTGAAATAATATCCTCGCAAGGAATATGATATTGTTAAGAGCACAAAGGCTATGCAAAGATTTTCAAACTCGGCATTTGTTTAAGAAAGGCGTTATGGTGTTTTAATTTGAGGTATTCATTTGGAGTTTGAGTTACAATAATAAGGGATAAAGCAAATAAGGAGTTAAGGTCCAAAATCTAGGTGTCAATGTTAAAATTTCATGAATTGAATTCTTTGCCAAGTTTCATGAATTAAAATTTCATGGATCGAAATGTCAAGTTTCGCAAAATATTAAAAAAAATATTAATATGATTTTTAGCAAAAATTAAGAAAAAATATCTTAAAAACAAAAAGAGAAGAACAAGGGGTGAGTGAGAAATCGAATGGGTGAATAAAATGGAAATCACATGGGCTTTTGAGCCCATCATCCCACGGTACAACTTAAAAGAGTGGTACCAAAAAAAACAAGGCAAGGGATCTCACGGGCTTAATAAAAGCCCATCACCCAAAGTAATCCTCTTTAGGAAAAAAACCCAGCAAGTACTCTTTTAAAAAGACTCTAATAAAACCAATTTTCAACCCCTAAAAGCCACAAAACTCATTTTTAAAAGCCATGTGAGTTCTTAAAGGCGAAGAAAAAACAAGAAGATTGTCACAAGAACTCCATAAATCATGTTCCCAACCTTTTCTCCGCCTCTCAATCTCGAGTGAATTGTTTCGCTTTATCTCGATCTGTTTCGCTGATTTGTCCAGGTTCACTTTTGTTCCGATTCAAAAGGTTTGTAGTCGTTTTATTTCTCAAAAAATTTCTTCCTTTTCTATTCTATTTTGGTCTGTGTGGTTTTGGAATCTGATTAGGCTAGTTGAATAGGTTTAAGTGGTATGGCTTATTCTAGAATGGATTTGTAGTTTTTGCTGTTAAGGTTGATTGAAGAAGATGGGAGGAGATTAATGAAGGTTAAGGGGAAAATCTAGCAGCGTCTTTGTTCGCTTTTTTTTTCCCTTTAAGAGTGAGTAAAAGTGATTTTATAGGAGTTGAAAAGGGCACTAAAGGGAAAATATGGAGGATATTGAGAGAAGTATTATTATTGACGTTCGCGTAGGCTTTTTGCTCAGCATGTGGAAAAATCGGTTATTCACGTTGAGTCGGCGTCTTGATTCGTTTTGTTTTGCAAGTGGAATGCTGGAAATGAACTGGCATTGTGTATATTGGTGTGGAACATTAATTTGAAAAGGCTCAGAATTTTAATGGTTTTGCTTTTCATTTTGAGTTGTGGCCATGATTATTCAATATTGGTTTGTATGGTGTATGTAAATCCTGTTGTATTTTTGGATGTGAATTGATGCGTTTACAGGACCGGGTTTATATTGCAGGTGGCTGAAAAGTTATGCAGGACCGTGTAACTTGCATCAAATTGGTGTAGTGGAGGTGTGTGTGGGCTGATGTGGAACAATGAGTCATGCATCATCTTTTTTGTAAATTTTTGTTAAATATGTAATGGGCTAAAATCTTGGACATGGGTAATGGAAAGAAAGAACTTGTGACTTTATATTTGGGCCTTTATTGTGATGATTTTTTCGTAAAGTTTTTTATTTTTGTTGTAAATGGTGATGGATTTTTGGTGTAATGGGGTTAAGAAATTTGAATAGGCTTTATGTAATGAATTTTGGAATGCGTTGATCTGAAAAGTAAAATTTGGAAAATAAATAGTGAAATAAAATGTGTAACAAATATGATATTTGGATATGAATTAAATTTGAATTGGATTTAAAAATGGATTGAAATGGTTCATGGATATGAAAGGGTTTAGCATATGGTTTCAAATAAATGGGGAAATGGATTTAGAGAATAGATAAAAGTCAAGAAACGGTTATTGAATTTATGTGGAAATGAATATGATTTGGTTTAGAGAAGATGAACTAGCCCTCGAGAAGCCACAAACCAATCTTTGAATCTTGAATGGATTGGATTACTGCATCAGAGTGAATCTTAAGTTGACCTTGAATTGATGAATCTAATTGCACCTAGCCACTTGAATATCAACAAACAGATCCATCTATGGAGCGTATGGCATATCACAACCTGATAACCTGGTCCATATACAAATGATCAAACCATGAAGCAAACCCTTGTTTGACCAAGAATATGTCAAAACCAAATGACTTTCAAGCCCTACTGTACCCATACCTGATTGGATACCCTCCAATGAAACACAGACTTAAGCAACAGGAGAACAACATATTTTTTGAATTTTCTGAATGACGGTTAGTGGGTGGATGTACAGATGAAGATAATACAGGTAGGACAAATTTGGGGTATGACAAATGCCCCTATATAATTGGCTTGAAACATATAAGATGAATTGCTACGATGTTCACTCTTTCGAGGTACGAGACAATTAGATATGAAAAAAAACCTAAATTTTTCCAAAAAGAAATGAACTGTTTGGGGAAATGGAATGACGAATCAATGTCAACCCTCGAGTAGAGACTGAATAAATTACAAAGGTCGTTATCACCAAAAGGATGATAACAAAAATAATCTGACACCAAAAGGATGACAAGCCTATCACCACAAGAATGATAGTAAGCACACGACTCCGACACCAAAAGGATGACGGACCTATCACCAAAAGGATGATAGTCACTCACGCACACAATCCCAACACCAAAAGTGTAACACCCCACTTCCCAAAGTTAAAATAAAATACAATTATTTCACATGAACATCAGAGTTCCTCCCTAAAAGTGGGATATCACATTCATAAAATTCAACAAACACTTCATTAGATGTTTTCAAAATAAACAGCGGAAAATTATTATTATCCATCATTCACGGCCATCCGCCAAAATACACAAAAGTCATTCATTATCAAGGTTCACCAAAACATGATACGTCACAGGAATAAAACAAATCCAATCATAATAAAAGTAAACACCCAAGTCCCGTGCTACTTATCAGAGCATCCTAAGACTCGACCTGCACACCACTATCCAAGCTTGCTATGTACCTGGATTATCTGTACTTACGAAGAAGCACAGACCACCATAACAACAAAGGGGTGAGAAAACATGATCAAAATTATTAGTAATAAGATACATGATCAAAATTAGAAGTTAAATAAAAGATCACCCAACATGCATCAACCACGACCTACTGTCCAACATCAAACACAACATATAATAATGCAATTATGAACTCAACACCATGCACACGGTACGGATGAATCGCATAAACTCCTCCTGAGCAACGATCCATCTCACCATCCTCCACAAAGGAGTACAGATGGATCGCATACACTCCTCCTGAGTGTCGCTACTGCGAAAAAAGAGGTCGACAATGACTAACAGAGTCGCCACCTATCGTTATTTATCCCAAAGAAGGGAAAGGAAACGATTGGAAAAAACCTGATGAAAACGGGAAAAGACGAGGTCATCGCAACCAAGTCTTAGGTTCGGGAGTCGGTTACGCAAGGGGAAGGTATGAGCACCCCTCACGTCCGTCGTACTCGACGGGATCCACGCATGTGTTGTCTAGCTAAAAGGGTGTGTAAACTATCTACGCTAAAGGCTTATGGACAAAAGAGAAAGAAAAACAGGACTGACTCGGCAGAGCATCGTCGCTCTGTGCCTACGTACTCCCTCGTGCAATGGGAAAGTCAGAGTCAACGTAGTTCGCCTAACTACGACTAAAAGGGGGGGAGGTTGCTCGCCAAGACATCGTGTCTTGTGCCTACGTACTTTCGTCTGGTACGAAAGATCAGAGCAAATGTAGTTCGGGCTTACGAGAACACAGGCTGTTCAAAATGTTTTACCCGAGTAGGGTTAACAGACAGTTCTAGCAGTTGGTGTATGCAACTCGACCATTGGAGACTTAGGTGTTACCGTTTGCGATAGGAATGAAAGTTAACAACACTCTTGTTTATGAAAAGAGTTTTCCTGATTAAGATCCCAAGGGGTGAAAAAGAGTTTGAGTTGTTTTTGTGTTTTTTAAGGAAGAAGTGTTTTGAATTAGAGTGTTCATAATGTATGTTGTAACAAAGTCTAAAACCTAGGATCGAATGTGTCGCATATCGTCCTAAGGACGTATACTAAACACTCTAGGCAATTGAGAGGTAACCACTCAATCACCATTTCCCAAGTACAAGACTCATGGCACAACACTCATTATATTTATTAAGTGAATTGAAGTTGTTTGAAGATGAGAAGAGAAAGAGGACAAACTAAGGGGGACTAGTCCAAACCCTAAAAGTTGTCATGCAAGATGCACCTAAAGTTGAGTTTGAAAGGGGACTACATAATGTTATCATGCATGGTTAGAACCCTAATGTCTATCATAACCTCTCTTGAACAAGAGAGGTTAGAAATCCTAAGGGAAGGAAGACAAAAAGAAGAAGAAACAATAAGAAAAAACAATGCAAATGAAGAATGCAAACACAAATGCAACAAGGAAGACAAAGATGCAATGCAAGTGAGGGAGGAAATATGTGTGGGGCTGGAACCTCCACAAGCTCATATCAACCTCAAGCCATTGTATCAACAAGTGCAAGAGAAAAAGGAGAGGGATGCATCACAAACAAGTAACAAAAACAATGAGAAAAAGTCCTCATGGATTCATTACTTTAGGTAGGCTTCAAGTTCCTCCTAAGGAGGGACCAAGCAACCTTAAGTAGTATTCCAAAGTCATAGGACAGAATGGGGATGAGGAGAAGAGATCTCAAAAGTTAAAATAAAACATCACAAGAAAATGCCATAAACAACATCAAAGGATGCAAGCAAACACCACATATGGAAACACAATGTGCAAACATGAAAGTATGAGACCAAATGAACAACTTATGCATAAGGTAAAGACCTATGAGTTAGCACACAAGATCTATAACAAGCCCCTAACATGAAACAATCAAGATAAGGTTCATCAATAATGCACAACCAAACTTTTGGAAGCAAAACAAAATAAGTACACCAGCAAAGATGCAAAAACATGAAGCAACTTGCAAAATATATGAAAAATATGAAAATGCATCTAAAAATTCCAAATAAAATCTCAAAGGACCCCCAAGGTATTAGGAACCAGGGGTCAAAAGGGGAGGTTGAAAATCAAAAGGGAAGTGCCTCAAAAGAAGGCAAACACCAAGAGTGTCCCAAACTAAGGCAGAAATAGAGAGGGAACAAAAAGCAATTCAAACCACATGGAAACAACACTTAAAAATCATGAAAAAAATATTCAAAGATCAATCAACATGTTAACACAATGCTCAAAAAAATTCATGCTAAAATGAGAAGTTTAAACATGGAAATAAAATCAAGAAAGAACAAAACCACAATTTAAATCAAATAAAACAGCCCCAATATTTAATTCGTTTTTTAATTGAAAATAAAGTCAAAAAATAAAATAAAAATTTCCAGAAAAAACTAGACATCTTAAAGTTTATGAAAAATATTTTTGGTGAATTTTTAAACTATTGGAACCATTTTGTTTGAATTAAATTTGGAACAGCTCAAAACAGAAAAATAAAATAAAATGGCAATTAAATACAAAAGATGTGGTATGAATAGCAATTGAATCAAGGCAAAACAGTGGACTGGGCCTCCCAGGGGGTGCCAATAGCACACGGGTATAAGGCCCACACGAAATAAAAGAAAATAAAAATCTGAGTGGACTAAATGAGGTTGGGTTGACTAAGTGTATGGTGGAAATCATCACAGACCGCATGATCATCATGAAAGTATTCCAATCAAGTGTCTCTCAAAGTGCCATGTCAATTAATGAGTTTGGTTTTAAATATGGTGTGCACATGATAAAAGGGAACACATGGTTCTGAAGATAAACCGCACGATCAGAAAAAACCAAAACGGACAAACATGAACACGCCACGTCAGCTCGTCCCCTTCCTTGGAACTCCGGTCGCCGGAAAATTTGCGCCGATCATCCCTTCCGTCACTCCGGCCGCCGTGAGCTCTTCTCCCCACCGTAGCTTCATCGTTTTTTCACCATTTTCCACAAACTCTAGATGAAAATTCATCTACTCGCCGAGAGGAACAAGAATCTAGCCTCCATTTCCATTAATTCTGAACAACAATTCCATAAATCAAAGAACAAGCAAAACGTGCAAAAAATAAAGTTCACCAAAACACAAATTAAATGGTCCAAACATCATCTACATGTTGCAAGGAGTAAGAATCCATGAAAATTAAAGCAAAACAACACGAATATTCATCAAAATGAAACAACACAACTTGGTGCTCATAAAATCAAACATCATAAACTCAAGCAAAAATAATCCAGAAATGATCTATGTAAGTCAAGGATTCAAATGCAACGAAAATGGTGGAAAACCATGGCATATTAAGAGTGTAAGGTTGAAAAAAAGTTTACCTAGTGGAGAGCCTCCACTGGGCCTTGAAGTTGTGATGAAGCTTAACGAAAAACGTCCAGAATCACTCCATGAACTCCAATTGAGGTGTTTGAAGGCTTGATTTGGTCTGAAAGTGGTTGAATCTGAGAATTCGTTTTTGAGTTTTTCACCACTTTTTCAAAATGTGATATGGTTGTTCATGCACGAAAATGACCTACCTCTGCCTCAATTTTCATCTAGAATACTTATATGATGGGTTTATGATCAAATGGGGCTTTAATTCAAGCTAAACAACCCATTTCAAAATTTCACATTTCACCACTTTTTCAAAATGCCATACACGTTTTTACCACTACACCAGTTGGTTTTTTGATCCAAATCCACTACAAATCAGTTGTGTTGATCAAAAGAATGAGATTGGAGGCTTAATTTTGATCCTATGGTTGATTTCCACTTTGTTACTTCAAGAGGAAGAAACCATGAAAATGGCCCATTTTGAGACTTCAAATTTCCAATGTGAAGATGGAAATGTCTTTGAATTATTATTTGCAATCAAAAAATGCACAAACTTGCCTTAAAAAAGTTTAAAATCCATTAATTCTCAATTTCTCAATTTAAGCCTCCTTTATGAAAAATTCAAACCCCAAATACTCAAACCAAGCCCCCACCATGACAAGAGATGATTTGGTATTGCAAATGGCCCCACTTTAAGCAAGTTTCATGTTGAGAAGATTTCCATTTGAAGTGTGCAAGTTGGTGAAATGGACCTATAATTTTATGACCTGTAATCTTACTTTCCCAAAATACCCCTGACTTGTAAACCTCATAACTTGAGTTCTACAAATCAGATGAAAGACTTCTAATACAATTTGGAAAGCTAATATCAAGAAATACAAATTTTATGTTTTCCAAAAGTTGAGGAGAAACATATTTCTAGGTCAAAACTGGCTTGGAAGTTGGTTGACTTTTGTTGACCAAAATCACATACCTCTAATGACCTGTAACTTGTCCGGATCATAACTTGAGTTCTATAAATCCAATCAAGGACTTCTAGTACTCAAATTAAATCTAAAACCATGCTCTAAAAGTTCCATGTTGGCCAAAAATTGAGATGAGACTTGTATCTTGAGATATATGGTCTTGAAGTCACGCACTAAATAGGGGATCTTACCTTGAGAACCCTAATTTAGTAACCTCTTACACATTTAACCCTTGATGAATTGAACTTGAAATGATGTCTCATATGTCTTAACACAACATCCCATGACCATAGAGACTTTAAATTGAGTTTCTATCTTCTTCAATTGCACAATTGACTGAGGATTTACCAGATGAAAACCCTAACTGCAATACTTTCAACAGTGGCTTGTTCCACTTCACACAACAACTTGAATAATCTCCACAATGATCCTAAAGGCCCTCAATGAGCTTTCTTAACATCTCATACCCATAATCATGGCTTCACAAACCTATGATGTTTTTCAGTTGGCCTCCAAGTTAGGAGCTGGCCCATACACATCCATCTATCCTTTAACAAGACACTGACCACTTCAAGATGTCCTGATGACCATTCAAGCTTGAATAACAATCTTTGCCTAGGCTCAACCCTCTGAGTAGACTCCTCTTGGGGTGCACAAACTTCTTGATCCCTTGTTCAATGAAAAATGCTATGCAATGCGAATGCTAGAAAGAAATGAATGAAACATAAACCAAGTTAAGAAAAGGTTGAGCAAATTTTGGGGTGCAACAGCTGCCCCTATTCAAACGACTTGGACCTGAATGAGTGAAAAGCGAACAAGTTTCACGCAATCAAGGTGAAAGACGGTTGAATATCAAAGAACCCGGAAATTTGGCAACCGCGGAAAATCCGAATATAGAAGAATTGATCTCAAAGCCACCCTGTTGGGGAAAGAGGATACAAACGTAAAAAACGGCGCCATGGTCTGGATACCATATTGGCGAAAAGTAACAATCTAAATTATCGGAGTCTGGATACTCCACAGAAATCAAAGCCTGAATGCTCAACATAACTCTAAGTCTGGACATTCAATAAACAAAGTCTGATTTCTCAAAGAAACAAGTCTGAGTCTGGATACTCAAAGATTAGAGCCTGGATGCTCGATAAACACAAAACTAGAGCCTGAATGCTCAATAAACGGAGAACTAAAGCCTGGATGCTCGGTAATAAATCTGAGTCTGGATACTCAATATTTGGAGCCTGGATGCTCAATGAATCGGAGCTTGGATGCTCAAAAACACAAATTGGAGCCTGGACGCTCAAAGAACACATCTGAGTCTGGATACTCAATAGCCTGAGCCTGGATGCTCAATGATAATTCTGAGCATGAATGCTATGTGCAGATAACCTGAGTCTGGATACTCGATTAACTTGAGCCTGGATGCTCGTCGTAATCTAAGCCTGAATGCTCGATAATAAATCTGAGTCTAGATACTCAAAAACCTGAGCCTGGATGCTCAACGTAATCTGAGCCTGGATGCTCTATGCAAATAACCTGAGTTTGGATACTTGGCTAATAAATATGAGTCTGGATACTCAATAAATGGAGCCTGAATGCTCGACGCAATCTGAGCCTGTATGCTCGATGCAGAAGAAATATATTTATCAGGATCTGGATATCCTACAAGTTCAAGTCAAACGATGTTGCTGGGAAACAAAATTAGCCGTGGTCTGGATACCACATAGGCTGAGAAAACATTACGTGCTAAGGTTTGGATACCACACGGCGATAGGAGATAACACAATTACTGCGATCTGGATATCACGGAGCATCAAATAAACTACCGTGGTCTGGATATCATAACTGCCATCAACGGAGTCTGGATACTCAACAGAAAAGGTACAAACAAGATTCATCAGGGTCTGGACACCCAACTGACTTTACCGGAGTCTGGATACTCAACGGAGAAAATATAATAAAATGAGCATAAACCATGGTCTGGATACCATAACGCACAAACACACTTGCTGTGATCTGGACATCACAAAGGAATTTGACCGGAGTTTGGATACTCAACGGATCGAGAAAATACCCGTTGGAGAAAATACCGGAGTCTGGATACTCAACGGAAAAAGCAGAATAATATTGGTCACCATGGTCTGGATACCACAACCATCTTTACTGGAGTCTGGATACTCGACGGAAAAAGGAAAACTTCATTAACTGGGTATGGGCCGGAGTCTGGATACTCAACGAGGAGAGGTGATCACCACCATACTTATCATGACCCATTCAAATCCGAAGATACTGTTGGGGAATAACATGCGCCAGGGTCTGGATACCACGCGGGCTAAGAGAGATCACATGGTCTGGATACCAAGGGAAAATCAAACCTCCGAAGAAACACCTGAAACAAAGAGATAACAACCTAGTCTATGTTTCACATGCAAATGTTTGAAAATGGCGTAATTCTCCATACGAAATGGAAATGCTACGCATTTGGGTAGATGTTATGCATACATGCAGATGCATCAGAACTGAAACAACAAAGTAAATGCCAAAGAAAAAAGAAACCATCCTGTCAGGAGCAACAAACAACCCTGCAGGGAAAAGCTTACCCATGCCAATAACAATTGGACTTACACCAAAAAGGCCTCGAAAGGCTCACCTACCAGGGATAAAGTGCATACAAGAATAGAAAATCCAAAATCAACCGAGAATGCAGATCAACACTCGCTGAGGTAAATGTCCGGGCTGACTCTCCAGGATAAAAAAACCCTCTAAAGAACAGATAACTCACCGAGTACTTAAAACCAACAGGCCAAACAGCCTCACTTACCTGATAGAGAGCAAAACTTCTATCGGATGTCTCAGTCTGTACTGCTGAAAGTTGAGTTTCTTCAATCAGACTGAGTGAGAGGGAGAAATACCAGGCCACTGCTGGGGTAAACCTGACACCTACCCTGTGGGGATATGCCCGAATCTCGACTCGTTGGGGAGTGAACACAATCTCGTACTCTGCGGGGATTAAAAACGCACTGGCAAACTGCTAGGGACATGCTAAACACTGCATGCAACTCTACTGGGATAGATATGCAACCTCAACTGTTGGAGAACAACACTGTTTGGGGGAAAAGATGAATCCATCCATATTCGTAAACCTTGCCCCAAGGGTAACAACCCTGCAAAAGTCAAACAGACAAGACAACCTATACAACAAGACTATCTTGGTCATCGTCCGTGACATTGTTCAATTAATATCAAAGTTTTAGCAATTATTGGCCAAGGCCTGCGAGTTTATGTATGCAAGTTCATCAAAAACATCGAGCGTTTTTTCGTAAACAAAACAGTAAAAGCATAAACAAAGCACACAAACAAATTACTGAATAATATATGTTTATTGATAACGGCTTGTGAATAGGCAAAGTTTTTACAACAGATGCAACTCCTGAAAAGAGGAAGCTGCGCAAAAACTACAAGTGTGCATAACAGCAAACACAAAAGTGTACATCTTAAACAAAAATTACAGCAATGTCGGCAATGTGGCGCAGACGAACACCATGCGCTGATTCCTCTATGACTCGCTTGACCCTGACGCGTTCCTGACGCTTCGTCTTCAGAAGAGATTGATTCGGATAAACGGCCCTCAGGTTCTCCCAATCCACTAAGCAATGAAGTTCATACGCAGACCGCAGTCATTTGCTTTTCAATCCCTAACTTTTGCCTGAACCGTCCTTTCGGGTTTTCGATTCACCGATGTCGCTACTGCGAAAAACGAGGCCGACAAAACAGAAGAGTCGCCACCTTTCGTTATTTATCCCTCAGAACAGGAAAGGAAACGATCGGAAAAAACCTGACGAAAAGGTATAAGACAAGGTCATCGCAACCATTATCTGGATTCGGGAGTCGGTTACGCAAGGGGAAGGTATTAGCACCCCTCACGTCCATTGTACTCGATGGGATCCACGCTTGCTGGTTTGTCTACGGGTGAAAAAACAATCTATCTACGGCTGCTAAAGCTAAACGGAAAGAACTGACTCAATAGAGCATCGCGCTCTATGCCTACGTATTCCCTCGTGCAACGGGAAAGTCAGAGTCAACGTAGTTCGGGAAACTACGGGGAAAGGTTGCTCGCCGAGATATCGCATCTCGTGCCTACGTACATTCACACAGTGCGAAAGATCAAAGCAAACGTAGCTCGGGAACTACGGGGGAGATTTGCTCGCCGAGATATCGCATCTCGTGCCTACATACTTTCACACGGCATGAAAGATCAGAGCTTACGTAGTTCGGGCAACTACGGATAACCGGGGTGTTCTCGATTACACAGGGGTGAGAGAAAGGATAAACGATACTAGCGTACGCATTCTAGCAGTTAGGTGTATGTTGTTCGCTCGACGGAGACTTAGGCGTTACCTGTTTGCGGTAGAACAGACGTAGTATGTCGGGTTTTAAAGGTATGGGAACCTACGGGACTTAGAACTACGGTCTGGTCTCAATTGCGCTCGGGCAAGAGAAAAGGAAAGATCAGTCGTTAGCGGGAAAGTCTCATTCGCACGGAAGCGAGAGAACAGAGAAGTTAGTTGTTAGTGTGCTCGCTAGGATATCGCATCCTATGCCTACATATTCTCATCTGGTACGAGAAATCAGAGCAACTGTAGTTCAGCCAACTACAGCAAAGGGGAAAAGGAAAAAAGGGAGCTCGCTAGGATATCGCATCCTATGCCTACGTACTCTCGTCTGGTACTAGAGATCAGAGCAAACGTAGTTCGACGCTATAGGAACAAGTCTCAATTGCACAGGGGCAAGAGAAGGGGTCTCAATCGGCTGAATGCGAGAGAAAAGGGTTTCGATCGCACGGGGGCGAGAACAAAGAGGAAGTAGGCCTAACACACCTAAACGGGAAGGAACTCGGGACACACACGCAAGAACCTAATACGTAGGAGTGAGTGCGTCGTATATCACCCAAGGGACATATACTAAACACTCTAAACGATCGAGGGGAGACCGCTCGATTGTCATTTCCCACGCATCTAACGATACGGCTCACAACACTTGACGGCTGCACGAAAACTTGAATAAGAAAGATGATATCGAACGAAGTGGCTCCGCTGGCTCTTGACATGTGCGCAAGCTCCATTCCAATCTTCTCCTCTCTGGATCCTTGAAGAGGACACTCGAATCAGAACCAATGTAACGCTTAGACCTTCATGATTTAACTTATACGATAAATCAAACTCTAAGAGGTAGCGTATGGATATCCGTGTCAAAGACAAGATAGAGAAATGATATTGAAAATCATTCTCCAATTGAATCATGTCACACGGCCAGCCAAAAATAAAATCAAAGATAAAATCGAATAGAAAAGAAATGAGGAGAGAAACCCAGTACAAATGAAAATAAAATTCTACTCCTAAAATACGGCAATTAATTTCTAGTAGAAAACACTCTAAAGAAAAATACAAGTAAATTGCATAATAGGAAATATAATGGGAATTCTATCCTATGCACAATATTCTATAATTTCTACAAAGAAAAATAGAAAGGAACATTCCATACACAACAATATTCTAAGAAATACTGTCTAAAAAAATAGGAAATTCTATGTAAATTGCATAATAGAAAATACCCTAAAAATTCTATAATATTCTATAAAGAAAATGGGAGAAAAGAATATAAATTCTAAACTAAAAATCTATATTAAAAATGTAATAATATTCTAGAAAAATAAAACTATAATCCTAAAAGAAAAAATAGGAAAATAAATCTACAACTATTACAATCAAACATCCAATACAAAAGAAAAATTAAAAACTAAAGGAGAGGGGGGTACATTCTGAAAACAGGGGTAAAGCCTGTAAAAAAAACCCACTGGGCCCAGCCCACAATACAATAGTCAGAAAAATAAAAAACAAAAATAAAGGGGGAATGAGGGGTGTAACAGAAGACAGAGGGGTAAGGCCCAGAAATTTGTCGGGCCCAAAGCTCAGCCCAACAATCAACAAGAATAACCCGAGCAAGGGGTGTGTTTAGGAATGGGAGGGTACAACTGGAAAATTATTGTTATTGGACTTAGGGCTCTAGGCCCAATCGTGACAAAAATAGCCATGAAAGTGAAAAAACAAGGGGAAGTTGGAGGGGGGTGAATACGAAAACGGAGAGTATGAGATAAAAAACAACACTGAAACAATTGGGCCCAAGGCCCAACGTCTCAAACTAGTCCACGATTTTCCACCTTCCCTAACCTCATTCTGCTTACGCTGCAACCCTAATCTTTCTCCTTCCCTAACCTCAACGCCGCCGCCGTTCTCACCGTCTCCCCCTCTCAATCTCAAACCGTCTCTATCTCTTCTCTTCGTCTCAACCTCCGTTCTCTTCCCAAACCTCTCCCGTCTCAACCTTCACCCTAAACACCACGAACCTATCAAAATCCTTAACATGAAGGAATCCTCCTAAATCTAGAGATAGTGAAGAAATGCGTTAATTACATGTTGATGATGAACGCGACGATTCTTGGAAGATTCTTGGAAGATCGAACGTATATTGGTGTTTCTGATGAAGATCGGGCTTGGATCTTGAAGCTTGAAGATGACGAAGATTCTGACTAGATCTGGAAAATGGTGGCGTGATCTTGAAGCTGATTTGTTGTTGCAATCTGATAAATCGCTTGGAGGATGAAGATTCGAACGAATCCTGATAACAGCTCATGATATTCTCTGGAAAAAGCTTGAACACACTAAGAAGTTCGTTGAAGGTTCTTGAAGACAGAAAAAGAAAGGATGAACAGCGATGGAGTTCTTGAATTTCTGATGAATCTGGGGAAAAGACGTGAAGAACACAATGGTGTTCTTGAATCTTCTAGAAAAATGCTCATGAACATGAAGGTTTCATGATGAACGATTGATGAATCGGGGAGATTATTGGTGAGGAGTTGATTGTTGAATGAGGATGAAGATTGTAGGGGATTGATGAGTTTTCCGGCGAACATTGTTGTTTCCAGCGACGGTTGCAGTGGTCCCGGCGGCGGCTGCATGGCCGGCGGTGAGGGGTGAGGGTGAGGCAGGTGTGAGACACGTGGATGCACGCATGGAGGGTGTGGGTGAAACGTGGCATGCGAGTGGGGTGGCGTGGCAGCGTGCAGAGAGATGGGGAAAGAGTGGTGGCACGTGTCCTGTGAGGTGGTAACTGAGAGAAGGAACGGGTGGATTCTTTATATGGTGACATGTGGCGGAAGACTTGGACTATGGGCCCCCAAAAGTGACACCTGGCCCGCGAAAAAAGACAAAACCTGATTCAATTAAATCCAATTAATGGCTAATTAAAAGGCTCAATTTAAAAAATGCTAATGATTCTGACTCAAATAATGCTGCTAATTAACTGCTAATGATGATTAAAAAGACCCCCATTAATACTAAACGAAAATTAATACCTTCTAGATCTAATTAAAACTAACTAATCTAATTAAAAATGCTAATTAACTAATCTGCTAATTAATACTACTCTAATTAAAAAATGAAGATTAATATCCTAGTTAAACATCTAAACCATTAATCCTAAAAATTAAATCTATTAATATCTAAACCAAATTAAGTCTAAAAAATTCTATAAAGTCTACTAATATCTAAACCATATTAAGTCTAAAAAATTCTATAAAATCTACTAATATCTAAACCAATTAATATCTACAAAGAGAATTAAATCTATTTAAAATTCTAGTAAAATTCATTTAAAAATCTATTTAATATCTAGAAAAAGAATTATCCTATTAAAGCTATTTAAAAAAATATATAATATCTATTTAAAATCTAGAAAAAATAATTAAATCTCTTAAAATCTATTTAAAAATTCTAGAAAATAAGAGAAAAAATCTAAAAATGCAATAAAGCCAATTAAATCGATTAGAAAAAAGATGCGTGAATGCAGTGAAATAAACGGTAAAAACCGGACACCGAAATATACTCAAAAAAAACAGCAAGAGCTGAAAACACCGGGACGGGCACCAATTCCCAAAACAAATCCTCGTATTCGAACTGCCCTGAAATGCCTGCAACGCCAGGAGAGGCTGTAATCTCGATAAAGTCAATCTGACCGAAAAAATGCAATGTATGCGGTATGCGGATGCAAAAATGAAAAATGAGTCGAAACATAAACCAAATTGCGAGAAGTGGTTGGTCAAATTTTGGGGTGCAACAACTGCCCCTATTCAAACGGCTTGGACCTGAAGGGTTGAGAAGCGAACGACTTTCAAACATTCAAAGGTAGAAGACAGTTGAATACAAAAGAAACCCAGAAATTTGCCAATCTGCAGAAATAAGCTGCAAAAACTGCTTGGGGAACAAAATATCCAGAAAACCGAATCCAGTTGTCACGGCAACAAACTGATCAATCATCTGACAAAGAAACTGACTTTAGCACCAGTTACCTGTGTGACGCCACAGATAAAAAACCCGAAGGTTGGATCAACATGCACTTAATCCTCTCACATCGTCTACTGATAGACAGGAAGAGAAATACTCTGAATCTCGCATCGTCTAATGATAGACGAGAGGAGAAATACAATCTGAATCTCGCATCGTCTAATGATAGACGAGAGGAACACCATATTCAAATCTCGCATCGTCTAATGATAGACAAGAGGGAAATCTTGTCCGAAGAACCACATCATCAGTGAGAACTAGCGGAAAGACAACCATATAAACTTCAACACCACCCATCAAATTTCAGAATCCTTTCGTCTATAGGAATTGATGGAAAGAACAATATCCTCAAAGGGGCCACATCATCAATAAGGATTGACAGGAAGAAAACCACCTTCAAAGAGCCATGTTATCAATAAGAATCAACAACTAGGAAAACCGAACATTCTTCAAAGAGCTTCAACGTCAATAAGGATCAACAGTCAGGAAAAACCCTTCTTGAAATGTCATCTCATCCAATAAGCGAAAAGAAGACCATATCTGAAAGATCTCCTTGAAACCTCACATCGTCTAATGATAGATGGAGAGCACATCATACCCAAATATTCACATCGTCTAACGATAGACGGAGAAAACCATACCCAAACTCACGACGTCTAAAGATAGACGGAGAAAATTCCATACCCTAACTCACGACTTCTAAAGATAGATGGAGAAAATTCCTGCTGGGGGAACACATCGTCAATAGGAACTGACGGGAAGAAAACCTGCTCGGAGGTACACGTCATCAATATAAATTGACAGAACAAAAAGTCTGTCGTCATCAGATGATTGATGGACAAAGCAATTATCATCGTATAATCTGAAAATCAAATAACCCAAAGAGCTGTCTGAACAAAGCTGCTGGGTAAATGCCCCTGAACTGATTGCAGAGTGATTCTCGTTGCTACGCAAGGCTGATAGAAAAATTGGCTTATGCTTCGCATGCATATGCGTATGTTTGAATTTTTCTATGGCGTAATGCTCCATATAAGATGGAATGCTACACATTTGGCGATGAAATGCAAATATGATGATATATGCAAGATGCAAATGCAGGCTCGGGCTGCTGGAGAAAAGCTGTACAAGAAAGGACCATTCCAGCAAAATAAATGCTGGAAAGGTGAAGCCAACTCCGCTGCTGGAGAAACTGGATACGGAACCGCTTCAGCAAAATAAATGCTGAAGACAAAGCCAACTCCGCTGGGGATAACTAGTATCACAGAATTATTCCAGCAAAATAAATGCTGGAAAGATGAACCGACTCTGCTGGGGATAACCAAATGTGCTAAGTATGATTGAACTTCCCTAGGGATAACTTACCCGTGCCACTGACAATTGGACTTCCGCTAGGGAAAACAGACGAAGCCTTCTTGTGTATCAATGAATATTGGATTTTGATACTGATGCGCCAACACGGATTGGGCCTCCTGATGATTGCCAATAGGGATTGGGCTTCTAGGCTATTCGTGATGGGTCAAGTACGACTGACGCTGGAAAACATTCTGTCTGAATTCACGGTTTCTGGTTGAAGGGTCAAGGGATAATAGCACGACTTCCCGACATTCGTCTCACACTTGAATATTGGCTGAACTTGCTTGAGTAGCTCTGAGTAGCTCTGATGACACGGAGAGGAACAATTCCTTCACTTCTGATATGCCCTAGTCTGCGGGATCTCTGTGGGGATACTCCTCGAATGGAAAACTTGAAAATCTGTACCCTGATGGTCTGACATGATCTGCCTCAGCACTCTGAACCTCGGAGAGATGCTTCGGATCAAATGCCCCTCGGGCCAGAAACAACTTCTGCGCTTTTCTTAGAGTGGCCTGCCCCTGTCCGCGACGACTTTGCCCTTGATTGGCTGATCTGTGGGGAGATACATTGGTTGTCCTCGACAGATTCATCAAATCTCAACCTGACTGCTTCAGAATACCTGACTTCGGATGGCTGGCATCACTAGGGATTACTTGATATAGCTTTCCCCGGTCCACGGAGTACTCGGGCGTTCTGCATTCTATCCTGATCAGACTTTCCACTATAGGAAACTTTCCTGCTGTCCAGCGCTTACTCGCAAGTAAAACAAGTTGTTCTGCATAAAAGATATATTAATGCAATGCATATGACAGTTTTGACATCCAATCTGATTATTGGAAAGGGAAAAAACATTTTATGGCATATACTGAACAAATCATTTATCAGAATATCAACATCAGTACCAACATGGTAAGAAGAACCCTTTTAGGAGTCAGTTTCAACGCGATCTTTACCGAAGTATGCCTTCGAAACAAACCCTACTTCAATTAGGACTTTTTCTGGTTGTAACGTGGTCAGGTTCATGGTTTTGAAGGAAAGGATAAAGGCTCAAAATTTGTTTTAACCCACCCATTCTCCGTGATGTTCTCTGATCCTACGTTCAGCTAATTCGACCTTAGCGCTCCCTTCTCAGAGGTTGAAGGATAGGAGTGATAGTTCGAGAAACCATGAGTTTTCGGAGTGACAGCCACTCATTTTTCGTGTTTGACACTTGGGGTCACACGACTTGTATTTCGTTTGAGGATTTTGCTTTTGCAATCCTTTTCATTTTTTTTCTTCAATTTTTCACTTTCCCTAATTTTTGCCTGGACTGACTCTTTTGAGCTTCTTTTGACTATTAAGTCCAGCGGGATACCCTTATTTTTGCCTAAGTCATTTGTTTTCAAGTTTTTGACTTAGCGGGCTTTTGATTCTTTTCTTTTTCGAACAAGTCGTGTGACACTGGTTGTCTGACTCATTGGGGAATAATGTGACTGTTTCACTCCTGATGCTTAACCACTGTGGTTTTTTAGGCACGACTTCTAGAGGTATGATTGATCCTCGAACGAACACTCATTTTTGCAATTTGGACGCTCGGTCAAATTAGCTAACACCTACCCTGCCCCGGGTTAAGATTGAGGGTTTTTTTGTTTTCCGAAAGAAACTCCTACTACTAGGCTCAAAGGGTTGATAAGGGATTATCTTCCTTATAACTCCGGTGTTTAGGGATTTGAAACAATGCCTGTACATCATCAGCAGGTTTTATTTTCAAAGGCATACAATCGGAAGCTTGCGCGTCTTTTAAACTTCGTCATCCTCCCCGGATTCCGCTTAACCAAGCATTGGATATCTGTCAAAATATTGAGTGAACACGAATGAATTAAATCAAAACATGCATACTCATTTCATTATCAATATCAATTGAAAACAATACAAGTTTTACGAATGCAATTTGTGCTTTAATAGGAAAGAAACTACGAATGCAAAGGAATGACATGATAAAACACAGATTGCCAGTTTCGGGGAACCGGGCTTTTCGAACTTGATTTGCTATTGAGCCAGCCATCTTCAGAATTGCTCGTCGAGGTCATCCTGATACTCTTCTGAACATCTGCTCTCAGTGAACTCTCCCATAACATGAACGGATTCACCCACTTGGCTGGATGAAGGAAGGTCGACACCCTGAGGTGTGATAGATATCCTGTTAGAATCCAACAAGGCTTGAACTTGGCTTCGAAGCACCTTACAGTCATCTGTTGAATATCCATGTGCCCCAACATGGTACTCACAGTGGGCGTTGGCATCAAAACCTGGAGGGTAAGGCGGGATCATTGGATCAGTCTCCTTCGGCACTATCAGGCCACTTTTGACCGAATCCGGCAACAACTGACTGAACGACACCGATAGCTGAGTAAAATGCCTTTCAGGTTTCCTTGATCTTCGTCGGGCGTGCTGACGCAGTTGACGATGATACGACTATTGACTTTGACGGGTAACAGATATCTGACAGACAGACAGACGCAACAGGTTGCTGGCTTTGAACACTCGAAGTGTCTGGATACTGAATCTGAGGTACGGGAGATTCTGGGATGACATCACTTTCTTTCTCCCATTCTTCTTGAGAACTGACAATTGATTCATCTTCATAAACTGCAGTATGAGGAATTTCTTGAATCTTTCTGCTCTTGATTCCACTCTCAACACGTTCTCCTACTCTTATCAAGTCCGCAAAGCTTGTCGTTTCACAACTAAACATTATGTCATAATAACGGCCCTTCAAAGTACCCAAAAAGAGGTCAACCATTTCTCTCTCCACAAGCGGTGGTTGAACACGAGCAGCCAATTCTCTCCATCTCTGCACATACCCCCTAAAGGATTTGTTCTCCACTTGAGATAATTCTTGCAAATGCACGCGACTAGGAGTCATATCCAGGTTGTAGTCGTACTGCTTCACGAAGGCATTGGCTAAATCAGACCATGATTTGATACCGTCACTCTTCAACTGCATGTACCAATCCAAAGATGCTCCGATCAAACTATCTTGGAAACAGTGAATCATAAGCTTGTCATTGGTAACATGTGAAGTCATTCTTCTACAGAACATAACCAAATGTAGCTTCAGACAACTATCCCCCTTGTATTTCTCAAAATTTGGCATCTTGAATTTTGGAGGCATCACAAGGCCTGGCACCAAACACATGCTCGCAGCATTCAGATTAAGAGTATTCTTACTCATCAGGGTAGCAATCTGATCCTCCAACAGCTGGAATCTTCTCATATCCTCAACAGTCCTCGGGTCCTCAGTATTAACCCTCGGAGTGGCCCTCTGACGATCTGGCACAGGGAAAGTGAAACGCTGATAGTCTGTGTCATGGAGAGAAGATGCATCTTTGTCTCTGACAGGAATCTGTACAAGCTAGGCTTGGGAAACATTATTCACCAGAGTCCTCCGAACATTGTCCTCTCCTCTAGTCATAGCTGTTATGGCTTCCATGACCTGACTCAGCTGGTTCTTCAACAGTTCAAACTCTGCCCTGGTAACAAACTGATTCTGCTTTGCTGAGTTCATAATCCTTCCAGAAACTAACTCAAGTCCAATGCGAATGCCAGGAAATCAATTGCGAGTTGGACAAAAGACGGGTAAGCTCTCTGTTCCGGCCGAGGATGGATATGCAAGCATGAGATACACATGAAATGCAATGCAAAATGCAACAAACACGGGATCACAGCCCCCACAAAGCTCTGAATACTGCTGTGCTGCTGGCGGGATAAGTTCGCTCTGACGAGAGAAAACCAAAATACCGGGTAGGCTGGAAGTCAAGTTTCCTGCAAAAACCCTCCCACTCACGGGTATGGACCTAAATTGACACAGGTTCGGCATCCTATGCGGTCATCAGCGTCACAGACTTTCAAGAACGATGATACGATACCCAGAAGGTGTGGCATCATCATCTCTTGAAGCGGCCTCACTTAGCTGAATCACAAGTGATCGGTTCCCAGAGTCGACAATCCCTAGATCTGAAATCCTTTTGACGGCCCACAGGGCTGGAAATAGAAATCATCTCAAAGAACCTCGTCTCAGCACAAATTTTGTGGGAACTAGTGCATGCCTAACATACAGGTTCACCACTAATCTGCTTCTAGTGCTAGGTATATCCTCGAGCCTGGGTCTGGCTTATCACTCATCAGAGCCCCTCCCACAACAGCACAGTAGCAACAGATAATAATATAGTGCGGGAAATGTAAATACAGTAGTATACAACATACAACACAAAAAATAAACACCCACAAACAAGTAAACAAGCGCTAGGATTGACTCTCAAAGGGACGTTGGATCCCCCGATTGACTCGCATAGGGGATGTTGGATCCCCAGGAAACTATCGCAGTCCCCAGCAGAGTCGCCAACTGTCGCTACCGCGAAAAATGAGGCCGGAAAAACAGAAGAGTCGCCACCTTTTGTTATTTATCCCTCAGAACGGGAAAGGAAACGATCGGAAAAAACCTGACGAAAAGGTATAAGACAAGGTCATCGCAACCATTGTCTGGATTCGGGTGTCGGTTACGCAAGGGGAAGGTATTAGCACCCCTCACATCCATTGTACTCGATGGGATCCATGCTTGCTGGTTTCTCTATGGGTGAAAAAACAATCTATCTACGGCTGCTAAAGCTAAACGGAAAGAACTGACTCGATAGGGCATCACGCTCTATGCCTACGTATTCCCTCGTGCAATGGGAAAGTCAGAGTCAACGTAGTTCGGGAAGCTACGGGGAAAGGTTGCTCACCGAGATATCGCATCTCGTGCCTACGTAATTTCACACAACACAAAAGATCAGAGCAAACGGAGTTCGAGAGCTACAGGGGAGATTTGCTCGCCGAGATATCGCATCTCGTGCCTACGTACTTTCACACGGCGTGAAAGATCAGAGCTTACGTAGTTCGGGCAACTACGGATAACCGAGGTGTTCTCGATCACACAGGGGTGAGAGAAAGGATGGACGATACTAGCGTACGCATTCTAGCAGTTAGGTGTATGCTGCTCGCTCGAAGGAGACTTAGGCGTTACCTGTTTGTGGTATAACAGACGTAGTATGTCGGGTTTTAAAGGTATGGGAACCTACGGGACTTAGAACTACGGTCTGGTCTCAATTGCGCTCGGGCAAGAGAAAAGGAAAGATCAGTCGTTAGCGGGAAAGTCTCATTCGCACGGAAGCGAGAGAACATAGAAGTTAGTTGTTAATGTGCTCGCTAGGATATCACATCCTATGCCTACATATTCTCATCTGGTACGAGAAATCAGAGCAGTTGTAGTTCAGCCAACTACAGCAAAGGGGAAAAGGAAAAAAGGGAGCTCGCTAGGATATTGCATCCTATGCCTACGTACTCTCGTCTGGTACGAGAGATCAGAGCAAACGTAGTTCGACACTACAGGAACAAGTCTCGATTGCACAGGGGCAAGAGAAGGGGTCTCAATCGCCTGAATGCGATAGAAAAGGGTTTCGATCGCACGGGGGCGAGAACAAAGAGGAAGTAGGCCTAACACGCCTAAACGGGAAGGAACTCGGGACACACACGCAAGAACCTAATGCGTAGGAGTGAGTGCATCGTATATCACCCAAGGTACATATACTAAACACTCTAAACGATCGAGGGGAGACCGCTTGATTGTCATTTCCCACGCATCTAACGATACGGCTCACAACACTCGACGACTGCATGAAAACTTGAATAAGAAAGATGATAGCGAACGAAGCGGCTCCGCTGGCTCTTGACATGTGCGCAAGCTCCATTCCAATCTTCTCCTCTTTGGATCCTTGATGAGGACGCTCGAATCAGAACTGATGTAACGCTTAGACCTTCATGATTTAACTTATACGATAAATCAAACTCTAAGAGGTAGCGTATGGATATCCGTGTCAAAGACAAGATAGAGAAATGATATTGAAAATCATTCTCCAATTGAATCATGTCACACGGCTAGTCAAAAATGAAATCAAAGATAAAATCGGATAGAAAAGAAATGAGGAGAGAAACCTAGTACAAATGAAAATAAAATTCTACTCCTAAAATACGGCAATTAATTTCTAATAGAAAACACTCTAAAGAAAATGGGAGAAAAGAATATAAATTCTAAACTAAAAATCTATATTAAAAATGTAATAATATTCTAGAAATATAAAACTATAATCCTAAAAGAAAAAATAGGAAAATAAATCTACAACTATTACAATCAAACATCCAATACAAAAGAAAAATTAAAAACTAAAGGAGGGGGGTACATTCTGAAAACAGGGGTAAAGCCTGTAAAAAAACCCACTAGGCCCAGCCCACAATACAATAGTCAGAAAAATAAAAAACAAAAATAAAGGGGGAATGAGGGGTGTAACAGAAGACGGAGGGGTAAGGCCCAGAAATTCGTCGGGCCCAAAGCTCAGCCCAACAATCAACAAGAATAACCCCAGCAGGGTGTGTGTTTAGGAATGGGAGGGTGCAACTGGAAAATTATTGTTATTGGGCTTAGGGCTCTAGGCCTAATCGTGACAAAAACATCCATGAAAGTGAAAAAACAAGGGTACGTTGGGGGGGGGGGGGGGGGTGAATACGAAAACGGAGAGTATGAGATCAAAAACAACACTGAAATAATTGGGCCTAAGGCCCAACGTCTCAAACCAGTCCACGATTTTCCACCTTCCCTAACTTCATTATGCTTACGCTGCAACCCTAATCTTTCTCCTTCCCTAACCTCAACGCCACCGCCGTTCTCACCGTCTCCCCCTCTCAATCTCAAACCGTCTCTATCTCTTCTCTTCGTCTCAACCTCCGTTCTCTTCCCAAACCTCTCCCGTCTCAACCTTCACCCTAAACACCACGAACCTATCAAAATCCTTAACATGAAAGAATCCTCCTAAATCTAGAGATAGTGAAGAAATGCTTTAATTGCATGTTGATGATGAACGCGACGATTCTTAGAAGATTCTTGGAAGATCGAACGCATATTGGTGTTTCTGATGAAGATCAGGCTTCGATCTTGAAGCTTGAAGATGACAAAGATTCTGACTAGATCTGGAAAACGGTGGCGCGATCTTGAAGCTGATTTGTTGTTGCAATCTAATAAATCGCTTGGAGGATGAAGATTCGAACGAATCTTGATAACAACTCATGATATTCTCTGGAAAAAGTTTGAACACACGAAGAAGTTCGTTGAAGGTTCTTGAAGACAGAAAAAGGAAGGATGAACAGCGATGGAGTTCTTGAATTTCTGATGATTCTGGGGAAAAGACGTGAAGAACACGATGGTGTTCTTGAATCTTCTGAAAAAATGCTCATGAACATGAAGGTTTCATGATGAACGGTTGATGAATCGGGGAAATTATTGGTGAGGAGTTGATTATTGAATGAGGATGAAGATTGTAGGGGATTGATGAGTTTTCTGGCGAATATTGTTGTTTCCGGCGACGGTTGCGGTGGTCCCGGCGACGGCTGCATGGCCGGCGGTGAGGGGTGAGGGTCGAGGCAGGTGTGAGACACGTGGCTGCACGCATGGAGGGTGTGGGTGAAACGTGGCATGCGAGTGGGGTGGCGTGGCAGCGTGCAGAGAGATGGGGAAAGAGTGGTGGCACGTGTCCTATGAGGTGGTAACTGAGAGAAGGAACGGGTGGATTCTTTATATGGTGACATGTGGCGGAAGACTTGGACTATGGGCCCCCAAAAGTGACACCTGGTCCACGAAAAAGGACAAAACCTGATTCAATTAAATCCAATTAATGGCTAATTAAAAGACTCAATTTAAAAAATGCTAATGATTCTGACTCAAATAATGCTGCTAATTAGCTGCTAATGATGATTAAAAAGACCCCATTAATACTAAATGAAAATTAATACCTTCTAGACCTAATTAAAACTAACTAATCTGTTAATTAATACTACTCTAATTAAAAAATGAAGATTAATATCCTAGTTAAACATCTAAACCATTAATCCTAAAAATTAAATCTATTAATATCTAAACCAAATTAAGTCTAAAAAATTCTATAAAGTCTACTAATATCTAAACCATATTAAGTCTAAAAAATTCTATAAAATCTACTAATATCTAAACCAATTAATATCTACAAAGAGAATTAACTCTATTAAATCTATTTAAATCTATTTAAAATTCTAGTAAAATTCATTTAAAAATTTATTTAATATCTAGAAAAAGAATTATCCTATTAAAGCTATTTAAAAAAATATATTTAATATCTATTTAAAATCTAGAAAAAACAATTAAATCTATTAAAATCTATTTAAAAATTCTAGAAAAAAAATGGAAAAAAATCTAAAAATGCAATAAAGCCAATTAAATCGATTAGAAAAAAGATGCGCGAATACAGCGAAATAAACGGTAAAAACCGGACACCGAAATGTCCTCAAAAACAACAACAAGAGCTGAAAACACTGGGACGGACACCAATTCCCAAAACAAATCCTCGTATTCGAACTGGCCTAAAATGCCTGCAACGCCAGGAGAGGCTGTAATCCCGATAAAGTCAATCTGACCGAAAAAATGCAATGTATGCGGATGCAAAAATGAAAAATGAGTCGAAACATAAAACAAATTGCGAGAAGTGGTTGGTAAAATTTTGGGGTGCAACAACAGAGATACCCATTTTTGCCAAAGTCGCCTTTTCAGGTTTTCAACTTTGCGGGTTTACATCTTTTTTTTTTTTTCAATTTTATCCCTAATTTTTTCCCGAACCCTTTTCTTTTTTATGGTTCGCCGGGATGCCCCATTTTTTCCTGGACTTTTCTTTTTGTGTCCAGCGGGTCTCTTTTAAGCAAAGTATTTTTTAACTGCGTCTGCGTTCACAAGGGATGCAAAGTCCTCACCGTCCATGATGGATAATACTAAGGCTCCTCCAGAGAAAACCTTTCGTACAACAAATGGACCTTCGTAATTGGGAGTCCACTTGCGCCTGTGATCTGATTGTGGTGGGAGAATCTTTTTCAACACAAGATCGCCCATCTGAAAGCTTCAAGGGCGCACCTTTTTATCATAAGCTTTCTTCATCCGGCTCAGGTATAAACGACCATATGCAATCGATGCTAGCCTCTTTTAATCCATCAGACCAAGTTGATTCAATCTATTCTTGATCCATTCTGCCTCATCAAGTTTTACGTCAACCAAAACCCTTAAAGAAGGAATCTCAACCTCTAATGGTAGGACAGCTTCCATACCGTACACTAGTGAGAAAGGAGTTGCCCCGGTTGATGTGCATACCGTCGTACAATAACCGTGCAAGGTGAAAGGTAACATTTCATGCCAATCTTTATATGTAACAACCATCTTTTTCACTATCTTCTTAATTTTCTTGTTAGCCGCTTCAACATCGCCATTCATCTTCGGCCGATAGGGCGATGAGTTGTGATGTTCAATCTTAAAGCTCTGGCGTAGCTCCTTCATCATCTTATTGTTCAGATTCGAACCATTGTCAGTAATGATCCGCTCGGGGATTTCATATCTGCAGATGATGTCCATCTTTATAAATCTTGCCACCACTTGTTTAGTCACATTAGCATACGATGCTGCCTCTACCCACTTGGTAAAGTAATCGATGGCTACCAGAATAAAATGGTGTCCGTTGGAATCAGTGGGCTCGATTTTTCCAATCATATCGATGCCCCATATGGAAAACGGCCAAGGGGATGACATTACATTCAACGGGCACGGCGGCACATGAATCTGGCATTTATGGCATCTCTTCGCGAATTTGAAACAATCCAACTCCATTGTTAGCCAAAAATAACCAGCTCGTAGGATCTTTCGAGTCATGGCATGTCCGCCGGCATGCGTGCCAAAAGTGCCCTCGTGGACTTCTTCCATAAGCAATCTTGCTTCTTTTTCGTCCACACACCTGAGTAGTACCAGATCATGATTCCTCCTATACAGCACACCATCTGGGTTGAGGTAGAAGTTTCTAGACAATCTCCTAAGAGTTTTCTTATCCTGGGTCGATGCCCCTGGTGGATACTCCTGATTCTTAAGGAAATTCTGGATGTCATGAAACCACGGTTTACCATTGGAAGCTCCTTCAATAGCAAATATGAAAGCGGGCCTGTCGAGGCGTAACATAACAATCCTTGACGCTTCATTCCAAAAATTGACCTTGTACATTGAAGACAGTGTAGCCAAAGCGTCTGCCATTTGATTCTCCGCTCTTGGCACATGGTGGAAGTCTATATGATCGAAAAATGGTAACAATCTTCTTGCATAATCCTTGTAAGGGACCAAATTGGGATGTCGAGTTTCCCGTTCTCCTTCGATCTGATTAACAACTAGCGCTGAATCGCTATATACATCAAGATTCTTGACCCTCAGATCAATAGCTTCTTCCAAACCCATGATACATGCTTCGTACTCGGCCTTATTGTTGGTACAAGGGAAAGTTAATCTGGCAGTGAAAGGGATATGCGTTCCATGGGGAGTTGTGATAATTGCCCCAATTCCGCTACCATACCAATTAACTACACCATCGAATATCATTTGCCATTGAGATCCCCTCTCCGGTCCTTCAGTGGGTAATGGCTCATCACAATCTTTTGCTTTTAAATACATAATGTCCTCATCCAGAAATTCAAATCTCATCGGTTGGTAATCATCAATTGGTTGTTCAACAAGGTATTATGACAGAACACTCCCTTTAATGGCCTTTTGGGAAACATACTGGATGTCGTATTCTGTCAATACCATTTGCCATCTGGAAATCCTTCCAGAAAGTGCCTTCTTTTCAAAGATATATTTAATTGGATCCGTCTTCGAAATTAGCATGGTTGTATGATTGAGCATGTACTGTCTTAAACGTTTGGCCGCCCAAGCGAGTGCACAACACGTTTTTTCAAGCATGGAGTAGCGAGACTCACAATCTGTGAACTTTTTACTCAAGTAATAAATTGCATGCTCTTTCCTCCCTGTCTCGTCGTGTTGACCGAGAACACAACCCATACTATTCTCCAGAACCATTAAATACATGATTAATGGTCTTCCAGCGACTGGGGGTATCAGTATTGGAGGCTCCTGCAAATACTGTTTTATTTTGTCGAATGCTCTTTGACAATTTTCGTTCCAGACCACCGCCTGATCTTTCTTTAACAGCTTAAACATTGGTTCACACGTGGCCGTTAGATGAGATATGAACTGAGCAATGTAGTTCAACCTCCCTAAGAAACTACAGACCTCTTTTTCAGTCTTCGGTGCTGGCATTTCTTGAATAGCTCTTATTTTTTCAGGATTTACCTCGATTCCTTTTCTGCTGACAAGAAACCCCAATAGCTTTCCGGACCGAACTCCAAAAGTGCACTTATTTGGATTCAACCTCAATTTGAACTTTCTCAACCTCTCAAACAACTTTAATAGATTGACAAGATGTTCTTCCTCTGTCTAGGACTTCACGATCATGTCATCAACATAAACCTCAATCTCATGATGAATCATATCATGAAACAAAGTCACCATTGCCCGCTGATAAGTTGCCCCTGCATTTTTCAACCCAAACGGCATCACCTTATAGCAAAATGTTCCCCACGGTGTAATGAATGTTGTCTTCTCCATGTCCTCTAGTGCCATTTTTATCTGATTATAACCGGAGAAGCCATCCATGAAAGAAAACACCGAGAATTGAGTCGTATTGTCAACCAATACGTCAATGTGGGGGAGCGGGAAATCATCTTTTGGGCTCGCCCTATTCAAGTCTCTATAATCAATGCACATTCGTACCTTACCATCCTTCTTAGGTACGGGTACAATGTTGGCGACCCACGGAGGGTAAGTTGTCACAGCTAAAAATCCAGCGTCCAACTGCTTTTGAACTTCTTCTTTGATTTTTACCGCCATGTTTGGTCTCTTCCTCCTAAGCTTCTGCTTGACGGGTGGACATTCTTCTCGAAGTGGCAATCGATGAACCACAATGTCAGTATCAAGTCCGGGCATATCTTCGTAAGAACAAGCAAAGATGTCATTGTACTCTCGAAGCATCTCTATCAACCTTCGCTTGACGTCTTCTTGCAATGCGGCCCCTATCCTGACATTTCTAACAACCTCTTCAGAACCCAAGTTGATGATCTCAATCTCTTCTTCATGAGGCAGAATGACTTTTTCTTCTTGTCTTAAAAGTCTATCCAATTCCTCAAGCAAGTCTTCATCCTCATCAATCTCTTCTTCAGCTTGAAATACCGGTTTATCAAAGTCGAAGCGAGTCATAGAAGATTCTTGGTCGTTTTCATCTACGATGATATGAGACCTGCAATGAAAATGGTTAAGTGCTTCAAATGATATGCAAACAAACACATTTCCATTTTATTGTTAAAGATAAAACAAGAAAAACAGAGATCTCAAAATTTGAATGGAAAAACGCCCTTTGATTAATAGATGAAACAATATTCAAACATAAACAAGACAAGCCCTGAAATAACAAACCACTATGCTCCGGGTAGAACATAGGGTCGTACAATAATTGAAGAACAAAGTATTACTGTTCATTGGTCACTTAGACAAATTCCTCGATGGGCCAGTTGCATAGATGTTGTCCTGGAAGGCATGGCTTGATCCAAGCATCCATGTCGCAGTCACTGTCTCCAGCTTCGTCCTCGAAAATGGCATTAAGCTGCTCGAAGAAGACACCTCCACTGGTAAACCTGATTGGCCCCTTGAACTTCGGTGTACTCTGTGAAGAGGATGGGTGGTACCTCAGACTGAATTTGTCTTGTTTTTGAGAGATATCAATCACTTTCCCCCATCCTTGGGCTGAGCCAACTTGTACCACAGCCTGGGCTTCTTTGAAAGAAGACATAGCCACCTCAGGCTCTTTTCTCACCACTGGCGCCTTATCCTTCAACTGAACGGTTTCAAACGCTTGACACAGGGTCTCATGAATTTCCCCATCTACCTCAACATACTTGAAAGAAGACAAGTGACTAACCATGATGTCTTCCTCTCCACATACTGTCACGACACTACCACCGACCATATATTTCAACTTCTGATGCAGAGTCGATGTGACAGCCCCAACTGAGTGGATCCATGGTCTTCCTAACAAACAGCTATAAGGAGGCTGAATATCCATGATATAAAATACAGCTTCGAAAACTTCTGGGCCCACTTGGATAGGCAAAGTCAGCTCACCGAAGACAGACCTTCGAGTACCATCGAAAGCACGTACAACCAAATCACTCAGTGTAGCGGTAATTCCTCGAGTATCTAGGTTCATAAGTGCCTTCTTCGGCAGCACATTCAAAGATGACCCTGTGTCAACAAGGACATGAGACATAACCACTCCTCTACATTCAACAGAAATGTACAGCGCACAGTTGTGGTTTCTGCCCCTTGGTGTTAAGTCTAGATCTGTAAATCCAAGGCCATTTCCCGCGCTTACATGCCCAACAACCCCTTCAAGTTGATTCACTGATATTTCCTGAGGCACAAAAGCGGTACTCAACACTTTCATCAATGCATTTCTGTGAGCTTCGAAACTCAACAACAGCGATAATATCGAAACTTTGGAAGGTGTCTGCTGTAAGTGCTCGACTATCTTGTAGTCACTTTTGCGTATTAGCCTCATGACCTCCTCCACATCATTTTACAAAGATCCTTTTTCACGAGACTAGGAGGTTTCTTCAATTACCATCTTACCCTTCCCTCTATCTGCTTTTTCAGCCACCACTTCGGGCGATGCAAAGACCCTGCAGCTTCGGGTAATTGGCGCTGCTCCCACAATATTCTCTGCAGACTCCACAGGAAAACTTTTCAAATCTATCTTCTGACCATTACAGTACACCTCAGCCGCATAGTTCCATGGGATGGCTTTGGTAATAGAGATTGTTGGTGGCCTAGGTGGCGCTCAAATAGTTATAGTCTTATATGGGATCAAGATCGTAGCGACCTCATCCCTCTCGTCATTTACTTCCTCAACAGGTTTCTTTTCCGCAGTCCGCTCAAACTGTAACGTCCCCTCGTATATCATTCCTTGGATACATCTTCTCAGATCAACACATCCCTCAGGATGACTTAAGCAATTAACACAGTCCTCATTATAGCCTGGGAATACACCTCCTCTCAGCAATTTGTCCTTCACAAACTTCAATGGAGTCTTCAATTCATTCACATCCATTATCAAGTCTAAATGTTCCTCCACCAGAATAGCACCAACCCTAGCCTGCCCATGGTTTGGCATAGGGTTCTGCACAACGTTAGGTGCATCATGAGAAAATTTTATCGCTTTACTATCAATGAGATCTTGCAGCTTGTGTTTAAAAGCCTTGCAATCGTCAATAGAGTGACCAGGCGCCCCAGAGTGAAATTCACAACGTGCATTTGCGTCATAGCTGGGTGGGGGATCATCTGTCAAAAGAGCAAGAGTCCTTTTCTGAATTAATTGTAGCTGCAATAAAGTCTGAAGCACCTGAGAGTAGGGCATTGGTGGAGTGTCAAATACTCTATTCGGCCTGGCCCTATCAGGATACCTCCTATTACCTTGTTGGTTTTGCTGTTGTGGCTGATACTGTCTCTGTTGTTGTTGTTGTTGTGGTCGTTGCTGCTGCGGCACAGGAATAGTGACACTGGCTACTTGCTGTTGGCGATATTGGTTTTGTGGCTGACCCCTTCCTCTTCCTCTAGAACTTGTCACTGAACTGACGTCACCTTCACGCTTCTTGTTTCCAAATATCTTTTTTCCTCCTCCTCCAGCCGAGGGTACCTCTCCCACCTGAATTTTTCCAAGCTTGATGCCGTTCTCCACCCTTTCACCAGTGATTATCAAGTCTGAGAAACTTTCGGACATACTGCTTATCAGTTTTTCATAGTATACCCCTGGCAAAGTAGCAACGAACATGTCCACCAACTCCCTCTCTACCATTGGTGGTTGTACTCTAGCAGCAAGCTCTCGCCACCTCTGGGCGTATTCTTTAAAGCACTTGTTACTCTTTTGAGAGAGATTCTGCAGTTGGACTCTATTCGGTGCGAGGTCACTATTGTATTGATAGTTCCTTACAAAAGCCTCGACAAGTTCTTTCCAGCTACGGATGTTAGTGGGCTCCAACCCCATGTACCACTCCAAATAGGGGCCGAACAAGCTATCCTGGAAAAAGTGCATCAGGAGTTTTTCATCGTCCGAGTACGCGGACATCTTCCTATAGTACGAGCGCAGGTGAACCCTCGGGCAAGTAGTGCCTTTGTACTTATCGAAGTCGGGCACTTTGAACTTATGAGGCACTCTTAAGCCTGGGATCAGCCCCAGGTTGGACATATCTAGTCCCATGGAATTTTGGCACTCCAGAGATCGCATCTTTTCTTCAATCATTTGAATCCTTCTATCAACCTCAGAAGGTCCTGCAGCGTTTACAAACCTAGGAGTGAATATATCCTCCTGCTGATCCTCGTTCCATGTATGGTCCAAACTACCATGAATGCCACCTGTAGTATCAAAACCGAAGCCATTCCCATTTCCATTACCCCCATTAGCAAAGCCACCATGGTTAAGACCTGCTGTATTCCCAGCACCAGTAGTGTGTCCATCCCCTCCAGCAGTAGGGATGACTAAAGTTGGTATTGAATTTCCCACCTGAGGGGTTTCAACCCGAGCATGGTTGGTAGCAATCCCTCCATGTAATACCCCATCATCATCAACTCGTGTCAACAGGGGTTGCACCATAGTCTGAAGTTGAGCTTGCCCAGTAGCAACTCCTTGCATCATCTCCATCAGCTGTGCAATGCGATCCCTCATTTCTTGCATTTCCACTTGCATTTGATCCATCAGCCTTCTCTGGTTACCTCTAGTACCGTAGCAGTGAGTTGTCTGATCTGCAATCCTGAAACACTAATGGCACAAGAAACAAGATAAGGTTAACATTTCTGGTGCACCTACAAATGCGAGAAACATGCTAAAATGCAAACATGTATATATGAAAAACAGGGAAATTTCCCCCATGATTCTAGCTTCAGAATGACAATCAAGACAATGGAGAGCCCCACAGACAAGCATAAGATAAAAACTCCTCATATATACAAACATAAGCCCACAGGCAAAGTATAAACAACAAATGAGTACAAACAGAAAGGGACCTCAGCCAACAGGTCTGGTGATGGTCCATACAAAAGTCTACGCTACGGAATACAAAGAAATCAAATCAAACTGGGTGGCGAGACTGGAAATCCTTCAACAATGCCTGCGTATCTGGATGGTCTGGCCTAGTGAGTAAACCACATATGAGCAACTCCTACTGACTGACAGTGGACTGAAGATCCTCGACCGAGTCCTCCTTCCCAACAGCCTCCTCGAGTCTACGCCTCTTAGCACTAGCTTCCTCTCTATGTTCCTCCAAGGTTGCAAACGCTTCATACAGTTTGCAGTCACTATGTCTTCTGAGTGCGGCTTCCTTCAAAATCTCATCATCTTTAGCTTTGAGCTGGGCCTTCTGTTTGATGATATGCGCCTTCAACTTGTCTTCACGCTGCTTGCTGGTAGACATAGCAGCATTCCACTGAGCCTCAAACGTGGAAATTCGCGAGTAGGCTTTATTCAGCTCTTCCTTCTTCGTGGCTAGAACACCATAGGTGGCATTCAAGTCTTTGCTTGTGCGTTCCCTATCACTAGTCTCCCGAGTCAAGTCTGTTCCCAACTTGTTCACCAACTCTGTTTTCTTTTTCAAAGAATACCTTGCTTCGTTTTTTTCACTTCTGAGCTGAGCCATCTTCCTCTCTAACTCTTCGTTCGTCTTCTGCAACTCTTCTTTCTCACGACATACCTGCTCATACCTTTGGATGTCCACCGTAGTAGGATCCTTAACCACAGGAGGGCAAACAGGCTCCACTGGAGGATATGGCATCAAGAACTTCGCGGCCCTCTCATGAATCCAAGCCACATAGGGGTCATAAGCCTGACTGTTGCTCTTCCCTAGTAATGCTTTGCCTCTCCTATGAATACTCTGCCAAGCACGCTCGAGTTTGATCAAATCATCACCCTCTAACAAACCCGTGAGGTACAAAGATTCCTGTACCTCTTCCTCCTTTGGAGCGTCCCTGAGAGCATACCCAAACTGTCGTACCAACAGAGAAGGGTTGTAGTTGACGCACCCCTTCCTTCCAACTAGGGGTACGTTAGGAAATCCGCCACAACTATAAATAATGTCAACGCCAAGCAAATCCCTATCAAACCAAATAATATCCTTAGCAGTCAAGCCCATCATCATCTCAGACCATTCTGAGGTAGCAATAGTATCCACAAACGGGCCATTCTTAGGCATGTGACTCATCAACCACCTATAAAGTAAAGGAACACAACACGAGACGTTCTTCCCCTTCGGTTTTCATTCTTGTGGTGCACATAATGATAAACGTCTCCTAAGAGTGTAGGGACCGGATTCCCCAAGGCTAGCAGATAAAAGGCATTCACGTCTACAAAATCAGGCAAATTTGGAAATAAGACAATACCATAAATGCAAAGTTCCAGAATAGCACTAAACACAATCCAGCAGCCATTCTTGGCGAACTTCTGAGCTTTCTCAACAAGAAACGGTAATAGAAAACCATAAGTTCCTTTTCTCTCAATTAGCTTCCCCTTTAACTCTACAACATCTAACTGTAATATAGCAGTGAGCACAGCTAGGTCGGGCTCCACATCTGTGTGGACAAAAGGCATCTGATCACGGATAGGCACCCCTAACATGTCAGAATACTCTTCCAAAGTAGGCGCTAAAACAAAATCCGGGAAGACAAAGCACCTCAACTGAGCGTCGTAAAACTGCAAGAGAGTATAAATGCCACTGATCTCATAGGATGAGGGTTTGCAAATACATCTGGCCAATCTCCCATAGTCTTGTCTAAACTGTTCCATCACACTCGCTTCAGCCATAGCAATCAGAATCCTCAAGGAATGACGTCTGGGGTTGGAAACCTGTAAGCAACTGTCATTTTCAAAGGCTCCATGTCAAGAACGAAGAACAGGACCACTAGAATCAGGAGGGAAATATACACCTGTAATCATAAATACATGTTAATGAAGAGATGCAAATGAGAATGCAAATGCAAATGCAATGCAACAGAGGATCAAGCTTGTTGTGTTGTAGCTTGAGAAGAACCGGCGCTTCGCTCTAGTACTGATAAATCACCGACATAAGAACCCCTTGGTACCATGAACACAGGTTCACACTCAAGAACTAGGTAGTCTGGAGGTCAGAGTTTCCTGCATAACCCGCCCACTCACAGGTATAGACCTATCCACTGACAAGGTTTGGCATCTTATGCGTTCATCAGCGTCACAGACTTTCAAGAAACGATAAAAAGATACCCAGAAGGTGTGGCATCATCATCTCTTGAAGCGGCCTCACTTAGCTGAATCACAAATTATCGGTCCCCAGAGTCGACAATCCTTAAATCCAAATTCCATTCGGATCATAAGGATCGGAAAGGAACTCATCAAAGAGAATCTCGTCTGAGTGTGAATTTTGTAGGGAACTGTGTCTGCTAAGCAAACAGGTTCACCCACTAATCTCCACTTCTAATACTAGGTTTGTACTCAAGCCCAGGTCCGGCTTCTCACTCAATGGAACTCCCCTCCCCACAGCACAACAAGTATGATACAATGCGGAAAGTAAAATACGTAAGTAAATAAAGATAAAGCACATATATACACACACTCAAAAGAAAACACACAAGCGCTAGGATTGACTCGCATAGGGGATATTCCTGTCCCCAGCAGAGTCGCTAGTTGTCGCTACTGCGAAAAAAGAGGCCGGCAATGACTAACAGAGTCGCCACCTATCGTTATTTATCCCAAAGAAGGGAAAGGAAACGATCGGAAAAAATCTGACGAAAACGGGAAAAGACGAGGTCATCGTAACCAAGTCCTAGGTTCGGGAGTCGGTTACGCAAGGGGAAGGTATGAGCACCCCTCACGTCCGTCGTACTCGATGGGATCCACGCATGTGTTTTCTAGCTAAAAGGGTGTGTAAACTATCTACGCTAAAGGCTTATGGACAAAAGAGAAAGAAAAACAGGACTGACTCGGCAGAGCATCGCCGCTCTGTGCCTACGTACTCCCTCGTGCAATGGGAAAGTCAGAGTCAACGTAGTTCGCCTAACTACGGCTAAAAGGGGGGGAGGTTGCTTACAAAGACATCGCGTCTTATGCCTACGTACTTTCTTCTGGTACGAAAGATCAGAGCAAACATAGTTCGGGCTTACGAGAACACAGGCTGTTCAAAAGTTTTAACCGAGTAGGGTTAACAGACAGTTCTAGCAGTTGGTGTATGCAGCTCGACCATTGGAGACCTAGGCGTTACCGTTTGCGATAGGACTGAAAGTTAACAACACTCTTGTTTATGAAAATATTTTTCCTGATTAAGACCTCAAGGGGTGAAAAAGAGTTTGAGTTGTTTTTGTGTTTTTTAAGGAAGAAGTGTTTTGAATTAGAGTGTTCATAATGTATGTTGTAACAATGTCTAAAACCTAGGATCGAATGCGTCGCATATCGTCCTAAGGACGTATACTAAACACTCTAGGAAATTTAGAGGTAACCACTCAATCACCATTTCCCAAGTACAAGGCTCATGGCACAACACTCATTATATTTATTAAGTGAATTGAAGTTGTTTAAAGATGAGAAGAGAAAGAGGACAAACTAAAGGGGACTAGTCCAAACCCTAAAAGTTGTCATGCAAGATGCACCTAAAGTTGAGTTTGAAAGGGGACTACCTAATGTTATCATACATGGTTAGAACCCTAATGTCTATTAGAAATCCTAAGGGAAGGAAGACAAAAAGAAGAAGAAACAATAAGAAAAAACAATGCAAATGAAGAATGCAAACACAAATGCAACAAGGAAGACAAAGATGCAATGCAAGTGAGGGAGGAAATATGTGTGGGGCTGGAACCTCCACAAGCTCATCTCAACCGCAAGCCATGGTATGAACAAGTGCAAGAGAAAAAGGAGAGGGATGCATCACAAACAAGTAACAAAAACAATGAGAAAAAGTCCTCATGGATTCATTACTTTAGGTAGGCTTCAAGTTCCTCCTAAGGAGGGACCAAGCAACCTTAAGTAGTATCCCAAAGTCATAGGACAGAATGGGGATGAGGAGAAGAGATCTCAAAAGTTAAAATAAAACATCACAAGCAAATGCCATCAATAACATCAAAGGATGCAAGCAAACACCACATATGGAAACACAATGTGCAAACATGAAAGTATGAGACCAAATGAACAATTTATGCATAAGGTAAAGACCTATGAATTAGCACACAAGACCTATAACAAGCCCCTAACATGAAACAATCAAGATAAGGTTCATAAACAATGCACAACCAAGCTTTTGGAAGCAAAACAAAACAAGTACACCAGCAAAGATGCATAAACATGAAGCAACTTGAAAAATACATGAAAAATGTGAAAATGAATCTAAAAATGCCAAATAAAATCTCAAAGGACCCCCAAGGTATTAGAAACCAGGGGTCAAAAGGGGAGATTGAAAATCAAAAGGTAAGTGCCTCAACAGAAGGCAAACACCAAGAGTGTCCCAAACTAAGGCAGAAATGGAGAGGGGACAAAAAGCAATTCAAACCACATGGAAACAGCACTTAAAAATCATGAAAAAAATATCCAAAGATCAATCAACATGTTAACACAATGCTCAAAAAAATTCATGAAAAAATGAGAAGTTTAAACATGGAAATAAAATCAAGAAAGAACAAAACCACAATTTAAATCAAATAAAATAGCCCCAATATTTAATTCGTTTTTTAATTGAAAATAAAGTCAAAAAAATAAAATAAAAATTTCCAGAAAAAACTAGACATCTTAAATTTTATGAAAATTATTTTTGGTGAATTTTTAAACTATTGGAACCATTTTGTTTGAATTAAATTTGGAACAACTCAAAACAGAAAAATAAAATAAAATGGCAATTAAATACAAAAGATGTGGTATGAATAGCAATTGAATCAAGGTAAAAAAGTGGACTAGGCCTCCCAGGGGGTGCCACTAGCGCACAGGTATAAGGCCCGCACGAAATAAAATAAAATAAAACTCTGAGTGGACTAAATGAGGTTGGGTTGACTAAGTGTATGGTGGAAATCATCACAGACCGCATGATCATCATGAAAGTATTCCAATAAAGTGGCTCTCAAAGTGCCATGTCAATTAATGAGTTTGGTTTTAAATATGGTGTGCACATGATAAAAGGGAACACATGGTTCTTAAGATAAACCGCACGATCAGAAAAAACCAAAACGGACGAACATGAACACGCCACGTCAGCTCGTCCCCTTCCATGGAACTCCGGTCGCTGGAAAATTCGCGCCGATCATCCCTTCCGTCACTCCGGCCGCCGCGAGCTCTTCTCCCCACCGTAGCTTCTTCGTTTTTTCACCATTTTCCACAAACTCTAGATGAAAATTCATCTACTCGCCGAGAGGAACAAGAATCTAGCCTCCATTTCCATTAATTCTGAACAACAATTCCATAAATCAAAGAACAAGCAAAACGTGCAAAAAATAAAGTTCACCAAAACACAAATTAAATGGTCCAAACATCATCTACATGTTGCAAGGAGTAAGAATCCATGAAAATTAAAGCAAAACAACACGAAAATTCATCAAAATGAAACAACACAACTTGGTGCTCATAAAATCAAACATCATAAACTCAAGAAAAAATAATCCAGAAATGATCTATGTAACTCAAGGATTCAAATGTAACGAAAATGGTGGAAAACCATGGCATATTAAGAGGTTGAAAAAAAGTTTACCTAGTGGAGAGCCTCCACTGGGCCTTGAAACTGTGATGAAGCTTAACGAAAAACGTCCAGAATCACTCCATGAACTCCAATTGAGGTGTTTGAAGGCTTGATTTGGTCTGAAAGTGGTTGAATATGAAAATTTGCTTTTGAGTTTTTCACCACATTTTCAAAATGTGATATGGTTGTTCATGCACGAAAATGACCTACCTCTGCCTCAATTTTCATCTAGAATACTTATATGATGGGTTTATGATCAAATGGGGCTTTAATTCAAGCTAAACAACCCATTTCAAAATTTCACATTTCACGACTTTTTTAAAATGCCATACACGTTTTTACCACTACACCAGCTGATTTTTTGATCCAAATCCACTACAAATCAGTTGTGTTGATCAAAGGAATGAGATTGAAGGCTTAATTTTGATCCTATGGTTGATTTCCACTTTGTTACTTCAAGAGGAAGAAACCATGAAAATGGCCCATTTTGAGACTTCAAATTTCCAATGTGAAGATGGCAATGTCTTTGAATTATTATTTGCAATCAAAAAATGCACAAACTTGCCTTAAAAAAGTTTTAAATCCATTAATTCTCAATTTCTCAATTTAAGCCTCCTTTATGAAAAATTCAAACCCCAAATTCTCAAACCAAGCCCCCACCATGACAAGAGATGATTTGGTAGTGCAAATGGCCCCATTTTAAGCAAGTTTCATGTTGAAAAGATTTCCATTTGAAGTGTGCAAGTTGGTGAAATGGACCTATAATTTTATGACCTGTAATCTTACTTTCCCAAAATACCCCTGACTTGTAAACCTCATAACTTGAGTTCTACAAATCAGTTGAAAGACTTCTAATACAATTTGGAAAGCTAAGATCAAGACCTACAACGTTCATGTTTTCCAAAAGTTGAGGCAAAACATCCTTCTTGGTCAAAACTGGCTTGGTAGTTGGTTGCCTTTTGTTGACCAAAATCACATACCTCTAATGACCTGTAACTTGTTCGGATCATAACTTGAGTTCTATAAATCCAATCAAGGACTTATAGTACTAAAATTAAAGCTAAAAACATGTTCTACAAGTTCCATGTTGGCCAAAAATTGATATGAGACTTGTATCTTGAGGTAGGTGGTCTTGAAGTCAGGCACTAAATATGGGATTTTACCCTGAGAACCCTAATTTAGTAACCTCTCACACACTTAACCCTTGATGAATTGAACTTGAAATGATGTCTCATATGTCTTAACACAACATCCCATGACCATAGAGACATTGAATTGAGTTTCTATCTTCTTCAATTGCACAGTTGACTGAGGATTTACCAGATGAAAACCCTAACTGCAATACTTTCAACCGTGGCTTGTTCCACTTCACACAACAACTTGAATAATCTACACAATGATACTCAAGGCCCTCAATGAGCTTTCTTAACATCTCATAACCATAATCATGGCTTCACAAACCTCTGATGCTTTTCAGTTAGCCTCCAAGTTAGGAGTTGACCCATACACATCCATCTATCCTTTAACAAGACACTGACCACTTCAAGATGTCCTGATGACCATTTAAGCTTGAATAACAATCTTTTCCTAGGATCAACCCTCTGAGTATACTCCTCTCGGGGTGCACAAATTTCTTGATCCCCTGTTCAATGAAAAATGCTATGCAATGCGAATGCTAGAAAGAAATGAAATGAAACATAAACCAAGTTAAGAAAAGGTTGAGCAAATTTTGGGGTGCAACACTGAGCAACGATCCATCCCACCATTCTTCACAAAGGAGTACGGATGAATCACATACACTTCTCCTGAGCAACGATTCATCCCATCATTCTCCCAAAAGGAGTACGGATGGATCGCATAAACTCCTCCTGAGCAACGATCCATCCCACCATTCTCCACAAAGGAGTACGGATGAATCGCATACACTCCTCCCGAGCAACGATTCATCCCACCATTCTCCATAAAGGAGTACGGGTGAATCGTATACATTCCTCCTGAGAAACGATTCATCCCGCCACGACACCATGACATGCACGACACTATATGCACAACAAATAAACCCAAGCACCCTAAGTGCACACGACCCTACTGATCACATCACCATGCATCATATATATATACATACACCAATCGATTATATTAATTACATTAAATATCAGTAAATTCACATTCCAACACCAAGTATACATTCTTCACTATTAACATCGTCCCCATATCCATCATGACCAAAGGGATCCTACAAAACATCAACAATGGATGGAACCACAAAAATAAAACAAGTTGTTGTCATGCTCGCTGGCCCACTCGCCTAGCGAGGCCTCAGCGAATGCTCGCTGCCTCACTCGCCTAGCAAACTCGCTAGCAAAGGAAGACAGTGGCTACTGGAAGTGTTTGCTACCTAGCTCGCCTAGCGAGTCCCTAGCGAATGCTCACTATCTGCTTGCCTAGAGAACCTTCTAGTAAGCGTCTATGATACTCAAAACCCTCACTGTCCAAAAATTCATCAGAAGCTCATAAATCATCTGATTTTCACCAAACCAGTCCCTGTAGTCTTAGCCTAACATTCTACGACTAAACTACACGACTTATTCTAGATTCTACCCGATAAAACATCATTTCTACCGATTAAATCATTTTTGACCTAAAATGGTAAACTACACAAAATCACCCAAACCATCCAAACAATCCCCACATATTCACATGCATAGACAGAATCACAAGTTCCACACCCTTACCTCGATTAATTGATCAGACTGACGAAGAATCTTAAAGAATTTGACAGCCCTAGCCTTGTCTCTCTCTTTCTCCTTGATCTTCCTCCTTAATCTTTCTCTCTTCCCTTTTTTCCTTTCCTTTCCTCCCTATTTCCACTTTCTCTTTTTTTTCTTCCTTTTCTATTCTACTTCTTTCCCTTATATTTCCTTTACTTAATATAATAATAATACAAATAATAATACTAATAACAATAGAATAACAATATTGCTATTAATTATTAAATTGTTATCATTCTTAATTATATTGTATTAATATTAAATTCCAGAGTTTATTAAATGATCTCTATAAATAAGGGCACTTCCCAATGCACTCAGACACACCCCCACATAAAGACACACCGAAATAAAATAACACCAAAAAGACTAAATAATTAAAATGAGTGTTACAGGATGACTGACCTATCACCAAAAGGATGATAGTCACTCACACACACAATCCCAACACCAAAAGGATGCAGGGTCTATCACCAAAAGGATGAAAGAGAAAATTGGCATAATCTGGCACCAAAAGGATGACAAACCCATCACCAAAAGACTGATAGAGTGACACACGCACACAATCCCGACACTAAAAGGGTGCAGCGGTTCATTACCAAAAGGATACTAGAGAACACTCGCACAATCTAGCACCAAAAAGATGATAGACCTATCACCAAAAGGATGATAGAGCGACACAGACACACACACACACAATCCTGACACTAAAAGGATATAGGGGTCTATCACCAAAAGGATGATAGATAACACTCGCATAATCTGGCATCAAAAGGATGACAAACCTATCACCAAAAGGATGATAGAGCAAAACACACACACAATCCTGACACCAAAAGGATGATAGAGAACACTCTCACAATCTGGCACCAAAAGGATGACAGACCTATCATAAAAACAATGATAGAGCGACACACACACACACACACAATCCTAACACCAAAAGGATGCAGGGGTCCATTACCAAAAGGATAATGGAGAACACTAGCATAACCTGACACCAAAAGGATGACAGACCTATCACCAAAAAAATGATAGAGCGACACACGCACACAAAATCCTGACACTAAAAGGATGCAGGGGTCTATCACCAAAAGGATGATAAAGAACATTCACACAATCTGGCACCAAAGGAATGACAAACTTATCACCAAAAGGATGATAGAGCGACACACACACACACACACACAGAGGTTACTACCACCAAAAAGGATGATAGGAACTTCCCAATTTGAAGGCCACTGATCGGTGGATTTCACTTGTGTTTTCAAACTCTGTTTGTTCTTGGTTTTGCACTGTTTTCATCTGTTTTCGAAGCTTTGGTTTTTGTTATCTTAGTTATTTGTAGTCGTTTTTATGTAAGTCTTATTTTGAGGTTTGTATTACTTTTACCGCTGGTGCGTTTGATTCGATTTCTTTTAGTGTGTTTTTGGCAGGAATTGATGCCCCGACATTCGTACCGTTTCGGAGGCAAAGAAAAGTCAAAAAAATGGAATTCAGAGGCACGACACAGGTACCCGTGTTGCACAACACGGCCCGTGTCAGGGAGGACATGGTTGGAATGACACGGTCAAGATGAGCAGAGGAAAATGGAGAACAGAAGAGCAACACGGGTGCCCGTGTCACACAACACGGCCCGTGTTGCAGCCCCTGAAGGATGAGTTTGCTGATGAACACATCCTAGTTATTAATGGTGTCCCTTGGTTTGCTTATTACGCCAATTATTTGGTCGGGGGTATAATACCTGACGACTTTGATTCTAACAAGAGAAAAAAGTTTGTTCATGACTGCAGGTTTTACTTATGGGATGACCCGTTTCTTTACAAAAGAGGGGTGGATGGACTGATCAGAAGATGTGTTCCTGAAGATGAGCAAAAGAAGGTGCTCGAAGCATGTCATAATTCATATTATGGAGGGAATTTCAGTGGTGACCGCACCGCAGCCAAAGTCCTCCAATCGGGGTTATATTGGCCGTCTTTGTTCAAGGATGCCCAGGACGTAGTGAAGGAATGCGACAGATGTCAACGGATTAGAAATATCTCGAAAAGAAACCAGATGCCGCAAAATTCCATGTTGGAAGTAGAGTTGTTTGATGTTTGGGGGATTGACTTTATGGGGCCATTCCCACCATCATTTGGAAAAAAAATATATACTGGTGGCAGTTGACTATGTTTCGAAGTGGGTAGAAGCAGTGGCACTACCAACCAATGATGCTAAGGTAGTGGTCAGGTTCCTGAAGGAGAACATATTTTCTCAGTTTGGAGTACCAAGGGCTCTTATAAGGGATGAAGGAACTCACTTCCTGAATCATCTCATGGAAAGGTTGCTTCTTAAGTATAATGTGAAGCACAAAATAGCTACCCCTTACCATCCTCAAACCAACGGGCAAGCCGAGGTGTCGAATAGACAACTCAAACAGATACTAGAGAAAACAGTGCGTGCCTCCCGTAAGGACTGGGCAGTAAAGCTGGATGATGCTCTTTGGGCGTACCGCACTGCGTACAAAACACCCATCGGTATGTCCCTTTACCAACTAGTCTATGGTAAAGCTTGCCATCTGCCTCTAGAGTTGGAACACAAGGCGTTATGGGCATCAAAAGTCCTCAACTTAGACCTCACCAAAGCAAGAGAGTCTAGAACTCTCCAACTCCATGAGCTAGAGGAATTCCGAAATCGGGCATATGAGAATGCCAAAATTTACAAAGATCAAACAAAGAAATGGCATGATCGAAGAATTCAGAAGAAGGAATTTCGGGAAGGACATTAATGTTGTTGTATAACTCCTGGCTGAAACTCTTTCCGGGAAAGCTTAAATCAAAATGGTCAGGACCGTTTATCGTACATAAGGTGTTTCCGCACGGAGCAATCGAGCTGAAAAATCAAGCAAACAGAGACATTTTCAAAGTAAATGGTCAGCGATTGAAACCTTACTACGAGGGACAGCAGAAGGATCGAAATGATGTCGTTCATCTCACAGGATAAGATGAAGGACCGTCGAGCCATGCGACGTAAAATGAAGTGTTTCGTGGGAGGCAACCCACGCATTTTACTCTCACGTTTTCATTTTATTTCTTGTTTTAACAGGTTGTGGTTGACTCGCGGTTCATCGGTGAAAGAAGGTTGTCGGAAACCAGAATAGAGCGAAAAATTTGAAAAACCAGTACCCTGACACGGGTGGCCGTGTTGCACAACACGGGCCGTGTCAGGCTGTATCAAAGCTGGGTCAAAATGTGTGAAGTCAGGGGTGTGACACGGGTGCCCGTGTCGTGTGACACGGCCCGTGTCATAAATATCAGAGAATTCCATTAACCTACAGGGGGTGCAACACGGGTACCCGTGTTGTGTGACACGGCCCGTGTTGCAAGGATCAGTGAAGTGCATTAACCACCAGGGGTGCAACACGGGTGCCCGTGTTGTGTGACACGGCCCGTGTTGCAAGGCGCGCAGTAAAAATGTATTTTTACCCGTGTGGGGCCCACCTCTTTACTTCCCACTTATCTTTTATAACCACCCAATTCACCTCATTTTACCCTATCACATTCATCTCCTACCTTCTTCCCCCTCACAAAACTTAAAACCCCATTGCCTCCTCTCCACAAAAGCTTCAATTTCCACAACACCCACTCATCGAAAGCACTTCCCCCCTTCACAAAAAACGTTCCCCTCATCCTTGTGGTCGATCCTACGGTAACGTTTTTTCTCTAACGGTAACTTCAAATTTTCTGTGTTTTTTGTGTTTTGCAGGATTAAGCATGCCACCTCGCAGAGACACCGGAAAAGCCGTGGCCGAAACTTTGCTCCCCAAAAAGAGAGCACACCGAATGGCGAATCCTCACAACATACTCTTTGAAGACCCGGATCACCAGAAGAAATATTCCAACATCATAAAGTGTAAGCTCACCCCAACGAGGTATATCTGTAACACTACGCTTGATAATTTAGGGCTGAGAGTAGAAGTCCATAGGATGTTTCACATTCTTGGTATGCTGGAATTTATGCAATTTGAAGCGCCGACTTATGAGCGCATAACTGTTGAATTCTTAAGTACTTTAGATTTTCAGTTGAAGCATAGGTGGACAGGTGCGGAGGAGGAATATTATGGCACTCTCAGATTTCGCCTGTTCGATACTGACCATAGCCTGACAGTAGCCCAATTGGGAGATATTCTGAAGCTCCCCAATTTTGGACCTGGAGCTCCTTCGGGAAATTTTTGTGCAGGTGACTTCTGGAGGGCCATCACAGGTAAAACTGATTATGTCGCTAAGGCGGCAAAAGCCTCGTGTATTCATAACCCGTGTTTCAGGTACACTCAAAAAGGGTTGGCCTATACACTATTCGGCAGGGGTGACAGCACAGGAGTGGCAACTCAGAGGGAGTTGTAATTATTGTATGGCATGGCGAACCAAGAGCTCATCAATGTGGCTGCCTTTGCAGCTGACCATCTGAAGAGGGTTGCGAATGCACCTTCCGGCGAAATCAGTGTCGGCGGTATGATCACTCAAATCACCAATCACTTTGGTCACGGTCCTCTCCTGATGGAGGAACCCACGGTTGCAGGTAAGATAAAGATAGACCTAGCCACCATAACCGCCCAAGGTATGATTCGAGTCTTTGATAACTACTACTCCTTGGTAAGCCGAAACAATCATCTCCTAGCTTTACCTGCACCTGACTTTATTAGTATTCAAAATGTGAATAACTGGTTGTATGAGAACACAATGCAGGATGAAGACGGCCAATTTTATGATGGTACAGGTACAAATTTTTTTGATGATGAAGGAGATCAGGCAGAAGAAGCCCCTATACCGACTACTCGAGTCTCACCCCATCAGGAGTCCGGCTCTGGCTCTTGGAGTTTGTCTAAAAAATAATGGGAATGGATGGAGAGTGAGGTGTGTCATCTCCAGAGTGAGCAGACAAGGCAAGGCGATGAGCAAACGAGGCAAGGAAACGAACAAATCCGCCAAGGCAGGTTGATCGGTGAAATGCACGAATGGATGCGGCAGATGATGCTGCGCGACCAACCTCCTCAACCATGAACTCTGTGAGTCCCCTTCTACTGGTGTTCCAACAGTGGGGACACTGTTGAATCCTAGTGTGGGGGTATTTTATTTGTGTGTTTTTGTTTCTGTTCTTCTTTATTTGGTTATTTATTTTTAAGTGTTAGTTTGAAAGCATGATGGAAGTTCCACAAGGAAAACCTCCCGATATTGAGCCATTAAAATAAGAACTGTTTGGTTGAGCTGTTTGCAAGTGAGGTGATGAGAAAGTATATAGAATGCTCGAAAAAAGAACCATGAGGATGAAATCGGAACAATCTTGAGAGATAGGTAAAAAGCAAACACCCTGGGTTTCTCGAATAGGAATGAGTCCGACGTGTAGATTTGTACCATAGTGCTTTGATCTGAGAAGTACCCACTAGTAGTTTATCTTGACAGTCGGGCTTAATCAGTAAGAATCGTGTGTGCGAGGTTGATAAAAATATATATATATATATATATATATATATATATATATATATATATATATATATATATATATATATATATATATATATATATATATATATATATCTATCTATCTATCTATATATATATCTATCTATCTATCTATCTATATATATATATATATATATATATATATATATATATATATATATATATATATATATATATATATATATATATATATATATATATATATATATATATATATATATATATATATATATATATATATATATATATATATATATATATATATATATATATATATATATATATATATATATATATATATATATATATATATATATTGAGAAAAGGCACAGAGAAAAAGGGGCAATTAGACGACCAATCCTTCTAAGTTGGGTAACTCTCACCCGGTTATTCAGCCCAACGGCGGTCGAACCTGAAAGCCATTCAAAAGTAATAACAGTGCCAGAAAAATTTATTAATAATAATTAGTTGATCAATCTTGTGCATGCGAGGAAAATTATAAATGCCCTTATAGTTATTGTCCGAATGAAAGGGATGAAAATCGAAAAGAAGACTTAAGTACAAAGCATAGTCGGAGAGGTTACCAATAGGGAGACTGAGGTCTGTGGTTTACCGCGGTCTAGTGTTTGTGTGTTACCTATTTTGAGGGAGAAGCCGAGATTAACCCTAGTGGGACTTGGAACGAGAAGTTCAAGTATGAGTATCATTACTGTAACTCACAGTTCTATGAACGATTCAGTTGTGCAAAAAGATATTTTAAGTTCGGTTTGGCGAGCTTTTTGCTTGAGGTCAAGCAAAAGTTCAAGTTCGGGGGAGTTTGATCGGTGGATTTCACTTGTGTTTTCAAACTCTGCTTGTTGTTGGTTTTGCACTGTTTTCATCTGTTTTCGAAGCTTTGGTTTTTGTTATCTTAGTTATTTGTAGTCATTTTTATGTAAGTCTTATTTTGAGGTTTGTATTACTTTTGCCGCTGGTGCGTTTGATTCGGTTTCTTTTAGTGTGTTTTTGGCAGGAATTGATGGCCCGACATTCGCACCGTTTAGGAGGCAAAGAAAAGTCGAAAAAATGGAATTCAGAGGCACGACACGGGTACCCGTGTTGCACAACACGGCCCGTGTCAGGGAGGACACGGTTGGAATGACACGGTCAAGATGAGCAGAGGAAAATGGAGAACAGAAGAGCAACACGGGTGCCCGTGTCACACAACACGGCCCGTGTTGCAGCCCCTGAAGATGAAAAGCGCACTTCTTTATTCAGCAGCCTGACACGGCCACCCGTGTCCCATGACACGGCCCGTGTCAGAGCCACTGATAGTGAATTTGTTGTTTTTCTGATTTTTATGCTATCAGACCTGTTTCGAAGGGCATTTTAGACAGTTTGCGATGTAATTTGAATTTGGATATATGAGCCGCTTTTTGGCCAAAACAAGACACTTTTGGATTGGAAGAGATTTTTACACATCTGAAGGAGAACTTTGGAGAACGAAGGATCGATCAAACGCGGAAGCAATTGATGATCCAAGTGAACCAATTTCAATTGTAATGATCTCTTACCTTTTATTTCTAATTGCATTTGTTTTTATTAAGAACATGAGTGGCTAAACCCCCAATTGTTAGGGAGGTGGTACTGCATTGCGATGTATTGACATTTGTTTGGATTATTCTATGAGAATTATGTTATTCACCTTATATATTTTATTTTGCAACAATCTTAATGCGTATTCATATTGGAAAGTAGAATTCGATTCATGATTAGGTTTTGGTCTGGAAAGTCAACCTAATGCTTTTGCAAAATAATATTATGGTAGATATTGCTTAGGAATGGGGATATCTTGTATCACGTATTTTATTGTCAGAACTATTGCTTGATGTTTTTCATGGATACTGAGGAATTAGTGTACATGAAACTCATCATAGGGTTTTTATTAAGGAATTAAGGAAAACTAAAATTGAGAACTGATGAATTAAGGTTAAAAAACATTATCTCAGAATAATCCTACATGGTCTTTACTCGCATTGTGTCCACTCCCCTAACATCGTTCTTAGATTGATCTATAAGTCTTTATTTACTTGTTGTGTTACTCTGCTACCAAACAACCCCTAGACTTTTTGTTCCTTTGAATACTAAAAATCCCGTTAATTTCTACGCAGTCCTCGAGATCGATACTTGGGACTTTTTCCCTTATTACTACAATCGATAAAAATAGTACACTTGCTATTTTCTCGATCAGCCACCAACACCAAAAGGATGCCAGCTAGGTTGAATTGACAAGGTTTGGCTATCACCAAAAGGATGATAGTAAGGCAGTTGACATAAGGTCAAGTTTGCTGGAGATACAATGAGTGAGGCTTATCTGAGGACAGCAACAAATGGTTGAAGCAAAGAAGTCACTGAGGAACACACTCCTTGTCAACAAAAGGTTAAAAGGAGATAACTCACTAGGGAACACCCAAGAGAAAAGTTAAATTGAAACAAATCAACAGGGAACACCCACTGATTCAGAGAAACGCTGCTGGTTGAGCTGGGGACGCCAACTTCAACAATAAAAGGTTGAGAACACAACTCAATGAGGAACGCCCACTGACTTGCTTGGAGATCACAGTTTCATCAACAAAAGGTTGAAGTAATTTCACGAGGAACGCCCATGGATTTGAAGGAGATGCCCCTGGTTGGGTTAAATGTTGCTTTATATCTTGTCTTGATCAACAAAAGGTTGAACAAATTCATGAGGAACGCTCATGGACTTGAAGGAGATGCCCCTGACTGGGCTAAAGATCACCTTTGAGCTCTTTGACTTGATCAACAAAAGTTTGAACAACTTCATGAGGAACACCTAAGGATTTGATAAAGTTGTCCCTGACTAGGCTAAATGTTGCATTGAGCGCTTGATCAACAAAAGGTTGATATAATTTTGTGGGGAACACCCACGGTTTTACTGAAGATGCCTCTGACTGAGCTGAAGACCTTTTTGCAATCTGATCAACCAAAAGGTTGAAACAACCACGTGGGGAATGTCCATGGTCTTGAATAAAATTCCCTTGACTAGGCTGAAGATCGTCTTGGAAATCTTGAGATTGATCTTGGATTTTGACTTGTATATGTATGAATGCTTGATGTTGGTAATGATGTTCCATAACAAATGGAAATGCAAATGCAAATGCTGACGCGCGAAGATGCAAGTGTTGGAGAAGTATGATTGGTTCTAGATATGCATATAATGCAAGATGCTTATGAGGCCGAATGTGATGCATATGATGCGTATGATTTCATACGGGTGATTAGAAATGCAAGTGTAAACATGGTAGAATTTTGGTGGTTGCCAATACGGATTGGACTTTGGGTGGTAGGAGTGATTGATTTCCTCGACATGCAATTCGTTAAAGATGACATGCTTGAAATATACGAAGATGCTCTTGATGCCCTAAGTCTGGTTACTTGGTGGTTTGTTGTGAACTTGCTTCAGAGAAGATCACAATTATGCTTGATGGTCGGGATGACCTGGTCTTGCCCCAGTTTGAACATGGAAATGGCCTGCCTCTAATTAACTGGCTCTGATCTATGGAAGTTGAGCTTTGATGCTTTGAGATGGCTTGCCCCTGTTTGAGCCATTGAGTGATTTGCCCCAGCCTGTGGGTTTTGAGGTAGCTTCGTGTCAGCCACTGAGAGTTCAAGTTTCTCTTTGATTGCCCTCTGTTGGAGTGTTTTTGATGTTTAGCACTGATTTGCAATTAAAATTGCATATTCAAAAATGGTAATCTTAATGCAATACTCATATAAGTTTTTAAAAATGTCGTTTATTGAAGTGTTGTGATAATGTGAAACGAATGTGTTGTACCCCAAAATTTGACCAACCCCTTTCTCTTATATTTGGCTTATGTATCATTGCATTTTAGCATCTTGCATTTGCATAGCATTGGTCTTATAGGGGATCAAGTGATTGTGTGTGTGTGTGTACCATCCAAGAGGAGAGCCTTATGGGCTTCAAGCTCAAGCAAAGGCATTGGTAGAGGTTATTGTGCGTATGTTATCATCATGAGGTTATCAGAGCTCATAGAGAGGAGAGATGTGCCACAACTCATTGTCAAAGAGTCATCAGAGAGTTGTTTTTAAGGGTTCATGAGGACCTATCATTGGTGCAAGCATGAGGTAGAAGCTTTTTGAGTACCTCAGAGGTTATTGTGGAGTTGGAATGGTCACTCAATTCATCTGCACAATGCCTAGGAAAAAAGGACGAAAGTAGGGTTTCAATTATGATCAAGTTAAACTTGTTTCTTGGAGAAAAACTTATTCCCATGGTATTCCATATGTCCCAAGGTGTTTAGAGATAGAAGGTTGATCATCAAGTTTAATCAGAAGAGCTTCAATTGATCAGTCAATTGGAAATTAGGAGATTTGGGGAAAAAAGTCAATTGTGCAGTGAAAAAGTCAACTCCTGACTTTTTGAGGTCAAGATCATGTTCCTCAAGTTTAATATGGCTAATGGATGGTATTTGATCAAGAAGTATCAAGGGAATCATGAAAAATCAAGAAATGTTGAAAGTTTCCATTTTGGGAAAATTAGGGTTTTAGAAACTTTGCATTTATGGAAAGTTCATTGGTTGAAGCAGCCATCTTCAAGGCCATATTTCTTCATGATCAAGGTTTCAAATGAACTTGGGTCCAACATCAAACTTGTTCCTCATATTCCAAGATTTCGTTTGAGTACCAATTCATCATCATATGATGCTTAGAGCTCAAGTTATGATGGTTCAAAGTTAGGGATTTCAATGATCTTAAAATTGGCAAGTTTAGGCAGATTTTTGGACCAACTTTGCAAGCCAATTTCCATCAAGTTCTCATTGTCAAATGAAACTTTGTCCCAAAGTAAAGTTGTAGATCTTGTTCCAAGCTTTCCATCCATTACTAGAAGCCATTCATAGGATGTTTGAAGCTCAAGTTATGAAGGTTCAAAGTTGGAGAAAAATAGTTCAAAATCCATAACTTAGAAATTTTCCTAAGTTACCTCTAGGCAGATTTTGTGCATTGTTTTTCAAGCCCACTTTTCATGTTCTTCCAATCACTAAATGGAACTTTCACCAACATTAAAATTACTCTATGTCATGCACTCTTTCATTTGAGCATAAAATCTAAGCAAAATGAGTTTTGTGCACCAAGTTTCATTGTCTCAAAGTTGATGGTTTGAGCTTTGTTTCAAGGCATGAAATATGTGACATTTTGGCATGTTCTTGTTTATCAGCCATATAGCCTTGTTAAATCCTTATCCCATGCGCATGAACTTGTATTTGGAGCATACCAACCATTACCCAAACAAGCCAAACACACGATGTACCATGTTGCTCCATTTTCAAATTGCATTACCAAAACAAGACAAGACAAGAACCAAACTGTCACAGCCATGCTCCCTCCATTCTGTTGCTTGCAGCCACACACAAAAGCAACCATTTTTGCTCTGCCATAGTACACAGCTCTAAAGCAACCCGTGTCTCTCTCCTTGCATGTTGATTTTCACTCCAAAAATTAACCATGGTAATTTTCCATAAGCCACAAAGAGGCCACATATAAAAGGTAAAAACAAGCATTAGGGCAAGGGAGATTCATTCAGCAGCCAAAACATAACCCTGGCCTTCATTTGAGCAAGAACACCATAGTTTGATTTTTGGCCACCTCTAAAAAAAACCTTCGAATCTCACTCCTCACCGAGCCATTCCACAAACTCTTAATCAAAACATCATCACCACAACATACTCTTGCTTATGTTTGCATAAAAGAGCAACTGTGGACACCTTACATTCCAACTGCTCAAAATCGTGTGGAAGATTAAGGAGCTCACAAAGCCTTTCAGCCTTAGCCAAAGCTCTCTCAAGCATCAAGGAGTGATGATGCATCCTTTGTTGAAGTTTCAGCTCGTGTGAAAGGGGTAGCGGACCACTCTCCACTAGGTAATAATTTTTGAACTTGACTGCTTTTTCTGCTTGTATTTGCATTGATTCAAGTTGTGATATTCATGTTCATGCTTGGTTGGTGAAGTTCTTGAAGTCATTGCCATATTTCTGTTGGATATTTGTGTGAGTTATAAGTTGAGTTTTCATTTGGACCGGTAACTTTGATCCAACTTTTCAATGCCTTAGAGTGTTTTATATTGAAAATAATGATCACGGGGTTGTTCCTTGTGTTTTGGAGACCACTTTTGGTCTTTACACTTTTGAAAATCGTTGAGGCACTGAGGAGTTATGGATTGAGGAAATTGTGGGTTCCATCTGAGTTTTTAATCATGCATGTTCTGGTTTTGTTCCATATGCCATGAAGAAGATGATGTGTTAGCAAGGCTTGGCTGGCGTGGCTTGGCTAGGGCTGAGGTGGACTTCAGCGTGTTTAATGAAATGCAACATTCCACCTCAATGTGTTTTTGTTGTGTTTTTACTGATTGTTAAGTGATTGGGCTTTTTTATGATTGCTATTCACACACGTGCTTTCTGGGCCCAAAGCGCCTTATGCCTAGCTTCAGTTCAAGCTGACATTACTCCTACACCCCCTCCATCTTATTTGTTTTCTTTTTATTTCATTTGTTTACTATTTATATTTTAATTATTTTAAAATACTTCTAAACATCATAAAAATACCCAAAAATATTTTCTTGACTTTTTAACATGTTAATTAATTTTCCAAATTTTTATTTTGCATTTATTATTTATTTTTCTATTTTATTTGGAATTAAAGTTTTAAGGTGTTTTATGGCCTACCCTAATGTTGTTCTTGCTCATCTGGACTTCCATTTTAAATCCCTTATGACCATGGCTTCTCCCTCACCTAAGTGAGGGATTAAGGTTCCTTTGAGGGTTGATTTGGTCCATTGATGATCATTTTTTCATTTAGATTTGGATTGGTTTTCTTGACCCTTGATAAGGTGGAACACCTCTAACAATGAAATTGTTTGGTGATGCCTTGAGGTGAGTTTCTTCTTGATACTTTGGCTTTTGTTTGCCATTGAACTTTTGCAAATTCAACTCATTTTAAAGGTGTTTAAACATGCTAGTTTTGACCTAATCTTTGGGATATTATCATGAGTGATCCCTTGAGCACCTCTTAAGCCTTGTCAACTCATGTTGACATGCTTGAGGTGCTGGCTTGCTTGTTAGAGGTCAAGAGTATGTGTAACTTGCATCACAAGTCACTCCTGAATCATGTTTCTCCACTTGTTTAAATGTTGAGATTGTGTTAGGGCTTTGGTTCCTTCACTTCATATGATTGTGCTTGTACTTTACTTCTTGTTTGTTGCTTGAATTTGAACCTTTCCTTTTGATTTTTACTTCTGCCCCATGTGGTTTACCACTTGTCCATGTTGATTTGGTGTTATCATTTATGCCTTGAGCTTGCCATTGACATTTGTCGTTGTTTTGCATTGTTGTTTGTGTTGTTTTGTCTGCATTGCTTTGTGTAAGTCTTAAGGATTGTTGGTTGAGATGTGCTTGTGGTGGTGGCTGCCCCACACTTTTTCCTCCCTCTTTTCTTTGGGTATGCATCTCTTCTTTGCATCTCATGTCTTTTGTTTGCATTGCATTTGACTTGTTCAAGTCAATTTCTTTCCTTTCTTCATTTCATCTGTGAGTGAATTATTTGGTGTTTACTTGGCCTTTGGCCATGATCCCCCTAGGATTCCTAGTCCCTCTATTTAAGATTGAAGTAGGAGAGAAATTAGGTGTTCAATCCTATGCATGATAACATTAGGTTAGTTCTTCCCTTTCATCCCAACTTTAGGAGCATTGTGTATGACAACTTTAGGGTCCAATTTCCTCTTAGTCAGTGTCTTTCTCTTCTCATCTCCTAAACAATTCAAAACACCTAATAAAGGATAACATGTGTTGTATGCTACGAGTCTTAAGTACTTGAGGAATGATGGTTGGGGGGTCTCCTCTCAACTGTCTAGAGTGTTTAGTGTATGCCCTTTGGGCGATATGCGACGCATTCGCTCTCGAGTCATAGTCTTTAGTGCAACATGAGTTACAAACTTAACTCAATTCACTTCTTTGTCTAAAAAATTCAAAAAAACAAACATCAAACCTTTTTTATCCTTCGGGATTAATGGAAAATCATTTTCATAAAGAGAGTGTTGTTAACTCTTGGTTCTACCGCAAACAGGTAACGCCTAAGTCTCCAATGGTCGAGCAGCATACACCTAACTGCTAGAACAAAGGTTTAACCCTACTCAGATTAAAACACTTAAACCAATCTGTGATCGTGTTAGCCCGAACTACGTTTGCTCTGATTTCTCATACCAGACGAGGATACGTAGGCACAAGATGGAGATGTATAGGCGAGCAACCTTCCCCACCTTCACCCGTAGTTTTCCGAACTACGTTGACTCTGACTTTCCCATTGCACGAGGGAGTACATAGGCATAGAGCGGCGATGGTCTAACGAGTCTCTTTTCTTTTATTTTGTCCCTGTGTGCCAGTTTTTGATAGTTTAACACCCTTTTAGATAGACAACAAGCATGGATCCCATTGAGTACAACAGGCGTGAGGGGGTGCTCATACCTTCCCCTTGCGTAACCGACTCCCGAACCCAAGATTTGGTTGCGATGACCTGTCTTTTCCCTTTTTCGTAGGTTTTCTCTGATCATTTCCTTTCCTTCTTTTGGGATAAATAACAAACAGTGGCGACTCTTCTATCTTCCACCGGCTCCTTTTCGCAGCGATGTGACAGCTGGTGACTCTGCTGGGGAGTCTTTTCCCATCCCCTATGTGAGCCAATCCTAGCGCTTATGTGTTTTATCTTTGGGTGTGTATATATGTGCAGTATGTGTTGCATTTTCATTCTTATTGCTTTATTGCATTTTACTTTCAACATTGTTATACATCATTATTGCTGTGTTATGGGGGGTGTTCCTTTGTGAGATAAGCCAAAACCCAGGCTTGAGAATAACCATAACATTAGAAGTGGAAATTAGTAATAGACATGTATGGCAGCATGCACTAGTCCTCATGAAATTCACGTTCAGACGAGGTTTCCTTTGAAGATATCTCATCCTGCTGGTCAGGACGGGGATGTTGGATCTGGAAACTGTCAACTCTGGAGACCGATCATTTGGGAGTCAGCTAAGTTAGGCCGCTTCTTTTGACTATGATGCCAAACCAGAAATGGTGAACGTATCATCGTTTTTTGAAAGTCTGTGACTCTAACGACCGCATAGGATATCAGACCTTGTCAGAGTAGGTCCATACCTGTGAGAGGGATTGGGTTATGCAGGAAACCTTGACCTTCAGCCTACCCGATATTTCTTGTCAGTGTGAACCTTTGGTCTTTGATGCAATAGATCCTTACACTAGTGCTGTGTTATTTCCTCGTTAATGCGAAGCTCTGGTTCATCTCAGTCAGCAGCACAACAATCTTGATCCTCTATTGCATTTGCATACTCATTTTCACCTTTACATTGACATGTATTTGTGTTTCAGGTGCATATTTTTCTCTTGATTCTAGTAAGCCAATCCACTGCTAATATGGAGGTTTGTTTGAAGAAGACTGTGGTGTACAAGTTTCCTACTCCAGATATAGGGTCTTTGCTCAGTCTGATCTCTGCTGCTGGTCACAATGTGATGGAAGATTTCAAGAAGGATTATGGGAGGCTTCTGAGTTATGTCTGCAAAGCTTCAGTATTTGAATCGAAAGGCCTTCACACCTTGCTCCAGTTCTATGATCCATAGTTGAGATGCTTCACTTTCCCTAGATATGTGTTGATGCCTACTTTGGAGGAGTTTTCCATGCTGCTAGGAGTTCCTATCCTGGATCAGATGCCTTTTTATCATTCTTAAGCAGAGCCTAACTTCACGAAGCTGGAAAATTCTCTTCATTTGGATGCCTCTGAGTTAGAAGGAGAGATGATTTGGAGGAATGGGATGCCTGGTTTCCCATTGCCTTTCTTGGTGGGTAGAGCTCAACATTTTGCAAAAGAAGGATGTTGGGCTGTCTTCAATGCCATCTTAGCTCTTTGTATCTACGACATAATATTGTTCCCGAATATTCCAGGTTTTGTCGACCTGAATGCCTTCCACATCTTTGTTTCCAAGAATCCAGTGCCGATACTTCTAGGAGATGTGTATCATCCTGTCCACTACAAAAATGAAAACAAAAGAGGGAAGAGTGTTCTTTGTTGTGTGCCTCTCTTATACAGATGGTTTATTTTGCACCGGCCTAAGTCTGGTCCTTTTGTTGACATCTTTGGCACTGCTGATTGGTCAAAAAGGCTGATGGGTTTAACTTCCGAGAATATTGTGTGGTTCAATAGAGATCTCTTGGGAATGGATTTTATTTACAACTGTGGTAATTTTACCAATGTCCCCTTGATTGGGAGGAAAGGTGGCATTAACTACAACCCTACTCTCGCTGTCAGACAGTTTGGTTATGCTCTAAGAGAACCTCCAATGGAAGAATAAATACAGGAATCTTTGTAATTCACTGGTTTAATCAACAATGAGACCCTAATCAGAGTGGAAAAAGCTTGGGGTAAAATTCACCGTGAAGGGAAGTCTTCTTTGGGCAGAAGCAAATCTAGAGCTTATGGACCTTACATGGAATGGATTCAGGAGAGAGTTGAAAGACTGTTGCTACTATTTCCAGTAAGGGAACCTTTGTATCCTTCAGTGATTGCAGAACCTATGATAATTGATGTGCAGAAATACAATCAACTATGGGCCGAGAAGGAAGAACTGCGTAGGGCGAATGAGGAATTGGAGAATGAAATCATCCAGCTTAGGAGCGAGAAAAGTGAAGCCATCTTCTTATCTAAGAATCAAACAGAGTTAGTAAACACGATGGGTAAGGAATTGACAAAGGAGATTAGCACCCGAGAACGAGTGGGTAAAGACTTGAAGAGCGTCAGTGATGTCCTTCAGGGAAAGAAGAATGAGCTAGAGAGAGAAGATAAACTCCGTCAACAAGTTGATAGTTTGAGAGCCCAGCTTTGAGTCAGAATTGAGAAAGCTCTAGGTGAATACATGTGCCTACTAGAAAGCGACAGCAAACTCCATGAAGCTCTTGCAACGTTGGAGGAATACAAGCTAAGAATATACTTGAAAAAACCCAGACTTAAAGATGCTTTTGGGGAGGATGCCTGGGAAGACTACGTTCAAGGTTTGCAAACCACTATCAACAAGAGGGATTTTCTCATTCAAGGATTGATTGACAGACTGGATCATCCGGACACGAAGGGGTTACTAGAAGAGTTCCAGACTCGATGTCGTAGCCGATGTATTTTCTCTTATTTGTTGTTATTATGTTGTATTCCGACCATCACCAAGATTGTTGGATGAGGTCATGATGACTCTGTTGTATTGATACTCTGTGCCTTATTTTATTTATGAGAAGATCTTTCTGGATGATTTTGTTGGGTTTTCGTCTTCTTATCTTGCTCGTGGAACTAGAATCAACGGGAGAGTTTCCCTGAAACATATTTGCATGTCTGCATTTTTGCATCATTTCTCATTTGCATAATAGGTGTCTTGGTTCCGTTGACCTTACTTCTTCCTGTGGTTTTCTCCACTAGTTTGTTTCAGGATTGAAGACCAGGCAATTCATCGCTACTCTACGCGGGGAAATCAACAAAGAGCTATGGACTAGATTTAGAACGAGCTTCAGGAGTTCCACGATCGTATGGCCCAATTTATGGACATGATGCAAGGGGTCGCCAATGGCCAAGAGCAATTGAGGACGCTGGTCCAGCCTCTGGTAGCAAGGGTTGACGGAAATGGAGTTATGCACGGTGGGACTGCTGTTATCCCTCCCACGATAGAAAATGGCATTCCTCATGCAACTACCATCCCAACAACTGTTATTCCTCCGGGCGGAGGTAATCAGACCGGGATTCACATCCCAGGTGCGGCGGGCGCTGTACCCGGTAACAATGGTCCCCAGTGGGAACAAGACGAGCAAGATGATGTCTTCTCCATGGGAGACCTTGGGGCAGGATTACAATCTGATGCGGATAGAAGATTCAAGGCAATAGAAGAAAAGATGAAGAGCCTTGAGAACCAGAACTCTATGGGTCTTGATATGTCGAATCTAGGACAAATTCCAGGACTGAGGATTCCTCTGAAATTTAAAGTTCCCGATTTCGACAAGTATAAGGGGACGACATGTCCAAGGGTGCACCTTCGCTCTTATTACAGAAAAATGTCAGCTTACTCCGATGATGAGAAGTTACTTATGCATTTTTTTCCAAGATAGTATGGCAAGGCCATCCCTAGAGTGGTACATGGGCTTAGAGCCAGTTAACATCAGGAGATGGAGGGATTTATCAGAGGCTTTTGTCAAACACTACCAGTATAACAATGACTTGGCGCCGAACCGAGTACAGTTGCAGAACTTATCTCAGAGGAGTAATGAATGTTTTAAGGAGTACGCCCAGAGATGGCGTGAACTTGCCGCAAGGGTTCAACCTCCTATGGTGGAGAGAGAACTTATTGACTTGTTTGTGGCTACGTTTCCCGGAGTTTACTACGAGAAATTGGTAGGCAACATGTCTGGAAGTTTTTCGGGTTTGATCATTACCGGCGGAAGGATCGAAAATGGGATTAAGTTGGGGAAGATACAAGCAGGGGAAGTGACCTCATCTAGAGGTGGTAGAAAAAACTTTGGTACCAAGAAAAAGGAGAGTGAGACAAATGCAGTGTCTAGTTTTAAGAACCGGAATAGGAATCAGAGTCAGCGTCAACAACAACCATACTATCAACAACAATCACAAGTGAATATGAATAGGAATCATATTCATATCAAAAATATTAATATGATTTTTAGCAAAAATTAAGAAAAAAAAATCTTAAAAAAAAAGAGAAGAACATGGGGTGAGTGAGAAATTGAATGGATGAATAAAGTGGAAATCACATGGGCTTTTGAGCCCATCATCCCACGGTGCAGCTTAAAAAAGTGGTACCCAAAAAAAAACAAGGCATGGGATCAGACGGGCTTAATAAAAACCCATCACCCAGAGCAATTCTCTTCAGATAAAAACCAGCAAGTACTCTCTTAAAAAGGCTCTAATAAAACACCACATCATACTCAAGTCAAAAATCCACAAGAAGAAAATGGAAGGATAGGGCATGGTGGAGAACATAACCAATTTTCGACCGCTAAAAGCCACAAAACTCATTTTTAACCCCTAAAACCCATGTGAGTTCTTAAAGGCGGAGGAAAAACAAGAATATTGTCACAAGAACTCCATGAATCGCGCTCCTAGCCTTTTGTTAACCTCTCAATATCGAGCGAATCATTTCACTTTATCTCGATCTGTTTCGCCGATTTGTCCAGGTTCACTTCCGTTCCGATTCAAAAGGTTTGTATTCGTTTTATTTCTCAAACTTTTCCTTCCTTTTCTATTATGTTCGAGTCTGTGTGGTTTTGGAATCTGAGTAGGTTATTTGAATAGCTTTGAGTTGGTACAGCTTATTCTGGAATGGATTTATGGTTGTTGTTGTTAAGGTTGATTGAAAAAGATGGGATGAGATCGATGAAGGTTAAGGGGAAAATCTAGCAGCATTTTTGTTCGCTTTTTTTTTTCCTTTTGAGAGTGAGAAAAAGGTGATTTTATAGGAGTTGAAAAGGGCACTGAAGGGCAAATATGGGGGATATTGAGAGGAGTATTATTGTTGACGTTCACGTAGGCTTTTTGCTCAGCATGTGGAAAAATCAGTTGTTCACGTGGAGTCCGCGTCTTGATTTGTTTTGTTGTGCAAGTGGATGGCTAGAAATGAACTAGCATCGTGTATTTTGGTATGGAGAATTAATTTGAAAAGGCTCAGAATTTTAATGGTTTTACTTTGCATTTTGAGTTGTGGTCATGATTATTCAATATTGGTTTGTATGGTGTATCTTGTTGTAATTTTGGATGTGAATTGATGTGTTTCCAGGACTAGGTTTGTATTGCAGATGGTTGAAAAGTTATGCAGGACCGTGTAACTTGCATCAAATTGGTGTAGTGGAGGTGTGTGTGGGCTGATGTGGAACAATGAGTCATGCATCGTCTTTTTTGTAATTTGTTTTAAATATGTAATGGGCTACAATCTTGGACATGGGTAATGGAAAGAAAGAACTTGTGACTTTATATTCGGGCCTTTATTGTGATGATTTTTTTGTAAAGATTTTTATTTTTGTTGTAGATTGTGATGGATTTTTTGTGTAATGGGCTTTAGAAATTTGAATAGGCTTTATGTAATGAAGTTTAGAATGTGTTGACTTGAAAAGTGAAATTTGAAAAATAAATAGTGAAATAAAATGGATAACAAAAATGATATTTGGATATGAATTAAATTTGAATTGGATGTAAAAATGGATTGAAATGGTTCATGGATATGAAAGGGTTTAGCATATGGTTTAAAATGAATGGGGAAATGGATTTAGAGAATAGATGAAAGTCAAGAAACGGTTATTGAATTTAAGTGGAAATGAATATGATTTAGTTTAGAGAAGATGAACTAGACCTCGAGAAGCCACAAATCAATCTTTGAATCTTGAATGGATTGGATTACTGCATCAGAATGAATCTTAAATTGACTTTGAATCAAGGAATCCAATTACACCTAGCCACTTGAGTATCAACAAACAAATCCATCTATGGAGCGTATGGCCTATCATAACCTGATAGCTTGGTCCATATACAAATGATCAAAACATGAAACAAACCCTTGTTTGACCAAGAATATATCAAAACCAAATGACTCTCAAGCTCTACTGTACCCATACATGATTGAATACCCTCCAATGAAACACAGACTTAGGCAACGGGAGAATAACATTTTTTTTTGGATTTTCTGAATGACGGCTAGTGGGTGGATGTACAGATGAAGATAATACATGTAGGACAAGTTTGGGGGTATGACACACTGAATCTTCATGAGGCTGAATGTCTTCTCCTCGTGCTCAAGCAACCAAGAAATTTCATCTGGAATCTCTTCAACATTCTCTTCTTCAGCTCCAAACACAGGGACCTCAAAGTTGGGAGAGGGCATAGGATCATTGTTTTCGATGGGTTTAACAACCAATCTGCACAATGATTATGTTGATTTTAGAATATGAAACAAAATTTGCAAGTATCATGCAGATAAAAGTGATTATCACATTATTATGTTTTTGGTTTTTCATGTTACGATTTTTCAGAATAAAGCAAAAAGAGAAAACAATATGGATAAGCAAAATAACATTTTATTGCTGATGATAAAAGTTGAAACAAATGTCTCACAAATTCACTTTCACCTTGGGCAGAGTGAAAGGATTTTTTTGAAAGAAAAAAAACAAATTACTTTGAAGAGTGAATAATAGTGGGAACATCAACAGTTATCCAATTCTGACAGATCTGTCCAAGTGTCACAAAATTGGGAAGTTCTTCCTCTTCATCATCTTCAATGATGGCACTAGCTTCATACTCAGGTTTCTTAAGCCTCGGTAGAGGGGAATAAAACGATACATATATATCTTCTGTCTCAGAAAAGTATCCAGGATCTTCCAAATAAGGCTTTCAATCTTGAGCAGGAATGAAATCATCTTCAAAGACATTTGAGATGTAATCTTCATAGTTATCTTTAAGAATTGTAGTTGTAGAATAATCTTTGTTGATAAATCCGACGCTGTGAAAGGCCTCATTAATATGCTTCAGATCTCTTCTAACTGTACCAGGTGTAAATCCTAAACCAGATCTATCTTTATTATCAACCACATCAATAACTCGGCCCCACCCATCAGACCGACCAGACTCTGATACATGCAGAGCATCTTTCAAAGAAGAAATGGGCAACCCATTCTTCTTAACAACTTTATCATCAATATAAAGAGCTTGGAATGGAGTCCCAATAGTTTCTTCGGCATCAACATATGAAAAGGATGAAAGATGGTTCACTAATAACACTTGGTCGCCTCCAACAATTACCAGCTTGTTATTCTTAACAAATTTCAATTTCTGATGAAGAGTCGAAGTCATTGCCCTAGCTTCATGAATCCATAGTCGGCCAAACAGACAACTATAAGCAGGACAAATGTCCATTACTTGAAAAGTAATTTGGAAGAAGCATGATCCTATTTTAACAGAAAGATTAACCTCTACAGTCACAATTTTTCTAGATCCATAAAAAGCTTTAACCACAATCCCACTATACCTCATGGGAGCACCTTAGTACGAAAGCTTCGACAAAGTAGAATTTGGTAACACATTCAAGGAAGAGCCTATATCAACCAGCACATTGGAAAGTGCATCTTCTTGACAGTTCATAGAAATACGTAAAGCCAAATTGTGATTTATCCCTTCCTCGGGTAATTCTTCATCACATAAACTCAAATTATTGCATGCTATGAGGTTAGCAACAATGCAATCAAACTAATTAACAATCACATCATGCTTAACATACACTTGTTCTAGCACCTTCTGCAAAGACTCCCTATGAGCCTCAGAACTCATCAATAGGGATAACACTGAAATCTTAGACGAGGTATGCAAGAGTTGATCTACCATATTGTACTCACTGTTATTGATCAATTTCAACATCTCATCCTCATAAGCCTTCTTATTCAAACCACTTGACTGACCGAAAATATTGACAACATTCTCATTTTGAGGTTGTTTCCCATCAACAACATTCTCCACAATCTTTGGAGGCTCAGAAGTAAAACCACGACCACTCCAGGTCACTCTGCTAACATTAGTGGTGCTACCACAAAAGACAAGGAAGGAATAAGGATTTCCTTACCGCCTTTGACCATGGTAGCATTATACTTATATGGAATAGCCTTATCAAATTCATACGGTATCGGACCGAGTAATCGAATAACCAAAGGCGTAGCAGCGGACTTACGACTATCATAAGAGATAACAACTCATTCAGGAATATTAAAGTGTGGTACAATAATATTCACCTCATTCTTATATTCATCTCTCTTGGCAGTGGCCTCAATCAATTTCTTATCCATCATCTCTTGAATGTCCCTTTTCATTATCATACAACCATGCAGGTTCATAGAACAGATGCAACAAGTTGCATAATCATGATCAATATCATGGTAATGACTCAAAAGTGCATGCATTCCCACAAGTGATCTTCGAATCCAACGGATATCATAAATCTTGAATGTACTAATACATCCTTGAACCATATTGACAGATGCCTTACCATGATTGGAAAACGGGTTTGATTTCACATTAGGATTGGTGTCTTTGAAGGACATAATTCCACTTCTAACCAACCTTTGTACCTCCATCTTTAATGGATAATAGTTCTCAGTATTTGTTTACTGTGATTTTTGGTAAACAACCGTTGGTCTATCAATTTATGATAAATTGACTAACTTGCAGGATCGACCATACTAAATCCTAGAACATGTGTTAAGATTGTTCCAACCAAACGAAATTAAGAATGTCGAGTGCGGAAAGTATGAATGTTATAAACGTAACACTAAGATTCTTGCCAAACTTCGCGTTTGACTCAAACCCCTTGAAATCTTAAAGGACTTTAAAATAAAGATGCAAGTAAATAAGTGACTTGAAGGATAACTCTAATCAGAACTCCGCGTTCGACTAGGGGATCTTTGCAACGCAAATGGGCAGAAAAATGTAAAGGGCAGTTTGAAATGTAAAAACTTAAAGTTAAAAATGGCAAGTGAATTGTAAAGATAAATCGCATTGATGATAAAAAAAGTTTGGTTTTGTATCACGTACATTCTCGTTAAACTCGTTTCTCTACACGCGGGTACTCAGAGTTGTATGAACTAGTACGGTAATGAATGAACACCCTTATTACATAAATTTTACATCTATTTATAGTGCTCTAAAATAAATTCTACATGGCGGTTGAGACTGTAAGTTCAGAGTATGCCTAAGAGGGGGGTGAATTAGGCTTAGAAACTTTTTCCGGATTTTTTTTTTGATAATCTTGAATTTTTTCTCTTTTAAGTTCTTGGTGATGAAGGCAGTAAAAGCAGAAATAAAAATGAACACGGAGATTTATAGTGGTTCCCTTCACAATCCGAAGGTACTCCACTCCCCTTTCCACATGAAAGAGAGTTTTCACTATAGTTTTAGAAAGTATAACCTATCACACCATCAACCGGTGAGGCCTACAATCTAACAACTAATCAACGACTTAGTGTGCAAGAACAATCCTCTTGCAAACACTAACCCTTGTGTCCAACAATCCTGGATCACAAGTGACAATAGAAATAACTTTGTATTTTTGTAATTTGGAAGTAATACAATGATAATATCAATCTAATGATTGATCTTCTCCTTTTGATCAAAATCCACTTCTTCAATATCAATACAAGTGTTCAAAAACTGGATATGAAATTGTATGAACAATATGAACACTTTTTGAAAATATTTGAAAAGTAGTGAATTTGATTCAATGAATATTTTGAAAATTATTGGAGGTTGTTTTTCAATTTGAATATAAGATACGACTGCTCCAAAGAATTCAATTTCAAAATTCGTTCAGTGTTAATCGGTTAACCCTATAGGTTAATCGGTTAACACTTGAACGTTGGCCCAAAGAATTCAAAAACTAAGGTCGTTAACCGATTAACCCATATGGTTAATCGGTTAACACTGTTAAAACTAAAAAAAATGCTTAAGTTTAAAGTGTTATACCAATTCAAATGATTTTAAAACCATGCAAATGCAATATGTTATCATGTTAAAATATTTGAACACTTGTATATCAATTAAAGGAGTGAAAATTGATATACCGAAGCTTGAGTCCAAATCTTGAAAGATGAATGAACATTTGCACATGATGCTTCTGGTTTTATCTTCAGAGTATATACCCCCACGGGTATATAGTGCAAGCAGCTTCTTAGTACATATACCCCCATGGGTATATAGTGTAAAAATCTTGATCTTGATCAGTTTTGAAAGCTTTGACTTTTTGCTTGCAATCATGGAGAGTTTGAGTCTTTGTTGACATCATCAAAACCTTGAGATTGAAATGTGCTTCTACATTCTCCCCATTTTTGATGATGACAAACAAGTGTGTCTTGTGCGATATCTTTTGACGATGTTCGTTCTAGGCTTGCTTCTTGTTTCTCCCCCTATGTCCAGCAACTCCCCCTATCTAAACAGAGGCAAAAATTCTGCACAGAGAGATATTAGACAACAAGCTCTTCTCCCCCTTTGTCATTAACAAAAAGGAATGAGCTTTAACACCAAACAAAAGCAATATAGGCATACAAGACAACATATAATCAAGCACAACAAAACGATTGAAATAAAAGTGCAGCAAGCATAAAAAAATGCAGCAAATAGAAAATGCAGCAAATATTGTACAGTTACACAAGAAATTAACAACTTAAAAAATTTAAAACAATATCCAGAAAGAAAAAAATAATAAAAACAACACATAAGTATTTCCTAAACATCTTCATCAGACATATCCACGTCTTCTGCTTCTTCCTCTTCACTACCTTCATCATCTGCCTCTTCTTCTTCAACAGTCCCGGGGTTGGAAGGATGAGCGGTAAGGATGAGGTTGCAAAGTGAAGCAATTGTGTTGCGGTGAGAATCGTGATACCAAGCTATTGATTAACTTGAATCTTTAATTCTTAAATTCACAACCGGACTTTAATTTATCCAAAAAAGGAAAGGTTTAAAGAAAGAAAAACCTATAAAAATGCAAAGCAAAAAAGCAAGGCTTAAGGCTAAGCAAAGAGAGATCTAAAGGTTCGGGGGTTGGTTATGCCTAGGGTAGGTATTTCACATCCTAAACATCTGTAGTACTCTACAGGAACCTCTTGTTAATATTTGTGTTTGCTAAAGTTTGCTTGCTAAAGGAAATGTGCTAAGGGTAAAGATATAAAGGTTGAAACAAAGGAAAAAAAGAAAAGGTTGGAAAAAAAGAAAAAAGAAAAAGGTTGCTCGCCAAGGATCGGGGCCTTGTGCCTACGTATTCTCCAAAGGTGCTTTGAGAAATCAGAGCGTTCGTAGTTCCCCTAACTAAAGGGTGAAGAACTCTTATGTTAAATGGAAGGGAATGTCCACGGCGGGACGATTAAATAAAGCACGACGACTCTAAGGCTAAAGTTGTAAATGTAAACACAGGAAATGTCCACGGCGGGACGACTAAATAGAGCACGACGACTCCAAGCCTAAGTTGAGATTATTATGATAGAGGATGTCCATGGCGGGACAACTACTTGGAGTACGGTGACTCCGATACTAAGGCTAGGATAAATGGATAAAAATATGAATCACATGTCATGTGAAAATACTCATTAACACAAGAATTTAGCAAAAAGAACCACTTAAAAATGATTTAAAATGGAGAAGTTATGTGGTTTTTAGATTTGTAAACAAAACATGAAAATCTAAATGATAAAAGGAATAAAATGCACATGGTAAGACAATGAATCAAACAAATTTGATTATTTAAACATGTTAACAAAAATTTATGAATAATACAAGATCAATATCACAAGAAAAAAATCAAGTTACAAGTTGAAAAGGTTCAAGAACATCATGGTAGAAAAAAAAACCTAAAAATAGCCATGGTAGCATGTGGAATGTAAGTGGAAAGTTCACATTTATGAGTTTTAGGTTTACCTCTTGAAGCAAGCTTAAGCAATAAGAAAACTAGAGATCTTGAGAGCTCTTCCAAGATTTTGTTACATAAGTGTGGAAGTGACTTGGATAACTTCAATACATCATACTTTATGTGTTTGAAGTGTTTCTTGAGTTGGAAGAAGTTTGGAAATAGTTTCGAAAGGTGTTTTTCAAAAGCAAATTTTGAGGGATTTTGGAAACTTAATGAGATTTTGCAAGAACTTGTGATTGTGTAAGGAAGGGAGTGTTAGAACACAGATTGGTTCTTAATAATTACTCTTTGTTTTGATGATAACTGTTAGGAAATTTATATTTAAGAATTATATACTCTAAAATTTGTTTGAGAGTTTTACTGCAGATTGAAATTATATTAACTCTCTAGAAGCAAATCTGCCTTGAATACAAGAAGTTATTCTGACTCTGAAGCGCCAGATGCACCTCACAGAAGAATCTGTTTGGTCCTCACAGAAGATCCTGAGCGTAGTCTCCAGAAGGATCTGAAGAAAGAAGCTCCAAAATATTATGAGTCAGAAGCATCTGAAGATAATCAGAAGCATCTGAAGATAGTCAGAAGCATCTGAAGCTGAAGCATCAGAACTATAGAAGAATATTGATTGAAGAGTTTCTCAAAGCATTGATCTACAGAAGTTTCTGAAAGTACCTACGCTGCCAAGTACTGAAGTTCTGTGTCAAAATGCTCTGATGATCAACACGCTAGAAGCACACACGCTGCAGAAGACTCTGATACAGCACAGTTCTGAATCTCATTAGAAGACTCTGATCCATTCAGACTCTGAAGAACTTGCTGAAACTGAAGAAGTATTTTCAAGAATATATCCGTTGGAACTATTCAACGTCTCTTTCCTTATTTGTGCTAGACACACTTACACAGACAAAAAGGATTTTTCTGTGCCATCTATTTCAAGGAAAGGTCAGTTGATGTGAAGACAAAAAGGCTCAGACCTTTTGGACTCTCTTTTCAACGTTCAGCTTGCATGATTCAGCTGCCTATAAAAGGAGATCTTCACTTCATTCTTCAGTGCTACACACTTGCTGAAAACAAATCATAATATTCTAAAAGCTTTCATTCTTATTCTTCATAGAATCTCATTGTACTTAAACTTAAGAGAAAAATCACTGTTGTGATTAAGGCTTTATAGAAGCATTAAAAACTCTTGTATTTAATTTACATTGATTGTAAAGGATATTCCTTAAGAGGATTCAGTTAGAATCAGTAGCTCTTGAGAAGACTAAGAACTGTTGTTCTTAGGTGATACTATTGTAATCAATTTGATTTAATAGTGGATTAAGTCCTTGTTGAGAAAGGCAAATCACTCTGGAAGGGTGGACTGGAGTAGTTGTTAAACGAACCAGGATAAAAATAATTGTGTGATTATTTTCAAGTCTTAATTTTCCATACTTATTCAATCCCCCCCCCCCCTTTCTAAGTATTATCTCACCTTCAGTTGGTATCAGAGCCTGGTTCTGAGTGTGCTATCACTTAACAGTGTCAGTAAAGATCCAGAGAGATATACTTTGATAAATATATTTACTTGTTATCATGGCTGATAATTCAATGTCAAATATTAACAATAAATATGAAGAGAGGGATAGGATCAGCACCAAGCCTCCAATGTTTGATGGAGAAAAATTTGATTACTGGAAAGACAGAATTGAGATTTTTTTCCTAGGATATGATGCTGATCTATGGGATCTTGTCATAGATGGATATGTACATCCCACAGATGGAGATGGCAAAAAGATTGACAGAAAATCTATGACAGATTCTCAGAAGAAAGACTTCAGAAATCACCATAAAGCCAGAACCATATTACTGAATGCTATTTCACATACAGAGTATGAGAAAATCACAAACAGGGAGACAACTTTTGATATGTTTGAATCCCTTAAAATGACCCATGAGGGAAATTCTCAAGTTAAGGAGACAAAAGCTCTGGCTCTGATCCAGAAGTATGAGGCTTTCAAAATGGAAGACTCTGAATCTGTTGAAGCCATGTTCTCCAGATTCCAGATACTTACTGCTGGGCTGAAAGTTCTGGACAAGGGATATTCCACGTCAGATCACGTAAAGAAAATCATCAGAAGTCTGCCCATCAGATGGAGACCAATGGTGACTGCCCTGAAGATGGCCAAAGATATGAACAAGATCTCTCTAGAAGAACTCATCAGCTCATTGAGGAGCCATGAGATTGAGCTTGAGGAAGATGAACCTCAGAAGAAAGATAAAGGTAAATCTGTAGCATTAAAATCTAACAAAACTGCTAAAGCTTTGCAGGTCATTCAAGAAAGCTCTGAAGAGTCTTCTTCTGAAGAAGAAGATGAGTTATCCATGTTGTCCAGAAGGATTAACAAACTCTGGAAGCACAAGGGAAAGAAGTTCAACAACTTCAGAAGATCTGACAACAGAAAGGAATCTTCTAGTCACAGAAGATCTGCCAAGAAAGAAGTGGTGTGCTATGAGTGCAAAGAACCTGGGCACTACAAAAATGACTGCCCCAAACTTCTGAAAGAAAAACCTAAGAAGAAGTTCAACAAAAAGAAGAAGGTTCTGATGGCAACATGGGATGACTCAAATGAGTGTGAATCATCTTCTGAATCAGAAGAAGAATGTGCAAACGTTGCACTGATGGCCAGGACAGAAGATCAAGAGGAAGGTACCTTAGGATATGAATCAGAATCTGAATCTGATGATGATGCAGAAGAGGTAATGGCTAAACTTACCAAAGAAGAACTCATTAAAGTTGTAACAGAAGTTCTTAAAAGTTATAACAACATCAAACTCAAATACAAGAAGCTGAAAAGCAATCTTGAATCTGAGATTGATCTTCTGAAAACAGAACTTGTTGAGCAGAAAGAAATAAATTTAAAAATCAAAAATGACTTTGAAAGAACTCAACAAGAATCTGAATCTGAGACTAAGTCTTGTGAAAATATTTTAGAAAAATATGACTCTAGTTTTCAGAGATTTCTCACTAAGAGCATAGACAGAAGCAAGATGGCTTCCATGATCTATGGTGTTAGTGGAAACAACAGAAGAGGCATTGGATATGAGTCTTCATCTGGAAGCAATCCAAAACCTGTTGACAAACTTTTCATCAGGAAGACACCTTTGTATTCTCAATTCAAATTTGGTCACTTGAATGACATTAAACACACAAGCTCTGAGAAGAGTACTTATGTGTTTAAACCTAAGGCAAGTCAGAATAAACATTATGTTGCAAAACAGAAGTTTAGACAAACCTACAAACCAACTAACCCCAAAGGACCCAAGAAGATCTGGGTACCTAAAAACAAAATAATTCCTGTTGCAGATGTCCTTAGCAGCAAGGTCAGGACACCAATCATGGTACCTGGACTCTGGATGCTCACGACACATGACAGGAGAAAAGTCTATGTTCCAAAGCTTGGAACTTAGATCTGGAGGGGACGTGAAGTTTGGAGGGAACCAGAAGGGCAAGATCATTGGATCTGGCACCATTGGAAATGGTAAACTTCCCTCCATTACTAATGTTTTACTTGTTGAAGGGTTAAAACATAACTTATTGTCCATAAGTCAATTATGTGACAATGGTTATGATATAACTTTTAATCAAAAATTTTGTAAAGCTATTAGTCAGAAGGATGGCTCTATCCTATTTAGTGGTAAGAGGAAAAACAACATTTATAAAATAAATCTTTCAGAACTTAAAGTTCAAAATGTTAAATGCCTCTTGTCTGTGAATGAAGAGCAATGGGTCTGGCACAGAAGATTGGGCCATATTAATATGAGACGTATATCTCAGATTAATAAACTTAATCTTGTCAGAGGACTCCCTGATCTGAAGTTCACTTCAGATGCTCTTTGTGAAGCATGTCAGAAAGGGAAGTTTTCAAAAACATCTTTCAAATCAAAAAATGTTGTTTCTACCTCTAAACCATTAGAATTACTTCATATTGATCTGTTTGGACCAGTGAAAACTGCATCCATCAGAGGCAAGAAGTATGGATTGGTCATTGTTGATGACTTTAGCAGATGGACATGGGTAAAGTTCTTAAAACACAGGGATGAGTCACATTCTGTGTTCTTTGACTTCTGCAAGCAAGTCCAGAATGAAAAGAATTTCAAAATTATAAAAGTCAGAAGTGATCATGGTGGTGAATTTGAAAATAAATATTTTGAAAAATATTTTTCTGAAAATGGCATTGCTCATGATTTTTCCTGTCCTAGAACTCCACAACAGAATGGGGTTGTAGAGAGGAAAAACAGAACTTTGCAAGAAATGGCCAGAACCATGATCAATGAGACAAATCTGGCAAAACATTTTTGAGCAGAAGCAATCAATACAGCATGCTACATTCAGAACAGAGTTTCTGTTAGACCTCTTCTGAAGAAGACTCCTTATGAATTGTGGAAGAACAAAAAGCCCAACATTTCTTATTTTCATCCTTTTGGATGTATCTGCTATATGTTAAACACTAAGGAAAATCTGGGCAAGTTTGATTCCAAAGCACAGAAGTGTTTCATGCTTGGATATTCTGAACGCTCTAAAGGCTACAGAGTATACAACACTGAGACACAGATTGTGGAAGAATCCATTCATGTCAGATTTGATGATAAGCTTGGCTCTGAAAAGCCAAAGCAGGTTGATAACTCTGCAGATAGGGAAGTAGTCTTTATTGACTCTGAAGTTCCAGAAGCAGACAAACTTCAAGTGAAGGAACCAGAAGCAACTCCAGATGCTACTCCCTTAACTTCTCAGATGAATAATCTAAAAATTTCTGAAGAGTCAACTATCAGAGGATCATCATCCAGAATTAAAGCTTCTCATCCAGAGGATGTCATTATTGGAAAGAAAGATGATCCCATCAGAACAAGATCCTTTCTAAGATCATCTGAGGCGTCTCTATTTGGACTAGTGTCAGAAATTGAACCATCTTCTGTAGAAGAAGCTCTGCAAGACAATGATTGGATTATTGCCATGCAAGAAGAGCTTAACCAATTCAGCAGAAATGATGTATGGGATCTAGTTCAAAGACCTCAAGGATTTAATATTATTGGTACAGAATGGGTCTTCAGAAATAAACTAAATGAGAAAGGAGAAGTTGAGAGGAATAAGGCAAGGCTGGTTGCTCAAGGATACAGTCAGCAAGAAGGTATTGATTACACTGAGACATATGCTCCAGTAGCAAGGTTAGAATCTATACGCCTTCTTATTTCTTTTGCTGCACAGAATAACATCACTCTATATCAGATGGATGTTAAAAGTGCCTTTCTTAATGGTATTATAGAAGAAGAAGTTTATGTCCACCAACCTCCTGGTTTTGAAAATGAAAAATTTCCAGATCATGTTTTCAAATTAAAGAAATCTCTATATGGATTAAAACAAGCTCCCAGAGCTTGGTATGAGAGATTGAGTAATTTTCTTCTGGAGAAGAATTTTATCAGAGGCAAAGTGGATACAACTCTATTCTGTAAAACCATAAAGAAAGATCTTCTAATTTGTGAAATTTATGTAGATGATATTATTTTTGGATCAACAAATATTATGCTTGGAAAGGAGTTTGCTACATGTATGCAGGCAGAATTTGAAATAAGCATGATGGGAGAACTCAGATTCTTTTTAGGAATCCAAGTTAATCAAACTCCAGAATGCACCTACATACATCAGACAAAGTATGTTAAAGAACTTCTGAAGAAATTCAACATGTCTGACAGCAAGGTAGCAAAGACTCCAATGCATCCTACTAGCTCACTTGGCAAAGAAGAGGTAAGTAAGAAAGTAGACCAGAAGCTCTACAGAGGTATGATTGGCTCTCTTCTTTATCTTACTGCTTCTAGACCTGACATATTGTTCAGTGTTTGTCTGTGTGCTAAATTTCAATCAGATCCTAGAGAATCACACTTGACAACTGTCAAGAGGATTCTAAGGTATCTGAAAGGTACTTCTAATGTGGGTTTGTGTTACAGAAAATCTGATGATTTCAAATTAGTTGGATTCTGTGATGCTGACTATGCTGGAGACAGAGTGGAAAGAAAAAGTACTTCTGGAAGTTGTCAATTTCTAGGAAGAAATCTAATCTCCTGGTACAGCAAGAAGCAACCCACAATTGCACTTTCAACCATAGAGGCTGAATACATTGCTGCTGATGGATGTAGTACGCAGATGCTCTGGATGAAAAGTCAACTAGAAGATTATCAAATTTTTGAGAGTAACATTTCTATCTTTTGTGATAATACTTCTGCTATATGTTTGTCCAAGAATCCCATCTTACATTCTAAGGCAAAACATATAGAAATTAAGCATCATTTCATCAGAGACTATGTTCAGAAGGGAATCATAAATTTAGCCTTTGTTGATACAGATCATCAATGGGCAGATATTTTTACAAAACCCCTTGTTGAAGATAGATTCAATTTTATTCTGAAAAATATTGGTATGGATTTTTGTCCAGAATGATATTTATCAGAAGCAAATTGTTCCAGATGCAAAAATGCTTAATTCATCTGAAGTATTTCTTCTGTTCATTTATTCTATTTTGATTAATATTTTTGATGTGAAAATCTGATCTAATCATCTTTAGAAGATCTGAACGTTGGCTAACGTTTCATTTCTTGAGAGAATTCAGAACAGCATGCAAGCAAACACGTGTCCCACAAAATCTGATGAGGTGGCGTGTGGACAACTGAAAAGACGTTTGAGGTGAAATTTGAATAGTAAATATCTTGGTTTTCCCCCCAAAATTGTCAGAAGCATTTATTATTTGAAATGATTTTATTCTCTTCATTTAATGTTGCTCAAACGTGCGTTCTTTCTGTCTCTTGGTGTGCCTATGTGATTAGTATAAATACTTGATGTGTATTCACTTTCACACTTTTCACTCTCAGAATTTACATGCGTTTTCATCTATTGTTCTCTCTGCATAAAAACTCAAAACCTAAGTGTTCTAAAAAGCAATCTTCAATGGCGTCTTCTTCATCAACAACTGCACAGTTTCTATCCACAATGGCTGCTGTGACTTCAGACAACCTAGGTGCTGTTCCATATACTCCTCCAAAGAGAACTCTTCTCACACCAGTTGATAAACTAGAAGTATTGTGTGAATCCATGGTTGAATTTGATTCTCTGGCTGACAATGGGTTTGATTTTTGCTCCATTGTTAGAGCTCAAGGTTGGGTGAAATACTTTGATAGACTGTTTGGACCAGTTTACCCTCTGCTTGTTAAAGAATTCTGGATTCATGCATCTGTGTATCCAAAGTTTATTCTATCATCTGTGCTGGGAAAGGAGATCATCATCACAGAGGATCTGATTAGAAGACTGATTGGTTATGAAGAAACAGATGGTGTTTCACATCTGCCAGCTGGGCGTGTTGATATGGATGAAGTTTATGAGGAGGTTATGACTGCTGGACAAGCCTCTAACAGATTCAAAGATCTGAAGCCTGATTACAAGATCTGGGCCAAGATCTTCATGGGATGCATACATCACAGAAAGTCAACAAATTCCCCAGATTATGTCAACAATGAACAGATCTATTTTATGTATTGCCTTAGTCAGAGCAACAAGGTAGATCTGCCTTACATTTTGTTCATGCATCTGTGGAATCACATCAATGCATCTAGAGAATCTGTCAAAGAAAAAGGCCAGAAGATCAGGACTTGGATACCTTTTGGAAGGTTGCTCTCAGATCTTCTCACTGAAAATGGTTTAGTGGCTGCTCTGTATGATGCTGGTGTTACAGAAGAACTAGAGTTCATTATGGGAAAGCCTCTGAACGCTAAAAGCCTTCTGAGACTCAAGATTATAGATGAACTTACTACTGCTCCAAAGAGGTTAAATATGTCTGATCTGAATAAGAGGATTCCAGTATCTGACTTTCCTCTATTCTTTGCTGAAGAACCTAGACACATTGTTCTGATGTATATAGAGGAATGCAAAAAGGAAGGAGTGCCTGTTCCAGCCAATGTGTTTCAACTTGTCAAGCAACCACTGCCAGATGCAGGAGAAGAAGAAGAAGTTCCACTTCAGAGGAAAAGATCTCAGCCTGTAGCAGAATCTGAACCTGTCCAGAAGAAGGCTAAGATTGCTGAGAAACCAAAGGATCTGTTAAAGAGAAAGGACTCTGGAGAAGCTGCCTCTGCATCTGCTAAGAGGATTAAACTAAAAGGTACTAAAGCTTCTGTTATTTCTAAAACTGTTGTTATTAATGATTCATCTATTAAGTCTGTTCCCAAACCACCTGTCACTCAAACAACATCTGTTGCTGCCCCTAGTTCTGTCTCACCTCAGAAACAAACAACTGCTTCTGTATCAAAACCACCTCAACCCAAAATACACATCAAACACTTCACTCCATGTCCATCACCAACTGTTCCACAACCAACAGAACCACAACAAACAGAACCACAACCATCAGAACTACCACCAACTTCTGATAAACAAAACTCTGCTCTACCACAAACAGAAAATCCACCAAAAACTTCTGATCATCTAGAAAAACAAACCACAGAAGATCAACCAGAAAAAGACTCTGTCATACCACCATCAAACATTCCATCTTCTGAACCTGTAGCACCTGTTACTTCTGAACCCTCTAAAGTAACTTTTGCTCCTGTTTCATCTGAACCACCATCACAACAATCTGATATTCCTTCAGAACCATCTCATATCCCTGAGACAGAAGTTCTTGACATCACTCCATTAAAAACAGTGTTTCAAGTTTCTTCTACCTCTTGTACACCTAAAACATCCTCAAATTCATCTGAATCAGAAATTCATCCTGACTTTCTCATTAATCCATCTGACAAATACCCTGTTCATGAACCTAAACCTGAATCAACTTTACCTACTAAAACTACCATTTCAGACCCTCTGCCTCCACCTGCAACTTCATCTGAGATGATAGTCCCCACTTCCAATCCATCATCATCTGGAATATCTTGTGCCCAAGTGTCTTCTCTTTATCATAATTTATCTTATGGTTTCAAACTAAAAGATTTTTATGATAGAGTTGAGCCTTCTGAACCTTTGGAACCTCTGAAACCCAAACTCAGACAGGCCCTTCCATCTGTAATCCTTTCATATATTCAATCTATGAACAATGAAGGATCTTTAGCCACCATATATGCTACATCTGGTAAAGCTGCTGTTTCAGCTCTGCATCTTGCATCTGATAACACAGTTGCATCTGATAAACCATCAAACTCTGCCTTCATACCTTACTCCAATGCATCTTTTGATATTGTTTACCCACGCACAAGACCTCAACCAACTCTGCTTAATGCTTTAAACAGATCCTTACCTCAAAAACCAGAAATTCCATTCATTCCTTATGTTCCCCCACCTCTGATTTCCATCTCAAAATCACTGATACCACCAACTCCCAAACTTAAACAGATGACTCTGGAAACCTTGCTTAAACCACCACCCAGACTTAATATTGATCATTTATTTCAAACGTTTTTGCAAGAAATACAGATATCTTTAGGTACTGTTCAGAAGAGATGCTCTGAAACTATGGATGCAAATGAGACTGACATCATCTGGAAAGGTTTTGTCAATAGATTCAACACAGTAGCTTCTAATCTGAAGAACATCTGTTCTGATGATGCAAAGCTCAGAGCTGAAAGAACTCAATTCTGGATTGTAAACAAGACTGAACCTCTGCTTTGTTTGGATGCTCCTCCTCCTCCTCCACCAGAACCAACTGCCAATGCATTGACTATGACTCTGGTAGAACCCTCTTCAGGATCTCCAGACCCTATGGCAATTGACTCTGTTCAGGATGCAGAACCTCCATCATCAGAAATAAAGACAGAAAATCCAGATTTTGGAGACAAAATTGCTGCTCTGGAAGCTGGTCAATCTGAAATAAGATCTTGGATGGTGAAGCAAGACAAGAAATCTGAGGACATGTCAGAGTGGATGTCTAAACAAGATGAGAAGACTGAGACAATGACTAAGTGGATGTCAAAGCAAGAGCAATCACAATCTGAGATCACAGACCTATTGAAGATGCTTTTGTCAAAACACTCTTAGATTTTTTTTCCTCATATTTGTGCATCTGTTGTTTTGCATCTGAATGTTCTTGTTATATCTTCTGATATTTTCCAATGTACTTTTGCTCTGTTATGATTAAATGAATCAGCTTATTGTTCTCCATTGAATTATCTGTTCTTGTTCCTTTTATTTGTCTTTATTAAAAGTTTTTACTTTTTGCTTATGACAAAAAAGGGGGAGAAAATAAAGATCTGAACTATTTAATATAATTTCACTAGAACGAATCTTCAGACATATCTACTTTTTCTAATATCTAAATTGACTATTTCAGAACATTTGATAAGAACACTCTATAAAAGAATCTCTGAGCTTCTCAGATCATTTATCTTTTATCAAACTCTGAATCTCATATCTGCAAGATAGTCTGATCCTTAATTATTTCAAAACAAACAAGATCTGACTCTGAAGATTACTCAAGATAAAAAGGGAAGTTTCTATTCCTTTTTCATATTTAACTCAGGGCGAGATTCATCATCTCAGGGGGAGTTATAATTCTTTATGTTCAATTAAATAAAATTTCTGATACTTTTTGTCATCATCAAAAAGGGGGAGATTGTTAGAACACAGATTGGTTCTTAATAATTACTCTTTGTTTTGATGATAACTGTTAGGAAATTTATATTTAAGAATTATATACTCTAAAATTTGTTTGAGAGTTTTACTGCAGATTGAAATTATATTAACTCTCTAGAAGCAAATCTGCCTTGAATACAAGAAGTTATTCTGACTCTGAAGCGCCAGATGCACCTCACAGAAGAATCTGTTTGGTCCTCACAGAAGATCCTGAGCGTAGTCTCCAGAAGGATCTGAAGAAAGAAGCTCCAGAACATTCTGAGTCAGAAGCATCTGAAGATAATCAGAAGCATCTGAAGATAGTCAGAAGCATCTGAAGCTGAAGCATCAGAACTATAGAAGAATATTGATTGAAGAGTTTCTCAAAGCATTGATCTACAGAAGTTTCTGAAAGTACCTACGCTGCCAAGTACTGAAGTTCTGTGTCAAAATGCTCTGATGATCAACACGCTAGAAGCACACACGCTGCAGAAGACTCTGATACAGCACAGTTCTGAATCTCATTAGAAGACTCTGATCCATTCAGACTCTGAAGAACTTGCTGAAACTGAAGAAGTATTTTCAAGAATATATCCGTTGGAACTATTCAACGTCTCTTTCCTTATTTGTGCTAGACACACTTACACAGACAAAAAGGATTTTTCTGTGCCATCTATTTCAAGGAAAGGTCAGTTGATGTGAAAACAAAAAGGCTCAGACCTTTTGGACTCTCTTTTCAACGTTCAGCTTGATGATTCAGCTGCCTATAAAAGGAGATCTTCACTTCATTCTTCAGTGCTACACACTTGCTGAAAACAAATCATAATATTCTAAAAACTTTCATTCTTATTCTTCATAGAATCTCATTGTACTTAAACTTAAGAGAAAAATCACTGTTGTGATTAAAGCTTTATAGAAGCATTAAAAACTCTTGTATTTAATTTACATTGATTGTAAAGGATATTCCTTAAGAGGATTCAGTTAGAATCAGTAGCTCTTGAGAAGACTAAGAACTATTGTTCTTAGGTGATACTATTGTAATCAGTTTGATTTAATAGTGGATTAAGTCCTTGTTGAGAAAGGCAAATCACTCTGGAAGGGTGGACTAGAGTAGTTGTTAAACGAACCAGGATAAAAATAATTGTGTGATTATTTTCAAGTCTTAATTTTCCATACTTATTCAATCCCCCCCTTTCTAAGTATTATCTCACCTTCAGGAAGTTCTATCTTGTTTATAGCATGGAACTTGTGTGTTTATGATTTAGGAAGTGAGTTCTATTTATAGACAAAGGCCTTGGATCAAGGTATGGGCAAAAGTGAAGCAAATTGCCAATTTTAACCTTCCATCATGAAAATCTTTGAGTTTTCCAATGCAATCTTCATATTTATCTTTAAGCCACTCTACTAAGATATTATCCATACCCTATATATCTTTTTCATCATGCTTGATAGGATAGGAGGTGACTTGTTGAATTAAAGTTGATGATTTGACAATGGTAGCCACCTTTTTCTCTTTCTTCACTATTCACTTTTGCAACTTGCATTAAATAATGATTTTCTTTGATCTTTGTGCCATTTTCGTGGGAATTGATGTAAAAAGGTTTATTATCAATATAAACATCATAAGTGAGGCTTAGTCTTTGATTAGCATCGATTTGGAGAGGTTTTGGAATCAAAAGAACTCATGCTGACCTGGTTTTGTCAATGTGAGTTTTTGCCAACTTGTGGACCTTGGTTATCTCTAACCAGGAAGAGTTATGGAACCCACTTGTACTTTTTATAAAGCCCCAATTAGGTACTAAAATATTTATGGTTATTTTAGGAACTCATTCCTCTTGAAACTAGGTCAAAAACCCTTGTGTGTTTAAGGAGTTATGGCTTTGCCCTTTTCAAAACTTTAATTTCCCAACTTTTTGATTACTTCTCAATTCTTGATCAATTGGTCACAAAACTTCATGATTAGATATTAAATTATCTTGGGAACATATTTGGCTTCAATTTTGGGTTAAAGCCCTGTTGGTCAATGGGTTGACTTTTCAGTCAGACGAATCGAACGATTGAAAACCTCTGAATCGACTATTGGTGTCCTGGGTTCCCTAAGGCTTTGAAACTTCTTGTGTGAATTTCAATAAGTCATATGAACTTCATGGACCATAATTACATCATTGGAGCATCTTTTAAATCAAAAGTCAAACCACAGTTGACTTTTCCTGATCAGAAACCCTAATCGGGGATCCTGAACTGCACTGTTCCTGATCTTTGTGTGAAAACCCCAAATTGGATTCACGATTATCCCAATGTAGTATTCTTGATCGTGTAGAGACTTGTTTCATGGCGAAACAATACAATGCATTGACTGATTAAACTGTCGAACCCTCGATTCCCAACTGTACAGAACCCTGATTCGCCTGTAACTTAACAAAGACAAACTTGAAATATGTTATGGTTAGATAAACAAATGAATATGATCCTAAAATGGTGATGAAGATCTAAGGGGTCAAAATTTGGGGTGCAAAAAATTGCCCTGGAGGTTTCTCGATGACAATTCATAGTTTCCCGATGTTGGGTCATCATGGTAGTATAGAGAAACTCATTTGTAATACCTCCTTCGGGAACGGGATAGGCTTGGTTTGAGGCGGATCCTTCGCCTGCATACTTATAAGTGTCGTCAACATCTTTGATAATACCAGTGTTCTTAACAATGGTGATCTCATTTATTTCATTGGTTGTTGGTTTCATCTTGGTGAACGGTTCCCTGTTAAGGTCCAAATCCGTTAACTCAAGGATTCTTGAAATCATCCTTGCATAAGGAAGACGTGTCGACAGAGAAAGCTGTTGTTGAAGATGATACATGATTCTCAAAATCCAATTTACCCTTATCTTATTTTTGATTGCGAAAAGAAGCTGCATTTCCAGGTCATTGATCTGAGCATGATTCAAATCCTTCGGAATCAGCACATAGCAGATTATGTAATGTAGCATCCGGTCCGAAACCGTCAGATTTTTCACATAGCAGAGCATGCGAGCCGTTCGTTGATTTGCTACAACATTCTCCTTTGGAAACCTGCAGATCTGATAATAACGTTCCATTTTGTCATAGTTAGACCACGATCCTTCCACATGGTTAACTCCTTTCCGGAGAAAGTAGCCAGAGGATGGAATTTTCAACTTTGCAGCAATATCTGTCAGATTCTCTTTCAAGAAGCAATCTCGAACAATGGTTTCTATAATGTGCTCATCGTCAGCATTCAAATACACATATAACTTATTCAAAAATGCTTTACCCAAATCATGGTAACAATTTCCAGAGTCAGAAACAAACTTATCTATCTTCTGATATTTGAGCAGAGTAGGAAAATCAAAGGATGAAGCAGGAAAAGCCTTAAGATTTACGTACTTTACCGGCAAAATATGACGGACACGAACCTTGAAATCCATCCGGCGTTTCTTGGTTGTCTCCATAGGAATGCTGTCTCCATATGATGCAGAGTCATATTCCGGTAACTTTCCCTTTCCTTTGTGAGAAGATGCATGGATGAAGTTTGAGAGATTCTGAGGGTTCTGGGTTCTTGGATGAGTTAGGGTTTTCAGAGATGGAGGAGAGGATAATGTGAGGGAAATATATATATGGAGAGTTATGTGAGTGGGTTTTAATGTTCGAAGGAAGTCCAAAAATGTAGTCAAAGAAGAAGAAGAAGAATTCTTTGGATAGTGATTTGGATGTTCAAGGAAATATTAACCACACATAAATAACACATTTAACACACTTAATTTTCCAAAATTTTAATTAATTTTTCGTTTCTGATTTTTGAAAAAATTTAACAGTGTTAATCGGTTAACCATATAGGTTAATCGGTTAACACATTAAAAAAAATTAATTTCCAAAATAAAAAGTATCAGTGTTAATCGATTAACCCTATAGGTTAATCGGTTAACACGTTAAGAAAATTAAGACAAAAGTGAAAAATTAACAGTGTTAATCGGTTAACCCTATAGGTTAATCGATTAACACACGCGAATTTTGGAAAATTGCTAAAAACAGAATGCACAAACATTGGAAAACATACATTATTCAAACATAAACCAGAGAAAAGATCAGATATCACCTTCATCGAGAATCCCAAGTTCTCGTCGAATTTTGAAAAACGGTTCTTTCGCCAATGGTTTGGTGAAGATGTCGGCGAGTTGATTGTGTGTATCGATGAAAGTAACATCTACATCTTCATTCAGTACGTGATCTCGAAGGAAGTGATGCCAGATATCTATATGCTTTGTCCTTGAATGCATGACCGGGTTCTTTGTAATATTGATGGAACTTGTATTATCACATCGAAGAGGAATACAACCGAGATCTACACCGTAATCAAGGAGTTGTTGCTTGAGCCACAGAATTTGTGCACAGCAACTTCCTGCTGCAATATATTCAGCTTCGACTGTACTAAGTGCCACACACGCTTGCTTCTTGCAGGCCCATGACACTAGTGCATTCCCGAGAATGTGACACGTACCGCTTGTGCTTTTTCTATCGGTCTTACATCCCGCATAATCAGCGTCAGAATAACCAATTAAAGAACAAGTACTACCTTTTGGATACCATAATCCGACGTTCGTTGTTCCTTTGAGATACTTTATGATTATCTTCACAGCGGTGAGATGTGATTCCTTCGGACTTGCTTGAAAGCGTGCACACAAACAAACGCTAAACATAATGTCAGGACGACTTGCCGTCAAATATAATAATGAACCGATCATACCTCGATATTTTGTGATATCAATTGGAGTACCGGATTCATCTTGATCAACGTACGTTCCGGATCCCATAGGAGTGGACATCACCTTGCAACTATCCATATCGAATTTCTTCAACAATTCCTTGCAATACTTGGATTGGTTGAGGAAGATGCCATCCTTTGTTTGCTTGATTTGTAGTCCAAGAAAATAGTTCAATTTTCCCATCATGGACATCTCGAATTCTCCTTGCATCATAAGTGAAAATTCTTCGCAAAGCTCTTTGTTTGTTGATCCGAAGATGATATCGTCGACATAGACTTGAACCAATAAGGTGTTACCTTTGATCTTCTTTATGAACAACGTCTTGTCAACCTTTCCTTTTGTAAATCCCTTTTCATATAAGAAATTGCTAAGGCGGTCATACTATGCTCTTGGTGCTTGTTTCAGTTCGTAGAGTGCCTTTTTTAGTTTGTAAACATGCGAGGGATTCTTGAAGTCTTCAAAACCCGGAGGTTGTTTGACGTAGACTTCTTCATTGATATATCCATTCAAGAAAGCGCTTTTGACATCCATCTAGAACAACTGAAAATTCATAGAACAAGCGTAAGCAAGTAATAATCTAATTGCTTCTAACCTTGCTACCGGAGCGAACGTTTCATCAAAATCAATTCCTTCCTCCTGGTTGTAGCCTTGTGCGACCAATCTTGCTTTGTTACGAACTATGATCCCATTCTCGTCAAGTTTGTTCTTAAACACCCATCTCGTTCCTATGATGTGCTTGTTGTCTGGTCTTGGTACGAGATTCCAAACTTGATTCCTTTCGAATTGGTTGAGTTCTTCTTGCTTCGCTACAATCCATTGGTCGTCGCCTAAGGCTTCATCAATCTTGGTTGGTTCAATTTGAGACACAAAAGCCATGTTAAGACAAGCATCTTTAAGATTTAGTCGATTTGCAACGCCTTGGCTAATATCACCAATAACTTTATCTATCAGGTGATCTCTACGCGTTCTCCATTCCTTCGGAAGATCTTGATGTTCTTCAATGATTTGAGTGACATCTTCTTGTGGTATTGCTTGATTCTTTGAAGTCTCTTCTTGTTGTTGTGAAGAACCTATTATATCATCATCATCATCATCCACAATAATATTATCCTCTTTCGAGGGGTTAGTCTCACCAAAAGAAACATGAAAGGATTCTTCAATAGTAAGAGTTCTTTTATTAAAAATTCTAAAAGCTCTACTAGAAAGAGAGTAACCAAGAAATATACCTTCGTCGGACTTCTCATCAAACTTATCGAGATTGTCCTTATTGTTGTTAAGAACAAAACATTTGCATCCGAATATGTGGAAAAATGCTATGTTTGGTTTCCTACCCTTGAACAGCTCATACGGAGTCTTCTTGAGAATTGGTCGAATATTGACACGGTTGCTTACGAAACATGTCGTGCTAACCGCTTCTGCCCAGAAATATTTAGGAAGATTCGAGTCGCTAAGCATTGTTCTAGCAAGCTCCACCAGTGACCTATTCTTCCTTTCTACGACACCATTCTGTTGAGGAGTCCTTGGTGCAGAAAAATTATGAGAAATTCCATGCTCTTCGCAAAAATCTTCAAAATCTGAATTTTGGAATTCTCCACCATGGTCGCTTCTTATGGAGGCTATGGTGAGTGATTTCTCGTTTTTAATTTGCTTTGCATACTTCTTGAATGCTTTGAAAGCATCATTTTTCTGCACTAAAAACAATGTCCATGTGTATCGAGAGAAATCATCAACAATAACTAAAGCATAAATACTACCTCCGAAGCTTTTCGTTCTCGATGGACCAAAAAGATCCATATGCAACAATTGAAGTGGTCTTGATGTAGAAACCACTTGCTTGGATTTGAAAGTTGTCTTGGTCTGTTTCCCCTTTTGACATGCGCCGCATAACTTATCCTTGATGAATTTTATCTTCGGAAGACCAACAACTAGATCATGCTTTATCAACTTGTTTAAATGCTCCATGTGAATGTGAGCAAACCTTTTATGCCAAAGCCACGCCTCGTTGTTATTTTCCATAAGGCATTTTACCTTCAAGGAAGAGTCATCAAAATAGATCATAAAAATATTATTAAATCTTTTACCTTTTAGCAAGACGTCATGGGTGACTTTATGTTCTATCAAACATTCATTTTTTGTGAAGTTGATTCGGAACCCTTTGTCACACAATTGACTTATGCTAAGTAGGTTGTGTTTAAGGCCTTCCACATAAATAACATCTTCGATGATTGTACATGGAGGTGCACCAACGATTCCAACTCCAAGAATTTTTCCTTTATTATCATCACCGTAAGTAACGTATCCTTTGGCCTTTAATGATAGACTTGAAAATTTGTTTATGTCTTTCGTCATATGCTTAGAACAACCGCTATCAAGATACCATTGATTAGAAGTTGTCTTCAAGCATACCTACAACACAAAATCAAGTAGTGCTAGGTACCCAAATTGCTTTGGGTCCTTGATAGTTAGTACCCTTTTCAACCCACACATAATGCTCTTTAGCAACACCAATGTTGCGCACATAGCAAGCATTAGGTGTATGGCCTTTGATTCCACAATAAAAACAAGTAGGTTGAAAATGACTTCTATATCTAGGAACATAATTCTTTTTCTTCACAATTCTTTTCTTTTTATGACTTTGATGCATAATTTTAGAATTGTTTGCCTTTTCTTTAACAATTTGTTCACTTGCTTTCACAAAAATGGTTTCATTTGTGCTTGGTTTGGAAAACTTAGAATATCCTAGTCCACTTTTATCATTAGGATATCTTTGGTGCCTAAGAATTTCCTCCAAGCCAATTTAGCCTTTTTCATATCTTTCCAAAACTCTTTTAAGTTGAACAATTTGAAAAGATAAGGATTCACAATTTTTGCATACAAGACTTTGTTTTTCATCCAACAATTTTTGTTTTTCATTTTCAATGTTTTTTATAAAAACAGTATTTTGTTCTTATAAAAATGAAATTCTTTTCTTTTGGGATGAGATGCTTTTATACAAAGTCTTGCATTCTTTTAGAAGTTCATCTATGACTTCTTGTGCATCATTGTCATAAATAGAAAAGTCGTTACTAACCTCATCAATTTCTTTATCAGAATGATGTGACGCCATAAGAGCCATATTTGCACATTCATCGCTTTCCGACTCCGATGATGAACTTATCTCGTTATCGTCCCAAGCAACATAAGCCTTTTTATTTTTGAAATCCTTCTTGCCTTTGAATCCTCCTTTCTTTGCAAGTTTCGGGCAATCCGGCTTTATGTGACCTTGTTTTCCATATTCGTAGCATGTGACTTCTTGATTCGATGTGGATGCATCCTTTTTCCTGAAATGTCTATTCTTTTTAGGAAAAGAGGAATTTTTATTATTATTAAAAAACTTACCAAACTTCTTTACAAGAAGCATGAAATTTTCATCTTCGGAAGTTTCGTCGTCTTTGTCATCCTTTGTGTCAATCTTCAAGGCAATTCCTTTGGACTTCTTTTCTTGACTTTCGTGCTTCTCAAGTCTTCCAAGTTCCAATTCATGCTCTTGAAGTTTGCCAAATAAGGATGCAGATGTCATCGTTGAGAGACTTTTCTTTTCCGAAATAGCGGTCACCTTTGGTTGTCATTCTCTTGTCAAGGATCTTAGGACTTTCAGGTTGAGATCATCATTGGTGAAGGTCTTCCCGAGAGCAATCAAATGATTTATTAGATGGACGAATCTCTTTTGTGAGGCAACAATAGATTCACCGGGCTGCATACGGAACATCTCATATTCTTGACTTAAAGTGTTGAGTCTTGATCTTTTTACTTCAGCGGTTCCTTCATGCATTTCTACCAAGGTGTCCCAAATCTCTTTTGCCGATCTACACTGTGATACACGGAAGAATTCGTCCATACTGAGAGCGCTTTGGAGTATGTTCATTTCTTTCTTCTCATCAAGAATCTTTTTCTTATCATTTTCGTCATACGTGCTTTTCAACTTTGCGGTTCCAACGCCATTGACCAAATTTACTGGATTGTGTGGTCCTTCTTCGATTGCTTCCCATATACCTTCTCCTTGGGCTTCAAGATGCGCCTTCATTCTGATTTTCCAGAAATCGAAATATTCTCCAGAAAACAATGGTAGTTTATTACTACTTCCACCGTCTTTGAAAACCGGGTTGGTGCTAGTGGAAGCCATACTGAATCGTTAGGAACATGTTACCTTAACCTGCTCTGATGCCAATTGTAAGTTCAGAGTATGCCTAAGAGGGGGGGTGAATTAGGCTTAGAAAATTTTTCCGGTTTTTTTTTATATTCTTGAATTCTTTCTCTTTTAAGTTCTTGGTGATGAAGGCAGTAAAAGTAGAAAGAAAAATGAACACGGAGATTTATAGTGGTTCCCTTCACAATCCGAAGGCACTCCACTCCCCTTTCAACATGAAAGAGAGTTTTCACTATAGTTTTAGAAAGTACAACCTATCACACCATCAACCGGTGAGGCCCACAATCTAACAACTAATCAACAACTTAGTGTGCAAGAACAATCCTCTTGCAAACACTAACCCTTGTGTCCAACAATCCTGGATCACAAGTCACAATAGAAATAACTTTGTATTTTTGTAATTTGGAAGTAATACAATGATAATATCAATCTAATGATTGATCTTCTCTTTTTGATCAAAATCCACTTCTTCAATATCAATACAAGTGTTCAAAAACTGAATATGAAATTGTATGAACAATATGAACACTTTTTGAAAATATTTGAAAATATTTGAAAAGTAGTGAATTTGATTCAATGAATATTTTGAAAATTATTGGAGGTTGTTTTTCAATTTGAAATGTTTAGAATCTATATGAGCAAAACACCATTTCAAAAAGGTATAATTGAGTATGATTCAAAACATGAAAAGGTATAATATTCAAACAACATTTGAATTTTAACAGCAACAATTTTTCAAAATTCGTTCAGTTAACACTTGAACATTGACCAGAGGAATTCAAAAATTAAGGTCGTTAACCGATTAACCCATATGGTTAATCGGTTAACACTGTTAAAACTCAAAAAAATGCTTGAGTTTAAAGTGTTATACCAATTCAAATGATTTTAAAACCATGCAAATGCAATATGTTATCATGTTAAAATATTTGAACACTTGTATATCAATTAAAGGAGTGAAAATTGATATACCGAAGCTTGAGTCCAAATCTTGAAAGATGAATGAACATTTGCACATGATGCTTCTGGTTTTATCTTCAGAGCATATACCCCCATGGGTATATAGTGCAAGCAGCTTCTTAGTACATATACCCCCACGAGTATATAGTGTAAAAATCTTGATCTTGATCAGTTTTGAAAGCTTTGACTTTTTGCTTGCAATCATGGAGAGCTTAAGTCTTTGTTGAGATCATCAAACCCTTGAGATTGAAATGTCCTTCTACAGAGACTTCTTCTTGTGCTTCTTTTGGCGCTCTCTTCGTCCTTCTAACAGTTCCCACATTTTCTACTTGGTTTGAATTTTGAACATTTGGAAATTCCCTCCAATTTAGGTAAACCTTCTTCACGTTCTCTTTGCTGTAAGCTTCGTCAAAATACTTAGCATTTTTTAGCTTCTTTTCCTCTTTCTTCGACTTGAAACCTCTTGATGTTGGTCGAAACTCTCTTGTATGCCAAGTGTTGAAGTTTTTATCTTCAGATAGATATGACCTTCGACTGGCGTCGAAAATTAGGAGTCAACAAATTACCCCCAAAAATTGTCCTTTCGCCAATCTTGGGTTGGAAGGTCAGTTTTTCTTTTGTTTTCTACGTGTTACTTTGCATGTTTTTGTTTCAACCTCCTTTATTTGTTTAGTGGCTCAACTGTTCAGTTTTTTCCTCCCATGTTTATGGCACCCACTACACATTTATGTCAAATTCAAAACTTCTTTTCAGTTGTATTCATCATCACTTGTCTTGGAAACATGCGCTTGTACTCTGACCATCACTTTCTACATGAATCCTCAAACTAACACGTGTCCCATCTCTTAGTTATTCTTAACGGTGGATCTCTTTCCTTTGGGATTTACACATACTTATAAATACCTTTCTTCACCGTTTCGTGAAATCTTTACGCTCTCTTGAATTTCAAACGTTTTTCTTCTTCTCTATTCTCTTTTCCTATCATTAACAATGGCTTCTTCTCAAACCGCTGCTCAAGACAAGAAAACCCAGAAAGGACGCACCACCTAAACAAAACAACCTCTTCCTTCCTTCATCAACCTAGCCGGTCCTCACATGGTGGAGAATCGTCCATGTGTTCCGGAGCCTGCCTCTGAGACTGCCAAAAGCATCTATCACTCTCAGGTAATGATTCCTCTAATTATTTCAGGTAAACCCTATGCCATATCTGGTCCTTTGCCTCACGTAGACCTTTTCGATCCACGGCTGAGTGAGTTCCTACCATCTTACCGGAAAACCAGGCCTCTAGGGAAAAAATGCTCACTACAAGAAAAAACGATGGATTGCGACGGTTATTTTGGCAGGTTACGACGGTTAAAACCACCACCAATTACATTCTACGACGGTTGTAGTACCGTCGCAGAAACGTGTGTCCCCAGGATGTTTAGCGATGGTTGAAAAAACCGTCACACACAACCGTCGTTATATTTCACGACGGGCTTCAACTGACCTAAACTGGAGATAGCGACGGTTAAAGACCGTCTTTACTAGCCTTTTGATTTTTATTTTCATTGTTGATTGTGACGGTTTAAAACTGTCGTGAACTCTATTTCACGACTGGTTGGATAAATTGGAAATGACAACAGTTAAATACTGTCGTGAATATCCTTTTGATTTTTGTTACCATTGTTGATTGTGACGGTTTAAAACTGTCGTGAATGTGATATCTTGACGGTTCATTATTAATTTTTATATATTGTATTATATTGTTTTATAATATATTCTTTTATTTAAATTATTATATACTAAAATAATTATATTATTTTTTCTTTAAATTATTTATACAATAATATTTTTATTTATAGTTTTTTTAAAAAAAATTTCTATCGCTTTTTAGCGTAGTAAAATTAATTCCAAAACTTAATATCAAATAAACATTATAATATCAAAAAAAACGTGAGTTTAATAATCATGTAAAATGAAAGTTCCATAATCATGTCATGTAATACAAAAATCCGAAAACATATCAAATCATAATCTTATAACAATAAGTATCATTGTGCCAAAAATGAATAAGAAGGTTTATAATCTAGAAAGTATGTCATTATGAAATTCGGTAATCTAGAAAGTATGTCCTGCGCCAAGGGTGTCAATAATGTTTTGCACGTCCACCTTCACTCCATCTACTCCACATGAAGCTAAATAAGCATGGAGCTCATCGTAGAAGTTGAAAACCTTCTTTGGATGTACTAGACCGAGGCCATGTACAGACAAGCTGTCCATGACAATGTCTGGCTGGTTTCCCAATACTCCGGGCAATTGCACCGGGTATGCCAAAGCTGTGTCGTAATGTTCCATGCCAGTTGCTGTTGGCTTCACTCCACCCCAATAACCAGCTAGTGCATGCCATACATAAACATTTCTGTCCACCAAAAGAGTAACCAATTAAGAATTCAGATAATTAATTTGTTGAGCTACTTATCAAACAATACTTCACTAATACAGGAAAGAGAATGCCCTGCATAAAATATTGACAAATTTTATGGAACTAGGACCATACTTGACATTGTGGTGTTTCTTCACTCCGTCAACAAGATGTTTAAGACCCGATGTTGGTTTGCTGTGCTCTTCGTTTTATTCTTTTGAAACTTTGCATTCTCTTTAATACCAGTCAATATAGTAGCAAACCTGCAATAAGAACAACAATTTTAAACATATCAATTGCCAGTACTTTACTCAGATTGGTTACAAATGAACAACTATTTAAAACTGTATAGTAATAAACAAGAAAACAGAATAACATAACACATGATTCTTATTGTGCTCCTTCTTGCACAACACAGCCAGGATCCTTTGCTAGACTGAAAGACTGCAGTTACAAAAAACGAATTTCATTCTTTAGTTCATCTTAAAATTCACCTTTAAATCATTCATATGAAATGAAGCAAACATAATATACAATTCTCTCAAAAAATTACCTTTTCAGGCCTTGTTCAACACCCTCAGAAAAGATGGTAGTCCATGGTGGAGAACCAAAATATCTCCATAACATCTGTTTTATGGCGCCGTTGTAGTGGATTATGACGAAAAAAACCCAAAAACCACCACTGATATCCACCGTGGCAGATATCCGATAACACTGAAAGTGGTTAATGATTTAGAATTAAAGATACGCTTTATGAAGTCCCTAAATTACAATTCTTTAAATTTCCCTTAAAGAAGAGGCTTATAGACAGCAATAGGAATTATAGAGGTATTTGTGCAAAAAATTGTGAAATATGATTTATACTAATTACATAAAATAGACGACTGTTAGAAAAAATATTGAAAAGTAAAATGACCAAGCAAGAAATTAGATTACACACCTAAGAGTGATCAAGATTTCTATTAATGGAAGTGAAGGATACATCCTTCTTGGACACTCTTGGTTGCCTCTCCCCAAACAAGATATGAATTAGATCAGAAGCAGGACCCTTATGCACACCTTTACTCAACTGTACTAATGCCTCTTTCATCCTGTGATATGTCACCTGGATGAACGATAGACATTTTCTGTATATAAGAACCCAGGAGCAAGTAATTGAGTAAAAAATGGATAAAAAAACCAAATAACGTGCTAACATGTATGTTTACAAAAACACACTAGAAAATAGTTAAGTAACTAACCAAAAGTGAGATCAGAGCATCACAATAAGTTCCTATTTAGTGCAGTTCATATATTTCACAAAAACATACAGTTATAGTATATATCAAAACATGCTGAATATCATTTTAGTAGTTAAATTGTCTTATAATCAAACCACAGAACTATCTTAAACAAAAAGAAATAATAAGTACCTAGGGAGTAGGAGCTTATCAACATACCTCATTTGCAACCTTTTCCAGCCTTAGGGGACTGTTTAAGCCATCTTCTGGTATATCATCAAAAGCAACAGTAATTGATGACGTCCACAGCCAATGGCATGGGAAATGATTTTTTTCTTTTCCCAAAGCAAACCAATCAGATACCTTTAATCTGTAAACTACACCTTGCCCAAGAGCAAGAGAACCTAAAGCAGCCTTGTTGAGTTTTAAAACAACAACATCATGAGTACCAAACTGCACATAAAAAAATAACTCAATAATTCATGAAAGTAATACAATATTGATTTAATGCATTGAAATAACTCAACAACATCATGCGGTCATATAAATATTTTACAAGTTTTTATCGGTGCAAAAAAATTTACACTTCCGAGGTAATTATATATTAAAGTTAAATATATAACATGAGTTTGTACTGCATATAGAATTAGATAGTAAAAATTAGAAACTATATTGGAACAGCAGAAAGTAACAATGCCAAACCTTTGAAAGAATCCTGCCTGTCTCCAGATTTCAATTGAGAGCCCTATCAAAACATAAAGACATTAGGAAATACTATCTACATTCCTAAATACAGGACTCTTGTTGACTAAAACACAGAAATTAAGAGAGTTGGTGGTAGTATTAAATTTGTTAACAATTGAAATTGTTCTTACAAGTTTACCCTTCAAGAGAGCAAATTAGTTTATATTTTTATCATAGTACTTGTTATTAATTATAGAAAAATATGTAAGTGACCATCACAGAACTTACATTCTGAGAATTTGCATCACTTCCTTCCCTAGTACCTTCAAAACTTCCACTTTCACCACTGCATATCCAAGATTTCCTATCAGCACAAATTGCTAGAATTTGCAAATGGCAAAATAAACTACTCAGCAGGCTAGGAAAAATAAATCACTGCCAGACTTAATGTTATATTTCTGGTTACTGAAAGTGCAGTACAACCGCAAAATTGATTAAATCAAAGCAAATCAAGTAACTGCGTACGGGTCATTCAAAGCACCAAATTTTCTCTCTTGGGCATGTCACACTATAACAAGTTTTATCACATAATATAGGCCTCAAAATTCTATTACTCTACCAATTTCATTTTTGCAATTTATGACATAAATAATACTATTGACCAAACTAGAAATGATCCATGTCATCGGCATTTATCGAATTATATGACATTGACCCTTCAAATTGAAGTTTAAAATGAACATCCCAATATACTTAGAGTTTGTTATGGGATTAAAAAATCAATTAAGCACAAATTCAATAGACTATTACATGAATGAGAAGCGTATTGAAGTAAGTTGAAATGAACATTTCATCATGAGTTGCTTGCTTTTATAAATTTATCTATATACAAATATAAGTGCTTTTTTCATTAAATGAATCTAAAGAAGTGTTTGGATAAACAACTTAATGATACATTTAACATACAAGTATTATCTACAAATTACTTCTGCATTTTCGAAAAAGAAATAAGGGTAAACTCTGCATGAGTTCTATATGAGGTGTTTTATAATTTATCAAAATAAGTTAAGAAAAGCTTATGGACAGATCATAAACTATAAGAAAAATCATTTTAGAAGTTTCTTAACTTAATTTAAAGTTTCAAAACATTGATCTTCATATTTGCCCTTTTCTAAAGTTTCAAAACATTATCTTCATATTTGCCCTTTAACTATTAAAAAATTAAGTGTATGTTTGGTTTAGCTATTGGAAAGCCAAAAACAATTCTAGAGGTGTATGATTCTTCTAAAGTAGAATTGACTATGCCTTCAAAACTGATTTTACTTGAAGCTAGAATTTGTAATTTTTAAGTTTAAACTTGATTTTTACATTAAATTTACTGTTCAACTCAACTTTGCATAAAGCAACCCAAACATAAATCACTTTACATTCAAGTTACTTTTAAACAAAATCAATTCACTCATAATCAATCTTTTCATCGCAGAACCAAACAAACGCTAAGACATTACACTTTTACATCAATTTAGTCTCTTAAGCATAAAAAAGTGTCAAATTAGTCTCTTATATATTAAAACTATTTCAAACAATTACAAAAAAGTGCTTATAAGTTATATCATATGTTCCAATAAGCTATGAAATTAAGCTCAATTAAAAGCTGTTTATATACACAATCAGAACAACTGAAACATGAAAACAGAACCGTGCGGACCTGAGAAGTACCTTGAAGAACAACAACAAGAATACAAAGACAAACTCGCCATTATTAGGCGTCTCGTTGGTGACACAAAAGTCCTTTTCAACATAGCATCAGAATCCTGAGATTGATCTTGAACTATCCTATAAACACACATCAACAACAGTTACACTTACAACTAGCTTATACTTAAACTCAATTTTATGATAAAATTGATTATGATATAAGCAATTAATTGTAGATGATTAATAGAGTAGTGGTACCTTGAAATGGGAATGGATTGGGGAGGAACGACGTCGTTTGGAGAGTTGGAGCAAAGAGAGAAGGATATGTAAATTTCACGGCGACTGAAAGCAGTGATTCTTAGTGTTATGAGATTAATGTTGTTACTTGTACTGCTTTGAAGGGTGGGTATTAACAAATTTATTCATATCAAAGCTAGTAATTGTAATGTCTATTTTATTTATACTTATTTTAAACTACTAAAATCAAATATTATGTTAATCAAGAATAACAAAACAAAATCACACACTAGAGATAGAGATGAGAAATTCAAAATTAGGGTTTGAGAAGACAAACCTGGTTCAAATTGATGGCGGTTGCGTTGATGGTGGTTGTTCGTTTCCCTTTTTCTCCGAGGGAATCAGCGGCGAGTGAAAAAGTGTTTTAACCGTGGTTTTTTAAGATTAGAGAAAAAATGAAGACGTCCGTTATGGAAGTCGAAGAGGAAGAAGGAAACACAGTTGAGAGGATTTTTGTTGCGATCAGAGTAAGGCCTTTGAGCGAAAGAGAAAAAGCGAGACAAGATGTGTCAGAATGGGAATGCGTATCTCATAACAGCGTCAGGTTGAAGAACCATGGCCATGCAGAACAACGATCACCGGATGATGCATATATATTCGATAACGAAGATGTTAATTCAATCCGTTAATGTTATTCTGATAGATTTTCAGCTTTAGAGGATTTCGTTTTCTGAATCCCTAATCCTTTTTATTGATGATTTCTTGGGAGCAGATAGGGTATTTGGGGAAAAGTGTCCAACTCAGCAAGTGTATGAGGAAAGGATTAAAGATGTTTCCCTTTCAGTAGTTAGGGGTATCAATTGTGAGTAGTATCAAGAGAAAAAAAGATAAATAGTTGAATAATGAATTTTTCAATTTTAGCGTGAAAGATTTTATGGAGGCCGACGGTTGAAATCACTATCGCGACCTTTGTGAAAGGGAATGGGAGAACGACGGTAAGTTCACCGTCGTGATACATTTTGGATATATAGTTTTGAGTTTAATTTTTTTATATATAGTTTAATTTTAATACTTTAATTTTGGATATAATATAGAGATTAATTTTTTTTATAAAAATAGTTTTTAAAATTAAAGTTTTATTTTGAGTATATATAGTGTTTTAATTTTTATAGTTTAATTTTGATACATCAAATATTTTAATAAAATGAAGTATAATTTTTAAAAAATTGATGTATTTTGAGTTTAATTTATTATAATTATTATATTTTATAAATGTTTTTAGTAATTTATTTATTCAAATTATAATAATTATTATATTGTCATGAAAATTATAATAATTATAATAATTATTTATTAAATTAATTAATAAAATTGAAAAGGTTAGAAAATAAAAATGAAGAAAAAAGTGGAAAATTAAAGGAATAAAAAAAATAGTGATTATGATTGGCTAAAGTAATTGCGACAGTTCACCTTAACTGTCGCGAGTGTGAAAATAGGGCGGTTCTTTGGTAACTGTCGCATTATTTTATACAACATGTCTAAAAAATTTGCGACAGTTGGCTCAAACCGTCGTGAGAATTGTCGTAGTATAGGAATAAGGATGGTTTTTTTATAACTGTCGCAAAAAATCTATGACAGTTGACCCTAACTGTCGTGACAACCGTCGCAATCTTGGAATAAGGACAATTTTTTGATAACTGTCGCAACTCAAGTGTCGTAAATCTCCTTTTTTCTTGTAGTGGCTTTTCATCTCCTTCTACCGGCACCGTTGATTCTACTTCATCACTATCTTTTGACTTGAGTTACCTTGCTGACAGTACTCGTTTACTAAGAGTCGTTGGCCCTATGAAGGATTTCGACCTTTGGATGTCAAAAATAGAGAAAGTCAAGGCTGATCACTGGAAATCTGTGGGAATTTATGACCTTTTGATGTTGTCAAAAACTCCTTTTTCCTGGTGGCTTCATTGTATTTCTGGAACAGTACCCATTATACATTTCACTTGCCATGTGGGATGGTTTCTCCCACGCTCTTCGACATAGCCGCTATTGTCGGCCTTCGACCTGACGGTACTTCTTACCAACCTGATTTGAACGCTGATGACTACATCCACCCTTCCAGTCCTAAACTCACCTACACTTACTTCAGCAACCACCATTTTGATCAGGATACTGACAGTGTGTCTGATGAAGAACACGTGGTGTTTCTTGCATTGTGGTTGTCGAGATATGTTTTTTACACCAAGTCTCTCCAAGTGTTCAAAAAATATTTCCCCTTGGCCAATCAATTACACCGCAGTACAAGTGTTTGTTTAAGTGAACTGATTTTGGCATCTCTCTATGAGTCTCTAAGCGAAACGGTCTCTCGACTAAGGCATTTAAAATCCCGTGACACCGTATCCTTGGCTGGTACTTTATGGTTACTTCAACTATGGTTGAACGCTACCTTTGAGATCATCTTTCCTAGACAAAGACCCGTTGTCGAAGCGTCTACTGGAATTAAAGAGAGGCACGTCGAATGGCCTCGTTTGGTTCAATTAACTCCCACCGATGATGGCATAACTGTCAAGGACGCCTTTACTAGCTATGTTATGATGTTTTCCAGTTGTTCTGAATTTACCCCTAGTATGGCCCCTTTCGTTACTAGGTGTTTTGGCCCTTCATGGTTTAAAAGGCCATTTCCTATTCCCCAAGGGCACAGTGAGGATGATTCTACTGCAATCTGGGAAACCTTTTTGATTCCTAGATTTATTGTTAACAGGCTTCATGCAGGGAAAGGCCTAGCATCTCTGATTTCCTATCAGCCTAACCTTTTGTCACGCCAATTTGGGTTAATTCAAAGCTTCCCCAAATGCTTGTACGACAAGAAAGGCCAAGTGATCCTTTTTACTGCCAACTTTTATGAAGATCATTTTAGTGATATCTTCGCTGAGTCTAGCCATAGATCGGGCATACTTTCGCCTGTGTTTTTTGAACCATCTGTTTTATGTACTTCCTATTTCCACCATTGATGGTCAAAACATTATGCTGAACATTTCCTTGATATTGCTGCTTTTTCTTCTCTGCTTGATCAAGCTTTTCTTACCGTGCAGGACAAGTCAAAGAAAAGTAAGCTTACTCATATTCAAGAAATTCAAGCTTTCCAGAAGTACTTTGAAACTGTTTATCGACCAGATGATCTTAGTTGGACCATCCATGAGGCTACTATTATTTTAAAACACAACTTCTCCCAAAGATTGGATACCTTAAAACTCCCCCATAATGTTCCTCGTGAGAAACGTTATGAGGTGGCTTTTAAACTCTTTCCTCCTAAGTTTCCTCGCTTGCCTACTGCTGATTTTGAAGTGGCATTTGCCCCTCCATTTCTAGATTGGTTTATGTGCGTTGAGGACTTAAAAGTCCTTCGACAGCAATCCCAACCAAAGGCTCGACAGGTGGTTCTGACTAAGCATACCCTAGACAGCTTCAAAGGACACCTTCATATAGGGATTCAAAATGTTCGGATCGAATCTGACGTATATGAAGGTTTGATGCCTTTTATTTATGACCGCACTATTAGCTTTTTTTTACCTAATTTGGAAATCATATATTATTTTCAACTGTGCCTAGAAAGGCGCTGTCTACAAGGGCTACCACTGCTCAAGGTGGTGATGAAGTAACTCTCATATTCATATTGTATCTCTTTCTCTTTTTAGACTAGGCGTAAACCTCCTACTCCTTTGAAGAAAGGCAAGAAGGATGCACCTATTCTCGTCACTTCTGACACAGACGAATCTCCTAAAGATACTTTGGTAAAGAAGAGAAAGAAACGATTGAAAGTGTTTGACTCCACTGGCCCACCTCTGTCGAAGGTGGCCAAAATTCTTGGTTCGACATCCACTTCTGGTGATGTCGAAGGACGCGTCTCTGTGACTGCTGTGAACCCTACTGCCAGTACTCACGGGGACACTCTTCCTACTCCTGGTGCTACTTCAACTCAGGTATGCATGAGTTTTCCTTCTTAGTTATGCAACTTTCATTGTGCAATACCTTAGTCTTATCTTCCTTAATTGTGTTTCCAGATTGACACCACTACTACTGCTTCAATCCCAGTCTCTGGTACCACTACTTCTTATTCCATCAATAGTCAAGGTGAGTGGACTTACCACCCTTCTTCTGACCTTGGCTCTGGATTAAGTGAAGTGAACCAACGTGTTGTTCCTTCTGCAGGAAATAAAACTCCTTGGATGCCCACCAACGCTCAACAAGCTCATGCCGATGGCTCTGGAGATGATGATGCTTCTAGCCCTCTAAACCCTGTCCATCTTGAACCTATGATTACTGATGAAGTAACTGTTGAAGCAATCCCGGTCCTTTCAAACCTACCAACCATTGATGAATCTCAAAGAGATAACCCCTTCGATGCTCCTATCACCCCCAATGTTCTCCAACTTAATAATGACGACGAAAAAATGCCAAAGTCTACAGACGAAACTGCTGAAGATGACCAGTCGAGAGGAAGCGGGAGTCTGAGGAACCTGAAGACGAAGGGGAAGAGGAGGAAGAAGAAGGAGAAATTGCAAATGTAAATGACAAAACTGCTTCTGAGCCTCATCCTTCTTTATCCGTTATGAAGAAACCTTCTCCAATAGCACACACTAAGGACCCCCTCCTAGCGCTTAAATGGTCAAACCCACGAGAGTATGCCAAGAGAATCCTTGAGCAAAAATGTGGCCTTGCTTCCGGTTCTTCGACACCTTCTACTTCTCCTACCTCAGAAGCTTTACTCAAGAGTGTTCTTCAATCTATCAAGAAGAAGTTTTTCAAAGGCGATATAAAAACTGTCTTATTTGCAAATCCTACATCTCGACTATACTTAAAAGACCAGCTCAAGAAACTAAATTTGACCGCTCTTAGCCCAGAGATTCATGGTTTCCTGTTGGACTTGACAGTCGTGGTCGACGCTCTATCTTTGGAACTTCGACAACTTCCTCCGATTTTAAAGTCAATTGAGCAAAAGGTTGGTTAAGAGAGTGCAGCCTGGACTGGTGTACAAGAATCTGAAGCCAAGATTGGTATGCTGGATACTGCTCATCAGAAGCGCCAAGAGGAAATAGAAGTCAATCAGAAAGACATCCTCTTGTGGCAGCAATAGATCAAGGAACTCCAGGAAAAGATAGTCAATGCAGACACACGTAATGTGGAACTAAGAGCCTCTGTCAACCCTGATGTAGCCCATGAGCTAAAGAGCACCATTGATTTTATTGATGTGGATCAAAGACTTGAAACAAAATTTACAACCGCCAGGCTCGACCAATCTCTTTGTGAAGCTCGCATTAATAACCATCTGGACACTTTCTCCAAGTTGAAGTCGAAACTGCCTTTCTGATGTTCTCGACGTTGTTTTTGATCATCATATCATCATGTGGCTGACGCCATCTCTTTTGTAATGACAATCTTTTATTTTGTGCTGGAACTCATTTATGCGGCTTTTAATGCCACACTTTATTTATGTATGGTAAAAAACTTTTAGTCCATCTCGTTTTTTGAGTCTTCCTCTTTTCCCTGAGACATGCCTCATTTTTAATTTTTCATTGGTTAATCCAACGGCATAACCTAATCTTTTTCTTTTTTGTCGTTTTTCTTGACCAATCCTTGCTCACTCTTGCTTCACACTCACTTCCAATAAACATGAGTTCTAACTCAAAGAAATTTGTCATCCCAACTCGCACAAGAGAAGCAAGTAACCTCGTGGTGATGGCATGGCCCAGTTCATCAACACAGTCTGGAACCTCCTAAGGGGTGCCTCCTCCCTCAAAAAGAGCAGAAACTCGTATGAAGTTGCCTAAGACAAGACGTCCTCGTCCTCTTCCCTCGGATGATGAAGCTGACGAAGATTATATGGAGTACCTTAAGTCCATTGATTTGAGAGATTCTGAATAATTTCTTAAGCTATTATTATTATTATTATTTTGCTATTTGTAGGCCATGTTAGCTTTTTAGCCTATTTTTGCTCTTGACGTTAATTTCGATGAAATCTAATCTCTAATATGGACTTCTTGCAAGATAGGCCTGTATCTCTTTAAATACTTGACATTTACTTTCAAGATTCTTTTATCTTTGTCTAGTTCTTCAATATCATACGGTCCATTTGAAAATACCTGGATAACACGGAATGGGCCTTCCCATTTAGGAGACCATTTGCCCAAGGTTCTATCTCTCCGATCCATAAGCAGAATTACTTTCCATACGAAATCTCCTTCTACAAACGACTTAAACCTAACCCTCCTGTTATAAGAGTCTTCGACTCTCTGTTTCTGTCGTCTTAATGCTTCCAAGGCTTCAAGCCTTTCCTCATCTAAGTCCACCAGTTCATCCATCATCATTTCCCAATAAGATTGCAAAGGGATCTCATGATGTCTCTGGACTCTTACTGATTGTAAGCATGTTTCGACTGGCAGCACTGCATCATGCCCAAAGGTTAGCCTAAATGGTGTAGTATTAGTAGCGTCTTTTGGTGACGTTCATCATGCCCAAAGGATTTGGCTTAACATCTGATGCCAACTTCTAGGCTTTTTCCCTATATGCCTCTTTATCAATCCAATTATCACCTTATTAGCAGCTTCAACTTGCCCATTCGCATGGGCATAATAAAGCATCGATGTTAACAACTTAAAACCCATTTCATTAGCAAATTCCTGCATCTTTCGACCAACAAACACTGATCCTTGATCCGTCGTGATTATCTCTGGAATGCCAAATCTGTATATGATATAGTTTTGGATGAACTCGATTACATCTTCTTGACCTACATTTACTAATGGTATTACTTCGATCCATTTGGTAAAGTAGTCAATTCTAACCAAAATATACTTCGGGTTTTTTGACGACGTTGGTCGAATCTCACCTATTATATCCAAAGTTCACCCTCTAAAAGCCCAAGGTTTCACAATTGAATGTAATTTGTTCGCAAGGATATGTTGTATACCAGCATGTATCTGGCAGTCTTGACATCGTCTAGCGAATTCTATACAGTCTTTTAACATAGTGGGCCAATATAGACCTTGTCGAAATAATAACCATTTCATCTTCTGGCCAACTTGGTGTGCTCCACAAGCTCCACTATGCATTGTTAAAAGAGCGCTATATGCCTCTTCTTCACTGAGACATTTCAGCAAAACCCCCTGAGGGGTCTTTTTGAACAAATCATTTCCCATGAGTGTGTAACTCAACGCTTGGTACTTGATTTTTTGCTCCGTTGAACCTGTCGGGTTTTGCAAATACTCGACTATAACCTTTCTCCAGTCTTTCTCTGTTAAATTGTCTATGGTAAAAATTTCAAAAATTTCGCCATTCAAGTACCCAAGTCTTGTAGACTCCATATCCGATGGGCATAACCCTACAGTCTTTATCTTTTCTCTTGCTTCAATTGCTTCTTGAAATTTTCCGCTATCCACCTTATATCCATAGGCGATTTGGGCCTAATCATTAGCAACTTGGTTTTCTATCCTCGGTATGTGTTGGATAGAAGTTACTTCCAACTTCTTTAATAATCTATTTGCCACCACAAAGTATCTAATGAGATTTTCTTTAACACACTTATATTCCTTTGTAAGTTGTTTTATGACCAATTCAGAGTCTCCCATTATTTCGACTCTAGTTGCCCCCAATGCTTCATATTCAACCTCATTGTTAGAACATGGACTCTCAATCCTGAACTTAAATTTTGTTGGAATTTTCTCAGGAGAAATAATAACGATACCTACCCCTGTGCCATTCTTATGGTTAGATCCGTCAAAGTATAATTTCCAGGATGGTATCTCAACATAATACAAATCAGTCTTGTTTATAGAATGGTCGACTAGAAAATCAGCCATGATCTGGCCTTTCATAGCTTTTAAAGGCTGGTAAGTCAATGAATATTTCGTTAGGGCTAAAGCCCATTTACCAATTCGACTATGCAAAATAGGTTTGGATAGCATATGTTTTATAACATCAAAATGAGACGAAACATACACATCAACATGCCTTATATATTGCTTTAATTTAGTACAAGAGAAATACAAACAAAGACACAACTTTTCAATCATACTGTATCTAGTTTCTGCATCATTTAAAACTCTACTTAGATAATAAATGGCTCTTTCGACTCCATTTTCATCTTCTTGAGATATCATGCTCCCTAAGGTTTTATTCGATGCAGCTATGTATAACTGTCGCTACTGCGAAAATCGGCGCCGGCTATGACAGAAGAGTCGCCACCGTGCGTTATTTATCCCACAAGAGGGAAAGGAAACGCTCAGAGTAAACCTAACGCAAAACGGGAAAGGAATGGTCATCGCAACCAAATGCTGGATTCGGGAGTCAGTTACGCAATGGGAAGGTATTAGCACCCCTCACGTCCGTCGTACTCGACGGGATCCACGCTTGTTTTCTATCTAAGGGTGTGTTATTCTATCTACTCTACAGGTCTGGGTTAAAAAGAAAAGAAAATGACTCGGCAAAGTATCGCACTTTATGCCTACGTATTCCCGTCTGGAATGAGAAATCAGAGTCAACGTAGTTCGCCTACCTACGGGAAAGGAGGGGAAGGTTGCTCGCTAGGATACGACATCATATGCCTATGTACTTTCATACATCATGAAAGATCAGAGCAAACGTAGTTCGGGCTACGGAAGACACAAGCTTGTCTGACAGTTTTTTATGACCTTCAAAAAGGGTTTTTCTTGATTAAGAGTCCAAGCGGACAAAAATGACACTTTGATGTTGGTTTGAATCTTTTATGAAAGAAATGTTTTTTTAGTTTGTTTGCAATCTCCGACGCACTAGAGACTATGATTTGAGAGTGACTACGTCGCATGTCACCCTAAGGGTAACACACTAAGCAGTCAGATTACTGAAAAGTGACCCTCCAGCAACCCTTTCTCAAATAGCTTAAGGCTCGTAACGTACGACATCAATTAACCTTATTACTGTGTTTTTGAGTTGTTTTGAGATAAGAAGAGAAAGAAGCTCTAAAAAGCCTAAGGTTGAAAGGGAATAAAACTAACCTAATGTTGTCATGCATGGATAAGAATCCTAATGTCTGTCGTAATTCCCTCTTGCGTAGAGGAAATCAGAGATCCTAGGGGATAAGCAGAAAAGAAAGCAAACAAATACAGTAAAATGCATGCAATGCAACAGTATAAGAGAGGCAAGAGAAAACAATAGGCAAAGTGAATCATAATTCACCTCAAACCTAGGGGGCAAGCTGCACAAGTCAACAAACAATACAGAAAACCCAAAACCAAAGCAGAGGAGGCAGCCCAAGCAGCAGCATCAAACTCCTACAGAAAACAGCACAAGCAGTAGCTCTGACAGCAACAGTTGGCTAAACAGCAAAAAGTTGACAGCAGCAACCTTCATCTTCATGAATAGCTCCCATCTTCAATAAGCAGCAAAACCTTAGCTTCAACAAGCAACCAGTTTCAACAAACACAAACTTCAACTTCAATAAGCTTCAACAAGCACCTCCAAGGGAGAATCATTCAACAAGATCAGGTTATAATGTTAAGAAACTTAATGACAACCAAAGGAAATCACTAAGAACTTAACATGGCAAATGAAAGGTATCCTCAAAGTTCTACTCACTTGGGCATACCACTCATCCCTCCTAAGGAGAGATGAAGCTTCCCAAGGAGGACTTTATGTCATTGGATAGAATGGAGATGGACAAGATACTCCATGTTTGAAGAAAGAAGCAAAACTAGTCTAACGCTCTTCCTAAAACCCTAGTTTTCCTAAGCTCCTGACAAGCACTCCACAAGATGAGAAATCTCCAACTCCAAGCTTCTTCAAGCCATCCAAAGCAACTTCATTTGATCTTTAATTCATCCAAGCAAAGTCCAAGCCAAAATCTCACCCAAAATAGCCCAAACAAAAATTGAATATACCAAGCATCCAAGGGAGAAATCCACAAACATCACACCCATTGAAAAATACAAATGAAATGCTAAAATAGATCACAAAATCCTAATTAAATTTCTAAGGGAACCTAATCCTATACCCAATATCCCATATAACTCCCAGGACCTAAATCAAACCCTAAGTCCCCAAACTATGTTCTAAACTACAACTAGTTGCTTTGAAACCCTAAATCTAACACTCCTTATGTTCACCACTCAAATTGGACTAAGATTTATTCACAAAAATATGATAAAATTTCTAAGTGTACATGCTTCTATAAACTAACTAATCCAACAAGAATCAACTCAAAATTCCTCACCAACTGGTCACAATAAAATCAGCAAGAACATGTAGCAAATATACAAAATTAAAGAAAATAATAAAATGGATAAAATCAAATTAAATTGAAAAAATGGATGAAAATGAGATTTCTTGATTTCAGAAAATCACAATTAAATCCAGGATCATGGATATATTTTTAAAATATTTTTTGGATTAAAATTGGATTTAATATGGATTTTAGAAATCAAATGAATTAAAATAAATCCAAAAAGAATAAAAAGAAAATAAAATGTTGAATTAAATGATATGCGTTGGATGAGAAGACTGGTAATCAAATCCAAGGACCCTGAGCGTATCCATGCGTGCATGACGTGGCTGGCGACTCACAAGCTGAGTCAATAAATGAAACGATGCGTATTAAATTAATGGAGGGAGAGCTGAGTTTAAATCATGTCCACACGATCTGTGTACAAAGTCCATCTGAAGGACTGATCCAAGGGCCAAGAAGTCGTCTTCTCCAAAGTTCAGGTGACCTGAGACTATTCTCAGGTGGTTGTCCATGGCGGAAAACACCGTCTTCTCCGGTTAAGGTCCAATTGCAGGTGACCAGAAATCACAAAGATTATACCTATCTCACTCAAAATTCCATGCTGATCATGAATCTGGCCTCAGATTTTCTCAATTCCTTCTAGATTCTCAAACCCGATAGCATTTCCAAAACATGTCACATTCTTGATCTTCACCAAACTCAAATCTAAAGCCATGGACCTACTCTTCATGTTACACTGATCATCCTAAGCTAACACAATCATGTTAGTTCCTCAAGATTACATGCAACTGAATCCAAACAGAAATTGGTGCACTCCCTTGATCATCACCAAATGATGCCAAACCAAACCTAAATCGTTCTACCAATCATAGGGAACCTAACCACATGCACATTGCTAACTAATTCAGCCTAGATCAATAGGAAATTCAAGAGTTACATACCTGTGAAAATTGAATCAACAGAGGTAGAAGATGATGGATTCAAGCTCCATAACTCTTCAAACACGATCAGTGAAGCAAGATGAAGCTTTTAGGCACTTCAATTTGGCTTGATCTTGATCCAAACTCCAAAACCGTTTTCAGTTAGAACCCTTGAAATTCAACTTGCTATCTTCACTCTCTCCACGAATTCTGCACCAAACTTCATCTGGAATCATTCTAAAGCTTAAATAGAAACTATTTGTGGGCTTCTAAGTCCAAATTAAGGCCCAAATTAACCAATCCAAAATTCTGCCATACACTTGAAACTCAATGGTGACAGTCACGATTTTGCACTCTCAGCTTGCTCTAGAATGTTATATTCAACTGCAAATTGAATTGGGGATATGTTTGGATAGCTAGCTCAGCCTGAAATGCCTTGATTCTTCTTTTGGCATTGTAACTTGTAATGTAAGAAAGCACTTTTCAAAGCAAGTCATAAAATTAGGGATCATCTCAAAATTGTGACATTGCCAATTTGTTTGAAATCCAATTTCCATTCAAAATGACTACCCATATGCCATGTTTATGCCTTGTAATTCAAAAAATCATTTTTCCCTCTTTTGAATCATTTGAAAAATCTCCCTTTTTAGGCCATTTTGGAGCACTTTGTGAAATAAGCCAATCCAACTCACCATGACTTCACATCTGTCCTAGAAACATCATTTTAAGCACATCTCATGTTGAACAATTTTTCATTTGAAGAGTGGAAGATGGAGATTTTGGCACATTCTTGAAAATGACCTATAATTCAACTTTCCCAAAATACCCCTGGATTGTCAAGATCATAACTTGAGTTCCACAAATCTTCTTGAGGACTTATAGTACTCAAATTAAATCTAAGATCAATACCTACAACTATTATGTTGGCCAAGAATCCATTTGAAAACTCCTTGAGGGGAAAAAGTTGTTTGGAAGTCAAGGGACCTTCACAGATAAATTTCAGTGTCCTCTGGTGACCTGTAACTTGCATGAACCATAACTTGAGTTCTACAAATCTTCTTGAAGACTTATTATACTCAAATTAAATTTATTGAGAAGCTCTACAAGTTTTATGTTGGCCAAGAATCCATTTAAAACTGGTATTTTGACTTATGTGGCTTGGAAGTCCAGTGCTATACAGGGGATTTTACACTGAAACCCTAATTTAGCAACTTCCCACATTCTTGATTCTTCTTTGCTTAACCTTGGCACAACACCACACATGTATCAACATACCATTCCATGAACCCCATGACCTCAAAATAGGCTTTGATGCTCTTCAATTACCCAATTGACCTAGGATTGACCCAGATGAAACCCTAGTTGACTGCACCTCAACTGTGGCTCTCATACTTGAATCAATGACTTGTCTCAGCTTCAATAGGGCCCTCTAGGCATCCCATGAGATCCATACACACCTCAAATTCACATTCCATGCTCCTCATCCCACTGATGATTCTCAATATTCCTCAAGATAGGAGCAAAACCCACATGTAGGCACTCAAACTTCTCAAGACTTCAAATCACTTCTTGATGGCTTGGATGACTTCTCAATCTGGGATAACACCTCTTGCTAGACTCTTCTATTGATAGAAACCCTTGATCCCCTGTTGGATGAGCTATGCTATGATATGCCAATATTGAATTATGTACATGATGTAACTATGCAAATGAAATGCAATAAAACATAAATCAGGCAAGAAAAGGTTGAGAAAATTTTGGGGTGCAACAACTGCCCCTATTCAAACGACTTGGACCCGTCTGGGTGAAGAGCGAATGGCATTCAAACGGTCGAAGTACGAGACGGTTCAATACCAAGAAACCCGAAAATTTGCTAACCGCAGAAATAAACTGCACAACTGCTTGGGGAACGACATCCGCCAATTGAATCTGGTTGTTACAGCAACAACTGATCCAACGTATGATAATAACTCTGATTTCAACATCAACCACCTGTGTAACGCCACAGGTACTGAACAATTTTTGCAAAAACACCTCCGTCCACAACTGGACTAACCTTGTCAACACAAGAAGAGAAACAAATTCGTCAATACGAATAGAGATTCTGTCGTTACAGGAGTAACCTTGTCCACATCTAGACCCAAATTTCGTCAAATCATGAATAACACCAACCTGTCCACGTCAGGACTCACATTTCGTCAACCCGAAGAAATCTCAACAACACAGGAATAGAACTTTGTCCATGTTAGGACGCTACATTCCGTCAACATGGAAAAATCCCGGCGACTTCGCTGGGGAAACATTTCTGTCTAATCACAGGAAACTCCATCCGTCTATCCATACGGGCAAATCATCTGTCTAAACACAGGAAACTTCATCCACCTATCCATACGGGAAAATCATCTGTCTACACATAGGAAACTTCATCCACCCATTCATACGGGAAAATCATCTGCCTAAACGCAGGAAACTTCATCCGCCTATCCATACGGGAAAACCATCTGCCTAAACACAGGAAACTTCATCCGCCTATCCATACGGGAAAATCATATGCCTAAACACAGGAACATTCATCCGCCTATCCATACGGGCAAATCATCTGCCTAAACACAGGAACATTCATCCGCCTATCCATACGGGCAAATCATCTGCCTAAACACAGGAACATTCATCCGCCTATCCATACGGGAAAATCATCTACCTAAACACAGGAAACTTCTTATCTCTGCAGTAGCTAACTCTGTTGGTCCCAACCCACAAACGACTTTAAGGAGGACTCTACTGGGGATAATAATATTTCGTCAACACGAAGAGATCACGGCGACTTCATCGGGGATCGAATTCTCCCACCCAATAGTAATTCAATTCAGTCAACCGTATTGGACAATACCTCCGCCTTATCTTTGCAGTAGCCCCAAACCCACTGGGAATGCTCTGAAATTAGCGGTCGGGCACCTATTTCGACAACAGGCGACAACTTCTGAATTTTTGATTATGAAACCCTGTGACGCTGACGGAACAGCAAACTTGAAGAAAATACTCCGACGGCCGGATAAGAGAAACGTCGACGAGCAACTCTGTGGGGGAAAATCTGGCAACAACTCCAAAGTCCACTTATGAAGCTATTCCATGCGGACAAAACTTTCGGACAACAAACTCCAACGTCCAATCGTGAAGATGTGGTAATGCTGAAGAACTCCAAAGTCTAATTACGAATTCGTTTGATGTTGACGACAACTCCAAGGTCTAATTATGAAACGGCTCAATGCTGACGTAACAGCTGCTAGAGAAAACTCTGTTGGGGAATTGCTAACGACGACTCCAAAGCCTAATCGCGAAGCCGTGTAACGCTGACGTAACAGCCACTTGAAGAAAACTACGCGATCTCCAAAGTCAAATCATGAAGTCTGCAATGCTGACATAACAGCTACGTGAGGAAAATCCGCTAGGGAACTCCTAACAACAACTCCAAAGTCTAGTCATGAAGTTGTTTAACACTGACAATAACTCCAAGGTCTAATTATGAAGCCATCCACCACTTCTAACAACTTCAAAGTCTAATTATGAAACAGTGACACCAAGTAACGATTTCAGACGTCTAACCGCTGAAATCCCCCTTTAAAAATGCCAATCACAACTCCAAAGTCAAATCATGAAGCCTTATAGCGTTGATGCAACGAACTTCAAAGTCTAGTTATGAAGCTATATCATGATGGTAACCTCTTCAAAGTCTAATTATGAATCAACAAACCGGGGAGAACTCTGTCGGGGAAGTCCTGACGTCAACTGCCAGACATTCAACTTGATAACGAGTAATGACTTCAGATGTCTAATCCCTGAAATCTTTTCTGAAAATGCTGACGCGACAGCAACCTGAGGGAACACTCCACTGGGGAATTTTTGACAACAACTCCAAAGTCCAATTATGAAGCCGTGTAAAGAACACTCCGCTAGGGAAGAAGAGAAATTAATCAAGCACCTCTGATAAGGGAACACATGGCAGGACGAACGTTATTATCACATATCTTATGCCGCAAATATGAATATCTGAAAATGATCCTAAACAAGAATTCCAATTACCTGCAGGGAAGAACACCTGAAAACAAAGAGATAACCAACCTGACTTATGTTTCAGAATGCGTATGTTTGAAAGTGGCGTAATGCTCCGTACGGCACGGAAATGCTACGCGTTTGAGTAGATGCAAATGTGACGATATATGCAAATGCAAATGCAGGATTAAGCTGCTGGGAAACTCTTGTAGTGTTGTCTCAACAACATAAATGCTGAGGATAAAGCCAACTCCACTGGGGAGAACAAGTATCACAAAGTATTCCGGCGAAATAAACGCCAGAAACACAACCAACTCTGCCGAGGAGCGATTAAATATCAATTTCCACTGGGAGGAAAGAACAAGCCACCCTGCTGGTGAACAAACTTAGTTGGGGAAGAAGCGACACTTCTAGGAAAAGCACATTGTCTGGGCACAGTTTACGAACTCGGAGCCTCGGACTCTGCTGAGGATCAACATCCTGTCAATGGCATGACGACCTGTGGGGGAGCAAGAAAAACCTCCTTCGGGTATAATCCTTTCGAACCAACAACTTGGTTAACTATTGCGGGAATCTCCCATGCCGGAGATTGAACGTGCACACCTTCGATTCGCTAAGGAGCGCAACCTCTGCGGGGGATACTAATTTCGACTTGCTAGGGATATCTTGTGGACAACTTCCCTGATGACACTCTTCTGGGGAGATAATCCCTCCTTCGGTAGGGGATAACGTCATTCCAACTACCTGGGAATAAGCTGCGACTAACTGGGGAATGACATCGACTGGAATCAGGCCCTTCATCAAGAGATCTTGGCTGGGGAATACAATCCCTGACTGTTTGCTCCAAAGGTAAGAACCCTGCAAAACACAAACGAGAAAAAACAGGCCTATACAACAGAATCTACCCGGGTTAGCATCCGTGACATTACTTCAGTCAATTCGAAGTTTTAGCAATTATTGGCAATGGCCAGCAAGATTATGCAAGTGCAAGTTTATCAAAAACATCGGCATCTTTCACAAACAAAACAGTAAGGAGCAAGCATCAAGTACTGAGTAACATGTTTTATTGATAACGGGCCTCTGAATAGGAAAAGTTTTGTACACTGGATGCAACTCCTGAAAAGAGGAAGTTACGCATAAACACACATACATATATGCACAAGGAGCATAAATACAAAACAATATTTGTATACATGTCGGCGACGTGGTACAGACAAACACCATGAGCTGATCCTCCTATGACTCGCCTGACTCTGTGCTTTCCCGGTACCTGATCTTCAGAAGAGATTGTTTTTGGATAGACGGCCCCCAGGTATTCCCAAACCACTAAGCAATGCTGTATCAAATCCGGACCACAGTCATTTGCTCTTTCAATCCCTAACTTTTGCATGAACCGCCCTTTACGGGTTTTCAATTCACCGGGATACCCTTTTTTTTGCCGAAATCGCCCTTTTCAGGTTTTCAACTTCGCGGGTGTACATCTTTTCAATTTTATCCCTAACTTTTTCCCGAACCTTTTATTCATTTTTTATGGTTTGCCGGGATACCCCATTTTTTCCTGGACTCTCTTTTTACTATCCAGCGGGTCACTTTCAAGCAAAGTATTTTTTAACTGCGTCCGAATTCACAGGAGACATAAAGTCTTCACCATCCATGGTGGATAGTAACAAGGCTCCTCCAGAGAAGACTTTTCTGACAACGTAGGGACCTTCGTAATTAGGAGTCCACTTGCCCCTGTGATTTGTTTGTGGTGGGAGAATCTTTTTCAACACAAGATCGCCCGTCTGAAAGCTTCGAGGGTGCACCCTCTTGTCGTAAGCTTTATTCATCCGACTTTGATATAACCGATCGTACGCTAAAGAAGCCAGTCTCTTCTCATCCATTAAACTGAGCTGATTCAGTCTATCTTTAACCCATTCTGCCTCGTCAAGTTAGACATCACGTAAAACCCTCAGGGAAGGAATCTCGACCTCCAACGGTAACACCGCCTCCATCCCGTATACCAATGAGAAAGGGGTTGCCCCGGTTGATGTGCGTACCGTCGTACGATAACCGTGAAAAGCGAAAGGTAGCATCTCGTGCCAGTCCTTATATGTCACAACCATCTTCTGAACAATCTTCTTTATGTTCTTATTGGCCGCTTTGACAGCACCATTCATCTTGGGCCGGTAAGGAGAAGAGTTGTGATGTTCAATCTTAAAATTCTGGCACAGCTCTTTCATCATTTTGTTATTCAAATTCGAACCGTTGTCGGTGATAATCCGCTCAGGGATTCCATATCTGCAGATAATATCTCATTTGATAAATCTGGCGACCACTTGTTTGGTGACATTGGCATATGATGTTGCCTCCACCCATTTGGTGAAGTAATCGATTGCTACCAAAATGAACCGGTGCTCGTTGGATGCCGTAGGCTCAATCTTGCCAATCATATCGATTCCCCACATCGAGAAAGGCCACGGTGATGACATCACATAAAGAGGACTTGGAGGCACATGGATTTTGTCCGCATAAATCTTGCATTTATGACACCTCTTTGCAAACTTGAAACAGTCTGTTTCCATAGTTAGCCAATAATAACCTGCCCGCAGCAGTTTTCTCGTCATAGCATGCCCACCAGCATGTGTACCAAAGGTACCCTCATGTATCTCCTGCATGAGAAACTTTGCCTCTTTCTCATCTACACAGCGTAGCAACACCAAGTCGTGGTTTCTTTTATATAGGACACCGTCTGGGTTCAGATAGAAATTGCCAGCCAATCTCCTGAGAGTCTTTTGATCTCGACTGGATGCCCCAGCCGGATACTCCTTGTTCTTCAGGAAATTCTGGATGTCAAAGTACCAGGGTTGACCATCGGGATCCTCGTCAATGGCAAATATAAATGCAGGCTTATCAAGCCGAGAGATAACAATCCGGGGAGCCTCGTTCCAGAAGTTAACTTTATACATTGAAGACAACGTCGCCAGGGCGTCAGCCATTTGATTTTCTGCTCGCGGCACATGATGCAATTCCACCTTGTCAAAGAAAGGCAACAATCTCCTTGCATAATTCATATATGGTATCAAATTGGGTTGACGTGTCTCCCATTCTCCTTTAATTTGATTCACCATTAGAGCTGAGTCTCCGTATACATCCAGGTTCTTGATTCGCAAATCAATAGCTTCTTCCAGACCCATGATGCAAGCCTCATATTCAGCCTCATTATTGGTAACGGGAAAAGTCAATCGGGCAGTAAAGGGGATGTGCGACCCCCTGAGGAGTGGTGATAATTGCCCCTATTCCGCTACCATAGGAATTTACAGCTCCGTCAAATATCAACTGCCATTTGGAACCCAACTCTAGTCCTTCGTCCGGCAACGGTTCTTCACAATCTTTCATCTTCAGGTACATGATATCCTCATCAGGAAAATCAAACCTCATCAATTGGTATTCCTCAACTGGCTGCTCAGCAAGGTACTCTGACAGAACGCTACCTTTAATAGCCTTTTGCGAGACATATTGGATATCGTATTCTGTTAACACCATCTGCCATCGGGCAATTCTTCCGGAGAATGCTTGCTTCTCAAACACATATTTGATTGGATCCATCTTTGAAATCAACATGGTTGTATGATTCAGCATGTATTGCCTCAAACGTTTGGCGGCCCAGGCTAGCGCGCAACACGTTTTCTCGAGCATTGAGTATATGGACTCACAGTCGGTAAACTTCTTACTCAAATAGTAGATCGCCTGCTCTTTACGTCCGGTCTCGTCGTGTTGACCGAGAACACAACCCATACTTTCCTCAAGAACCGTCAAATACATAATCAAAGGTCTCCCGGCCACTGGGGGTATCAAAACAGGAGGTTCCTGCAAGTATTCTTTTATCTTATCGAACGCCTTTTGACAATCTTCATTCCAGGTCACAGCCTGATTCTTTTTCAACAATTTGAATAACATCTCGCATGTCGCAGTTAGGTGAGATATGAACCGGGCGATATAGTTCAACCTCCCTAAAAACCCACGCACTTCTTTTTCTGTTAGAGGCGTCGACATTTCTTGTATAGCTTTTATTTTCGCAGGATCAACCTCTATTCCCTTTTCGCTCACAATAAACCCCAGCAATTTACCCGATCTCACCCCGAAGGTGCACTTGTTAGGGTTCAGTCTCAACCTAAACTTCCTAAGCCTTTTGAACAGTTTCAGCAGATTAACCAAATGCTCCTCCTCCGTCTGGGATTTGGCAATCATATCATCAACATAAACCTCGACCTCTTTGTGCATCATGTCATGAAAGAGAGTCGTCATAGCACGTTGATATGTTGCCCCAGCGTTCTTCAGTCCGAAGGGCATCACTTTGTAGCAAAATGTTCCCCGGGGAGTAATGAAGGTAGTCTTCTCCATGTCTTCCGGTGCCATTTTGATCTGATTATAGCCTGAGAAGCCGTCCATGAAGGAGAATACGGAGAACTGAGCAGTGTTATCAACCAGCACATCAATGTGAGGAAGTGGAAAGTCGTCTTTCGGGCTTGCCCTATTCAAATCACGGTAGTCTACACACATTCGCACTTTACCGTCTTTCTTCGGCACTGGTACTATATTAGCGACTCATGACAGATAAGTTGTAACGGCTAGGAAACCAGCATCCCACTATTTTTGAACTTCGTCTTTGATTTTTACAGCCATGTCTGGTCTGGTTCTTCTGAGTTTTTGCTTAACAGGCGGACATTCCTCTCGCAACGGCAGACGGTGCACAACCATGTCCGTATCCAACCCAGGCATATCCTCGTACGACCAAGCAAATATATCGCTATACTCTCGCAGTATCTCAATCAGCCTTTGCTTGACGTCGCTCTGCAGCGCATCCCCTATACGGATGTTTCTCACAACTTCTTCCGACCCCAAGTTAATAATTTCAATTTCCTCCTGATGAGGCAGAATGATCCTCTCTTCCTATTTCAACAAACGAGTCAGCTCCTCTAGCAGGTCGCTATCCTCAACAATCTCTTCCTCCGCTTGGAATACCGGGTGCTCGAAGTTGAAACGAGTCATAGGCGGTTCGTATGAGATGTCATCTGAAATATTAGTCCTGCAAAGGAAATGGTTAAACGCTTCAACATGCAAACAAAGCAAAAAACCACGCTGCCATTTATTGTTAAAGTAAAAAACAAGAAAAACAGGGATCATAATATTTGAATATGAAAAACGCCTTTATTTCATGATTAAAACAGTGCAATACACATAATCAAGTAGCCCTAATGTAACATCACTATGCCCCGGGTAGGACATAGGATTATTCAACAATTGATAAAACAAATCATTACTGTTTAAAGGTCACTGGGACAATTTCCCGGATGGACCAGTTGCAGAGACTTTGTCCTGGCACACTTGGCTTAATCCACGCGTCCATATCGCAGTCGCTATCTCCGTCTTCAGCGTCGGAAATAGCGTTGATAGTCTCGAAGCACACCCCACTTGGCGTAATCGTGACCGGTCCCTGGGACCTAAGCTCTCCTGACGATGACGCTGACGACGCCGGTCGATACCCTAGCCCAAACTTGTCATTCTTCACGGGAATCTCCAGAACCTGCCCCCAGCCTTTAGTCTCACCAGTCTGCACTAAAGCCCGAGCCTCTTTGTAGTATGACACTGCCACATCTGATATTTTGCTGGAACCCTGGACTTTTTCTTTAATTCGCAACCCCTCGAAAGCTTGACAAGGTGTCTCGTGTATTTCTCCGTCGACTTCCACATATCTGAATGATGACAGGTGACTGACCAAAATATCCTCCTCCCTGCAAACGGTAACAACATTATCACCCACCATGTATTTCAACTTCTGATGCAAAGTGGACGTTACGGCCCCTGCAGCGTGGATCCATGGGCGTCCGAGAAGACAGCTATAAGCTGGATGGATATCCATGATGTAGAATTCGGTATCAAAAATTTCTGGCCCCACCTGCAGCGGTAATGTTATTGACCCAAACACTAATCTTTTCGTCCCGTCAAACGCCCTCACCACCAAATCGTTGGGCGTGCAAATAACTCCCCGTACGTCCAATTTCATCATGGCTTTCTTTGGCAATACGTTCAACGACGATCTAGTATCTACCAATACATGCGACATTACGGTGCCCCGACACTCCACTGATATATGCAAGGCCATGTTGTGCTCCCGACCCTTGGGCGTTAAGTCGAAATCTGTGAAACCCAGGCTATGTCCAGCATTGATATGTGCCATTACCCCATCTAACTGATTTACAGAAACTTCTTGGGGCACGAATGATGTATCCAGTATTTTCAGCAAGGCGTTCCGGTGGGCCTCGGAACATAACAACAACGACAAGATAGAAATCTTCGACGGCGTCTACTGTAGTTGTTCAACAATTTTGTAGTCGCTCTTGCGAATCAGTCTCATGAACTCCTCTACGTCCTTGAGTGACGTATCCTTTTCTTTCGACGGAGAGGGCCCGCTTTCACTCACTTTGGCTTTACCTTTGGCCAACCTCTCGGCTTCTATTTCAGGTGAGGTAAAGATCCTTCCGCTATGGGTCATGCCCCCCATACCAACAACATTGTCAACAGCTCCTGCTGGCTGGCTATTCATCACAATTTTTTCCCCGTTGCAATACGCTTCTAATCCGTAGGTCCACGGGACAACTTTCGTACTCTCAAAGGGAACAGGCCCTGCTTTGGTAATCGTAATAGTTGGCCGCTTGGCGGGCTCCACTATCGTTATAGTCTTCCTCGGGATCGTCACCGTTGCAATATCATTCTGCTTATCACATAATGCCTCCACAGGCTTCTCAACCGCAGTTCGATCAAATTGCAAGGTCCCTTCGTCGATCATGGTCTGAATGCCCTCCTTCAAATCAGTACAACCCTATGGCTGGGTCCAACACTCTAAACAGTATTCATCACAACCGGGAAATACTCCCCCTCTTAGCAGCCTGCTTTTTACTTCACTCAATGGTGTCTTCAACTCATTAACATCCAACACCAAGTTCAAATTTTCTTCTGTTAAGATAGCATTTGCCCCATGATTAGGCATGGGCTGTTGTACAATATTGGGCCCCACTTGGCCAAAGTTGATGGCTTTACTGTCTAACAAGTCTTGAACCTTATGCTTGAAAGCATGGCAAGACTCTATATCGTGTCCGGGCGCCCCGGAATGGAATTCGCAGTGCTTAGTAGCGTCGTATCCTCTAGAAAGTACGGGTCCTGTAGGTGGTTCCATTGTCCTTTTCTCGACCAAATTCAACCCCAGCAATGTCTGAAGAAGCTCTGCATATGTCAACGGAGGCTTATCAAATACCCTCTTCGGCCTTACATTCTGAAACCTTCCCTGACCCTGATTCTGCCTTTGCTGCTGTTGCGGTTGTTGTTGTTGTTGTTGTTGTTGTTGTTGTTGTTGTTGCTGAGGAATTGGAATAGTAACACTGGCTATCTGTTGAGGTTGAATGTACTGATTTCTACCTCTGCCCCGGCCTCTGCCACCATACGCAGCACTAGTATCACCCTGTCGTCTTCCACCGAACGCTTTTCTCGCACCCCCAGCTGGAGTAGATTCTCCTGCCTGAATCTTTCCAATTTTAATTCCATTTTCGATCCTTTCTCCCATAAGAATCATATCGGAGAAGCTACCCATCGAAACATTGAGTAACTTGTCATAGTACATTCCTGTAAACGTCCCCACAAACATGTCATTCATCTCCCTTTCAACCAAAGGAGGGTGCACTCGAGCTGCCATATCGCGCCACCGCTGCGCATACTCTTTGAAACTTTCACCATTTTTCTGCGACAGACTCTGCAACTGAACCCTGTTTGGTGCCAAATCATTGTTATATTTGTAATGCATAACGAAATCATCGGCCAACTGCTTCCAGCTCCTAATCTGGGTGGGCTCCAGTCCCATGTACCACTCCAACGATGGTCCCGATAAGCTATCTTGAAAGAAATGCATGAGCATCCTTTCATCATTGGAATACGCAGACATCCTTCTATAATAAGAACGTACATGGACCTTTGGGCAGGTATCCCCTTTGTATTTGTCGAATGTGGGAGCCTTGAATTTCAATGGCACCCTTAGCCCTGGTACCAACCCCATAGTAGTCATATCTAATCCAGCAGAGTTCTGATCAACCACACCTTTCATCTACTCTTCTAGCATTTTGATCCTCTGAACAGGGTCAGTAGGGCCTTTGGGTCCCATACCTCTTCCTGAAAAAGCGTCCTCCTGTTGATCCACGTTCCAGTCATTTCCATACCCATCATAACCCATGTTACGGCCAAAACCTTGCTAATTGAACACAGGACCCTGTCCTCGGTTGCCGAACCCCAGATTGACCCCAGCAGGTCCAAAACCATTGTTGAAAGGAAATGCTCCAGCGCCATTCACATTCACATTACCGAATCCACCATTACCGTAGCCATACCCCTGATTGTTGCCGTAACCGTCATTACCAAAGACTTGATCGTTGAACCCGAAGTTCCCGTCTTGATTGACATTGCCATACCCATTGTTTTTGAATCCAACATTGTCAACGAATCCTTGATCAGCATCCACAGTGTTGCCTTTGTTGTTAACAACATGCCCATCACCACCATTCCCGGTATTGCCATTACCAACGCCAGCACCTGCACCAGTACCAGTGTTTTCGTTGACAGTCACAACAGGTGGAGTAACAACTGCTGGCATCTCATTCTCCCGGCGAGGAGTTTCAACAGAATTATGGTCAGTATTGCCATTTCCGTTTGCCCGCGTCAGCAGCGGCTGCACCAAGGTCTGAAGATTCTCCTGGCCCTTGGCCATGCTCTCCATAGCTTGCATGAACAGAGTCAGCTTCTCACGGATTTCCTGCATCTCGACCTGAACTTGATCCATTACCTTCTTGCAGTTGTTTCTGGTTGAATAGCGGTGGACTCTCTGTTCGTCAATCCTGAAAAACCTGTGAGATGCAGGAAATAAGGTACAAATTCAAAAATACCGGTTATGCAATATGAGGATGCAGATGCAAACACATAAATATGCTACAGGTTATATTCCCCCCCGATTCTAGTTTCAGAGAGAAGGTCATCACGACAATGGAGTCCCCATCAGGCAAGCAAGGAATCAGAAAACCCTCGTATATAAACAAATGCCAAGAGGCAGAGTACAACTGAATACAACTGCAAAGACCTCGGCCAACAAGCCTGGCGATGGTCAAATACAAGCACGAAAAGCAAGGTAAAGATGACTCAGGCCAAATGGCGCGCTCTGACATCTTCCAATATCCTCAACGTCTCCGAATGACCTAGTCTGGAGATTAGCTCTTGTATTAGTAATGCATGTCGCTCAGCAGTGGATCTCAGCTTTTTGGCATCGTCTTGGCAGGTTCCTTCGCCAAAACACTCGTCGGGTCTGCATCTCTTGGAGTCGGCCTTCAATTCACAACCTCTCGGCTTCTCGCCACGGTCACTTACTCTAAGCTCAACAGCACTCCTAAGTGAGGTCTCTTCAGCAATCTTTGCATCATGGGCTCTAATGTGCGCCTCTAGCGTGGCAATCTGCAGCTTTAGCTCATCTTCACGCTCCTTCCGCTTGGTAAGCATGGTATTCCATAATGCTTCCCACTTGCCAATTCGGGAATACGCTTTGTTTAAGAGTTCCTTCTTGGAAGCAAGCACCTTGCTAACACCGTTCAAGGCTACTCCCACCTTTTCCTTCTTGTTGGTCTCTTCAGTCAACTCTTAACCCAACCTATTAATCAACTCTGACTGTTCCTTCACAGTGAAGGTAGCTTCATTCTTCTCATGACGCAACTGGAAGATCTCTTTCTCTAACTCATCATTGGCTTTCTTCAATTCTTCATTTTCAGCCAACAATTTGTTATACTTCTTGTAATACCCCAAATTTTACCCTTACATTTAGTCAGTCATTGCGCATGGCATCTCATTTTAGCATCCACTAATCACTAACCAGTCATGGAGTGTTGATTTGTTTTTCAGGAATCATTCCAAGGGCGTTTTGGTCATTTTACGTTGGTTCTGATGGATTCTGAAAAAGTGGTCTTTAGTTCTTGAGGCATTCAAATCACCATACCCGAGACAGTTTTTTATCATATGATTTGATTATCATCAAAGGCGTCGACCCGGTTTGAATATTGTTGAAAAAGTTGTCAGAAGCATATTTGAATTTGGGCCGTTCTAAGATATTCTGAGCAGTTTTTCGTTCGTTGCTTATGGTTTGTTCTAAGATATTCTGAGCAGTTTTCCATTCGTTGATAAAGTGCAGTTTTGGATATACAACAAGGGGGGTTTAGGTTGAGTTTATTCGGATATTAATCAGGCTGCGGTAAAGGAGCAAATGGTACCAAGATGGTGGATCTCATTCATAATATTGTCTGGTATAAAAAGGGAAGTGAATTTAAGTATTTGTGAATATCATTCGTGAATATTTATAATTTACAACTAAGAGGTGAGTTTTAAATATTTTTGAAATTTTGTTCATAAGTATTTATAATTTACAACTAAGGGGTGAATTTAAATAATTTGTGAATTGTTATTCATGGGTATTTAAAATTTACAAATGAGAAGTGAATTTGAACATTTTTGAATTTTTATTCATAGATGATTATAATTTACAAATAGGAAATGAATCTGAATATTGTGAATTCTTATTCATAAGTATTCATGATTTACAAAAGGGAAACAAAATACATTCTATCCTAATGGTTCTAGAGTCCTAAAGATCCTATTGTGTCTTCATGATGTTCATCCACTGGATTGCTTCACGACTCTCCGATTAACCTGCACAATCAAAGAGAAAAAAACAGAATAGAAAAGATTAGAATTTATGTTCGACACTCTCAGAACATCATCATCATTGAGTGCCGGGAGTGGCACGACCGAGGCCGCATCCTACCCCCGTTACCGATCTGTGCCATTGGCGTCAGATCAGGTGGTTATCGTTCTTATCATACGGGACAGCCGAGAGAGACAAAGAGTAAATGAAGTAACGACTGAATTGCTTTGCCAAAAGATCATATGCCGAAGTTGGATTCTGTTTCAAAGCCAAGCTAAGTACCATTCCATCAAGTAAACATGGTATCGTTTCCAAACTGATACAAAACTATCAGCTCAAAATATCAGATCAGGCCCGAAGGTCGTTACCACTAAGGCATCAAAACCAATTGGCTCAGACCCTAAGGTCATCATCGCCAATAACCTTCACTTGGCCACCTTGACTCAATCGAAGTATCAACATCAGTTCACTGGAAAAAAGAAGAGGAAAGTGAGTATATGTCCCAAATCAATGTTCATGACCGAAATGAATGGAAAACCACGCATCAGCTCAGAAAGAAACAGTTATTGGTTTTTAAAGAACCATAGATGTATCAGTGAAAAGCATATCAATAGCGGCAACAGGATGAACCGAAAGAATGATCCAATCAAAACCATCAGGAGCATCCGAACGGCATTGAAGAACCAGACACCAAGACAAGGTTGGTTTGAATATCTGCAAGATTCACTAAAAGCATCAGAATGCAAGCAAGATGAGGCAGTTATATCAGAAATGATAAAGGGCTCCAAAATTTATCAGAAAAATGAGATGGTCGAACATCAACATCAGTTCATAAGTCCAGAAGGCTGTTCAGAATCAGTTTTGAATAGCTGCGAACGAACAAGCAAAGGACATAACAGAGAATATCACGGCAACCTGGTTTCGCATATCAAGTTCAGTTCAAAGTAAGCCTCAACCAAATGTGCAGGCCACGGTGGGGAAGCAAAATGCGAAGCCGAGGCTCAGCTACGAACATCATTGCCCCAAACTCGCAGCCACTATCAAGTAAAGAAGAGTCAGGGGCGTATCAAGTTTGGATAACATGTCTGCAACAAATCCAGAAATCCAAGTCAATACAGGGTATCCAAATCAAAGCAAATCCAACGAAATCCAAATGAAATCAGAGTACAACCGTTTGAAGTCCAAAAGAAGGATATAGGCAAATCAGAAAAGGAAAGAAATCATATCAGAAAAGCAAATCATATCTCAGAATCGTATCTCAGTAAAATAACGTAAAAAAATCCAAAACCAACAAAGGCCCAAAAGAGGATTCAGAGAGAATATAAAGAGGAACAGCATCACCTCGTGAAAAAAAACCCTAGACGGAGCGGCAGAGAACAAGCAACAACGGCGAAGAAGAGAGTCGCGAAACCCTAGACGGCCACCATCAAAGCAAATCGCACGATCGCCTTCGTCTCTCAACGGGCAATCGTACCTTGGAGCCCAGTTCATCACATCATCACCCTCATAATCATCCCATAAATCGCGAACGATCGAACACCATAAACCTCCGCGAAAATCACCGTCAAAAACGACGTAAGCTCATGATTAATGGTTACTATGTGGTTGTTTTATTCTCTTCAGGTTCGGAATGAGAGAAATCATAGAGAACGAAAGAGATGAGAGGAAATCGAAACATGCGCCGCGGGGAAGGGAGTAGGGTTGTGAAACCCTAAGATCTTTTTTTTTACATTCTCACCGGGTTGGGTCCGGAGGTGATTACCGGCCCAACCCATTTTATTTTTCTATTTTTTTTGTTTTTTATAATTAGTATTATTTTAAATTTTATTAAAACCTTTTTTTAACTAAATATTAAAATTGTTTTTTTAAAATAAATAGCATTAAAACCTTTTTCCAATTAATAGCAAAAACTTTTTTAAAATAATAACTTTAAACCTTTTTTACAAATAATAACTTTAAATCCTTTTTAAAATAATAACTAAAGCCATTTTTTTTTAAAAATAAGAACAACATTAAAAGTAAAACCTTTTTTTAAATAATTAAATTAAAACTATTTTTTGAAAATTAAACTTAATCCTTTTTTTTCATGTTTAAACATCTTTTTAACTTAAATCAAAACTTTTTCTTTATAAACAACAAAAATCTCCAATATTGCACTTTTGTCTCATGACCCGTCCAATTACCGTCTGACTTTGCCTACTAACGGGTGCTCATCTTTTGCAGCTCATGTTTACTACTATTGTATTGTATTTTTATCTTAAGTTTCACCATTATTGTAACTGCTTCTCATCTGTAACCTCGCGAACCTAACAATCGCTCTTTAAATTCTGCCTTTAAATTTCTGCTTGCATGATTTAAATCTCACACATTCATCAATACTTCTGTCACACTACACACATCCGAAGGTTAGGTCTAGCTGTTTGGTCGCCGCGCCAATAGTCCTCAAACCATCAACTTCAAACCCTTACAACTCTTACAAACCCTAATTTTCACAAATGCCTCGCCGCAGGCCAAATTACAATCTTACCCCTAGCATTAGGTCAAAGAGCCGCCGCGCTCATTTTAGGGTTTCCCGCCGTGTAATCCCTAACCTAACCCTAACTACAACTTAACAATTCAACGTAGAAATTTGGAGTTCCTACACTCCATGTAAGCGTGTCCTTAAGACATGTTTATTCCCCTTGAGACCTTGACCACAGTCAAGAAGTCTCTAACCTCCCTTTTGAGGGGAACTACGATTACTCTGATTCCACTCCCGTAAGGATACGTAGGCACAAGATGCGATGTCTTGCCGAGTAAACTTAGAATTAACCCCTTAGGTCTCCTTTCTCACTTTTAATCCCTCTGTACATATACCTTAAGCAAATGAATAAAGCAAAATAGTAAACATTTGAACAAAAGGTTCCTGTAGAGTACTACAGAAGTTTAGGGTGCTAATACCTTCCCTAAATTTAACCAACCCCCGAACCCTAGATCTTTCCCCGCATTGTGTTTACGATGCAAAATAGGTTTTCCCTCTTTTGACCTTTTCCTTCGGATAAATCAAAGAGCGGTTGTGAATTGAATTGCGATTCAAACTCATTAATAGTTTGTGATTCTATTTCCACCGCAACAGAAAATGGCGACTTCACTAGGGATTCTTAACTTTTGAGGGTTATCCCTAATTTGTTCATATTTATTACTATCTGTTTTACTATTCATTTGCATGTATATATTGTACTTTGATTTTGGGACTGTTCCTTGTGATGTGAGATAAGTCCTACGCCCGGACTAGTGACATTATTATAGGATGGGGATATATTCGATGAGGCTTATAGGGAGTTGAATCCCGACCAAGCTGATTCGAGAATCACCGCTCAGTTGAGACCTTTTCGAAAATGGTTCGGTTGAACAAGTAATCGTGAAAACTTTTTCCATGGTCGATTGGAGTCTGTGATATTGAGGACCGTAGTACCTTAACACCACCTCGGCCTTATTTAGGACGTAGTGCGGGAACTATGTGGGAGTAGTCCTACAATGGTTGCTACGCGATACTACACTCAAAAGAGGTTCTCTTGAGAATATTATTAACCCCTGAGTCAGTCGGAAGGTTGATAATATCCGAAAGATGGGCTGATGACTTTGGGCACTTTTTAGAACCTTGTTCTGCAGGTACGACTAACATATAGTACACTCCTTTTTGGGATGGGTAGACCTTAACTCCACTCACGTCCTTTAACCTAGGACCTTGTGTGTTTTCATGCATTGCATCCATAAAGCATCATATTGCATTAAGACTTCATGGAATTCAAACTCTATTTATGAACATTGCAGGATACCATGGATCACTCTAGGAGGCATACTTTGAAATTTACTTTTAAGGGTTTTAATTTGGAAGTCCTAGAGAAGCTAAGAGATTTGGTTCAAGATCAAGAAAAGTTCCAAAACAGATATGGAAGGCTATTGTCTTTGTTGAAGATTCAAGTAAACGAAGGACTTCTTGCGACTTTGCTACAGTTTTATGATCCAGATTATCACTGCTTCACCTTTCCAGATTATCAGCTTTTACCTACCTTAGAAGAGTACTCTCAGTTGGTGGGATTACCTATCTTGGATAAGTCTCCATTCCCTTTCTTGGAGGAAGACCCTAAAGAACGAGATATTGCTAAAGCCATTTGTCTAAGGATATCTGATGTCAAAAACAATATGATCACCAAAGGGGGGACCTCCGGTTTTCCCAGGGACTTCCTAATTAAGAAGGCCCAATTTTATGCCGATCATAAAGACATGTTTGCCTTTGAGACAATATTTGCTTTGCTTATTTATGGGTTGCTGCTTTTTCCCAGTTTTGAGGGGTTTGTAGACCTTAGTGCAATCACGACCTTCATGAGGAGAAATCCAGTTCTAACGCTATTGGGTAATACTTATCATTCAGTACATCTTCGAAACTTTCATGGTGGAGGAATGATTACATGTTGTGTGCCATTACTATACAAGTGGTTTATTTCTCACTTACCCAAGTCCGGTCCGTTCTGGAGACCTAATCAAGAACGTTGGTCACAAAAAGTTATGGCTTTAACTCACTCTGATATTGATTGGTATAATCGCATGTACGATGGGATATCGATCATTGATAGTTGTGGAAACTTCAACAATGTGCCTTTGCTCAGTTTCAATGGAGGAATTAGCTACAATCCAGTCCTAGCTCGCCGACAGTTGGGATACCCCTTGAGGGAACCGCCTAAAGGTATTCATGTGGAGAAAATCTTTTTCAAAGACGACAAAAAGCTTCAAGATCAGATTCTATCTTCTTGGAATCATCTGCATAGGAAAGACAAAGAAAGTTTGGGCAGACCTAATTGTGTGTCCTTGGAACCATACCTTCAATGGGTCCGAGGAAGAGCTATTGAGTTTAAGATGCCCTACTCTCGCCAAGATCCTTTACCTCAAAGAGAAGAACCTGTCCAGTATTTCATGACTGAAGCTGAGACTTTGAAGATCACTTTGAAGAGATCACAACTCGAAACAGAAGCATGGAAGAACAAATACCATGTGATGGCCAGCGAGTACGAAGAACTTCAAAAGCAGATTCAATTGAAGAATGATGAGATACAATCCTACAAGAAGAGAAGGCTCTACGAATATTTATTTTCCTCCGAATCTCCGTCTGCTCATTGAAGTTGTGGAAGATGCTTCTCTAGGATTTTCTAGGCTTTTATTTAGCTATTTTGGTTGCAAGAATATTATTTGTAATTTGTCTTCAATAAATTAAAAGTTTCTTTGGTATTCCGCAATATTCGTAAATATTTGAATTCCATGAAATCTTCATTTGCATTTCACATTTTAGCATCATACTTTTGCATTGCATGTGTCTCCCGATTTCTCATACTCGGTTCTCTCACCTTCCAGTTTTGTCACCCTAAGTTCTCTGCATCAATACGACCCTTCAAAAGGATGGAAGATCAAAACCAAGAGATCAACCGTGTCAGCCATGAACTCGAAGATCTTCGAGGGAGTGTAGGGCAGATTTTGGAGATGTTACGAGCTCTTAGTGTGAAGGTGGATGCTCAGTCTACTGTTGTTTCTGAGACTACTAATACCGTTATGGAACCTCAACCAGCTGTTACTGTCGAGAATGTACCTCCTCACGGTCTTCAATCCGGTTTGGTGCCTCCTAGTGCTCAACCAGTTCGACGAGCTACCCCTCCAAAGCGCAAAACTCCTAACTCCGACCATGGTAAAGGGCCTGCACGTTCGAGGAACCGCAAAATGGCTACTCCTCAACCTTGGCAACATCAGCAGAGTTATGTTCAAGGTTATCCGTTTCCATATGTAGCTACTGTTGCACCTCCTTTCGATAAGCAGTTTCCTACATACCAACCTGTGCAGTCAGCTCTGGTATATCAAGCACCGGTTTATCAACAACCTTCCGGTTATCCGCCCATGCAAGTTCCTGTCAACAGTCAACGAGTGCTCAATGCTCCTGTTCTCCAACAATCACAGGATCAGGTTCCTTATCCCCGTAAGAGGCAGTATAAGCCTTGTCCTCCAATTCCGATAACTTTCACTGAGTTATACCCCCATTTGGTACAACAAGGTCTGATTACCACCCGTGCTTTGGGTCCTCCGCCTAATCCGTTAACTGCAGGTTACAACGCTGCCGCTCATTGTTTATTTCATAAGGGTGCGCCCGACCATGATCTAGAGAATTGCTACGCTCTTAAGAACTTTGTCAGAAATTTGCTAGAAACGAAGAAGTTGTCTTTTAGCGATGCTCAGCCGAAGATCGAGACTCCTCTCGGGGTTCCCTGCTTGTCAAGCTTCAATTCTGCAAAGTGTGTTGTCCCCTCAGCAAATCAGTCGAATCCAGTAATTATTCAAAGGCCTAGCTCGTCTCATTTCAGTAACTCTCAAGATGACATGACCGGGATCAACAAAGAATCTGAGAAAGTTACTTTGAAGCAACGACTGAAAATTGTTGAAGATGTGACCAGCATAACTGAGGCAAGCCATGACGACTCGCAGTGATCATAAACCAGACGTCCTTTCCATTGAGGCTCCGCCAAAGGAAACTGTTACTCTTGAATGCAAGATTTCATAAACATTTAGAAGGATTTTTCCGATAGTTCATTTGTTTATTTATATGTATTTCTCTTTGATTAAGCATATTTAGCATGCACGAACTTGTTTATCTTTGATTAATTAATGCAACGCATATGTTTGTCTTGAATAAATCCATTCGTTTCACTCGTTCAAAAAACGTTTTCATAAATCATAATGCCAACTTTACCCGATCTCTTGTTCTGATGGAGAATTGGGGGGAGGATGACGAACTTAAAACGTCAGATTTCTTGTCATATGCTTTCAATTAAAACCCGCTGATGATGTAAGGCATTGGTTCAAATCCCATACACTGGAGATATAAGGATGTTAATCCCTAGTCAACCCTTCGAGCCTTGAAGTAGGAGTTTTCTTTCTTTTAAGAACATTCATCCTAACCTGGGGCAGGGTAGGTTTCAGTTAAACCGATGGAGCACTTAGACTCTAAAAAAGGGAAGAGAAAACCTTCGAGAATTTATCCTTAGCATCTTAAGAAGTCCAAGACAATGACTATCCCTCGGTTACCTAAGGAGTGGGGCAGTCACGAGCCTTCCAAAAGATTTATACGACTTGTGCAAAAAATAAGAGTTCGCTAAGTCGAAACCTATGAAGGAGACTTAGGCAAAACTGGGGCATCCCGCCGGACTCCAAAGTCAGATCAAAAGACGTTGTCCAGGGAAAAGTTAGGGAATAAAAGCAAAACAAGAGGGTACAATAAATAATCCCTAGTAAAGAACAAGGTCGTGTGATCGAATTGCCATTAGAAATAGGCGAGTGACTGCCATGTCCAAAGCTTTGATAAGTTCTCGACCATAGCAAATCCGCTTGAGATATGAGCGTTCGTATCCGATTAACTGAATTAGGATTGGAGAACATCACGAAGAATGGGAGGGTACAAATATAACTTTGAGCCTATATCTTTTTGTTTCTTAAACCGTGAGCCGAGCCACGATACAACCTTTAAAAGACCTAATTGAAGTAGGACTTCGGTTGAAAGCATACTCGACAATATCACGTTTCCTGACTCCTACGAGCTATGCTCAGAAAAAATTCATGTTGGCATTATAATTAAAACTTATATCCTGACTAGTGATTTCGGTCACAAGTTATTGCGATATTTTTTTCAAAACAAAAATTTAAGACAAATATATGTGTGCATTGACAAGCTCAGGATAGGCATTTCAGGCATGACGACTTTGCTTGATATCTTAGAGATTTATATATGGACATAACCCGTGGAACTTGAAGATCCTGCTAAACAGGGGCAGGCAGTTTCCTAATTCGCTTACCAACGCGAGTCTGACGTTCTTAAGAGCTATTTCTCAAAGATTTCGTCGTAACACGATTAATTTGTGCCAGTTACGTCAAGACCTGACGCATCTCTCAAAGAGTTTGAAAACAGTGGGGCAACCAGACTCCGTGTTCTCTATAAAATCCTCTTGAGATGGCCATACCTCACAACGCAAATATCCTGGGGCACCGTGTTTTTTAAAGAAACAAATGGCGACTACTACAAGGTCCTTCAAGATCAAAACCATGTGGTTTCACAACTTTTCTTCATGCACCCGATGGATTTTACTCACGGCGGCCTTCATTCTCCAGTAAATCTCAGTGTTGCTACAGGCTCCTAAACTATTGCCTCATCACAGTCCCCAGCGAGACTATAAGCTGACAACCTTTTCTGGGGTAACTCGAAAATGTCCCTCAGGTTTTCTTCTCCCTATGTGAAGACGTGATACTGTGCACCCAAGCAGATTACCTTCTCCCCAGAGAATTCAGAACTTTAAAACCAGATTTGGTTCTACCATTGATCCTTCTCACCCATGATTGACGTATTGGTTGCAGAGAATGCAGGGTATCTCCGTCGAGATGTTTATTTCATCTCTCGTCCCGTCTCTAGTCTGTTTCGTCAGCATACGCAGGGGCATAAGCATCACATGCCCATTTCATATATTCATTTCACATGCTCATTACATACTCATTTCATAACATCCTACATATTTAACTACATAGACATTAACATACATTCACATTAACATATGCGTTAGCATTCACAGGTTCATTGTGTTTCACCATCATTGGTTGTTACCGTCGAGTAACTGGGTTCGTCCATTCTCTCCAAATAGATTGTCAGCCCTAAGCATAAAATACATATGTGTTTCCAGTTTCCCCACAGAGCTCGATCCTCGTGGATGGCGGTTACTTCAGCTATCTTTCCTTGCCAGGATAAGATATTTACCCTTCGAGTTCATTCCCTCGATGGAGTCTTGATTGCCATTTTTCTTTCTAGCTCGATCCTAGATTGAATCCCAGTCTTGTCGGTCGTCGAGCCCAACCGGACGTGCATTTATTTTGCACCGTTTGAAATTTTTCACCATACCTTGGCAGATACGCGACTGTTCTCGCCCGAGAAGCTTATCACTGTACCCGGATGTGCATTTATTTTGCACTATCTTTCAAGATGCCAATCACAATCCTTTACAGATACACGCCAGTTCACGCCTATCAGTACATCTTATAGCATCGGTATGCAACTGTTCTCGCCTGAGAGGCCTATCGGTACAACACTTTACAATCCTACATCCTACAACATCGGTATGCAACTGTTCTCGCCTGAGAAGCCTATCAATATAACAACCTTACACAACAAGATACGCAACAGTTCTCACCAGAGAAGCTTATCACAACATTTTACAATCGATCAGCAACAGTTCTCACAAGAGAAGCTTATCACAATCGATCAGCAACAGTTCTCGGTTAAGAAGCTTATCGTAACATTCTTCAGCAACGGTATGCAACAGTTCTCCGCCGAGAAGCTTATCATCATCTGTTATCACCTCTACAAGCAGTTCTTACATGAGAAGCTTATTATTGCCACTCTTGCAAATAAGCGACATTTCTCGCCTGAGGAGCTGATCCTATCTTCGTTATGACTTGCAGCAAATGGCCATCTCCGTCGAGCAGTTGGGCTTCCATTTTCCTTGTCGTCTTGAAGTATGGGGAGGTTTGAACCGAATCATATTCAGGAGAGCACAGATCTTGAAGTATGAAGAAGTTCATTTACCCTTTAGTAAACGAAGGAGCGGAATCATATTCAGGAGAGCACAGATCTTGAAGTATGAGGAAGTTCAATTTACCCTTTAGTAAAAGAAGGAGCGGAATCATATTCAGGAGAGCACAAATCTTGAAGTATGAGGAAGTTCAGTTTACCCTTTAGCAAAAGAAGAAGCGGAATCATACCCGACGCGTTGTCCTCGGAAGTATAAAGAAGTTTATTTTATCCTTTAGTAAAAGAAGAATCAGAATCGTATTCCAGGCACCGACCTTAAATATGAGAAGATTTATATATCAGATAAGCAGCAACCTCTTTATTTGAGTGCTTATCCGTTTTGGCATGTAAGTCCCTTCCAACGATAAGTGACAGTTCTCCCTCGAGAAGCTTATCAGGGCATTTCCCATCAAAGCCCATTTATTTTGGCATACAGCCGGTTTTTACCCTGTATATGTAATATGGATTTCTGAAAAGTCCATTCGATCCCATCACGAAGGATAGTTTATAGAAGCTTGGATGTTATTCTTTGCTCAATGCTCCAGCATTCTGTAATCGATCTGGCAGTCGTGTAGATCCAGTTTTATTGTTAGATATTCCCCAAGTGGAGGCCGTCTCATAGGTGCCATCTCCATTTAGGATCTTGTTCTAACCACTCAAAGTCCATTTATTTTGGCATACAGTCGGTTTTTTTACCCTGTATATTTGCTACGGATTCCCGAAAAGTCCATTTGATCATGTCACGAGAGATAGTTTACCGAAGCTTGGATGTTATTCTTTGCTCAATGCTCCAGCATTCTGTGATCGATCTTGCAGTCGTACATGATCCAGTTTTACTTTTAGATTCCCCAGTGGAGGCCGTCTCATAGGTACCATCTCCATTTGAGAATCTCGTTCCTTTTCTAAAAAGACAATTGGTCGTGTTCGCACCAGTTGACCATCATTTTAGAATTCCCCAGTGTTTGTGTTGTGTCCCAGCGCGTCCTTTTCCCCCAGTGTGTTCTTCTCGTAGCGTCTGACCCTGTGTCGTCGTATTTGTCAGCATTTTCGCATTCATCATTCCAGCATACGCATCATATCATATTCATGGCATCGTCTGCATTAGTCTGTTCTCGCTTTGTCCATAGCATTGCATATCGCCACATATAAGGGCAAAATTTTCGGTTATCTATATTTAAATCCCTCCACCATGATTCCTCGAGTCTCCGTCACTCAAATCATCCGGTGTAGTTATTTAAATAGGGGCAACTGTAATACCCCAAATTTTACCCTTACATTTAGTCAGTCATTGCGCATGGCATCTCATTTTAGCATCCACTAATCACTAACCAGTCATGGAGTGTTGATTTGTTTTTCAGGAATCATTCCAAGGGCGTTTTGGTCATTTTACGTTGGTTCTGATGGATTCTGAAAAAGTGGTCTTTAGTTCTTGAGGCATTCAAATCACCATACCCGAGACAGTTTTTTATCATATGATTTGATTATCATCAAAGGCGTCGACCCGGTTTGAATATTGTTGAAAAAGTTGTCAGAAGCATATTTGAATTTGGGCCGTTCTAAGATATTCTGAGCAGTTTTCCGTTCGTTGCTTATGGTTTGTTCTAAGATATTCTGAGCAGTTTTCCGTTCGTTGATAAAGTGCAGTTTTGGATATACAACAAGGGGGGTTTAGGTTAAGTTTATTCGGATATTAATCAGGCTGCGGTAAAGGAGCAAATGGTACCAAGATGGTGGATCTCATTCATAATATTGTCTGGTATAAAAAGGGAAGTGAATTTAAGTATTTGTGAATATCATTCGTGAATATTTATAATTTACAACTAAGAGGTGAGTTTTAAATATTTTTGAAATTTTGTTCATAAGTATTTATAATTTACAACTAAGGGGTGAATTTAAATAATTTGTGAATTGTTATTCATGGGTATTTAAAATTTACAAATGAGAAGTGAATTTGAACATTTTTGAATTTTTATTCATAGATGATTATAATTTACAAATAGGAAATGAATCTGAATATTGTGAATTCTTATTCATAAGTATTCATGATTTACAAAAGGGAAACAAAATACATTCTATCCTAATGGTTCTAGAGTCCTAAAGATCCTATTGTGTCTTCATGATGTTCATCCACTGGATTGCTTCACGACTCTCCGATTAACCTGCACAATCAAAGAGAAAAAACAGAATAGAAAAGATTAGAATTTATGTTCGACACTCTCAGAACATCATCATCATTGAGTGCCGGGAGTGGCACGACCGAGGCCGCATCCTACCCCCGTTACCGATCTGTGCCATTGGCGTCAGATCAGGTGGTTATCGTTCTTATCATACGGGACAGCCGAGAGAGACAAAGAGTAAATGAAGTAACGACTGAATTGCTTTGCCAAAAGATCATATGCCGAAGTTGGATTCTGTTTCAAAGCCAAGCTAAGTACCATTCCATCAAGTAAACATGGTATCGTTTCCAAACTGATACAAAACTATCAGCTCAAAATATCAGATCAGGCCCGAAGGTCGTTACCACTAAGGCATCAAAACCAATTGGCTCAGACCCTAAGGTCATCATCGCCAATAACCTTCACTTGGCCACCTTGACTCAATCGAAGTATCAGCATCAGTTCACTGGAAAAAAGAAGAGGAAAGTGAGTATATGTCCCAAATCAATGTTCATGACCGAAATGAATGGAAAACCACGCATCAGCTCAGAAAGAAACAGTTATTGGTTCTGAAAGAACCATAGATGTATCAGTGAAAAGCATATCAACAGCGGCAACAGGATGAACCGAAAGAATGATCCAATCAAAACCATCAGGACCATCCGAACGGCATTGAAGAACCAGACACCAAGACAAGGTTGGTTTGAATATCTGCAAGATTCACTAAAAGCATCAGAATGCAAGCAAGATGAGGCAGTTATATCAGAAATGATAAAGGGCTCCAGAATTTATCAGAAAAATGAGATGGTCGAACATCAACATCAATTCATAAGCCCAGAAGGCTGTTCAGAATTAGTTTTGAATAGCCGCGAACGAACAAGCAAAGGACATAACAGAGAATATCACGGCAACCTGGTTTCGCATATCAAGTTCAGTTCAAAGTAAGCCTCAACCAAATGTGCAGGCCACGGTGGGGAAGCAAAATGCGAAGCCGAGGCTCAGCTACGAACATCATTGCCCCAAACTCGCAGCCACTGTCAAGTAAATGTTTCGAAGCAACATTGAGCGAAAACTCGGATGCCTACGGATCTCAGACTAGCCACGAAGAGGCCGAGTTGAACCTGAGTTCACAAGCTGCATAAAATTGAAAAGATCAATTCGATTCAAGAATAAGTAAATCCATAGGCATCACAGTGAAATTCGGAGAAGAGTCAGGGGCATATCAAGTTTGGATAACATGTCTGCAACAAATCCAGAAATCCAAGTCAATATAGGGTATCCAAATCAAAGCAAATCCAACGAAATCCAAATGAAATCAGAGTACAACCGTTTGAAGTCCAAAAGGAGGATATAGGCAAATCAGAAAAGGAAAGAAATCATATCAGAAAAGCAAATCATATCTCAGAATCATATCTCAGTAAAATAACGTAAAAAAATCCAAAACCAACAAAGGCCCAAAAGAGGATTCAGAGAGAATATAAAGAGGAACAACATCACCTCGTGAAAAAAAACCCTAGACGGAGCGGCAGAGAACAAGCAACAACGGCGAAGAAGAGAGTCGCGAAACCCTAGACGACCACCATCAAAGCAAATCACACGATCTCCTTCGTCTCTCGACGGGCAATCGTACCTTGGAGCTCAGTTCATCACATCATCGCCCTCATAATCATCCCATAAATCGCGAACGATCGAACACCATAAACCTCCGCGAAAATCACCGTCAAAAACGACGTAAGCTCATGATTAATGGTTACTATGTGGTTGTTTTGTTCTCTTCAGGTTCGGAATGAGAGAAATCATAGAGAACGAAAGAGATGAGAGGAAATCGAAACATGCGCCGCGGGGAAGGGAGTAGGGTTGTGAAACCCTAAGATCTTTTTTTTTACATTCTCACCAACCAGGTTGGGTCCGGAGGTGATTACCGGCCCAACCCTTTTTATTTTTCTATTTTTTTTGTTTTTTATAATTAGTATTATTTTAAATTTTATTAAAACCTTTTTTTAACTAAATATTAAAATTGTTTTTTTAAAATAAATAGCATTAAAACCTTTTTCCAATTAATAGCAAAAACTTTTTTAAAATAATAACTTTAAACCTTTTTTACAAATAATAACTTTAAATCCTTTTTAAAATAATAACTAAAGCCATTTTTTTTAAAAATAAGAACAACATTAAAAGTAAAACCTTTTTTTAAATAATTAAATTAAAACTATTTTTTGAAAATTAAACTTAATCCTTTTTTTTCATGTTTAAACATCTTTTTAACTTAAATCAAAACTTTTTCTTTATAAACAACAAAAATCTCCAATATTGCACTTTTGTCTCATGACCCGTCCAATTACCGTCTGACTTTGCCTACTAACGGGTGCTCATCTATTGCAGCTCATGTTTACTACTATTGTATTGTATTTTTATCTTAAGTTTCACCATTATTGTAACTGCTTCTCATCTGTAACCTCGCGAACCTAACAATCGCTCTTTAAATTCTGCCTTTAAATTTCTGCTTGCATGATTTAAATCTCACACATTCATCAATACTTTTGTCACACTACACACATCCGAAGGTTAGGTCTAGCTGTTTGGTCGCCGCGCCAATATTCCTCAAACCATCAACTTCAAACCCTTACAACTCTTACAAACCCTAATTTTCACAAATGCCTCGCCGCAGGCCAAATTACAATCTTACCCCTAGCATTAGGTCAAAGAGCCGCCGCGCTCATTTTAGGGTTTCCCGCCGTGTAATCCCTAACCTAACCCTAACTACAACTTAACAATTCAACGTAGAAATTTGGAGTTCCTACACTCCATGTAAGCGTGTCCTTAAGACATGTTTATTCCCCTTGAGACCTTGACCACAGTCAAGAAGTCTCTAACCTCCCTTTTGAGGGGAACTACGATTACTCTGATTCCACTCCCGTAAGGATACGTAGGCACAAGATGCGATGTCTTGCCGAGTAAACTTAGAATTAACCCCTTAGGTCTCCTTTCTCACTTTTAATCCCTCTGTACATATACCTTAAGCAAATGAATAAAGCAAAATAGTAAACATTTGAACAAAAGGTTCCTGTAGAGTACTACAGAAGTTTAGGGTGCTAATACCTTCCCTAAATTTAACCAACCCCCGAACCCTAGATCTTTCCCCGCATTGTGTTTACGATGCAAAATAGGTTTTCCCTCTTTTGACCTTTTCCTTCGGATAAATCAAAGAGCGGTTGTGAATTGAATTGCGATTCAAACTCATTAATAGTTTGTGATCCTATTTCCACCGCAACACTTCTCAATCTCTACCGAAGTAGGTGCCTCAATCACTGGAAGATACATAGGTTCCACAGCAGGATATGGCATCGAGGAAATCCTAGCTCTCTCATGGATCCAAGCCAAATAGGGATCATAAGCTTTGTTGTTGCTCTTACCAAGCAAAGCTTTCCCTCTCCTATGGATGTTAGCCCATGCACGTCTCAACCTGATCGAAACAGCCTCGTCTAATGAGCCCGTGAGATACAGAGATTCCTGTATCTCAACCTCAATAGGAGCATCTCTCAAGGCATAACCAAACTGTCTCACCAGTAGAGAAGGGTTATAGTTGATACAGCCTTTCCGTCCAATCAAAGGGACATTCGGAAAGCCACTGCAACTATATATAATATTAGTGCCAAGCATACTCCGATCAAACCAAATGATGTACTCAGCAGACAGCCCCATCAACCGGGAAGACCAATCCAAAGTATCAACAACATCAACAAAATGCCCTGTCTTTGGAAGATGTCCCTAGAACCACCTGTACAAAAGAGGAAGACAGCAGGAAACATTCTTGCCACGACGTTTCTCATTCTTATAGTGAATAGAATGATAAACATCGCCCAAGAGAGTAGGAACTGGATTCTTCGAGGCAAGAATCAAGAAGGCATCTGAGTCAACAAAATCTGGCACATTAGGAAACAAGACAGTCTCATAGATGCAGACAGCTAGGATGGCACTGAAGGCAACCCAACATCCACTCTTCGCACACTGTGTAGCCTTCTCGACCAGGACAGACAGGTGAAAACCATAGGCTCCGTTTAGCTTGACCAATCCTCCAGGAAACTCAGAAGCGTCTGAACTGACAATCTCAGCGAGTGTAGCCAACTCAGGCTTAGCGTCAACATGTATAAAGGGCATCTGGTCTAACACAGGAACTCCCATCATAGCAGAATATTCCTCCAAAGTGGGTGCCAGAATATAGTCGGGGAATAGAAAACATCTCAGCTGAGGCTCATAAAACTGCATCAAAGTATACACCCCAGTCGTCTCAAATGCTGAAGGCCTGTACAACAAACTAAGCAATCTCCCATAAGATACTCTAAACTCATCCCTCACTCTCTTATCTGCTAGAGCAACTAATCCCAGCAAGGAACTGATATATGGCGAATGCAACCGGTAAGCAACTGTCCTCTTCATGGACTCCATTGTTTGGCTAGAAGATACACTAGAATCAGGGGGGAATGATCACACCTGCAACATAAATACACGTTAATGAAATGCAGTCATGAAAATGCACATGTATATGCAAACAGGAGATCAAGTGCAATGCTGATAAACTGTGCTGCTCTGTACTGAAGCCTGAGAACTATCAAATCTTTATCTCAAACCAACCACTAAAATGAACCCTGTAACCACATCTCACTGACAGAGATAAACCAGGTATTCTGAGGTCAAAGGTTTCCTGCAAACAAACCTACCTACCCCTCACAGGTGTGTACTTAACTCGCAGACGAGGTACGGCATCCTATGCAGGTTCAACGTCACAGACTTTCAAGAGCGATGATACGATACCCAGAAGGTGTGGCATCATTATCCCTTGAAGCAGCATCACTTAGTTGAATACCAAATGATAGGTCCCCAGAGTCGACAATCCTCGGGTCAGATAACTTGTCGAGCCCTAAGGGCCAGGCAAGAAGCATCAAAGAGAATCTCGTCCGAGCGCAGATTTCGCGGCTAGCTGGTGCGAGCTAAGCAAGCAGGCTAACCACTACTCTCTACTTCTAAGTCTATGTGCAAACTCAAGCCCAGGTCCGGCTTATCTCTCAATCTAACCCTCTACCCAACACAACAACCATAATATAGTACTGAAAGTAAAGGCAGAAAGGTAAATACATACAAAACCCCAGACGGGAAAACAAGCGCTAGGATCGACTCGCATAGGGAACCGTTGGAGTCCCCAGCAGAGTCGCCAGCTGTCTCTACTGCGAAAATCGGCGCCGGCTATGACAAAAGAGTCGCCACCGTGCGTTATTTATCCCACAAGAGGGAAAGGAAACGCTCAGAGTAAACCTAACGCAAAACGGGAAAGGAACGGTCATCGTAACCAAATCCTGGATTCGGGAGTCGGTTACGCAAGGGGAAGGTATTAGCACCCCTCACGTCCGCCGTACTCGACGGGATCCACGCTTGTTTTCTATCTAAGGGTGTGTTATTCTATCTACTCTATAGGTCTGGGTTAAAAAGAAAAGAAAATGACTCGGCAAAGTATCGCACTTTATGCCTACGTATTCCCGTCTGGAACGAGAAATCAGAGTCAACGTAGTTCGCCTACCTACGGGAAAGGAGGGGAAGGTTGCTCGCTAGGATACGGCATCCTATGCCTACGTACTTTCATACAGCATGAAAGATCAGAGCAAACGTAGTTCGGGATACAGAAGACACAAGCTTGTCTGACAGTTTTTTATGACTTTCAAAAAGGGTTTTTCTTGATTAAGAGTCCAAGCGGACAACAATGACACTTTGATGTTGGTTTGAATCTTTTACAAAATAAATGTTTTTTTAGTTTGTTTGCAATCTCCGACGCACTAGAGACTATGATTTGAGAGTGACTACGTCGCATGTCACCCTAAGGGTAACACACTAAGCAGTCAGATTACTGAAAAGTGACCCTCCACCAACCCTTTCTCAAATAGCTTAAGGCTCGTAACATACGACATCAATTAACCTTATTACTGTGTTTTTGAGTTGTTTTGAGATAAGAAGAGAAATAAGCTATAAAAAGCCTAGGGTTGAAAGGGAATAAAACTAACCTAATGTTGTCATGCATGGATAAGAATCCTAATGTCTGTTGTAATTCCCTCCTGCACAGAGGAAATCAGAGATCCTAGGGGATAAACAGAAAAGAAAGCAAACAAATACAGTAAAATGCATGCAATGCAACAGTATAAGAGAGGCAAGAGAAAACAATAGGCAAAGTGAATCATCATTCACCTCAAACCTAGGGGGCAAGCTGCACAAGCCAACAAACAATACAGAAAACCCAAAACCAAAGCAGAGGAGGTAGCCCAAGCAGCAGCATCAAACTCCTACAGCAAATAGCACAAGCAGCAGCTCTGACTGCAACAGTTGGCTAAACAGCAAAAAGTTGACAGCAGCAACCTTCATCTTCATGAATAGCTCCCATCTTCAATAAGCAGCAAAACCTTAGCTTCAACAAGCAACCAGTTTCAACAAACACAAACTTCAACTTCAATAAGCTTCAACAAGCACCTCCAAGGGAGAATCATTCAACAAGATCAGGTTATAATGTTAAGAAACTTAATGACAACCAAAGGAAATCACTAAGAACTTAACATGGCAAATGAAAGGTATCCTCAAAGTTCTTTTCACTTGGGCATACCACTCATCCCTCCTAAGGAGATATGGAGCTTCCCAAGGAGGACTTTATGTCATTGGATAGAATGGAGATGGATAAGATACTCCATGTTTGAAGAAAGAAGCAAAACTAGTCTAACACTCTTCCTAAAACCCTAGTTTTCCTAAGCTTCTGACAAGCACTCCACAAGATGCGAAATCTCCAACTCCAAGCTTCTTCAAGCCATCCAAAGCAACTTCATTTTATCTTCAATTCATCCAAGCAAATTCCAAGCCAAAATCTCACCCAAAATAGCCCAAACAAAAATTGAATACACCAAGCATCCAAGGGAGAAACCCACAAACATCACACCCATTGAAAAATACAAATGAAATGCTAAAATAGATCACAAAATCCTAATTAAATTTCTAAGGGAACCTAAGCCTATACCCAATATCCCATATAACTCCCAGGACCTAAATCAAACCCTAAGTCCCCAAACTATGTTTTAAACTACAACTAGTTGCTTTGAAACCCTAAATCTAACACTCCTTATGTTCACCACTCAAATTGGCATAAGATTTATTCACAAAAATATGATAAAATTTCTAAGGGTACATGCTTCTCTAAGATAACTAATCCAACAAGAATCAACTCAAAACTCCTTACCAACTGGTCACAATAAAATCAGCAAGAACATGTAGCAAATATACAAAATTAAAGAAAATAATAAAATGGAGAAAATCAAATTAAATTGAAAAAATGGATGAAAATGAGATTTCTTTATTTCATAAAATCACAATTAAATCCAGGATCATGGAGATATTTTTAAAATATTTTTTGGATTAAAATTGGATTTAATATGGATTTTAGAAATCAAATGAATTAAAATAAATCCAAAAAGAATAAAAAGAAAATAAAATGATGAATTAAATGATATGCGTTGGATGAGAAGACTGGTAATCAAATCCAAGGACCCTGAGCGTATCCACGCGTGCATGACGTGGCTGGTGACTCACAAGCTGAGTCAATAAATGAAACGCTGCGTATTGAATTAATGGAGGGAGAGCTGAGTTTAAATCATGTCCACACGATCTGTGTACAAAGTCCATCTGAAGGACTGATCCAAGGTCCAAGAAGTCGTCTTCTCCAAAGTTCAGGTGACCTGAGACTATTCTCAGGTGGTGGTCCACGGTGGAAAACACCGTCTTCTCCGGTGAAGGTCCACTTGCAGGTGACCAGAAATCACAAAGATTATACCTATCTCACTCAAAATTCCATGCTGATCATGAATCTGGCCTCAGATTTTCTCAACTCCTTCTAGATTCTCAAACCCGATAGCATTTCCAAAACATGTCACATTCTTGATCTTCACCAAACTCAAATCTAAAGCCATGGACCTACTCCTCATGTTACACTGATCATCCTAAGCTATCACAATCATGTTAATTCCTCAAGATCACATGCAACTGAATCTAAACAGAAATTGGTGCACTCCCTTGATCATCACCAAATGATGCCAAACCAAACCTAAATAGTTCTACCAATCATAGGGAACCTAACCACATGCACATTGCTAACTAATTCAGCCTAGATCAATAGGAAATTAAAGAGTTACATACCTATGAAAATTGAATCAACAGAGGTAGAAGATGATGGATTCAAGCTCCACAACTCTTCAAACACGATCAGTGAAGCAAGATGAAGCTTCTATGCACTTCAATTTGGCTTGATCTTGATCCAAACTCCAAAACCGTTTTCAGTTAGAACCCTTGAAACTCAACTTGCTATCTTCACTCTCTCCATGAATTCTGCACCAAACTTCATCTGGAATCATTCTAGAGCTTAAATAGAAACTATTTGTGGGCTTGTAAGTCCAAATTAAGGCCCAAATTAACTAATCCAAAATTCTGCCATACACTTGAAACTCAATGGTGACAGTCACGATTTTGCACTCTCAGCTTGCTCTAGAATGTTCTATTCAACTGCAAATTGAATTTGGGATATGTTTGGATAGCTAGCTCAGCCTGAAATGCCTTAATTCTTGTTTTGGCATTGTAACTTGTAATGTAAGAAAGCACTTTTCAAAGCAAGTCATAAAATTAGGGATCATCTCAAAATTGTGACATTGCCAATGTGTTTGAAATCCAATTTCCATTCAAAATGACTACCCATATGCCATGTTTATGCCTTGTAATTCAAAAAATCATGTTTCCCTCTTTTGAATCATTTGAAAAATCTCCATTTTTAGGCCATTTTGGAGCATTTTGTGAAATAAGCCAATCCAACTCACCATGACTTCACATCTGTCCTAGAAACATCATTTTAAGCACATCTCATGTTGAACAATTTTTCATTTGAAGAGTGGAAGATGGAGATTTTGGCACATTCTTGAAAATGACCTATAATTCAACTTTCCCAAAATACCCCTGGATTGCCAAGATCATAACTTGAGTTCCACAAATCTTCTTAAGGACTTCTAGTACTAAAATTAAAGATAAGATCAAGACCTACAACTCTTATGTTGGCCAATAATCCATTTGAAAACTCCTTGAGGGGAAAAAGTTGTTTGGAAGTCAAGGGACCTTCACAGATAAATTTTAGTGTCCTCTGGTGACCTGTAACTTGCAAGAACCATAACTTGAGTTCTACAAATCTTATTGAAGACTTATAGTACTAAAATTAAAGGTATTGATAAGCTCTACAAGTTTCATGTTGGCCAAGAATCCATTTGAAAATGGTATTTTGACTTATGTGGCTTGGAAGTCCAGTGCTATACAGGGGATTTTACACTGAAACCCTAATTTAGCAACTTCCCACATTCTTGATTCTTCTTTGCTTAACCTTGGCACAACACCACACATGTATCAACATACCATTCCATGAACCCCATGACCTCAAAATAGGCTTTGATGCTCTTCAATTACCCAATTGACCTAGGATTGACCCAGATGAAACCCTAGTTGACTGCACCTCAACTGTGGCTCTCATACTTGAATCAATGACTTGTCTCAGCTTCAATTGGGTCCTCTAGGCATCCCATGAGATCCATACACACCTCAAATTCACATTCCATGCTCCTCATCCCTTTGATGATTCTCAATATTCCTCAAGATAGGAGCAAAACCCACATGTAGGCACTCAAACTTCTCAAGACTTCAAATCACTTCTTGATGGCTTGGATGACTTCTCAATCTTGGATAACACCTCTTGCTAGACTCTTCTCTTGATAGACACCCTTGATCCCCTGTTGGATGAGCTATGCTATGATATGCCAATGATTGAATTATGTACATGATGTAACTATGCAAATGAAATGCAATAAAACATAAATCAGGCAAGAAAAGGTTGAGCAAATTTTGGGGTGCAACAATAACCTCATACTTTTGCGGCTACAAAGTGGAGATAAAATTGGTGGGTGACTCAAGTACTCCTTGATCTTGTCGAAAGCATCTTGTTGAAGTTGCCCCCACTTAAAATGATCTTTGTTGAAACGAAGTAATGGCGAGAAAGCTTGTGTCTTGTCACTTAGGTTAGATATGAATCTTCTTAAGAAGTTGATTTTGCCTAGCAGCGATTGCAACTCCTTCTTTGTTGATGGAACTTTCGCTTCCATTATTGCTTTGGTTTTATTTTGATTGATTTCAATTCCTTTCTTGTGGACCACAAATCCCAAGAAATCTCCTGCCTGTACACAAAACGCACATTTAAGAGGATTCACCTTAAGACCAAATTTTCTCATTCTAAGAAAATACCGTTTCAAATGGTCGAGATGTATTTGCCCAAAAACAGACTTTATGGAAATGTCATCAATATAAATTTGCATGAAAGTTTCTATACTGTGTGGCTTTGCTTGCTGGTATTTGGTAGAGCTCAGCTCCCTTGCCTGTGTGGTTTGTGGCCTTTGTGCCTTGCTTGTTTAGAAGTTGAGCTTGGCTCCTTCTTCTTGGGTGATGCATTGCATGCATTTTATTTACAGCAATTTGTTTACAGTAATCTTTCTTGTACAGTTTTTCTGTTTACTGTTGTTTCCATTGCCATGTTCCCCTAGGAATTCTGACTTCTCTTATTCAGAGAAGTTATGACAGACATTAGGATTCTAACCATGCATGACAACATTATTTAGTTTCCCTTTTAACCACACCCGTAGGACGAATATTGCATGATAACTGTAGGATCGAGTCAGTTTCCCTGTAGCGAGTCTGTTTCTCTTCTCATCTTCAAATACAGTTAAAACACATAATAAAGGTTAACACGTGTTGTGTGTTATGAGCCTTATGCTACTTGAGAAAGAGTTGTGGGAGGGTTTCCCTCACATAACTCGAGTGTTTAGTGTGGTACCCTTTGGGTGACATGCGAAGCATTCACTCTCAAGTCCAAGTCTTTAGTGCAACACGAGTTACAAACAGAACTCAATTCACTTCTTCCGTAAAAGACTTAAAAAACAAACACTCAAATCCTTTTTGTCCTCTTGGACTTCTTAATCAGGAAAACCCTTTTCTTAAAGGAGAGTTATGTTAACTTTCAGTTCTACCGCAAACGGTAATGCCTAAGTCTCCAAGGATCGAGCTGCAAACACCAACTACTGGAACTGATTGTTAAAGTTACTTGGATAAAAAATGCTGAATAAACCTGTGTTCTTCGTAGCCCAAACTATGTTTGCTCTGATCTTTCGCGCTGTGTGAAAGTACGTAGGCACAAGATGCGATATCTTGGCGAGCAACCTTCCCCCCTTCACCCGTAGTTAGGAGAACTATGTTGACTCTGATTTCTCGTTCCAGACGGGAATACGTAGGCATAAAGTGCGACGCTTTGCCGAGTCATTTTCTTTTCTTTTCTTTTCAGACCAGACCTTTAGCGTAGATAGATGTAACAAACCCGTCAGATAAACATAACAAGCGTGGATTCCATCGAGTACGATGGACGTGAGGGGTGCTAATACCTTCCCCTTGCGTAACCGACTCCCGAACCCAGACAATGGTTGCGATGACCTTGTCTTATACCTTTTGTGTCAGGTTTTTCCCGATCGTTTCCTTTCCCGTTATGAGGGATAAATAACGGAAGGTGGCGACTCTTCTATCTTGTCGGCCTCGTTTTTCGCAGTAGCGACAGCTGGCGACTCTGATGGGGACTCCAACGGTTCCCTGTGCGAGTCATTCCTAGCGCTTTTGTGTTTACCTGTTGGGTTTTATTTCGCTTTACTTTCCGCATTTTATTTTCAGTATATTATTATTGTGCTGTTGTGGGAAGGGGATCTGATGAGCGAGAAGCCAGACCCAGACTTGAGTGTACTTAGCATTAGTTATGGAAATTAGTGGGTGTGTGCTTGCTTTGCAGGCACTAGTGTCTCATGAAATCCACGCTCAGACGAGGTTCTCCCGGTTGACTTCTTTTCCGGCCCTTTGGGTCTGAGGGGTTGTTGGTTTGGAGAATTGTCGACTCTGGGGACCGATCAATTGGGATTCAGCTAAGTGAGGCTGCTTCAAGAGAGGATGATGCCACACCTTATGGGTATCGTATCATTGCTCTTGAAAGTCTGTGACACTGATGACCGCATAGGATGCCATACCTCGTCGGCGGGATAAGTCCAATACTTGTGAGTGGGGTGGGGTTTTTTTTTGCAGGAAACCATAATCTCCAGATTACCAGGTCCTTCTTTGTCAGTGTGATTGTGGTACGAAGGTTCCTTTTGTGATTGGTATTTCTGAGGCGAAGCTCTGGTTATTCTCAAGCTACAGAACAGCAGGCTTCTGATTATTATTGCCACAACACAGCACACACTTGATCCTCTGTTTGCATATACACTTGCATTTTCATGTATGCATCTCATTAACATGTATTTGTGTTTCAGGTGTGATTTCCCGTCAGATTCTAGTGTTCTCTTTTTACCTGACATGGAGTTCCTCAAGAAGACAGTCGCTTACAAGTTGCCTTCTCCTGATATCAGTTCTCTATTGAAGTTGGTTACTCTGGCTGATCAGAAAGTAAGGGCTAAATTCAGAGTCACATGGGAAACTGCTTAGTCTGGTGTGCAAGCCTTCTGTATTTGAGTTGAATGGACTTTATGCATTGATGCAGTTCTATGAGCCTCAGTTAAGATGCTTTCTACTTCCTGACTATGTTTTGGTACCTACTTTGGAGGAATTCTCTGCTCTGCTGGGAGTCCGAGTGTTGAACCAGATGCCGTTTGTTCACGATGATGCGGAGCCTGATCTGGCTAAGCTTGCTGAGATTGTCAGTCTGGACGTTTCTGAATTTTCAGGGAAATTGGTTAAGCTTAATGGAGCATATGGGTTTCGTTTATCCTTCTTGGTTGATAAGGCCATTCAGTGTGCGAAAGACGGGTGTTGAATTGTATTCAATGCTATATTGGCTGTATGCATCTATGGGATCATCTTGTTTCCCAACTTGCCTGATTTTGTGGACTCAGATGCGTTCTTCATTCTGGCTTCGAAGAATCTAGTGCATACTCTATTGGGAGACGTTTATCATTCTATTCACTATAAGAATGAGAAACGTAGGGGTAAGAACGTCTCCTGCTGCATGCCTATATTGTACAGATGGTTCTCTAGTCACCTTCTGAAGACAGGTCCATTTGTTGATATTGCCAGTACTGTAGAGTGGTCTTCTAGATTGATGGGTTTATCTGCTGAGAATATTGCATGGGCTGACTGGAGTATGCTGGGAGTTGACATTATCTATAGTTGCAGTGGTTTTCAAAACGTCCCGCTGATTGGACGGAAAGGTTGTATCAACTATAACCCTGCTTTGCTTGTGAGACAGTTTGGTTACGCGCTGAATGGTCCTCCTGCTGAAGACGAGATACAGGAATCTCTGTATCTCACGGGCTTATTGGAATCAGACATCCTGGTTAGATTGAAGCATGCTTGGGGTAATGTTCACAGAAGAGGAAAGACATTGCTTGGCAAGAGTGACAGTCGAGCTTATAATCCTTATCGGCTCTAGATCCATGAAAGAGTTGAAAAGTCTTTGATGTCGTTTCCTGCTGCATAACCTTTATATCCTCCAGTGATTGAAGAACCCACTACTGTGGAGATTGAGAAGTACAATAAGCTCTTGGTTGAAAAAGAAGAATTGCAGAAAGCAAATGAAGAGCTAGAGAAAGAAATCTTCCAACTCCGACATGAGAAGACTGAGGCTACCTACGCTTTGAAAAGGCAGACAGAGGTAGTGAACAGGATGGGAACAGAATTGACTGCAGAAATCAACAAGAGTGAGCAATTGGGGTCTAGACATGAAGGTTGTTAGTAGTGTACTGGCTACTAAGAAAGAAAGTTTAGACAAAGCGTATATGCGAATCTCCAAATGGGAATCATTGTGGAATGCCACGCTTACTAGACGCAAGGAGCGGGAGGACAAGCTGAAACTACAGATTTCCAAGTTGAAGACGCAACTTAACGCCAAAGAGGCAAAGATTGCTGAAGAGTCGTCGCTGAGGCGAGATGCTGAGCATAAATTGAGCGACATGGTTAAGGAATTGAAGAGTTGCAAGCTGAGGGCAGATTTCAAAAGATGCAAGCTTGACGCATGTTTTGGCCAAGGAACTTGTATAGAAGGCGCCAGGAGTCTACGAACCACTATTGATCAACCTGAGCTATTGATACAGGGTTTGCTCTCCAGACCAGGTCATCCTGAGACTATGAGATTGTTGGAGGATTTCCGAGCACGTCATCCGTCTTGACCGGCTTTGATATTTCCCTTTTCATCTTGTTATATTGATTGTATCTGACCATCGCCAGGCTTGTTGACCGAGGTCTCATCAGTTCTGTACTCAGTTGTATCTTGTACGCTGGATATTTTGGCTCTTTGATTATATATGAGGATTTCTGATTCGATTGCTTGTCTGTATGGGCTCCATTGTCGTTATGGCTTCTTCCTTGGAACTGGAATCGGGGGGGGGGGGGGGGGGAATTAACCTGTTGCATATTTACATGTTAGCATAATCATGTTGCATAGCAGGTACTTTGAGTGTTTTCGTCTAACCCTCTGTGTGTGCCGGTATGGCAGGATAGATCGCAGGTTCTGAGCAATGGAACAGATTCAAGCTGAGTTAATTGAAGTCCGAAGCCAGCTAGGGAAAATGATGGGAGACATGCAAGAGTTGCGTATGGAGCAGAAGACGCTCAAATAGGAAAACAATCAGCTGAAGACCCAAGTAGGTTTGATTATGGAAGTGTTAAATAATATGCTTAGGAAGGAGGGTGATCAGCTACCGTAAGCCGCAGCGAAGATGCTTGTTCCAATTGTGCCTGTGGAACCTGTGCCCGTGAAACCTCTGCCAAAGGTTGATAATTCTTATGCTGCCAAAAAACGACAAAGAGCTGCAAATTTTGCTCTCCAATGCATTGCTGCTCGGGATAACCATGTGACCAGGAGGGGGTACGCTCAGAGGTTAAAATCAGCTGACAGGACTTTCGACCAAATCCCAATGACATACACTCAGTTGCTGCAAGTCCTGTTTCAACTTCAATTAGTCAAACTTTGGACTCTGGCTCCGCTTACTGGTATCCCTCCACCAGGATATGATGTGAATTCCCATTGCGATTTCCACTCTGGGGCACCAAGGCATGACATTGAAAACTGTAAAGCTTTTAAGCATAAAGTTCAAGACCTGATTGACTCAAAAGCTATTGAATTCACACCGAGCGGCATAACTGTACCTAATGGTTCTATTCCAGCTGCTGCCATGATGATGGATGTTTCCGAAGCTGCAGTGGGTCAGGAGTATATCCTGGACTCAATGGTGTCAGAATCCCCTTCTCCTCAGTTGCTGCCTGTACCTAGATCAAGCCTGAGGATGAAAGCGCCTGAACAAAAGGAGTCCCTGATAATTTAGACTCAACCTCCATGTGGTTCAACTGTTCAGAATCAGCAATTTGTTCGAAGTCAACAATCTGTCCAGTCTTTGCAACAAACTTCAGCTCCTCTCCAGGGTCAGCAGCCTTATTGTTATCGGTCAAGCTTGCATGCTAGGCAAAACCCAATGAAGTCAGAGAGACAGTTCACCCGGTTGCCGTTTTAAGTAGAATGGTTTCAATAAGAAACTTTGAAGATGGCTGGTTCAGCAGCAAGATAGATATGAAAGCCCGGTTCTCAAAAGCTGGCATTTTCCTTTGTTTTATCTTGTCATTTCTTTATGTCTGTAGTTTCTTTCCTGTTTGAATTGCAATCTTGTTTGTAAAACTTGTTGTTTTCAATTGATATGGATAATGAAATGAGTATGCATGTTTTGAATTAATCCATTTGTATTCACTCCATTGCTTTCATTTATTTCTAACGCTTGTTTAAGTGGAATCCGGGGAGGATGACGAAAATCGAAAGACGCAGAGCTTCTGATTGTATGCTTTTGAAATAACACCTGCTGATACAGGCATTGTTTCAAATCCCTAAACACCGGAGATATAAGGAAGATAATCCCTTGTCAACCCCTTTGAGCCTAGTAGTAGGAGTTCTTTCTCAAGACGAAAAACCCCCAATCTTAACCTGAGGGCAGAGTAGGTGTTAGCTAATTTGACCGAGCATCCAAATTGCAAAAGGAGTATCCGTTCAAGGATCAATCACACCTCTAGAGGTCGTGCCTAAAAACCACAATGGTTAAACGTTAAGAGTGAAACAGTCACATTATTCCCCAAAGAGTCGGACAACCAGTGTCATACGACTCGCTCAAAAAAGATTCAAAAGGAAAAGCCCGCTAAGTCAAATCTTGAAAACGACTTAGGCAAAAGTGAGGGTATCCCGCTGGACTTCAAAATCAAAAATTCAAAAGAATTAGTCCAGGCAAAAGTTAGGGAGGAACAGAAAAAAAAACCGAAAAGCAAAAGGATTGCAAAAGAAAAATCCTCGAAAATACAAGTCGTGTGACTCCAGGTCCCAAAAGACGAATAGTGAATGATTGTCATTCCCAAAAGTAGGTGATTTCTTGAGCTGTCACTACTCCTATACAACTTTTGAAAGGTGAACGCTAAGGTCGAATTAGCTGAACGTAGGATCGGAGAACATCAAGGAGAATGGGCGGGTTAAAATAAATTTGGAGCCTTTATCCTTTCTTTATTAAACCGTGAACCCGACCACGTTACAACCCGAAAAAGTCCTAATTGAAACAGGTTTAGTTCATACTTCGGTAAAGACCGCATCGAAACTGACTCCTCAAAAAGGATTCCCCTTGCAGTGTTGTATTAATTTTTACATTTTTATGATAATTGATTCGTTCATTATATGTCATAAGTTTTTTCCAGTGAACAAGATTGGATTTCAAAAACTGTCATATGCATTGCATTTTATATATCTTTTATGCAGAACAATTTGTTTTACTCGCGAGTAAGCGCTTGACAGCTGGAAAGTTTCCACAGTGGAAAGTTTGATCAGGATAGAATGCAGAACGCCAAATACTCATTTGAGTCGGGGCTAGCTGTATCAAATGATCCCCAGTGAAGTCATCCATTTGGGGCAATCAGGTCGAGATTCGGTAAATCTCTCATAGTCAGAGGCACTACTACGAATCGGCTAGTCAGGGGCAAAGTCGTTACAAGACTAGGGCAGGCCACCCTGAGAGAACAAAGGTTATTGTTGATCAGAAGGCGATTAATCTGAAACACCTCTTCGAGGTTCGAAACGCGAAAGTAGTTCATATCTAACCATCAGGGTACGGAGATTGCAATGCCCTTTTAGGGGATGATTTTACGAAGATCCCATGAGCTAGGAGAAAAAGTAGAAGCGAAGGAAATGTTCCTCTCTATTTTATCGGGGTTTACCAGAAATTGACGTAGGGTTAGGGGCAAGCCATCTCGAAGTCGATTTGTGGCAAGTTTGCCTTTTCAAGTTGAAATATTTGGACTGGGGCATTGTCGTTACCTTTGCAGCAGATATCCAAGGGATTATGTTCCCCAGCCAGAGTCCTTTAACACAGGAGCAGGCTCTATGTGAAACTTATTCCTTCCCAGCAGACGAAATTTGCGTTTCCTTCCCAACAGACGGAATTTGCTTTTCTTCCCCGAAAGATGGAAGTCGAAGTTTTATCCCCAGAAGAGTGGAGATTGAATCCGCGCAGGATCGGATTATCTTCAGCAATTCAAGATTGACTTATTTGATAGGATAAAGTTATCCCCACCGGGTCAAGATTTGATATCCCCGACAGAGTATGCATTCCCGGTGGTTGGTTATGAGTATATTTACTCCCCAGAGAGTCCTCGCAGAGTACAATCAGAGTACACAAATCGATTCCCAGCTGAGTATCCCCAGCATGGTTGATCCCCACAGAGCATGATCAGGTGATCAGTGGTTTGAAAGGAGCATCCCCGAGCAGGGTTTCCTTTTCTTTTCTCCAGCAGGTTGTTTTTCCTCCGACAGGATGAACATCATCAGCAGAGTTCGTAATTCCGAGTTTGTGAGACTCCCCAGCAGGATGATTATCCCCAGCGGAGTTGGTTTCACCTTTCCAGCATTTATTTTGTTGGAATATGTCTGTGATACCCGGTTATCCCCGGTGGATTCGGTTTTGTCTTCAGCATTTATTTTGCTGGAGCGCCTCATTGCATTTGCATATATCATCATATTTGCATATACCCAAACGCGTAGCATTTCCATGCCGTATGGAGCATTACGCCATTGTCAAACATGTGCATTTTGAAACATAAGCCAGGTTGGTTACCTCCTTGTTTCAGGTGATTCTTCCCTGCAGGTAATTGAAATTATTGTTCAGGAAGGTGTCCAGATATTCAGATTTGTGGTGCGGGATACGCGATGATAGTGTTCGTCCTATCATATGCTCCCCTAGCAGAGTTGCTTGGTTAAGTTTCTCTTCTCCCCCCAGCGGAGTTCTTCTCAGATTGCTGATGCGTCAGCATTAAAGGATCTCATGGTTTAAACTTTCAGAGTTGTTATCCGTGATCTCCCCAGTAGAGTTTTTCCCCACCGAGTTGCTTGGTTAAGTTTCTCGCCTTCCCCAGCGGAATTTCCTTCAGACTGCCGTACATCAGTTTTGAAAATCTTGAAGTTGTAACATGTTGTCGAAATAGGTGTTTAGCGGCTGTCGTCAGAATTTCCCTGCAGAGTTGTTTGTTCAGGTCTTCGGATGCCCGACTCGCTTTTATTTAGCGTATGCTCGTTTCCTTGTAAACGAAAGGTCGACGTGATGGTTCGACAACACTCGCTTTTATTTAGCATATGCTCGTTTCCTTATAAACGAAAGGTTGGCGTGATGGTTCAACAGTCGACGTGATGGTTCGACAGCTCTCACTTTTATTTAGCGTATGCTCGTTTCCTTATAAACGAAAGGTTGACGTGATGGTTCAACAGCTCTCGCTTTTATTTAGCGTATGCTCGTTTCCTTATAAACGAAAGGTTAACGTGATGGTTCAACGGTCGACATGATGGTTCGACAGCTCTCGCTTTTATTTAGCGTATGCTCGTTTCCTTGTAAACGAAAGGTTGACATGATGGTTCAACGGTCGACGTGATGGTTCGACAGCTTTCGCTTTTATTTAGCGTATGCTCGTTTCCTTGTAAACGAAGGGTTGACGTGATGGTTCAACGGTTGACGTGATGGTTCGATAGCTTTCGCTTTTATTTAGCGTATGTTCGTTTCCTTGTAAACGAAGGGTTGACGTGATGGTTCAACGGTCGACGTGATGGTTCGACAGCTCTCGCTTTTATTTAGGGTATGCGCATCTCCAGAAACGAAAGGTTGACGTGATGGTTCAAAGGTCTACGTGACGGTTCGACAGTTCGCACTTTGAGTCTGTGCTTTGGTCGACGTGATGGTTCGACAGTTCACACTTTTATTTAGTGCTTTACCCGCTTCTTCATAAATGAAAGGTTGACGTAATGGTTCAACAGTCGACGTGATGGTTCGACAGTTCATACTTCAGTCCACGTGATGGTTCGACAGTTCATACTTTGGTTGACGTGATGGTTCAACGGTCGACGTGATGGTTCGACAACTCTCGCTTTTATTTAGCGTATGCACGCTTCCTTGTAAACGAAAGGTTGACGTGATGGTTCAACGGTCGATGTGATGGTTCGACGACTCTCGCTTTTATTTAGCGTATGCTCGCGTCTCCAAAAACGAAAGGTTGACGTGATGGTTCAAAGGTCGACGTGATGGTTCGACGGCTAGCACTTTGATTCAGTGCTTTTCTCCCGCTTCTTCGGAAATGGAAGGTCGATGACGGTATTTAGATATGGTATTTGGACGGTGTCGCTTATGGTGATGTATTTCGGGAGGATTGATGGTGTTAATCCAGTTTGTTGATTTAAAACTTGTGGCATCACGCAGGTGGTTGATGATGAATCAAATGTTCTTTGTCAAGATGATGGATCAGTTGTCGCCGTGACAACCGTATTCAGTCTTCTGGATATTGCTTTCCAAGCAGTTTTTGCGCAGTTTATTTCTGCGGTTGGCAAATTTCAGGGTTATTTGGTATTCAACCGTCTTCTACCGCGATTGTTTGAAAGTCGTTCGCTTTCCACCCAGTCGGGTCCAAGCCGCTTGAATAGGGGCAGCTGTTGCACCCCAAAATTTGCCTAACCTTTTCTTACTTGGTTTATGTTTCATTTGCATTAGCATATCATTGCATTAGCATTTGCATATCATAGCATTGTTCATTTAACAGGGGATCAAGTGAGAAGCCTAGCCAAAGGTTTTATTCAAGCTTAAGAAGTCACCATAATCATCAGGAAGAAGGTTGGGTTCTTAAGAGGGTCATTTTCTTGTATGGGGCTCATATACTAACTTGGAGCCATTTGAAGATCATAAGAGGGTTGTAAAGCTTTGAAAATGTATAGAGTATGGATAGATCTCATGGAGTTCCTAGAGGATCAAGACAGAGCTCAGTCAAATGTTTGTAGCAAGTACAAGAGTCACAGTGGAAGTTGGTGTCACCAGGGTTTCATCTGGTTAATCCTAGGACAAAATGAGAAATTGAAGAAGATCAAAGCCTACTTCTAGGTCATTAAGATCATGAAAGGATATGATGAGGCACATGAGAGATTGTTTCAAGATCAAGTTGAGAAGAATCAAGAGTGGTCGGAGTTGCTAAGTCAGGGTTCCTAGGGTAAAATCCCCTATTTAGTGCCAAATTTCCAAGACATGTAAGTCAAGATACAAGCCTCATATGACTTTGGCCTCCACATGAATGTTGTGGAGGATGTTCATAACTTTAATTTGAGTACTAGAAGTCATTTATCTGATTTATAGAACTCAAGTTATGAGTCAGACAAGTTACAGGTCCTCAGATGCATCTGAAATTTGTCTGTGAAAATCATCTGACTTCCAAGCTATTTTTGACCTAGAAGGAGGTTTCATCTGACCTTTCGGTGAACATGAAAGTTGTTCCTCATGATCTTAGATTTCCAAATTGTATTAGAAGTCTTCCATCTGATTTGTAGAACTCAGGTTGTGAGGTTTACAAGTTAGGGGTATTTTGGGAAAGTGAGATTATAGGCCATTTTCAATTATAGGTCAAAATCTCCAACTTGCACATCTCAAATGGAGTTTTGTTCAAAATGGAACTTGCTCAAAATATGGTTTTTAGGTCAACCAAGCGCTCATGATGAATTGATTTGGTCCATAGTAAGAGTTGACTTGAATTGGTTTGAAAAAAAGAGAAATTAAAGGCCTTATTTGGTGGGAAATTCAAATAAATTGTTATGTGCACAAAATATGCCAAATGACCCCTCAATTTGATCAGAAATTATGATTTAGAAATATTGGCAATTTTAGAATTTGCAATTGACCTATAATTCATGGTGTTTTGACACGTTTCTTCACAAATAAGCAACATTACAAGAAATCATTCACAAAGGCAATTTGGAAGCTCTAGCTGATCTGAATCTATTCCAAGGGGATTATGAAAGCTACTAGACGCTTCCCATGCAAGGAATTGAGAAAAATTTGAGCTTGCCATAATCAAAATTTTGGAGAAAATTCTGGATTTGGATTTTTTGGATTGGGCCTCTAGAAGGTTCCTTTGTGCTCTATAAATGTTCAAAAACGAAATTGGATAGAGGTTGGTGATTCATTGGAGCTGAACAGAGAGAGAAGCCATTGGAGCAAGTTTGTGAAAAAGCTTGAAAGTGGATTTTTGGTTTTAGAGATTTAGAGGATTACAGCAAGAATTGGTGATCAAGAAACGTCCATCATCAATCATTGAAGCTTTCTGCACTTGTTGGAGGAGAATTGAGGTCTGAAACCACCACAATCGAAGCTTAAAACTAGGTTTCCATTTCTCGAAATTTCTCTCAATTCATGCGTTTTTAGTAGCTTAGATTAATGTGGTTAGGTTGCAATTAAGGTATAGATGATTTCTGGACAGAAAAATTGAGGTTTAGTTACAAATTAGGGATTGATCCATTTTCGGTTGATATGTAGATTTCCCTAATCTGGAGGTTTTAGCGTGATTAAGTGGTATATTTGTAATCCTCGTGAAATTTCCCACAACTTTCGTTCAAGAACCATGGCGTTTGGTTGAGTATTGAGGGAGATAGTGTTGCTTGAAAGTCGCCGAAAAAGCTCTGTTTCCGGCCAGCTACAGTACTGTGCGGGTACTGTTCACGTTTTGAAAAAAATGCATTTGGAGAAGAAAGTTGTGCACCGTCCGATCGCTGCGAAGAGAGAAGACTTGGTCATGCAATCCGAGCGCCAGCAGCGCGCCACATGGTTGGCCGTCAAAACGACGCTGTTTTGGAGTGCGGGGGAGGACCGTGCTCACCCCTGTTCGAATCCTACCCTGGCCTTTATCCTTTTACTTCAATTTTAATTCATATTTTCATTATTTCTTTCTTTTTTCTTTTTTCTTATTATTTTTCTGTTTTGATGCCTGTTTGGATTAATTGCTTTAAAAATAGTAAAATTCATTAAAATATTATGAGAAATTTTCCTATGATTCTTGAATATCTTAGGAAATTTTAGGAGTTGATTTTACATTTTTAGGATTTAATCTGAATTAGTTACAATTTTTCTTTTGTGCTAATATCCATTGTTGTGCATAACTGATACCTCGGTTTGTTGATTTTTGTTCTCGCATTTGGTATTGAATTTTGTTTTGAACTTTTGATAGCTGCTAGGTTAGATATGTATGCTCCCATAGGGTTTTTTTCACATTTTTTTAGAAAATCTTAGCTTCTGATTTAGAGATAGGTTTAGATCCTTTCCCCATTAATGGTTTCCCATGATACCTTTCAACTTAGGATTTTATTAGAGGACTTAGAAACTGAATTAGGTCCTGATCTTTGAACTATAGATCATTAACAAATGCATGTCCCCATAGAAAAATAATTAGATTTTTAGGATGTGTTTTGATATTTTAGTTAGAATATTCAAGTTGATTGTTCATTTGGTGCTTCGACTTTGGTGATGGCTTTGGAGTGGACTCAAAGTGGGCTTTTCTTGCATGGTGGGCTTCTGGTTCTTATTGGAGGATGTCATGGACATGATGAAGCTTTTGTGGAGTGGCTGGAGGAGCTTGGCTTGGAGCTTTTCTTTCCTTTTTGTTAGCTTTTTGTAGCTTATAAGATTAGGGTTTTTAGGAGAGAGCTTTAGAAGTAGTTTTTCCTTCAAATAAACATGGTTGGTTTCATTCACCTTCCATTCCTATCCTATGATTCAAAGTCCTCATGTTAAACTCTCATCTCTCCTTTGGAGGGATGTGTGACATGTTACAATGAGTAGAACTTTTGAGGATGCCTTTCTCTGATGACTGGTTGAGTGTCAGATGGGATTCCTTTGGTTTCCTTTCTGCTTCCCATCATCAAATACTCATCTTGTTGATTCTCTTCATTCTTGGTGGAGTGCATTGTTAAAGTTTGAAGATGGAGTATCCCTTTCCTTCTCTTGAAGATGGTGGACTTGAAGAATAGTTACAGACTTTGGATTGGATTGCTGTCAGAAGATTGCTCTGCTGTGGAGTTTGCTGGCTTGTTTTCCCTGTTTGTCTGTTTTCTTCTTGTTCAACTGTATTGATGTGACTTGCTTGGAGTGTTGCACTAGATTTAGGCTTCATGTAGATGATCATAGGCCTAAGAGCATCCTAAGGGTTGAGCTTCTCCCCTTGCTTGTATTGCATTAGAAGTTGAGTGGGACTCCTTCTGCTTGTATTTTTACTGTGTGGCTTTGCTTGCTGGTATTTGGTAGAGATCAGCTCCCTTGCCTGTGTGGTTTGTGGCCTTTGTGCCTTGCTTGTTTAGAAGTTGAGCTTGGCTCCTTCTTCTTGGGTGATGCATTGCATGCATTTTATTTACAGCAATTTGTTTACAATAATCTTTCTTGTACAGTTTTTCTGTTTACTGTTGTTTCCATTGCCATGTTCCCCTAGGAACTCTGACTTCTCTTATTCAAGAGAAGTTATGACAGACATTAGGATTCTAACCATGCATGATAACATTAGTTAGTTTCCCTTTTAACCACAACCGTAGGACGAATATTGCATGATAACTGTAGGATCGAGTCAGTTTCCCTGTAGAGAGTCTGTTTCTCTTCTCATCTTCAAATACAGTTAAAACACTTAATAAAGGTTAACACGTGTTGTGCGTTACGAGCCTTATGCTACTTGAGAAAGAGTTGTGGGAGGGTTTCCCTCACATAACTCGAGTGTTTAGTGTGGTACCCTTTGGGTGACATGCGACACATTCACTCTCAAGTCCAAGTCTTTAGTGCAACACGAGTTACAAACAGAACTCAATTCACTTCTTCCGTAAAAGACTTAAAAAACAAACACTCAAATCCTTTTTGTACTCTTGGACTTCTTAATCAGGAAAACCCTTTTCTTAAAGGAGAGTTCTGTTAACTTTCCATTCTACCGCAAACGGTAATGCCTAAGTCTCCAAGGATCGAGCTGCAAACACCAACTGCTGGAACTGATTGTTAACGTTACTTGGATAAAAGATGCTGAACAAACCTGTGTTCTTTGTAGCCCGAACTACGTTTGCTCTGATCTTTCGCGCTGTGTGAAAGTACGTAGGCACAAGATGCGATATCTTGGCGAGCAACCTTCCGCCCTTCACCCGTAGTTAGGCGAACTACGTTGACTCTGATTTCTCGTTCCAGACGGGAATACGTAGGCATAAAGTGCGATGCTTTGCCGAGTCATTTTCTTTTCTTTTCTTTTCAGACCAGACCTTTAGCGTAGATAGATGTAACAAACCCGTCAGATAAACATAACAAGCGTGGACCCCATCGAGTACGATGGACGTAAGGGGTGATAATACCTTCCTCTTGCGTAACCGACTCCTGAACCCAGACAATGGTTGCGATGACCTTATCTTATACCTTTTGCGTCAGGTTTTTCCCGATCGTTTCCTTTCCCGTTCTGAGGGATAAATAACGGAAGGTGGCGACTCTTCTGTCTTGCCGGCCTCGTTTTTCACAGTAGCGACACCGTGCCTTGAAGCCTTGAAGCAAGGTGCGTTCATGGTCTAGCCGAATCTCTAAGACGAATTTATTATGACGTATTTGATCAATAGAGGCCTTGATTTTCAAGGCAGCTTCGACATGAGAAATCCCTTTGGCCACGTCTTGGTCGATAGCCTCCTTGGCTGGCAAAGGTGCTTCAGCATCCAAAGAAGCCTTCTCCCTTTCGACATCAGCGATCTTTTGTTCTAGCTCCGTTATTTAGGCGCGATAGCCAGATATCAGCTGTCGGAACATGTCTGCTGGGAGGGCTCATAATCTTTCAAGTTCTTTTCACAGACAGCGCTGAGATACCATTCCCGCTTCATCTCGTTTATTTGGGCTCAGATTTGGGCATCAACATGTTTGCACAGGGTCACATCTTTCGTCAATTGGGTGAAGAAGGCTTCAAACTCGATCAGATAGGCAGTTGTAGAAGTCGGCACGTCAAATGTCGAAAGCGCATCCAGAATCTTGAAGACGTCTCAAGCTACAGACGCTTTAGCGTCCGCTTCAACAAAATCTTCCCCAAATAAGTAGGCCCTCAACTCCTGCAGCTTAAGGCCGAAAGTGTTGCCTTCGGCCTGATTAATTGTATTCTTCGACCCTGTAGGGTTAACGGCCTCAACAATCCCACGAAGCTTGAGGAGAGCTTTTAACGTCTCTGCAGGGTTCGACAGTTTGGAGGCCAAGATATCCTCGGGGCTGTTGAGCGTGCCTGCGACGCCATCCCTCGGAGATGAAGAAGGTCCATCCACGTGACTAGCACCTGTGCCCTCCTCTCTATTGCTGGGAGCGGTATTCCCTACAGCTTCCTCGAGGTTGACAACAATAGAAGGGTTTTGTTTGGAAATTTCCTCCGTCGAAGTTCCCGGGAATTCATCAACTTTTTGGGGACTTAGAGGAGGAGTAGTCCCAACAGACCGCCCAACATTGTTGACGATAATGTCGACAAGGGTTGGAGAATTTGGATCTTCGGCGTCCTGCAAAGCAAACAAGATGAAAATTGTCGATAAGAAGACACGAGAGGCCTATTGACAAAAGGGGTGGAAAGAACATTACCTCAGGAGTTATGGGTAGAGGAGAAGTTCTGGTAACGATGGGATGAAAGACTTCAGTTAAGTTTTCTGGTATGGCGGGTGTTAGATTCGACACGGCCTCTTTCTAGGGGGTTTCCTTTGTTGGCACTTTCTTTTTTTCGCCTCAGAGGAGTGGTCGAGGGAGAGTCCGATGGTTCAGAAGGAAAAACTCGAGAACTGGTACTCTCGTCCGACACCACCACGTCGGGAATGATTTGTTGTTCAGGATCCTGGGTGGAACAATTCAAGTAAGTCGGCTGACAAGGACAAGCGAAACAAAGAACAAATGAAATGTAACATACCTGAGCATTAAGAATTTTTTGTTTTTTGGCTGGCTGGGTCGAGGTCGACACTACAGGGGAGCCCTCTTGTGCCCCTGGGAAAAACAAGAAGCAGTTAGAAAATGATGAAAAAACTCAGCATAAACAGATAAATACCAAGAGGAATGAGCTTACCCCTTTTTGAGCATCCACCAAAGGTTTTGATGGGCCAGGAGCTTCGCCTGAGAGAGCTGCAAAAGCATCGACCACGTTCTCTAGAAAAAGGTCGTGGTCGAAGTGTTGCGCTTGGTACTCTGACCACCAGACATTGAAACTCTCGGTGGAAAAGAATGAAGGTTTGTAACGAAACACAGGAAACTCTAGGTGTTGAGTCGACTTGACAAACTTGAGACAATTATTATGACCCGTCTGGTTAAGCTTTCGACTAGCTCACACGACGTCTTCACGATGGCAAACTGTAGCACCCCAAAATTTGCCTTTCTGTTTTGGCAGCATTTGGATTTTGCTTCTTTGCATTTTCTCATTTCCGCATTTGCATAACATTCGTTCTTGAGACAAGGGATCAAGATTTTCCCGTGGCTCAGTTTTCATCTCAGTGCATGAACCTGAACAACGAGCATCAGAGGCTCTGGCATTTATTTTGCCCAGCCGTCGGGTGACCGATTTTATTTTATTTTACAGGGTATTTTTAGCTCAGGAAGCAGCATTCAGGCTATCGTAAGAATTTTCTTGGTTATGATACTCAAAAGCAAGTTTCAGAGGCTTAACAGAGCTCCGAATAGTTGAAACCGGGCAAACGGGCAGATTTCCCTCCAAAAGGCGCCAAAATTCAAATTTTGGAGGTGTTAATCGATTAACCTATATGGTTAATCGATTAACCAAGGCAAAATTAGGGCAAATTGGGATTTTTGAAGCTGTTAACCGATTAACCTATATGGTTAATCGATTAACCAATGCAGATTTTGCATCTGCACGTGAATTTTCAATCCAAACCACTTTGGGGACCAATTTTGGTCATGTGCAAGTATGATTTTCACTTTGGGAAGGATCTAGAACCTATTTGAAATTTGGTTAATTTCATTTTCCCTCCAAATGCCCATTCCTCATTCCAAACTAAATTTTCCATTCCTTATTCCAAACCTTTCATTTGGATCCAAGCCTAAGTGATATTTAAGTGATCCACTCCAAACCTCACACATCTAATCACTCATAGTTCACTCATTTTCAGAATTGATCTCATTCTCTCTCAATTCTCTCTCAATTTTCCAATCTCCAAAACCCTCACCAAAGCTCTTCTCATTGAGATCATTGATACTTCATTGGAATCTTTGATTTCTAAGAGCTAAACCTTCATCCATTCTCTCCATTGAATCAATTTCTTCATCCAATTTTCGTGCAAAATTGGATATGAACTTGGAAGTGATTTTGGAAGTGATTATTTGGCTTAATTTGGCTTAATCTTGAAGGATCTTCATTGCTACTTCAAGAATTGGTGTGGAAGTTGAAGTATTCCGAACTTCTAGCATCGGATATGTTCAATTACAGTTGAATCAACATTAACCGGAGCAAATCTCCGCTCCGAAGGTTGGATCCGAATCTATTTTTAGCTTATTTGCATAATCATGTGGATTTTCATCTTTGATTAGCTTGTGGTTAATTTGATCAGTTTGATCCATGATTTGGTTGTGTTAATCTGTTCATATGTTGTTTGAATCATGATTTGCTGGTTTAATTTCGTGATTAAGTGATTATGTGATCATCCGGTGGGTCGGATAAGTGCTTATTTACTGAACATGTTGTTCTGTTGCTGTTTTTCTGTTGTTGGCACAATGTTAATCGATTAACACATATGGTTAACCGATTAACCATTTCAAATATTCAAAATTTTCAAAGTTTTCAAGGTGTTAATCAATTAACGCATATGGTTAACCAATTAACGTGAACACATTTCCAGATTTTCAAGCATTTTTCAGTGGTTAATCGGTTAACCTCTGGCGTTAACCGATTAACACTGTGCCAGTGGGTCTGTTTTGCTGATTTTCTTGCTTGTTTGGGTACCGTTTCGCATCGAATCATCGTAGTTCAATACGATGCATTAGAAGTGAAATGTTCTAGACATTTTGTCATTGTTTTGGTTGTTTAATCGAGACTTCATCGGCTTGGTTTTGTTCTCCACTTGGATGCACACTTGTGTGTTGTTGTTCATAGTGATGATGTTCTTGCATTTGCATTTCCTCTTGTGTTTTGCATCTCTATTTTATTGCATTAATAAAGGTCGAGATGTGCTTGTGGTGGTGTTTACCCCACACTTTGTTCCTCCCTTTTCTTGTGTGTTGCATTACCTATTTGCATCCCTATTTCACTCTTATTGATGTTTGATCTTTCTTCTTCCTTTGTCTTTCTTGGCCATGCTCCCCATAGGATCTCTAATATATTTTGAGGTTATGATAGACATTAGGAATCAAACCATGCATGCTAAAATTAGGGTAGATGTTTCCCCTTTCAATCCTAATCTTAGGACCACTTTGCATGACAACGTTAGGGCCGAGTTTCCCTTAGACCCTCCGTGCGTCTCTCTTCTCATCTCAAAATCATTCTAACTCATCTAATAAATACGATGAATGTTGTGCGCTACGAACCTTAAGCTACTTGGTAAATGGTGATTGGGGGGCTTCCTCTCAATGGCCTAGAGTGTTTAGTGTGCACCATTTGGGTGATATGTGACGCATTTGCTCCTAGGTCATAGTCTTTAGTGTAACGTGAATCACAAACCGAATTAACTCACTTCATTAAAAAACACAAAAACAAAGTTCAAACGCTTTTTGTACTTTGGGACCCTTAATACTGGAAAACCTTTTTCATAAAAAAAGAGTGTTGTTAAGCTTTGGTCCTACCGCAAACAGGCATCTCCCTAACTGCTAGAACAAAGGTTTAACCCTACTCGGGTAAAACGTGTTGAACCAACCGGTGTTCTCGTTAGCCCGAACTACGTTTGCTTTGATTTCTCATACTAGATGAGGATACGTAGGCACAAGACGACGATGTCTTGGCGAGCAACCTTCCCCCCTTTTTCACCCGTAGTTAGCCGAACCACGTTGGCCCTGACTTTCCCATTGCACGAGGGAATACGTAGACACAGAGCGGTGATGCTCTGCCGAGTCTCTTTTCTTTTCTTTTTTTCCCGTGAGCCTTTAGCATAGATAGATAAACACACCCTTAGATAGATAACAAGCGTGGATCCCGTCGAGTACGACGGACGTGAGGGGTGCTAATATCTTCCCCTTGCGTAACCGACTTCCGAATCCAGGACTTGGTTGCGATGACCTCGTCTTTTTCCTTTTTCGTTAGGTTTTTCCGATCGTTTCCTTTTTATCTCTTTGGGATAAATAACGAAAGGTGGAGACTCTTCTGTTTTCCGCCAGGTGTTTTTCGCAATTGCGAAACGAACCAATGGCTTTGGTAGCATCTGGCTCGGGCCAAACTGTCGAGCAACCTGATTGGGCTGGTAGTTCATAAAACCGTACCCAGTGTTGCTCGAGTCGATATGAAATGACAACATCGTCGGGGTTAGGAAAGCCCTCCAAATGGAGTTGGATACTGTAGTAGTGCTGGGGGAAGTACCAGGAAAAGGATTCTGGAACCAAGTCGGCCCAAACTTTCGATGGGCGAAGGGTGCCATCTCAGGAACAAAGACGTTTTCCTCGACAAACATAGTGAGGTATTTCAGAAAAAGGGTTTTGTTGGGAGTCTCTTGAGGAGTCAGAAGAGCAAGTCAAACTCCCTCCACCGACCGGTCCTCAATCAAATGTTGCATCTTGGTCGACGTTGGGTAGCCCAGATGATGTTCAAAAGTGGCGTTTAGCCAATGTTGCAACAACCACATTAGACCCGACACGTCAGGGTTTTGGTGGTGTCATAAAGATGGGCAATCTTCAGAGACGCCAGCCCCACAGAGTGATACAGAGAGGCTAGAAGGAGCTTGCCCAGGGCCACCTGTCGACCCTCATGAATTTGAATAGCCAGGTTGATATAACTTTTGGCTATCTGCAAAGAACCTGGGCAGAAGAGGTAGTACGAAAGCCACAAAGTCAGGAAGGCAATGTGCTCTTCGTCAGACACCTCGACTGAGTCTGTGTCGTGATGATCTTCGATAAAATTCTGAAAATCAGCCCGATCGAAGTCGAAAGAGACCTTCGTCTCAATGGTGGGGTCGAAAGTTTTGCCCACTGGAGAGAGACCAGTAATAGCCGCCACGTCGAAGAGATTAGGCGACAACATCCCACAGGGTAATTGGAAGGTGTTCGTCGAACCTTCCCATAAGAATATCGACGCAAAACGGAGGCAGGGGTTAACCCTGTGAGCATTCCTCAACAGCTGGATGGCGTCGAATATGCCAGACCTTTTCCATTGGGTCTGACGTTTGTTTTGAACCTTGTTCAACCAGGCAAGGTAGTCTTTGTTGCCTGGGGTGGGCATCGAGCAAAACACCCTAGCTTTTGGAGCCATAAATTTTAAATCATGTTTGACACCTTTGCGGAAAGCTAGAGGCATGACTGCCGGAAATCCAGGAAAAAATGGCTTCATGGCTTCATGGCTAGGCTTGCCAAGAGGGTAAGGACCGTGAAACACATGAAACTTTTCGACCACCGCAAAAGGGATAATCATTTTTTTCTTCCAGGCCGTCACGACGTTTTCGTCAGCAGAAGTGGGGTTTGGGAGTGGTTTGTGAGCATTAGCCTCTGACAGAACGAAGGCAATGGGGTGGTTGCCTGTTGTGTGAGTTTGGGAAGATGGAGATGCCATTGAAAATGGTGGTTCTTGAGAAACTGGTGGTTGTTGTGTTTGAGGAAGAAGAAGCGCAGAAAAGTATTAAGGGGAAAAGTTCTAAAATGGGACTTACGGGTTATTTATACTCAATACTAGTGTGGAAGACGAAAAGGTAAGAGGCTTTTTAGTTGCTCACTCTTGGGGAAAGTAATGAGTGGGAGTTGGTACTGACGTGGGGAAGTGGAAAAGAATGATGGAAATTCTTGAAAGTTGTGGCGCAGAAAGGTGCCATCGTCACGTCAGGGGGCGAATGACACGTGGATGATTCGACAGAAAAGGCATAATGACACAGACAACTACTACATGCCTGGGAAAAACACCAAGCCTCTCAGTCGACAGAGGTCTCCGTCGAAGCTTGGGTTTTGGTGGGGCATCTTGTTGGCTGGAAGTTAGCCAATTGGAAGCATCAACCTCGACAGGAGCTAGAGGAAGTAGGCGTTAGACCGACAAAATCCTTGGGTGAAAGCCAAGGATCGACAACAACAAAACCTAGAAGAAACACGCACTGAATCAACACTACAAAGTGGCATGGTCGACAGGTTCTTGTGTCGGTCGACCCAAAAGAAAACCAACAGGGGTACCCTCGACGGGAGAAGTTTTGTGCCTGGCGGAAAATCACTTGAAAAGAGGAGCGTAGAAGTAGTTTCAGAAGTCATGGATTGACACGTGGCGCATCCTGAAGCCTTCTGGCAGTTATTTTATGTGTCTATATAAAGCAAAGTCTTGTTTGAAAATAAGAGTGTCTTTTGTCAGCGTTGGAAGAAAAACACTATGAGTACCACACACTAAAGAGAACAGAGTTTTACTTTGTCATTCCAAAATGTACGAATGCGTCCAGTTGTGTTTTCCTTTTTCACGTTAAATTTACCAAGTGTTTATGTTATTTAGAGTAGCGTTTTATTCAACATTTCTTTAACGCCTTTGTCTCAACATTTCTTTGTCTTATCTTTCCTTTATTTGCCTAAGTTTAATCCTACACGCTCCGTAAAGCAAATAACCGTCAAAATGCGCCATAAACCCAAGTAAACAATCCACCCAAATCTAATGTTCTGGGACTAGTTTGGCCGATCCCGCAAGCAAACCCGCGGAGGAAGGTCAGAGGTTGTCCGCACGAAAATCACGTGCGAACACCCTACAACTGCTACAGACCCACACCTCAACAATGCACGAAAAACTACAACCAAAGGTGGAGTCTTACAACCAATGTTCTCTATTGAGCACACATAATTTCCTAGCTACCAGCTAACACGCTCAATAGAGAACATGCCTCGTGTTCGCACGACTTGTCATTGCAGTTAATCGTGTCCCAACAAAGTCACTTCGTCATATCAACACTAGTGACTATTCAACTCCTGTAGTACCATATGTTATACTTGAGTTGTTTTACAGTATGATAGCAAAGATGCAATAAGTTCTCTCATATAATACCCTATTAACATTTTAAGTAATAAGAGCTATTTTCTCTCAGAAACTATGTTCAATTTAATACACCATGGAGAAAATGCTACATTACAAAATTTGAGAGAAAATCATCCACTACTATAGTGTAAACATTTCTTACATTAGCATACTGGTAGTGCCTCCCTAAATGCAATGCTTAAACTACGGCTACCCTTTCGACCCCTCTTACCGATTTCTGCATTCCCCCTCTGCATCATAGCTACAAATTCATTGTAGTCTATTCGTCCATCCTAAAAAACCAAAACATGCATAACAAAGTTATTATCAATCCAACATTTAGAATCCGGTTCTGAGAAACAGAGAAAAAAAAGTATATACTCACATTATTCTGATCAGCTTCTCGGATCATTTCCTCCAAGCCAACGTCCCCTAAGCCAAATTCTTCACAAGCTTTTTGAAGCTCATCTCGAGTGATGAACCCACTTCCATCTTTGTCAAAATATGAGAAAGCTGCAACTAAATGATCTTCCCTATCAACTTTATTTAAATGCAATGTTGCAGCTATGAATTCTCCATAGTCAATTGTACCACTATTATCAACATCTGCCTGAAATTCGAAAACGATTGGAATGATGCGTCAAATTAATATAGTATTAACTCAAACCTCTTAGCATATGTCTAAGAGTCTTGATTTTCTACCAAACGTGTCGCACCACATCATAACTGAAGTGTTTCTAAAGTAATTATAAGAACATGAACCAGTATATAAATAAGATACCATAGAAGTTAACAGCTATGATTAATGAATGTTTTCTGGAGTTAAGGAAACAAAGATGAGTAATTCTGAACTAATACTTACAGATTGCATTAGATCGTAAATTTCAGATTCATTAAGATTGGCACCAAATTTTTTCAGTCCAACCTTGAGTTCTTCAAACGTAATGTAACCACTATTGTCTGTATCGATCATCTTAAACATTTCTTTCAATCCAGCAATTTCTTCTTCAGAGAGATTCTCGGCAATAACCTGCACAGAACGGCATAAACATTTACAATTTGACAATCCAAGTAAACATAAAAATATGTTGTATTGAGTTATGTGACGGAAAAAATAACTTACTCTAAGAGCCATTTTCTTGAGCTTGTTCATTGCAGTAAACTGTTTCATGCGACTCAAAACTGCAGAATCAAGAGGCTTGTCTGGGGCTGCTCCATCAACCTGAATCCAGGGGTGACCTGCAAAAAATCAGATCATCATCATTAACAATGTGATAAAAGACCTCAAGTTCAACAATGTTACAATGATTTGTAATCCATGAAAAACTAAAATGTTCAACTTTACAAAATATAAAGATCCATGAAAATTTCACTGAATGAGTAACTTCATTAAGAGATTTGCATCTGAAGTGTTGAAATTTGAAGGCGTATTGAGAAAACTACTGGAACTTTACAAAAGAAATAAGACTATGTATGGAAAATCTACGAAAGCCAATTACACATGCATGTCAAATGTGGAACGGAACTAAGTAGTATGCTGCCTAATAACTTTTGTTTCACTAGTATCGATCTCAATGAGATAACAGTGGAGAAACTTACGAAGAACGTCAAAAGCTGATAACCGTTTACTAGGATCTCTAACAAGCATCTTCTTAACCAAGTCTTTTGCACTTTCAGATATACCAGGCCATGGATCTGATGTGAAATCAAGATCACTATGCAAAATGGCCTCAAATATCTCCTGCTCCGATTCTATTTCAAAGGATCAAGATAAATGTTAATTTTTTTAGAACTAGGAAACTTATAATTGCGTGGACACATAGATTAAGCAAATCACTATATTGGAATATAGCGAGTTTGATGTCTTGAGAACTCTTACCTCCCCAAAATGGAGGCACCCCACATAAGAGAATGTACAAGATGACACCGGCGCTCCAAACATCTGCTTCTGGGCCATATCGCTTGCGTAAAACTTCAGGTGCAACATAATATGGACTTCCTACTACATCATTGAAAATCTCACCTGTAAAATGTAAGTGTTAGTCTCTTTGCAGTAAATGTATTTTACGGTATGAATCTGCATTCGATAAATATGTGAAAAAACAGACAGTTGAAGATAAAAAGGAAATGAATTTGGACAAACCTGGTTTAAAAAATGCAGATAGTCCAAAATCTATTGCCTTAAGAGGAGAATCTTCCTGTTGATTAACAAAAAGAAAATTCTCCGGCTTAAGATCACGATGCATTACTCCGAGAGAATGACACGACTGAATAACACCAACAATAGTCCGTGCAAGTTTAGCTGCTTTTCTCTCAGTATAATGCCCTCTTTCCACTATCCTATCAAAAAGCTCACCCCCTGAACACAACTCCATAACAACATGAACAGCAACAGCATCTTCAGAAGCTTCCTTAATCGAAACTATGCTTTGGCTCCCAGCCAAGTGATGCATAATCTGAATCTCTCTCCTCACATCTTCCACATCCTCCTCTGTCAACAACTTCCTCTTCAAGATAGACTTACATGCATACTCTTTCCCAGTTGCCTTCTCCACACAAAGAAACGTTGTTCCGAATTGCCCTTGTCCAAGCTTTTGTCCCAAATTATAAAACTCCTTAAGACTAATCGTTTTTCGCTGTAAAACCGAATCCGCTTTGAGTCCTGCACTTGCTAGTCTCTTCACATTTTGAGGTCTCTTTTGTTTTGCAGGTGTAGCAACAACACCTTCATTCGTTTGAGGTTTTTGTTGTTGCACTGGCTTTACATCCTCATTCTCAATTTTCACTACCGGTGGTGCCTTGTTTTGAACAGCTTCTGTAGCTCTTGTTGAACTGGTTTTGTATGCATCAGAAGTATCTTTCTTCGTTCCACCACGCGGCCAGCAAGAAGGACTTGGAAGAGCTGAGGGTGATGACACATCCTTTGATTGCGAGGTTCCCGATCCAATACAGTTGTTTCCCATCTAACATTAATTACCCCCTATCTCAAGCATCATTCCTTGTTCGTGTCGTATGACCATGCCAAGGTTTAGCCTATAGGTGTCTGTGTCCTAGTCGTATCCTATCAGGTATCCGTGTCCTGTCAGGTGTCTGTGTCAGAGACTTTGATTCATTAACAAGAAATATGTGAAAAAATAGAAACTCAAACCTAAAAAATATCAAAACCCCAATTAATGATTCATAAACAAGAAATATGATTCATAAACAAAGGAAATGTGTGTTTACCTTTGATCATAAGCTTGATGGTGCAATGCAATTGATAGAGTGCAACATAAACATGCAAGTATATGCTATAAAAGAGGGATAACAGAGATTTTGTAGAATTCTGAAGAATGCTAAAATTATAGGTGGAAAATTAACGTGAAAACCCCAAAATTGTACCAAATTCAATGAACCCTAAGAAGAAAAAAAGCGTGTTTGATTCTAATGATTGAAAATGGGGAATGGAAATGAATCTCAACGTGACGGAAATCACGTTGAAAAATGGAAGAGAGAGATAAAGACAGAAAGTTATGTCGTTTTTTCTGTTAGAAAGAATGTTGGTGAAACGCGTTAACAAAATACATTTGGGAAATTGGACGGTTAAGATGGAGGGTACAAGTGGAATGGAGGGCTGAGATTTGATTTTGTTGGTGATCTGGTTATTTGTTGGTATCTACGTGCAATGCAATCCCCATGTTCATTCCGACGTGCTTAACCGCCGGCTGCCGACTTTTGCCGGTGATTTTTATTCTCGTGTTCCCTTTAGTATATTTAGGATTTGATTAATATTTTTACACTATTTGATTAAACGAAAGTTTAATATAATGGAAATGCTAATAAGTATACTCCATCACTTCACTATCAAAAACAAAAAAAAATTAAAATTTTTTATCATTATAATAAATATTAAAGTGAATTCTTTTTAAATAACTTGTTTTTCCAAAATAATTCCTAAATAACCATTTTTTTAAAAATATATTATATTAAAATAATCACTTTTTAAATCTCAAGAGAATGCACCATAGACAATGGCTTATGCACTCATATTTTTTTCTAAGGCGTCATTCTTAAAAGTAGCTAATGAGTGTGGCGTGTATATATATATATATATATATATATATATATATATATATATATATATATATATATATATATATATATATATATATATATATATATGAGGAGTGCTATGTTTACACCAAAGTATTTACACCGTACCTGTACACCGTAGCTCCTAGCTTCATTTTCAATGCAGCATAAATTTTAATTTTCATAAAAATAATAAATAAAATAAAAAAGGTAGAATGTATAGTATAAAAGTTGGTGTAGTGTTACTTTTGGGTGTAACCATATCATTTCTCATATATATATATATATATATGCAACTTTTAAAAACATGTGTTATTGCATGCATGCTCTTAAAAGTTGCATGCATGCATCATACACATTGGTTACTCCTAAAACCATGCGCCACAATAACACTTTAAGCCAAATCATAAGTGCATACGCCACATATGGTGACACGCTCTTTTCATGGTCGTAGACAATAACACTTTAATTTGATTTTTTTTTTAAATTGGTTATTTAGGGATTTTTTTTAAACATGGTTATTTAAAAAAAAAATCAGTTAAAATTGTATAAAATAAATTAATAGCTAACAATTTTTAAACTACTTAATACTAATATTTTTAATATACTATTTATTTAATTCAAAAACATGTACTAAATTAATAGCTAACGATTTTTAAACTACTTAATACTAATATTTTCAATATACTATTTATTTCATTCAAAAACATGTAACTAACATGTAATCTAAAGTTAGTTGATCAATTAAATATCAAAATAAATAAATTTAGTTTTTGTTTTAGATATACTCCTTCCTTCGGTATTTTTATATATGAAACATTTAAGGTATTTAGTTCATATATTAAATTAAATATATCATTTTTTCAATCCAAGCGTCTCTTATAAAAAGATGAGAAGGAATGTTTATTTTTATTGTGCTTGGGTTGTTTTATTCTTTGTTTTTATAGTTGTTTGACTCTCCGTTGAGTTATTTATTCCATTTTGGGTTACTATTTGGCTTGGGTTAGCCACTAGGTATAAGAAGTGAAAGTCTAGTAGTAAAATAAGAAGTTGCCACAAAAAGAATAAGTACGTACACTCTTTTCTCTATGTGACATAGAGTATCCATCACGAGGATGTCGTGTCAATCTTTCAGATCAATCCAAAGGTTGGTTGTGTCCAATGTATATGCAGTTACGAACCATCTGCTCTATTTAAAGAGGAACACATGTCACTCTTCAGGTATTCGAATCATTCACATTCAAATTTCATTTTTCGCTCTTTAATTGACTTGTGTATTGAAGTGTTAACTTTGCAGGTCAACCTCCTCTTCACCACATTAGAAACCGTGAACTACCACAACAAACGGAAAATTCACCTTTTGATCACAATATAGTGCCAGAGCATAACATTAACATCGTCTCTAAAAATTAACTTTTGATTCCTACCATTTACACGATCCATCGTTTCTTGATTCAACTTAATCAAATCAAGATCTCCTTCAATTGAAGCGCAGATCTCCATCTCTAGATGAACTCCATAAAGTTCGGAATCGAAGTCTTTCCATCAGATCCATTAAACGATGGCAGCTTCCAAATTCACTTGTTCTTTTGTTCAATAACAAGCAGCTACAACCATCAAAGCGACTAGGAATCCTTCGCCTCCTTCTCGATGGAAGGATGATCGGGTATTGATAACTAATCATTTTTTTCATCTGTCAAAGAACTTTGTCCAACCTAAGGAAGATCAAGGAACTTCTCAACTTCCTCCATTTGCCGGATCCACTACACAGTTTCACCTAGGCGGACCTTCCTTCAGACATACGTTACTGCTAGCTATAGCCAGACGTAAAACACTCTCCGACATCCAACTGATGTAGGCTATTCTTGGCTTACAAAGAGTTAATGAGTTATTGAACAACGTGAACTAGATGGTTCATCAACAATACTCACATGCCTTGGAAGACAAAATAACTCGGATCGAAGAGACCCTGCACAATACCATCCCAAAGAAAAACACTCTATAGGAGGCAAACTCGTATAAAGTTGTCGAGCCAAGAAAGGATCCAAAAGACGTCCAAAAATATCCAAGTCACTGATGACACATGTGTCATATTCCTTCCCCTAACTCCGAAGGAGGAAGGGGTGTAACACCCTAAATTTTAATTGGAATATTTATTTAATTTATTTAAATAAGAATATTCGCATTTCAGTGATTTTCAGTGGTTGTTGTGGAATATGGAGAATTATGGATTTTTAAGTTACTTATTTAAATAATAGTATATAATATGAATATATTAGCATTATTATTAATTTAAATAAATATGAGTTAACTAAGGGCAAATTGGACAATTGAGGAGGAGTTAGTGAGGGTAATATTGAAAAGCCCAATTTTAAGGCCCAAGGTTAGGTTTAACAAAAAGGGAATTGTGATGGGATTAGAATTTATTTTGCTAGACTGTGAAAAGAATTGAGGCCAGAGCTCTGAGGAGGAGGTTTGAGGCAAGAGTTTCGAAAGGTTTTCTGAAAGATTTGAGAAGGCTTAGAGTCGGCAATTAAGGTATGGGGAGTATTGCCTTCATTGTTTTCAATGTGTAATTTCAATGTATTTAAGGCCGATTTAAGGGTTTAAAGGGTTTGAGACTGATTATGGGATAAAGGGAATTTGGCCTTCATGGCCTAAATCTATTCTTGAGATTTTAACCGTAAGGATTTATTTGGGTTAAAGGAAATTAGGCCTTCATGGCCAAAGCTCTAATTTGACACTTGTCTAACCCTGTAGGGAAATTAGATAATGAGGAACTCTAATGAATGTGGTGTAGTTGTAAGGATTTATGGGATTTAGAGCGTGAATATGATACGAGATTGGCCTAATAAGTCGTAGATTTTGTGCCTTTATCGTCGTAAGACCTTAGGGATGACTTAGGGATGTTTTTGGGTTATTGAGGAAGTGAATCGTGGGACTTTTGGATTGATTTTAGGTTCTGGTGCGTAACAATGTTTTGCTGTAATCGTGTGTTCGCATAGCGAACGAACGCGTCCCAGACTCACATTACGAAGAATTCTTCGCACAACGAAGAAACTCTCCCCAGACTCGCACAGCGAACTTGCTAGCGAACGTAGTAGAGTTTCGCAAATTCTGATTTTGGGCAGTGATGCCTTGATGTTTTGATGCTGTGATTTCTTTGACGAATGAATATGAGTATGACTGTGAATTCTATGTGATTTGTACATGATTATATGATGATTATTATGATGTAATGATTGATGATCCATGATGATATTTCCTTGAGTTTTGATGATTCTATGATGACATGAGTTATGATGATGATTATGATGAATGATGATGCACCTATGATGTTAGTATGAGGATGATTATTGATGTGTGCATCATGCATTCATGTGCATCCAGACTTCGGTTCAAGACCTTGATTTCTTTGGCTTGAATCCCATTGTGCGGATGTGAGGTATTTTGATGTGCTCCGATTCTCGAGTAGAATCGATCCTATTGATGGGGATCTATGGAGGGTTGATGGCCCAGTGTCCATCGAGCTGTGATGATTGGTACCATATGCATTGAGTCTTGTTGCTTTTGCATTTATGAGATGATATTGAGTAAATTATGATGTTGTGGCCTTTGATGTTCCTTGATGAATATGATGTTGTTGAATATGAAAATAACGCCATTTTATATATTGATTTCCTACATTGATTATCATGAATCGTTTTACTCACCCTGCCTGTTTGAATGTTGCCTCCACGTGGGTAATGTGCAGATGACCAGGTTTAGTCGTGGATGCCGTTGAGGGGTTTTGAAGTTTTAGGTCGTTGGGCATAATGGTTGACTTAAAGGGTCATGCTCTGATAGTGTAACATCGGGTTGGGGTCTTTGAGTTAAACCTTATTTTATTTGATTTGGTTATTTTGATTATGTTCCTGTATAAGGAAAACTTTGGATTATGCCTCTTGAGTTCAGCTGCAATTTTTGATATCTTTTGAGAAAATCCGTTGTTTATGAAGCTTTGACTTATATTTGATTTATTGGGAAATGTACGCACTTTGAGGTCATTTTTATTAAATTTAATATTTTACTCTGATAAATGTGAATATTTTGCCTTTTATTTTGTAGGGTAGAAAAAGGGTGTTACATTAGTCGTATCAGAGCAGGTCGGTCTGTCCGGCCAAGTTTTATGTTGTTAGTCCCTGTCAGTCAATAGTGTGAGAACACTATTGGATGAGTTGTTTTCTTCTAACCCTATTGGTGGTTGCGGATGGCTGGAAGAAATGATCGTGCTATTGCTGATGCGCTGAAATCACTTGCCCAAGTGATGACCCAGAATGGTAGACCTCCAGATGAGTTCCGTGCTTTGGGAAAGTTCCAGAGGAACAATCCGCCTACTTTTGTGGGCACTCATGATCCTGATGATGCGCAGAAGTGGCTGAAAGTGATTGAGAAGATTTTCTGATTTATGGCGTGCACTGATGCTCAGCAGGTGCAGTTTGGTACGCATATGCTAGCAGAGGAAGCTGAGGAATGGTGGGATAACACTCGTCAGAGATTGGGAGGTGCTGGCATTGCAATAACTTGGGTTGTGTTTAAGGAAGAATTTTTGAGGAAGTATTTTCTTGAAGATGTTCGGGGCAAGAAAGAGGTGGAATTCCTTGAGCTGAAACAAGGGAATATGACTGTGGCTGAGTATACGACAAAGTTTGAGTCTTTAGTAAAGTTTTGTCCATATTACAATCATGCTGACATAGAGATTTCAAAGTGTCTCAAGTTTGAGAATGGATTGAGACCAGAGATTAAGCAAGGAATTAGGTACCAGCAGATTCGTTGGTTTGCGGAACTGGTGGACAAGAGCAGAATTTATGATGAGGATAGTCGAGCTCGATCTACTCACTACAAGCAGCTGAGTGAGAAGAAAGAGAAAGGTTAGTATAAAGGGAAATCGTATGTGACTTCTAGTGATAAAGGGAAGCAGAAGGCTTCAGATGGGAAAAAGTCAAATGGGGAAGCAACTACTACTCTAGGCAAGTGTTATAAGGTGGCGAGCAAGGTCATCGTGTGAAGGTTTGTAGGGTGCTAAGATGTCATCATTGTGGCATGAGAGGTCATAGAGCTACTGACTGTAAAGACGAAGCTCCGACTTACTTCAATTATGGAGAGAAGGTTCATATTAGTACCCAGTGCCAACAGTCAAAGAAGACTGCTATTGTTGCTCAGACAAATGTCAGAGTGTTTGCTTTGAGCGGTGCAGGAGAATCAAAGACAGATAACTTGATCAGAGGTACTTTCTTTATTAATGATGTTGAATTGATTTCTATGATTGATATTGGTGCTACTCATTCGTTTATTTCGCTTGAATGTGCTAAGGGGTTGAATTTGAAATTATCTTCTATGATTGGGAGTATGGTTGTCGATACCCCGACTAATGGTTCTATGACTACTGTGTTAGTTTGTTTAAGCTGCCCTTTGACCATTTATGATAAGAATTTTGTGATGGACTTGGTATGTCTAACTTTGCGTCAAATCGATGTTATTCTTAGAATGAACTGGTTGGAGTACAACTATGTTCATATCGATTGCCACAACAAGACTGTGAGGTTCCCAGAGTTTGGTGATGGTGGAGAGCTGATGTATGTATCTGCCAAGCAAGTAGAGGAACTCTTGGAAGATGAGGCTCAGATGTTTGCATTGTTTGCATCACTTTAAGTTGATTATGAAGCAGTGAGCGTGGAACTGCAATTGTTCGGGAATTTCCAGAAGTGTTTCCAGACGACGTGAGTGACTTACCTCCTGAGCGTGAGGTGGAGTTTACTGTTGATGTGATATCGGGCACTAGTCCTGTGTCGATGACTCCTTATCGGATGTCTGCATCTGAGTTAGGGGAATTGAAGAAACAGTTGGAAGAGCTACTTGAAAAGAAGTTTGTTTGACTGAGTGTTTCTCCGTGGGGTGCTCCTGTGCTGTTGGTGAAGAAGAAAGATGGTAGCATGAGATTGTGTATGGATTATCGGAAATTAAATAAAGTAACAATCAAGAGTAAGTATCCACTTCCGAGGATTGATGATTTGATGGATTAATTGGTGGGTGCTTGTGTGTTTAGCAAGATTAATTTGAGGTCTAGTTATCATCAAATTCACGTTAAGCCTGATGATATTTCGAAGACAGCTTTTAGGACGAGGTATGGACACTATGAATATAATGTGATGATGTTTAGTGTATCTAATGCACCTGGTGTATTCATGGAGTATATCAATAGGATTTGAAAATTCTGGCAAGCACACGATGGATGTTATTCCCAAAGTTATAACATCCACTGTGACATTGACTGGTGTACTAACTAATTTAACTGTAAAGTAAAGCAATAAAAACACAACAATTGTTTACCTAGTTTAGTGTCAAAACACCTACATTTGGGGGCTACCAAGCCTGGGAGGAACTTCACTATTAGCAGAATTAATTCAGAGTCAAACAACACAGTTTGCACTCCTCACTTAAAACCTACCCAATGACAATTCAGCCTACAGACACTCTAGACCTGAGTATACCCACTCACTCCCCCTCAATCACACCACAGTGATATATAACTCACAATTACAAAACACTTATGAAGATACACTCCAAACATACCTTGATCTTGCTTCACAGCTTTGATCAAGGACTCACACACTCTTGCTTCACAGCTTTGAGTGAGACACATCTTAGAATCTACCTAACCAATGCAATCATCCAACAGACAATTGCTTGGAGTACAAGTATTCCTAAGACTCAATTCACACGTGAAGACTAGCCTTCTTCATACACAAGGACTCTGCAATTTACACTCTCTATTCTTCTGTTAAGAGTTGCTGTTCAGGATTGCTTCTTCTGATATTTATAGCAGATGTCAGTCCTTTTGGGCCTTAGTGCATAAATTAGGTTTTATTCATAACAAACCTATTTCCAATGATCTGCACGCTTGCGACTTAATTCAGAGATATTTCAGTTTGCCTAGGGCTTCTAGAAAATCTCCTGATATCCAGCTTGAGCTCCTATTATGTTTCCTGGTTTCTAGCTACCAGAAAAACAAACCTGCGCTTGATGTCATACGACCCAAGTTATAACATTGGGTTTGACATCCAGCTTAACTTGCTTTTAGCTAAGTCAACATACCCTGCCCAGACCATATTATGTATGCACTAATATCAGTCATGACATACATACATACTCTAGTGTTTTTCCATAAAATGCAGCCAATCAAGAGCACTTACAAACTCCCCCTTTGACAAATTTTTGGCTAAAACACTCTGTCATCATATCAGAGATTTACACAGCAGAAGACTTATGATGCAGGAGAGTTACTAGCTCAAACCACTCTGAGCCCTCACAGTTAGCTCTCAGCCCCGTTGTAGCTCACCTTCTTAACCATCTGTTAGTTACCACTACATATGTTACACTTTGCTGAGTAACACATTGGGTTACTCCCCCTCAACTGATGCATATCCTCTCATATCTGAGCACACATCCTGCAAACAATCTACAATCACACATATTCATCCAGTCTTCTCTGGATGTTATAACATTCAGGATGACATACACCCTGAAGCATACACACACCTATGCTACTCCCCCTGAAGAGTTTCACTACACTCTCTGCTACTATCGTGCAGACACACAAAACTCCTAGACACCTTCTAGGATCATACAATCAACCAGCCAGTTCTAACACACATTCCTATACACCATAGAAATTAGAAATTCACACACATAGCACATTACTAACAGCTAGACTGTTGTTATCACCTATCTCCTCAGCAGCACCTGCAAGGATTATACCATGTGCACATAATAGCACATAGTCTAGCCAAGCTATCCACATGTTCTTCATTGTTCTGCACATCACCTGCACCTGCTGTTGCTGTTTTCTATTCTCCCCCTTTTTAGATACAAATTAGGATCCTACTAAATACTTAGCATAGATCATACATTGTACCATTACAATTATGAGGGGTTACAGCAAAACTGCTCTTTGAAGAGCCTCACAAATTGAGGTTATACAAAAAAATTCAAATTGGAAAGAAACAACAGCAGCACACTTTATCACTTCACCAACAGTCTGCGACATATACTCTTTCTTCAATCTTCTTCGTCAGAGGAAGAACTAGAGTCACTGTCATCCAAATCTGATAGAGAGATGTTCTGGTTTCCATCATACGAGTCTTCCTCTGGAAATTCAGAGGCATGAGGTGGATCCCTGCGAGACAGGGGAATGGTGAAGCCCTCAATAGGCAGTCCTCTCTTGATGATATCGTCAGCAATTTCCCCCATGGTTTTGGCCACGTATGCAGAGCCTTCTCTGTTTTGCATACGCCTAAGATTTTCTTCAGCGGGAGGAGGGTACTTGGTCTTTGGATTTTTAGTGGAGGGAGGAGTATCTTTGGAGGATTTGAGAGGGGACTTAGAGGAAGATCCTTCATGATGAGAAGACATGTTTTTGTCGAGAATGAAGGTTTGGGAGAGATGTGGGAAGGTAATGGGGGCGGAGTGACACGTTTGTGTGGAATGGAGAGCTTTGTTGGTCAATGACTTGGACTGCATTGATGTTATAAAATTCTCACGTGTCATTAATTGCTATGCATCCTCATACATGCAAATACCTAACTTTCCTCTAAGATTTTCAAATTAGGCAGCATCTAGAGCCTTGGTAAAGATGTCAGCTAGCTATAGTTCAGTGGACACATGCTCCAAGGAAATCACTTTGTCTTCCACAAGATCTCTAATGAAGTGATGTCTTATATCAATGTGCTTCATTCTGCTGTGTTGGATTGGATTTTTGGAAATGTTAATAGCACTAAGATTGTCACAGTACAATGTCATGACATCCTGAGTGACATTGTATTCAGTTAACATTTGCTTCATCCAGACCAGCTGAGAACAACTGCTACCAGCTGCTATGCATTCAGCTTCAGTAGTGGACAGTGAGACACAATTTTGCTTCTTGCTAAACCAAGATATTAGGTTGTTTCCCAAGAAGAAGCATCCACCAGATGTGCATTTTCTATCATCAGCACTGCCAGCCCAATCAGCATCACAATAGCTAGACAAGGTAGGATCACACCCATGAGAGTAGAGTATGCCATAATCACAGGTTCCATTCACATATTTTAGAATCCTTTTCATTTGATTCGTGTGACTCACTTTAGGATCTGCTTGATACCTAACACATACACCAACAACAAAAGCAATGTCTGGTCTGCTGGCTGTTAGATACAACAGACTTCCAATCATGCTTCTATATAGACTTTGATCAACACTCGTACAATTTTCATCTCTGGATAACTTTAGGTGAGTGGGGGCAAGTGTTCTCTTGTGACTTGCATTGTCCATCCCAAACTTCTTGACTATATTTTTGGTGTATTTACTTTGGGAGATGAATATGGAATCATCCATTTGCTTGACCTGTAGCCCAAGAAAATAGGTTAGTTCTCCACACATACTCATTTCAAACTCAAACTGCATGTGATTAACAAATTGCTTCACCATCTTTTCTGACACTCCCCCAAATATTATGTCATCCACATATATCTGGGCTATCATGATCTCTCCACCCTCATTCTTTACAAATAGTGTCTTATCAATTCCCCCTTTCATGTATCCCTTTGTGGTGAGAAATTCAGTTAGCCTTTCATACCATGCTCTAGGGGTCTGCTTTAATCCATAAAGTGCCTTCCTTAGCTTGTATACATGGTCTGTTAAGTTAGGATCCTCAAATCCCTTGGGTTGTGCCACATATACTTCCTCAGTTAGACATCCATCCAGAAAGGCACTTTTCACATCCATCTAAAAGAGTTTAAATTTTAGGATGCAGGCAATTCCCAACATCATCTTGATTGACTTAAGTCTTGCAACTAGTGCAAAAGTTTCATCAAAATCAACTCCTTCTACTTGAGTATACCTATGTGCCACCAGTCTAGCTTTGTTTCTGACTATGATTCCTTCTTCATCTGACTTGTTCTTGTAAACCCATTTGGTTCCAATGATATTTGTTCCTACAGGTCTTGGCACTAGTTCCCAAACTTCATTTCTTTTAAACTGTTCCAATTCATCTTGCATAGCCTTGATCCAGTATTCATCAGAGGGAGCTTCCTTTACATTTTTGGGTTCAACCCTGGACACAAAGCACGAATTTAAGATGACTTCTCTTGCTCTAGTCCTTACTCCACTGTTGAGGTCACCAATTATAAGATCTTTGGGATGATCTTTCAGAACTCTGATAGAGGGTTCTTTGTTTCCTGTTTCTAGTTCAAAATTTGGACTTGTAGTTTGGGTGTCTTCAGTCTCCTCAGATGAAGTCTCAAGCAATGTTCAAACATCCTCTATGACATTGATTTCTTCAATTTGATCATCAATGACAACATTAATGGATTCCATTAACACTTTTGTTCTGGAGTTATATACTCTGTAAGCTTTGCTATTGGTAGAGTATCCCAAGAATATTCCTTCATCACTTTTGGCATCCATTTTCCTTCTTTGTTCACGATCTGTCAAGATGTAGCACTTGCTTCCAAACACATGGAAATACTTCACATTTGGTTTTCTCTCTTTCCATAGTTCATACAGAGTGGAAGATGTTCCCTTTCTCAGGGTAACCCTGTTGAGAACATAACATGTTGTGTTCATTGCTTCAGCCCAGAAGTGCATAAGCAGCTTTTTTGCATGAATCATGGCTCTAGCTAATTCCTGAATAGTTCTGTTTTTCCTTTCTACTACTCCATTTTGTTAAGGAGTGATAGGAGAGGAAAATTCTTGGCTTATGCCTTCAGTTGCACAGAACTCAGCAAACTTGGAGTTTTCAAATTCCTTTCCATGATCACTTCTGATCCTGATAACAACACTCTTCTTTTCTCTTTGGAGTTTGATGCACAGTTCTTTGAAGACTTCAAATACATCAGATTTTTCTTTGATGAAATTTATCCAAGTGAATCTGGAGTAATCATTAACCACCACATATGCATACCTTTTTCCACCAAGGCTTTCTACCTGCATTGGTCCCATTAGGTCCAAGTGCAGTAGTTCCAGAACTCTCGATGTAGTTAGATGTCCAACCCTTGGATGGGATGTCTTGGTCTGTTTTCCCACTTGACATTCCCCACAGACTTTTCCCTCATTAATAGTTAGTTTAGGTATTCCTCTTACAACCTCATTGGAGATGATCTTCTTCATTCCCCTTAAATGAAGATGCCCAAGTTTTTGATGCCACAATTTTACTTCCTTTTCTTCTCTTGCCACAGAGCACATTGTGGATTTACCAATGTCCTTTGGCTCCCACAAATAACAGTTGTCCTTGGATCTAAGCCACTTCATCACTTCTTCATTTGCACCATTTGTAACCACACATTCTCCTTTAGAGAACTTCACACTTAGTCCTTGATCACAGAGCTGGATGATACTGATCAAGTTGGCAGTTAGTCCTTTTACCAGCAACACATTGGTTAGGTTAGGAACTTGTGGGCTCTCTAGTTTTCAACCACCTTTGATCTCTCCTTTTGCCCCATCACCAAAGGTCACATAACTCGAGGAATGTGGTTTGATGTCTACCAATAGATTTTTAATACCAGCCATATGCTTAGAGCAACCACTATCAAAGTACCAGTCTTCTTTAGCTGACACTCTTAGAGATGTGTGTGCTATCAGACCAACCTCCTTGGCCACCCAATTTCTTTGCTTGTTAGGCACCTCCTTCTTGGGTTTGGCACATGAATGCCTCTTGCCATGTAAACCTTGTTTGGCTTTTCCTTGACTAGGAAATCCATGCAGCCAGAAAGCACATAGCTTTAATACGCCCAAGTTTTCCACAGTGGTAACACCTATACCCTTGGAATTGTCTCTTGACTTGATTCCAGTTTCTGTGGGGTGGATGTTGTGACATCGGTCGTGACATCCTTTTTAACTTCTGAATCTCAGGTTGTAATCTCTTAAGTTTCAGCACAGGATTTTGTTTATCAACAAATCCTAGTCCAGACCTATCTCCAGAGGTTTGTCCAATCTGAAGGATTTCCTCTAGGTTGTCAGTCCTAGAATTGAGCATCCTTATGGATTTTGTCATTTGATACTTTTTACCTTTCAACTCATTCACTTCACTTCTGAATGTGTTTATTGTGGCTAGATGCTCTCTCTTTTCAGCTTCTAACTCTTTGATGATTTTCTTCTGTTACTCTCCTTGCTGATACAGTTCTGTGCTTCTGATATGAAGCTTTTGATATGAGGCTGCAATTTCCTCAAAAGTCAATTCCTTTTTACTATAGTCATCATCATAGATACACACAATGTTAAGGGCAGTGACATGTTTAGCTGACTCTCCTTCTGAATCACTTCCTGAGTCTTCATCAGACCAAGTGACAGTTAGGCCTTTTCCCTTCTTTTTGAGGTATGTGGGACATTCCCTCCTAACATTTCCATATCCCTCACACTCATGACATTGGACTCCTTTGCTTTGGCCAGCTTTGTCTTCAGCTTTGCTGATGTCAGAGGAGCTGTTTTTGACATAGGGCTTTGACTTCTGATCTATTCTTTTGATCAGTTTACTAAATTATCTTCCAAGCAGTGCTATTGCTTCTGACAAATTTTCTTCTTTCTCCCCATCTTCTCCTCATGCCTCTTTTTCAGTGTTTGAGACAAGGGCTATACTTTTGCTCCTTTTCTCCACAGACTGATCACACATGCCCATCTCAAATGTTTGGAGAGAACCTATAATTTCATCTACCTTCATGTTGCATATGTCTTGGGCTTTTTCAATGGCTGTTACTTTCATAGCAAACCTTTTAGGTAGTGACCTTAGAATCTTTCTTACAAGCTTTTCTTCAGTCATCGTTTCTCCCAGAGCTCCTGAGGTGTTTGCAAGTTCAAGAACATTCATGTATAACTCATGCGTGATCTCGTCTTCCTTCATTCTCAGACCTTCAAATTTGGTGGACAACATTTGAAGTCTTGACATTTTGACCTTGGAAGTTCCTTCATGAGTAGTTCTGAGAGTGTCCCAAACATCCTTTGCTAGTTTACAGTGGTGTACCAGTCTAAAGATATTTTTGTCTATACCATTGAAGAGTGCATTCAATGCTTTAGAGTTCCCGAAAGCTAAGGTCTCTTGCTCTTTGTTCCATTCCTCTTCAGGAATTAACACATCTACTCCATCCTTGTCAGTCTTCACGGGATGTTTCCAGCCAGAGTTTGCAGCTCTCCAAGCCTTGCTGTCTAATGATTTTAGGAATGCAATCATCCTAGGTTTCCAATAATCATAATTAGAACCATCCAGAATTAGAGGTCTATTAGTGAATCCTATATCTTTATCCATTGTACCAGAATTTATTTTCCCTAGATCTCACCCAGATTTAAATAGGCAGGATGCCTGCTCTGATGCCAATTGAGAATTATGGCAAGCACACGATGGATATTATTCCCAAAGTTATAACATCCACTGTGACATTGACTGTTGTACTAACTAATTTAATTGTAAAGTAAAGCAGTAAAAACACAGCAATTGTTTACCCAGTTCAGTATCAACAACAACTACATCTGGGGGCTACCAAGCCAGGGAAGAACTTCACTATTAGCATAATTAATTCAGAGTCAAACAACACAGTTTGCACTCCTCACTTAAAACCTACCCAATGACAATTCAGCCTAGAGACACTCTAGACCTGAGTATACCCACTCACTCCCCCTCAATCATACCACAGTGATATATAACTCACAATTACAAAACAGTTGTGGAGATACACTCCAAACATACCTTGATCTTGCTTCACAGCTTTGATCAAGGACTCACACACTCTTGCTTTACAGCTTTGAGTGAGACACAACTTAGAATCTGCCTAACCAATGCAATCATCCAACAGACAATTGCTTGGAGTACAAGTATTCCTAAGACTCAATTGACACGTGAAGACTAGGCTTCTTCACTCACAAGGACTCTACAATCTGCACTCTCTATTCTTCTGTTAAGAGCCGCTGTTCAGGATTGCTTCTTCTGATATTTATAGCAGCTATCAGTCCTTTTAGGCCTTGGTGCATAAATTAGTTTTTATTCATAAAGAACCTGTTTCCATTGATCTGCACGCTTGCCACTTGATTCAGGAATATTTCAGTTCGCCTAGGGCTTCTAGAAAATCTCCTGATATCCAGCTTGAGCTCCTATTATGTTTCCTGGTTTCTAGCTACCAGAAAGACAAACCTGCACTTGATGTCATACGATATAAGTCATAACATTGGGTATGACATCCAGCTTAACTTGCTTTTAGCTAAGTCAACTTACCCTGCACAGACCATATTATGTATGTACTAATATCAGTCATGACATACATGCATGCTCTAGTGTTTTGCCAAAAAATGCATCCAATCAAGAGCACTTACAGAATTTTAATCCTTATTTAGATTAGTTTGTCGTAATGTTCATTGACGATATCTCTATATATTCTAAGTTCGAGGAAGAGCATGCGCAACATCTAAGAGTGGTATTGCAGGTTTTGAGAGACAAGAAGCTTTACGCCAAGTTGTCCAAGTGTGATTTTTGGTTGAAGGAAATGAGTTTCCTTGGCCATGTGATTTCTAGTGGAGGAATTGTTGTTGATCCGTCGAAAGTTGATGTTGTGTTGTAGTGGGTTACTCCAAAGTCTGCTACTGAGATTCAAAGTTCCCTTGGGTTGGCTGGTTATTATCGCAGGTTTATAGAAGGCTTTTCAAAGTTGGCACTTCCATTGACTCAGTTGACTCGAAAGGGTCAAGCTTATGTGTGGGATGTTGCTTGTGAGAGGAGTTTTGTAGAACTCAAGAAGAAGTTGACGACTGCTCCAGTGTTGATTTTGCCAAATCCGAGTGAGTCTTTTGTAGTGTATTGTGATGCATCAAAGATGGGTCTTGGAGGCGTATTGATGCAAAATGGTCAGGTCGTTGCTTATGCTTCCAGAAAACTAAAGGTTCATGAAAGGAATTATCGTACGCATGACTAAGTGTTGGTCGCCGTGGTGTTTGTGTTAAAAATTTGGAGACATTATCTTTTTGGGTCTAGGTTCGAAGTGTTTAGCGATCACAAGAGCTTGAGGTATTTGTTTGATCAGAAAGAGTTAAACATGAGGCAGAGAAGATGGCTTGAACTTCTGAAGGATTATGATTTTGAATTGAGTTACCATCCTGGTAAGGCTAATGTTGTGGCTGATGCGTTAAGTAGGAAGTCCTTACATATGTCGATGCTTATGGTTTGACAGTTAGGACTTATTGAGCAATTCAGAGATATGAGTTTGGTTTTTGAAGAGACTCCTAACAGTGTGAAGTTGGGTATGCTGAAGTTGACTAGTGGCATTCTCCAAGAAATCAGAGAAGGTCAAAAACCTGATTTGAGTTTAGTGGATCGTCTCACGTTAATCAATCAAGGTAACGGGGGTGATTTTCAGATCGATGAGAATGGTGTGATGAGGTTCAGAGTGTGTTCCTGATGTGCCAGAAATTAAGAAGAGCATTCTTGAGGAAGGTCACAGAAGCGGGCTAAGTATTCATCCTGGTGCCACAAAGATGTATCAAGATTTGAAGAAGTTGTTTTGGTGGCCGAGCATGAAGAAGGGAATTGTAGAGTTTGTGTGTGGTTGTTTGACTTGTCAGAAGTCAAAGATTAAACATCAGAGACCGTCGGGTCTGATGCAACCGTTGGATACTCCAGAATGGAAATGTGATAGCATTTCTATGGATTTTGTAACCGGTTTACCGAAGACTTTAAAGGGATATGATTCGATTTGGGTGATTGTGGATAGATTGACCAAATCGGCTCATTTTATACCGATTAGGAACAATTATTCATTGCAGAAGCTTGCCGAATTATATATTGATTAGATTGTGAAACTGCATGGTATTCCTTCAAGTATTGTGTCTGATAGAGATCTGAGATTTACATCGAGGTTCTGGGAAAGTTTGCGGACAACTTTGGGTACTAAGTTGAGGTTGAGTTATGCCTATCATCCGCAGACGGATGGACAGACAGAGAGAACTATCCAATATTTGGAGGATTTGTTGAGAGCTTGTATGTTGGATCAAGGTGGATCATAGGATAGTCATTTGTCGTTGATTGAGTTTACCTACAATAATAATTATCATTCTAGTATCGGAATGGCACCGTATGAGGCTTTGTATGGTAGGAGGTGTAGGACTCTTTTGCGTTGATATGAGGCAGGCGAGAGTGTTGTACTCGGACCTGAGATTGTGCAAGAGACGACTGAAAAGATCAAGATGATCCAAGAAAAGATGGAAGCGTCGCAGAGTCGTCAGAAGAGTTACCATGATAAGAGGAAGAAAGCACTTGAATTCCAAGAGGGAGATCACATGTTTTTGAGGGTTACGTCGATAACTGGTGTTGGCCGAGCTTTAAAGTCTCGAAATCTCACATCGCATTTTGTTGGTTCGTATCAGATTTCGTAAAGGGTGGGGGAAGTAGCATATCGGATTGCTTTACCGTCGTCGCTTGCGAATTTACATGATATGTTTCATGTGTCTCAGTTGAGGAAGTACATTCCAGATCCGTCACATGTGATTCAGATGGATGATGTTCAAGTGAGAGATGACTTTACTGTTGAGGTGTTGCCAGTTCGGACTGATGAACGAGAAGTGAAGCAGTTGCAAGGTAAAGAGATTGCCTTGGTGAAGGTAGTTTGGGGAGGACCACTTGGAGAAAGTTGGACTTGGGATTGGGAAGATCAGATAAGGGAGTCGTATCCGACTCTGTTTCCTTGAGGTAATTTTCGAGGGCGAAAATTCTTTTAAGTGGGGGAGAGTTATAACACCCCAAATTTTAATTGCAATATTTATTTAATTTATTTAAATAAGAATATTCGCATTTCGGTGATTTTCGGTGGTTGCTGTGGAATATGGAGAATTATGGATTTTTAAGTTATTTATTTAAATAATAATATATAATATGAATATATTAGTATTATTAATAATTTAAATAAATATAAGTTAAATAAGGGCAAATTGGACAATTGAGGAGGAGTTAGTGAGGGTAATATTGGAAAGCCCAATTTTAAGTCCCAAGGTTAGGTTTAACAAAAAGGGAATTATGATGGGATTAAGATTCATTTTGTTAGACCGTGAAAAGAATTGAGGCCAGAGCTCTGAGGAGGAGGTTTGAGGCAAAAACTTCGAATGGTTTTTTGAAATATTTGAGAAGGCTTAGAGTCGGCAATTAAGGTATGGGGAGTATTGCCTTCATTGTTTTCAATGTGTAATTTCAATGTATTTAAGGCCGATTTAAGGGTTTAAAGGGTTTGAGGTTGATTATGGGATAAAGGGAATTTGGCCTTCGTGGCCTAAATCTTTTCTTGATATTTTAATCGTAGGAATTTATTTGGGTTAAAGGAAATTAGGCATTCGTGGCCAAAGCTCTGATTTGACATTTGTCTAACCCTGTAGAGAAATTAGATAATGAGGAACTCTAATGATTATGGTGTAGTTGTAAGGATTTATAGGATTTAGAGCGTGAATATGATTCAGAATTGGCCTAATAAGTCGTAGATTTTGTGCCTTTATCTCCGTAACAACTTAGGGATGACTTAGGGATGTTTTTGGGTTATTGAGGAATTGAATCGTGGGACTTTAGGGTTGATTTTAGGTTCTGGCGTGTAACAGCGTCTTGCTGTAATCGTGTGTTCTCACAATGAAGAATCCTTCGCACAGCGAACGAACTCGTCCCAGACTCGTACTGCGAAGAAACTCTCCCCAGACTCCCACAGCGAACTTGCTAGCGAACATAGCCGAGTTTCACGAATTCTGATTTTGGACAGCGATGCCTTGATGTTTTGACTAATTTGTAATTCATTCACTCATTATCTTAATGTGTGGATTGAACTAAGTTGTAAATTGTAAATTGTTCACTCAAAGCTTGTAAGCAAGAGTGTATTGTACTTGATTGAAACTTTTAAGCAAGATCAAGTTGTGACTTTAAAGAGTGTCTTCTAAAGTCTTCTCCTTTTTGTTTTCATTATTGTCATACCCTAAATTTGCCCATACTTTTTTTTTGTTAATCAAAGGCATTGGTACAACCCATCAGAGGGTTGTCAAGAAATTTTGAGATTTTTTCATTGGTGTGAGCATGAGGTAGGAGCTTGTTGGGTACCTCAGAGGTCATGGTGGAGTTGGAATGATCACCCAGTTCATCTGCACGATGCCCAAGCAAAAAGGGTGAAATTAGGGTTTCAATTTTAATCAGGATAAATTTGTTTTTAAGGGAAAGACTTGTTTCCATGGCCTTCCATGTGTCCTAAGGTGTGTGAGGATGGGAGATTGACCATCAATTTTAATCAGAAGAGCTTCAATTGATCAGTCAATTGAAAATCAAGAGATTTGAGGAAAAAGTCAATTGTAGTTTGACTTTTGATTTAAATAGTGCTCCAATGGTGGGATCATGGTCCATGAAGTTCATATGGCTTAGTGAAGTCTACTCAGGAAGTTTCAAGGCCTCAGAAGACCCGGAACATCAATAGTCGACTCGGTAGTCATCGATCGTTTCGTTGACCAAAAAGTCAACTCTTCAACCATAAGGAATTTGACCTCAAAGTGTGAAGCAAAAATGTTCCTAATGCCATATTACACCTGCCCATGAAGTTTCAAAACCATTGGATCTAGGATGGAGGAGTAATAAAAAAATCGGGAAATTAGGGTTTTGAAAGGGGCAAGACCATAACTCCCTAACCACACATCCAATTGAGTTGGTTCAAAGCTCATTAGAAAGCTCTTGCCAAGTCCTACAAAAGTCTCACAGTGGTCCATGAGCAGAAAATGCATAGATTTGGAGTTATGGCCAAAGTCATTACAAGAGGGAAAAATAACTTAGAAAAATTCTAAGTTATTGGCCTTTTTAGGCATGTTTTTTTAGCAAGTTTGAGTGGAATTTTGACCTAGTTCCACTTGGAATCTGAAGATCATGAAATCATGAAAGTTGTAGAGATTCATGAGGGCTTTCCAAAATGTACTAGAACTCCTCTGTAGCCCTTATGAGTTGAGAGTTATGAATCCAACAAGTTGAGGTTTCAACACTTGAGTTCAACATTTTCACTTTTTCACAAAATCGCTTTTTGATCACTTGAACCATTCTCAGCCATTGGATCATGTTTCTATATGGTAATTAGAGAGTATGATTAGTTGATATGCAGAAAATTGAAGGATTTGATGGATTTGGTAAGTTGGAGGCAAGTTGTCATTATTTTAATCAAAGAAATCAAAATGAAGAGAGAGAAACTTTATAGAAATCTTGCAGCTGCAGTTCTCCTACTCCCTAGCCACACTTAAGTCACTTCTATATCATCCTCACCACTTGATTTATGCCTCATCTTGGGCCAAGAACTTGGATTTGCAACTATCTACAATCTTGAATAAGATTTCATCACAAATCTCCCTCCAAAATGCAAAAATACCAATCTACCCCAAACCGTTCCTTACCTATAAATAGAGGTTTCCTCTATGTTGAAAGGTACACCAGAGCACTCTAAAACCCAGGAGAAAACCATTGCTCTCATCTTGCATTTGCTTTGCTTATAAGTGAAGAAAACCATTCCAAAAATACCTAAAAAATCTGCCTTGAGCACAAAGCCTTCCAAAACCATTTTCACCCACTCAAACTCATCACAAACCATCCACACAATCCACAAATGATGTGTGGGAGGTGTTCAAACTCTTAAACCAGTCAAAACCCTCATTTTCCCAAAAGTCAACTTTCAACCAAGCAAAGTTTGACTTCACATACAAAATCTGCCAAATCTCTGTCCAGGCATGTTTTGATCATTTTAAACCTCCAAACACCTTAGGTTTATGATGTACTAACTTTCCATAACCTAAAAAACCATCATCATCACTTATTTCAAGTTCTGGTCTATGATTCACTTGTTTACTTCAAGTGCAAGAAAGGCTGCATTTTCACCAAGGCATTGGTTGGAGCACATTTGGGGAGACTTCAAGGTTTTCCCTTCTACATTGGCTTGCTTGGAGTTCTACAAGAGGTTAGTGGTCACTATCCTAGTATTTTAACTGTCATGAACATGTTTAATCTACTTTGCTTGAAATGTGTTTAAAGTCAAATACAGTCCATGTGTGAATCTGCCAAGTTTGGTTTTGTTACTCATCAATATGGTTGACACTATTGTAATCATCATACAATGTTGTACTGCTGTGTATTAAGCCTTGAGATTCACTTAAACATTGCCCTATGTCATGTATGACATATGAGGAGCTTGCTTGCAACTTCATGAAGTTTTGATGTTGTCTTGTTTTTGGTTCTGTTTGTGAAGGATATTGACTTGCTTCTGTTGCAGCATCATTTTTATATCATGAACCTATTTTTTAGCATTTTGATTTTGAAATACCTATATGTTGGATCCATGTGATGTTTGTATCATTTGAAACTATGTGTGGTTGAGATTTGCAGCATTTCTATCTTGTCATTTTTCAACTCATATGCATTTTCAACTCATAAGTCATTTTCCATGCTAGTGCATCTTTGGATCATATTTGTGTTTGAACTTTGCCTATAAAATATTTTGGATGTGCTTGTAAGTTGTTTGGTGATGTTGGACCTAGGATGACTCATATGGCTTTTGATGATCATTACTTTGTTTTGCTGCCATAATGCATGTAATCATGATGATATTGCATTGAAATTTGATACTTACCATTGCCATGATAAGTATGCTTCTATGATGATTTTAAGTTGCTGTTTGTGTTTGATCTAGGTTTGTTAACATGAGATTGTGTTTTTCATTTGAATCATGTTTTTTACTTGACATTATCATTGTCCATACTTGCATCAGTTGTTGTCATCACTTAGACATTATAGTAGGGTTGTGATCATGATTTGTCCATATCTTGCTTGCATTTACCAACTATGTTTGAGCCTATATGCATTGTGTTGATGTTTTGGAAGCCATGTTTGCATTCTGTCTTAAATTGCTTGTAAGCATCTTTGATCCATGTGTTGATTGTTTGCATCAAGTTGCCATGCTTATTCTGTTGTAACATCATCTGCCATATACTTGCAAGTTGCTATGTGTGAATTAGGTGCTTTAGGGCTGATTGGTGATTGTACTAGCATTATCATGTTAGGATCTTTTTTGCCGCTATAACTGCCTAAGTCTAAACCATTGCCATGCTGCCATCCTTTGATTCAAAACCATTGCCAAATCTTGCTCTTTTGCTGTTTGTAAACCAAGAGCATGTTTTGTTTGGTGCTAATTGTTATCTTGTACCAGTTGCTGCTAAAAGTGTGATTTCTTGTTAGAATTTGTCTATGTTTACCACAATGGAGTTGTGACTTTCATTTTTAAGGCATGTTATGATTGGATATGTTGGTTTGGTATTGTGATAACCAAGGACTTGCTATCATGCTATTTGATCTGTGCTCAACCTTTTAATCATGTCTGGTAGTATTTGTGTTGAGATCAACTTGTGATGGTATGAATTGTATGTGTGTGTGTGTGTAAGATTCATCAATATGGTTGAGATACCAAGTTTTGTAAAACAAGAATTCCACCAATATCTCATGTTTAAAACTTCTGGTGTGATATCATATGTTTTGATTAAATTTCTTGCAAGCTGTTTGAATTCATGATTTGATGCATATGTGAATCATTTAATGAATGTTCATGAAATGAAGCATGTATGCTGCCATGAACTGTCCTTGTTTTCAAATAGCATTTCAAGCCTATTTATTCAAGTACAAGCTGCTGCCAGATTCTGTTTAGTGTTTCACTTCATGTGCTAGCAATCTCTATGTTGAACTTTCTTGCCATTTGTGTTTGAATTCATGCTTTTGATTTATATGTGAATCACTTTGTGTGTATTATGTTGGAGAATGTCTGTTGCATCATGAACTGTCCATGTTTTCCAAACAGCATTTCAAGCCATTTGCGAACAATTCTTGCAACTTGCATACCAATTTCTGTTTGGAGTTGCTTCTGATTGATCTTGCATCTATAATCCATGGTTTATGTATTTGAAAGTTGTGCATACCTTCATTTGACCATGATCACTTCTGTTTTGCATCACAGCCACCATAATGCACATCACAAGCTTTCATTTGCAACTGCTATCGTGTTTTGATTTAGATGCTTCATATTGAAAAAATGATAATGCCATTGTATTCCTTGTTAAATTTCACGTGAGATAGACCTAAATTTTGTCAAAAATGGTTGAGTTTCGAAAGAGTTGTGATGTAACCGTTTCCATGTTTGATTGCTTGCCATACCTTGTTCTTGCTTGCTTGCCTTGGCCCAGAATACCAACTTTTTTAAGTTTATTTATTTAATGGGATGGCATAATACACAGATGTATCGCCACCCCAGTGGTTATGCCTTGCTCTCATATTGCCTTGCCTTGCTACATGACATGGGTTCGATCCGTGTGGAAATCAACCCTTTTGTTTTATTTTCATATTTTCTGGTTTGCACCCTTTTCTCTCTTTCTTTCCTCTTATTATCACGCGCGTGCCTTGGCTGGGTTGGTAAAGTTTTACACCTGTGACCCAAAGGTGGTGGGTTCAACACCCACCAAGCGCCCTCTCTCTCTTTTAATTACAAAAAACCTTTGTTTTTATTTAATTTTCATTAAAATTCCCAAAATCATAACTTCCTCATTTTTTATCATTTGTGAATGATTCTTTTTACATTGGTCTTGTATTTTTGCATAGTTTCACATGGTATTTTAATATCCTATAATTTTCATTTTGGAAAAACACTTTGCATTGAAAATTGTCATTGTTTCTTTGTTAGGGTTTTTACCCTCCTTTACATTTCAAGATTGTTGATTCTTTTGAGTTTAATTTTGCACTTGATGTAAGCTTGATGTTTGTCAACTCCTTTGTGTATGTGATTGTAATTGTTTTTGCTTGTAAGAATCATGATTGTTTCATTTAAAATCCCCATGTAGTTTTTAAACTTCTCACTTACATTTGTTGTGACATTGCGTAGGCATGATGCCTGTAAGTACACGTCATCTTATAAGCCCTATGAAACCTCATCTTTGTTAAGATGGATCTTTGTTAAAGATCCCCTTCCATCTTTATTAAGATGTACCCCTTTCTTCGTTAAGATATGCTTTGGTTTTCATCTTTCATTAGGTTTAGATAGAACCTTCCCCCCTAAAACCTCGGTCCCATACCGAGTGCATTTTCAAAAACACCTTTCAACAAGCAATCAATATATCTTTGTATTGAATTAAAAGAGAGGATTAAGTGTAGACTTCTTCCTCTCCGAGGGTTGGGATGCTCATTGTAGTGCGGGTGGTTTCGATACTCGTCTTTCAAAATAAAGACGCGACTCTATTCACTACCTCTCTCTTCCAACTTCCTTCTGCATCCTTTCTCACCTAAAACCTCGGTCCCGCACCGAGTGCATTTTCAAACTCTTTTCATAACAAAAACTTGAATGGTCGTGGAGTGGTTAGGCATAGGCCTTCTCCTATCCCGAGTGCTGACGTTTACCGTAGGGTTCTCTATCACAAAGCACTTACCATTCAAAACCAAAAAACATCTTTAATAAGAGAATGAAGTTCTCTTTGTATTGAATTTAAGAGAGAGGATTGAATGCAGTCTTCTTCCTCTCCGAGTGTCAGGATATTCACTGTAGTGTGCGTGGTCTTGATACTCGTCTTTCAATATGAAGACGCTACATTTGCCATACCTTTCATAATTAAAAACTTTGAGATAAAGAATTGGGTACTACCCGTAGGGGTTACTATCCGAGGACTTATCTCGCCACTAAAAAAGCAATTCAACCAATCAAACGTGACATCTTGCCTTGCATGGCGAAATCTAATCATTTCAAAAAGGATATGTTACGTTCGTTCTACCGCAAACAGGTAACGCTTAAGTCTCCTAACATGCGAGCAACAAAAACACCTAAACTACTAGAATGTGCACGATAACATTATCCATAAAAACATTCACAAACCGTAGGCCGAACTACGGCTGCTCTGATTCTTTACTTCTTTTAAGTAAAGATACATAGGCACAAGGGACACAATCCTTGCCGAGCACATTCCCCCTATATCCGTAGCTCCGAACTACGTCGACTCTGACTTTCTCATGCTTTTTGAGAATACGTAGGCCTAGGACTACAAATTCCTATCGAGTCTGTTCTTTCTCTTTTCTTCCCCGTTCTATCATTCCTCCTAACCTCTCATTTTCCTGTTTCAATCCCTTTGCTCTCCTCCTTTGAAACACTCTTTTATAGCATAATATTTAAGCGAATAAATTCACACATCGACAAGCAAATGGTTCCCATCGAGTATGATAGATGCGAAGGGTGCTAATACCTTCCCTTCGAATAACCGGCTTCCGAACCTGTTCTTGGCCGCGAGACCATCTTATCCATTTCTTTCGTAAAGGTTTTCTCGATATTTTCCTTTCCCCTCATGGGATAAATAAAGATTGGTGGCTACTCTTCTGTCCTTTCTTTTTCGCCTCCCCGTCATTGCGCGATGCATTTTTTGAGTAGCGACAGCTGGCGACTCTGTTGGGGAATATGCCAAACCTAGTTTGTTTGTCGCATATGTGTTTTGTTTGCTTTTGTTTTTTTGTGTTATGTTCTTTCTAACCTGTTGGGTTTATTTGGGATTGGTTTATGAGAATAAAGCTTTCTACCCGAGCTTTCGAGTATACACTAAGTTAGGAGGTGTTTTTCTTTCTGATTTGCAAGACTTAGGACTCGTTGAGTTGGATCGAATTCCACCACTCAGATGAGACCGCGGTGGGATGATTATGTCTTACGTGTAGTCGTAATAGCGTTTTTATTTCCGACGTGGGAGTCCGTGATTCTGAGGACCTTTATAGAACCTTATTCTAGAGGTTGCTAAAACATAACCCTGTGTTCATCCTTTGAAAGGATTACCGTCTTACGAGTAGTCGTTATGATGGGAAACTTTTGAGGGTTAGTGCATGGGACTTTGTTTAAGGCCTTTTGGGATACCATCTCTTAAACCAATTGATTGCCCACCCGATGGGAGAGATACCTTTTGTGTTGTTTTGAAGGACCAATGACTTTGATCTCGCTGTTGTTCTTTTATCATGTGCATGCATAAAACATTGCATTGCATAGCATTTTTGCATATCAAGGGACTTAAGAGACTGTGATTATCTCAGGTATTGGTGAACACAATGACTGATCAGAGAAAGAGAATCACAAACTCCATCAAGTTTAGAGAACCAAATTTGGAATTGATTTAAGACATTCTGATTGACGTGCCAAAGGCTATCAAGATCAACTTTCAGGGGAAGTATGGGAAATTGCTTGATCTCCTCCATTCTAAGGTCGATACTTGGGCTTTGTTCGCTATGGCTCAGTTCTATGATGCGCCTCTCAGATGTTTCACTTTTCAAAACTATCAGTTGGCCCCTACTCTTGAAGAATATTCTCACATTTTGAATATCAAGATTAAGGATCAACCTATCTACACCGGCTTGGAAGAAGAACCAAAGCCTTCTGCCATTGCTCTTACTTTTCGTATGACCAAAGAGGAAGTCAAAGATGGGCTAGCCAATAAGGGAGGGGTTCAAGGCTTTCCTTTGAAATTTCTGCTAGATAAAGTTGCTCAGTACAAGACTGTGGGAGATTGGGAAAGGTTTGGTATTATTGTTGCTTTAATGATTTATGGGATTGTCCTCTTTCCAAATGTAGATAATTTCATAGCCATCACTGCTATCACCCTCTTCATGCAAAAGGGCCTCCTGCTCCCACCCATGTATCCATGGAAGAGTATGAGAAACTAAAGCTAGTGATAGAAAGGTTGACTAAAGAAAATCAGAACCTCGAGGATGAAATTCACCAAGCAAATATGGAGAAAGGCCAATATAAAAGGAAAGTAGAGTTTGAATAAGACCGAGCGGCTGAGAATAGCAAGAAATTGAAGTTAGAAACAGACCTGAGAGTCAAGTACCAACAGGGTTTCGAAGGGGCTGATACATCATTAACAACTCTTCGGCAACGCCTAAAAGAAACTAAGGCTTCTTGTGATAGAGCATAAAATTTCTTTGAACTAGCTTCTACTGAGAAGAAGGAGACTAGAGAGAATCTTGAGGCTGATATTGAGGATCTTGAAAAGCAACTAAGAAATTCCTTGACCCTAGTGGAAGACGAGCGACAACTCAAGGAGGAAGCATTAAGGGCTTCATATGTCACTCCTGTCATGTGGAACAACAAATGTTTGGAATTGGAGACCGCCCGAGAAACAGCTACTCTGTGGAGGAATCATTTCAACACCTTGCAAAGGGATAGTGCACAGTGGCTCAAGAAGGAGGCTCAGCTCAATGAATTGTTGGACACCCATGTGGATTCTATTTGTTACTACCAGTCAACTTTAGACATGTGTCGCGCTAGGTATAATAATCTGGTGGAGCATTGCAACCTCATGATCTGTGATATCCCATGGAGGTTGGAAAGCGTAATTCAAGACTTGGAAGGAAATGATATCCCTCCTTCTATTCACCACTTTATCCAGCTATGCGACCAAATGGTTAGAAGATTCATGTTCGAGACAAAAAAAGCTTGAAGAACGTCTCCAAAAGAAAGAGCTTTAGTTATTCAGTATTTTCTTGTAGCATGAATTGTTAGTTTCAGCTTATTCAACAATCGTTTGTATTGAATTTTCTCTGAAATTAATGAAAGTTTGATCTTTGGTCTAAATTGTGCATTTCTTTATTATTCAGTCACAGTTCTATAATACCGATGATAATCATAAACCTCAAAAGTCTCTTGAACATTGCATACGTTTGCGCATCATTCTTTTTGCATTCCCCACAACCCAACCTTACACGCCGCTTACCCTTTCAGAGAGAGAGAGAGAGTAAAGCAAGCTGACTTCTCGACATCAGTACAACACAAGGAATAATCAGAAAAGAGTCATGGATCAGCTAGAGCAAGACAATGCTACTATGAGGAACGAGATGCTAGGTATGAAGACACAGATGAATCAACTCATGGAGGTGATTCAGAACATGGCCAGGAGTCAAGAAGAGATAAGGCAAACAACAGAGAGGAACGCTAATCAGACTTTGGCTGGTGCAGTTCCTAACGCAAGTGGCGCCGTTCCAGTTCCAGCTCCTACCGAGGCCATCCCAACCCCTGTTGGAGCAATTCCTACTTCTGCAGGTGCTGCACCTATCAACACAGTCTATCCCCCAGTCGATGCAACCCATCCTCATGGTACCATGATTCCACTACCAGTTCACTATGATGATCATGAAGGTTTCTACGAGAATTCAGCTGAAGCATATGCACCACAGACCGCTGAATTAGAGAAGAAGTTCAATGCTTTACAAGAAGTGGTAAGGTCGCTACAAGGCCCCGATGTTTTAGGACTAGATGCCACTAAAATATGTCTTGTACCCAGAGTTAAGATACCTCAAAAGTTTGTAATCCCAACCTTTGAGAAATACAAGGGTAACAGTTGTCCTAGGACCCATATAAGGTCTTACTGCAGGAAGATGGCCGCATATTCCGATGACGAGAAGCTGTTAATCCATTTCTTTCAAGATAGTTTGACAGAGGCTTCTCTGGAATGGTACATGCATCTTGAATGATCCAATGTGAAAAACTGGAAGGAGTTAGCAGATGCTTTTGTGAGACATTATCAATACAACACCGACATGGCTCCAAATCGGATGCAGCTTCAGAATTTAACCCAGAAATCGAATGAATCTTTCAAAGACTTTGATCAGAGGTGGAGGGGAGTAGCTGCAAGAGTACAACCCCCGTTGATGGAGAAAGAGCTGACAGACCTCTTCATGGGCACGCTGCAAGGACCGATCCTTGAACGTCTAGCGTCTACAACCTCTACAGTGTTTTCTGAACTTGTCACAGTTGGAGAAAGAATAGAGAGTTTTATGAAGGCAGGAAAGATTTAGAATGTTGGCAGATCTTCAAGTGGGATCAAGAAGCCCTATCAGGGTTTCGTTAAGAAGAAAGAAGGCGAAACTAGTGTTGTGTTCGTAGATAGAGGAAGAACTCATCAAGGTTATCACCATGTTGTTGTCGTCGCTCCATAATAAACGTTGTCCATTCCAGCAAGTCAACCCGCAGTTCAACAAAATAGACAACAACAATCCTATCAACCAAGACAAAATCAGTACCAGGGTCAACAAAGACTGAGAAGACCAGAAAGAAATTTTGATCAAATTCCGTCAACTTACGCTAGATTACTACCATTCTTGTTGAAAGGAGGCCTTGTTCAGCTTAGGAAAATGAGGGATCCTCCACAGGTTCTCCCTTTTGGCTATGATATCAATGCCAAATGTGAATTCCATTTTGGCTCCCCAGGCCATAACATTGAAAATTGCAAAACTCTGAAGCACATTGTACAAGATCATATCGATTCAAAGGCGATAAACTTCACTTGAAACACTCCAAACATAAAAACCAATCCAATGTCTCCTCACCACTCAACAAACATGATTGAAGGCTCTAAGGGGGTCCGATTAAGTTCGGATATTGACAAATTGAGAACTCCTCTTTCCACTATTAAGGAGCAACTCCTGTTGAAGAACACTTATTCAGGCTATTCAACCAATTTCCATGTTTGTTTGGGCGGATCCCAAGGATGCACTGAGTTAAAGAAAGGCATCCAAAGCCTGATTAATCAAGGTGTATTAGTAGCAGAACAACTGTCAAAGTCTGAAGAAGTTGCTACTCTTGAAATTCCATTTGAAACATTGGAGATACCATATGATGATGGGTATGAGCTGTGGATTCCTTATGATAATTTGACTCGTACACCATTAACCATACCGTGCGATGAAGAAGAATGGGACAACATGTATGGACAGACTTCTATCCCACTATGAATCCCGTATGATTTGGTTGAGATACCTACGTCTCCACCATAAATGAACCAGCTTGTCATTTCGGCCCCAGCGCCGTTTCCATACGAAAGCACTAATGTTGTACCTTGGCTATATGATGAGACTGTCTTTCTCAACGGGCAGAAGATAGGAGAAAAGGATATCTTGGAAGAGAAAAAGATTGTCGAGAACATTGTGGGAATCAGAGGTGTCACTAGAAGTGGTCGAATCTTTGCTCCAACTGTACCACCTGTCAACAGTAGTGACAATACAAGGAAAGATACTGTCAGACCAAGCACCATTGAACAGAGGCAGTCATCTAAACAGAAAGACGTCCCAAATAATGAAGCAGAGGAATTTCTAAGAATCGTTCAGAAAAGCGATTACAAAGTGATTGACCAGCTCAATCAGACTCCCTCAAAGATATCCATGCTATCATTATTAATGTGTTCGAAAGCCCATCAAGAAGCACTGTTAAAATTCTTGAAGGCAACTCACGTGCCAGAGGAGATATCAGTAGTGCAGTTTGAAGAAGTGGTGGGAAATATAACATCAGGTCATATTTTAAGCTTTAATGATAATGAATTACCTCCCAAAGGTAAGATTCATAACAAGGCCTTGCACATTACTATCGAATGCGTGGATGTTGTATTCTCTAGAGTGCTTGTTGATAATGGATCGTTGCTGAATGTATTACCAAAGAACTCGTTGTGCAAGTTGTCAATTGAAGGACTTGTGATGAAGCCAAGTCAAACTATTGTAAAAGCTTTTGATGGAGCTAAGAGAACTGTGGTAGGCGAGGTTGATCTCCCGATCAAGATTGGACCTTATACTTTTATCATTACATTTTATGTAATGGATATATATCCCACTTATAGTTGCCTCCTTGGTCGTCCGTGGATTCATTCTGCAGGTGCTGTAACTTCAACCTTGCATCAAAAGATCAAATTTATGATTAACAATCAGATGGTCATCATTGAGGGTGAAGAAGATGTTCTTGTGAGCCATCTTGCTTCTTTCCGCTATGTGGAAGTGGGAGATTAAGTGCATGAGACCCCGTTTCAAGCCTTTGAAGTAATCAATGTTGAAATGATTTACGAAAAACCAGCATCTTCAATAGTGACTTGGAAGGACGCAAGGACAGTGATAGAGGAAGGACATCTGCGAGGATGGGGCAGAGTGTTGGAATTGCCCGTTAACAAAAATGGAGCTGGTCTAGGTTACAAGCAGAAGAATGCAACTGATAAGGGCAAAGGGCTTACGACTCTGTTGGTTTTTACTAGTGGAGGCCACCTTGTCGATGGTCAAGTCATGTTCTTGGAAACTGAAGCTGAAGATCATGAAGAGCTGTGCATGGTGTATCCTAGGGCGCCTAATCAAACTTTGAACAATTGGAGAGTCGTTGAAATACCTAAAGTTACCCTAGTAGACGAGTAATTCCCTTTTTTATTTTACCTAAAAAATCCTTTGCTCTGCCCAAGGCATATGGATCATGTTGTAGGGCCTTTTGCTTTTAAAGCACAACTTATCATCAATAAATAAACTTTCGCATCCAATTACGATCACTTTCTTTCATTTTTACTTTTTGCACATAAAATTATTTTTGAAAGGCAATGTTTTGTTTTACTTTTTCTTATTTTTGTCAATCTTTTCTATAAAAATAAAAGCATGAAGTCATTTATCGTGTAGATCCTCCCCTGCTCCTGTCGATAACGACCCCGCTATGGTCCGATATGACTTTGATAACCCAATATACCAAGCCGACGAAGACTGCGAGGAAGATTGTGATCTCCCAGAAGAGATAGCTAGACTACTAAAGCAAGAGTCAAAGGTCATTCAGCCGTATCAAGAAGAGGTCGAAGTTATCAACATGGGAACCGAAGAGGATGCCAAAGAGATCAAGATAGGTGCAACTTTGGAATCAGAGATTAAGTCAAAACTGGTCATATTGCTTCGAGAGTATGTTGACGTATTTGCTTGGTCCTACAAGGATATGCTTGGTCTAGATGAAGAGATTGTGATGCACAAGCTGCCTCTCAAGGAAGGTTGCCCGCTAGTGAAGCAAAAGTTGAGGAGAACGAAGCCAGAGATGTCCTTCAAGATCAAATAAGAAGTGCAGAAGCAATTAGACGCTGGTTTTCTGGCAGTATCCAGCTATCCACAATGGGTAGCAAATATTGTCCCAGTACCAAAGAAGGATGGGAAGGTGCAAATGTGTGTCGATTATAGAGACCTTAACAGAGCGAGTCCGAAAGATGACTTCCCTCTACCACACATTGATGTACTAGTAGACAACACAACCCAGTTCTCTGTCTTCTCGTTTATGGATGGCTTTTCTGGATATAACCAAATTAAGATGGCGCCTGAAGATATGGAAAAAACGACTTTCATCACCCCATGGGGAACTTTCTGTTACAAGGTCATGCCGTTTAAGCTCAAGAACGCGGGCGCGACATATCAGCGAGCAATGGTCACTCTCTTTCATGACATGATACATAAAGAGATTGAGTGCTATTTAGATGATATGATTGTGAAATCCCAGACTGAGGAAGAGCACCTCATTCACTTGGAGAAGCTATTCGCCAAACTAAGGAAATTCCAGCTGAGATTAAATCCCAACAAATTCACTTTTGGTGTAAGATCTGGTAAACTGCTAGGTTTTATTGTGAGCCAAAAGGGGATTGAAGTCGATCCAGATAAGGTCAAAGCTATCCAAGAAATGCCGGCACCCAAAACTGAAAAGGAAGTCCGAGGTTTCCTTGGGAGATTGAACTACATCTCTAGGTTCATATCTCATCTAACGGCCACTTGTGAGCCCATCTTCAAACTACTTCGAAAGGATCAAGCAGTGGTGTGGAATGATAATTGTCAGAAAGCCTTTGAGAAAATAAAGGAATATCTACAAGAACCGCCGATCTTGATGTCTATAGTACCCGAACGACCCCTGATCATGTACTTGATTGTGTTAGAAGGATCCATGGGATGCGTGTTGGGTCAACATGAAGAAACTGGTAGAAAGGAGCATGCAATTTATTACCTCAGCAAGAAGTTCAACGACTGTGAATCAAGATATTCAATGCTCGAGAAGACATGTTGTACATTGGCTTGGGCAGCAAAACACTTGAGACAATATATGCTCACCCATACGACCTTGTTGATCTCCAAGATGGACCCTGTCAAATACATATTCGAGAAGCCCGCTCTCACCGGACGAGTGGCTCGTTGGCAAATGGTATTAACAGAGTATGACATCCAGTATGTTACGCAGAAAGCTATCAAAGGAAGTGTACTCTCTGACTACCTTGCCCACCAACCTATGGACAACTACCAGTCTATGCGCTTTGATTTCCCCGACGAAGACGTCATGTTTGCCAGAGACCCAGATGATGGACCCGAACCAGGATCTTGATGGACGCTCGTGTTCGACGGTGCCGCAAATGCTAAAGGTTGTGGAATTGGGGCAGTCATTACTTCTCCAACTGGTTTTCACCTACCATTCACCGCCAGATTATGCTTCAAATGTACTAACAACATGGCCGAATATGAAGCTTGTATTTTCGAAATTAAAGCTGCCATTGATAATAGGATCAAGATTCTGGAAGTCTATAGAGATTCTGCACTTGTCATATGCTAGATTAAAGTGGAATACGAAACACTTGACCTCAAGTTGATTCCTTATAAAGATCACGTCTTGAAGCTAATCCTGTACTTTGATGAGATCACTTTTCATCACATTCCTAGAGGAGAAAATCAGTCGGCTGACGCTCTAGCAACACTAGCATCCATGTTTCAGGTTAAGTGGAAGAATGAGGCGCCATCCATCCGTCTGGAGTATCTGGACGAACCCGCTTATTGCCTGGCAGCCGATGTGGAGGAACCTAAAGTTGATGATCATCCTTAGTTCTATGATATCAAGTGGTATCTAGAGACATAGGAATATCCAGAAGGCATAACTATCACTAACAAGAAGTACCTCAGAAAGCTCTCGTCGAAGTTCTTCCTCAGCGGTGACGTGTTGTACAAGCGGAATTATGATTCGGTTCTGCTCAGACGTGTAGATAAACACGAAGCAGAACGCATCATAAATGAAGTGCACGAATGATCTTTTGGAACACATGCTAGTGGTCATACTATGGTTAAAAAGATTTTGAGGGCGGGATACTATTGGATGATGATGGAAACGGATTGTTGTCTCCATGTCCAGTCATGCCACAAGTGCCAAATTTACGCAGACAAAGTTAATGCTTCACCACTCCCTCTGAATGTATTGACTTTGCCTTGGCCTTTCGCCATGTGGGGTATAGATGTAATCAGACGCATTGAACCAACCGCTTCGAACGGACATCGTTTTATCTTAGTGGCCATCGACTACTTTACCAAATGGGTAGAAGCTGCATCTTATGCCAATGTCACTAAGCAAGTGGTGACTCGCTTCATCAAGAAAGAGATTATTTGTCGATATGGAATCCCGAACAAGATCATTACGGACAACGATTCAAACCTCAACAATAAGATGATGAAAGAGTTGTGTAAAAGCTTCAAGATTGAACACCACAACTCAACACCTTATCGTCCCAAAATGAATGGAGTTGTTGAGGCGGAAAATAAGAATATTAAGAAAATCGTCCAGAAGATGGTGAAGACTTACAAAGACTAGCATGAGATGTTGCCATTTGCGCTGCATGGCTACCGCACCTCAGTGCGCACTTCCACAGGGGTAACCTCGTTTTCTCTCGTATATGGCATGGAAGCAGTATTGCCCATTGAAGTAGAGATTCCCTCCTTGAGGATTTTGGCAGACGTCAAGCTAGATGAAGCCGAATGGATACAAGCCAAACTCGACCAGCTTAATCTCATCGACGAGAAGCGCATGACAGCCATCTGTCATGGACAGTTATACCAGAAACGGTTGAAGAGGGCCTTTGACAAGAAAGTTCGCCCACGACATATCCAAGCAGGAGATTTGGTACTGAGGAAAATTCAGCCAACTCACGTTGATCTAAGGGGAAAATGGGCACCAAACTACGAGGGTCCATATATAGTAAAGAAAGTTTTCTCCGGAGGAGCCTTGATACTCTCAACCATGGACGGTGACGATCTTCCATCTCCTGTGAATTCGGATGCAGTTAAAAAATATTATGCCTGAAAACTAGACCCGGTGGACCAAAAAGAGAATCCACGCAAAAATGGGCGTCCTGGTGGGCCATAAAGATGGCTCAGGCAAAAATTAGGGACTAAAAAAAAAGAAGTAAAAGTAACCTGGTAGGCCGAAAACCCGAAAGGGCGGCTTAGGCAAAAGTTAGGGATTCAAAAAGGAAAAACTGCATCTTGAAAAGACGTGCGAACCCTCCTCCATAATCATCAAGCTCGTGACTGAGAAAGATCAATTCAATCGTTGCATTCAGAAGCAAAGCATGAAGGGCTTCAGAGACATATGGGCCATAGCGGATTTGAAACTCGGCAGGAATCATTTCCAACTTTGTCTTAGTTTTTTTATATATATCTTTCAAAAGCAGTTACCTCTTTTAGGAATTGCCTCCTTTTGTAATTTTCCCATTTATGGGTTTTCATCAATAAAAATTACTTTCATCAAAGTTTTCTCTGTTCTTTTTTATTACCATATGGTTGCAAGTTTCGTTTATTTGATGATGGGTTTTGCATATAATGACATTATGGTAAATTGAATTAAGGGATGACTCACTCTCTTAGGGTAACTAAAGGGTGACCATGACTCTAAGGTGTACACAGGAACACTGTTTTAAATCTAAAAACGACTTGACTGAAAAGGCCGTCAAGCCTAGCAAAGCTGGCCCCGAGATGAAGGTCTCAGCACCCCCAAGTTTCATTACATCATGAAGAAATGATGTCAGGAAGTCAAGCTTGTCCTCCACTTTCAACCCGGTCAAGGGCATATCATTTACGTCAGCAGGCGTTCCCCGTGGACCTATCTCGATCCAATCTTTCTCCTGGGCCATCCCCATTGAATTGTTTCCAACATACTCGATTATCCTCTTCAGCGATAAATGGTAATCTCTTCAGAGAAACTTATCCCCCTATATCCTTTTGGTGTCAGGGTTGTGTTTGGGATTCGCTCCATCATCCTTTTGGTGATGGGTCTGGCATCCTTTTGATGTCATGACTAGCATTTTTTCCATTATCCTTTTGGTAGTGGACTCCTTACATCCTTTTGGTGTCAGGTTTTCCTTGTTCCGCTATATCATCCTTTCAGTGATGGGTATGGCATCCTTTTGATGTCATGATTAGCGTTTTTTCCATTATCCTTTTGGTAATGGATCTCCTACATCCTTTTGGTGATAAGGGTTGATTTTGTTTCGCTCCATCATCTTTTTGGCGATGGGTCTGACATTCTTTTGATGTTATGATTAGCGTTTTTTCCATTATCCTTTTGGTAATGGATTCCCTACATCCTTTTGGTGATAGGGTTGATTTTGTTTCGCTCCATCATCCTTTTGGCGACGGGTCTGGCATCCTTTTGATGTTATGATTAGCATTTTTTTCCATTATCCTTTTGGTAATGGATTCCCTACATCCTTTTGGTGTTAGGGTTGATTTTTCTTCGCTCCACTATCCTTTTGATAGCGGGTCCCTTACTTTATTTTATTTTCAGAGCAGTGTGTGTGAGTGTACTATCATCCTTTTGATGATAGGATTGTCATCCTTTGGGTGTCAAGTTTTTCTCTATTAACATCCTTTTGGTGTTAGCAACCTTTGCAAGATATCCTATATTTCATTCCCAAGCAGTTCCTTTCTTTTCGGACAAATCCAAGGTCTTCTATATCTAATCATCTTCTACCTCGAAAGAATGAATGCCGTAGCATTTTGTCTTACTGGGTTTAAGCCGATTAGATAGGGGCATTTGTCATACCCTAAATTTGCCCATACTTTTTTTTTGTTTGTTAATCAAAGGCATTGGTACAAACAATCAGAGGGTTGTCAAGAAATTTTGAGTTTTTTTCATTGGTGTGAGCATGAGGTAGGAGCTTGTTGGGTACCTCAGAGGTCATGCTGGAGTTGGAATGATCACCCAGTTCATCAACACAATGCCCAGGCAAAAAGCGTGAAATTAGGGTTTCAATTTTAATCAGGATAAAATTGTTTTTAAGGGAAATACTTGTTTTCATGGCCTTCCATGTGCCCTAAGGTGTGTGAGGATGGGATATTGACCATCAAATTTAATCAAAAGAGCTTCAATTGATCAGTCAATTGAAAATTAGGAGATTTGGGGAAAAGTCAACTGTAGTTTGACTTTTGATTTAAATAGTGCTCCAATGGTGGGATCATGGTCCATGAAGTTCATATGGCTTAGTGAAGTCTACTCAAGAAGTATCAAGGCCTCAGAAGACCCGGAACATCAATAGTCGAGTCGGTAGTCATCGATCGATCGTTTCATTGACCAAAACGTCAACTTTTCAACCATAAGGAATTTGACCACAAAGTGTGAAGCAAAAATGTTCCTAATGCCATATTACACCTGCCCATGAAGTTTCATGACCATTGGATCAAGGATGGATGAGTAATCGAAAAATCAAGAAATTAGGGTTTTGAAAGGGGCAAGACCATAACTCCCTAACCACACATCAAAGCTCATTGGAAAGCTCTTGTCAAGTCCTACAAAAGTCCCACATTGTTCCATGAGCAGAAAATGCATAGATTTGGAGTTATGGCCAAAGTCATTACAAGAGGGAAAAATAACTTAGAAAAATTCTAAGTTATTGGCCTTTTTAGGCATGTTTTTTAGCAACTTTGAGTGAATTTTTGACCTAGTTCTACTTGGAATCTGAAGATCATGAAAACATGAAAGTTGTAGAGCTTCATGAGGGATTTCCAAAATGTACTAGAACTCCTCCATAGCCCTTATGAGTTGAGAGATATGAATCCAACAAGTTGAGGTTTCAACACTTGAGTTCAACATTTTCACTTTTTGACAAAGTCACTTTTTGATCACTTGAACCATTCTCAGCCATTGGATCATGTTTCTATATGGTAATTAGATAGTATGATGAGTTGATATACATAATATTGAAGGATTTGGTGGATTTGGTAAGTTGGAGGCAAGTTGTCATTATTTTAATCAAAGAAATCAAAATGAAGAGAGAGAAACGTTATAGAAATCTTGCAATTGCAGTTCTCCTACTCCCTAGCCACACTTTAGTCACTTCTATTTCATCCTCACCACTTGGTTTATGCCTCATCTTGGGCCAAGAACTTGGATTTGCAGCTGTCTACAATCTTGAATAAGATTTCATCACAAATCTCCCTCCAAAATGCAAAAATACCAATCTACCCCAAACCGTTCCTTGCCTATAAATAGAGGTTTCCTCTATGTTGAAAGGTACACCAGAGCACTCTAAAACCCAGGAGAAAACCATTGCTCTCATCTTGCATTTGCTTTGCTTATAAGTGAAGAAAACCATTCCAAAAATACCTAAAAAATCTGCCTTGAGCACAAAGCCTTTCAAAACCATTTTCACCCACTCAAACTCCTCACAAACCATCCACACAATCCAAAAATGATGTGTGGGAGGTGTTCAACTCTTAAACCATTCAAAACCCTCATTTTCCTAAAAGTCAACTTTCAACCAAGCAAAGTTTGACTTCACATACAAAATCTGCCAAATCTCTGTCTAGGCCTATTTTGATCATTTTAAACCTCCAAACACCTTAGGTTTATGATGTACCAATTGTCCATAACCTAAAAAACCATCATCATCACTTGTTTCAAGTTCTGGTCTATGACTCACTTGTTTACTTCAAGTGCAAGAAAGGCTGCATTTTCACCAAGGCATTGGTTGGAGCACATTTGAGGAGTCTTCAAGGTTTTCCCTTCTACATTGGCTTGCTTGGAGGTCTACAAGAGGTTAGTGGTCACTATCCTAGTATTTTAACTGTCATGAACATGTTTAATCTACTTTGCTTGAAATGTGTTTAAAGTCAAATGCAGTCCATGTGTGAATCTGCCAAGTTTGGTTTTGTTACTCATCAATATGGTTGACACTATTTTAATCATCATACAATGTTGTAATACTGTGTATTAAGCCTTGAGATTCACTTAAACATTGCCCTATGTCATGTATGAACATATGAGGAGCTTGCTTGCAACTTCATGAAGTTTTGATGCTGTCTTGTTTTTGGTTCTGTTTGTGAAGGATATTGACTTGCTTCTGTTGCAGCATCATTTTTATATCATGAACCTATTTTTTAGCATTTTGATTTGGAAATACCTATATGTTGGATCCATGTGATGTTTGTACCATTTGAAACTATGTGTGGTTGAGATCTGCAGCATTTCTATCTTGTCATTTTTCAACTCATATGCATTTTCAACTCATAAGTCATTTTCATGCTAGTGCATCTTTGGATCATATTTGTGTTTGAACTTTGCCTATAACATATTTTGGATGTGCTTGTAAGTTGTTTGGTGTTGTTGGACCTAGGATGACTCATATGGCTTTTGATGATCATTACTTTGTTTTGCTGTCATAATGCTTGTAATCATCATGATATTGCATTGAAATTTGATACTTACCATTGCCATGATAAGTATGCTTCTATGATGATTTTAAGTTGTTGTTTGTGTTTGATCTAGGTTTTTTTAACATGAGATTGTGTTTTTCATTTGAATCATGTTTTTTACTTGACATTATCATTGTCCATACTTGCATCAGTTGCTGTCATCACTTAGACATTATAGTAGGGCTGTGATCATGATTTGTCCATATCTTGCTTGCATTTACCAACTGTGTTTGAGCCTATATGCATTGTGTTGATGTTTTGGAAGCCATGTTCGCATTCTGTCTTAAATTGCTTGTAAGCATCTTTGATCCATGTGTTGATTGTTTGCATCAAGTTGCCATGCTTATTCTGTTGTAACATCATCTGCCATATACTTGTAAGTTGTTATGTGTGCATTAGGTGCTTTAGAGCTGATTTGTGATTGTACTAGCATTGTCATGTTAGGATCTTTTTTGCTGCTATAACTTCCTAAGTCTGAACCATTGCCATGTTGCTATCCTTTGATTCAAAACCATTGCCAAATCTTGCTCTTTTGCTATTTGTAAACCAAGAGCATGTTTTGTTTGGTGCTAATTGTTATCTTGTACCAGTTGCTGCTAAAAGTGTGATTTCTTGTTAGAATCTGTCTATGTTTACCACAATGGAGTTGTGACTTTCATTTTTAAGGCATGTTATGATTGGATATGTTGGTTTGGTATTGTGATAACCAAGGACTTGCTATCATGCTGTTTGATCTGTGCTTAACCTTTTAATCATGTCTGGTAGAATTTGTGTTGAGATCAACTTGTCATGGTATGAATTGTATGTGTGTGTGTAGGATTCATCAACATGGTTGAGATACCAAGTTTTGTAAAACAAGAATTCCACCAATATCTCATGTTTAAAACTTCTGGTGTGATATCATCTGTTTTGATTAAATTTCTTGCAAGCTGTTTGGAATTCATGATTTGATGCATATGTGAATCATTTAATGAATGTTGATGAGGTGAAGCATGTATGTTGCCATGAACTGTCCTTGTTTTCAAATAGAATTTCAAGCCTTTTTGTTCAAGTACAAGCTGCTGCCAGATTTTGTTTAGTGTTTCACTTCATGTGCTAGCAATCTCTATGTTGAACTTTCTTACCATTTGTGTTTGAATTCATGCTTTTGATTTATATGTGAATCACTTTGTGTGTATTAAGTTATAGAATGTCTGTTGCATCATGAACTGTCCATGTTTTCCAAACAACATTTCAAGCCATTTGTAAACAATTCTTACAACTTGCATACCAATTTCTATTTGGAGTTGCTTCGGATTGATCGTTGCATCTAGAATCCATGGTTTATATATTTGAAAGTTGTGCATACCTTCATTTGACCATGATCACTTCTGTTTTGCATCACAACCACCATAATGCACATCACAAGCTTTCATTTGCAACTGCTATCGTGTTTTGATTTAGATGCTTCATCTTGAAAAACTGATAATGCCATTGTATTCCTTGTTAAATTTCACGTGAGATAGACCTAAATTTTGTCAAAAATGGTTGAGTTTTGAAAGAGTTGTGATGTAACCGTTTCCATGTTTGATTGCTTGCCATGCGTTGTTCTTGCTTGCTTGCCTTGGCCCAGAATACCAACTTTTTTAAGTTTATGTATTTAATAGGGTGGCATAATACACAGATGTATCGCCACCTCAGTGGTTATGCCTTGCTCTCCTATTGCCTTGCCTTGCTACATGACATGGGTTCGATCCGTGTGGAGATCAACCCTTTTGTTTTATTTTCATATTTTCTGGTTTGCACCCTTTTTCTCTCTTTCTTTCCTCTCATCATCACACGCGCGCCTTGGCTGGGTTGGTAAGGTTTTACACATGTGACCCAAAGGTGGTGGGTTCAACACCCACCAAGCGCCCTCTCTCTCTTTTAATTACTAAAAACCTTTGTTTTTATTTAATTGTCATTAAAATTCCAAAACTCATAACTTCCTCATTTTTTATCATTTGTGAATGATTATTTTTGCATTGGTCTTGTATTTTTGCATAGTTTTACATGGTATTTTAATACCCTATAATTATCATTTTGGAAAAACACTTTGCATTGAAAATTGTCATTGTTTCTTTGTTAGGGTTTTTACCCTCCTTTACATTTCAAGATTGTTGATTCTTTTGAGTTTAATTTTGCACTTGATGTAAGCTTGATGTTTGTCAACTCCTTTGTGTATGTGATTGTAATTGTTTTTGCTTGTAAGCATCATGATTGTTTCATTTAAAATCCCTATGAAGTTTTTAAACTTCTCACTTACATTTGTTGTGACATTGCGTAGGCATGATGCCTGTAAGTACACGTCATCTTGTAAGCCCTATGAAACCTCATCTTTGTTAAGATGCATATTTGTTAAAGATCCCCTTCCATCTTTATTAAGATGTACCCCTTTCTTCATTAAGATATGCTTTGGTTTTCATCTTTCATTAGGTCTGGATAAAACCTTCCCCCTTAAAACCTCGGTCCCATACCGAGTGCATTTTCAAAAACACCTTTCAACAAGCAATCAATATCTCTTTGTATTGAATTAAAAGAGAGGATTAAGTGTAGACTTCTTCCTCTTCGAGTGTTAGGATGCTCACTGTAGTGTGGGTGGTTTCGATACTCGTCTTTCAAAATACAGACGCGACTCTATTCACTACCTCTCTCTTTCAACTTCCTTCTGCATCCTTTCTCACCTAAAACCTCGGTCCCGCACCGAGTGCATTTTCAAACTCTTTTCATAACAAAAACTTGAATGGTCGTGGAGTGGTTAGGCGTAGGCCTTCTCCTATCCCGAGTGCTGACGTTTACCGTAGGGTTCTCTATCGCAAAGCACTTACCATTTAAAACCAAAAAACATATTTAATAAGAGAATGAAGTTCTCTTTGTATTGAATTTAAGAGAGAGGATTGAATGTAGTCTTCTTCCTCTCCGAGTGTCAGGATATTCACTGTAGTGTGGGTGGTCTTGATACTCGTCTTTCAATACGAAGACGCTACGTTCTCCACACCTTTCATAACAAAAAACTTTGAGATAAAGAATTGGGTACTACCCGTAGGGGTTACTATCCGAGGACTTATCTCGCCCCTAAAAAACAATTCAACCAATCAAATGTGACATCTTGCCTTGCATGGCAAAATCTAATCATTTCAAAAAGGATATGTTACGTCCGTTCTACCGCAAATAAGTAACACTTAAGTCTCCTCACATGTTAGCAGAAAAAACACCTAAACTGCTAGAATGCGCATGATAACATCATCAATAAAAACATTAACAAACCGTAGGCCGAACTACGACTGCTCTGATTCTTTACTTCTTTTAAGTAAAGATACGTAGGCACAAGGGCCACAATCCTTGCCGAGCACATTCCCCCTATATCCGTAGCCCCGAACTACATAGACTCTACCTTTCTCATACTTTTTGCGAATACGTAGGCCTAGGACTGCGAAGTCCTATCAGGTATGTTCTTTCTCTTTTCTTCCCCGTTCTCTCATTCCTCCTAACCTCTCATTTTCCTATTTCAATCCCTTTTCTCTCCTCCTTTGGAACACTCTTTTATAGCATAATATTTAAGCGAATAAATTCACACATCAACAAGCAAATGGTTCCCATCGAGTACGATGGTTGCGAAGGGTGCTAATACATTCCCTTCGCATAACCGGCTTCCGAACCCGTTCTCGGCCGCCAGACCATCTTATCCATTTCTTTCATAAAGGTTTTCTCGATATTTTTATTTCCCCTCATGGGATAAATAAAGTTCGGTGGCGACTCTTCTATCCTTTCTTTTTCGCCTCCCCGTCGTTGCGCGATGCATTTTTCGAGTAGCGACAATTATCACTGTTGTGATTAAGGGGGAGTGAAAGGTGTCTCTTATCTAGGTATGTCTTAGGTAGAAATTGCAAGGGTAGAGATTAGGTGAGAAGATGGTAAACTAGAGAGAGCCTACTGTATATCTTCAAACTAATTCTACTTAGTGAATTTCCTTCCTGGCTTGGTAGCCCCAGACGTAGGTGTGTTTTCACCGAACTGGGTTAACAATTGTTGTGTCTCTTTACAATTGTTATTTGTTTATCTTTGTTCTTATTATTGATTAGACAGATCTTTGTGTCGTAAACATCACCTTTGACATTTAATATTTGATACCAGAATTTTAGTCTATTTTTGAGTTCAAGGTTTAGATAGCCTAGAAACCTGCCAAATCTAGTTTGGAAGAATCTCAGGAACAGATGCACAAGATTATGATCACTCTCTCTTTAAAACATGTTCATAATCTCGAAAAGGGTTATGGTGTTTTGGCATACCCGATAGAAGTGGAAATGGGATAAATTCACAAGCTAAGTACAATTAGCTAAGAATTCTGATGTTATGCTCAAAGGTTTGACAGAGACAAATTTCGACAAAAGCAGTTAGGAGATTCAAAAGATAATTTAAAATAGCAAGAGAAGTTTAAAACAGTTCAAATGTCGAAGACACGTGGAAGTAGACTAGAAGGCTGAAGCTCATGTAAGGGAATACATGTTAATTTCTGCGAAGATAATTGTTGGTTAACATTGTAATAGTATATAAGATGAGTTCAGTCATGTAAACAAGGGTCATAAAATTCATTGAGTATTCTCTACAGAACTTAAGTATCCAAGTCAAAGAGAGAAAAGAGTTATTAGAAGATGTATGGATTTGCGTCCTTTCTTTTAATTCTATAAATTTTAAGAATTTACTTGAATGATTTTATGTTCTTTGTTTACTCCTTATTTTCAAAGCATTTTTGCATTATCCTAGTTTAGAGTTTATATTTAAATTCTCGACATTCAAACATCAATATTCAAAGCACAAACACATTTTCTCAAATCTTTTGCGTAATATGTCCTAGGATTTTTCGAGTTTAATCCTGTAAGTGAATGAAAACTTATGATTTGATTTACCATAACAACTGTACACAAATTGGTATGCCTAGTGGGACCCTTTTGTACAATAAATTTAATTTTTTTTCTTGAAAAAGTTTCGTGCATTTTATATTAATTTTGTTCTTCATACATGAAATAATTTTAATGTCTGAGTGTCTGTGTGTCTGAGAAGTGGTAAATCTTTAGTTAAGATGACACATAAAAAAAACACTTTCTTTCCCTAGAATAACACTTTAGATAATGAAGAACAACTAAATGAATTGACGGTTGGTGGTGCAGGAATTTTAACAACCATTGGAGTAACTGATTCTTTGTGAGTTAAATGTCAATTCTGAGGACATTACTAGAAGTGTTGGTTCCCCCACCACAAGTAATGAGTATTCCAACTACCCCTAAGGTCACCCAAGCGATTATATGAGACCCTAGACCTACTTTTCTCCCAAGTTTCACGCTACCCTATGGTGGGAGGGAATATCCATATGGCATGCCAATTGCAATGATGACAGACCTAAAAACTAATGCATCTACATATGGTGATAATGCAATGGTTGTTGCATCCCCTTTCGATCAATACTTAGCATTGGGATCTGCTATAAGCAATTCCAGTCAAATGGTAAAACCACAAGGAGGGTAAAGATGTATCTCTCAAGGTATGCCACCCCTAACCACTAGTTCCCTTATGTCGGTGAGGCAACAAATAGATGATAACAACCATGATATGGTGAATTTGCTAACGCAACAAATCGGTATTATGTTTAACCTTTTGATCCAAAACACAAACCACACTTATCAACAATTGGCGTAATAAATGAATCGAATTATTAATTTCTTGGTGATCCTCAAGCGTGTATTCGACTAATCCCTCAAGCCCAAGTAATCAGGGGAATTCGAAACCTAAGACTCAATAATAATTAAGGGCAAGCATAGTTGATTCCCTAGCCAGTCGAAAACCTTTACTCAAGGTAGTTAAAGTAGGTATAGGTCAAAATGGCCTAAAGGTGGTATTTGTAACACCCTAAAATAATTAGAATACTTATTTAATTTATTTATTATAAATATTCGTGATTTCGGTGAATCTTGGTGAAATATTTGATGTCTGATGATTGGTGTTGTGGGGTATTGATGTTGTTAAGAGGGTATTGAGAATATTTAGAAGTATATGATTCATTAGAATTATTTTGATAATAATAATATTGGATAATGTGAATATCTTATTATTATTATTTTAAATAAATAATTAGAACACTAAGGGCGAGATGGTAATGTTGGGTGGATTAAGTGAGGATAAGGTTGGGAAATCATATTAAGGGTCATGGGGGTAAGTTGGACAAAAAAAAAGGGGAATGAGAGAAGTTCAGTGTTGAACAATTGTGTTTTAGAGAGAGACTCTGAGGAAAAGTTGAAGAAGAGGTTAGGGGTTAGAGCAATTTTGGAAGAACTCAAGAGAAATATCATAATCAAATTCTCTAAGGTATGGGGAGTATCATTTGTCATTATAATGGATATAAGGGTAGATGTATGTAAGTAGTTGGGGATTTTGGGGAACATCATAAGAGTATGATGAAAGTGGGGTTTTGAGTCGTATAAGATGATATGTATGAAACCTATTATGATGTGTTGTTGTTATTGTGTTGATTTTATTGCAATTTATGAGTAATTTTGGACTGATTGGTACTAGAACCGCAAGCCATTTTGGGTCTGAACTGGTGCAGAATCGCAACTGGGAAGTTGCAGGTTCACGCAGTTTCGTCGGGAGAAACCATTTCGCCTCAGTCTCGCCAGGAGAAAGTGGGAGCGAGAATAAAGTGAAAAATGAGTGATCTTGGTTTTTCTATGGGGAATAGAATTCACCCCTGCTCCGCCGGGAAAAACCTAAGCGAGCAAACTGCTTCGCCGGACGGACACCAGGCGAGCGAGAGTTGTGTGTTTTTTTTTCTTTTCTTTCTTTTGTGCTGCCTTGTCTCTTGTTGTTTGTATTTTCTTGAGTATTTGATGTGTTGTATTTTGATGATTATAACATGCTGATTTGTGATGTCATATGAAGAATCGCGATGCATAAGGATGATAAGAATCTATGATGTTTTAGTGAGTTTTTATGAATGATGATGCAACCTTGATGATCATGTGATGATGATGATTATGAAATTTTACATCATGCATTCATAGCATAGCAGGACTTTGATCCAGTGTTGATGATAGGACTTCGGTCAATTGTTGGCTTCAATCCCATCGTATGGATCAGGGTGTTTATGTTGTGCTCCGGTTCTTGTGTAGAATCAACCATATTGGTGGGGATCTTTGAAGGGTGATGACCCAGTGTCCTTCAAACATGTTGATTTGGTACCACATACATGAGCCTATGTTATTTCATTTCATGTTATGTGGCATTGCATCTACGTGAATGACTGTATTTAATAATGAGGTGATCTTAAAATGATGTGTGATGATGTTGTGACTTAAACGATGCTTTGTGATGAGTTGTTGATTAGATGACTTTATGAATAGAGATGTATATATGATACTATGATATGAAAGGGTGAGTATAGTACTTGGTGAATGATGGTGTATGGGTTTCGGAATGATGTTGTATTTGCATGATGAATGCTATCTTAATATATCTTATATGTATATCTTGTATAATGATTTGTGATCGCTTACCCCGCCTGTTTGAATTTTGCCTCCACACGGATAACCTGCAGGTCATCAGGATTAGCTCTTTTGGAGCGTGAAGAATTAGCCTTGAAGTATTTTGGTCATCTTGGTTGATTAGAGGGTCTTGCTCTGATACGTAACATCGAGTGGGGACCTTTGAGTCGAACCATTGTGTTCTCTTTATTGTTGACCTCATGATGCTATGAATTTCTTGCTTTAAGACTTTTGAGTTATAATTTATGTTGAAAAGTGATGTTTCGCTGCGTAGTATTTGATTTAACTTATGTTGACAGAACCCGTGTTACAAAGTAAGACATTAATGTGATTTTATGATGAAATGTGGCACTCTTGCAGTTATATACTATGATATAATTATTTATATTTGTCGTGAATGTTCTTTGGGGTAGAAGGGTGTTACAGTAGTGGTATCAGAGTAGGTCGGCCTGTTCGGCCAGGTTTTATATGATGTCAGTCCCTGTTAGTCGACGAGTCTGTGTACACTATTGATTAATTGTTCCTTCTAACATTGTGGGTGGTGTGCAGAATGGCTATAAGAAATGACCATGATATTGCTGATGCGTTGGAATCACTTGCTCAAGTGATGGCTCAGAATAATCAGAATGGAGGGGCTCGTGATGAATTTTGTGCCTTGGGGAAGTTCCAGAGGAACAATCCGCCAACTTTTGTAGGCACCCATGATTCAGAGAGTGCACAGAAGTGGCTTAAGATGATTGAAAAAACCTTCTGAGTGATGGCGTGTACTGATGCTCAACAGGTACAGTTTGGTACTCATATGTTGTCGGAAGAGGCTGAAGATTGGTGGGATAACACGCATCAGAGGTTGGAGGATGTTGGTACTGGGATAACTTGGGTTGTATTCAAGAGAGAATTTTTGGGAAAGTATTTCTGGAGGATGTTTGGGGCAAGAAGAAGATAGAGTTCCTTAAACTTAAGCAAGGAAACATGACTGTAGCAGAGTATACTGCAAAATTTGAGGCATTAGTGAAGTTTTGTCCGCATTACAATCATATTAATATTGAGATGTCTAAATGTCTCAAGTTTGAGAATGGGCTGAAACCAGAAATCTAGCAGGTATTTGATACCAACAGATTCGCAGGTATGCTGAGCTGGTGGATAAGAGTAGGATCTACAATAAGGATAGCCGAGCTCGATCTTCTCACTATAAGCATCTTAATGAGAAGAAAGAGAAAGGACAATTCAGAGAATAGCCATATGCGACTTCAGCTAACAAAGAGAAACAAAAAATTCCAAATGTGAAAAAGACAAGTGGGGGAGCAGCTTCCGCTTTTGTCAAGTGTTATAGGTGTCACGAGCAAGGACACCACGTTGAAGTTTGCAACAATAGTGTGTTGAGGTGTTACATATATGGTAAGAGAGGCCATAAAGTTAATGATTGCAAGGATGAAGGTCCGACTTGTTTCAACTATGGTGAACAGGGTCACATCATTACCCAGTGTCAGAAATCGAAGAAGACTGCTACTGCTGCTCAAACTAATGGCAGAGTGTTTTCTTTGAGTGGTTCCGAAGTTCCCAAGAAGGATAACTTGATTCGAGGTACTTGTTTTATTAACAATGTTGAGTTGGTCACTATCATTTATACTGGTGCTACTCATTCGTTTAATTCACTTTAATATGCTACTAGATTGGGTTTGAAATTGTCTGGTATAAATGGTAGTATGGTAATAGAAACTCCTCTTAATGGTTCTGTTACTACTACTTTTGTATGTTCAAGATGTCCTTTGACGATATTTGGGAAGAGTTTCGTGATGGATTTGGTGTGTTTACCCTTACACCAAATTGATGTAGTTTTGGGAATGAACTTGTTGGAGTTCAACAATGTTCATATGGATTGTTATACTAAGATCGTGGATTTTCCTGAGTTTGGTGATAATGGAGAGTTGATTTTATTGTTCCCTAAGTAAGTAGATGAACTTCTAGAAGACGAAGCTTCAATGTTTGCGCTGTTTGCATCATTCCAAGTTGATCGTGAAGTTGCGAGTGTCAAATTACCTGTTGTCCATGAATTTCCAGAGGTGTTTCGATATGACATAAGTGATTTACCTCCAAAGCATGAAGTAGAGTTTGCAGTGGACTTAATACCAGGAACGAATCCGATGTCAATGGCTTCTTATCATATGTCAACTTCCGAGTTAAGCGAATTGAAGAAACAATTGGAAGAATTACTTGAGAAGAAGTTTGTTTGACTGAGTGCTTCTCCATGGGGTGCCCTTGTGTTGTTAGTTAAGAAGAAAGATGGTAGTATGAGGTTGTGTGTTGATTAATGACAGTTGAATAAAGTGACTATAAAGAATAAATATCCACTTCCGAGAATTGTCGATTTGATGGATCAGTTAGTAGGTGCTTATGTGTAGAGAAAGATTGATCTAAGGTCTATTTATCATCAAATTCGTGTTAAACCTGATGATAATCCGAAGACAGCTGTTGCGGTTAGAATATGATTTCAAATTATTAATTAATTTGAATCGCATCTTTAGTTCACAACCGCTCTTTGATTTATCCGAAGGAAAAGGTCAAAAGAGGAAAACCTAATTTTGCATCGTAAAGACAATGCAGGAAGAGATCTAGGTAAGGGGTTGGTTAAGCTTAGGGAAGGTACTAGCACCCTAAACTTCTGTAGTACTCTACAGGAACCTTTTGTTTATTGTATGCTGTTTTATTTTATTATCTGTTTGAAATATATTGCTAAGGGATAGAGTGACCTAAAGACCTAAGGGTTAGTCCTAAGTTTACTCGGCAAGACGTCGCGTCTTGTGCCTACGTATCCTGGATAGGGAATGGAATCAGAGTAATCGTAGTTCCCCTCGAAAGGGAGGTTAGAAACGTCTTGACTGTGGTCAAGGTTTCAATGGGGAATAAACGTATCTTAAGGACACGCTTATGTGGAGTCTTTGAAACTCCTATTTCTACGTTGAATTTGTTAATTAAAAATTTAGGGTTGAAATTAGGGATTCCACGGCGGGAAACCCTAAAACAAAGTACGGCGACTCTTTGACCTAAAACTAGGGTAAAGGGTATTTTTGTCCACGGCGGGACGCCTAGGTTAATTAGGGTTTGAGACGGCTAAAACTAGGGTTATTGACTCGGCGGTCAAACAACTAGACCTAATTCCTTCGGAGGGAATTCTAACGGTAAAACATGCAAACATGACAAAATATTATACGGCAAAATTAAAGTGCGGAAAGTAAAGAAAGCGTCGCGACGATCACTCGCGTAAACTACAAATCCCAAAAAAACAAAAACAAAATAAATCGCGACCATGGCCTCGCGTAAATTACATCCATGGAACAAAATAAATTAAAATAAATATGAATCATAATATATGTATAATCTGAGGAGAGAAACAGAGAACGTTAGTGAAAAGTTAGACGAAAATATGGCAAACATATTTTATATTAAAAGAAACACGAAAATGCAATTTGGAATTTTTATTATTGTTTTGTTAATTTTTATATTTTTTTTATTAAAATTTTAGTCTTAATTTTAAAAGGTTTTAATTTTTAAATAAACAAAACTTTAGTTTTAACTTTTTATCTTTAGAAAGTTTTAATTTTAATTTTAATTTTTAAAAGAGAAAGTCTTAAATTAAAAAAAAACTCTAATCATAAGTTTTTTTTTAAAAGAAGAAGTTTACATAAAAAAAAAGGTTCGTTAGTCTTACTTTAAAAGAATGTTAGTTTTAAAATTTTAAAGAAAGTTTTAGAAAAAAGTTTTAACCCTTTCTAACATGTTTTAATTTTTAATCTTTAAAACTTAAAAAAAATGTTAATTTTAATACTTAAAAAAAAGTTTTAATTTTAGGACTGGGTTAGTTTTAAGTTAGTAAAAATGTTTTCACTTAACTATAAAAGTGTTTTAAACACTGTTTATTTATTAAAAAAAATTATTAGTGGTTAGTGTTTTAATTAAGAAAAAGTTTTAAGTTTTTTACTTACTGTAATTATAATCAAAAACTGGTTTTAGTTATAATTCACAAAAAGGGTTTTTAGTTAGAAAAAAAGAAAAGGTTTAAAAAATGAAATGAGAGTTAATTATTTGGAAGAGGTTTTAATTGGGATAACATAAAAGCTTACATTTCAGTTGCCGGTTGGTGATGCTTTCGCTTGTTCTTCGCCGGCGGCAATGGTTCTCGACGAACTTCTTTGGATCTCTTTTCCTCTTTCTCAAATGGAGGTGATGATGATGAGCTTCGAAACTCTTCTGAACCTCCGGATCTTGACGACCGCCGTTTTTCTTTTTGTCTCCTTTTCTGATGACCTGTTCTTGATTTTCTGATGTGAATGAAGTTTCCTCCCATCACTTATGTTTATATAGGTAACAAATTAGGGTTAGCTCTAACCTAATTCCCACTTTAAAGCCCAACTTAAAGAATTAGTCAAAACTAAATTAAAACAAACTTAAAACAACTTAAAACTCTATTTATTTACTAAATATAATAAAATATTTTCTAATATTTTTAATTTTTTGATTTTTTGATGTTTTTTTATGAATAATATGGAAAAAAGTGAAAAATAATATTTTTTAAAAAAATAATTTAAATAAAATACGAAAATAATAATTAAATAATTAAAAAAAACTATTTTTGTTATTTTTTTTTATGAAAAATAGAAAAGTTAGAATAAAAAAAAAGAAAAACAAAAAGTGAAGAAGGTGGGATTCGAACTCTCGACCTCTCACACTCACAACTACTTACACACTGTCTCTTGCCAATTGTGCCATTTTATTCATTGGAAATAAAGTGGCACTAGAAATTATGTAAAGGTAGGACAAATTTGGGGTGCAACAGATGCCCCTATTTAAATAGCTTCACCGGATGATTTGAGCAGCGGAGACTCGAGAAATCGCGGTGAAAGGGATTTAAATACAGATAACCGAAAATTTGGCCTCTAGATGCAGTGATATGCAATGATATGGACAAAATAACACGAACTATAATGCTGACAATGCCATGAATCTAATATGATGCGTATGATGGAATGATGAATGCAAGGATGCAGACGACACGATGTCATAGGGGACAGCGCAACGAAGAATTGCACTGGGGAAGTAGACATGCGGTGGTGACAAGGTAACATAGGATCCACACGGAGACAGGACCAGGTAAACGACAAACGCTAGAGTTTTCGGGACATTCCTTGAAGAGATCGAGCGGGATCTTCAGGACTCACCGGAAAACATATAGGGAGAGACAAACATCAGAACATTTCGGAAGAACTTCGAAAAGGAGACACGTCGTATCTGGAAGAACGTCAGATAGACACGACACGAAATAGTCGATGGGTGCCAAGTAAACTGGACTTTGTCCACAAGGTAAGACGCGGATAAAACACGACCTCAGGGAGAAAAATGCAAATGGGGATAAAACACCCATGATGCCAAGTAAATAAATTCGTCCACGAGGTAATACGCGGGTAAAACACGACCTCGGGGAGAAAAATGCAAATGGGGATAAAGCACCCATGATGCCAAGTAAATAAATTCGTCCACAAGGTAATACGCGGGTAAAACACGACCTCGGGGAGAAAAATGCAAATGGGGATAAAGCACCCATGATGCCAAGTAAATAAATTTTGCCCACAAGGTAAGACGCGAGTAAAACACGACCTCAGGGAGAAAAAAAAGCAAATGGGGGTAAAACACCATGATGTTAGGTAAACCCAGGAATATCTGGTAAACGGGGAATAAAACACCCGGGATAAAGGTACATGGGGGATAAAACACCCAAGGATAGAAGGTAAGTGGGGAGTAAAGCACCCAAGATAGAGAGGTAAATGGGGAATAAAGCACCCAAGATAGAAATGTAAATGGGGAGTAAAACACCCAAGATAGAAATGTAAATGGGGAGTAAAGCACCCAAGATAAAAATGTAAATGGGGAGTAAAGCACCCAAGATAAAAATGTAAATGGGGAGTAAAGCACCCATGATATGCACATGTATAAGAATTATGCTATGATATATGATCACATGCAAATGCAGATGTCAATGACAAGGCTCGACTCTGTTGGTGAGATGACAAAACTGGAAAACTGATTCCTCAACCCGGAGATCACTGTCATTCTGTTAAACTGTATCAAGTTGATAGTCACTGTAGGAATGATGAATAACTGCTTGGGGATTATGCAAGTAAACTGCCCCAGGTCAAATGAACTGATAATTGCTTCAGCTGTCTAATTCGTGGAATCGACTGTTTTGCTGTATCCTCGGAGGGCTTGCCCCAGTCTGAGTCTTGAACAATTCTCTGGATAAACCAAATCTGAGAAGATATTGCCTTGAACAAATCTTGAACTGATTCTTTGACAGGATGTAAAAGGAACTTGCCCCTGATAAGATCACTTGACCAAGTTTCTCATTGTTTGAAAATTCCTTAGAGGAAAGCCAATTTGCAAACAAAAATATTCATACAAACATGGTAATGCAAAGTTCATGCGACTTTTGAAATCAAAATTATTTTTGAAAGATGGAAAATACATGAGTCGTTAGTCAGAACACGGTGGTTCAAGACGCTCAAAGTTTAAAACAAAGGTGTACTGCCAAAATAAATGATTCACAAAGATCTTTAGGATTCAGGTTACGCAACCTTGCTGTAGTATACTTTCAAAATAACCTTGCTTCAATTAGGTCTTTTGAGGGTTGTAATGTGGCCTGGTTCACGGTTTATGAAACAAAGGATAAAGGCTCAAAATTTGTTTGTTCCCACCCAATCTACGTGATAATCTTCAATCCTACGCTCAGTTAACTCATATTATGCATTCAGGTTCCTATAGGTTAGGAATTGCACTGATGGTAGTAATGATGGTTCGAAAGTCAAGGGACTCTTGAGATGGTCGTCACTACTTTCCTATAACATTTGGTTGTTTTGACATTTAGGATTTTTAGGGTAAGGATTTAAAACTCCTCTCTGCATTATCCCTAAATTTTGCCTGAGCTGTTTCTTGTGAAGATTACAGTCAGCGGGATGCCCCAGTTTTGCCTAAGTCTCCTTTATAGGTTTTGACTTAGCAGACTTTTTTTTTTTGAATGCCTAGCTTAATGATCACGATGAACCATCATCGGCTTTTGAATTGGAAAACATCTTCGACACTTACTTGCTGTGTACGAAGGAAAACTTGTGAATTCAACCTTTATATGAAAGGTGTATTGCATGAAAGCACAACCGAGTTAACTGAGAACTACCCATCCCCAGGCTAAGATTGCGGGTTTTTTTGTAAAGAAAGAAACTCCAACTTCTAGGCTCGAAGGGGGTGACAAGGGGATAACTTCCTTATTTCTCCAGTGTTTGGGAGTTGAAACAATGCCTCACATCGTCAACAAGGATTGATTGAAAGCATACTGACAGCAGTTATGGGTATAACGTTTTCGTCATCCTCCCTCCAATCTTTGCATACCAAAAATTCGGACAAAGGTAAATATTTGAAAGATAAAGCATAGAGATAAAAATAATAGATAAAATTAATTAAATCAAAAGTTGCAATGCTCAGTTCACCGATATAAAAGTACAAACATAGTTCGAAAGAAAACAGCTAATAAAATAAGGAAAATACAAACAATGAGAAACAAAGGTCTGTGATTAAAACAATACAAAGATAAACTGTCATGTCTAAAACAAATAAATAGCCTACTGAGGTCAGCCTGAAGCTTCACTTCTGATGCCCTGGCAAAGGATTCTTCTGGATGTTTGGAGGATTGTCTGGAAAATCAAGTATCCCTGCTCTCATCAGCTCACGCACTCTGGCTTTCAGTGCAAAACAATGCTCCAAGTCATGGCCTAAGGCACCCTCATGAAAAGCGCACTGGAAATCAGCCCTAAATCCAGCTGGAGGAGGATTAGGAGGAGGTGGTAAAGCCCTTGTAGTGATCAGCCCTTGTTGAACCAGGTAAGGATAAAGTTCTGTGTAAGTCATGGGAATAGGATCAAATTGATTCCTATTTTGATACTGGTCTTGTCTAATAACTGGACGTTGAGGATTTTGAGCTGGCTGCGGAGCAACAACAGGTTGAGATCCCTGGCGAGGCTTTCTTGATTCAGTCATGACAGCATTGGTCTGCTCGTCCTTCCTCTTATGGAAATTCCCATAGGATTTCTTTGCACCATTAGAAGATTCGGCAGCTTTGGATACCTTCCCATTTTTCAAACCTTCTTCTAACCTTTGGCCAATAGTCACCAGATCTGTAAAGCTTGAAGAGACGCTCCCAATCATCTTTTCCCAATAGAAAGGAGACAAAGTATCCATGAATATTCCTGTCAGTTCCTTCTCTGCTATAGGGGGTTCGACTTGAGAAGCTAACTCCCTCCAACGCTGAGCATACTCCTTGAACGACTCTTTTTCCTTCTGAGACATACTTTGAAGCTGACGACGATCGGGAGCCATATCCAAATTGTATTTGTATTGCTTCATAAAAGCGTTGACGAGATCTTGGAAGCAGTGGACACTGTTATGCTGTAAGTTCATATACCATTTAAGAGAAGCACCACTCAAACTATCCTGAAAGCAATGAATGAGCAACTTCTGATTGTTGGTGTAAGCTGCCATCTTTCGGAAGTACATGACTAGATGGGCTCTTGGACATGAATGACCTTGATACTTCACGAACTCAGGAGTCTTGAACTTGGCAGGCAAAACAAGACCAGAAACTAGGCACATATTATCGGCATCAACATTGAAGAAATCAGTACCCTCGATAGCTTGGAGTCTCTTGTTTATGATCTGAAACTGTTCCCGGGTGATCTCAGGCTCAACAAAATCTTCTTGAACATCGGCAACATTGTACTCATAGGGAGGATTCTCAACGGGAGCTTGGATAGTTTGATTAACCGTGTGGACCACAGGTTGGGCCTCGGTAAGGATAGGAGCTTGAAAAACCGGTCTGACAGCCTGACCAATCATAGCAGCAGATGCAATAGGTGGAGAGTAGTTAGGAGGTAAACCAAACTCAGGCCAACTAGAGGGCGGCACTGAAACAAGAGGTGGATCAACACTTGAAACTTCCTGAATGACAGTCCTCTGAGGTGGCTCTCCTCTAGCAATCAACACTTGAAGCATTTCGGTAAGCCTGGTCATGCCTGCTTTCAACTCATCAATCTCCATTCGGACCTCCGCATTATGTTCCTCTTGTTCTGACATTTGGCGTCTATAGTTAGCTCTAGTCTGATATCTGTGTCGAGGAATCAGCTTGACGACTCAAAGGTACACTGGAAGACGAGAGAACCGAGAATGATAAACCGGGGGAAAAATGCAATGCAAAAATGTGATGCTAATGCCATGTAATGGTTCCAAGAATTTCAACGGTCGATTGCAAATATTCCCTTTTAGGACAGTTGGAAAGAAATTTTTTTTTGACTCTAAAATGTAGGACCTTTTTGAGTTTGCAAAAGACTGTTGAATTCCTTGAAACTGAAAATGATATGATGCTTTATGGATGCAAAGCACAAATACACACACAAAGGTCCTAGGTTAGAGGACAGCGAATGGAGTTAAGGTCTACCCTTCCCAAAAGGTAAGTACTATAGGTTAATTGTACCTGCAGAACAAGGTTCTAAAGCGGTGCCCAAAGTCATCAATCCATCTTTCGGATATTATCAACTTTCCAACTAACTTGGAGGTCGATAATATCCTCAAGAGAACCTCATTTGAGTGTAGTATCGCGTAGCAACTATTGTAGGACTACTCCCACATAGTTCCCGCACTACGTCCTATATAAGACCAAGGTGGTGTTAAGGTACTACGGTCCCCAGTATCACAGACTCCAATTGAAAATAGTAAAAGTTTTCACGACTGCACTCGATCAACCGAACCATTTTCGAAAGGGTCTCAACTGAGCGGTGATTCTCGAGTTGACTTGGTCGGGACTCACTCCCGGCAAGCCTCGTCGAATATCTCACCTTCCTATAATAAGGTCACTCAAGTCCGGGTTAGGACTTATCTCACAATAACAGGTATCCCCACAAGGTACAATGATATATAAAAATAATTAATAAAATATCACACAATAAACAAAATAGGGGTAACCCTTAAAAATTAGGAGGGTCCCCAGTGAAGTCGCCATTTTCTGTTGCGGTTAGAATATGATTTCAAATTATTAATTAATTTGAATCGCATCTTTAGTTCACAACCGCTCTTTGATTTATCCGAAGGAAAAGGTCAAAAGAGGAAAACCTAATTTTGCATCGTAAAGACAATGCAGGAAGAGATCTAGGTAAGGGGTTGGTTAAGCTTAGGGAAGGTACTAGCACCCTAAACTTCTGTAGTACTCTACAGGAACCTTTTGTTTATTGTATGCTGTTTTATTTTATTATCTGTTTGAAATATATTGCTAAGGGATAGAGTGACCTAAAGACCTAAGGGTTAGTCCTAAGTTTACTCGGCAAGACGTCGCGTCTTGTGCCTACGTATCCTGGATAGGGAATGGAATCAGAGTAATCGTAGTTCCCCTCGAAAGGGAGGTTAGAAACGTCTTGAATGTGGTCAAGGTTTCAATGGGGAATAAACGTATCTTAAGGACACGCTTATGTGGAGTCTTTGAAACTCCTATTTCTACGTTGAATTTGTTAATTAAAAATTTAGGGTTGAAATTAGGGATTCCACGGCGGGAAACCCTAAAACAAAGTACGGCGACTCTTTGACCTAAAACTAGGGTAAAGGGTATTTTTGTCCACGGCGGGACGCCTAGGTTAATTAGGGTTTGAGACGGCTAAAACTAGGGTTATTGACTCGGCGGTCAAACAACTAGACCTAATTCCTTCGGAGGGAATTCTAACGGTAAAACATGCAAACATGACAAAATATTATACGGCAAAATTAAAGTGCGGAAAGTAAAGAAAGCGTCGCGACGATCACTCGCGTAAACTACAAATCCCAAAAAAACAAAAACAAAATAAATCGCGACCATGGCCTCGCGTAAATTACATCCATGGAACAAAATAAATTAAAATAAATATGAATCATAATATATGTATAATCTGAGGAGAGAAACAGAGAACGTTAGTGAAAAGTTAGACGAAAATATGGCAAACATATTTTATATTAAAAGAAACACGAAAATGCAATTTGGAATTTTTATTATTGTTTTGTTAATTTTTATATTTTTTTTATTAAAATTTTAGTCTTAATTTTAAAAGGTTTTAATTTTTAAATAAACAAAACTTTAGTTTTAACTTTTTATCTTTAGAAAGTTTTAATTTTAATTTTAATTTTTAAAAGAGAAAGTCTTAAATTAAAAAAAAACTCTAATCATAAGTTTTTTTTTTAAAAGAAGAAGTTTACATAAAAAAAAAGGTTCGTTAGTCTTACTTTAAAAGAATGTTAGTTTTAAAATTTTAAAGAAAGTTTTAGAAAAAAGTTTTAACCCTTTCTAACATGTTTTAATTTTTAATCTTTAAAACTTAAAAAAAATGTTAATTTTAATACTTAAAAAAAAGTTTTAATTTTAGGACTGGGTTAGTTTTAAGTTAGTAAAAATGTTTTCACTTAACTATAAAAGTGTTTTAAACACTGTTTATTTATTAAAAAAAATTATTAGTGGTTAGTGTTTTAATTAAGAAAAAGTTTTAAGTTTTTTACTTACTGTAATTATAATCAAAAACTGGTTTTAGTTATAATTCACAAAAAGGGTTTTTAGTTAGAAAAAAAGAAAAGGTTTAAAAAATGAAATGAGAGTTAATTATTTGGAAGAGGTTTTAATTGGGATAACATAAAAGCTTACATTTCAGTTGCCGGTTGGTGATGCTTTCGCTTGTTCTTCGCCGGCGGCAATGGTTCTCGACGAACTTCTTTGGATCTCTTTTCCTCTTTCTCAAATGGAGGTGATGATGATGAGCTTCGAAACTCTTCTGAACCTCCGGATCTTGACGACCGCCGTTTTTCTTTTTGTCTCCTTTTCTGATGACCTGTTCTTGATTTTCTGATGTGAATGAAGTTTCCTCCCATCACTTATGTTTATATAGGTAACAAATTAGGGTTAGCTCTAACCTAATTCCCACTTTAAAGCCCAACTTAAAGAATTAGTCAAAACTAAATTAAAACAAACTTAAAACAACTTAAAACTCTATTTATTTACTAAATATAATAAAATATTTTCTAATATTTTTAATTTTTTGATTTTTTGATGTTTTTTTATGAATAATATGGAAAAAAGTGAAAAATAATATTTTTTAAAAAAATAATTTAAATAAAATACGAAAATAATAATTAAATAATTAAAAAAAACTATTTTTGTTATTTTTTTTTATGAAAAATAGAAAAGTTAGAATAAAAAAAAAGAAAAACAAAAAGTGAAGAAGGTGGGATTTGAACTCTCGACCTCTCACACTCACAACTACTTACACACTGTCTCTTGCCAATTGTGCCATTTTATTCATTGGAAATAAAGTGGCACTAGAAATTATGTAAAGGTAGGACAAATTTGGGGTGCAACAACAGCCTTCGGGACGAGGTATGGTCACTATGAATATACTATAATTCTGTTTCGTGTATCCAACGCACCAGGCTTGTTCATGGAGTATATGAATCTGATTTTCCATGAGTATTTGGATAAGTTTGTTGTGGTCTTCATTGATGATATTTTAATATACTCTAAATCTAAAGGAGAGCATGTTGAGCATTCGAGAACTGTGTTACAAGTGTTAAAGGAAAAGACGTTGTCGACAAAACTGTCGAAGTGTGAATTCTTGTTGAAGGAAGTGAGTTTCCTTCCCGATAAGGTCGTATTCTGAACGAGTTTCCCCAGTTTAATGTGTTCATTCCCTAGAGTGTTGGAAGGCTGTTCCGGGTGTTTCCCTAGCCTGTGCATTCGATACCCCATAAGAGTTGTCTTCTGGGAATCCATCCAGGGCATTTTTTTCAGCAGAGTTTGATTCCCAGCAGGGTGATTTGTTGTTCTCTTTAGAATAGTTATATCCGAGAGGTGTTTTACAACGAGGTCATCCAGGGGTTGTTTGCTCCCCAGTATGAGTCTGATCATACTCGGTGTCTTGTTTCTCTCCAGCGGAGTTTGGTCGTTTCTCTCCAGCATTTATTTTGTTGGGGTGGTTCCTTTGCATTTGCATTTTTGCATAGAATCCTCCCAAATGCGTAGCATTTCCATTTCGTATGGAGCATTACGCCATTTTCAAACATATGCATCTGAAGCATAAGCCAGGTTTGGTATCTTTAAGACCGGATATCTTCTCAGCAGGGACTGTTTGATTCAAGCAGTTTTCGTGTTATCCGCGTCAAGATGGATTTTTGGGTTGGTTATTTTATCAGATTCTTCCCAGCTGAGTCGTTTGGTTAAACGTCTTCGCTCTCCCCAGGTGAGTCGCTTGCGAGTGTTGTCTTCCATGGTCAAGCCTGTGGTTCTTTTCCCCAACAGAGTTGTTCGATTTCCTTTGCAGAGTCCTTATTCCAACTTTTGGTTGGTCATCTTTGCTTTATTTTAACTCTTGGTTGGTGACCCAATGGCGTTTGTTATTCGCACTTTTGGTGGTTAATCCGTATTTTCCTCAGCAAAGTCGGGGATTCTAACTCTGGGTTGGTACTCCTCAGCGAAGTTCAGATTATCGTGTTTGGTGTTCCAACTCTTGGTTGGCCTAGAATGTGATCCCAAATGTTGGTTGGTAATCTCTGGTTTCCCTTCACGGAGTATCTGTTCCAACTTTTGGTTGGCAATCTTTGTTATTCTAACTCTTGGTTAGTAGCAATCCTAACTCTTGGTTAGTAGCTCTTGTTCCGACTTTTGGTCGATGAGGATTTATTCTTCTAGTTATCCTAACTCTTGGTTAGTAGCTTTGGTTCCTACTTTTGATCGAAGAGGATTTCCCCAGCAATCCTAACTCTTGGTTAGTAGCTTTTGTTCTGACTTTTGGTCGACGGTGATCTTTCCCCAGCAATCCTAACTCTTGGTTAATAGCTTGTGTTCCGACTTTTGGTCGATGATGATCTGTCCTGGTGATCCTAACTTTTGGTTAACAGCCTTGTTTCCCAACTTTTGGTTGGATGTTATTCCCTCCAGTCGTTTTTCCAACTCTTGGTTGGTAGCCTATTGGTGGTTGGCCATTTTATCCCAACTTTTGGCTGGTGTCTAGGACCGTTGTTTTTCAACTCTTGGTTGGTATTCGTGGTTATGCATGGATGCTTATCTCAACTCTTGGTAGGTAGTCCTCCTCTATTCCCCAGTAGGGTCGGTCTTGGACGTCTGTTTGTTTTCCAACTTTTTGGTTGGTAGTCTTTGATTCCCCAGTAAGATCGTGATATCCGGTTTGGTCGTCTTGTTAACGTTATTCTGACTCTTGGTTGGTAATCTTTGTTTCCCGGTTTGATCCCGACTTTTGGTCAGTGTACCTCCCCAGCGAAGTCGTCTTGCCATGTAAATTTCAGTTAGTGTTGTGGTGATTCCTACTCTTGGTTAGTAGCGTGTGGTTTTATCCCTAGAGAGCAGCCCTTGTCCCATCTTTTGGATGGTATCATCCAATCATTGTCTTGTGATGGATGTTTATCCCATACAGAGTCGTCTGGTTAATCTACTCTTTCCCCGATGAAGTTGCCATCAAGGCTGCTTGGTTAATTTTCTCTTTTGTTCCCCAGCAGAGTTGTATCTCAACTTTTGGTTGGTATTCCATGGTTCGTTATCCCAACTTTTGGTTGGTATCCTTCAGTTGTTCTCCCAACTTTTGGTTGGTATCCGAGGTTTGTCATCCTAACTCTTGGTTGGTATCCATTGATCTTTATCCCAACTCTTGTTTGGTATCCTTTGACCGTTGCTCTCCCAACTCTTGGTTGGTATCTTTTGGATGAAGTTCAGATCGGATTGGATTGTTATTCCCTAGCGTGTCGTTTTCCAACTCTTGGTTGGTAATCGCTGTTTTGCATTCCCGCAGGGTGCAAATTTATGGGTTCTTTTGTCTTCAATCACCTTGTACCTTGAATGTTTGAAAGTGGATGCTTTTCCTCCCTTCAGGTCCAAGTTGTTTGAATAGGGGTAGCTGTAGCACCCCAAAATTTGCCTTTTCGTTTTGGCAGCATCTAGTTTTTGCTTCTTTGCATTTTCGTATTAGCATAGCATTCGTTAGTGAGATAGGGGATCAAGGTGGTCCCATGGCTCGGTTTTCATCTCATTGCATGAACTTGAACAGCGAGCATTAGAGTCTCTGGCATTTATTTTGTCCAGCGGTTGGGCGATCGATTTTATTTTATTTTGCAGGGTATTTTCAGCTCCGAAAGCAGCATTCAAACTATCGCAAGCATTTTTGTGGTTATGATATTCAAAAGCAAGTTTCAGAAGTTAAACAGTGCTCAAAACAGTTGAAAACAGACAAACGGGCAGATTTCCCTCCAAAAGGCGCCAAAATTCAATATTTGGAGGTGTTAATTGGTTAACATATATGGTTAATCGATTAACCAAGGAAAAATTAGGGAAAATTGGGTTTTTTTAAGGTGTTAACCAATTAACCTATATGGTTAATTGATTAACTAGTGCAGATTTTGCCTCTGCACGTGAGTTTTCAATCCAAACCACTTTGGGGTCCAATTTTGGTCATGTGCAAACTTGATTTTCACTTTGGGAAGGATCTAGAACCTATTTGAAATTTGGTTAATTTCATTTTCCCTCCAAATGCCCATTCCTCATTCTAAACCAAATTTTCCATTCCACCTTCCAAACCTTTCATTTGGATCCAAGCCTAGGTGATATTTAAGTGACCCACTCCAAACCTCACACATCTAATCACTCATAATTCACTCATTTTCATAATTGATCTCATTCTCTCTCAATTCTCTCTCAAATTTCCAATCTCCACAACCTTCACCAAACCTCTTTTCCATTGAATTCTTTGATTCTTCAATAGAATCAATGAAATCTTGAGCTCAAACCTCCATCCACCATCTTCATTGGATCAATTTTTCCATCTAATTTTCGTGCAAAATTGGATCTGAATTCGGAAGTGATTTTGGAAGTGATTATTTGGCTTATTTTGGACTGATCTTGAAGGATCTTCATTGCTTCTACAAGAATTGGTGTGGATCTTGAAGTATTTTGGACTTCTAGCATAAGATCTGTTCAATTACAGTTGAATCAACATTAACCGGAGCAAATCTCCACTCCGAAGGTTGGATCCGAATTTGTTTTTAGCTTATTTGCATAATCATGTGGATTTTCATCTTTGATTAGCTTGTGGTTAATTTGATCTGTTTGATCCATGATTTGGTTGTGTTAATTTGTTTACATGTTGTTTGAATCATGATTTGCTGGTTTAATTTCGTGATTAAGTGATTATGCGATCATCCGGTGGACCGGATAAGTGCTTATTTGCTGAACATGCTATTTTGTTGTTGTTGTTTTCTGTTGTTGGCACAGTGTTAATCGGTTAACACATATGGTTAACCGATTAACCATTTCAATTATTCAAATTTTTAAAAGTTCTCAAGGTGTTAATCGATTAACGCATATGGTTAACCAATTAACATGAACAAATCTCCAGATTTTCAAGCATTTTTCAGTGGTTAATCGGTTAACCTCTGGCGTTAACCGATTAACACTGTGCCAGTGGATCTGTTTTGCTTATTTTCTTGCTTGTTTGGGTACCATTTCGCATCGAATCATCGTAATTTAATACGATGCATTATAAGTGAATGTTCTAGACATTTTATCGCTGTTTTGGTTGTTTAATCGAGACTTCGTCAACTTGTGTTTGTTTTCCACTTGGATGCACACTTGTGTCTTATTGTTCATAGTGATGATGTTCTTGCATTTGCATTGCCTCTTGTGTTTTGCATTTTTATTTCTTGCATTAATAAAGGTCGAGATGTGCTTGTGGTGGTGTTTACCCTACACTTTGTTCCTCCCTTTGCTTGTGCGTTGCATTCCATATTTGCATCTCTTACTTGTAATTGAATTTATCTGGTGCTTTCTTGTGCTTTTTGCCATGATCCCCATAGGGTTTCTAGTCCCTCTGTTTAGGATGGGAGTAGGAGAGACATTAGGTGTTCAATCCAAACATGCTAACATTAAGGTAGATGTTTCCCCTTTCAATCCTAACCTTAGGACCACTTTGCATCACAACTATTAGGTTTGAGTTAGTCTCCCTTTAGTTTGTCCCCTTCCTCTTCTCATCTTCAAATCATGTCAAGACACTTAATAAAGATTAACGAATGTTGTGCGCTACGAGCCTTAAGCTACTTGGGAAATGATGATTGGGTGGTTGCCTCTCAATTGTCTAGAATGTTAGCGTATGTCCTTTGGATGATATGTGATGCATTCGCTCCTAGGTCATAGTCTTTAGTGCAACATGAGTTGCAAATTAAACTCAAAACACTTCTTCCCTAAAAGACACAAAATCAACTTCAAACTTCTTTTTGTCCTTTGGGACCCTTAATAATGGAAAAAAAAATTTCATAAAAAAGAGTGTTGTTAAGCTTTGGTTCTACCGCAAACAGGCCTTGTCCCTAACTGCTATAACGAAGGTTTAATCCTACTCGAGTAAAACGTGTTGAACCAACCGGTGTTCTCGTTAGCCCGAACTACATTTGCTCTGATTTCTCATACCAGGTGAGAATACGTAGGCACGAGACGGCGATGTCTTGGCGAGCAACCTTCCCCCCTTTTTTCTCGTAGTTGGCCGAACTACGTTGACTCTGACTTTCCCATTGCACGAGGGAATACGTAGGCACACAGCAGCGATGCTCTGCCGAGTCACTTTTCTTTTCTTTTGTCTTGAGACCTTTAGCATAGATAGTTAAACACACCCTTAGTTAGATAACAAGCATGGATCCCGTCGAGTACGACGGACGTGAGGGTTGCTCATACCTTCCCCTTACGTAACCGACTCCCGAATCCAGGACTTGGTTGTGATGACCTCGTCTTTTCCCTTTTTCGTTAGGTTTTTCCGATCGTTTCCTTTCCTTCTCTTTGGGATAAATAACGAAAGGTGGCGACTCTTCTATTTTCCGCCGGGTGTTTTTCGCAGTTGCGACAGCTAGAGACTCTGCTGGGGAATAGAGGCTCCCTATGCGAGTCAATCCTAGCGCTTGGTTGTTTATTTTGGGTGTATGTATATACGTGTTATACTTTATTTTTCTGCATTTAGTTTTAGCATTGTATATATCATTATTGCTGTGCTGTGGGAAGGGAATATTCTATTGAGAGATAAGCCGAACCTTGGCTTGAGTACAAATATAGTATTAGAAGTGGAAAGTAGTGGTGAACCTGTATGTTAGGCATGCACTAGTTCCCACGAAATCTGCGCTCAGACGAGATTCTCTTTGATGACTTTCTTTCCAACCCAGTGGGCCATTGAGAGGATTTCAGATCTGAGGATTGTCGACTCTGGGGACCGATCATTTGTGATTCAGCTAAGTGAGGCCTCTTCGGGAGATGATGATGCCAAACCAAAAATGGTGAACGTATCATCATTTCTTGAAAGTCTGTGACATTGATGAACGCATAGGATGCCAAAGCTTATTAGTGGATAGGTCCATACCTGTGAGAGGGATTGGGTTGTGCAGGAAACCTTGACTTTTAGACTACCCGGTTTTCTTTGCAATGTGAATCTGTGTTCCCGATATCAGAGGTTCCTATTATCAGAGCTATGCTATGTTCTTGCTAAAGCGAAGCGCTGGTTCTTCTTGATCAACAACACATCAATCTTGATCCCCTGTTGCATCTTTGCATTTGCATCATCATTTTTGCATTTCATTAACATGTATTTATGTTGCAGGTGCATATTTCCCTCTTATTCTAGTGTTCTTTCATCTGACATGGAGCCCTTAAGGAGGACATTGGCCTACAAATTTCCAACACCTGATATTGGAGCTTTGCGGAGTTTGATTTCTTTAGCCGACAAGAAAGTAATGGAAGACTTCAGACGGTCCTATGGGGAGCTTCTGAGTGTTGTATGTAAGCCTTCTTTGAATGAGTTGAATGATCTTCAGACTTTGTTACAGTTCTACAATCCTCAGTTGAGAGGCTTTATTTTTCAGAGTTATATGCTGGCGCCCACATTAGAGGAATTCTCTGCACTGTTAGGAGTGCCTATTCTTGACCAGATACCATTCTATCATACTGAGGATGAGCCAAATCTGGCTAAGCTTGCTGCAGCTTTACATTTAAACGCCTCTTTGTTGACAGGGAAAATATCTAAGAGAAATGGAATATCTGGGTTTCCGTTACCTTTTCTGTTGGATAAAGCTCAACATTTTGCTAAGGAGGGTTGTTGGGTGGTGTTCAGTTCTATCTTGGCCTTATGTGTCTATGGTATTATGTTGTTCCCTAATATTCCGGACTTCGTAGATGTGGATGCATTCCGTATCTTTGCTTCGAGGAATCCTATACCTACGCTGCTAGGTGACGTTTATCATTCCGTACACTATAAGAATGAGAACAGAAGAGGGAAGAGTGTATCTTGTTGCGCACCCTTGCTCTATCTATGGTTTGTAAGCCATCTTTCCAAGACTGGTTCGTTCTCTGATACTGCAGGTACATCGAAATGGTCTAAACGTTTGATGAGATTGTCTGCTGAGAATATTGTTTGGTTTGACAGGGATATGCTGGGTATCGAGATCATTTACAATTGTGGAAGCTTTCCTAACGTCCCATTAGTCGGAAGGAAGGGTTGCATAAACTATAACCCATCCATTGTAATCAGGCAATTCGTGTATGCATTGAGAAGTCCTTCGAAGGAGGAAGAGATATAGGAATCTCTGTATCTCACCAGGTTATTGGAGGGGGATACCTTAGCCAGAGTTGAGCATGCTTGGAGAAATGTCCATAAAAGAGGGAAGGTTTCCTTAGGGAAGAGCAATAGTCGAGCCTATGACCCCTATTTGGTTTGGATTTAGAGTAGAGCCGAGAAGTTGATGATGCCTTACCCATCTGCTAAGCCTGTGTGTCCTCTTGTGATTGAAGAACCCACTACTGTTGACATCCAAAAGTATAATCAGGTGTGGGATGAAAAAGAAGAGTTGAAGAAGGCTAACGAGAAGTTGGAAGAAGAGATTACTCAGCTGCGGGGCGAGAAGAATGAAGCAATTTATTCTTTGAAGAGGCAGACTGAGCTGGTGAACAGTTTGGGTATGGACTTGACCAAGCAAACTAGTTCTTGAGAGAATTTGGGTTTGGATCTCAAAGCTGTTAGTGATATTCTTGCTTCCAAGAAGAAAGAATTAGACAAAGCTTATCTGGAGATTTTGAAGTTCAACGAGCAGTGGAATGCAACTCTCACCAACAACAAAGCACGTGAAGATGGGTTGAAACAACAGATCAAAAAGCTGAAGGCTCAGATCAGAGCGAAAGATGAGAGGATTTCGGATGAAGCTTTGGTCAGACGACATAGCGATTATAAGCTGCACAAAGCGCTTGCAACCTTGGAGGATTTCAGAGCTAGGGCTGATTCGAAGAGGCGCAGGCTGGAAGAAGTCTTTGGTGAAGGTGCGTGGGAAGACCATGTTGAGAATCTGCAGTGCACTATTAGCCAGCGAGAGCTACTCATCCAGGGGTTGCTTACTAGACCGGATCATCCTGAGACGCAGGAATTGTTAGAGGAGTTTCGGGCCTGGCGTCGCACTTGATGTTTTTATTTCCTTGTAGCTTGTTGTTGCTGTTGTATTGACCATCACCAGGCTTGTTGGTTGAGGTCATTCTGTTTGTACTCAGTGTTATGCTTGTATCATGCCTGTTTCGCTGTTCATCTTTATATATGAGGTTTTTTCTCTATGCTTGCAGGTTCTCCATTGTCGACCTGTTATTCTCGGAACTAGAATCGGGGGGAATTTCCTTGTTGCATATATACATGTTTGCATTTTGCATCTTGCATTTTCATTTGCATCGCAGGTGTTCTCAGTGGCTTATGTTCCTAACTCTGCTTGGTTTTCTTTAGTTCAGGATTGAGGAAGTTGGGAAGTTCAATTTCTACAGGTATCCAACTCGAGGGAATCAGCGAAGAGTGATGGATCAAGTTCAAGCCGAGTTGTAGGAAGTCAGGGCTCGCATGGCCCAATTCATGGAGTTGATGCAGACTGTTGTTAGTGGGCAGGAACAGTTAAAAACTTTGGTCCAGTCGTTGATAGCATGGGTTGACGAATAGGGTGTTTTGCATGGAGGAGCTGGTGTTATTCCTCCACAGATCGGTGGATCTATCCCACAGGGTATCCCTACTGTTTTCGTACCTCCGGGCGGAGGAGCTACGAATAAGAATGGTAACGTTGCTGGTAATGGAAGAGTGTATGCTGCACACAGGGATGTTGGCCCTCATTGGGAAGATAATCAGGATAATGTGTTTTCCATGAGAGATATGGAGGGTGGTTTACCGACTGAAGCTGACCGAAGGTTTAAACGGATTGAGGAGAAGATGAAATCTTTTGAGAATCAAAACTCTTTGGGTCTTGATATGTCTGATCTGGGTCTAGTTCCTGGGGTCCGAACTCCTCTCAAATTCAAGGTGCCCGATTTTGACAAATACAAAGGGACGACTTGTCCAAGAGTGCATATTCGGGCGTATTTCAGGAAGATGTCTGCTTACTCCAACGATGAAAAGGTGCTGATGCATTTTTTCCAGGACAGTCTGGAAGGGGCTTCTTTGGAGTGGTATATGGGACTTGAGAGAACTCATATTCGCAGCTGGAGAGAATTGGTCGAAGCTTTTATGCGTCACTATCAGTATAATAGTGATCTAGCACCCAACCGGGTACAATTACAGAGCTTGTCGCAGAAAAGTACTGAGAGCTTCAAGGAATACGCCCAGAGGTGGCGGGATTTAGCTGCAAGGGTGAAACCCCCTATGGTTGAAAGGGAATTGATCAACCTGTTCATGGCTTCGTTGCCTGTATTTTGAGAAGTTGATAGGTTGCATGTCTGTAGGGTTTTCTGATTTGGTAATTGCTGGCGAGAGAGTCGAAAGTGGAATTAAGTCTGGAAAGATTCCGAATGGTGGTGGATCCTCTTCGGGAGGAACAAAGAAACCATACTCAGCGAACCCTAAGAGAAGGGAAGGAGACGCGAACGCTATTTCTCACAAGGGTAAAGGTAGAGCTCAGTCCCGTCAGCATCAACAAGTTGCTACAGTAAATATCCCGGCCACAGCTCCGCAACAAGTCAACGCTCCACGACCTTATGCTGCTAGGCGCAGAATGCCTGATAGACAGTTCGTGAATCCTCTGATGCCGTATTCTCAGTTGTTACAACATCTGCTGCAGTTACAGTTGGTTCAGAAGAGGATTCTGGCTCCTCTCACTGGTACACCGCCTCCTGGCTACGATGCGAATGCTCATTGCGATTTTCACTCAGGCGCCCCAGGCTATGATATTGACCATTGCAAAGCTTTCAAGCACAAGGTCCATGATTTGCTTGATTCCAAAGCTATCAACTTTACCAACGATGGACCGAATGTGACTCAAAACCCGATGTCGAATCATGGGGTGGCAGGAGCCAATGCCATTATTGAGGGGGAGAAGCTAAATCTGGTAACTGATGTTGGAGATTTGAAGACTCCGCTGGGGTTTGTGAAGTCTAGCTTGTTGAAGAAGGGGGTGTTTCCAGTTGTTCTTCTGACTGCTCAGAGTATGAAGTGCATCCAGAGGGTTATGATATTTTGAGAAAGGGTATTCAGAGAATGATGGATGAGTGCTGTTTGCAATTTGATAGAGTTGTGAAATAAGATGCCAAGAATAAAGTGAGTAATGATGGAAGCGAAGTTGCTACGATATCCATTCCATACCGGACGATCAATATTTCAGCGCCCGCTAGGCCAGCTCTGGTTATCATTATTGTACCTGGACCTGTGCCATACGAGAGCACTAGAGCTATCCCATGAAATTATGGGGGAGAGGTGTTCTGTAATGGGAAAAAGCAAGAATGGACAGTGTCTATAGATGGAAGTTCGTCGGTTGAGAATATAGTTGGGGCCGGAGGCATCACTAGAAGTGGTAGGGTCTTTTCACCACCAGAGATTAATGCTGATAAGAATGACAAAGGTAAAAGAAAGGCCATGATTGAAGAGAATGTCCAACCACAAGTCGGTGTTGATGATATTTCGAAGGATGCAGAGGAATTTATGAGACTTATTCGAAAAAGTGACTACAAGATTGTAGATCACTTAAATCAAACGCCTTTGAAGATTTCTATCCTGTCATTATTATTGTGTTCGGAGGCACACCGCAATGCATTATTGAAGATCTTGAATGTAGCATACGTACCCCATGAGATTTATGTTAATAAGTTGGAGGGGGTAGTAGCTCATGTAAACACTGGTAATGGTCTCGGCTTTATTGATTTGGATTTGACTCCTGCTCAGAGGAACCATAACCGTACTTTGCATATATCCTTGGAATGTAGATGTTCTTTGATGTTGCATGTCCTGGTTGATACAGGATCATCTCTTAATGTGCTTCCCAAGAAGGCATTGATGAAGTTGGACATTCAAGGTTTGATATGCACGCCAAGTGATTTGGTTATGAGAGCTTTCGATGGATCTAAGAGATCAGTGTTTGGGGAAATCACGTTGCCTATTCAAATAGGACTAGAGATCTTTGATGCAACTTTCTACATTATGGATATCCAGCTAGCATACAGTTGTTTGCTTGGCCGACCCTGGATACACGCTGCCGGGGCAGTTACCTCAACATTGCATCAAAAGCTGAAGTATATGGTGGAGGGGAAGATAGTCACGGTATGCGGTGAAAAAGATATTATGGTTAGCCATTTGTCATCCTTCAAGTACGTGGAAGTGGACGGGGAGATCCACGAAACACTCTGCCAGGCATTTGAAACAGTTCAGATTCATGGGAAGTCTTTTGTTGAAGCCAAGGGCCCAGAGGTTTCGATGTCATCGCTCAAGGAAGCTCGTGCTATCGTAGAATCCAGGTCGTCGCAGAAGTGGGGCCAAGTTCTTAATGTTCCCATCAAGCAGGACAAGTTCGGCCTGGGATACAAACCCCCCAGTTCTTCTCAGAGCATTTTGAAGTTCAGGGGACCTGTGCAGTTCACCAGCAGTGGTGTGATATTTGACAGGATTAATGTCGTCGGAGATGATGAAGGTGACAGTGATAGCGATATGGATGCTTGGATTTGTCCGTGTACTCCTGGTCAAAAGTTGTGCAACTGAACTACCGAAGAAGTCATTCATGTCACTACTGCAGAGTAATGTTCATTGTTTTGATTATGTTTAGTCCTATGTTCTGCCCAAGACGTAGTGACCCAATTTGTAGGGCCTCTTGTTATTCGCACTTTATCATTAAATAAAGGACGTTTTCGCATTCAAATATTGTGATCCTTGTTTTTCTTGTTTTTGTTTTGCATTTATATTAAACAGAAAAATGGCAATGTGTTTTGTTTGTTGCATCGCATAATAAACATAACATCATCATGTAGGTCTTTTCTATTAGATGCCATCGATTTAGGTTCGGCTATGACTTCGTATGACTTTGATAATCCCATTTGTCAAGCTGAAGAAGAGACTGATGAAGACTGTGAACTACCCGAAGAGTTAGCCAGGCTTCACAAGCAGGAGGAAAGGGTTATTGTACCTCATCAGGAGGATGTTGAGATTATCAATCTGGGCACCGAGGATGATAAGAAAGAGGTTAAATTAGGGGCTGCATTGGAAGACAGTGTCAAGAGAAGATTGGTTGAAATGCTCCGTGAGTATAAAGATATCTTCGCTTGGTCTTACCAAGACATGCCCGGGATGGATACAGATATTGTGGTACACCGGTTACCTCTCAAATAAGAATGCTCTCCAGTTAAGCAGAAGTTAAGACGAACAAGGCCTGACATGGTAGTCAAGATCAAAGAAGAAGTTCAGAAGCAACTGAATGTTGGGTTTCTTGCTGTCACGAATTACCCTTCGTGGGTCGCCAATATCGTTCCTATTCCTAAGAAAGATGGAAAGGTCCGAATGTGCATCGATTACCGAGATCTGAATAAAGCGAGCCCGAAAGATGATTTCCCGCTCCCCCATATCGATGTGTTGGTTGATAACACCGCTCAGTATTCTGTGTTTTCATTCATGGATGGCTTCTCTGGGTATAACCAAATCAAGATGGCCCCAGAGGACATGGATAAAACTAATTTCATCACACCATGGGGGAATTTTTGCTACAAAGTAATGCCCTTTGGATTGAAAAATGCAGGGGTAACTTACCAGCGGGCGATGGTCACTTTGTTTCATGATATGATTCATCATGAGGTTGAAGTCTATGTTGATGACATGATTGCAAAGTCACAGACGGAGGAGGGACATCTGGTCGATCTTCTGAAATTGTTTGAAAGGCTGAGGAAGTTCAAGCTGAGGCTGAATCCTAACAAATGCACCTTCGGGGTGAGATCTGGAAAGTTATTGGGTTTCATTGTCAGTGAAAGGGGTATTGAGGTAGATCCTGCCAAAATAAAAGCTATACAAGATATGCCTGAGCCGAGAACGGAAAAAGAGGTTCGTGGTTTTCTGGGGAGATTAAACTACATTGCAAGGTTTATATCTCATCTTACAGCCACTTGTAAACCAATATTCAAATTTCTAAGAAAAGATCAAACGGTCAGGTGGAATGAAAATTGCCAGAGAGCTTTCGAAAGAATAAAAGAATATTTGCAGGAACTTCCAATACTCATGCCTCCAGTTGCAGGGAGACCACTGATCATGTATCTCACGGTTCTTGAGAATTCAATGGGATGTGTGCTTGGTCAACAAGACGAGTCAGGTAGAAAAGAGCATGCCATCTACTACCTGAGTAAGAAGTTCACTGATTGTGAGTCAAGATACTCGAAGCTGGAAAAAACATGTTGTGCACTCGCTTGGGCCGCTAAGTGTTTGAGACAGTACATGTTAAACCATACAACCCTATTGATTTCGAAGATGGATCCAATCAAATACGTCTTTGAAAAACAAGCACTCTCCAAAAGGATTGCCCGATGGCAAATGGTTTTAACAGAGTATGATATTCAGTATGTTTCCCAGAAATCCATCAAGGGAAGCGTTCTATCGGAATATCTAGCGGAACAGCTGATTGAGGATTATCAGCCAATGAAGTTTGAGTTTCCAGATGAAGACGTCATGTTTTTGAAGATGAAAGACTGTGATGAGCCTTTACCTGATGAGGGTCCTGAGACTGGATCTTAGTGAAAACTGGTTTTCGACGGAGTGGTTAATTCATATGGCAATGGAATCGGGGCTATCATTACTACTCCTCACGGTTCTCATATATCGTTCACTGCCCGATTGACTTTTGCCTGCACTAATAATGAAGTCGAGTATGAAGCGTGCATATTGGGCTTAGAAGAGGCCGTTAATATGAGGATCAAGAATCTGGATGTATACGGTGACTCAGCGTTAATCGTTAACCAAATCAAAGGAGAGTGAGAAACTCGTCAGACTAACCTGGTGCCCTACACAGATTATGCAAGGAGACTGTTGTCGTTCTTTGATAGAATTGAATTCCATCATGTGTCAAGGGTTGAAAATCAGATGGCGGATACATTGGCCATGCTATTTCGATGTACAAAGTGAACTTCTGGAATGGAACTCCAGCCATCACCATTATGCGTCTTGATAGACCTGCTTTTGTGTTTGCAATTGAGAAAGCATCAGATGGAAAGCCTTGGTATTTTGATATCAAGAATTTTCTCAAGATTCAAGAATACCCATCTGGGGCATCTAGAAAAGATAAGAGGACTTTGAGGAGGTTAGCCGGTAACTTTTATCTGAACAAAGACGGCGTGCTCTACAGGAGAAATTTCGACATGGTCTTGCTGCGTTGTGTTGATGAACTTGAAGCAAATCTGTTAATGGAGGAAGTCCACGAGGGTTCTTTCGATACTCATGCTAATGGACATGCAATGGCTAGAAAATTGTTGAGAGCTGGGTATTATTGGATGACTATGGAATCCGATTGCTTCAAATACGCCAGAAAATGTCATAAATGCCAGATTTATGCAGATAAGGTGCATGTGCCACCGGCTCCTCTGAATGTGTTAACGTCTCCTTAGCCTTTTGCTATGTGGGGAATCGATGTGATCAGAAAAATTGAGTCGACTGCTTCTAATGGACATCGCTTCGTTCTAGTCGCGATTGATTACTTTACGAAGTGGGTAGAAGCAGCGTCCTACACTAATGTCACAAAACAGGTGATCGCCTGATTCATATAGAAGGACATCATTTGTCGTTATGGAATTCCTGAGAGAATCATTACTGATAATGGTTCAAATTTGAATAACAAAATGATGAAGGAACTGTGTCAGAGTTTCAAGATTGAGCATCACAATTCTTCTCCATATCGTCCGAAGATGAATGGCGCTATTGAGGCAGCTAATAAGAATATCAAGAAGATTGTGCAGAAGATGGTAGTCACCTATAAGGATTGGCACGAGATGTTGCCCTTTTCTCTTCACGATTATCGTACTTTGGTGCGTACATCAACCGGGGCAACTCCTTTCTCATTGGTGTATGGCACGGAAGCGGTCCTGCCATTGGAAGTTGAGATTCCTTCTTTAAGGGTATTGTCGGATGTAAAGCTTGACGAAGCTAAGTGGGTGCGAACCAGGTTGAATCAGTTAAGCTTGATTGACGAGAAGAGATTGGCGTCTATTGCTCATGGTCGGGTATACCAGAGTAGGATGAAGAAAGCCTTTGATCAGAAAGTGTGTCCTTGGTGCTTCCAGATGGGTAATTTGGTGTTGAAAAGGATCCTTCCTCCTCAGACAGATCACGGGGGAAAATGGACTCCTAACTATGAAGGTCTGTATGTAGTAAGAAAGGTTTTCTCTGGCGGATCCTTATTGCTATCTACCATGGATGGTGAAGATTTTTTGTCCCCTGTGAACGCAGACGTGGTTAAAAAATACTTTGCCTAAAGAGACCCACTGAACAGAAAAAGAAAAGTCCAAGCAAAAATGGGGCATCCCGACGAACCATAAAAAGAGAAGGTTCGGACAAAAATTAGAGAAAAGAAAAAAGAAAGATGTAAACCCGCAAAGTTGAAAACCTGAAAAGGCGACTTTGGCAAAAATGGGTATCCCGGTGGATTGAAAACCCGAAAGGGCGATCCAGGAAAAAGTTAGGGATTTGAAAGAAAACAACTGCGGTCTGTGTTAGATCTGTGAGCTTAAGAGCAGTTATCCCGAGGGAAAGGAATCAGTCCAGTCAGTCTTTTCAGAAGGCAAAACATGGGGCACATCAAAGACATACAGGTTATAGCCGAATCAACACATTATGGTTGTCTGTTTCCACGTTGCCGACATTTGTATATATTTCTTTTGCTTTTTCGCAATTGCCTCTTTTCAGGAATTGCATCTGAATTGTAATTTGCCTATTTACAGGCCTTTTATCAATAAAGTATTCACTTCAGCCAAAGAGCTTTCCTTTTCTTGTTTTGCTTTTACTATTTTGTTTGCAAAAACCTTCGATATTTTGATAAACATTGCAGGTGAAAACAAGAGGCTTTACAGAGCATAACGGAAGCAAATGACTTTGCTCGCGTGGTATGTGTCATGAATAGTAACTGAGGTAACCATTTCGTATGTGTGCATTCTTTTGTTTCATTGCAGGATGACGGCTCTCCCCAGTAAAGGTATTCCTCCATGGCATTGAAATTATAATGCAGATTTGTTTCTCCCCTAGCAGAGATTTTGCCGTACCCACAGAATCTCACTATCATCAGGTATCGCCAGAGAAAGTGTGTAGTTATTCTCCAGCAGAGACAACGTCTTTGACGCCCTCTCCCCAACTGAGTTGACTTTCTGGTGTTCACCGATAGTATCGGGGTTTCTTCCCCAAGCAGAGTTCAGTGCTGATTCCCTCAATGTGACAGATGTTTAGGTGAAGCATGATCTGTTCCCCAGTAGAGTGGAGCTCTCAGCAGAAGTGTTTAATATTCTCCGGCGGGGTGGGATTTCTTTCCAAGCTGAGTGGAGCTATTTCCCAACAGTTTACTTCCCGGTAAGGTCGTATTCTGAACAGGTCTCCCCGGTTGAATGTGCTCATTCCCTAGAGTGTTGGAAGGCTGTTCCGGGTGTTTCCCCAACCTATGCATTTGATACCCCATAAGACTTGTCTTCTGGGAAGCCATCCAGGGCATTTTCTTCAGCAGAGTTTGATTCCCAGTAGGGTGATTTGTTGTTCTCTTTAGAACAGTTGTATCCAAGAGGTGTTTTACAAGGAGGTCATCCAGGGCTTGTTTGCTCCCCAGTATGAGTCCGATCATACTCGGCGTCCTGTTTCTCCCCAGCGGAGTTTGGTCGTTTCTCTCCAGCATTTATTTTGTTGGGGTGGTTCCTTTGCATTTGCATTTTTGCATAGCATCCTCCCAAATGCGTAGCATTTCCATTTTGTATGGAGCATTACACCATTTTCAAACATATGCATCTGAAGTATAAACCAGGTTTGGTATCTTTAAGACTGGATATCTTCTCAGCAGGGACTGTTTAATTCAAGTGGTTTTCGTGTTATCCGCGTCAGGATGGATCTTTGGGTTGGTTATTTTATCAGATTCTTCCCAGCTGAGTCGTTTGGTTAAACGTCTTCGGTCTCCCCAAGTCAGTCGCTTGCGAGTGTTGTCTTCCCTGGTCAAGCCTGTGGTTCTTTTCCCCAACAGAGTTGTTCGATTTTCTCTGCAGAATCCTTATTCCAACTTTTGGTTGGTCACCTTTGGTTTATTTTAACTCTTGGTTGTTGACCCAATGGCGCTTGTTATTCCCACTTTTGGTGGTTAATCTGTATTTTCCTCAGCAAAGTCGGGGATTCCAACTCCGGGTTGGTACTCCCCAGCGAAGTTCAGAATATCGTGTTTGGTGTTCCAACTCTTGGTTGGCCTAGAATGTGATCCCAACTGTTGGTTGGTAATCTCTGGTTTCCCCTCACGAAGTCTCTGTTCCAACTTTTGGTTGGCAGTCTTTGTTATTCTAACTCTTAGTTAGTAGCAATTCTAACTCTTGGTTAGTAGCTCTTGTTCCGACTTTTGGTCGATGAGGATTTATTCTCCTGGTTATCCTAACTCTTGGTTAGTAGCTTTGGTTCTGACTTTTGCTCGGTGAGGATTTCCCCAGCAATCCTAACTCTTGGTTAGTAGCTTTTGTTCCGACTTTTGGTCGACGGTGATCTTTCCCCAACAATCCTAACTCTTGGTTAGTAGCTTGTGTTCCGACTTTTGGTCGATGATGATCTGTCCTGGTGATCCTAAATTTTGGTTAGCATCCTTGTTTCCCAACTTTTGATTGGATGTTATTCCCTGCAGTCATTTTTCCAACTCTTGGTTGGTAGCATGTTGGTGGTTGGCCATTTTATCTCAACTTTTGGCTGGTGTCCAGGACCGTTGTTTTCTAACTCTTGGTTGGTATTCGTGGTTATGCATGGATGCTTATCTCAACTCTTGGTTGGTAGTCCTCCTCTATTCCCCAGTAGGGTCGGTCTTGGACGTCTGTTTGTTTTCCAACTTTTTGGTTGGTAGTCTTTGATTCCCCAGTAAGATCGTGATATCCAGTTTGGTCGTCTTGTTGACGTTATTCCGACTCTTGGTTGGTAACCTTTATTTCCCGGTCGTTGATTCCGACTTTTGGTCAGTGTACCTCCCCAGCGAAGTCGTCTTGCCATGTAAATTTCGGTTAGTGTTGTGGTGATTCCAACTCTTAGTTGGTAGCGTGTGGTTTTATCCCCAGAGAGCAGCCTTTATCCCATCTTTTGGATGGTATCGTCTGATCACTGTCTTGTGATGGATGTTTATCCTGTGCAGAGTCGTCTGGTTAGTCTACTCTTTCCCCACGTGAAGTTGCCATCAAGGTTGCTTGGTTAATTTTCTCTTTTGTTCCTCAGCAGGGTTGTATCCCAACTTTTGGTTGGTATTCCTTGGTTCGTTATCCCAACTTTTGGTTGGTATCCTACAGTTGTTCTCCCAACTTTTGGTTGGTATCCAAGGTTTGTCATCCTGACTCTTGGTTGGTATCCATTGATCTTTATCCCAACTCTTGGTTGGTATTTTTTGACCGTTGCTCTCCCAACTCTTGGTTGGTATCTTTTGGATGAAGTTTAGATTGTATTGGATTGTTATTCCCCAGCGTCTCATTTTCCACCTCTTGGTTGGTAATCGATGTTTTGCATTCCCGCAGGGTGCAAATTTACGGGTTCTTTTATATTCAATCACTTTGTACCTTGAATGTTTGAAAGTGAATGCTTTTCCTCCCTTCAGATCCAAGTTGTTTGAATAGGGGCAGCTGTAGCACCCCTAAATTTTCCTTTTCGTTTTTGCAGCATCTAGTTTTTTCTTCTTTGCATTTTCGCATTTGAATTGCATTCGTTCATGACACAGGGGATCAAGGTTGTCCCGTGACTCAGTTTTCATCTCAGTGCATGAACCTGAACAACGAGCATTAGAGTCTCTGGCATTTATTTTGCCCAGCGGTCGGGCGACAAATTTTATTTTATTTTGCAGGGTATTTTCAGCTCAAAAAGCAGCATTCAGGCTATCGCAAGCATTTTCATGGTTATGATATTCAAAAGCAAGTTTCAGAAGTTGAACAGTGCTTAAAACAGTTGGAAACGGACAAACTGGCAGATTTCCCTCCAAAAGGCGCCAAAATTCAAATTTTGGAAGTGTTAATCAGTTAACCTATATGGTTAATCAATTAACCAAGGCAAAATTAGGGCAAATTGGGATTTTTTAAGGTGTTAACTGATTAACCTATATGGTTAATCGATTAACCAGTGCAGATATTCCCTTTGCATGTGAATTTTCAATCCAAACCACTTTGGGTTCCAATTTTGGTCATGTGCAAACTTGATATTCACTTTGGGAAAGGATCTAGGACCTATTTGAAATTTGGTTAATTTCATTTCCCTCCAAATGCCCATTCCTCATTCCAAACCAAATTTTCCATTCCACCTTCCAAACCTTTCATTTGGATCCAAGCCTAGGTGATATTTAAGTGACCCACTCCAAACCTCACACATCTAATCACTCATAATTCACTCATTTTCATAATTGATCTCATTCTCTCTCAATTCTCTCTCAAATTTCCAATCTCCACAACCTTCACCAAAGCTCTTTTCCATTGAATTCTTTGATTCTTCCATGGAATCAATGAATTCTTGAGCTCAAACCTCCATCCACCATCTTCATTGGATCAATTTCTCCATCCAATTTTCGTGCAAAATTGGATCTTAATTTGGAAGTGATTTTGGAAATGATTATTTCGCTTATTTTAGATTGATCTTGAAGGATCTTCATTGCTACTACAAGAATTGGTGTGGATCTTGAAGTATTCAGGACTTCTAGCATCTGATCTATTCAATTACAGTTGAATCAACATTAATCGAAGAAAATCTCGGCTCCGAAGGTTGGACCCGAATCTATTTTCAGCTTATTTGCATAATCATGTGGATTTTCATCTTTGATTAGCTTGTGGTTAATTTGATCCGTTTGATCCATGATTTGGTTATGTTAATCTGTTTACATGCTGCTTGAATCATGATTTGTTGGTTTAATTTCGTGGTTAAGTGATTATGTGATCATCCGGTGGATCGGATAAGTGCTTATTTGTTGAACATGTTGTTCTGTTGCTGTTTTTTTTTCTGCTGTTGGCACAGTGTTAATCGGTTAACACATATGGTTAACCGATTAACCATTTGAAATATTCAAAATTTTCAAAGTTTTCAAGGTGTTAATCGGTTAACGCATATGGTTAACCGATTAACATGAACAAATCTCCATATTTTCAAGCATTTTTCAGTGGTTAATCGGTTAACCTCTGGCGTTAACCGATTAACACTGTGCCAGTGGATCTGTTTTCCTTATTTTCTTGTTGTTTGGGTACCGTTTCGCATCGAATCATCGTAATTCAATATGATGCATTAGAAGTGAAATGTTATGGACATTTTGTCACTGTTTTGGTTGTTTAATCGAGACTTCGTCGACTTGTGTTTGTTTTCCACTTGGATGCACACTTGTGTGTTGTTGTTCATAGTGATGATGTTCTTGCATTTGCATTGTCTCTTGTGTTTTTCATTTTTATTTCTTGCATTAATAAAGGTAGTGATGTGCTTGTGGTGGTGTTTACCCCACACTTTGTTCCTCCTTTTGCTTGTGTGTTGCATTCCATGTTTGCATCTCTTACTTGTGATTGAATTTATCTGGTACTTTCTTGTGCTTTTTACCATGATCCCCATAGGTTTCCTAGTCCCTCCGTTTAGGATGGGAGTAGGAGAGACATTAGGTGTTCAATCTAAGCATGCTAACATTAGGGTAGATGTTTCCCCTTTCAGTCCTAACCTTAGGACCATTTTGCATGACAACTATTAGGTTTGAGTTAGTCTCCCTTTAGTTTGTCCCCCTCCTCTTCTCATCTTCAAATCATGTCAAGACACTTAATAAAGATTAACGAATGTTGTGCGCTACGAGCCTTAAGCTAATTGGGAAATGATGATTGGGTGGTTGCCTCTCAATTGTCTAGAATGTTAACATATGTCCTTTGGATGATATGCGACGCATTCGCTCCTAGGTCATAGTCTTTAGTACAACATGAGTTACAAATTAAACTCAAAACACTTCTTCTCTAAAAGACACAAAATCAACTTCTAACTTCTTTTTGTCCTTTGGGACCCTTAATAATGGAAACAGAAATTCATAAAAAAGAGTGTTGTTAAACTTTGGTTCTACCGCAAACAGGCCTTGTCCCTAACTGCTAGAATGAAGGTTTAACCCTACTCGGGTAAAACGTGTTGAACCAACTGGTATTCTCGTTAACCCGAACTACGTTTGCTCTGATTTCTCATACCATATGAGAATACATAGGCACAAGACGGCGATGTCTTAGCGAGCAACCTTCCCCCCTTTTTTCTCGTAGTTGGCCGAACTACGTTGACTCTGACTTTCCCATTACACGAGGGAATACGTAGGCACAGAGCGGCGATGCTCTGTCGAGTCACTTTTCTTTTCTTTTGTCCTGAGACCTTTAGCGTAGATAGTTAAACACACCCTTAGTTTGATAACAAGCGTGGATTCCCTTACGTAACCGACTCTCGAATCCAGGACTTGGTTGTGATGACCTCGTCTTTTCCCTTATTCGTTAGGTTTTTCCGATCGTTTCCTCTCCCTCTCTTTGGGATAAATAACGAAAGGTGGCAACTCTTCTGTTTTCCGCCGGGTGTTTTTCGCAGTTGCGACAGAAGGTGTAGAACTCTTTTGTGTTGGCATGAGTCAGGCGAGAGTGTTGTACTTGGACCTGAGGTTATGCAGGAGATGACTGAGAAGATTAAGATGATCTAAGAAAGGATGAGAGCATTGCAAAGTCGTCAAAAGAGTTATCATGATAAGAGAAGGAAGACACTTAAATTCCAAGAGGGAGATCACATGTTTTTTAGAGTTACACCGGTGACTGGTGTGGGTCGAGCTTTGAAATCTAGGAAGCTCATTCTAGGTTTTGTTGGTCCGTATCAGATTACACAAAGGATAGAAGAGGTAGCCTATCATATTGCTTTACCTCTGCCGCTTACAAATTTGCATGATGTGTTTTATGTGTCTCAGTTGAGGAAATATGTTCCAGATCTGTCGCATGTGATCTAGATGGATGACGTACAGGTGAGGGATAACCTGACTGTGGAAGCATTACATGTGCAGATAGATGGACGAGAAATGAAGCAATTGCGAGGTAAAGACATAGCTTTGGTGAAGGTGTTATGGGATGGACCAGCTGGTGAGAGTTGGACTAAGGAACGTGAAGATCAGATGAAGGAGTTGTATCTAACTCTATTTACTTCAGGTAATTTTCGAGGACGAAAATTCTTTAAGTGAGGGAGAGTTGTAATGCCCCAAAATAATAAGAATATTTATTTAATTTATTTATTATAAATATTCGTGATTTCGTTGAATCTTGGTGAAATATTTGATGCTTGATGATTGGTGTTGTGGGGTATTGATGTTGTTAAGAGGGTATTAAGAATATTTGGAAGTATATGATTTATTAGAATTATTTAGATAGTAATAAAATTGGATAATGTGAATATCTTATTATTATTTTAAATAAATAATTAGAACACTAAGGGAAAGATGGCAATCTTGGGTGGATTAAGTGAGGATAAGGTTAGGAAATGATATTAAAGGTCCTGGGGGTAAGTTGGACAAAAAGAAAAAAGAGGAATGGGAGAAGTTTAGTGTTGAACAATCGTGTTTTAGAGAGCGACTATGAGGAAAAAAAGGAGAATAGGCTAGGGCTCGGAGCAATTTCGGAAGAACTCAACAGTAGGATCAGAATCGAATTCTCTAACGTATGGGGAGTATCATTTGTCATTATAATGGATATAAGGGTATATGTATGTAAGTAGTTGGGGATTTTGGGGAACATGATAAGAGTATGATGAAAGTGGGGTTTTAAATTGTATAAAATGATATGTATTAAATCTATTATGATGTGTTGTTATTGTGTTGGTTTCATTGCAATTTATGAGTAATTTTGGACTAATTGGTACTTGAACCAGAATCCCTTTTGGGTAAGAACTGGTGCAGAATCGCAATTGGGAAGTTGCAGGTTCGCGCAGTTTCACCTAGCGAATTTCTCAGCTTGCTGGGTGAAGCCATTTCGCCCCAGTCTCGCCTGGAAAAAGTGGGAGCGAGAAGATGGTGAAAAATGAGTGCTCTTGGTTTTTCTATGGGGAATGGAATTTTCCCCTGCTCCGCCGGACAAAACTCAGGAGAGCAAACTGCTTCGCCGAGCGAAAACCAGGTGTTGCACCCCAAAATTTGCCCAACTCTTCTTTACCTAGCTTATGTTTCATTCCATTCACATTTGCATTTCATTGACATGTATGCAGGGGATCAAGAGGTATGATTACCAACTATGGGCTACACAAGAGTTTGAAGCTAGCTAAGAAGGTTATTCAAGTGTTCAAGGGTTGATATCTTTGTCAGAGAAGTTAGAAAATCCTCAGAGAGGGTGGTTGAGACCAAGAGTGTGTGCCTCCTAACTTGGGAGTTGTGGGAGCTCCTCAGATGATTCTGAAGCCAGGAGTGTGGACTTGAAGCCTTTAGAGAGCTTAGGAGATGTCTTGAAAGCCATCATGAAGCCTAGACAGGTCATTGTGCAAGATTGAGAAGACTCAACCATGAGTGGTGTAATTAGGGTTTGACTAGGTCAACCCTAAGTCAACTGATGATTTGGAGGAGGTTGAGACCTAATTCAAGAGCCATGTGATCAGGGATTGATACATTGAGATTCTATAAGGATGATTCCAAGGTTAACTCATCATGATTGAAGAGTTTGAGAAGTTTCAAGCTAGGTTTTCTAAGGCTTGACAGTGTAAAATCCCCTTGTTTGACCCCTATCTTCAAGGCAGTTAGCTCAAGATGTGATTGTCATCTCATCTTACCCCCAACATGAATGTTGTAGATATTGTTCTTAGCTTTAATTTGAGTACTAGAAGTCCTTGATAGGATTTGTAGAACTCATGTTATGACTTTGACAAGTTACAGGTCATCTGAGGTATGTGAATTTGGGGGCTTGAAAGTTACCCAACTTGCATCAAACGTTTGCCCTAGAAGGATGATTCCTATGAACTTTTGGTCAACATGAATGTTGTTCCTTATCCTCTTAGCTTTCTAGAGTACTAGAAGTCCTTGATAGGATTTTTAGAACTCAAGTTATGGCTTTGACAAGTCAAGGGTATTTTGGTCATTTGGAGATTACAGGTCATTTCAACCATAAGGCCATAACTCCCATTTCCAAGCTTCAAATGGGAAAATGTTCAACATCAAACTTGTTCAAAATGATGTTTTAAGGCTATTAAGGAGGTCATGAGATTTTGGAAATGCTTGTAGCTCAAAGTTGCAAAAATGACCTAAAATAAGGGTATAAGTTAAATGAATCAAAGTTGGAAATTGATATTTTCAACCTACACATCCAAACCATGGCATGTAATATATCATTTTGACTCTAGAAAACATTTTGATAACATTGGTATAGTCACATTTTTAATTTGAGGTCTAAATTGTGGACTTGCTTTGAAAAGTAGTTGCTTGCATATTAAGTAACATGTGCAAAACATAGAATCAAGGCATGACCAAGGCCCTTTGCAAGCTAAACACTTTCAAAATGTCACTAGGGGAGAAATTTAAAGAGAATGAGATTGGTTTCAAGCTGCAAAACAAAATTATGCATGTCATGGCATATGGTTGAAAATCTCATGACATGAGAGACTGAAACTCTCATTAGAAGGGTCTAGAGGGTTCTAGATCACTCATACATCATCTATATATTGAGTAGAGTTGATCCAATGCAAAGGTTGGTGATGATTGAAGGAGAGAGCATAGATTGAGATTGAAGTTCCATAGCTTGCAATTGAATTCGGTTTCACCAAATTCTTCACTTTCCATCCATTTTCTTGATTGAAACTTCTTCCATGGATGCTAGGGATTGAATCCAAATCATAATCCAAGAGAATTCGTGGCTGGATCGTGTAGGAGCAATTGAATTTTTCCACCTACAACTCACTATCGGGTTTCAAGATTTAGGAGCTTTCAACCGGTTCTTTTGCATACAGAAGCGAGGAAAGATTCCATTGATCGTGTCTGGAAGGTTGGAGAGCTTGAATTGAAGGTTTAGTGCGTCTGTTCATCCAAGATTTTCAGGTTAGTAACTTTCTTCCTCCAGCATGATTTAGGTAGAATCAAGATGAATTAGGGTGTTAGATGCATTGTAGAATGGTGTAGGATGGATTTCTGATAGTTAATTGGAGAATTAGTGACAAAATAGGTGTGTTACCATTTTCGGTTGAGATTTGGATATGGTGAATCTTGAGGTTTCAGAGAGAATAAAGGGCATGAATGAGTTCGTGAGGGAATTTGGGATAAGTTTCATGTATTGACCATTTGCAATGGAGGATCCTAGAGAGAATTAGGGTTGAGGAAGATGACCGGAGCACCACCGGTGGTGGCCGGAGCTGGGCGCGAAGTTCAGAGGTTCAAAAGGTAGGAGATGACTCTGGGACCATCAGATCTTGGTTTGACTTGGACTATGACCCTCATTCAACAGCCACGTTTTAATCTCCATTTATGAAGGAGTTCTGATTATGAAACGCACAGTTTCATTTAATCAGTGGTTCTGGGCTTAGTGGAAAGATTGTTATTCACACCCCCTGATGGCCCAACCCATAGTTTGAACTGAATATCATTACTATTTGCACCGCGCGTGTGTTATTTTATTTTGATTTTCATTATTTTTTTCATTTTATTCATGGTTCTTGGAAAAATCATATAAAATTGAAAATTAATCCAATTAATCCCATTCTTTTTGCATTTTACTCATGATTGAGTCTAGTATTTTTTAGATAAAAAATATTTTCATTTCATGTATTATCTGATTTTATGGGAATTTTATATTTTAATTGATATTAAAATGATTATGTTTGATATCCAATTTTGTGGAATTTTGTGTGATTAATTGGTGATGATTTTCATCCTAATTTTTTGTGTGTGATTAGGTTAGACATGTATGCTCCCATAGAATTTTTCTCACATTTTTGTGATGAAAATAGGTGTGCTTTCTAGATTGATATTTAGGTGCTTCCTTTTAGGGTTTAGGTTTAGTACCTTATGGTATAGAATTTATTTCTAGGTCTTATTTGATGATTTGATCTCTGGAATTAATGTGGTAGAGGCATGATTGACCTAGGTTCCCATAGATATTTTTGTAGGATTTTACAATTGGTTTTGGTATTTTACTTAGGACTAACTTTAGTACTAGGTTTTAGGCGATCCTAACTTACTAATTCAACTAGTTTAACTTCTTTAGTCCCCTTAGATTAGGGTTTTTGATTGGTTTGCCTTTGGTTGAGATTGAATACAAGTTGAAGACAAGGTGAGGACGCTTGAAGTTGCTTGAAGTTGCTTGGAGCTTGGGTTTGCTTGTGCCTGAAGGTGTCTGATGAAGATTTAGGAGATAGGAGGCATAGGGAGAGCCTTAGAACTAGAATGATTTCTTTCACAAATATGGAAAGCATCTTGTGCTTCCATTCCTCCCAATGACTAAAAGTCCTTCTAAGATATTCACATCCCTCCTTTGGAGGGATGAGTGGCTTTATCTGGGAAGTAGAACTTTGAGGGAACCAGTCTCTCATAATGATGAACCCTTACAGGCTTCCTTTGGTTGTCAGTAAGCTGTTTATCATTTCCACTCATTCTGTTAAATCAATTGTCTTCTGGTTTGAGTATCTTGAAAGATGTTGGACTTGAGTTTGGAGATGAGGACTTCATTGAAGAGTGTGGAAGAGGATGATTCCTTGAGCATTGCCATTGCAGCTGAAGCTTGAAGAGCAAGAAGAACAAGTTGATATTTGAAGATCCAATGGAGATTGAATGAAAAGCTGAGGCTTGAAAAAGAATTGAAGGATGAAGTTGACACTTCTAGGTGATTGAAGACTACTCTGAGAAGCTGGAGCTTGAAGATGAAGAGGAAAGCTAGTTGATACTGGTGAGGCAAAGAGAGCTGAAGCTAGAGGACTAACTTGATACTTATGAAGAGGATTCAATTGAGATTGAGTGTAGAGCTGAGGCTTGAGGAATGAAGGATAAGTTGACACTTGCATTGATGCACTGAAAGCCTGAGGGAATCAAGTTGATACTTGTAGGGTGAAGCCTGAAGGTGGAACTGACTGAAGAGCTGAAGCTTGGGGAAGAGAGAACAAGTTGACACCTATGTTGGGTGGGTTGAAACCTGGAGAAGCAGGTTGATACTTGTTATTGAAGTTGATAGCCTTGAAGGGTGGTTGAAGTCTGAAGAGTGGATTGCTGTTAGAAGAGCTGAAGCTTGGAATTGAAAGAGGGAGTTGTTGATCTGCTTTCTTGTCTGTTTTCTTTTCTGTGCTGATGTGCCTTGCTTGACTTGCTTGATGCATTAGAATAAGTTCATATCTAGACTGACTTTAATCTAGGAGTATGATTGCACTAGAGGTTGAGTTGCTCCCTCTGCTTGTACTTTTACTGTATGGCTTTGCTTGCGGGTATTCGGTAGAGCCCATCTCCCTTGCCCATGTGGTTTATTTTGCTTGATAGCATGTTATGTCCTTTGTATGATTGCAGTTTACTGTATTTTTATTGATAGCATGTTATTTCTCCTGTATGATTACTGTTATTCATATCTGGCTTGAGGTCGAGATGAGCTTGTGGAGGCTGACACCCCACACACATTTCCTCCCTCACTTGCATTGCATGCATTTTACTGTTTACTGTTTAAGCTGATGCTTTATCTGTTTCTGTTTATCATTGATATGAGCCCCTAGGAATCTCATTTCCTTTGATAAGGAAGTGATGATAGAACTTTAGGTTGAAACCTATGCATGATAACTTCTAGGAGTTCCCTGTTTCAAACCTCAACCATAGGATGAACGCTTGGCATGACAACATTAGGACTTGATAGTCTCCCCGTAGTTGAGCCTGTTCTCTTCTCATCTCAAAACAGTTTAAGATACAGTAATCATGAATGATTTCTTTCGTACGTTACGAGCCTTAAGCTATCTGAGAAAGGATTGTTGGAGAGCTTCTTTTCAACAATCTGGATGTTTAGTATGGCACCCTTTGGGTGACATGCGACGCATTCACTCTCAGGTCATAGTCTTTAGTGCGATTGAAATTGCAAACACAATAAAAAAACAGTTCTTCCGTAAAAGACAGAAAACAAACTTCAAACCTTTTTGCCCCGTGGGCCCATAATTCAAAGGAAAGCTTTTCTGAAGAAAAGAGTATCGTTAAACTTCAGCGCCACCGCAAACAGGCTTTGTCCCTAACTGCTGGAACTGTTGTTTAACCCTACTCAATAAAACAGATGAATCTGAATTCCCGTAATTTGTATTATCCCGAACTACGTAAGCTCTGATCTCTTATGCCTGTTGAGAGTACGTAGGCACAATACTGACGTATTGGCGAGCCACCTTCCCCGTAACCCGTCGTAGGCCGAACTACGTTGACTCTGATTTCTCATTCTCTGATGAGAATACGTAGGCATAAAGCGCGACGCTTTGCCGAGTCATTTTCTTTTCTTTTCCTTTTTAAGCCAGCCTTGATAGGTAGATAGATAAAACCAACTCGTCCAGTAAACACAACAAGCGTGGATCCCGTCGAGTACGACGGACGTGAGGGGTGCTAATACCTTCCCCTTGCGTAACCGACTCCCGAACCCGGACAACGGTTGCGACGACCTTGTCTTATACCTTTTTCGTCAGGTTTTTCCGATCGTTTCCTTTCCCGCTCCGAGGGATAAATAACGAAAGGTGGCGACTCTTCTGTTTTGTCGGCACCTTATTTTCGCGCAAGCGACAGCTGGCGACTCTGCTGGGGACTTGATAGTTTCCTGGGATCCAGCGTCCCGTATGCGAGTCAGTTTGGGGATCCGACGTCCCCTGCGAGAGTCAATCCTAGCGCTTGTATGATTACTTGTTGGGTTGTGTTTATTTATCGCATTTTATTTCCCGCACTTTATTTTCAGTATGATATGATTATCTGTGCTGTTGTGGGAGGGGCATTCTAATGAGTGAGAAGCCAGACCCAGGCTTGAGTGAACATATCATTAGTTGTGGAAATTAGTGGGCGTGTGCTTGCTTGGCAGGCACTAGTGTCTCATGAAATCCACGCTCAGACGAGGTTCTCCCGGTTGACTTCTTTTTCAACCCTTTGGGTTGAGGGGGTTGTTGGTTTGGAGGATTGTCGACTCTGGGGACCGATCATTTGGAATTCAGCCGAGTGAGGCCGCTTCATGAGCTGGTGATGCCACACCTTCTGTGTATCGTATCACCCCTCTTGAATGTCTGTGACGCTGATGACCGCATAGGATGCCGAACTTGAGTCAGTTTAGGTCCATACCTGTGAGCAGGGTCGGGTCTGTTGCAGGAAACCTTAACCTTCAGACTACCTGGTTTTCTTGATAGTGGATCAGTTATGATTGGGATCAGAGGTTCTCATCATCAGATGTGTATTTGTTCTTGACAGAGCAGGTTTATGATTGGGATCAGAGGATCTCATCAGCAGATGTGTATTTGTTCTTGACAGAGCAGGTTTTGTTGGTATCAGAGGTTCTCATCATCAAATATATGATTGTTCTTGACAGAGCAGAGTTATGGTCCTGCATCAGAGGACCTTATCTTCAGAGATGTGTATTTGTTCTTGATAGAGCAGGTTTGTGATTGGGATCTGAGGATCTCATCTGCAGATGTATGTTTGTTCTTGACAGAGCAGAGTTTTGGTCCTGTATCAGGGGTCCTTATTATCAGATGGTTGTTCTTGACAGAGCAGATTTATGGCCCTATGTGTGTGTGTTCTTGACAGAGCATATTTGTGGTCCGATACTAGGGTTTTCTTATTATCAGATATAGTGGTTGTTCTTGACAGAGCAGCATCATGGTTTTGTTGATACAGAATCTCCACAGCACAGTTGCCTTGATCTCCTGCTGCATGATTGCATTTTACATTGCTTTGCGTACCCATTTGCATTTCATTAACGTGTGTCTGTGTTGCAGGTACCGTGTCCCCCGATTCAGGATTTCTTGCCTTCTATTGTGTTATTATGGGTTCTCTAAGGAAGACTGTGGCTTACAAGCTCCCTGCTTCGGATGTTGTTCAGCTGACTGGTTTGATTGCTTTAGCAGATGATTTTGTGAGAGATGAGTTCAGAAAATATTACGGCAAATTGCTCAGTTTGGTTCGTAAACCTTTTGCGTTTGAGTTGAATGGGTTGCACGCCTTGCTGCAGTTCTACGATCCTCCGTTGAGATGCTTTACTTTCCAGGATTTCGTTCTCGCACCCACACTAGAGGAGTATGTTGATTTGTTAGGTGTGCCTATCAAGAGGCAGATACCCTTTGTTCATATGGATGCTGAGCCTAATCTGGCTAGTCTAGCTCCTTCACTTCATCTGGATGCCTCCGAGTTGGTGTTGTCTAGTTGGAACAAGGTTCCCGGTTTCTCCTTGCAGTTCTTAGTGGGAAAGGCTCAGCAATGCGCCAAAGACGGATGTTGGGTCGTATTCAACGCCATTCTCGCTCTGTGCATATATGGCATCATTCTGTTCCCCAATATGCCCGATTTTGTAGACTTCGACGCCTTTCGCATCTTTGCTTCAGGGAATCCAGTCCCTACCTTGATAGGAGATGTCTCATGCTGCGTACCCCTGCTTTATAAATGGCTTGATAGTCATCTACCCAAGAGGGGTCCCTTTGCTTCATCTGCAGCCACAACTGAGTGGTCCAAGCGTTTGATGAGTCTATCAGCGGAGGATATTGACTGGTTCGACAGAGATAGGTTGGGTACCGAGATTATCTTTAGCTGCAGTGGGTTTCCGAACGTGCCTTTGATAGGCAGGAAGGGTTGTATAAACTATAATCCGTCTTTGTTGGTCCGACAGTTTGCTTACGCTTTGAGAGCTCCGTCGAAGGATGAAGAGGTGCAGGAATCTCTGTACCTCACTGGTCTTCTAGAGGGGGATATGTTATCCAAGCTTCAGCGCGCTTGGAATGGTATCAGTAAGAAGGGAAAACCATTGCTGGGGAGAAGTAATAGTCATGCCTACACTCCGTACGTGACGTGGATCAGAGCCAGAGCAGATGCTATAGGGATGCCGTTTCCTCCCGCCAAGCCAGAAGGCCCTCCAGTGATTGAAGAGCCTACCACTGTGCCTATTCAGCAGTACAATCAGGTGCTAGCTGAGAGAGATGAGCTGAAGCAGGCAAATGAGGAACTGGAGAAAGAATTGGTGCAGCTCCGAAGCGAGAGAAGCGAAGCCGTTCATTCCTTCAAGAGGCAGACAGAACTGGTGAACCAGTTAGGTACAGATTTGACTAAGCAGATAGCTGAGCGTGGACGCATGGGTCGAGACTTCAAAGCTGTCAATGATGTACTGGCCACGAAGAAGCAGCACTTGGACGAAGCGTATCGGAGGATATCCAAGTTTAACCAGCACTGGAAGGCCTCCCTAGCCAACAGGAAAGAGCGGGAGGATAAGCTGATGCAACAGATCTCCAAGTTGAAAGCCCAGGTGAAGGCTAGTGAGAAGAGGTTTGATGAAGAAACCGCTCGCAGATACGCCGCTGAAGGCCAGCTCAACAGGGCTCTTGCTAACCTGAAGGAGCGCAAACTGACGTTTGAATCCAAGAAGCGGAAGCTATAAGATTGTTTCGGCGAAGGAGCATGGGAAGATTCAGTCGAAGGTCTTCAATACACCATTATGCAGAGGGAGCTGCTCGTCGAAGGGTTACTCACTCGGCCTGATCATCCAGAAACGAAGGGGTTGCTAGAAGAATTTTTCACCCGTGTCCGTGCTTGACTATTTGTATTCCTTTTGTTTGATCATTGTTGTATGCTGACCATCACCAGGCTTGTTGGCTGGGGTCATGCTATTGATTCATCTTGTACTCACTGACGTTGTGTACTGCCTTGATGGGCTTTCTTCGTATATATGAGATGTTATTTCCATGACTGAACTCAGACTTCTTATTATCAGCACTGGTACTCAGGCACTAGGATCGGGGGAGATCTCCCTAACGCACAGACACACGTTTGCATTTGCATGAAGCATTTGCATAACGAGCACTTTGTCGTTTTTTCCTAACCTTTTTGTGTTTTCAGGTTGTTTCAAGTTCCAGGATTGATCAGAGACCTATCCACCGCTATCCGACCAGAGCAAATAAGACCAGAATCATGGAGCAAGTGCAAACTGATGTTCAAGAACTCCGCGAAAGAATGGATCGCTTCATGGAGCTTATGCAAGCGGTCGCCAATGGCCAAGATCAGCTCATAACCTTGGTTCAGCCTCTAATTTCAAGGGTCGACAGCAATGGGGTACTCCATGGTGGGACCGTGCCTACTCCTCCAACAGTTGAAGCTCCTCAGAATGGCGTCCCCGTGACCGGGGGGAATGGCAGTGCCAACGGCAATGTGATAGCTAACATGGGACTCAATGGTAATACGACAGGCGTCGGTAATGGAAATTTTGAAGCTAACGTCAATGTTGGGCTGGGCAACGGCAATGCGGGTGTTGGAAATCTGTTTGGGCCTCAGCCGTGGTTAGAAGACCGCCAAGACGATGTGTTCTCTCAGAGAGGTGCTGAAGGGGAGTTGACTACTGAAGCACGTCTAAGATTCAAGGCACTCGAGGATAAGATGAGAAATATCGAGAACCAGAACACCCTGGGTGTTGATATGTCCAAGTTGGGACTAATTGCTGATTTCAAGGTGCCTCCCAAGTTCAAGGTACCTGACTTTGAAAAGTATAAGGGCACCACTTGCCCTCGCGTCCACCTGAGATCATATTACAGGAAAATTTCAGCTCATTCTGAGGACGAGAAGTTGCTGATGCACTTCTTTCAAGACAATCTGTCCGGACCCTCCCTCGAATGGTACATGAGTCTGGAACCTACCAGTGTGCGCACGTGGAAGGACCTTGCTGAAGCATTTGTGCACCACTACCAATACAACAGTGACTTGGCCCCGAACCGAGTCCAACTGCAGAATCTGTCGCAAAGGAACAACGAAGGGTTCAAGGAATACACCCAGCGGTGGCGTGAATTGGCAGCCCGGGTTCAGCCTCCGATGGTTGAATGTGAGCTTGTACAGATGTTCGTGGCCACCCTCCCAGGGGTTTATTATGAGAAATTGGTCAGCGGTATGTCTGGAACCTTCTCAAATCTCATTATCACGGGTGAGCACATCGAAAATGGGATCAAACTGGGGAAAATTCAAGGTGATTCGTCCTCAGCTGGAGGAGGCGGAAAGAAACCTTATGGTGGCAAAAGACGAGAAGTAGAAACGAGCGCCGTGACCAACGCTCGAAGGAAGGGTAAAGGCCCTCACCAACAGGTGGCCAGCATAACTATCCCGGCAGTTCAACAGCCACAGCAGCAGCAGCAGCAGCAACAGAATCAACAGGGGTACTGAAAGTATCAGAACAGGGCACCTCTGTCGAGCCGTCACCTCGAGACACCGCCCATGTCGTACGCTCAACTATTGTAGACTTTGCTTCAGCTACAGTTGATCCAGAAAAGAACCTTGGCTCCCTTGACAGGGGCACCTTCGCCAGGTTATGACGCGAATGCAACTTGTGAGTTTCACTTAGGGGCACCAGGCCACACAGTAGAGAATTGCAAAGCCTTCAAGCACAAGGTGCAGGACATGGTGGACGCTAAGATCATCAACTTCTCAGATAATGTGCCGAACGTCACGAAGAACCCTATGCCGAATCATAGGGGAGGTGGAGTAAACGCCATTATTGAGGACGAGAGTTTGGATTTGTTGACTGACGTCAGAGATCTGAAGACACCACTTAGCTTCGTTAAAGCTAAGCTGATGAAAAGAGGTTTTTTTCCAGGATGCGGAGAGTTGTGTATGGGCTGTGCGACTAGTCCTGATGGATGTGAACAGCTGATAGAGGGAATTCAAAGTCTGATGAATGAAGGGATTTTACAGTTTAGCCGGAGGGCCGAATGTGGATCGGGAGAGGTAATGCTGAAGCAAGATGATGAGGTTGCCACCATCACCATCCCTCGCCAGACGATAACTATTTCTGCACCCAGGCCGCCCACAATTACCATCACCAAAGCTGGGCCGATACTGTTCGAAAGCACTAACGCTGTCCCATGGCATTATGGGGCTGAAGTCTACTGCAACGGACAGAAGTTGGAGCTAGAACCATTTGGGTCATCTGTGGAGAACCTAGTGGGCGTTAGTGGTATTACTCACAGCGGAAGAATGTTTGCACCACCTGAGGTCGTGGCGGATAAAGCGGACAGAGCTGATGCAGCTGATAAAGGTAAAAGTAAAGTCGTTGAAGAGATCCCTTGCGGGGTAGAAAAAGACTTACTCGTTAAAGACGCCGAGGAATTTATGAGGTTGATTAAAAAGAGTGACTACAAGATCGTGGATCACCTTCATCAAACACCCTCGAAGATTTCTATCCTGAATCTGTTGTTGTGTTTTGAAGCACACCGCAACGCGCTGCTGAAGGTGTTGAACGCCGCATATGTACCGCAAGAAATATCGGTAAACCATCTAGAAGAGGTCGTAGCCCATGTAAATGCTGGAAATGGGCTAGGTTTCACTGACCTAGAGCTGACGCCGAAGGGGAGGAACCACAATAGCGCCCTGCACATCTCGATAGAGTGTAGGGGAACAATTATGTCGCACGTGTTGGTGGACATGGGGTCGTCGCTCAATGTTCTTCCGAAGAAAGCGTTAATGAAGTTAGATACTCGCGGAGTGATTTGCACACCCAGTGATCTGGTTGTGAAGGCGTTCAATGGAGCAAAACGCCATGTTTTCGGGGAGGTGACGTTGCCGATCCAAGTTGGGCCGGAAACGTTCGACGCGATCTTTTACATTATGGACATCATGCCTGCCTACAGCTGTCTTTTGGGCCGGCCATGGATCCATGCTGCGGGTGCCTGACCTCCACGTTGCCCCAGAAGCTCAAGTATGCTGTCGGAGGTAGCATCGTGACCGTATGTGGCGAGGAAGACATAATGGTGAGCCATTTGTCGTCCTTCAAGTATGTTGAGATGGATGGGGAAATTCACGAAACCCTATGTCAAGCGTTCGAAGCTGTTAAGGTCAAGAACGTAGCTCCTGTAATCACTGAAAATCCAGAGATGACTCTCTCTTTGTTCAAGGAAGCCTGAACCGTTGTCCAGGCCGGATCTACCCCAGGCTAGGGGCGAATTTTGGAGATACCTAACAAGCAAGACAAGTTTGGGTTGGGATATTCTCTTGGAGCTGAAGCCTCCTCTTCTAGCAGTGCGTCGCAAGGTAAAGGGCCGATCCAGTTTACCAGTGGCGGGGTGATATTTGAAAGTGTCAACGCGGTGTCTGAAGACAGCGGAGATAGCGACTGTGACCTCGACTCTTGGATCCAGCCAAGCAAGCCAGGCGAGAGCCTCAACAATTGGTCTTTCAAGGATATCATCCAGATGACAAGCGAAGAGTAATGATTTACTTTTTCCAATCATTGTACAACCCTATGTCCTACCCGGGGCATAGTGGTTTTATTGTCAGGGCCTCGTTTGATTATGTACATGCATTTTATCAATAAATCAAAAGGCGTTTTTCTTCGTATTCAAATATTGTGATCTCTGTTATTCCTGTTTTATATTTGTTTTGAAAAACAATAAAATGGCAATGGGGTTTGTGCTAACCTGCATATCCTTGTTTTAAGCTTAACCCTTGTTATTGCAGGATCCACATAGCAGACGACATCGACTCTGGACCTTCTACGACTCACTTCGACTTCGATTTCCCGATCCATCAACCAAAGAAGAGATTGATGAAGACGAAGACCTTCCTGAAGAGTTGGCCCGCTTGTTGAAACAAGAAGAAAAAGTTATTCTGCCTCATGAGGAGGAGATCGAGATTGTGAATCTGGGTTCTGAAGAACTTGTCAGGAACGTCAGGGTAGGGGCTGCATTACAGAGTGATGTCAAGCAGAGATTGGTCGAGATGCTAAGAGAGTATAGTGATGTCTTTGCTTGGTCATACGAAGATATGCCTGGACTTGATACTGACATCGTGGTCCACCACTTGCCGCTGCAAGAAGATTGTCCCCCCGTTAAGCAGAAGCTTAGGAGGACACGACCAGATATGGCCGTTAAGATCAAAGAAGAAGTGCAGAAGCAGCTTGATGCTGGCTTCTTAGCAGTCACTACTTACCCTCCGTGGGTTGCCAACATAGTGCCTGTACCGAAGAAGGACGGTAAGGTACGCATGTGCGTCGATTATCGGGATTTGAATAGGGAGAGCCCTAAAGATGATTTCCCGCTGCCTCATATTGATGTGTTGGTCGACAATACAGCTCAGTTCTCCGTGTTTTCGTTCATGGATGGCTTCTCCGGTTACAATCAGATCAAGATGGCGCCGGAGGACATGGAGAAAACTACGTTTATCATTCCCTGGGGAACATTCTGCTACAAGGTAATGTCTTTCGGTCTGAAGAACGCAGGGGCCACTTACCAGCGAGCAATGGTCACTTTGTTTCATGATATGATTCATCATGAGATTGAAGTCTATGTTGATGACATGATTGCGAAGTCCCAAACGGAGGAGGGACATCAAGTCAATTTGTTGAAGCTTTTTGAGAGGCTTAGGAAGTTCAGGTTGAGGCTGAATCCTAACAAGTGTACTTTCGGAGTACGGTCCGGAAAGTTACTGGGGTTTACCGTGAGCGAAAGAGGCATCGAGGTTGATCCTGCGAAGATTAAAGCGATACAAGAAATGCCAGTGCCAAAAACAGAAAAAAAATTTTGTGGTTTCCTGGGCAGAATCAACTAGATTGCAAGGTTTATCTCTTAGCTCACGGCCACGTGTGAACCGATGTTCAAACTGCTGAAGAAAGATCAGGCGATTATCTGGAACGAGGATTGCCAGAAGGCATTTGATAAGATAAAACAGTATCTACAGGAACCTCCAATCTTGATACCCCCAGTGGCTGGACGACCCTTAATCATGTACTTGACAGTTCTTGAGAATAGTATGGGGTGTGTTCTCGGTCAGCACGACGAGACGGGCAGAAAGGAGCATGCCATTTACTACTTGAGTAAAAAGTTCACAGAATGTGAATCTCGTTACTCGATGCTGGAGAAAACGTGTTGTGCAGTAGCCTGGGCTGCCAAACGTTTACGACAGTACATGCTCAATCACACCACTATGCTAATTTCGAAGATGGATCCGATCAAGTACGTCTTCGAGAAGCAAGCGCTTTCGGGCAGGATTGCCAGATGGCAAATGGTGTTGACAGAATATGACATTCAGTACGTGTCCCAGAAGGCCATTAAGGGCAGCGTATTGTCTGAATACCTGGCCGAACAGCCGATCGAGGATTACCAGCCGATGAAATTTGAATTCCCTGATGAGGATATCATGTTTCTCAAAGCGAAGGATTGCGATGAACTGTTGCCCGACGAGGGTCCAGACAGGAAGTCCCAGTGGAAATTGATATTTGACGGGGTGGTTAATTCTTATGGAAGTGGTATCGGGGCGATCATCACGACTCCCCACGGATCCCACATCCCGTTCACTGCGAGACTGACGTTTCCAGTCACCAATAACAAAGCGGAGTACGAAGCATGCATCATGGGTCTAGAAGAAGCGATTGATTTGAGAATCAAGAACCTAGACGTATATGGTGACTCGGCGCTTGTGATCAACCAGATAAAAGGGGAGTGGGAGACTCGCCAATCGAATTTGGCGCCGTACATGAACTATGCCAGAAGGCTGCTTCCGTTCTTTGATCGAGTGGAACTCCAGCATGTGCCCCGGGCCGAAAACCAGATGGCTGATGCCTTAGCCACGTTGGCTTCGATGTATAAAGTCAATTTTTGGAATGAAGCTCTAAGAATTGTCCTTTCTCGTCTTGATAGACCTGCATTCGTCTTTGCGATCGAGGAAGCCTCCGATGGCAAGCCATGGTTCCATGACATCCAGACTTTCCTTATGACTAAGGAGTATCCTGCGGGAGCGTCAACCCAGGATAAGAAGACTCTGAGGAGGCTATCTGTAAACTTTTATCTCAATCCTGATGGAGTTTTGTACAAGAGAAACCACGATCTCGTGCTACTCAGATGTGTAGATGAGAAAGAAGCGAGTATGCTCATGGAAGAAGTCCATGAAGGTACATTTGGTACGCACGCCGGCGGGCATGCTAGGACAAGGAAGATCCTGAGAGCAGGATACTACTGGCTGACGATGGAGTCAGATTGCTTTAAATTCGTGAAGAGGTGTCATAAATGCCAGATCTATGCTGATAAAGTTCATGTGCCGCCGTGCCCGTTAAATGTCATGTCCTCTCCGTGGCCGTTCTCCATGTGAGGCATCGACATGATAGGAAAGATCGAGCCCACTGCATCTAACGGTCATCGCTTCATTCTAGTAGCTATCGACTACTTCACCAAGTGGGTGGAGGCAGCCTCATATGCTAATGTGACCAAGCAGGTGGTGGCTAAATTCATAAAGAGGGATATCATCTGTCGTTACGGAATTCCCGAGCGGATCATTACTGATAATGGTTCGAATCTGAATAACAAGATGATGAAGGAGCTGTGCCAGAGTTTCAAGATTGAACACCACAACTCATCTCCTTACCGGCCGAAGATGAATGGCGCCGTTGAAGCGGCCAATAAGAACATCAAGAAGATTGTTTAGAAAATGGTTGTGACCTACAAAGATTGGCACGAGATGTTGCCATTCGCATTGCACGGTTATCGTACAATAGTACGTACATCGGCCGGAGCAACTCCTTTCTCCTTAGTGTACGGTATGGAAGCTGTCCTACCGTTAGAAGTGGAGATCCCTTCTTTGCGAGTTTTGGTTGACGTAAAACTTGACGAGGCAGAATGGATTAAGAACCGACTAAACCAACTCAGCCTGATGGACGAGAAGAGGTTAGTATCGATTGCATATGGTGTTCTGTACCAAAGCCGAATGAAGAAAGCTTATAATAAGAAGGTGCGTCCTAGAAGCTTTCAGACGGGTGATCTCGTCCTGAAGAAGATTCTTCCTCCACACTCCGATCACCGGGGCAAGTGGACTCCCAATTACGAAGGTCCGTACGTTGTCAGCAAGGTCTTCTCGGGAGGAGCTTTGTTGTTATCCACGATGGACGGTGAAGATTTTGCATCCCCGGTGAACGCGGACGCAGTTAAAAAATACTTTGCTTAAAAACGACCCGCTGGAAAGAAAAAGAGTATCCAGGAAAAAAAGGGGCATCCCGGCGAACCATATAAAAGGGAAAAAGGTTCGGGAAAAAATTAGGGATATAAATTGAAAAAATGTACACCCGCAAAGTCGAAAACCCGGATGGGCGACTTTGGCAAAAAAGGGTATCCCGGTGAATCGAAAACCCGGAAGGGCGATTCAGGCAAAAGTTAGGGATTTAAAAAAGCAAACGACTGTGTTCCGCGTGTGGACTTTCATTGTTTAGTGGTTTGGAAGACCTGAGGGCCGTTTATCTGAATCAATCTCTTCTGAAGCTGAAGCGTCGGAGAAGTATCGAAGTCGAGTGGGTCATAGAGGGATCAACTCATGGTGTTCGTCTACGCCTCGTTGCCAACATTTGTGTATATACTGATGTATATTTATGCTTTATATTTGCGCGACTTCCACATTCCAGGAGCTTGCATCTGTTGTAAAACATTTTTACCCATTCAGGGGTTCGTTATCAATAAAATGTATACTATTCAGCAATTCTGTTTGTCTGTTTAGCATTTATCTGTTTTGTTTGCGAAAAAGAACGCCGATGTTTTTGACAAAATGCGCATACATAAACATACCGGCCTAGGCCGCTGATTGTTGAAACAATGAATTACTTGAACATTGTCACGAGATAATAACCTTGATAGGTCCCTTTGAGAAGGGTGTCTTGTCTGTTTGTTTATGTTGTTGCAGGTGTAGCATATACCAGACAGTGCGTCGTGCGCATCCCCAAGTAGGATGATTCCTTCTTCTCCAGCAAAGTTCAGCAGCCTCTCCCCGCGGAGTCTGAACATGAGATCGTAAGCATTGATATGTTTCCCCAGGCAGAGAAGATTCTCTCCCCAATCAGATGTATCCTGAAGGAACGTCATCTCCCCAGCTGAGTCAGGCGCCGAAGCGTGTGTTCATCCCCCAGCATCGGGTCACAAGTGCAGGTCTCGTAGGAGACTACTCACTGAAGTGTGCAGCAATTGATAGTTCCAGACTGAAGTCTTCAGTAGAATTGGGATTCCCCACAGAGTCGTACTCTCCCCAGCAAGTAGGACGGTTCCTTCTTCCCCAGCCGAGTTTGCAGTTCCCCAAGAGAGTCGAGTCTTTGGAAGGCGTTTGGGCCATGATTGGTTCACCCCAGTAGAGTGTTGAATAGCTGATGCTGTGTTTCCCCGCCGGAGTCGTTGCCTCCGGGGAAGTAGCCGCGAAGACTTTGCAGTTTGTTTCTGCGATTGACATCGCTTTCCTCAGCAGGTCCAAGGTCTCGTAGAGCTTCGTTCCCTTGCAGCAGTCAACTGAAGTTTGCTTCCCCATGTGGAGTCCGATTGAGATCGGCGTGACCTCTTCTCCTCGGCAGGATGATTCCTCCTCTCCACCAGAGTGTTTCTTTCTCCTTGATAGGAGGATTTTCCTTTCAGCATTTATTTTGCTGATAGGATCGCAACATTTTGCATGATTGCATAGCATTTATCATAAACGCATAGCATTTCCACCGTGTGGAGCATTGCGCCGTTGTCAAAGCATATGCATACTAAACATGAGCTAGGTCGTTGTCGTTCTTGTTTTGCAGGTGTTCCTCCGCAGAGTCGCTTGCTCAAGATGATTCTTGAATTCCCCCAGCAATGTCGCTTGCCCAAGATGATTCTTGAAATTCTCCAGCGAAGGTGTTTGTGTAAGATGATTCTTAAAATCCCCAGTGAAGTCGCCAGAGAGAGCCGCTCAGGATGATTCCTGAAATCCCCGACAGAGTGTTGGCTCAGGATGATTCCTGAAATCTCCAGCAGAGTTATCGGTTCAGGATGATTCTTGAAGCCTCTGGCGAAGTTATTTGTCCAAGATTATTCTTGAAGTCCTCAGCAGAGTTGATTCGGCCAGAATGATTTCTGAAGCCCCGAAGCAGAGTTACTTGATAGTTCTCCAAAATCCCCAGCGGAGATGCGTCATCCCCAGCAGATTTCTGAATAGGGAAGTTGAAACTTCCCTTGAATACTTGATGATTGAAGTTCAACCGGGTTAACGAAGCAGTTCTCTCAGCTGAAGCGGAGTGCCTGATGGCAGAAGTTCAGATATCCCCAGTTGGTTCATGATTGACTGAGAATTCCATCCCCGACTTGCCGACGAAGTCCGGCTGACGCCCGAAGATTTCTTTGAATGCCCGATGGCATGATCAACTTGATTGTTGACCTGACGAGTCCTGAGAAATCTTGATGCCTGACGGCATGATCGACCATGTATCATTGGTCACCGTGTGACCAATTCCACAGCTAGTTGTCGTGCAGCTAATATTTCAGTGTTCGAAGATTCGTTCCCATCAGAGTACCGTGTACTTGTGCGGTTGGCAAATTTCTGGGTTTATCGGTATTCAACCTTCTCGTACCTTGATTGGTTGAGATCCGTTCGCTGCTCCCCCAGTCAGGTTCAAGCCGTTTAAATAGGAGCAGCTGTTGCACCCCAAAATTTGCCCAACTCTTCTTTACCTAGCTTATGTTTCATTCAATTCACATTAGCATTATCATTTGCATTTCATTGACATGTATGCAGGGGATCAAGAGGTATGATTACCAACTAAGGGCTACACAAGAGTTTGAAGCTAGCTAAGAAGGTTATTCAAGTGTTCAAGGGTTGATATCTTTGTCAGAGAAGTTAGAAAATCCTCAGAGAGAGTGGTTGAGACCAAGAGTGTGTGCCTCCAAACTTGGGAGTTGTGGGAGCTCCTCAGATGATTCTGAAGCCAGGAGTGTGGACTTGAAGCCTTGAGAGAGCTTAGGAGATGTCTTGAAAGCCATCATGAAGCCTAGACAGGTCATTGTGCAAGATTGAGAAGACTCAGCCATGAGTGGTGTAATTAGGGTTTGACTGGGTCAACCCTAAGTCAACTGATGATTTGGAGGAGGTTGAGACCTAATTCAAGAGCCATGTGATCATGGATTGATACATTGAGATGCTATAAGGATGATTCCAAGGTTAAATCATCATGATTGAAGAGTTTGAGAAGTTTCAAGCTAGGGTTTCTAAGGCTTGACAGTGTAAAATCCCCTAGTTTGACCCCTATCTTCAAGGCAGTTAGCTCAAGATGTGATTGTCATCTCATCTTACCCTCAACATGAATGTTGTATAGCTTGTTCTTAGCTTTTATTTGAGTACTAGAAGTCCTTGATAGGTGTCGCTTCCGCAAAAATAAGGTGCCGGCAAAATAGAAGAGTTGCCATCTTTCGTTATTTATCCCTCAGAACGGGAAAGGAAACAATCGGAAAAACGTGACGAATAGGTATAAGACAAGGTCATCGCAACCATTGTCTGGGTTCGGGAGTCGGTTACGCAAGGGGAAGGTATTAGCACCCCTCACGTCCGTCGTACTCGACGGGATCCACGCTTGTTGGTTTGTCTACGGGTGAAAAATAATCTATCTACGACTTCTAGATCTAAACGGAAAGGAATTGACTCGATAGAGCGTCACACTCTATGCCTACGTATTCTCATCAGAGAATGAGAAATCAGAGTCAACGTAGTTCGGGAAAATACGGGGAAATTTGCTCGGCAAGACGTCGCATCTTGTGCCTACGTATTCTCATCAGAGAAATCAGAGCATGACGTAGTTCAGGCTGACTACGGGTAGACAGGGGTGTTCTCGGTCACACGGGGGTGAGAGATTAAGGTTGACGATACTAGCGTACGCATTCTAGTAGTTAGGTGGACGATGCTCGACCATTGGAGACTTAGGCGTACCTGTTTGCGGTAGAACGGACGTAGTATGTCGGGTTTAAAGGTATGGGAACCTACGGGAACTAGAAACTACGGTCTGGTCTCAAATGCGCTCGGGCAAGAGAAAAGGATACCATCAGTCGTCAGCGGGAAAGTATCGATCATACGGCAGCGAGAGAACAAAAAAAGTTAGTTGTTAGTGTGCTCGCTAGGACATCGCATCCTATGCCTACATATTCTCATCAGAGAAAATCAGAGCAGCTGTAGTTCAGCCTACTACAGCTAAAACGGGGAGAAGGGAGGAGGGAGCTCGCTAGGATGTCGCATCCTATGCCTACGTACTCTCGTCTGGTACGAGAGATCAGAGCAAACGTAGTTCGACTACGGGAAAGGTGAAAGGTGGAAGGTGAAAGGTGGCTCGCCAATACATCAGTATTGTGCCTACATATTCTCATCAGAAAAATCAGAGCACGACGTAGTTCAGGAAACTACAGGGGAATTTGCTCGCCAAGACGTCGCGTCTTGTGCCTACGTATTCTCGTCAGAGAAATCAGAGCGCGACGTAGTTCGGGAGACTACGGGCTACGGGAAAGGTTGCTCGCCAATACATCAGTATTGTGCCTACGTATTCTCGTCAGAGAAATCAGAGCACGACGTAGTTCGGGACACTACAGGGGAATTTTCTCGCCAAGACGTCGCGTCTTGTGCCTACGTATTCTCATCAGAGAAATCAGAGCGCGACGTAGTTCAGGAAAACGAGTCTCGATTGCGCGGGGGCAAGAGAAGGGGTCTCGATCGCCTGAACGCGAGAGAAAAGGGGTTTCGATCGCACGGGGGCGAGAACAAAGAGGAAGCAGGCCTACGCCTAAACGAGAAGGAACTCGGGACACACACGCAAGAACCTAAGACGTAGGAGTGAATGCGTCGCATGTCACCCAAAGGGTACCATACTAGGCATCCTAGACGATTGAGAAGAACTCCTCAACTGTCATTTCCTACATATCTAACGATACAGCTCACAACGCTCGACGGTTGCCTGAAGACTTGAAGACGATGATGATGATGATGAACGAAGCAGCTCCTGGGCTCCTGACATGCGCACAAGCTCCATTCCAATCTTCTCCTCTCTGGATCTTTGATGATGACGCTCGAATCAGAACAATGTAACGCTTAGACCGTCATAGTTCGACTTATACGAGAAATCAAATTGTCAGAGGTAGCGTATTGATATCCGTGTCAAGGACAAGATGGAGAAATGATATCGAAAATCATTCTCCAATTGAATCGTGTCACACGGCCAGCCAACAATAAAATCGAAGATAAAATCAGATAGAAACGAAATAGGAGAGAAAATAGTAGACAAATCCACTAACAAATGGAAATAAAACACTACTCCTAAGGATACGACAATTAAATTCCAATAGAAAATATTCTAAAGAATTAAATCTATAAATCCCCTAAAAATATCTAATTCCTAATTCTTTACAAAGGAATAAATGCTAAATTCCTATTCTAGAAAATGTAAAAGAGCACTCTAAGAGAAATATTATCTAAAATTCCCTAAAGGGCATAATATGCTAATTACAACTTATTCTAGGAATTATTCTATCTAAATTCTATTAAGAGAAAATATACTAACAATTATAGTCTAAGCATATTAAACTAAAACAATTCTCTAAAGAAAATTAAATCCTAATTATAATCCTAACATGCTAATCAATATGCTAATTATATTCTAGAATTATTAAACTATTCTAAAGAATTACAATTAACACCATACAAAAATATTAACAAAATATGTACAAGGGGGGTGCAGCAGAAATTACAGGGAATGTGCTTCAGCAAAAATACAGGGCCTAGCCCAATAAAATCAAACACACAAAAACGGGGAGGGGGGAAAAGGAAAAAAAGGGAGGTGTGGCCAGAACGTTGGGCCCAGCCCAACTACACACGGGGAGGGGGGTGAATGTTTGGAAACGGAGGGTGTACGGATTGGAAACCAATGGGCTACGGCCCAACAACACGGAACCCATCCCCTTCTCTCTTTCAACCCACTCTGAAACCCTAATCCCTCTTCTCTCCATTACTGTTCACTGCGCCGTCACCTTCTTCTCACCCTCTCTCTCTCCCAAGCTCTTCTCTTTCGTTCCACCAGTTCTTGTTCAAAACTCAATGCTAATTGGACTCCTTCAACATGATTAAACCAAACAACAACAACGTAATATCACGAATCTGGGAAGCACGATTTAATCCTTGGCTGGACGTTCTTGAAGGTGCTCGAAAGTTGATGAAGACTTTGAAGTTCCGATGAACGCTCCAATGAAGAACTTCTGGAATCTGGAGATGCTTTGAAGAATCTTGAAGTTGTTGCACGATCAAGATATTGAAGATCTGGAGAAAATCATCGAAGAAGGTGGTAAGAAGATGATGAACGATGTTGAAGATTTCGACGAAGATCTGGTGAGATGGTTATGGATGTGGTGGATCTGCGAAGATCGGAGGACGATTCGGTGAAGATCGCTTGAAGATCTTGACGACTTTGGCAAAATCTGGAAAAAGTGATGAATCTGAGGACGAATATGATGATGATCGAAGATCTATGGATCTGGACAAGTTCTCTGACAAACTGGTACGATTGATGAACGAAGACGAAGATTTATGAAGATCTTTGAGTGTTCTGGTATTTCTGAACACACGTGAACGTCAGATCGATGGAGGTGGTTACGAACATACGAACTAATCTCGAAAGGCTTCAAGATTCTTGAAGAATGGACGGTGGTTGTATGAAGTTTCTTGGGTCGTTTTCTGGGAAAAAGATGAATACGCATGAATATTCCGGCGAAGTTGAATTTTCTGGTGAAGGATGGATGAACATGACGGATGAAGGAGATAAAGATCCATCAGTGAATTTCAGATTTCCGGCGAAAAACGGCTTCCGGTGATAGTTAGGGTGGCTTCGGCGACCTTCCGGCGGCGGTTGCATGGCCGGCCGATGAAGGGAAGACGGAGGAGGAGGACGACACACGTGGCTCACATGCAGTGATTGGGGAGGACGCGTGTTACTGCATGGGAGAGAGGGAGAGGGTGGAGGCCACGTGTGGGGTGAGGTGGCGGTGAGAGGGAGCATGCAGTGAATGTGCTGGCTAGCTCTGGGGTTGAAACGTGGAAGTGAAGTGGGGGCTTCTGAGTGTGGACAAGTGGCGTGATAGAAATAAGGTGGTGGGAGGAAAAACGTACGCGTGGGACTGCCTATATATCCCCACCTGGCGCGGACTGGACCTGGGCCCCAGAAAATAGACATCTGTCCCACTACAACTCAGACTTGATTAATAGCTAATTAACATATGATTACCCTAATTAAACTCAATTAATACTAACGAAAATTAAAAACAGCAATTAAAGCCTAAATGCTAATTAAGACTATTCTGCCTAATTAAAGCTAATAACCCAATTAAAATGAACTAAGACCCTAATTAACATCTAAAAAAAAGGATTAAGATCTAATTAATCTCTAATTAAATCCTAAAAGAAATTAAAATCTAATAACTTCTAAAATCTATTAAATCTAAAAGATATTAACCTATTAAACTCTATTAATTTCTAAACAAATAATAAAAAAATAGAAAAACTCTATTAATCCTATTAAAAATCCTAGTAAAAGAATTTTCCTATTAAAAATCATTTTAAAAAAACTACTTAATATCTAGAAACAATTATTCTAAAAGGGAAAATTGATATTAAAACTAAAAACTATTTAAAACATTTAATATCTATTAAAAAATCTATCTAATATCTAGAAAAATCAATTAAATCCATTAAAAAAATCTAGAAAATAAGGGAAAAATCTAAAAAAAGCGAGGAAGCCGATTAAATCGATTAGCGACTATATCGAAGTAAACGGTAAAAACTCGGACACCGAGATGTCCTCAAAAACAACAGTGAGAGCTGGAAACACAGGGAACGAGCATCAATTCTCAAAATACGTCCTCGTATTGGCCTAAAATGCCTGAAGCGCGATCAGAGGGTTGTAATCCCGATAAAGTCAATCTGACTGGAAAAAATGCAATGTACGTGGTATGCAAATTCAAAATGAAATGAGTCGAAACATGAACCAAATAGCGATACATAGTTGGTCAAATTTTGGGGTGCAACAGCTACCCCTATTCAAACGGCTTGGACCTGAAGGGTTGAAGAGCGAACGGCTTTCAAACATTCAAAGATAGAAGACGGTTGAATTCCAAAGAACCCGGAAATTTGCCAACTACACAAGTACACAGTACTCTGATGGGGACAAATCTTCGGAAACTGAAATAGCTGCACGGCAACTAGCTGGAGAAATACTGATCTAAACCTCCGTCAGGATGATTCTCTGATTTATCTGATATCATTGCATCCTCAAATCATCGAGGGATCACTGGTTACACGGTAACAGGTGATTTGCCAACCACGCACAGGTAAACGATACTCTGATTGGTAGGAACATCTTCAACACTGAGCACAACAGTTGCACGACAACTCTACTGGGGAATTGGTCACGCGGTAACCGGTGAAAAGTCTGATTTTAAGTCTCCGTCAGGATGATCATCTGATTTTGCTATAGATATTCGTCCTCAATTCATCAAGGGGTCACTGGTCACTCGGTAACCGGTGATACATGGTCGATCATGCCGTCAGGCACCAAGATTCCTCGGGACTCATCAGATCAACAATCAAGTTAATCATGCCATCGGGCATTCAAAGAACTTTCGGGCGTCAGCCGGACTTCGTCGGTAGGTCGGGAATAGACTTCTTGGTCAATCATGAACCAAATAAGGATATGCAATCTTTTACCGTCGGGCACTCCGCATCAGCTGAGAGAACTACTTCGTCAATACCGTTGGACTTCATCAGCAAGTCTGGGGTTTCGGCACCACTGTCAGACTTCAATCATCAAATTTCCAAGGAAAGTTCAACTTCTATGTTTACAACCTGCTGGGGAGGACGCATCTCCACTGGGGATTCTAGAGAACTATCAAGTAACTCTGCTTCGGGGATCCAAAAATCATTCTGGACAAATAAACTCTGCTGAAGAAATCAAGAATCATCTTGGACAAATAACTCCGCGGGGACTTCAAGAATCATCCTGGACTAATAACTATGCTGGAGATTTCAGGAATCGTCTTGAGCAAACACTCTGCCGGGGATTTCAAGCATCAACTTGAGCAAACACTCTGGGGACTTCACTGGGGTTTTTAAGAATCATCTTACACACACAACTTTGCTGGGGGAATTCAAGAATCATCTTGAGCAAACGACTTTGCTGGGGAGCATGTGCAAAACAAGAACGGTGGCGACCTGGCTCATGTTTCGTATGCATATGCTTTGACAATAACGTAATGCTCCACACGGTGGAAATGCTACGCGTTTTTTGGGTAAATGCTATGCAATCATGCAAAATGCTACGACCCCATCAGCAAAATAAATGCTGAAAGGGAAGATCTTTCGGTCGAGGAGAAAGAACCACTCTGGTGGAGAGGAGGAATCATCCTGCCAAGGAGAAGAAGTCACGCCAATCTCAATTGGACTCCGCCTGGGGAAACGAACTTCAGTTGACTGCTGTAGGGGAACAACGTTCCACGAGAACTTGGACCTGCTCAACCGGGTATTCAAACCACCAACTGCTGAGGATAACGATGTCAATTGCTGAAATAAACTGCACGGTTTTCGCGGCTAAACTTTCCGAGAGATAACGACTCCAGCGGGGAAATACATCATCAGCTATTCAACACCCTATTGGGGAGAACCAATCATGGCCCACACGGCTTCCAAGGATTTGGCTCTCTTGGGGATCTGCAAACTCAGCTGGGGGAAGTAGGAATCATCCTGCATGCTGGGGAGAGTACGACTCTGTGGGGAATTTCAATTCTGCTGGAGACTTCAGTCTGGAACTATCAATTGCTGCACACTTCAGTATGTGAATAGTCTCCTACAAGACCTGCACTTGTGACCCGGTGCTGGGGGATGAACATACGCTTTGGCGCCTGACTCAGCTGGGGAGATGGTGATCCTTCAGGATACATCTGGTCGGGGAAGAGAATCTTCTCTGCTTGGGGATACATATCAATGCTCCTGGTCCCGCATTCAGACCCTGCAGGGAGATGCTGCTACACTCTATCGGGGATATCAATCCTGATCTGCTGAGGGTAATCTTGCATACGCCTTACGGAGACTGACCCTTCTGGGTAACACCTGCTGGACTATCAAGTCTGATGAGGAATACCTGTGTATCAACACTACTGGGGATATCAATCCTTAGCTACTCATTGTACAACTCTGTTGGAGATGTACCGATCCTATCCAGGAAACACCTCTGGAGACTGCGGAGGATAACAATCGATCACTGAAATTAAATCTCACTTCACTGAGGAAAACAACCCTGAACGGTCCTTTTTGAACACCCTAAGTCCTTATAGGGTACGAAGAAAACTGCTGAGCAATAACTCTTCTCGTCTGGAGATTACTCAGTGAGGGAATCAACGTCGACCTCTGCTTGAGGAATGAGTCAATGACCCAGACTCGGAGGGGAAAGGAGTCAAACTTGGACTCTGCGGGGATACAACATTGCATCAGTCCCACTGCTGGGGGAAATAAACCCAACTCTGTCGGTCAGGGAAAGCTTCAGTCTCAACCCACTTGGGAAAATAGCACATCAGGCTAATCAACATTCGATGCTTGGGATGGCCATACTCTGCCGGGAATATCAATCCTGATCTGCCGAGGATAATCTTGATCCTACTCTGATACGGGATAAGTGCCATCTCAACTTGCTGCAATCTCAAACTGCTCAGAGGAAACAATCTCCAACTGTACGTCTCTGCTGAGAAAATAATCCTGATTCAACAACATCAACACAGGGAATACAGAATACCAATCATGGAGCTGGGATCACTCGAGCCTTGTGTCGGGGAATGTGACAACATACGAGTCACTAGGAATCATCGTGTCAGATACACTTAGGCTTTTTCTGGTTTAGGGATAGGTTTATGGTGATAGGCTTTTATTTCTGGTTATCAACAAAAGTGGATTTGAAAGGGAAATACTAGACGAGAACTAGCATTCGAGGGTAGACTACCAGACGAGAACTGATGGTAAAATAGGCTAGGTTGTCAGACGAGAACTGAGTTCTAGGTTTTGATATCAGACGGGAACTGATTTCTGGTTTGCCAGACGACAACTGGGCTTTAAAACTGCGTTAGCCAGACGAGAACTGGTTAAACAGTGGGTCAAGGAAAAGGCGACCAGACGGGAACTAGTTTAAAAGCTGACACGCACCAGACGAGGACTGGTATTCTGAAAAAGGTGGACCAGGCGAGAACTGGTTACAGGTTTGCCAGACGAGGACTGGGCTTTAGAGGTTTTTCAGGCGAGAACTGGGCTTTAAAACGATTTGGTTACAAGGTTCTGCCAAGTAATAGGTTATTTTGTATGATAAAAATCCAGTGGCAGCAAGACTTCTTCAGAAGGTTCAGGTTTTGGCAGGGTAATGACACGATTCCCCGACACTCAACTCTTGCTGGGGTGAACAAACTCGTTTGAACAACTTGCCCCAGTGCAATTCAACTTGCCCCAATCCGACTCTTGGGAAAATTCATTCTGAACAGAAAGCAGCTGGCAACGAGACAATCTTCAGATGGCTTGCCCCGACATCTGTACAACGGAAGGATTCATCCTCAATTAACCAACTCTCAGCATGGTTGGCTTCAATATATTTCTGAAGTATCTTGCCCCTGAACGAGCGTTGAGCGACTTAACCTGCCCTGATTGAACACTGGAGGGATCTGCCCTCAAATCACAGGGGTTCTGGATAACTGCCCCTGATTGGGTCTCGAGAAGATTCACTTCTGATCAACTGCTTCTTGAATGATCTGTCCCATAATCAACCGATGCTTCGGGACTTGTCCTCAGACTAACTAATTCCAAACTCGCTGGAAGTCAATGCCCCAGATTCACAAGGTTTCATAGTATACCATTCTGATCCAGAATACTAACGATTCAGTCCTGATTGACTATTCCCTGTTGGAATTCCTTCATATCAACTATTGACCTGCAGTTAAAATTGTCTATTCACGAATGGTAATTTTAATGCAGTGTACATGCAGATTTCGAAAAAATGTACTGTCACTCATTTACGTGTCATGATAGTGAGTGACGAATGGACCAACAGTTCAAACGTAGTGCTGATTTGATCAGTGAAAAATACAACAAGGATATGATTAGCAAATCATGTAGGAGTCAGGTTACTCAACCTTATCGTAATGCGCTTTCAGAATAAACCCTGCCTCAATTAGGTCTTTTAAGGGTTGTATCGTGGTCGGGTTCACGGTTCGTGAAACAAGGGATATTTGGCTCAAATTATGATTTGTACCCACCCCTTCTACGTGATGATCTCCGATCCTAAAGTTCAGTTAACTTGGCTCGAGCGCCCGCCTCTTCGAGAGGTATGTTGAATGTTGGGAACGGCTGTTAAAGAACTCACAAGGTTTTTGGAGTGACAGTTACTCCTCCTTCGTTTCGGTGTCTGTATCTACACGACTTTGTCCTTGTTTGAGGATTATTCTTTTTATATCCTTTCTTTTTCATTCTTTTGATTCCCTAATTTTTGCCTGGACTGACTCTTCAGAGTTCTTTTCGATTCTTCTTTGGAAGTCCAGCGGGATGCCCTGGTTTTTGCCTAAGTATTCGCTTTCCAGCTTTTTCTTTTACTTAGCGGGCTTTCTTATTCTTTTATTTTTTTGAAACAAGTCGTGCGACACTGGCTGTCTGGATTCATCCGAGATTCATAACTGTCTCACTCCTGATTGGTGAGGTTTAACCATTGTGGTTGATGAGGTACGACCTCTGGGGAAGAATGCGACGTGATTGGTCCTCGAAAGACAACATTCCTCTGTAAGACTTGAACGCTCGGTCAAGCTAACTGACAACTACCCTACCCCGGGTTAAGATGTGAGGGTTTAAAAGTCCGAAAAAACTTCTACTTCTTGGCTCGAAGTGGTTAAAGAGGGACTAACTCCTTATATCTCCAGTGTTTGGGGGATTTGAAACAATGCCTTGTACGTCATCGGCAAGGTTTTATCTGAAAGCATACGATCATCGGTTATGAGTATTCAGTTTCGTCATCCTCCCTCCAATCTTTACTAATCATAGTGACAAAGTGGAGTAAATAAAGTGCAAGTGTCAGTGCAATGCAGTAAATGAGTGACAACGACATGATTAATTCAGAAAAATGCATAGTCACTTTATCAATATTACCATTCGAAACAAACAATGTTTAACAGCAAGTAGTAACTAACAGAAAAGAAACTACAAATGCACATGATAAAAAGTCCAAAGACTGCCAATGCTGAGGACATCTGCCTGTCTGGACCACTAGCTTCTGGAAATAACCCTCTGAATCTGCGAGCTCAGACAGCTGAGAGGTTGTCACGCACAACCAAAACTCCTTCTGGAAAGGAAATGCACCCTTTGTCGATCAACTGTTGCACTTTTTCCTGAAAAGCTTTGCAATCTTCAGTTGAATGCCCCAGGGATCCACCATGGTATCCACACTGAGCATGGGGATTGTACCCAGGAGGGTAAGGCTCTGGCACGGGCTTAAGAGCTTTAGGTTCCACCAAATAATTCCGAATCAACTATGGCAGAATCTGGCTATACGGCACAGGCACTGGATGAGAAGGAGCATTCCTTCGTTCCAAGTTGCTAAGAGGTCGGTTCTGATTCTGACGCTGACTCTGATAACCTCTGCCACGGGCTCGTGGATTTGCAAGAGGAGCGACATAATGTTCCCGATGTGGTGCCCTAGGCACAATTGTCTGTCCAGAGTAACGAGACACAGAGGATACTGACCGCTGAGAAGACGAGGAACCAACAGATTTCACCGATTCATCTCGAGGATACCCAACATCGGTCAGGACTGCATTGATCACAACTTCTTCTTCAGTTTGGCAACTATAGAGAGATTCAGTTTCACTAGCCTGACCGCCCGAAACATTCTGGATTCTTCCAGTCTTTACACCATACTCGATGCGCTCTCCTGCCCTTACCAATTCAGAGAAATTTGGTGCAACTCCAAGCATTCTTTCGAAGTACGGGCTCTGCAAGGAGTTTACGAACATGCCTTTTAACTCTCGGTCGAGAAGCGGTGGTTGCACTCTAGCAGCAAATTCTCTCCATCTCTGAACATACTTCCTGAAAGGTTCATTGTTCCCTTGAGACAATTATTGCAGCTGCATGCGAGTAGGAGCTACATCAAGATTGTAGTCATACTGCTTCAGAAAAGAATTGGCTAAATCCACCCATGATCGGATCTGATTACTCTCCAACTGCATATACCAACTCAGAGGTGCCCCAGTCAGGCTATCCTGAAAGCAGTGAATCATCAACTTGTCGTTTTGCACAAACGAAGTCATTCTTCGGCAGAACATCACCAAATGTTGCTTCGGGCAACTATCTCCTTTATACTTTTCAAACCTCAGCGCTATGAACTTCAGAGGTAACACTAGGCCAGAAACCAGACACATGTCTGCAGCGTTGGGGTTAACAGCGTCTTTACCTTTCAAGGCTTTGAATCTTTCATCCAATGCACGAAACCTTTTAGCATACACGAGAGCTAATGGGTCTTCGGTCTTTGCTATCGGGACCTCTCTTCGGGACTTTGGCACAGGGAAAACGACACCCTGATAGTATGAGGTATCAACAGAAGGAGAACGTTCACCTCGGACAACAAACTGCTCACGTAGATCTCGGTCTTCAACAGAAGGTTGTACAAGCTGAGTTGCAGTAAGGTTGTTCACTTGCGGAAAGTCTTCGTCATGCGTAGATCCATGCAAAGGATTGGACGTCACAGTGAAACCTGACAAGGTATCAACAAACTGGAAGCTGCTCTCTGACATAGCTACCAACAACTTTCAACTGACTTCACTGCTTGATTCTGATCAATTCTGCTTCAACCCCTTGGTCGTCTTCTAACAATCAACCCTTGCTCAGACCACACACCGGAGAATCACCCTCTGAAGCAAAACAAAGGTTGGATAAGAGCTCTGACTTGCTGGAGAATGATATGCAATATGATGCAAAGATGCTTATGCAAATGCAATGCGAGATGCAGCAAATACGCGATCACAGCCCCCACAAACCTCTGATTGTTGCTGCGCTGCTGACGGGATAAGTCTGCTCTGACGAGAGAAAACCAAAATATCGGGTAGGCTGGAAGTCAAGTTTCCTGCAAAAACCCTCCCACTCTCGGGTATGGACCTAAACTGACACAAGTTCGGCATCCTATGCAGTCATCAGCGTCACAGACTTTCAAGAGGGTGATACGATACCCAGAAGGTGTGGCATCACCGTCTCCTGAAGCGACCTCACTCGGCTGAATTCCAAATGATCGGTCCCCAGAGTTGACAATCCTCCAAACCAACAACCCCCTCAACCCAAAGGGTTGAAAAAGAAGTCAACCGGGAGAACCTCGTCTGAGCGTGGATTTCATGAGACACTAGCGCCTGCCAAGCAAGTGCGCGCCCACTAATTTCCACAACTAATTCTAGGTACACTCAAGCCTGGGTCTGGCTTCTCACTCATCAGAGCTCCCATCCCACAACAGCACAATAGCAACAGATAATAATATAGTGCGAGAAATGTAAATACATCAGTAATATACAAAACAAAAATAAACACCCACAGACACGCAAACAAGCGCTAGGATTGACTCTCGCAGGGGACGTTGGATCCCACATGCATAAGGAACCATCGCAGTCCTCAGCAGCCGGGAACCGTTGGAGTCCCCAGCAGAGTCGCCAGCTGTCGCTTCCGCGAAAATAAGCTGCCGGCAAAACAGAAGAGTCGCCACCTTTCGTTATTTATCCCTCAGAACGGGAAAGGAAACGATCGGAAAAACCTGACGAATAGGTATAAAACAAGGTCATCGCAACCATTGTCTGGGTTCGGGAGTTGGTTACACAAGGGGAAGGTATTAGCACCCCTCACGTCCTTCGTACTCGACGGGATCCACGCTTGTTGGTTTGTCTACGGGTGAAAAACAATCTCTCTACGAATGCTAGATCTAAACGGAAAGGAATTGACACGATAGAGCGTCGCACTCTATGCCCATGTATTCTCATCAGAGAATGAGAAATTAGAGTCAACGTAGTTCGGGAAACTACGGGGAAATTTGCTCGGCAAGACGTCGCGTCTTGTGCCTACGTATTCTCATCAGAGAAATCAGAGCATGACGTAGTTCAGGCTGACTACGGGTAGACAGGGGTGTTCTTGGTCACACGGGGGTGAGAGATTAAGGTTGACGATACTAGCATACGCATTCTAGCAGTTAGGTGGACGCTGCTCGACCATTGGAGACTTAGGCGTACCTGTTTGCGGTAGAACGGACGTAGTATGTCGGGTTTAAAGGTATGGGAACCTACGGGAACTAGAAACTACGGTCTGGTCTCAAATGCGCTCGGGCAAGAGAAAAGGATACCATCAGTCGTCAGCGGGAAAGTCTCGATCGCACGGCAGCGAGAGAACAAAAAAAGTTAGTTGTTAGTGTGCTCGCTAGGACATCGCATCCTATGCCTACATATTCTCATCAGAGAAAATCAGAGCAGCTGTAGTTCAGCCTACTACAGCTAAAACGAGGAGAAGGGAGGAGGGAGCTCGCTAGGATGTCGCATCCTATGCCTACGTACTCTCGTCTGGTACGAGAGATCAGAGCAAACGTAGTTCGACTACGGGAAAGGTGAAAGGTGGAAGGTGAAAGGTGGCTCGCCAATACATCAGTATTGTGCCTACGTATTCTCATCAGAGAAATCAGAGCACGACGTAGTTCAGGAAACTACAGGGGAATTTGCTCGCCAAGACGTCACGTCTTGTGCCTACGTATTCTCGTCAGAGAAATCAGAGCGCGACGTAGTTCGGGAGACTACGGGCTACGGGAAAGGTTGCTCGCCAATACATCAGTATTGTGCCTATGTATTCTCGTCAGAGAAATCAGAGCACGACGTAGTTCGGGACACTACAGGGGAATTTGCTCGCCAAGACGTCGCGTCTTGTGCCTACGTATTCTCATCAGAGAAATCAGAGCGTGACGTAGTTCGGGAAAACGAGTCTCGATTGCGCGGGGGCAAGAGAAGGGGTCTCGATCGCCTGAACGCGAGAGAAAAGGGGTTTCGATCGCATGGGGGCGAGAACAAAGAGGAAGCAGGCCTACGCCTAAACGGGAAGGAACTCGGGACACACACGCAAGAACCTAAGACGTATGAGTGAATGCGTCGCATGTCACCCAAAGGGTATCATACTAGACATCCTAGACGATTGAGAAGAACTCCTCAACTGTCATTTCCTACGTATCTAACGATACAGCTCACAACGCTCGACGGTTGCTTGAAGACTTGAAGACGATGATGATGATGATGAACGAAGCAGCTCCTGGGCTCCTGACGTGCGCGCAAGCTCCATTCCAATCTTCTCCTCTCTAGATCTTTGATGATGACGCTCGAATCAGAACAATGTAACTCTTAGATCGTCATAGTTCGACTTATACGAGAAATCGAGCTGTCAGAGGTAGCGTATTGATATCCGTGTCAAAGACAAGATGGAGAAATGATATCGAAAATCATTCTCCAATTGAATCGTGTCACACAGCCAGCCAACAATAAAATCGAAGATAAAATCAGATAGAAACGAAATAGGAGAGAAAATAGTAGACAAATCCACTAACAAATGGAAATAAAACACTACTCCTAAGGATACGGCAATTAAATTCCAATAGAAAATATTCTAAAGAATTAAATCTATAAATCCCCTAAAAATATCTAATTCCTAATTCTTTACAAAGGAATAAATGCTAAATTCCTATTCTAGAAAATGTAAAAGAGCACTCTAAGAGAAATATTATCTAAAATTCCCTAAAGGGCATAATATGCTAATTACAACTTATTCTAGGAATTATTCTATCTAAATTCTATTAAGAGAAAATATATTAACAATTATAGTCTAAGCATATTAAACTAAAACAATTCTCTAAAGAAAATTAAATCCTAATTATAATCCTAACATGCTAATCAATATGCTAATTATATTCTAGAATTATTAAACTATTCTAAAGAATTACAATTAAAACCATACAAAAATATTAACAAAATATGTACAGGGGGTGCAACAGAAATTACAGGGGATGTGCTTCAGCAAAAATACAGGGCCCAGCCCAATAAAATCAAACACACAATGGGCTAGAACGGGTAGGGGGGAAAAGGAAAAAAACGGAGGTGTGGCCAGAACGTTGGGCCTAGCCCAACTACACACGGGTAGGGGGGTGAATGTTTGGAAACGGAGGGTGTACGGATTGGAAACCAATGGGCTACGGCCCAACAACACGGAACCCATCCCCTTCTCTCTTTTAACCCACTCTTAAACCCTAATCCCTCTTCTCTCCATTACTGTTCACTGCGTCGTCACCTTCTTCTCACCCTCTCTCTCTCACAAGCTCTTCTCTTTCGTTCCACCAGTTCTTGTTCAAAACTCAATGCTAATTGGACTCCTTCAACATGATTAAACCAAACAACAACAACGTAATATCACGAATCTGGGAAGCACGATTTAATCCCTGGCTGGACGTTCTTGAAGGCGCTCGAAAGTTGATGAAGACTTTGAAGTTCTGATGAACGCTCCAATGAAGAACTTCTGGAATCTGGAGATGCTTTGAAGAATCTTGAAGTTGTTGGACGATCAAGATATTGAAGATCTGGAGAAAATCATCGAAGAAGGTGGTAAGAAGATGATGAACGATGTTGAAGATTTCGACGAAGATCTGGTGAGATGGTTATGGATGTGGTGGATCTGCGAAGATCGGAGGACGATTCGGTGAAGATCGCTTGAAGATCTTGACGACTTTGGCAAAATCTAGAAAAAGTGATGAATCTGAGGACGAATATGATGATGATCGAAGATCTATGGATTTGGACAAGTTCTCTGACGAACTGGTACGATTGATGAACGAGGACGAAGATCTATGAAGATCTTTAAGTGTTCTGGTATTTCTGAACACACGTGAACGTTAGATCGATGGAGGTGGTTACAAACATACAAACTAATCTGGAAAGGCTTCAAGATTCTTGAAGAATGGACGGTGGTTGTATGAAGGTTCTTGGGTCGTTTTCTGGAAAAAAGATGAATACGCATGAATATTCCGGCGAAGTTGAGTTTTCAGGTGAAGGATGGATGAACATGACGGATGAAGGAGATAAACATCCATCAGTGAATTTCAGATTTCCGGCGAAAAACGGCTTCCGGTGATGGTTAGGGTGGCTCCGGAGACCTTCCGGCGGCGGTTGCATGGCCGGCCGGTGAAGGGAAGACGGAGGAGGAGGACGACACACGTGGCTCACATGCAGTGTTTGGGGAGGACACGTGTTACTGCATGGGAGAGAGGGAGAGGGTGGAAGCCACGTGTGGGGTGAGGTGGCGGTGAGAGGGAGCATGCAGTGAATGTGCTGGCTAGCTCTGGGGTTGAAACGTGGAAGTGAAGTGGGGGCTTCTGAGTGTGGACAAGTGGCGTGATAGAAATGAGGTGGTGGGAGGAAAAACGTACGCGTGGGACTGCCTATATATCGCCACCTGGCGCGGCCTGGGCCCCAGAAAATGGACATCTGGCCCACTACAACTCAGACTTGATTAATAGCTAATTAACATATGATTACCCTAATTAAACTCAATTAATACTAACGAAAATTAAAAACAACAATTAAAGCCTAAATGCTAATTAAGACTATTTTGCCTAATTAAAGCTAATAACCCAATTAAAATGAACTAAGACCCTAATTAACATCTAAAAAAAAGGATTAAGATCTAATTAATCTCTAATTAAATCCTAAAAGAAATTAAAATTTAATAACTTCTAAAATCTATTAAATCTAAAAGAGATTAACCTATTAAACTCTATTAATTTCTAAACAAATAATAAAAAAATAGAAAAACTCTATCAATCCTATTAAAAAATCCTAGTAAAAGAATTTCCCTATTAAAAATCATTTTAAAAAAACTACTTAATATCTAGAAACAATTATTCTAAAAGGGAAAATTGATATTAAAACTAAAAACTATTTAAAACATTTAATATCTATTAAAAAATCTATCTAATATCTAGAAAAATCAATTAGATCCATTAAAAAAATCTAGAAAATAAGGGAAAAATCTAAAAAAAGCGAGGAAGCCGATTAAATCGATTAGCGACTATATCGAAGTAAACGGTAAAAACCCGGACACCGATATGTCCTCAAAAACAACAGCGAGAGCTGGAAACATAGGGAACGAGCATCAATTCTCAAAATACGTCCTCGTATTGGCCTGAAATGCCTGAAGCGCGATCAGAGGGCTGTAATCCCGATAAAATCAATCTGACTGGAAAAAATGCAATGTACGTGGTATGCAAATGCAAAATGAAATGAGTCGAAACATGAACCAAATAGCGATACGTAGTTGGTCAAATTTTGGGGTGCAACAATAGGATTTGTAGAACTCAAGTTATGACTTTGACAAGTTACAGGTCATCTGAGGTATGTGAATCTGGGGGCTTGAAAGTTACCCAACTTGCATCAAACTTTTGCCCTAGAAGGATGATTCCTATGAACTTTTGGTCAACATGAATGTTGTTACTTATCCTCTTAGATTTCTAGAAAGTACTAGAAGTCCTTGATAGGATTTGTAGAACTCAAGTTATGGCTTTGACAAGTCAAGGGTATTTTGGTCATTTGGAGATTACAGGTCATTTCAACCATAAGGCCTTAACTCCCATTTCCAAGCTTCAAATGGGAAAATGTTCAACATCAAACTTGTTCAAAATGATGTTTTAAGGCTAGTAAAGAGGTCATGAGATGTTGGAAAGGCTTGTAGCTCAAAGTTGCAAAAATGACCTAAAACAAGGGTATAAGTTAAATGAATCAAAGTTGGAAATTGATATTTTCAACCTACACATCCAAACCATGGCATATAATATATCATTTTGACTCTAGAAAACATTTTGAGAACATTGGTTTAGCCACATTTTTGATTTGAGGTCTAAATTGTGGACTTGCTTTGAAAAGTAGTTGCTTGCATATTAAGTAACATGTGAAAAACATAGAATCAAGGCATGACCAAGGCCCTTTGCAAGCTAAACACTTTCAAAATGTCACTAGGGGAGAAATTGAAAGAGAATGAGATTGGTTTCAAGCTGCAAAACAGAATTATGCATGTCATGGCATATGGTTGAAAATCTCATGACATGAGAGATTGAAACTCTCATTAGAAGGGTCTAGAGGGTTCTAGATTACTCATACATCATCTATATATTGAGTAGAGTTGATCCAATGCAAAGGTTGGTGATGATTGAAGGAGAGAGCATAGATTGAGATTGAAGTTCCATAGCTTGCAATTGAATTCGGTTTCACCAAGTTCTTCACTTTCCATCCATTTTCTTGATTGAAACTTCTTCCATGGATGCTAGGGATTGAATCCAGATCACAATCCAAGAGAATTCGTGGCTGGATCGTGTAGGAGCAATTGAATTTTTCCACCCGCAACTCACCATCGGGTTTCAAGATTCAGGAGCTTCAACCGGTTCTTTTGCATACAGAAGCAAGGAAAGGTTCCATTGATCGTGTCTGGAAGGTTGGAGAGCTTGAATTGAAGGTTTAGTGCATCTGTTCATCCAAGATTTTCAGGTTAGTAACTTTCTTCCTCCAGCATGATTTAGGTAGAATCAAGATGAATTAGGGTGTTAGATGCATTGTAGAACGGTGTAGGATGGATTTCAGATAGTTAATTGGAGAATTAGTGACAAAATAGGTGTGTTACCATTTTCGGTTGAGATTTGGATATGGTGAATCTTGAGGTTTCAGAGAGAATAAAGGGCATGAATGAGTTTGTGAGGGAATTTGGGATAAGTTTCATGTATTGACCATTTGCAATGGAGGATCCTAGAGAGAATTAGGGTTGAGGAAGATGACCGGAGCACCACCGGTGGTGGCCGGAGCTGGGCGCGAAGTTCAGAGGTTCAAAAGGTAGGAGATGACTCTGGGACCATCAGATCTTGGGTTGACTTGGACTATGACCCTCATCCAACGGCCACGTTTTAATCTCCATTTGTGAAGGAGTTCTGACTATGAAACGCACCGTTTCATTTAATTAGTGGTTCTGGGCTTAGTGGAAAGATTGTTATTCACACCCCCCTGATGGCCCAACCCATAGTTTGAACTGAATATCATTACTATTTGCACCGCGCGTGTGTTATTTTATTTTGATTTTCATTATTTTTTCATTTTATTCATGGTTCTTGGAAAAATCATATAAAATTGAAAATTAATCCAATTAATCCCATTCTTTTTGCATTTTACTCATGATTGAGTCTAGTATTTTTTAGATAAAAAATATTTTCATTTCATGTATTTTCTGATTTTATGGGAATTTTATATTTTAATTGATATTAAAATGATTATGTTTGATATCCAATTTTGTGGAATTTTATGTGATTAATTGGTGATGATTTTGATCCTAATTTTTTGTGTGTGATTAGGTTAGACATGTATTCTACCATAGAATTTTTATCACATTTTTGTGATGAAAATAAGTGTGCTTTCTAGATTGATATTTAGGTGCTTCCTTTTAGGGTTTAGGTTTAGTACCTTATGGTATAGAATTTATTTCTAGGTCTTATTCGATGATTTGATCTCTAGAAATAATGTGGTAGAGGCATGATTGACCTAGGTTCCCATAGATATTTTTGTAGGATTTTACAATTGGTTTTGGTATTTTAGTTAGGACTAACTTTAGTACTAGGTTTTAGGTGATCCTAACTTACTAATTCAACTAGTTTAACTTCTTTAGTCCCCTTAGATTAGGGTTTTTTCTTGGTTTGCCTTTGGTTGAGATTGAAGACAAGTTGAAGACAAGGTGAGGATGCTTGAAGTTTCTTGAAGTCTCTTGGAGCTTGGGTTTGCTTGTGCTGAAGGTGTCTGATGAAGATTTAGGAGATAGGAGGCATAGGGAGAGCCTTAGAACTAGAATGATTTCTTTCACAAATATGGAAAGCATCATGTGCTTCCATTCCTCCCAATGACTAAAAGTCATTCTAAGATATTCACATCCCTCCTTTGGAGGGATGGGTGGCTTTATCTGGGAAGTAGAACTTTGAGGGAACTAGTCTCTCATAATGATGAACCCTTACAGGCTTCCTTTGGTTGTCAGTAAGCTGTTTATCATTTCCACTCATTCTGTTAAATCAATTGTCTTCTGGTTTGAGTATCTTGAAAGATGTTGGACTTGAGTTTGGAGATGAGGACTTCATTGAAGAGTGTGGAAGAGGATGATTCCTTGAGCATTTCCATTGCAGCTGAAGGTTGAAGAGCAAGAAGAACAAGTTGATACTTGAATATCCAATGGAGATTGAATGAAGAGCTGAGGCTTGAAAAAGAATTGAAGGATGAAGTTGACACTTCTAGGTGATTGAAGACTACTCTGAGAAGCTGGAGCTTGAAGATGAAGAGGAAAGCTAGTTGATACTGGTGAGGCAAAGAGAGCTGAAGCTGGAGGACTAAGTTGATACTTATGAAGAGGATTCAATTGAGATTGATTGTAGAGCTGAGGCTTGAGGAATGAAGGATAAGTTGACACTTGCATTGATGCACTGAAAGCCTGAGGGAATCAAGTTGATACTTGTAGGGTGAAGCCTGAAGGTGGAACTGACTGAAGAGCTGAAGCTTGGGGAAGAGAGAACAAGTTGACACTTATGTTGGGTGGGTTGAAACCTGGAGAAGCAGGTTGATACTTGTTATTAAAGTTGATAGCCTTGAAGGGTGGTTGAAGTCTAAAGACTGGATTGCTGTTAGAAGAGCTGAAGCTTGGAATTGAAAGAGGGAGTTGTTGATCTGCTTTCTTGTCTATTTTCTTTTCTATGCTGATGTGCCTTGCTTGACTTGCTTGATGCATTAGAATAAGTTCATATCTAGACTGACTTTAATCTAGGAGCATGATTGCACTAGAGGTTGAGTTTCTCCCTCTGCTTGTATTTTTACTGTATGGCTTTGCTTGCGGGTATTCGGTAGAGCCCAGCTCCCTTGCCCATGTGGTTTATTTTGCTTGATAGCATGTTATGTCCTCTGTATCATTGCAGTTTACTGTATTTTGCTTGATAGCATGTTATTTCTCCTGTATGATTACTGTTATTCATATCTGGCTTGAGGTTGAGATGAGCTTGTGGAGGCTGACACCCCACACACATTTCCTCCCTCACTTGCATTGCATGCATTTTACTGTTTACTGTTTAAGCTGATGCTTTATCTGTTTCTGTTTATCATTGATATGAGCCCCTAGGAATCTCATTTCCTTTGATAAGGAAGTGATAATAGAACTTTAGGTTGAAACCTATGCATGATAACTTCTAGGAGTTCCCTGTTTCAAACCTCAACCATAGGATGAATGCTTGGCATGACAACATTAGGACTTGATAGTCTCCCCGTAGTTGAGCCTGTTCTCTTCTCATCTCAAAACAGCTTAAGATACAGTAATCATGAATGATTTCTTTCGTACGTTACGAGCCTTAAGCTATCTGAGAAAGGATTGTTGGAGAGCTTCTTTTCAACAGTCTGGATGTTTAGTATGGCACCCTTTGGGTGACATGCGACGCATTCACTCTCAGGTCATAGTCTTTAGTGCGATTGAAATTGCAAACACAATAAAAAAAACAGTTCTTCCATAAAAGACAGAAAACAAACTTCAAACCTTTTTGCCCCGTGGGCCCATAATTCAAAGGAAAGCTTTTCTGAAGAAAAGAGTGTCGTTAAACTTCAGGGCCACCACAAACAGGCTTTGTCCCTAACTGCTGGAACTGCTGTTTAACCCTACTCGATAAAACAGATGAATCTGAATTCCCGTAATCCGTATTATCCCGAACTACGTAAGCTCTGATCTCTCATGCCTGTTGAGAGTACGTAGGCACAATACTGATGTATTGGCGAGCCACCTTCCCCGTAACCCGTCGTAGGCCGAACTACGTTGACTCTGATTTCTCATTCTCTGATGAGAATACGTAGGCATAAAGCGCGACGCTTTGCCGAGTCATTTTCTTTTCTTTTCCTTTTTAAGCCAGCCTTGATAGGTAGATAGATAAAACCAACTCGTCCAGTAAACACAACAAGCATGGATCCCGTCGAGTACGACGAACGTGAGGGGTGCTAATACCTTCCCCTTGCGTAACCGACACCCGAACCCGGACAACGCTTGCGACAACCTTGTCTTATACCTTTTTCGTCAGGTTTTTTCGATCGTTTCCTTTCCCTCTCTGAGGGATAAATAACGAAAGGTGGCGACTCTTCTGTTTTGCCGGCACCTTATTTTCGCGCAAGCGACACCAGGCGAGCAGGAGTTGTGTGTTTTTTTCTTTCTTTTCTTTCTTTTCTTTCTTTTGTGCTGCCCTGTGTCTTGTTGTCTGTATTTTCTTGAGTAGTTGGTGTGCTGTATTTTGATGATTATAACATGCTGATTTGTGATGTCATAAGAAGAACTGCGATGCATAAGGATGATAAAAATCTATGATGTTTTGGTGAGTTTTTATGAACAATGATGAAACCTTGATGATTTGGTGATAATGATGATGATGATGATTATGATGTTTTGAATCATGCATTCATAGCATAGCAGGACTTAGGTCCAGTGTTGATGATAGGATTCCGGTCCAGTGTTGGCTTCAATCCCATTGTGTGGATCAGGGTGTTTATGTTGTGCTCCGGTTCTTGTTTAGAATCAATCCTACTGGTGGGGATCTTTGGAGGGTGATGGCCCAGTGTCCATCAAATATGTTGATTTGGTACCACATGCATGAGTCTATGTTGTTGCATTTCATGTTATGTGGCATTGCATCCATATGAATGATTGTTATTAATAATGAGGTGATCTTAAAATGATGTGTGATGATGTTGTGACTTGAACGGTGCTTGGGTGATGAGTTGTTAATTTGATGACTTTATGAATATAGATATATATATGATACTATGATATGAAAGGGTGAGTATAATACTTGGTGAATGTTGGTGTATGGATTTCATGATGATGTTGTTTTTGTATGATGAATGCTATCTTAATATATCTTATCTTTATATATTGTATAATGATTTTTGATCACTCACCCTACCTGTTTGAATGTTGCCTCCACATGGGTAACGTGCAGGTGATCAGGATTAGCTCTTTTGGATCGTGAAGAATTAGTCTTGTAGTATTTTCGTCATCTCCGTTGATTAGAGGGTCTTGCTCTGATACGTAACATCGGGTCGGAAAGTTTGAGTCAAACCATTGTGTTCTCTTTGTTGTTGACCTCACGATGCCATGAATTTCCTGCTTCAAGACTTTTGAGTTATAATTTTGTTGAAAATTGATTTTCCGTTGCGTAGTATTTGATTTAACTTATGTTGACGGAACCCGTGTTACAGAGTAAGAAGTAAATGTGATTTTATGAAGAAATGTGGCACCCTTGCGGTGATATACTCTAATATAATTGTTTATATTTATCGTGAATGTTCTTTGGGGTAGAAGGGTGTTACAGTATTCGTCGATATGAAATCAGGATACAAACCAAGTTATTAGGAGAGTCCAACAAAATAATTTTAGGGGAGGGGGGATAATATAGCCAATATGGTTGAACAAATCTTAGCTCAAAATGTTCTTAATGTGAGCCTTCATAGACCAAACTTTGTTTCTGTCTTGTTTGAGTATGTGTTGCAGACTGAACTCCCAAGGGGTTGAATCATAGTGTTAGAATGGACGTAGGTTGCACTTTTGTCCACAAAAATGTACGTGTCAACCAAGAATTGGAGGAAACACCTCAAAGCACACTCTCGGTGAGAGGTAACCTATAGATCATTGTCGTAGGCATTGTTTGCCAACTCCAAGTTGTTTTGATATAACTTATCCATGTAAGAAAATTTGGCATGTGCACCTCCAATACTTTCACATTACATCAGGGCATCCATTAGGTGAGTTCTCAAATAAATGACCATCATCTCCTTGGCTATATCATGTTTGATCTTGAAATGATCAAGTAACTTCCCCCTGATGGGAAGGTGTAGAAGGAAAGTGATCATCTAGTGTAATTGTCGTCTCGCCAATGGAAAAGTGGAAAGATGGCGTTTCCTTATGCCATCTCTCAACAAAGGCTCAAACATACTTCAAAAATCTGTGCTCCTGTTAAAAAAAACATAATATCAGTCGCAGGACAAATGTTTAAAACACATAAATAACAATCGTTAACCAAAATACCTCTCAAGCCCATACATGCCCAACAACATGATCTCTATAATATATTAGTAAGGAGGTGTCAGAGGATCCTCTTGAAAAATGGTTTACAAGTGAAGGAATACCATCATGTGCAGCAACATGAGCTTTCTCCCAATTTACGTGATTTATGAGTGCTAGTTAAAGAAATATCACTCAAAAGAATTCGAGCTCAAATTCTAAATGAAACAATCACTCATGAGTTTCATGCATATATGTATTTGATTGTTTCAGTTTCCTTTAAATATAACAAAGATTTTATTAAAGTATTCAAATAAAAATGTTATTTAAATAATTTTTTTATAAAATATTATTTTATGTGTTTTATCTTTTTGCTAAAACTTTTTAGATATTAAAATTACAATAAATAAACAAATTTTATTAGAGGGTCTTGCTCTGATATGTAACATCGAGTGGGGACCTTTGGGTCGAACCATTGTGTTCTCTTTGATGTTGACTTCCTGATGCTATGAATTTTTTTCCTTAAGACTTTTGAGTTATAATTTATGTTAAAAAGTGATTTTCCGCTACGTAGTATTTGATTTAACTTATGTTGACAGAACCTGTGTTACGAAGTAAGACATTAATGTGATTTTATGAGGAAATGTGGCACTCTTGCGGTGATATACTATGATATGATTATTTATATTTATCGTGAATGTTCTTTGGGGTAGAAGGGTGTTATAGTAGTGGTCTCAGAGCAGGTCGGCCCGTTCGGCCAAGTTTTGTATGATGTCAATCCGTGTTAGTCGACGAGCGTATGTACACTGCCGATGAATTATTCCTTCTAACATTGTGGGTGGTATGCAGAATGGCTAGAAGAAACGACCATGGTATTGCTGATGCATTGGAATCACTTGCTTAAGTGATGGCTCAGAATAATCAGAATGGAGGGGCTCATGATGAATTTCGTGCTTTGGGGAAGTTCCAAAGGAACAATCCACCAACTTTTGTAGGCACCCATGATCCAGAGAGTGCACAGAAGTGGATTAAGGTGATTGAAAAGATCTTCTGAGTGATGGCGTGTCCTGACGCTCAACGGGTACAGTTTGGTACTCGTATGTTGTCGGAAGAGGCTGAAGATTGGTGGGATAACACACATCAGAGGTTGGAGGATGTTGGTACTGAGATAACTTGGGTTGTATTCAAGATAGAATTTTTGGGAAAGTATTTCCTGAGGATGTTTGTGGCAAGAAGGAGATAGAGTTCCTTGAACTGAAGCAAGGAAACATGATTGTGGCAGAGTATACTGCAAAATTTGAGGCGTTAGTGAAGTTTTTTCCGCATTACAATCATGTTGATGTTGAGATGTCTAAATGTCTCAAGTTTGAGAATGGGCTGAGACCAGAAATCAAGCAGGGTATTGGATACCAACAGATTCGCAGGTATGATGCGCTTGTGGATAAGAGTAGGATCTACAATGAGGATAGCCGAGCTCGATCTGCTTACTATAAGCATCTTAATGAGAAGAAATAGAGGGGAATATTCAGAGAAAAGTCGTATGCGACTTCAGCTGACAAAGGGAAACAAAAAGTTTTAGATGGGAAAAAGACAAGTGGGGGAGCAGCTCCCGCTTCTGTCAAGTGTTATAGGTGTGGTGAGCAAGGACATCATGCTGAAGTTTGCAACAATAGTGTGTTGAGGCGTTGCAGATATGGTCAGAGAGGCCATAGAGTTACTGATTGCAAGGATGAAGGTCCGACTTGTTTCAACTGTGGTGAACAGGATCACATCATTACCCAATGTTAAAAACTGAAGAAGACTGCTACTACTGCTCAGACTAATGACAGAGTGTTTTCTTTGAGTGGTTCCAAAGTTCCCAGGAAGGATAACTTGATTCGAGGTACTTATTTTTATTAACAATGTTGAGTTGGTCGCTATTATTGATATTGGTGCTACTCATTCGTTTATTTCGCTTGAATGTGCTACTAGATTGGGTTTGAAATTGTCTGGTATGAATGGTAGTATGGTAATAGAAACTCCTGCTAATGGTTCTGTTACTACTACTTTTGTATGTTCAAGATGTCCTTTGACGATATTTAGGAAGAGGTTCGTGATGGATTTGGTGTGTTTACCCTTACACCAAATCGATGTAGTTTTGGGAATGAACTTGTTGGAGTTCAACTATGTTCATATGAACTGTTATACTAATACCGTGGAATTTCCTGAGTTTGGTGATAATGGAGAGTTGATATTCTTGTCTGCTAAGCAAGTAGATGAACTTCTAGAAGACGAAGCTTCAATGTTTGTGTTGTTTGCATCATTGCAAGTTGATCGTGAAGCTGCGAGTGTCGAATTACTTGTTGTCCGTGAATTTCCATAGGTGTTTCGATATGACATAAGTGATTTGCCTCCAAAGCATGAAGTAGAGTTTGCAGTGGACTTAATATAAGGAACGGATCCGGTGTCAATGGCTCCTTATCGGATGTCAGCTTCCGAGTTAAGCGAATTGAAGAAACAATTGGAAGAATTGCTTGAGAAGAAGTTTGTTTGACCGAATGCTTCTCCGTGGGGTTCCCTTGTGTTGTTAGTTAAGAAGAAAGATGGTAGTATGAGGTTGTACGTTGATTATCGGCAGTTGAATAAAGTGACTATAAAGAATAAATATCCACATCCGAGAATTGACGATTTGATGGATCAGTTAGTAGGCGCTTGTGTGTTTAGCAAGATTAATCTAAGGTTTGGTTATCATCAGATTCGTGTTAAACTTGATGATATTCCGAAGACAGCTTTTAGGATAAGGTATGGTTACTATGAATATACTGTAATGTCGTTTGGTGTATCTAATGCACCAGGAATGTTCATGGAGTATATGAATTGGATTTTCCATGAGTATTTGGATAAGTTTATTATGGTCTTCACTGATGATATGTTAATATACTCTAAATCTAAAGGAGAGCATGTTGAGCATTTGGGAACTGTGTTAAAAGTGTTAAAGGAAAAGAATTTGTATGCAAAACTGTTGAAGTGTGAATTCTTGTTGGAGGAAGTGAGTTTCCTTGGCCATGTGATTTCAAGTGGTGGAATTGCTATGGATCCTTCTAAGATTGATGATGTATTGCAGTGTAAGACTCTGAAGTCTACTGCTGAGATACGAAGTTTTTTTGGGTTGGCAGGATATTATCGAAAGTTTATCGAAGGTTTTTCTTAGTTAGCATTACCTTTGACTCAGTTGACTCGAAAGAATCAAGCTTATATGTGGGATGTTATATGTGAAAAGAGTTTTGTGGAATTGAAGAAGAAGTTGACAACCGCTCTGGTGTTGATTTTTCCTAATCCAAATGAATCTTTTGTGGTTTACTGTGATGTGTCAAATATGGGTCTTAGTGGAGTGTTGATGCAAAGTGGACAGGTTGTTACTTATGCTTCAAGACAATTGCGAATTCATGAAAGGAATTATCCTACGCATGACTTAGAATTGGCAGTCGTGGTGTTCGTGTTGAATTTGGAGACATTATCTTTTTGGCTCTAAATTTGAAGTGTTCAGTGATCATAAGAGTTTGAAGTACTTATTCGATCAAAAGGAGTTGAATATGAGGCAGAGGAGGTGGTTGGAATTATTGAAGGATTATGATTTTGATTTGAGTTACATCCGGGTAAAGCAAATGTAGTGGCTGATGCATTGAGCAGGAAGTCATTGCATATGTCTAAAATTCTGGTATGCAAATCTCATATGTCCCAAGTACATTGATCTCTGCTCAACAAGGACGAGGACAGACCATGAACAATTTAAATTTCTTTAAATTGTACCAATGTCATGACCAACGTCATGACGTCTGTTGTAACATCTGCAGACTTGACAGAACTACTTATCTAACCATTTAAATTGTGCTGACTTGTAAATGCAGAAAGATAAATAACACCAGTAATTGTTAACCCAGTTTGGTGCAACATCACCTACATCTGGGAGCTACCAAGCCAGGGAGGAAATTCACTATCAGTAGAATTAATTCAGAGTTAAACCTCCAGTTTACAACTCCTCACTTAAAACCTACCCAATGACACTTCAACCTAGAGACACTCTAGACCTGAGTATGCCCACTCACTCCCCCTCAATCACACCATAGTGATATCAATACACAATTATAAAATAGTTATGGAGATACACTCCAAAAACACACCATGATCTTGCTTCACATCTTTGACCAAGTAAGACACACTCTTGCTTAAAAGTTTTGAGTGACATAATGAACACCACAGTTCATACACAATAACAAAAGCAATTATTCAGCTTACAATTGCTTGGCACACAAGGAATCCTAAGACTCCTAGACACACGTGAAGAGCAAACCTCTTCACACACAAATATGTCTACCACAATGTATCAAACGATACAAAGGGTGACTTACACACAAGGGACTCTCAAACCCTAGACCTTTATTATACACTCAAGTTGTTCTTGATGTGAGTGCTTAATTTCTTCTGCTTCTGCTCCTCCTTTTATAGCAATGCAGATTGGGCTTGGGCTGGTCACAAGTAACAAACTTTAGGTTAAACTTGGTTAAACCACTTTCCATAATTCAAGGTGCTGTCAAATTAGGTCACAGCAGCTTCATGTTATGTCTAGCCCTGACTAGAATCTCGTCTGAGATAACTAAGAAGCCATAACAGGTTCCCTGAAATTTAGCCTGAGATATATCATGTATCATAACAGAAAAACAAACCATGTACGCTTGATGTCATACGACCAATGTCATAACATTCAGTTATGACATTCAGCTTCACTTACTCTTAGCTGACCAGACTCCTCCTGCTGAGCCCTTCTGTAGAATCTTCTTCACAACAATAGAAATAAGCATATTATAGTTTCCTAAAAAGTCTCCAAGATCCTTTTTATGAACACTAATTAAATCTGCACTTTGTTCCTAATGAATCTCTTTGGCCTGTACATACTGATGAGGAATATCCAACAGGACCAAAACACTTCTGTCAAGAGATATAACATAGCAGCCCCTGTTGTACTAGACATTGATGTCATGACATTCAGTATGACATCCATGACAGCAGTTCTGTCATCAGCTCTTGCTAGCTCCTGTTGCACCAGACAGCGATGCCATGACATTGATAATGACATCCATGACAACAATTCTGTCATCAGCTCTTGCTAGCTCCTTCTGCATCCATGAGGGAAATTCTGTCATCTGCTCTTGCTAGCTCCTGCTGCACCAGATGTCATGATATTGGTAATGACATCCTATTTACAACACATGACAGCAGTTCTGTTACCACAGCTCCTGTTGTATTAGACAGCGATGTCATGACATTGGTCATGACATTGTGATTAACAACACATGACAACAGTTTTGTCATGACAGCAGATGGATGTCACAACATTCAGCATGACATTCACATTAAAACACTCCACAGCAGTTCTGTCACCACAGCAGATGGAGATGTTATAATATCCTGCTTAACATCAGTGCAGGATCATGTTTTACCAAAATTTAGCCAATCATAGAACCATGGACAATTATAGAACCATGGAACTAACAATCTTCCCCTTTGGCAAATTTTGGCTAAAACAACCAAACACTTTATCAGAGCAGCAACAATAGTTTTTCCCGCCTCACACACTATCATGCTCCCCTTGATAGTTGCAATAAATAACAACACTTTACTCCCCCTTGGTTTAGTCAAAAATTGGAGTAAAAGTACATACTGCACATGGTGTCCAAACATCCAGTCATCTCACAATCTCTCAAGTGATGCACAAACTGCTTGATCCCCATCAGTAGCAATAATCCATGGACCAGGTCTTAAACCCCCTTGCTGATACACCATGGCCTAACGAGGGTCTCATATGAGCACGCCAGCAGCAGCTTACCAGATCAACCACCAGAATATCATAGAGAGAAATAAACTCTCATGAAGCTTCCTTAGAGACACACTGTTCAGGCAAGTAATGCAGTTACACATCAGACAGGTACCCAGCTCCCTCTGTCATGCATAATCAGCACTCCCCTTATGCACAAGATCAAGGCTGATGGTGTCTTGATCTTCATCTTCACCTGTCATACAAGGAAACACACTTGGACAGAGGCCTAAATACCTGAGTTGATCCATTGATACCTAATGATAGACAAGAGGCACTGTCAGGTTCACCATGAATTGGAGCAGTAACCTAATGCCGCAACATCTGATATGACATTCCATCCTCCTAGAAGCATACAGTCACAAACTGCTTGAAGCCACAAGCAATCTTGAGACACAACTGTACCTTAGAAGCAACACATTCTTGATAAAAGTATAACTCCCCATATCAAGGATAACCAGTGCTCGTTTAGAAGCACGTGAATGGAAAACATAAGACTCATCTTCATGTCTTCAAGAGCTCACTCTCTATTTAACACACCTGTTGAACACATTCACTAACTGCTTGCACCATAAGCCAATAGTACACCCATCAGACATAAGTTCTCCCCTATCTTTTATAACAGATGCTCCAAGGTCACCACATTATATCTCATAACCACCCTTATGCTCATACAGGGAAGAGGTACCAAACTGCTCCACTTCTTACTAGAGTTGCCACTTCTCCACAAGACTTCTGGCCTGAGTCAGAGAGCTAGATAGACACCCCATAATCCAAGGCATTCTTTCCTCATCATTCTCCCATATGATAAGTTAGAAAGCTTCTGATTTAACTGGTGAATCTTCTCATCAGAATCCAGACTTTCATGCAGTCAATCAATGATCCACTCTAGTCTTGTCCAATCCTTTCACATCATACTTCAAGACAGTTTTTTTACCTCATCATTCTCCTGTATGACACGATAAAGTACTTCTTAGTCAGACTGTGAATCACCAGATCTTCAAGTCCAGCAAACAAAGTGATGTTCTGACAGACATCATACATTAACCACTTGGACTTACTATCTGAGCAGTAATCCAATCTGAGGATCTTCAGAGAGCACAGCTCCACCAGCTTGATCAATTACATCTCCAAAGGAAGGTAATTTTCCATAAGAAACTTAGGGCTTCTACCAAAAGCTCCAATGTATGAACAGAACCAGAACCTTCTTTGGTCTTCAAACAACTACCCTTCTGCACAAGAGTAATGTTCTTCAAGCACCCTTCTGAAATAACCAACTGCCACTGTTTGGTTAATTCAGCTTCTTTAAGAGCTCTAGAGAATCTGCTAATCCACCAAGCCACTTTAATCTTCAAATTCTTCTTGCTCCAAAGCAAGGCATATACTCCTTCACACAGCTCCCGCAAACTACATGAGATGAAGCATTACTTCAATTCATACCTGAGAAGATCAACTTATCTTCATCACTTGAGGCCTTGAAGTTTCTGCTTGATGTCACAACTTCGGTTAAGACATCCAGCTGGTGAATTCAGTCCTTCATTATGCCATTTAGAAGAACCTCATCAAGAGTTCCATGTTCACACAGACTTGATTACTGATAGCAGGTTTGAGTGGGAAGCCTGTATTCTGCTTTCTTGTACCCCAACAACTCCCTTTGAAGTGCATTTGCTTCATAAAACTCCTCTTTAGAGAAACCAAACATGCCAAAGCTTGATTCTTTAGAGAAGATTAGTCACAAGAGATCTTTACAGAAGGAATCCCGCTTTCCTTAAGTAGAGACTTCTTCAGAAGGTCAGAGATAACTGCCACTTATCCTTGTCCTCCAAGATGAGCATGGTTACATGATCCTATGCACTTAGATCAGAAATAAACTGACCCAAGCAATGCTATTACCAGCACCAAATTCTAGACAAGTTTCTTGCCAGGAAACTTTCTAGATAAAGATCAAAGGCTTCCACTAGAACACACCTGCTGCACTCCAATGCTCCTGGATTAGAAATAAGCTGATCCAACACGGTCTTCATCTTCCAACAGCACTACATTCTAGTCTTAGTTTCTTGCCAGAAAACTTACTAGAATAATGACAGATCCTACCACACAAGAGTATGGTAGCAAGATTATCTGATATATCTTCTTCAACAGACTTCTGTACACTCTGATGATGGAATGTCTTAACATCTGGTTGAACATCAGATCCTTGAAGCAGATCTGGGGCCTGATGCTTGAGCAACAGTTGATGAGACAACTTGATCATCAATTAAGGATAATCCATCAAATATTTGAGAATATCTCAAATAGCAATGAATCTTAAATCCTTGTACCAGATCCTTCTCTGAACTTCATGGATTATCAATTAAATACGTGTGTAGTCCACAAATAGCAATTGATCTTAAATCCACACAACTTCAGAAATACCAAGGTTGAAACATCAAGGATGACACCCTTGACTCAACCTGCCTTATGACTTCCTCTTGCTAGCAGAGCTCTTGTTTTGCCTTAAAGGTTCATAATAAAACCACTTCCAATCACGAGGTCAACAATAACATTTAACACCAACCAACTCTCTTCAGTTCATTGCTCTCGATGATGGAATGACTAGAGCTTTGATATCTTCAAGAATAACAGGACCTCCAGAGTTCTTCCATCAAAAAATTAAGCAGCGGAACCACCAGAAGAACATCTTCAACATGCCCTAAACAAGATGTCAGAACATCTTATAGAACATCATACAGAAGTAGTCACTCCTCCTTTGGCAAACCATTCAGCAGATCATAGAAACTCTTATATCAGAGGGTACAACAACAGATACACATAATCCTTTGCAACCTCCTCCTAAACTCCATAAGCAGCAGCTCAAAAGTTTAGTAAGATCAGCAACTCAGTTGTAGCTTCTCCTTGTTCAAACCACCAGAAAGCATCTCCCTAGATCTCATCCAAAACAGACAGGATTCCTGCTCTGATACCAATTGAAATTCTGGTATGCAAATCTCATATGTCCCAAGAACATTGATCTCTACTCAACAAGGACGAGGACAGACCATGAATAATTTATATTTCTTTAAATTGTACCAATGTCATGACCAACGTCATGACGTCTATTGTAACATCTGCAGACTTGATAGAACTATTTATCTAACCATTTAAATTGGGCAGACTTGTAAATGCGGAAAGATAAATAACACCAGTAATTGTTAACCCAATTTGGTGCAACATCACCTACATTTAGGGGCTACCAAGCCAGGGAGGAAATTCACTATCAGCAGAATTAATTCAGAGTTAAACCTCTAGTTTACAACTCCTCACTTAAAACCTACCCAATGACACTTCAACCTAGAGACACTCTAGACCTGAGTATGCCCACTCACTCCCCCTCAATCACACCACAGTGATATCAATACACAATTACAAAACAGTTATGGAGATACACTCCAAAAACACACCATGATCTTGCCTCACAGCTTTGATCAAGTGAGACACACTCTTGCTTAAAAGCTTTGAGTGACACAATGAACACCACAGTTCATACATAATAACCAAAGCAATTATTCAGCATACAATTGCTTGGCACACAAGGAATCCTAAGACTCCTAGACACACAGGAAGAGCAAACCTCTTCACACACAAATATGTCTACCACAATGTATCAAATGATACAAAAGGTGACTTACACACAAGGGACTCTCAAACCCTAGACCTTTATTATACACTCAAGTTGTTCTTGATGTGAGTGCTTAATTTCTTCTGCTTCTGCTCCTCCTTTTATAGCAATGCAGATTGGGCTTGGGCTGGTCACAAGTAACAAACTTTAGGTTAAACTTGGTTAAACCACTTTCCATAATTCAAGGTGCTGTCAAATTAGGTCACAGCAGCTTCATGTTATGTCCATCCCTGACTAGAATCTCGTCTGAGATAACTAAGAAGCCATAACAGGTTTCCTGAAATTTAGCCTGAGATATATCAGGTATCATAATAGAAAAACAAACCTTGCACGCCTGATGTCATACGACCAATGTCATAACATTCAGTTATGACATTCAACTTCACTTACTCTTAGCTGACCAGACTCCTCCTGCTGAGCACTTCTGCAGAATCTTCTTCACAACAGTAGAAACAAGCATATTATAGTTTCATAAAAAGTCTCCAAGATCCTTTTTATGAACACTAATTAAATCTGCACTTTGTTCCTAATGAATCTCTTTGGCCTGTACATACTGATGAGGAATATCCAACATGACCAAAACACTTATGTCAAGAGATATAACATAGCAGCCCCTGCTGTACCAGACATTGATGTCATGACATTCAGTATGACATCCATGACAACAGTTCTGTCATCAGCTCCTGCTAGCTCATGTTGCACCAGACAGCGATGTCATGACATTGATAATGACATCCATGACAACAGTTCTGTCATCAGCTCCTGCTAGCTCCTTCTGCATCCATGACAGCAATTTTGTCATCTGCTCTTGCTAGCTCCTGCTGCACCAGATGTCATGATATTGGTAATGACATCCTATTTACAACACATGACAGCAGTTCTGTTACCACAACTTCTGTTGTATTAGACAGCGATGTCATGACATTGGTCATGACATTGTGATTAACAACACATGACAACAGTTCTGTCATGACAGCATATGGATGTCACGGCATTCAGCATGGCATTCACATTAAAACACTCCACAACAGTTCTGTCACCACAGTAAATGGAGATGTTATAATATACTGCTTAACATCAGTGCAGGATCATGTTTTACCAAAATTTAGCCAATCATAGAACCATGGACAATCATAGAACCATGGAACTAACAATGTTAATGCTTATGGTGAGAGAACTGGAATAAATCAAACATTTCTGATATCTGAGTTTAGTATGTAAAGGTACTTTTGACAGTGTAAGGCTGGGTATGTTGAAGCTGACTAGTGGTATTCTGGAAGAAATTGGAGTGGGTAAGCAATCTGATTTAAAGTTGATTGATCAGTCAATATAAATTAACCAAGGTAACAGAGGCGAATTCAGAATTGATGAGAATGGTGTGATAAGGTTCAGAGATAAAGTGTGTATTCCAGATGTTCGAGATATAAAGCAGAGTATTCTAGAGGAAGGGCATTGGAGTATGTTAAGTATTCATCTCAGTGCTACGAAGAAGTACCAGGATTTGCAGAAATTGTTTTGGTGGCCAGGTATGAAGAAGGATATTAATGAGTTTGTATATGTGTGTTTGACTTGCCAAAAGTCGAAGATCGAGCATCAGAAGTCTTTGGGTATGATGCAACCGTTGAATATTTTGGAATGGAAATGGGATAGTATTTCCATGGATTTTGTGTCAGGATTGCCGAAGACTGCGAAGGGAAATGATTCGATTTGGGTGATTATAGATAGATTAACTAAATCGGCTCATTTCTTACCGATGAAGATTAATCATTATATGTAGAAGTTAGTTAATTTATACATTGAGGAAATTGTGAAGTTGCATGGGATACCTTCGAGTATTGTTTCGAATAGAGACCCCAGATTTACGTCAAGGTTCTGGAAAAGTTCGCAAGATGCTTTGGGTACTAAGTTGAGGATGAGTTCTGCATATCATCTATAGACGGATGGCCAAACAGAGAGGACCATCCAATCTTTGGAGGCTTTTGTTAGGTCTTATGTGTTAGATCAAGGAGGATATTGGGATAGCCATTTGTTGTTGATTGAGTTTACCTACAACAACAGTTTTCATGCTAGTATTGGGATGAAGCTGTATAAAGCTTTGTATGGAAGAAGGTGTAGAACTTCATTGTGTTGGTATGAGTCAGCCGAGAGTGTTGTACTCGGACGTAAGGTTGTAGAGGAGATGACTGAGAAGATTAAGATGATCCAAGAAAGGATGAGAGCTTTGCAGAGTCGTCAAAAGAGTTGTCGTGATAGGAGAAGGAAGGCACTTGAATTACAAGCGGGAGATCACATGTTTTTTAAAGTTACACCAGTGACTGGTGCGGGTCAAGCTTTGAAATCTAGGAAGCTCACTCCATGTTTTGTTGGTCCGTATCAGATTACGCAAAGGATAAAAGAGATAGCCTATCAGATTGCTTTACTGTCGTCGCTTGCAAATTTGCATGATGTGTTTCATGTGTCTTAGTTGAGCATATATGTTCCAGATCTGTCGCACGTGATCCAGATGGATGACGTACAAGTGAGGGATAACCTGACTGTGGAAGTATTACATGTGCAGATAGATGGACGGGAAATGAAGCAATTGTAGGGTAAAGACATAGCTTTCGTGAAGGTGTTATGGGATGGACCAGCTGGTGAGAGTTGGACTTGGGAATGTAAAAATCAGATGAAGGATTCGTATCCGACTCTGTATCCTTCAGGTAATTTTTTAGGAAACAAATTCTTTAAGTGGGGGAGAGTTGTAACGCCCCAAAATAATTAAAATATTCATTTAATTTTATTATTATAAATATTCGTGATTTTGGTGAATCCTGGTGATATATTTGATGTCTGATGATTGGTGTTATGGGATATTGATGTTGTTAAGAGGGTATTGAGAATATTTGGAAGTATATGATTTATTAGAATTATTTCGATAGTAATAATATTGGATAATGTGAAATTTTTTTTATTATTATTTTAAATAAATAATTAGAACACTAAGGGAAATATGGTAATGTTGGGTGGGTTAAGTAAGGATAAGGTTGGGAAATCATATTAAGGGTCCTAAGTTGGACAAAAGGAAAAAAGAGGAATGGGAGAAGTTTAGTGTTGAACAATCGTGTTTTAGAGAGCGACTCTGAGGAAAAGTTGAAGAAGAGGTTAGGGGTTAGAGCAATTTTGGAAGAACTCAAGAGGAATATCATAATCAAATTCTCTAAGGTATGGGGAGTATCATTTGTCATTATAATGGATATAAGGGTAGATGTATGTAAGTAGTTGGGGATTTTGGGGAACATGATAAGAGTATGATGAAAGTGGGGTTTTGAGTTTTATAAAATGATATGTATGAAATCTATTATGATGTGTTGTTATTGTGTTGATTTCATTGCAATTTATGAGTAATTTTAGAATGATTAGTACTGGAACCACAATCCATTTTGGGTATGAACTTGTGCAGAATCGCAATTGGGAAGTTGCAGGTTCACACAGTTTTCCCGGGCGAACGTCTCAGCTCGCTGGGTGAAGCCATTTCGCCCCAGTCTCGCCAGGAAAAAGTGGGAGCGAGAAGATGGTGAAAAATGAGTGCTCATGGTTTTCCTATGGGAAATGGAATTTGCCCCTGCTCCGTCGGACGAAACTCAGGCGAGAAAACTGCTTCGCCGGGCGAAAACCAGGCGAGCAGGAATTGTGTGTTTCCTTTCTTTCTTTTGTGCTGCTTTGTGTCTTGTTGTCTGTATTTTCTTGAGTATTTGGTGTGCTGTGTTTTGATGATTATAACATGCTGATTTGTGATCTCATATGAAGAATTGCGATGCATAAGGATGATAAAAATCTATGATGCTTTGGTGAGTTTTTATGAATGATGATGCAACCTTGATGATCATGTGATGATGATGATTATGATGTTTTACATCATGCATTCATAGCATAGCAGGACTTCGTTCCAGTGTTGGTGATAGGACTTCAGTCTAGTATTGGCTTCAATCCTATTGTGTGGATCAGGGTGTTTATGTTGTGCTCTAGTTCTTATTTAGAATCGATCCTATTGGTGGGGATCTTTGGAGGGTGATGGCCCAGTGTCCATCAAACATGTTGATTTGGTACCACATACATGAGTCTATGTTGTTGCATTTCATGTTATGTGGCATTGCATCTATGTGAATGATTGTTATTAATAATGATGTGATCTTAAAATGATGTGTGATGATATTGTAACTCGATTGATGCTTGGGTGAAGAGTTGTTAATATAATGACTTTATGAATAAAGATGTATATATGATACTATGATATGAAAGGGTGAGTATAATACTTGGTGAATGATGGTGTATGGATTTCATGATGATGTTGTTTTTGTATGATGAATAATATCCTAATATATCTTATCTTTATATATTGTATAATGATTTTTGATCACTCACCCTGCCTGTTTGAATGTTACCTCCACATGGGTAACGTGCAGGTGATCAGTGTAACAGCCCAATTTTTTTCAATAATTAATTATTCATATTAAATAATTGATTTATTTGGATTGTTTTAATTATTGGAATTATTGGTATTTATTTGAGATGAGAAATATAATGGAAGGAAATAGAATGGAAAGAATATAAGGAAAAGTGGAAAGAAAAGGAAAAGATAGAAACATAAGAGAAAGAGAAGAGAAAGAAAGGAGAAGAGGAGAATAGAGAAGGAAGAAAGGGAAAAAGCTTGGAATCATCAAGAACAACTCCTAGCTTTCGATTTAATCAAGGTAAGGGTGTGAAATATCATTATATTGTCAATGTATATGATTGTGTATGATTGGTTTGGATTGTTTAGATGTTTTTCTCCATTTTCCATTCTAGGGCATAAATGAGTTTAATCGGTAGAATCAAGGTTTTAACGGTTGGAATCCAGAATAAGTGGTGTAGATTAGTCGAGGATTGTTAGACTAAGAGCATTGGAACTCGTTGGAATTGAATCGGGTGATTTTGGGAGTTTTGGAGAGTTTTGGACAGTAAGGGTTTTGAATATCGCAGACGTTCGCTAGCACCTTTGCTAGGCGAGCAGGTCGCGAGTGTTCGCTAGCAACTCGCTAAGCGAGCGAGCTAGCGAGTGGTCCCAGACTTGGACAGAATGTATTTGATCTTGTTCGCTGGTAGCGAGTGAGGTAGCGAAGGATTCGCTAGGACCTCGCTGCAGCGAGTAGGTAGCGAAGCCTTACAGTAGCTTTTGTTTGCCTTCACGAGCTTGTTCGCTAGGCGAACAGGTAGCGAGTGTTCACTAGGAGCTCGCTAGGCGAGCAAGCTAGCGAGCGTGACAGCATTTTCATTTCTTTGTGTTTTTCCATCCAATGTTGATTGTTTGGTTCGATTGTGTTCAATCTTTATCAGAAATGAATAGTTTGTGTACTGTTGTGATGTGATATGTTGTGGGTAGCTATATGGCGTGAATCCTAGATTGTGAAATATTGTGAAATTCATGTTGAATGTATGCGATATTGTGAATAATACATGAGAACATATTGTGAATATGTGTGCATTGATTGATAAATATGATGATGTTGAAAGTATGAATGCTTTGATATGATGTGTGAATGTGCAATCATGTTATAATTCTTGTATGATGAATTATTTGATAATGCATGGGATTAAGATGCGAGAACGGTCTTAAGTGCATTTGTTGGTTGATTGCATACGCATCATTTAGTCAAGAGGCAATGCTTGCTAGTTTCGTGGAGACTAGTGACTTGTCCCAAACTTAGAAGGGTGGGTTTGAAAGCTTAGAGGACGGGCTTTTGTTGTTATCGGTCTAGGGGACGGACCCGGTTTAATGTAAAAAACGAAAAATGATAACAAGTGTTGGTACCACATGGCATAAGTTGCATCGAGTTACATGGCATAGATATCATTGTTATATGAATGTATGCTTGTGTATGTGTTGTTGAATTGAGGATTATGGATGTGTGCATGATAATACCTGTTTGGTGATTATCCATAATTGTTTATACATATATTGTGATGTATATGATGATGATAATGAATTATGGTGAGAAATGTGAAATATGTGTATTTTATGCTTGTGTGTATGTGTGTGTGTGTGTGTGTGTGTGTGTGTGTGTGTGTGTGTGTGTGTGTGTGTGTGTGTGTGTGTGTGTGTGTGTGTGTGTGTGTGTGTGTGTGTGTGTGTGTGTGTGTGTGTGTGTGTGTGTGTGTATATATATATATATATATATATATATATATATATATATATATATATATATATATATATATATATATATATATATCTGTGTGTGTGTGTGACTATATGCATTGATTAATATGATAATATTTCTCACCCTTCTGCTGTTTTATAATGCTCTATGAGGCATTGTAGATTAGCTTTGATGGAAGTCTTTTGTGAAGTATAGCTTCATTCTTTTGGTTGGTTCAGCTCTGATATGTAGCACCGGGTAGTTAGGATTGTATAACATTCTTTTGAGATACATTTGTATATGTATCTGATGACAAATGTTTATGTAAACATGAACGATGTGGTAAATCAAACTGAATGATATGTATTTATATGATTAGCATGTTTAAAGTGATTCAATGTTTAGATTTTCCGCTTTTAATTCTAAATATTGAAATGTGGGTGTAGGCATTAAGTTCCTCTGTTGAAACTACCCCACTGTTGCATGTCTTTTATCGAGCAGGTGTTATATGTTAATTTCGTGATGACATGCCATACCTCTTTTATACCATGTTTTATTTATACTCTGATGAAATTTTAATACGTGTTAAATGATTTATTTGTTTATTTGGGGGTATAGAAAGAGGGTGTTACATTAGTGGTATCAGAGCAGGTCAGTCAAGTTGACCAAGTTGTTAATGTGTTCATTCCCTTATGCATTTGATATGTGTGTAGCACTATCAATATGGCTGTTCTAACGAGGATTTATTGTGGGAATCAAGAACAATGGTTGTAGGTAGGAATGATGAAGCGATTGTTGAGGCGTTGACGAGGTTGGCTGGAGCGATTGGGCAGAATCCTCAAGCCAATGTGAATGTTGGAAACAACGCCGAAGATGATTTTCGTGCTTTGGGAAGGTTTCAAAGGAGCAATCCACCGATTTTCAAGGGAACCCATGAACCTGACAAAGCACAAATTTGGATGAAAGCGATTGAGAATATCTTTCGAGTCATGAACTGTTCGGATGCGCAGAGGGTGCAGTTTGGCACTCATATGCTTGAAGAGGAAGCTGAGGACTGGTGGGGTAATACTCGCCAAAGGTTTGAAGAGGATGAGATTGTGGTTACTTGGGATGTTTTTAGAGAGGCATTTCTGGAGAACTATTTTCTAGAAGATGTGCGTGGTAAGAAGGAAATTGAATTCCTTGAGCTGAAGCAGGGTAACTCAACTGTGGCCGAGTATGCCACAAGGTTTGAGGAATTGATTAAGTTTTGTCCTCATTACAATACTGCTAATGCGGAGAGATCCAAGTGTCTTAAGTTTGTGAATGGTTTGAGGCCTGAAATCAAGCAAGTTGTTGGTTATCAGGAGATTAGGCGATTCTCTGAGTTGGTGAACAAGAGCAGAATCTATGATAAAGATAGTAGAGCTCGGTCTAGTCACTATAAGAGTTTAAGTGACAAGAAAGGAAAAGGACAACTTAGAGGGAGGCCGTATGTGACTCCTGCTGATAAGGGGAAACAGAAAGCTAGTTACGGCAAGAAGCCAAGTGGGGGAGGAGTTTCCACTCCGGTGAGATGTTATAGATGCGGTGAAGAAGGACACCGTGCTCCTGAGTGCAAAAGTGTGGAGCAGAAGTGTTTCAAGTGTGGCAAGCCAGGCCACAAAGCTCTTGAGTGCAGAAGCGGTGCGAATGTGACTTGCTACAACTGTGGTGAGCAAGGGCACATTAGTACCAAGTGTGATAAGCCAAAGAAGACTCAAGGGAATGCGAAAGTGTTTTCTATATCAGGATCGGAGACTGCTAGTGAAGATCGATTGATCTGAGGTACGTTCTTTATTAATGGTATACCTTTTATCGCTATAATTGATACTAGAGCTACACATTCTTTTATTTCTTTTGATTGTGTTAAGAGATTAAATCTTGAGTTGTCTGTTATGAGTGGTGGTATGGTTATTGATACTCCTGCTATGGGTTCGGTAACTACCCCGTATGTGTGTTTGAATTGTCCGTTGAGTATTTTTGGTAAAGACTTCAGAGTTGATTTAGTGTGTCTTCACTTAGATCAACTTGATGTTATTCTTGGGATGAATTGGTTGGAATTCAATCGTGTCTATATTAACTGTTTTGACAAAACGGTTATTTTTCCTGAACCTGATGAAGAAAGAGATTTGTTTATGACTGATAAGCAAGTGAAGGAATCAGTGCAAGATGGTGCAAAGGTATTTATGTTGATGGCAACGTTGAACATTGGTGAACATGGAGAAATGGATGCTTTACCAATTGTTCGTGATTTTTCAGAAGTTTTTCCTGATGAAATAAGAGACTTACCACCGGAACGCGAAGTTGAGTTTACGATCGACTTAATCCCTATAACTAGTCCGATATCGATGGCTCCATATCGTATGTCTGCATCGAAATTGAAAGAGTTGAAGATTCAACTTGAAGATCTACTTGAGAAGAGGTTTATTCATCCGAGTGTGTCACCGTGGGGTGCACCAGCGTTGTTGGTTAAGAAGAAAGAAGGTTCTATGAGACTCTGTATGGACTACAGACAATTGAACAAGGTGACTATCAAGAATAAGTATCCACTTCCGAGGATTGAGGATTTGATGGATTAGTTGGTTGGTGCGAGTGTGTTCAGTAAGATAGATTTGAGATCTGGGTATCATCAGATTCATGTGAAGGCTGAAGATATTCAGAAAACTGCTTTTAGAACGAGGTATGGACATTATGAGTATTATGTGATGCCATTTGGTGTGACTAATGCACCAGGTGTATTTATGGAATACATGAACAGGATTTTCCATCCTTATTTGGACAAGTTTGTGGTCGTGTTCATTGATGATATTTTGATTTATTCAAAGAGTGAAGATGAACATGTCGAGCATTTGAAGATTGTGTTATCGGTGTTGAAAGAAAGGCAATTATATGCTAAATTTTCTAAGTGTGAATTTTGGTTGAAGGAAGTGAGTTTCCTTGGTCATGTGATTTCGAGTAAAGGTATTGCAGTTGATCCGTCGAAGGTTGAAGCGGTATCGCAATGGGAGACTCTGAAATCAGTGTTTAAGATTAGAAGTTTTCTTGGTTTGGCGGGATATTATCGGAAATTCATTGAGGGACTTGCTAAGTTATCATTGTCGTTGACGCAGTTGACTAGGAAAGGTCAAGCTTTTGTTTGGGATGCAAAGTTTGAGGAAAATTTTCAAGAGCTTAAGAGAAGATTGACGACAGCTCCTGTTTTGATTTTGTCGAATCCGACAGAACTGTTTGTTGTGTATTGTGATGCTTCTTTGATGCGTTTGGGAGGTGTGTTGATGCAAGATAAACAAGTTATAGCTTATGCTTCGAGGCAACTCAAAGTGCATGAGAAGAATTATCCAACGCATGACTTAGAGTTGGTCGCCGTTGTATTTGTGCTAAAACTTTGGAGGCATTATTTGTTTGGTTCGAGATTTGAGGTGTTTAGTGATCATAAGAGTTTGAAGTATCTCTTTGATCAGAAATAATTGAATGCAAGGCAGAGGAGATGTTTGGAACTTCTGAAGGATTATGATTTTGGTTTGAATTACCATCCGGGTAAAGAAAATGTGGTAGCTGATGCATTGAGTAGGAAATTGTTGCATATGTCAATGCTGATGGTGAAAGAATTGGAATTGATTGAGCAATTTTGTGATTTGAGCATAGTGTGTGAGAAGACTTCCTACGGAGTTAAGCTTGGTATGTTAAAGCTTACTAGTGGTATTCTTGACGAGATTCGAGAAGGACAAAAATCTGATTTGAGTTTAGTTGATCGGTTGACTTTGATCAATCAAGGTCAAGGTGGTGATTTTCGGATTTATGAAAATGGTATCCTGAGGTGTCGTGATAGAGTTTGTGTTCCTGATGTTGTTGAGCTGAAAAAGAGCATTCTTGAGGAAGGGCATCGTAGTGGATTGAGTATTCATCCGGGTGCTACTAAGATGTATCAAGATTTGAGGAAAGTATTTTGGTGGCCTTGTATGAAGAAGGATATTGTCGTATTTGTGTATTCTTGTTTGACTTGTCAGAAGTCAAAGATTGAGCATCAGAAACCATTGTTTATTCCAGAGTGGAAATGGGATAGCATTTCTATGGATTTTGTGTCTGGATTACCGAGGACGCCGAGTAACTTTGAAGCTATTTGGGTTATTGTGGATAGATTGACTAAATATGCTCACTTTATTCCTATGTGAATGGATTACCTGTTAGAGAGATTGGCAAAGCTGTACATTGATAGTGTTGCACCCCAAAATTTGCCCAACATTTCTTTACCTAGCTTATGTTTCATTTCATTCACATTAGCATTATCATTTGAATTTCATTGACATGTATGCAGGAGATCAAGAGGTATGATTACCAATCAAGGGCTACAAAAGACTTAGAAGCTAGCTGGGAGGCTTATTTAGGTGTTCAAGGGTTGATATCCTTGTCAGAAAAGTTAAAAGATCCTCAGAGAGAGTGATTGAAACCAAGAGTGTGTGTCTCCTAACTTGAGAGTTGTGGAAAGTCATCAGATGATTCTGAAGACATGAGGATGGACTGGAGGTCTTGAGAGAGCTCATGAGAAGCGTTAAAGATCACTTTGAGGCTTAGACAGGTCATTGTGCAAGATTAAGAAGGCCCAGCCATGAGTGGTGCAATTAGGGTTTGACTGGGTCAACCCTAAGTCAACTGATGATTTGAAGAAGGTTGAGACCTAATCCACGAGCCATGTGACCATGGATTGATACATTTATATGTCATAAGGATGATTCCAAGGTTAACTCATCAGGATTGAAGAGTTTGAGAAGTTTCAGGCTAGGGTTTCTAAGACTTGACAGTGTAAAATCCCCTAGTTTGACCCCTATCTTCAAAGCAATTTAGCTCAAGATGTGATTGTCATCTCATCTTGACCCCAACATGATTGTTGTAGAGCATGGTATTAGCTTTAATTTGAGTGCTAGAAGTCCTTGATAGGATTTATAGAACTCAAGTTATGGCTTTGACAAGTTACAAGTCATCTGAGGCATGTGAATTTGGAGCTTGAAAGTTACCCAACTTGCATGACACGTTTGCCCAAGAAGGATGATTCATATGAACTTTTGGTCAACCTTAATGTTGTTCCTTATTCTCTTAGCTTTCTAGAGAGTACTAGAAGTCCTTGATAGGATTTGTAGAACTCAAGTTATGGCTTTGACAAGTCAAGGGTATTTTGGGAAGTTGTGATTATAGGTCATTTTCACCAACTTAGACATCTCAAATGAAATTTTGTTCAACTTGAAAGTTGCTCAAAATGGGGTTTTAACCTTGGAAATGCATCAAGGAGACATTGAAATGGCTCAAGGAAGGATGTGGTTTGGGGAATTTTGAAAAAAAGAGAATTAAAGGTATTTAATGACCAAAAATTGAAATAATTCATTTTGTGTCCAAACAAGGCAAAATAATAGGTCATTTTGAATGGAAAAATCATTTTAGAAACTTTGGCAATGCTAGAATTTTGGTTTGGGTCCATTTTCATGCAATTTCATTTCATTTCTTCATGATGAAGCAACATAACCAACATGAACCATTGGCTTGCAAACAAGGAAATAATCATAACAAACCAATTCAATATCTCATGAGATGAATTTTCCAAGCATTTTCATGCCCAAAGAGAGCCAGAATCGTGACTGGTGTGGATGACATTTTGGAGAGAAATTGAAATTGCAAAATCTCATTTGGGTGGTTACAGAACTTTCTAGATGATTCTAATGAGTTCTATATAAGATTTGGAGTGTGTTCAACCATTTTTTTTTTGGAAGAATTTGAAGCTGGTAGCAGAGATAGCAAGTGAAAACTCAGAGCTTCAACTCAAGATCGTGTTTGGAGATTGAAGAGGAATCAAGCCAAATTGAGGTGTGCATTAGCTTCAGAGGAAGATTTGGAGTGAATCTGGATCATTGTGGAGGAGGAATCGAGTAAGGATTGCATCTGTTCTTCATCTAAAACCAGGTTTGTACAAATTGAAATTGTGCTTAATCTATAGGGAGATAGCTAGAAATCTTTATGTGGTTAGGTTCTTATCATGACATAGATGGATTTTGGTACAAGAATTTGATGGATAGAGACACTCTAGGGTATGGACCATTTTCTGTTGAGCCTGATTTCTCAAGATTCTTGGTGATACGTTCATGATTGGATAGTGGAAATTGATCAGTGAAGAGTGTAGATTACATTAGGATCATTATCTTTGAGAATTGTGATGATCAAGATTTGGTGGATTTCTGAAAATTTTATCGTGTTTGGAGTTAGAGAAGGAATTAGTGAATTTGGATGATGGATTCGTGATCAGGATAAAAATTGAGTAGGATTGGGTATTGGTTTGACATTTTTAATAACCTGAGACGAGCACCTTACCGGAGAAGACGGTGGTGCTGCAGCTCAGGCCACCGTCTGGTTATTTCCCTCCATCTGATTCAAATTAGGGACGAAGCAGACTGGCCATTGGATGAAGGGTGGACCTTTGACTCGGGCAAGGAATGGATGGCCACGATTGGCTCTCAAACTCTGAAGAGAGTTCTTTGAATGAAACACACTGTTTCATTAATTGGAATGGTTTGGGCTTAGTGCACTGAGTGATATTCACACCCCCCCCCCCCCAATTGGCCCAATTTGTGAAATGAACTTGACATAATTGCTATTTGATACGCGTATTTTATTATTTTCTTTGTTTTTTCTTTTATTTTCATCATTTCATGTAGTTTAGAAAATAATTCATAATAAATAGGAAAATAACTCAAATTGATCCAAGTTTTTTTCCCCTGACTCATGAATGATTCTAGAAATTTAGGAAATTAAAAGATTAGGAATTCATACATTTGTGATTTTAATTGCATTTTTTGTATTTTAATTGACATTAATTTCATTATGGTTGATACCTTGTCTTGTGAAATTTTGTGTGATCATTTGATGATGATTTTTGATCTGATTTTTTGTGTGTAGCTAGTTTAGACATGTATGCTCCTTTAGTAATTTTCTCACATTTTTGTGAAGAAGTTTAGGGCTATTTTTGTGTTGGAACTTTAGGTGCTCTAGTTTTAGGGTTTAAACTTAGTACCTTGTAGTTTGGATTTTATTTCTAGGACTTTTTGGATGATTTAACCTCTGGATTTTTTATGGTAGAGTCATGATTGACTTAGGTTCCCATAGTTATTTTTGTAGGATTTTACAATTGGTTTTAGTATTTTAGTTAGGATTAACTTTAGTACTAGGTTTTAGGTGATCCTAACTTGCTAATTCGACTAGAATGATTTCTTTAGTTCCCTTAGATTAGGGTTTTGCTTCTCTTGCTCTTGGATGATGATGAAGACATGTGTGGACGGCTGAGGAATGCATGATGGAGCTTGGACTTGAAGTTTTCTCTTCCTTTGGAGTAGTTTTGTGTAGGTGTTAAGATTAGGGTTTATAAGTAGAGCTTCTAGATAGATTCTCTTCTTTCATAAACATGGAAGGTGTTGATCACTTCCATTCTTCCCTATGATGTAAGGTCCCCTTGTGAAGGCCTCATCCCTCCTTTGGTAGGATGTGTGGCTCTTCCCAAGTTGGTAGAACCTTTGAGGGTTCCTTTCTTTGATGGTGGGGTGTTTAGTGGTGACCCTTGGTCTTCACTTTGCTTTCCACTATCCAAACCTTGCTCTTGTTAGATGAATCTTTCTCCCTTGCTAGAGGATGGAGTTCCTTATGAGAAGATTGAAGATGCTAGAAGTTGCTACTTCCCCTGTGTTTGAAGACTGCCTTTGGAGCTGAAGCTTGAAGCTCAAGAGGAACAAGTTGACACTTGAAGATTAAATTGAGATCAAGTGAAGAGCTGAAGCTTGAAGTTGGAGAACAAGTTGATACTTGTGTTTGATGCATTGAAAGTTTTAAGAAGCAAGTTGACACTTGCCATTGAAGATGATAGCCTTGAAGAACAGTTACAGACTGAAGACTGAACTGCTGTCAGAAGATTGCTTTGCTGTGAGGCTGTGGAAGTTGTTGATCTGCTTTCTTTCTTGTCTGTTTGCTTGTTGTGCAATTGTATTGATGTGACTTGTTTGATTTGCTTGATGCATTAGAATAAGTTCATATTTAGATTGTGTTAAGCTAGGAGCATGATTGCACTAGAGGTGGAGTTGCTCCCTCTGCTTGTATTTTTACTGTATGGCTTTGCTTGCGGGTATTCGGTAGAGCCCTGCTCCCATGCCTGTGTGGTTTATGATTTGCTTGATGGCATTTTATTTCTTCTGTATGATTGCAGTTATTCATATCTGGCTTGAGGTCGAGACGTGCTTGTGGAGGCTGATACCCCACACACATTTCCTCCCTCACTTGCATTGCATGCATTTTACTGTATATCTGTTTACTGTTTAAGCTGATGCTTTATCTGTTTCTGTTTATCGTTGACATGATCCCCTAGGAATCTCACTTCCTTTGATAAGGAAGTGATGATTAGAACTTTAGGTTGAAACCTATGGATGATAACTTCTAGGTGTTCCCTATTTCAAACCTCAACCATAGGATGAATCCTTGGCATGATAACATTAGGACTTGATAGTCTCCCCTTAGTTGAGCCCGTTCGTTCTCTTCTCATCTCAAAACAAATCAAAATACAGTAATAAAGGTTAATTGATGTTGTACATTACGAGCCTTAAGCTATCTGAGAAAGGGTTGTCGGAGAGTTTCTTTTCGACAGCTTGGATGTTTAGTATGCCACCCTTTGGGTGACATGCGACGCATTCACTCTCAGGTCATAGTCTCTAGTGCGATATTGGTTGCAAACATCCATAAAAAACAGTTCTTCCGTAAAAGACAAAAAACAAACTTCAAACCTTTTTGCCCCGTGGGCCCATAATTCAAAGGAAGCTTTTCTGAAGAAAAGAGTGTCGTTAACTCCCAATTCTACCGCAAACGGTAACGCTTAAGTCTCCAAGGGTCGAGCTGCATACACCAAACTGCTGGTACTGTTTGTTAACCCTACTCGAAAAACAGATGAATCTAAATTTCCGTAATCCATATTATCCCGAACTACGTAAGCTCTGATCTCTCAAGCCTGTTGAGAGTATGTAGGCACAATACTGACGTATTGGCGAGCCACCTTCCCCGTAACCCGTAGTTAGTCGAACTACGTTGACTCTGATTTCTCATTCTCTGATGAAAATACGTAGGCATAAAGTGCGACGCTTTGCCGAGTCATTTTCTTTTCTTTTCAGACCAGCCTTGATAGGTAGATAGATAAAACCAACCCGTCAGATAAACACAACAAGCGTGGATCCCATCGAGTACGATGGACGTAAGGGGTGCTAATACCTTCCCCTTGCGTAACCGACTCCCGAACCCAGACAATGGTTGCGATGACCTTGTCTTATACCTTTTCGTCAGGTTTTTCCGATCATTTCCTTTCCCGTTCCGAGGGATAAATAACGAAAGGTGGCGACTCTTCTATTTTTCCGACACCTTATTTTCGCGGTAGCGACAACTGGCGACTCTGCTGGGGACTATTTTTTGCAGTCTCGCCCTGTTTTTCCTAGCTGTTTGGGCAATCCCCAGCAGCTGGCGACTCTGCTGGGGACTTTGATAGTTTCCTGGGATCCAACGTCCCTTATGCGAGTCAGTTTGGGGATCCAACGTCCCCTGCGAGAGTCAATCCTAGCGCTTGTATGTTTACTTGTTGGGTTGTGTTTACTTATCGCATTTTATTTCCCGCACTTTATTTTCAGTATGATATGATTATCTGTGCTGTTGTGGGAGGGGTATTCTGATGAGTGAGGAGCCAGACCCAGGCTTGAGTGTACCTAGCATTAGTTGTAGAAATTAGTGGGCGCGTGCTTGCTTTGCAGGCACTAGTGTCTCATGAAATCCACGCTCAGACGAGGTTCTCCCGGTTGACTTCTTTTCCGGCCCTTTGGGCCTGAGGGGTTGTTGGTTTGGAGGATTGTCGACTCTGGGGACCGATCATTTGGGATTCAGCTAAGTGAGGCCGCTTCAGGAGATGGTGATGCCACACCTTCTGGGTATCGTATCATCTCTCTTGAATGTCTGTGACGCTGATGACCGCATAGGATGCCGAACTTGTGTCAGTTTAGGTCCATACCTGTGAGCAGGGTCGGGTTTGTTGCAGGAAACCTTAACCTTCAGACTACTTAGTTTTCTTGATAGTGAATCAGTTTTGTTGGTATCAGAGGTTCTCATCATCAGATATGTGTTTGTTCTTGACAGAGCAGATTTATGGTCTAATATCAGAGGGTCTCATCATCAGATATATGGTTGTTCTTGACAGAGCAGGGTTATGGCCTGGTATCAGGGGTTACTTCTCATCAGAGATATGGTTGTTCTTGACAGAGCAGTATTATGGTTTTGTTGATACGGAATCTTCACCTTCATCTCCTCAACAGCACAGTCGTCTTGATCTCATGCTGCATGATTGCATTTTGCATTGTTTTGCATACTCATTTGCATATCATTAACGTGTGTCTGTGTTGCAGGTATCGTTCCCCCCGGTTCAGGTTTTCTTGCCTTCTATTGTGCTGTCATGGGTTCTCTGAGGAAGACTGTGGCCTACAAGCTCCCCACTCCTGATGTTGTTCAGCTGTCTAGTTTGATTGCTTTGGCAGATGATTCTGTGAGAGGTGTATTCAGAAAGTCTTATGGGAAACTGCTCAGCTTGGTTCGTAAACCTTTTGTGTTTGAGTTGAATGGGTTGTACGCCTTGCTGCAGTTCTACGATCCTCCTTTGAGATGTGTTACACCCCAAAATTTGACCAACCGGTTCCCATATTTGGTTTATGTTTCGACGCATTTTGCATTCGCATTCGCATACTGCATGCATTGCATTTTCTCAGTCAGATTGATTTTATCAGGATTACAGCCCCTGGCGTTTCACGCAGTTCAGGCCGGTTTGAATAAGTGTATTTTGAGAATTTGTGCTCGTCTCGGTATTTTCAGCCCTCGCTGTTGTCTTTGAGGACCTTTTTGGTGTCCGGCTTTAACCGTCTATTTCGTTATGGTTGCGTAGTTATTCTCTGATTGATTTAATCGGCTTCCTGGCATTTTTAGAATTTTCCCTTTTATTTTCTAGATTTTTAATAGATTTTTAATGGATTTTTTAATAGCTATTTGAGTTTTTAGGTATTAAATAGGTTTTAATATTTTCTTATAGCATTAAATAGCTTTTTCTAGAATTTTAATTAGATATTTCTTTTTAATAGTTTTAATAGATATTTCTTTTTCTAGATATTAATATAGAATATAGTTTTTTTAGAATATTAATAGATATTAGTTTCTTTTTAGAATAGTATAGTTTTATTAGTTTTATTATTGATTTTATAGATTTTAATAGAATTTTCAATTGATTTTACAGATTTTATATAGAATTTAAATGGTTTGTAGATTAATTAGATCATTAGTGGTGTAGTTTACTAATTAGGATTAGTCTTAATCTTTTTTAGTTTCATTAATCAGTTTTAGTAGTTAATTAGCATCTTAATTTTCGTTTTATTATTAAGTATGCTTAATTAGTTTTAATCCAGCATTAATCATGTCTTAATCATCTTCATTAGTCCATTAAGTCTGAGTTTAGGCCATAATGGGCCAGGTGTTCAGTTTTTCGTGGGCCCAGTCAAAGGTCCAATTTCCGCCAGGTGTCCCATATATAATCCTGCCACGCGTTTCTGTATCCCTCTTCCACCTCACTTCTTTGAATCTCTCAGGAGCTGCCAACGCACACTCACACCACTCTCTCTCTCTCTCTCTGCCACCTCTCTCCCTCTCTCTCCCACGTGTCCCTCTCTGACACACACTCAGCCACACGCGTGTCTCCCCCTCTCCTCCACCCACTGCCACGCGTCCCACTACCAACACCCTCGCCGGATTGCATGCAAACTCGCCGGAATCATCACCGGAGAAATCTCACAGCGGTCCTCACGGCCGGAAACACGCCAGAAACTGCAAAATCACCAGAATCTCCAAGAACTTTCGCCAGGATCTTCAAGCGATCTTGATGATTTTTCATCACGTTCTCCAGATCTTCATCAGATCTTCAACCGCTCATCATCAGATTTTTCATCAATCTTCAATAATCGTCATCGATCGTTCATCAGCAAGAACGATTCATCCACGATCATCAATAACTCGTTTTTCCAGAAATTCTCCAAGAACATTCATCCGGATTTCTTCAAGGCATTCATCGTTCGTTCATCATTTTCCCAGATTCGCCTAGAACATTCATAGATCTTCAAGTGTTTGCCTAGAAATTCATCGAGATTCATCCAAAGTGCAGATTTTCTAAAGCCTTCCACGAATCTTCAAGCGTCCTCGACAACGATCATCAACAAGCGACCTCAGTCTTCAACCAGTTCTTCAGATCTTCGTCTGATTTGCAAGAACCTTCATCCAGTTATTGATTTTCACCAGTTTGTTCAAGTCATCTACAGCTCCCTCATCTTCTGCGCACCTCCAGGTTTTCTATGAACTGATTAAGCTTGTTAATTTGTTGTTGCGTAGTTGAGGATCTAGGTTAGCGTTGAGTGTTAGCGAGAGATGATTAGGGTTGAGAGGTGGAGCGGTGTTGGTTTAGGGATGAACAAGGTTGCGAAGAGGTTTGTGAGACAGAGAGAGTTGGTGAGGGTGAAACAGCGTTAGGGATGAACAGTAGAGAAGAGTGTAGTGAATTAGGGTTTTTTGTTGCTAAGGTTGAGTGGGTTGGATTCGGGCCTTAGGCCCATTGTGTTTGTTTGCTAATCATCTCCCCGTTTTCCCCATGGCACCCCCCTCCCAGTGGGAATTTTCGTTTTGGGCCTAGACAGGATTGCTAACCACACCCCCAAATGGAAGGCCCATTGAGAAAACAAGGCGAAGTCCTACTATTTGCCACCAGTTTTTCTTCCTTTTTCCTTGATTTTTCCATTGATTTTCTGAGTGGTAATGGGCTTAAGGCGCGCCTGATAATTGCACCCCCCTCCTGAGCCCAATTCTATTTTGAACTGTATATATTTGCTATTCACCACGTCTGTTTCTTATTTTTAGGTGATTTTCTTTTATTTTTCATGTTTGCATAGGATTAGAAATAAATTCATAATAATTTGGAAAGTAAACATTTTTGGATGGGATTTTTTTCTATAGTTCCCTTAGGACCTCTAGAAAATTGTGAAATAATAAAAACATTAATTTCATGCATTTTATATTTTTTGGCATATTTTACAATATTATTGCTTTTATTTTACATTTGTTTAGTACTTAATCTTTCTGAATTTAGTATGAGAGTTTGGTGCATGATTTTTGATTGATTCTTGTGAGGTTGATTAGATTAGGGAAGCATGTGCCCTTAGGAATTTTGTCATATTTTTGTGACTAAAATTTAGATTAATTTGAGAGGTAGATAGGAGAGGTATCAGAATTAGGGTTTCACAACACTTAGGTGTAGTTTAGAGCATAGTTTTGGGGTTTTAAAATTGATTTAGGTCTTGGGGTTTATATGGGGTATAGGTATATAGTTAGGTTCCTTTAGAAATTAATCTAGGATTTTTTAATGAGTATTACTATTTTTACTTGATTTGTGCAATTGAGTGATGTTTGTGTGTTTCCCTTTTGGGCTTTTGATTTGCTTGTGGGGTTTGGGTCATTTCAATTGGGCTTGGGGGCTTGAGTTTTTCTTGTTGAGGCTTGTGAAGACTTTGGAGATGATTTAAGACAAGGGATAGAGCTTGATGCATGAAGATTCCTCTCCTGGAAGATGGTTTGTAAAGACTTAGGAGATAGGAGAAATAGGGAGAGCCTTAGATTAGAAGGATTTCTTCTTGCAAACATAGAAAGCATCTCGTGCTTCTATTCCTCCCTATGACAAAAAGTCCTTCTAAGATATTCACATCCCTCCTTTGGAGGGATAAGTGGCTTATTCTGGAAGTAGAACTTTGAGGGAACCTTCCCCTTATAATGTTAAACACTTATAGGCTTCCTTTGGTTGTCAATAAGCTGTTTAGCATTTCAACTTAATCTGTTAAGTGATTCTCTCCTGTGAGAGCTTGCCTTGAAGATATAAGTCCATTGAAGATAAGAAGTTTATTGAAGATTGGTGAAGATGAAGCTCGTGCCTGTCAAAGCTGGATATCTATTGAAACTAGGGTTTTGCTGCTTTCTGAAGCTGTTTGCTGTTTGAAGCTGTCAACTGTTGGGGTTCAATGCTTGCCAAGAGCTGGGGTACTTTTGAAGACATGAGCTTATCTAAAGACGGAAGGTGGGGTCTTGCTTGCAGTTGTTACTGTCAACCTTTTGTTGCTGTTTGAGCTGGTGTTGCTGTCAGAGCTGGTGTTGGGTTTATTTCTTTTTCTGTATTGTTTGTTGGCTTGTTCAGCTTGCCCCGTAGGTTCGAAGTGAAGCTGTTTCACTTTGCCTATTGTTTTCCTAGGTTCGAGGTTGAGTGGGACTCCCTTGCCTCGCTTGTACTGCTGCATTGCATGCATTTTACTGTTTACTATATCTGCTGTTTCTTTTCCGTTTATCCCCTAGGATCTCTGATTTCCTCTGTGCAGGAGGGAATTATGACAGACATTAGGTGTTAACCCATGCATGACAACATTAAGGTAGTTTTGATTCCCTTTTCAACCCTAGGATTTTTAGAGCTTCTTTTTTCTTCTTATCTCAAGACAACTCAAAAACACAGTAATAAAGTTAATCGATGTCGTACGTTACGAGCCTTAAGCTATTTGAGAAAGGGTTGCTGGAGAGCTTCTTTCCAGTGCTCTGACTGCCCAGTATGGTACCCTTTGGGTGACACACGACGTAGTCACTCTCGAATCATAGTCTCTAGTGCGTCAGAGATTGCAAACAAACTAAAGAACATTTCTTTCGTAAAAGATTCAAAACAAACATCAAAGTGTCATTTTCGTCCGCTTGGACCCGTAATCAGGAGAAAACCTTTTCAGAAAGGTAAAAAGCAGTCAGAAAAATATGTGTCTTCCGTAGCCCGAACTACGTTTGCTCTGATCTTTCATGCTGTATGAAAGTGCGTAGGCATAGGATGTCGTATCCTAGCGAGCAACCTTCCCCACCTTCATCCGTAGGTAGGCGAACTACGTTGACTCTAATTTCTCATTCCAGACGGGAATACGTAGGCATAAAGTGCGATACTTTGCCGAGTCATTTTCTTTTCTCTTTTAACCCATACCCTTAAAATAGATAGAATGACAATCCGTACTAGAAAACAAGCGTGGATCCCGTTGAGTACGGCGGACGTGAGGGGTGCTAATACCTTCCCCTTGCGTAACCGACTCCCGAATCCAGGATTTGGTTGCGACGACCATTCCTTTCCCATTTTGCGGTAGGTTTACTTCGAGCGTTTCCTTTCCCTCTTGTGGGATAAATAACGCACGGTGGCGACTCTTCTATCATAGCCGACGCCGATTTTCGCAGTTGCGACAGCTGGCGACTCTGCTGGGGACTCCAACAGTTCCCTACGCGAGTCAGTCCTAGCGCTTGTTTTCCCGTCGTGGGTTTTGTATGGATTTACATTTCTGCCTTTACTTCCCGCATTTTATTGTCAGCTTTATATTGTTATTGCTGTTGTGGGGATGGGGTGATCTATTGAGAGATAAGTCGGACCTGGGCTTGAGTGCACCTAGAATTAGTTGTGGAAAGTAGTGGGCGCGTGCATGCTTTGCATGTACCAGTGTTCCGCAAAATCCACGCTCGGACGAGGTTCTTCTGGTTGACTTCTTTTTCAACCCTTTGGGTTGAGGGGGCTGTTGGTTAGTTGGATTGTCGACTCCAGGGACCGATCATTTGGAAGTTGGCTAAGTGAGGCCTCTTCAGGACATGATGATGCCACACCTTCTGGGTATCGTATCATCAGTCTTGAAAGTCTGTGACGCCGACGACCGCATAGGATGCCGTACCTTGTGTCAGTTATTAAGACACCTACCTGTGAGAGGGGTTGGGACATGCAGGTAACTTGACCTCCAGATTACCGGTTATCTTGATTGAGGTTCATTGGTGTTTGAGGACAGTCTTATGGGTCTTTTGAGACCAGGTTCTGAGCAGTTTGTGGGTCTGTTTGAGACCATCATGGTGGATTGGGCTTCTCAGCCATGTGCACTTGGTCCCTGTTGCATACTGCATTGTTGCATGCTGCATTGTTGCATACTCATCCTGCATATCATTAACGCGTGTCTGTGCTGTAGGTGCATTTTCATACTTCTGATTCTAGTTGCCCGGATTTTTGTCTGCCGATATTATGGATACCCTGAAGAAGACTGTGGCGTATAGGTTGCCTACTCCAGATGTTTCTTCTTTGCTTGGTTTGATATCTCTAGCTGATGATGATGTGAAGAGAAGCTTCAGGAAGAGCTATGGGAAGTTGCTTAGATTGGTTTATAAACCATCCATGTACGAGCGTAACAGATTGTACGCGTTGATGCAGTTCTATGATCCCCCGCTGAGGTGTTTTACTTTCCCTGACTTCATTCTGGCTCCGACCATGGAGGAGTATGCTGAGATCTTAGAGTAGACCATTCAGAACCGGGTACCCTTCATTCATATGGATGCTGAGCCCAAACTGGAGGATTTGGCTGTGGCCTTGCATTTAGACTCTTCAGAGCTGCTGTTGACCTCGTGGAAGGGAGTGTCTGGTTTTTCTCTCAAGTTCTTGGTTGGGAAAGCGCAAGAGTATGCCAAGAGGGGATGTTGGACTGTGTTTAATGCTATTCTCGCTCTGTGTATCTATGGCATTGTACTGTTCCCGAATCTGCCTGACTTCGTTGATCTGGATGCGTTCTATATATTTGCTTCAGGCAATCCTGTGCCTACTTTGATTGAAGATTTCTATCACTCACTGCATTATAAGAACGAGAACAGGAGGGGCAAGAACGTCTCTTGTTGTGGGCCTTTGCTATATATGTAGTTTGAGAGTCATCTGCCCAAGAAGGGTATCTTCGCTGAGTCTGCAGATACGGTGGATTGGTCTGAGCATCTGATGGGACTTTCTTCAGAAGAAGTTGTCTGGTTTAATAAAGGTTTACTGGGATCTGTGATTATCTATAGCTGCGCTGGATATCCTAACGTTCCTCTGATTGGGAGAAAATGGTGTATTAACTACAATCCTTCATTATTGATCAGGAAATTCGGGTATGCTTTGAAAAGCCCGACAAAAGAGGAGGAAGTGCAGGAATCTCTGTACTTCACAGGTGATTTGAAGGGACCACTACTATCCAATCTTCAGCATGCTTGGAGAAACATCAACACAAGGGGTAAGCCATTGTTGGGTAAAAATGATTGTCAAGCTTATGCCCCGTACAGAGTCTGGATCCAAGATCGAGCAAAGCAGGTGCGGATGCCGTTTCCTGCAGCATTACCTCCTGCTCCCCTCGTGATTGAAGAGCCCACTACTGTGCCTTATGAGAGGTATGAACAGGTTGTGAAGGAGAAGGAAGAGCTGATGAAAGCCAACGAGAAGCTGGAGGAAGAGCTAATGCAACTCATGAGCGAAAGGAATGAGGCCGTATATTCCTTCGAGCAGCAAACGAAGCTGGTGAATCAACTAGGCACAGAATTGACTGAGCAACGAAAGAAGCGTGAACGTTTGGGGATAGATTTCAAGAGCTCTCATGATATGCTGGAATCTAAGAAGAAAGCACTTGATATAGCCCACCGGGAGATCTCTGCATTCAACAAAACCTGGAATGCCATGCTGACCGGCAACAAGGTAAGAGAAGACAAACTGAAGCTGCAGATCTCTGAGCTGGAAGGCCAGTTGAAAGCTACCCAGAAGAGGTTAGAAGAAGAGGTTGCGCGGAGGTATGATGTCCAGAATGCCTTAAACAAAGTTATCAAGCGCAAGAAAGAGTCTGGATCCCAGAAACGGAAGCTAGAAGATTGCTTTGGGGAAGGTGTTTGGGAGGAATCCATTGGTGATTTCCAGCGTGTTGTCAGGCAAAGAGACTCGCTTGTCGAAGGGTTGCTTGCTCAGCCAAATCATCCCAAGACTAAGAGATTATTAGAGGAGTACCAGGCATATGGTCGCACTTGATTATCTCATGTATTGATGTGTATGCTTTATTTGCATTGTGCTAGCCATCACCAGGATTGTTGGTTGAGGTCATGCCTTCCTATTGTACGCTCAGTAATATTGTATTCCTGACTTGATGGGCTTTCATGCAATATATGAGATGTTTTCTATGATTGGATTTCGAGCTTCTTATTGCTATCATTGTCACTGCACTGGCACTTTGGCACTAGAATCAGGGGTTGATCTCCCTAATGCACAGACACATATTGCATCTGCATATCCATTTTGCATTGCCAGTTACGTGTTGAATCTGTATCTTATTCCCTGCATCTCACAGGTTTTCCAGGGTTGACGACCAAAGAGTTCATCGCTATTCAAGCAGAAACGACTGTAAGAAAGATAATGGATCAAGTTCAGAATGAGATGCAGGAGATGCGTGGCAACATGACGCAGTTCATACAAGCAATGGAAACCATGGCCAAGGGCCAGGAGCAGCTGCAGGCTATTGTACAACCTCTGATTGCACGGGCTAATGATGGTACTGCTGATATCACTCCTCATGACCGTCAGGGTTTCCTCCAGGGGTTTGGACGCCGACTTGCAGAGATAGACAGGGAGCATGTTCAAGCTGAGTTAATTGAAGTTCGAGGCCAACTGGGGCAATTCATGAAAGACATGCACGCGTTGCGCTCGAATCAAGAGACGCTCGAAGAAGAGAATTACCGATTGAAGGCTCAGGTAGGTTTGATGGCTGAAATATTGAGGAATGTGCTCAGAAGAGAATGTGAGCAAATGTCCGAAGCTGCGGTCGGTTTACTTGCCCCACAGGGGTCGGAAGAACCAGGGCCCAGGCATGATAGGCCTAAGAGACCCGCTACACAATTCGAAGCTCGAGATTCTCATCGTCGGCAGGCGCGACTGATTTCTCAGGATAACTCAAGGGGGTATGGTAAAACGATGAAGTTCTCTGGCAGGGTATTTGAGGAGATTCCGGTGGATTATGATCAGTTGGCGCAACTTTTGTTCCAACTTCAACTGATTAAACCCCGCACTTTGGCGCCATTGACTGGGCAGCCACCACAAGGCTATGATGTGAACGCCCATTGTGTCTTCCACGCCGGTGCACCGGGGCATAACATCACGAACTGCAAGTCATTCAAGAAGAAGATTCAGGAGTTGCTGGATGAGAAGGAAATTGAATTTGTGTCGGGCGGTATAAAGGTCTCAGGGACCGATATTCCTATTTCCCCACCGGGAGTTGCAAAGGAATCGAGGCATATCCTGGAATCATTGGAAACCAAATCCCCAGGTCCACATCAGTTGCCAACGCCTGGGCTGAATTTGAGGATGACAGTGCATGAGCCTGAGGAACGGGTTGATCAAAACCAGCAGCGTATGAAACGCCAGTATCCGGCTCAGCGAAGAATTCAGGAGGGGAGGCCAAAAAGCGTGTTTGAGGCACCTCCATCAACGTATGCTGAACTCTTTCAGACCTTGTTAGGGTTGCACCTTGTTGAAAAGAGAATGTTGGCCCTACCAACGGGCGCACCTCCATTTGGTTTCGACGCCAGTAAGCATTGTGAGTTTCATTCCGGGGCACCCGGACATGATATTGAGGGTTGCCACGCTTTCAAGCATAATGTCCAAGATTTGATCGACAGCAAGGCCATCAGCTTTTCTGATAGGGTCCCCAATGTGGTGCAGGGTCACGGACAAGCAAAGGTCGGGTTGATGAAAAAGGTTCCTAAATTTGGTCGGGCCGGGGAAAGCAGGTCAAGACAGCAGCAGGCTACCTCCAACAATTGTTTCTGAGGATGGTTGACTCGCCAATAAGTCAGGATGCAAGAAGTCCGGTTCTGAGACACTGGCATTTTTCATGCTATCTTGTTCATGTCTTTGCATTTGTAGATGCTTTTCTGTTCAATTGCAAATTTCGTTTGTAAAAATTGTTGTTTTTTTTCAATTGATATTGATAAATGAAATAAATATGCATGTTTGAATTAGTCTAGTCGTGTTCACTCTTGTTGTTTTCATTTATTTCAAACGCTTGTTAAGTGGAATCCGGGGAGGATGACGAAACCGATGACGGAAAAACTTCCGATTGTATGCTCTTGGATAAAAAAAAACCTGTTGACGATATACAGGCATTGTTTCAAATCCACAAACACTGGAGATATAAGGAAGATAATCCCTTGTTAACCCCTTTGAGCCTAGTAGTAGGAGTTGCTTTCTGCGAATGAAAAACCCTCAATCTTAACCCGGGGCAGGGTAGGCGGCAGTTAATTTGACCAAGCGTTCAAATAACAAAACGAGTGTCTGTTCGAGGATCAATCACGTCGTTATAGGTCGTACCTGAAAAACCATGATGGTTAAACCTGGCCAATCAGGAGTGAAACAGTCACAATCTCTTTAACAAGTCATACGAACCGATGCCATACGATTTGTTCAAAAAAAAAGAAAAAAGAAAAGATTCGAAAAGCCCGCTAAGTCGAATCTTGAAAGCAAGCGACTTAGGCAAAAATTAGGGTACCCCGCTGGACTTCAAAATCGAAGAAACTCAAAGGAGTTAGTCCAGGCAACAGTTAGGGGTACACGAAAAGCGAAAAGAAAAATCCTCGAAAAGAACGAAATCGTATGGCTACCGGTGCCCAAACAAAGACAAAAAGAGGGTGAATGTAACTTCGAAAAAGGATGATTTCTTGAACTATCACTCCACCTTTAATAGGTGAATGCTAAAGTAGAATTAGCTGAACATAGGATTGGAGAACATCACGAAGAATGGGTGGGTCGAAATAAACTTTGAGCCTATATCTTTCCTTGTTAACCGTGAACCTGACCACGTTACAACCCGAAAAAGTCCTAATTGAAACAGGTTTAGTTCGAGAGCATACTTCAGTAAAGATCGCACTGAAACTGACTCCTAAAAGGATGCCTCTTGCGGCGTTGTATTAATGTCGATATGTTGATAATTGATTCGTTGTAGGTTGTAAAACTTTTCCATCAAATCGGACTGGAGGTTCAAAACTGTCATATGCATTGCATTTAATATATCTTTTATGCAGAACAACTAGTTTTACTTGCGAGTAAGCGCATGCAGCAGGAAAGTTTCCTACAGTAGGAAGTCTGATCATGATAGAATGCAAAATGTATGAATGTTTCGTGAGTCGGGGCAGGATATATCCGTTAATCTCCAGGGGGAGTCAGCCATCAAAGAATCAGTTAATCTGGGGCAATTAGGTCGAGATTTGGCAGATCTCCCACAGCTAGGGGCATTGCTTCACGAATCGACCAATCAGGGGCAAAAGATTATTGCAATACCGGGGTGGATCACCCTGAGAACAAAAGATTTTGTTGGGACATCCTTTTGGGTTTGACGTGCAGAAACAGTTCATATCTAACTGTCAGGGTACAGAAATCGAAGAGTCTTTATCAGGAAGTTGGTGCTGGTTCAGGGGCAAGGTATTGTGAGGTAGCACCATGGCTAGCTTTCCTTTCAAGACGAAGTGTTCAGACTGGGGCATGTTGGTATTTTGGGGCAAATTTGCGAGAAGGTGGATGGAACCCAGGTGCCCCAGCAAAAATCTCTTGATGAAGAGCCTGGCTTCAGTTGATGTCATTCCTCGACTAGTCACATCTTATCCCCAGAGAGCTGGAATGACGTTATCCCTTCCCGAAGGAAGGATCATTTTCTCAGGAGAGTATCCTCATGGAAGTTGTCCACAAGATATCCCCAGCAAGACAAGATCAGTGTCCCATGCAAAGTTTATACTCCCCAGAGAGCCGAGTATGTGCGCATTCAATCCCCAGCTGGGAGGATTTCCGAGGCACGTAACCAAGTTATAGTAGGGTCAGAAGGAGTATCCCCACCGAGATTGGTTTTCTTTCTCCCCACAGGTCGTCATGCTTTCATCAGGATGATTATCCTCAGCGGAGTGGTAGTTCCGAGTTTGTAAACTGTACCCAGACAGTTGTCCCCCAGAAGGGTTGATTCTTCCCCAGCTGAGTTAATCTTCCCAGCAGGTGTTGTTATTTCCTCCCAGTGGAAATCGATGTGTAATCTCTCCTCGGCAGAGTTGGTTGTATTTCCGGCATTTATTTTGCCAGAATACGTTGGGATACTCGTTCATCCCCAGCAGGGTGGTATTTGTCCTCAACAGCCGTGTTGAAGCAAGCTTGTCAGAGCCCGCCCCAGCAGCCTGAACCTGCATTTGCATTTGCATACATTATCATGTTTGCAAACGCGTAGCATTTCCATGCCATATGGAGCATTACGCCATCGCCAAACATACGCATTTTGAAACATAAATCAGGTTGGTTAACCTTTTGCTTTCAGGCGTGTTCCTCAGCAGGAGTATGAAGTTATAATTCAGATTTATTACCAGACGATCGAGGTCTCGCCGTGAGACATATGATGACATAGTTCTTGTTGTCATTCCCCACAGAGTTACTGGCTGAAGTTTCTCTTATCCGACCAGCGGAGTGTTTTTCTTCAGGTTTGCTGTTGCGGCAGCATTTCAGGGTTTCATGAATCAGAATTTCAGAAGAGGTCACTTGTTGTCGAAACGGGTGTCGGGCAGTTATTTTCAGAATATCCCCAGTGGAGTCAGCTACTACCACGAACAGGCTAGGAAGCTATATCCAAGGTTATTTTTTCCCGTAAGAATCAGGCGGAAGAACTTTCTTGTATGTATCAGGCAGATGTGTTATCTTTTCCTGTAAGAATCAGGCGGAAGAACTTTCCTGTATGTATCAGGCAGATGTGTTATCTTTTCCCGTAAGAATCAGGCGGAAGAACTTTCCTGTATATATCAGGCAGATGTGTTATCTTTTCCCGTAAGAATCAGGAGGAAGAACTTTCCTGTAAGTATTAGGCAGATGTGTTATGTTTTCCCGTAATAATCAGGCGGAAGAACTTTCCTGTAAGTATCAGGCAGATGTGTTATGTTTTCCCGTAAGAATCAGGCGGAAGAACTTTCCTGTAAGTATCAGGCATACGTGTTATGTTTTCCCGTAGGAATCAGGCAGAAGAACTTTCCTGTAAGTATCAGACAGACGTGTTATGTTTTTCCGTAAGAATCAGGCGGAAGAACTTTCCTGTATGTATCAGGCAGATGTGTTATGTTTTCCCGTAAGAATCAGGCGGAAGAACTTTCCTGTATGTATCAAGCAGATGTGTTATCTTTTCCCGTAGGAAGCAGGCGGATGAATGTTCCTGTAATCAGGCGGATGAACTTTCCTGTATGAATCAGGCAGATGTGTTAGGTTTTCCCGTATGAAACAGGCGGATGAACTTTCCGGTATCCAGATAGATGATTCTCCCTTGATAGACAGAGCACGTGAATTGTGCTCCGATATTTGACAAAAGTATTTTTCCCAAAGGAAGTCGTCGTGATTTCCTCGTGTTACTATCCCCAGTAGAGTCCTCCTAAAAGCCGTTTGTGGGTTGGGACCAACGGAGTTGGCTACTGCAGAGGTAGGCAGAGAAACGGTATTCAGATAATTTTCCCGTATGAAGCAGGCGGATGGATTTTCCTGTAATCAGACAGATGACTTTTCCCGTATGAAGTAGACGGATGGGGTTTCCTATGGTTAGACTGATGATGTGCCTGTAGGGATAGGCAGATGAGTTCCCTGTGATTAAACAGAAATGTTTCCCCAGCGAAAGCGCCAGGAGTTTTCCGTAATGTGGAATCCTGACGTAGACAAGATTGATTACTCTTCAGGAATCATTTATCCCTAGCAGATGTCTTCCTCCGGGTTGACGAAATGTGAGTCCGGACATGGACAAATTTTCATTTATTCGTGATTTGACGGAATTTGGGTCCAGATGTGGATAAGGTTACTCCTGTGACGACAGAATCTCTACTCGTGTTGACGAATCGGTTCCACTTCTGGTGTTGACGAGGTTAGCCCAATGGTGGACGGAGGTGTTTTTGCGAAGATAGTCCAACACCTGTGGCGTCACACAGGTGGTTGAGGTTGAAATCAAAATTGTATCAGATAATTGACCAGTTGTTGCTGCAACAACCAGATTCAGGTCATTGGACGTCGCTTCTCAAGCAGTTTTGCAGTTTATCTCCACGGTTGGCAAATTTCAGGATTTCTTTGGTATTCAACCGTCTCGTACCTCGAATGTTTGAAGGTCGTTCGCTCTTCACCCAGTCGGGTTCAAGCCGTTTGAATAGGGGCAGCTGTTGCACCCCAAAATTTGACCAACCGGTTCCCATATTTGGTTTATGTTTCGACGCATTTTGCATTCGCATTCGCATACTGCATGCATTGCATTTTCTCAGTCAGATTAATTTTATCAGGATTACAGCCCCTGGCGTTTTAGGCAGTTCAGGCCGTTTTGAATAAGTGTATTTTGAGAATTTGTGCTCGTCCCGGTATTTTCAGCCCTCGTTGTTGTCTTTGAGGACCTTTTTGGTGTCCGGCTTTTACCGTCTATTTCGTTATGGTTGCGTAGTTGTTCTCTGATCGATTTAATCGGCGTCCTGGCATTTTTAGAATTTTCCCTTTTATTTTCTAGATTTTTAATAGATTTTTAATAGATTTTTAATGGATTTTTTAATAGCTATTTGAGTTTTTAGGTATTAAATAGGTTTTAATATTTTCTTATAGCATTAAATAGCTTTTTCTAGAATTTTAATTAGATATTTCTTTTTAATAGTTTTAATAGATATTTCTTTTTCTAGATATTAATATAGAATATAGTTTTTTAGAATATTAATAGATATTAGTTTCTTTTTAGAATAATATAGTTTTATTAGTTTTATTATTGATTTTATAGATTTTAATAGAATTTTCAATTGATTTTACAGATTTTATATAGAATTTAAATGGTTTGTAGATTAATTAGATCATTAGTGGTGTAGTTTACTAATTAGGATTAGTCTTAATCTTTTTTAGTTTCATTAATCAGTTTTAGTAGTTAATTAGCATCTTAATTTTCGTTTTATTATTAAGTATGCTTAATTAGTTTTAACTCGGCATTAATCATGTCTTAATCATCTTCATTAGTCCATTAAGTCTGAGTTTAGGCCATAATGGGCCAGGTGTTCAGTTTTTCGTGGGCCCAGTCAAAGGTCCAATTTCCGCCAGGTGTCCCATATATAAGCCTGCCACGCGTTTTTGTATCCCTCTTCCACCTCACTTCTTTGACTCTATCAGGAGCTGCCAACGCACACTCACACCACTCTCTCTCTCTCTCTGCCACCTCTCTCCCTCTCTCTCCCACGTGTCCCTCTCTGACACACACTCAGCCACACGCGTGTCTCCCCCTCTCCTCCACCCACTGCCACGCGTCCCACTACCAACACCCTCGCCGGATTGCATGCAAACTCGCCGGAATCATCACCGGAGAAATCTCACGGCGGTCCTCACGGCCAGAAACACGCCGGAAACTGCAAAATCACCAGAATCTCCAAGAACTTTCGCCAGGATCTTCAAGCGATCTTGATGATTTTTCATCATGTTCTCCAGATCTTCATCAGATCTTCAACCGCTCATCATCAGATTTTTCATCAATCTTCAATAATCGTCATCGATCGTTCATCAGCAAGAACGATTCATCCACGATCATCAATAACTCGTTTTTCCAGAAATTCTCCAAGAACATTCATCCGGATTTCTTCAAGGACATTTATCGTTCGTTCATCATTTTCCCAGATTCGCCTAGAACATTCATAGATCTTCAAGTGTTCGCCTAGAAATTCATGCAGATTCATCCAAAGTGCAGATTTTCTAAAGCCTTCCACGAATCTTCAAGCGTCCTCGACAACGATCATCAACAAGCGACCTCAGTCTTCAACCAGTTCTTCAGATCTTCGTCTGATTTGCAAGAACCTTCATCCAGTTGTTGATTTTCACCGGTTTCTTCAAGTCATCTACAGCTCCCTCATCTTCTGCGCACCTCCAGGTTTGCTATGAACTGATTAAGCTTGTTAATTTGTTGTTGCGTAGTTGAGGATCTAGGTTAGCTTTGAGTGTTAGCGAGAGATGATTAGGATTGAGAGGTGGAGCGGTGTTGGTTTGGGGATGAACAAGGTTGCGAAGAGGTTTGTGAGACAGAGAGAGTTGGTGAGGGTGAAACGGCGTTAGGGATGAACAGTAGAGAAGAGTGTAGTGAATTAGGGTTTTTTGTTGCTGAGGTTGAGTGGGTTGGATTCGGGCCTTAGGCCCATTGTGTTTGTTTGCTAATCATCTCCCCGTTTTCCCCATGGCACCCCCCTCCCAGTGGGAATTTTCGTTTTGGGCCTAGACAGGATTGCTAACCACACCCCCAAATGGAAGGCCCATTGAGAAAACAAGGCGAAGTCCTGCTATTTGCCACCGGTTTTTCTTCCTTTTTCCTTGATTTTTCCATTGATTTTCTGAGTGGTAATGGGCTTAAGGCGCGCCTGATAATTGCACCCCCCCTCCTGAGCCCAATTCTATTTTGAACTGTATATATTTGCTATTCACCACGCCTGTTTCTTATTTTTAGGTGATTTTCTTTTATTTTTCATGTTTGCATAGGATTAGAAATAAATTCATAATAATTTGGAAAGTAAACATTTTTGGATGGGATTTTTTCCCTAGTTCCCGTAGGACCTCTAGAAAATTGTAAAATAATAAAAACATTAATTTCATGCATTTTATATTTTTTTGCATATTTTATAATATTATTGCTTTTATTTTACATTTGTTTAGTACTTAATCTTTTTGAATTTAGTATGAGAGTTTGGTGCATGATTTTTGATTGATTCTTGTGAGGTTGATTAGATTAGGGAAGCATGTGCCCTTAGGAATTTTGTCATATTTTTGTGACTAAAATTTAGATTAATTTGAGAGGTAGATAGGAGAGGTATCAGAATTAGGGTTTCACAACACTTAGGTGTAGTTTAGGGCATAGTTTTGGGGTTTTAAAATTGATTTAGGTCTTGGGGTTTATATGGGGTATAGGGTATATAGTTAGGTTCCTTTAGAAATTAATCTAGCATTTTTTAATGAGTATTACTATTTTTACTTGATTTTTGCAATTGGGTGATGTTTGTGTGTTTCCCTTTTGGGCTTTTGATTTGCTTGTGGGGTTTGGGTCATTTCAATTGGGCTTGGGGGCTTGAGTTTTGCTTGTTGAGGCTTGTGAAGACTTTGGAGATGATTGAAGACAAGGGATAGAGCTCGATGCATGAAGATTCCTCTCCTGGAAGATGGTTTGTAAAGACTTAGGAGATAGGAGAAATAGGGAGAGCCTTAGATTAGAAGGATTTCTTCTTGCAAACATAGAAAGCATCTCGTGCTTCTATTCCTCCCTATGACAAAAAGTCCTTCTAAGATATTCACATCCCTCCTTTGGAGGGATAAGTGGCTTATTCTGGAAGTAGAACTTTGAGGGAACCTTCCCCTTATAATGTTAAACACTTATAGGCTTCCTTTGGTTGTCAATAAGCTGTTTAACATTTCAACTTAATCTGTTAAGTGATTCTCTCCTGTGAGTGCTTGCCTTGAAGATATAAGTTCATTGAAGATAAGAAGTTTATTGAAGATTGGTGAAGATGAAGCTCGTGCCTGTCAAAGCTGGATATCTGTTGAAACTAGGGTTTTGCTGCTTTCTGAAGCTGTTTGCTGTTTGAAGCTGTCAATTGTTGGGGTTCATTGTTTGCCAAGAGCTGGGGTACTTTTGAAGACAGGAGCTTATCTAAAGACAGAAGATGGGGTCTTGCTTGCAGTTGTTACTGTCAACCTTTTGTTGATGTTTGAGCTGGTGTTGCTGTCAGAGCTGGTGTTGGGTTTATTTCTTTTTCTGTATTGTTTGTTGGCCTGTTCAGCTTGCCCCGTAGGTTCGAAGTGATGTTGTTTCACTTTGCCTATTGTTTTCCCAGGTTCGAGGTTGAGTGGGACTCCCTTGCCTCGCTTGTACTGCTGCATTGCATGCATTTTACTGTTTACTGTATCTGCTGTTTCTTTTCCGTTTATCCCCTATGATCTCTGATTTCCTCTGTGCAGGAGGGAATTATGACAGACATTAGGTGTTAACCCATGCATGACAACATTAAGGTAGTTTTGATTCCCTTTTCAACCCTAGGCTTTTTAGAGCTTCTTTTTTCTTCTTATCTCAAAACAACTCAAAAACACAGTAATAAAGTTAATCGATGTCGTACGTTACGAGCCTTAAGCTATTTGAGAAAGGGTTGCTGGAGAGCTTCTTTCCAGTGCTCTGACTGCCCAGTATGGTACCCTTTGGGTGACACACGACGTAGTCACTCTCGAATCATAGTCTCTAGTGCGTCAGAGATTGCAAACAAACCAAAAAACATTTCTTTCGTAAAAGATTCAAAACAAACATCAAAGTGTCATTTTCGTCCGCTTGGACCCGTAATCAGGAGAAAACCTTTTCAGAAAGATATAAAGCAGTCAGACAAATCTGTGTCTTTCGTAGCCCGAACTACGTTTGCTCTGATCTTTCATGCTGTATGAAAGTACGTAGGCATAGGATGTCGTATCCTAGCGAGCAACCTTCCCCACCTTCATCCGTAGGTAGGCGAACTACGTTGACTCTAATTTCTTGTTCCAGACGGGAATACGTAGGCATAAAGTGTGATACTTTGCCGAGTCATTTTATTTTCTCTTTTAACCCATACCCTTAGAATAGATAGAATGACAATCCGTACTAGAAAACAAGCGTGGATCCCGTCGAGTACGGCGGACGTGAGGGGTGCTAATACCTTCCCCTTGCGTAACCGACTCTCGAATCCAGGATTTGGTTGCGACGACCATTCCTTTCCCGTTTTGTGGTAGGTTTACTTCGAGCGTTTCCTTTCCCTCTTGTGGGATAAATAACACACGGTGGCGACTCTTCTGTCATAGCCGGCGCTGATTTTCGCAGTAGCGACAAGATGATTTACCTTCCCGGAGCTGAAGAAGGCAAATGAAGAACTGGAGAAAGAATTGGCTCAGCTCAGAAGCGAGAGAAGCGAAGCCATTCATTCCTTCAAGAGGCAAACAGAGCTGGTAAACAAGTTAGGTACGGATTTGACTAAGCAGTTGGCTAAGTGTGAGCGTTTGGGTCGGGACTTCAAATTTGTCAACGACGTACTGGCCACTAAGAAGCAGCACTTGGATGAAGCGTACCGGAGAATATCCAAGTTTAATCAGCACTGGAAGGCCACCCTAGCCAACGGTAAGGAACGAGAGGATAAACTGAAGCAGCAGATCTCCAAATTGAAAGCCCAGGTGAAGGCTAGTGAGAAGAGGTTTGATGAAGAAACCGCTCGCAGATATGCCGCTGAAGGCCTGCTAAACAAGGCTCTTGCTAACCTGAAGGAGCGCAAACAGACGTTTGAATCCAAGAAGCGGAAGTTAGAAGATTGTTTCGGCGAGGGAGCATGGGAAGACTCAGTTGAAGGTCTCCAATACACTATTACGCAGAGGGAGTTACTCGTCGAAGGGTTGCTCACTCGGCCTGATCATCCAGAAACGAGGGATCTGTTAGAAGAGTTCCGCGCCCGTGGCCGTGCTTGACTATATTTGTAATCCTTTTGTTTTGATCATTGTTGTATGCTGACCATCACCAGGCTTGTTGGTCGAGGTCATGCTATTGATTCTGCTTGTACTCAGTGACGTTGTGTACCGCCGTGATGGGCTTTCTTTATATATATGAGATGTTATTTCCATGACTGGACTCGGACTTCTTATTATCAGCACTGGCACTCAGACACTAGGATCGGGGGAAATCTCCCCAACGCACAGACACACGTTTACATTTGCATGAAGCATTTGCATGGCGAGCACGTTGTCGTTTTTTTAACCCTTTGTGTATGCAGGTTGTCCCAGGATTGATCAAAGACCGATCCACCGCTATCCGACCCGAGCAAATCAAGCTAGAGCAATGGAACAAGTACAGACTGACGTTCAAGAACTCCGAGAGAGGATGGACCACTTCATGGAGCTCATGCAAGTGGTTGCCAACGGCCAAGACCAGCTCAGAACATTGGTCCAGCCTCTGATCTCAAGGGTTGACAGCAACGGTGTACTCCATGGTGGGAATGTTCCAACCCCTCCACCTGTTGAAACTCCTTAGGGTGGCATTCCCGTGACCGGGGGGAATGGCAGTGGTAACGGCAATGTGATCACTAACCTCGGGCTCAATGGAAATACGACCGGCGTCGGTAATGGGAATTTTGAAGCTAATGGCAATGTTGGACTGGGCAACGGCAACACGGGTGTTGGAAATCTGTATGGGCCTCAGTCATGGCTAGAAGATCGTCAAGAAGATTTATTCTCACAGAGGAGTGCTAAAGGAGAGTTGACTGCTGAAGCACGTCTGAGGTTTAAGGCACTCGAGGACAAAATGAGGAATTTCGAGAACTTGAACACTATGGGGGTCGACATGTCTAAGTTGGGATTGATTGCTGATTTCAAGGTGCCTCCTAAATTCAAGGTACCCGACTTTGAGAAGTACAAGGGCACCACCTGTCCTCGTGTCCACTTAAGGTCATACTACCGAAAGATGTCCGCTCACTCTTAAGACGAGAAGCTGCTGATGCACTTCTTTCAGGATAGCTTGTCCGGGCCATCTTTGGAATGGTACATGAGTTTTGAACCTACCAGTGTGCGCTCGTGGAAGGAACTTGCTGAGGCTTTCGTGCACCATTATCAGTATAACAGTGACTTGGCTCCGAACCGAGTTCAACTGCAGAACTTGTCACAGAGGAACAATGAGGGGTTCAAAGAATACGCCCAGCGGTGGCGTGAATTGGCAGCTAGGGTTCAGCCGTTGATGGTTGAACGAGAGCTTGTTGAAATGTTTGTAGCCACTCTCCCGGGGGTCTATTACGAGAAATTGGTCAGTGGTATGTCTGGAAGTTTCTCTGATCTCATCATCACTGGGGAGCACGTTGAAAACGGGATCATGTTGGGGAAAATTCAAGGTGGTGATCTATCCTCAGCTGGAGGAGGAAAGAAACCCTATGGTAACAAAAGGCGTGAAGGAGAGACGAGCGCCGTGTCTAACGCTCGAAGGAAAGGTAAGGGCCAGCGCCAGCAAGTGGCTAGCATAACCATCCCTGATGTACAATAACCCCAGGCACAGCAGCAGCAACCAAATCAGCAAGGATATAGAAAGTATCAGAACAGGGCACCTCTGTCAAGCCGTCACCTTGAGACACCGCCCATGTCTTATGCTCAGTTGTTACAAACTCTGCTCCAGTTACAGCTAATCCAGAAGAGAACCCTGGCTCCCTTGACAAGGGCACCTCCACAGGGTTATGATGCGAACGCAACGTGTGAGTTTCACTCAGGGGCACCTGGCCACACGATAGAAAACTGCAAAGCCTTCAAGCACAAGGTGCAGGATATGGTGGATGCTAAGATCCTCAATTTCTCAGATAATGTGCCGAATGTCACGAAGAACCCTATGTCGAATCATAGGGGAGGTGGGTGAATGCCATTATTGAAGAAGAGGATTTAGATGTGTTGACTGATGTCAAGGATCTGAAGACACCGCTTAGCTTCGTTTAAGCCAAGCTGATGAAGAGAGGCTTCTTTCCAGGATGTGGAGAACTGTGTATGGGTTGTGCGACTCGTCCTGATGGATGTGAACAGCTGATAGAGGGGATTCAGATTCTGATGACCGAAGGAATCTTGCAGTTTACCCGAAGGGCCAAAAGTAGATCTGGAGAAGTAATGCTGAAGCAGGATGATGAGGTTGCCACCATCACCATCCCTCGCCAGACGATAACCATTTCTACACTCAGGCCTCCCACCATTACCATCATAAAGGCTGGGCCGTTACCTTTTGAAAGCACCAATGTTGTCCCATGGCACTATGGGGCAGACGTCTACTGCAACGGACAGAAGTTAGAGCTAGAACCATCTGGGTTGTCTATGGATAACCTAGTGGGAATTAGCGGAATCACGCGCAGCGGAAGAGTATTTGCTCCACCTGAGATTGTGGCGGACAAAGCGGACAAAGCTGAGGAAACTGATAAGGCAAAGAGTAAAGTTGTTGAGGAAACTCCTCGGGGGGTAGAGAAGGACTTACTTGTAAAAGACGCTGAAGAGTTCATGAGGTTGATCAAGAAGAGTGATTATAAGATCATTGACCATCTTCATCAAAAACCCTCGAAAATTTCCATCCTAAATTTGTTGCTGTGTTCGGAGTCACATTGCAACATGCTGTTAAAGGTTTTGAATGCCACGTATGTACCGCAGGAAATCTCGGTCAACCAGTTGGAAGGGGTAGTAGCCCACGTGAATGCTGGAAACGGGTTAGGGTTCACTGACCTGGAGCTGACGCCGAAGGGAAGAAACCACAACAGCGCCCTGCACATCTCGATAGAGTGTAGGGGAACAGTTATGGCTCATGTGTTGGTAGACACTGGGTCATCGCTCAATGTTCTTCCAAAGAAAGCATTGATGAAGTTAGATACTCGGGGATTGATTTGCACACCCAGTGATCTGGTTGTGAAGGCTTTCGACGGAACCAAGCGTCATGTCTTTGGAGAGGTGACTTTGCCAATCCAAGTTGGGCCGGAAACTTTCGACGCGGTCTTCTACATCATGGACATCATGCCAGCCTACAGCTGTCTCCTAGGCCGGCCATGGATCCATTCTGCTGGCGCCGTGACCTCCACGTTGCACCAGAAGCTCAAGTATGTCGTCGGAGGCAGCATCGTAACTGTTTGTGGCGAGGAAGACATAATGGTGAGCCATTTGTCGTCCTTCAAATATGTTGAGATGGATGGGGAAATTCACGAAACCCTATGTCAGGCGTTCGAAGTTGTTAAAGTCAAGGACGTGGCTCCTGTAATGACTGAAAAGCCAGAGATGACTCTCTCTTCCTTCAGGGAAGCCCGGGCCGTTGTTCAAGCCGGATCTACCCCAGGCTAGGGGCAGGTTCTAGAAATACCTAACAAACAAGACAAGTTTGGGTTAGGATACTCTCCTACGGCTGAAGCCTCCTCTTATCACAGTGCGTCGCGAGGTAAAGGGCCGATCCAGTTTACAAGTGGCGGGGTGATATTTGAAAGTGTCAACGCAGTGTCTGAAGACGGCGGAGACAGCGACTGCGACCTGGACTCTTGGATCCAGCCAAGCAAACCAGGCTAGATCCTTACCAACTGGTCCATCAGGGATACCATCCAAGTGACAGGCAAAGAGTAATGATTTACTTTCTCCAATTGTTGTACGACCCTATGTCCTACCCGGGGCATAGTGGTTTTATTGTCAGGGCCTTGTTTGATTATGTACATGCATTTTACCAATAAATCAAAAGGCGTTCTTTCGCATTCGAATGTTGTAATCTCTGTTATTCTTGTTTTATATTTGTTTTGAAAAACAATAAAATGGCAATGGGGTTTGTGCTAACCTGCATATCCTTGTTTTAAGCTTAACCCTTGTTATTGCAGGATCCACATCGCAGATGACATCGACTATGGACCTTCTATGGCTCACTTCGACTTCGATTGCCCGATCTATCAAGCCGAAGAAGAGATTGATGAAGACGAAGACCTTCCCGAAGATTTGGCCCGCTTATTGAAACAAGAAGAGAAAGTTATTCTGCCTCACGAGGAAGAGATTGAGATTGTGAATCTGGGTTCTGAAGAGCTGGTCAGGAACGTCAGGATAGGGGTTGCATTGCAGAGTGATGTTAAGCAGAGATTGGTCGAGATGCTGAGAGAGTATAGTGACATCTTTGCTTGGTCTTACGAAGATATGCCCGGACTTGATATAGACATCGTGGTCCATCACTTGCCGCTGCGAGAAGATTGTCCTCCCGTTAAGCAGAAGCTTAGGAGGACGCGACCAGATATGGCCGTCAAGATCAAAGAAGAAGTGCAGAAACAGCTTGATGCTGGCTTCTTAGCGGTCACCACTTACCCTCCGTGGTTCGCCAACATAGTGCCTGTACCGAAGAAGGACGGTAAGGTGCGAATGTGCGTCGATTATCGGGATTTGAATAGGGCGAGCCCTAAGGATGATTTCCCGCTCCCTCATATTGATGTATTGGTCGACAATATAGCCCAGTTCTCCGTGTTTTCTTTCATGGATGGCTTCTCCGGCTACAATCAGATCAAGATGGCGCCGAAGGACATGGAGAAAACTACGTTTATTACACCTTGGGGAACGTTTTGCTACAAGGTAATGCCTTTCGGTCTGAAGAACGCAGGGGCCACTTACCAACGAGCAATGGTTACTTTGTTTCATGATATGATTCATCATGAGATTGAAGTCTATGTTGATGACATGATTGCGAAGTTCCAAACGGAGGAGGGACATCTGGTCAATTTGATGAAGCTTTTTGAGAGGCTTAGGAAATTCAAGTTGAGGCTGAATCCTAACAAGTGTACTTTCGGAGTACGGTCGAGAAAACTACTGGGGTTTATCGTGAGAGAAAGAGGCATCGAGGTTGATCCTGCGAAGATTAAAGCAATACAAGAAATGCCAGCACCAAAAATCGAAAAAGAAGTTCGTGGTTTCTTGGGCAGAATAAACTACATTGCAAGGTTTATCTCTCAGCTCACGGCCACATGTGAACCGATGTTCAAACTACTAAAGAAAGATCAGGCAATTATCTAGAACGAGGATTGCCAGAAGGCATTTGAAAAGATAAAACAATATCTACAAGAACCTCTGATCTTGATACCCCCAGTGGTTGGACGACCCTTAATCATGTACTTGACAGTTCTTGAGAATAGTATGGGGTGTGTTCTCGGTCAGCACGACGAGACAGGCAGAAAGGAGCATGCCATTTACTATTTGAGTAAAAAGTTTACAGACTGTGAATCTCGTTACTCGATGCTGGAGAAGACGTGTTGTGCATTAGCCTGGGATGCCAAAAGTTTACGACAGTACATGCTCAATCACACGACCATGCTAATTTCGAATATGGATCCGATCAAGTACGTCTTCGAGAAACAAGTGCTTTCGGGCAGGATTTCCAGATGGCAAATGGTGTTGACGGAATATGACATTCAGTACGTTTCCCAAAAGGCCATCAAGGGAAGCGTATTGTCTAAATACCTAGCCGAACAACCGATCGAGGATTATCAGCCGATGAAATTTGAATTCCCTGATGAGGATTGTCATACCCCAAATTTGTCCTACCTGTATATATAACTTTCATTTCGTACACTAACAGTTATTCAGGAAATTCAAATTTTGTGTTGGGTGGAATAAAATTTCATTTGAAGGTATCTAGCCAAGCTTATGAGCCGTAGGGATTGGAGTTCATCTAATGTGGAATTAATTTCTTTGGTTAAGCAAGAGTCTAGTTCCGTGATCAAAATCAATGAATACGATTTATGAAGTATGGTTGAAGTGCTAGATCAAAGATTTTGTGTTGTTTTAAAATATTGGTATATGGACCAGGTTTGTCTAAGATGAGATTTTATGCAATGTCGGGAAATTCAGATAACGAGTCATTTCCATGCCTTTATTGCTCGCTCAACGGTGGATTCATATCATTTCAAGGTTTTGATTCAAGATGGACTCGGTTGTTCTTGTTTATTAATGATTCAATTAGAGTGATGTTATTTTCAAAGAAGAAACTCAAGGTTATTTGAAAGATGGTTTTATTAGAAATCTAATTTCTATAAATCAAATTTAAGATCCAAGAGTGCAAATTCCAAAACAAATAAAAATCACCAAGCCCCTACAAAATAGAAGCCCATTACTTTTTCATATATATTCTACAAATCAAAGTGTTTGATCAAAAGAAACCAATTTTAGTTGTTACTTTATAGCTCATCCTAAATTAAAAAAATAGCAAAGACAATTGTAATTCAAGAAGCCCGTCACATGATCTCATGAATGCAGCCATACATCATAGACGGTACCGCGTTACAATAGGCCATACGAACCATTGCTCCAAAGTTATATTTGTTTTAATATTCATTGTTTTCTCACGGTACTACACACCAGTGGAAAAAGGCATCAGAGCCTTGATGAGGGCCCACACAAATGCTCACAGCCGACAGAGTATCATTCACCTCTAACACGTAGCTACCCTTCATAAATGATTCGTACACGAAACGCAGCAGCAACGGGATTGACGATTTGCGTCCTGTGAAAAATGAATTGAATGAGAAAACAAGCTTCACAACAGCAAAGGACTGGACCCCACACAATGAAAAGAGCGTACATTATAACCACACCTCCAGCCACGACCTGTAGAAGGACAGTCCATAGTGTGTTAATCCCTCACAGCCATACACCAAAACCGTGCCAAGTTGAAAAGAAAACCGTCACGCGCAGTAGACAATAAAATTTGATGAGTGCAAACACAAAGCCATAGCAGTCATTACCTTTGGTAAAAACAAAATTGTACCTGGATTTTCAATAAGCAACGCAGAAGAAACGAAAAAAGCAAGCAAAAAAACGCCGCTTCACGAATGCGCGTTACCCCTGAAAATTGCAGCACAAACAATCCTATCAGCTGCCATACCCCACGTAATAATACGACTTGTTATGCACAAAATGAAGGCACGAACATCACACCTTCGGCAGTAGAGAGAAATTTTCACAAAAATCAATACGTACGTCATTGCACGACTTGCAACACAACACAAAAAATCCTACAGCAAAAATCCTGCAACACAACGTAAAGTAAACACACCAACTTTGAGAAACTCACACAGCATGCCCATCAAACAAATAATTTGCAGCAAATGCATACGGGTGGATTCCCTCAAAAATCTCGACAAAACTTTCACACAACAACGGGCCATCCACTCTTGACAAATATCAGAAAAGTTACTGCATAAACTAATCCAATATCACCTGCAAAAAAGGATACATTTCTTACCAGCTGTAAATTAAGAGAGTTAATAAAAAGTGGATTTGTATGGGATTAGCAAAAGACAAAGAGTAGAGGTTTGCAAAAGGTACATACAGCTTTTTTTCGCAGAACCGTACACAACGGAAACCATACCACCCACACTAGCAAGGACAATGTACACACGCGAATTTCGCAGCAGCTACATGATGTGCCTTCAGCTTGATTTTTCATCCACCTGCAATAACATCCACAGCCACCTCCAAAATCGTACCTGCAAAAGTACGAGAAATCAAAAGGACAACTTGCACACCAACAATAACAGCCGCAGCATAGCAAAGAAAAATCATCGTACGAACAAAAGCAATGAGAGCTCACTCCGTAAATGTTGCGCTCCACGCATTCCGCAAAACGACTCGCAACCACACTACAACAGGGACAAAATCCCAAACGCATAGAAAATAAACAAAACGGCAGCAAAATCCCTCTCAGCTCACTTTCAAATGTACCCTTCATATATCCTATAAGAGGACCTTGAGAACGTGACAAAAAGGGGAATGTTCTTTCCAAAAAAAAAAACCTAGTCATTTTCCTATTCATCATCATCAACCTAGAATCCACCACCCCCTTTGCTCAACCATTAACAACTTTTCGAAACTTCAAATCACCGCCATTAACTCCATAACCAAACGAACCACTTCACCTTCTCCGAACAACAATCCAGAAACCCTAAATCATCACCTCCATTCTTAACACCTTCTACCGTCTTCCGCCGACACACACTCAAACCTCACCTTCAGAAACCATATCTTCTGCCATTTTCAAACAAAGCCCAGCTCAGCGTCTTCTTCTTCAACTACTTCAAATCGGACCAGAAACACCATCAAACCACCAAAATTTTCCTCAGAACCTTCATTAACAACAACATAAAAACCAAACCCATTCAACCAAAAGCAAAGATTAGAGTGAGATGAAGAGAGAATAAGAACTCAATTGGTCTGGAAACCCCAAATCGAACAGGAATCGCGAGAGTGGAACGATGGTGTTGAGTGGGTTGATGCTGTTTTTTTTCTCGATCTTCTATTAAACGAGTTTGTTTGTTTTTGTTTTAGAAAAAAAGGGGTATGCTCTGATATTGATTTTTCATTCTTCCAAATTTAAATACATTGGCAACGGTGTAATAAATTTGATATTGATTTTTATTTCTTCCAAATTTAATACATTGGTAATGGTGTGATAAATTGGGATTCTCCTTTTGCCACGCGTTTATACTGTGCAGATTTGTGTTGGATCCTCTCTTCCTTGTTTAAGCGTGATTTTTGTGTTGTTGGGGGGCTTCCAAGATCTTTTGTGGGTTCTGGTATACACCTACCGTGTTGGTTTCCATGGGCTTAGGCCCGTTTGCCCTACTCCTCACTCACCTCATATTTCAGTTAGCACACCCTCCGCCCTTTTGTTCTTATTATAACTTTTCTTATAATTTGTTTTTTTTAGTCCTAAAGAGTTCTTAAAAAAGAAAGATGATTATTTTTATTCTTTTATTTTGACTATTTCGTCTTGATAATCCTTTTAATCTTCAATTTTATTTTCGATTCTCTTTTTAGGTCGATGACGAGACCTCCAAGTTATAATTTGTCAAATTATTGAAAAATAATAACCAACCCGAGACCAATTTTTTCAAAACTTTCATTTTTGTTTTTTTATCCACTTCTTTTTCTTATTCTTTAGTCTATGATGACTTTAATAATTATTATCGGTCAAATTATTGATAGATGATAATTTAGTCGAGACTATTTCATTTTCGCTTCAAATCATTTTTTTTAAAACATTTTCTCGATCAAACTCCAAAAGAAGGAGATTCTTGGAATCTAGCATTCCTTGGATCTTCAAGTGAACAATTCTTGAGGCACGCTCTTGAGTTGTTATTCACTTAATCTTTTGATTTTCTCAAATACTTTCTCAACATATTTTTCGATTAAAACTCTGAAAGAAGGAGATTCTTGGAATCTAGCATTCCTTGAATTTTCGAGTGAATAGTTCTCGAGGCACGCCCTTTGAGTTGTTATTCACTCAACCTTTTGACTTTTTCAAACTCAATCATTTTCCAACGTTCTCCTAAGTCGAATTCTCGTACGCATTCGCAACCCACATTTTGTACACGCATTCACAACTCCTCGTGGTTTTGATATTGGAAGCACCCTTAGGGACCAATATCATTTCTCACAATCTAACCCTTGACACGTCGTCAAGTCGGTTCCATCTTTGGTCAAATCCTCGACACGTCGTCGAGCTACTTCAAAACAACTTCCTCTTTGCCTCGCATTCCATTTCCGATTCAATCTTTCCACAAACATTTTTTAAAAAACTTACGAAAGAGGGATATTCTTAGAATCTAGCATTCTTTGAATATTCGAATGAGTAATTCTCGAGGCGCGCTCTTGAGTTGTTATTAATTCATTCTTTCGATTTCAAAACATTCAATCCTTTATCTCTAACTCTTTTCAACCCAATTTCCGAAAGAATTGAGTTCTTGGGATCTTGCATTCCTTGAATTCTTGAGTGACAAGCTCTTGAGGCATGCCCTTGGGTTGCTTGTCAGTCACTCTTTCGTTTCTCAATCCATTTCAAACTTCATATTTTCGTGGTCATCTCCACGAACTACGGACACTCTGATTCTTTATTCATTCTTGAATATAAGATACGTAGGCACAAGATTGCGATGATCTTGGCGAGCACACTTCTATCTTCCTCCATTATTTCGTCCATCCCCCATCCTTTCCCGTAGTCGAACTACGACGCTCTGATTTCTCATTCTCGTCCGAATGAGTATACGTAGGCACAAGGGCCCCAATCCTTGGCGAACACCCTATCTTCTAACCACCCCATTCCCCTAGCGTATTTACCTATTATCTTACCAATTCTACCTTTATCATCGAGAAGAAAAACAAGTAAACCTAAACAACACTCCCCACAATTACCTTAAGAGGTTCCCGTCGAGTACGACGGACGTGAGAGGTGCTAATACCTTCCCCTCACGTAACCGACTCCCGAACCCGGAACTTGGTTACGACAGCCCTGTTCCTATCCCTTTCGTTTTAAGAGGTTTTCTCGATATTTTCCTCTCCCGTTTATTCGGGAAAAATAAAGTTCGGTGGCGACTCTGTCGAACCGCATTTTCCGCGCCTTTCGCGCGAGGGTCGTTTCTCCGAAATGTCTCCGTGATTTTTCGAGGTGCGACAGGTGGCGACTCTGCTGGGGAAATTTTCTCCATGCAAAGAGAGAGTCGAGCCTATCTTTTGGTTTGTGAGGATGTTTGTTTTTTACTTGTTTTCTTCTTGTTTATGTATTTGTTCTCTTGTGGATTTTATTTGTGCTTGTTATCTCGGTTGCCTGTTGGTTCTTGGGATGACATCATGAGTAAAGCACTACACCCGAGCTTTGGTAAAAGCAGAGAGAACACATAGTTTAGAATTGGTAGTTGAGTAGTGTTAGTCTCGAAGGACTCGCTCCTTATGGGCCTAACATGAAAGCTCCTCCAGCGGAGACCTATTCGTAGATCTTGTTGTAACACAGCTAGCCTGTTGCACGACTTGATTAATGAAGGGTCCATGATTCTGGGAACCCTTTTTAGCACCAGTTCCAATATTGGTGGTCGTGTAGTGTTAGTCTCCAAGGACTCGCTCCCTGTGGGCCTAGCATGAGGACCCCGCTCAGGAGAGACCTTATCGTCATTATCGTCGTAATACAGCCAGCCTGTTGCGTGACGCTAATACGACTAGTGTCTGTGATCCTGGGAACCAAACGTAGAAACCATCCCGTAAGTGGGTTTATGGGTAGAATGTTTAGATCTTCCCGTATAGGTTGTACCTGTCAGTTTTTTTGATCGGAAATTGTGGTTGTGTATCTGTTACAGTTATCAGCTCCAAAACTGTTTGATTATGATCCTGTGATCCTGGATCTTGTATCTTACATTGCATCTTGCATATCATTTGCATTGCATTTCATATGTTGTGCATTTTGCATTTCCAGTCCTTCAATAGAATCTTATGTCTCCGTTCCTTCCCCTACAGTAAATCAAGCTGATTCCTCGACACCAGTACGTGACTAGAGCCAATACAAGACGAATGATGGAGCAGATTCAGCAGGAGCAAGCTGCCTTCAGGGAAGAGTTGGATTCTATGAAAAGAAAGATCGACCAGATCCTCGAAGCCATCCTCGCGGCCAGAAGAGAGGAAGAACAGCGTGAAGCCGCTGCTGTCGTCAACAACAATGGTCAAGGACAAGGGTCTACTGCCATCCCTTTGGTTCCAATTCCAAATCCTCATGGGATGCCGTTGAACTTCAATAACGCAGCCGAAGGAAACACTTCTCAGCCAATCCCAGCGCCCGGAGTTACCATTGGAGCTATCCCGCAGGCTCAGCCTACTATCGTGCAGATCCTAGCTTCCCATACTGAAGATACTCTGATGGATCATTATGACGATGTTCAGAACTATCATGCTGCTATCCCCATTTCCAGTCCTGTTGCCGCTCAGGATTCAGAAGCCATGAAAATGTGCTGAGATCTAGCCGAGAAACTCCGAGCCATGGAGGGGCACAGTTCAAATTCTTTCAGTGCTTTGGAGTTATGCCTGGTGCCTGATGTTGTCATTCCTCCTAAGTTTGAAGTGCCCGAATTTTCGAAGTACAAAGGTCTTAGTTGCCCAAATATTCATCTGAAGATGTACTGTCGTAAGATGGCTGTCTATGCCAGAGATGAAAAGCTCATGATTCATTGCTTCCAAGACAGTTTGTCTGGGGCATCACTCGAATGGTATATGCAGCTGGAATGTAACAGTGTGCGCACTTGGGCCGAGCTAGCCGATGCATTTGTCAAGCAGTATAAGTACAACACCGATCTTGCTCAGAATCGTACTCAACTTCAGAGTATGACTCAGAAGGATGGCGAATCTTTCAAGGAGTATGCGCAACGATGGAGAGAGCTATCTGCAAGGGCGCATCCACCTCTGGTTGACCGTGAACTAATTGACATCTTCATGGGTACTTTACAAGGCCAGTACTATGAAAAGCTGGTCGGTAGTGTCTCCGCTGGATTTTCTGACTTGGTGATCGTTTGGTGAGAGAATTGAAGAAGGGTTGAAAAGTGGAAATATCCCGGGAGGTTCTAATAGCCAAGACAATGCCAATAAGCCTTTCAACGGATACAAGAAGAAAGAGGGCGAAACGAATGCCATCTCTTTGCAGAAAGGGCAAGCTTCTCAACAAGCTCCCGCTCCTATGCCTTATCAAGTTCCCTATTATCAGTATCTGTATGTTGCTGCTGCGCAATATGCTCCAATGCCTTATCAGCCAGCTGTTCAAGCAGTGCAAGCTCAGATGCCACAGCAACAGGCTCCTCAGCAACAGGCCTACAACTAGCAAGGATATCAGTATCCTCCTCAGCAACAGCAGATGCAAACTGCTCAACAACAACAAGGTGCTCGCCAAAAGCGTCAGCAGAGGACGTGGAAGCCTGATAGAGTATTTGATCGCCTGCCAATGACATATGCTAGTATCTTTGCTCATTTGATGGAGAAAAAGGCTATTGTTCAGAGAGATTTGGGTCCCCCAACTGTCATTCCTGCCGACTACGATGCAAATGCTCATTGTGAGTTTCATAAGGGCGCTCTAGGTCACACCATTGAGGACTGCAAGGCTTTCAAGCACAAGATCCAAGACATGATCGACAAGGACGCTATCAACTTCAATGGGAAGTCTCCAAACTTCATCAACAATCCAATGCCGCCGAACAAATAGCGTTATTCAGATCAAATCCAATCAAGTCAAAGTTCATCCCCGAAGAAGGCCGTCATGTTGCCGTTTCATATTTCGCATTTCTTATGTTTTGTCTTTGTTTGTTTAAGTATTGTATGCTTTGAACAATTGTCATTCGTATTCGGTTTTCATTAATGTATCGTTTATGCATGTTTTGAATTAGTTATGTCGTATTCACTCATTTTCACTTATCACCGACACATGTATTCACTCCATTCTATTCACTGTAGTTTAGCTTGATTTGAGGGAGGATGATGAAAACAAGATACCCATAATTGCAAACCGTATGCTTTCAGACATAATCTCGTCAATGATGTACAGGCATTGTTTCAATTCCTCATACACCGGAGATATAAGGAGTTAATCCCTAGTAAACCACTTCGAGCCTAGAAGTAGCAGTTTCCTTTAGATATCCAAACCCTTACACTCAACCTGGGGCAGGGTAGTATTTAGTTAATCCACACTCAAATCACAAAGCAAAATCCAGAAGACGGTTGTTCATCAATGACCCATGCTATGGCAGTCACAACAAAATAAAAAAATCAAAAGCCTGCTAAGTCAAACACCTCAGAGGGGACTTAGGCAAAATCAAGGCAATCCCGATGGATCTGACAAGCAAAATCAATCCATGCAAAAGTTAGGGATAAAAAACAAAGACAAAAGAGGACCTATAAATCCTCAACAAAAACAAAATAAGATTCAGTGGCCACCCAAATCAAAGGGGCACTGACATCCATCAAAACAAGGTGACTGCCACGTCGAGCAAACCTTGAACCTTCAAGCTTACATTGTCACGACAAGTGCAAAATTAACTGAACATAGGACTGAAGATCATTAAGAAGAAGGGGTGGGTATAAATCATACTTTAAGCCTAATATCCTTCGTTTCATAACCGCGAACCAGACCACGTTACAACCCTCAAAAGACCTAATTGAGACGAGGTTTATTCTGAAAGCATAACATCGCAAGGTTGCGTAACCTGACTCCTCACATGATTTCTAATCACCAACATTGGTGTCATTTCTCTTAATATATCTTTCATACCAATCAAAACTAGCATAATGTTTGGGCTAACGGTCCATTCATTTCACTATCACGACACCTCAATAAATGACACACGTTTTCAAAACTTACATTGAACTTTGCATTAATGTTACCATTTATGAATGTACAGTTTTAATTGCAAATCAGTGCTAGGTATCCAAGGACATCTCAACAAGGGGCAATCAGGGAGGAACTTGACTTTCACTGGCTGACACGAAGCAAGACTACCTCAAAATTCACAGGCTGGGGTAAAATTACTCAAGAGCTCGAGCAGGGGCAGACCAGTTAACAAGTTTAGACTGGGGCAAGGCCAAGTCATCCCAACCATCAAGCAGAGTTGCAACCTTCTCTGAAGAAAATTCACAACCACCAAGTACCTAGGCTTGAGACATCCAGTGCATCTTCTGCTCTAATCAAGACATCTCCAACGAACTGTGTGTCGAGGAAATCAAACCCTCCCACCACCCAAAGTCCAATCCGTATTGGCAACTACCAAAGTCCACCGTGCTGGCGTCTCCTTCCTGCATTTCCAATTACCCGTCTGCAATCATGTGCATCATACGCATTGCATTCAATATCATAAGCATCTTGCATCATATGCATACTCAAATCATATCATACTTCCCCAACTCTTACATCTCCGCGCGTCAAAATTTGCATTTGCACTTCTATTCGTTATGGAACATCATTATCATTCAGCATTCGTATATGCAAGTCAAGGTCTAGGATCAATCTCGAAGATTTCCAAGACCGTTATCAGCCCAGTCAGGGGCATCCTCCGCAAGACTGTGGGTTTCTCCTCACAAAATTCAAGAGCTTCAAAGTAATTACCAGCCCAGTTAAGGGCATTCTCCATAAAACGGTGGGTTTCTCCCACGAGATTTAAAGAAATTCAAAGCGAGATTCAGCCCAGTCAGGGGCATTTTTTTTAGACCATGGATGTTTCCCATGACATATTTCAACCTTGTGGTTGGTCAGATCTTCAAAACAATTATCAGCCCAGTCAGGGGCATGTTATTTAAGACCGTGGGTGTTCCCCACGAAGTTGTTCAACCTTTTGTTGGGCAAATCCAAGAGTTTCTGTGTAAGATTCAGCCCGAGCAGGGGCATCTTCAGCAAAACCGTGAGTGTTCCTCACAAAGTTGTTCAATCTTTTGTTGACCAAAACAAGACATTTCAAGACAAACTCAGCCCAGTAAGGGGCATCCTCTTCAAAATTCATGGGCGTAACCATGAAATCATTTCAGCAAAACTATGATCTCCAAACAAGACGGTGGGCGTACCCCGTTGACTCATTTCAATTCAATCTTCCTCTTGGGTGTTCCCCAATGAGTTGTACCCAGCAAGCGTGACCATTGTCAATTGCCTTACTATCATCCTTTTGGTGATAGTTGAACTTCGTCGGTTCAACCTAGCCTGCATCCTTTTGGTGTTGGTAGCCTTCAATTTGTGTTTGTTCTATCATCTTTTTGGTGATAGCAACCTGTGTGTATGTTTCGCTCCGTCATCCTTTTGGTGGGGGTTCTGTCACTTGGATTAGTGTCAGATTGTGCGATAATGTTTAGTGTGAGTTTCGCTCCGTCATCCTTTTGGTGGGGGGTCTGTCACTTGGATTGGTGATAGATTGTGCGATAGTTGTTTGTGTTTCGCTTCGTCATCCTTTTGGTGGGGGGTCTATCACTTGGATTGGTGATAGATTGTGCGATAGTTTGTTTATGTTTCGCTCCGTCATCCTTTTGGTAGGGGGTCTATCATAGTCATTAATGATAGATTATGCGACAGTTTATTTGTGTTTCGCTCCGTCATCCTTTTGGTGGGGGGTCTATCGTAGTCATTAACGATAGATTATGCGATAGTTTGTTTGCGTTTCGCTCCGTCATCCTTTTTGTGGGGGGGTCTATCATAGTCATTAATGATAGATTGTGCAATGTTTGTTTGTGTTTTGCTCCGTCATCCTTTTGGTGGGGGGTCTATCATAGTCATTAATGATAGATTGTGCGATAGTTGGTTTGTGTTTCGCTCTGTCATCCTTTTGGTGAGGGGTCTATCATAGTCATTAATGATAGATTATGCGATGTTTGTTTGTGTTTCGCTCCGTCATCCTTTTGGTGGGGGGTCTATCATAGTCATTAATGATAGATTATGCGATGTTTGTTTGTGTTTCGCTCCGTTATCCTTTTGGTGGAGGGTCTATCATAGTCATTAATGATAGATTGTGTGATGTTTGTTTGTGTTTCTCTCCGTCATCCTTTTGGTGGGGGGTCTATCATAGTCATTAATGATAGATTGTGCGATGTTTGTTTGTGTTTCGCTCCGTCATCCTTTTGGTGAGGGGTCTATCCTAGTCATTAATGATAGATTGTGCGATAGTTGGTTTGTGTTTCGCTCCGTCATCCTTTTGGTGGGGGGTCTATTATAGTCATTAATGATAGATTATGCGGTGTTTGTTTGTGTTTCGCTCCGTCATCCTTTTGGTGGGGGGGTCTATCATAGTCATTAATGATAGATTGTGCGATGTTTGTTTGTGTTTCGCTCCGTCATCCTTTTGGTGGGGGGTTTATCATTGTCATTAATGATAGAGTGTGCGATAGTTTGTGTGCGTTTCGCTCTGTCATCCTTTTGGTGGGGGGTCTGTCATAGTCATTAATGTCAGATTGTGCGATAGCATTTTTCTCTACCATCCTTTTGGTGGTAGCAGCCAGCGTGTGTTTTCTCTATCATCCTTTTGGTGATAGTAGCCGTGTGTGTTTCATCCCATCATCCTTTTGGTGATGGCAACCTTTCGCTATTTATTCATAGTTTGCTCAAACGTTCACAACATGTTTCAATTCACGAGCATTTATTTTCTTTTCGAACAAATTCAGGGTCTTCTTTATATCTAATTATCTTCTACCTCGAAAGAGTGAGTTCCCTAGCCGTTCATCTTACTCGATTTAAGCCAATTAGACAGGGGCATCTGTCATACCCCAAATTTGTCCTACCTGTATATATAACTTTCATTTCGTACACTAACAGTTATTCAGGAAATTCAAATTTTGTGCTGGGTGGAATAAAATTTCATTTGAAGGTATCTAGCCAAGCTTATGAGCCGTAGGGATTGGAGTTCATCTAATGTGGAATTAATGTCTTTGGTTAAGCAAGAGTCTGGTTCCGTGATCAAAATCAATGAATACGATTTATGAAGTATGGTTGAAGTGCTAGATCAAAGATTTTGTGTTGTTTCAAAATATTGGTATATGGACCAGGTTTGTCTAAGATGAGATTTTATGCAATGTCGGGAAATTCAGATAACGAGTCATTTCCATGCCTTTATTGCTCGCTCAACGGTGGATTCATATCATTTCAAGGTTTTGATTCAAGATGGACTCGGTTGTTCTTGTTTATTAATGATTCAATTAGAGTGATGTTATTTTCAAAGAAGAAACTCAAGGTTATTTGAAAGATGGTTTTATTAGAAATCTAATTTCTATAAATCAATTTTAAGAGCCAAGAGTGCAAATTCCAAAACAAATAAAAATCACCAAGCCCCTACAAAATAGAAGCCCATTACTTTTTCATATATATTCTACAAATCAAAGTGTTTGATCAAAAGAAACCAATTTTAGTTGTTACTTTATAGCTCATCCTAAATTAAAAAAATAGCAAAGACAATTGTAATTCAAGAAGCCCGTCACATGATCTCATGAATGCAGCCATACATCATAGACGGTACCGCGTTACAACAGGCCATACGAACCATTGCTCCAAAGTTATATTTGTTTTAATATTCATTGTTTTCTCACGGTACTACACACCAGTGGAAAAAGGCATCAGAGCCTTGATGAGGGCCCACACAAATAGCCGACAGAGTATCATTCACCTCTAACACGTAGCTACCCTTCATAAATGATTCGTACACGAAACGCAGCAGCAACGGGATTGACGATTTGCGTCCTGTGAAAAATGAATTGAATGAGAAAACAAGCTTCACAACAGCAAAGGACTGGACCCCACACAATGAAAAGAGCGTACATTATAACCACACCTCCAGCCACGACCTGCAGAAGGACAGTCCATAGTGTGTTAATCCCTCACAGCCATACACCAAAACCGTGCCAAGTTGAAAAGAAAACCGTCACGCGCAGTAGACAATAAAATTTGATGAGTGCAAACACAAAGCCATAGCAGTCATTACCTTTGGTAAAAACAAAATTGTACCTGGATTTTCAATAAGCAACGCAGAAGAAACGAAAAAAGCAAGCAAAAAAACGCCGCTTCACGAATGCGCGTTACCCCTGAAAATTGCAGCACAAACAATCCTATCAGCTGCCATACCCCACGTAATAATACGACTTGCTGTGCACAAAATGAAGGCACGAACATCACGCCTTCGGCAGTAGAGAGAAATTTTCACAAAAATCAATACGTACGTCATTGCACGACTTGCAACACAACACAAAAAATCCTACAGCAAAAATCCTGCAACGCAACTTAAAGTAAACACACCAACTTTGAGAAACTCACACAGCATGCCCATCAAACAAATAATTTGCAGCAAATGCATACGGGTGGATTCCCTCAAAAATCTCGACAAAACTTTCACACAACAACGGGCCATCCACTCTTGACAAATATCAGAAAAGTTACTGCATAAACTAATCCAATATCACCTGCAAAAAAGGATACATTTCTTACCAGCTGTAAATTAAGAGAGTTAATAAAAAATGGATTTGTATGGGATTAGAAAAAGACAAAGAGTAGAGGTTTGCAAAAGGTACATACAGCTTTTTTTCGCAGAACCGTACACAACGGAAACCATACCACCCACACTAGCAAGGACAATGTACACACGTGAATTCCGCAGCAGCTACGTGATGTGCCTTCAGGTTGATTTTTCATCCACCTGCAATAACATCCACAGCCACCTCCAAAACCGTACCTGCAAAAGTACGAGAAATCAAAAGGACAACTTGCACACCAACAATAACAGCCGCAGCATAGCAAAGAAAAATCATCGTACGAAAAAAAGCAATGAGAGCTCACTCCGTAAATGTTGCGCTCCACGCATTCCGCAAAACGACTCGCAACCACACTGCAACAAGGACAAAATCCCAAACGCATAGAAAATAAACAAAACGGCAGTAAAATCCCTCTCAGCTCACTTTCAAATGTACCCTTCATATATCCTATAAGAGGACCTTGAGAACGTGACAAAAGGGGAAATGTTCTTTCAAAAAAAAACTAGTCATTTTCCTATTCATCATCATCAACCTAGAATCCATCACCCCCTTTGCTTAACCATTAACAACTTTTTGAAACTTCAAATCACCGCCATTAACTCCATAACCAAACGAACCACTTCACCTTCTCCGAACAACAATCCAGAAACCCTAAATCATCACCTCCATTCTTAACACCTTCTACCGTCTTCCGCCGACACACACTCAAACCTCACCTTCAGAAACCATATCTTCCGCCATTTTCAAACAAAGCCCAGCTCAGCGTCTTCTTCTTCAACTACTTCAAATCGGACCAAAAACACCATCAAACCACCAAAATCTTCCTCAGAACCTTCATTAACAACAACATAAAAACCAAACCCATTCAACCAAAAGCAAAGATTAGAGTGAGATGAAGAGAGAATAAGAACTCAATTGGTCTAGCAACCCCAAATCGGATAGGAATCGCGAGAGTGGAACGATGGCGTTGAGTGGGTTGATGCTGTTTTTTTTCTCGATCTTCTGTTAAAGGAGTTTGTTTATTTTTGTTTTTAAAAAAAAGGGGTATGCTCTGATATTGATTTTTCTTTCTTCCAAATTTAAATACACTGGCAAAGGTGTAATAAATTTGATATTGATTTTTATTTCTTCCAAATTTAATACATTGGTAATGGTATGATAAATTGGGATTCTCCTTTTGCCACGCGTTTAAACTGTGCAGATTTGTGTTGGATCCTCTCTTCCTTGTTTAAACGTGAGTTTTGTGTTGTTGGGGGGCTTCCAATATCTTTTGTGGGTTCTGGTATACACCTACCGTGTTGGTTTCCATGGGCTTAGGCCCGTTTGCCCTACTCCTCACTCACCTCATATTTCAGTTAGCACACCCTCCGCCCTTTTGTTCTTATTATAACCTTTCTTATAATTTGTTTTTTTTAGTCCTAAAGAGTTCTTAAAAAAGAAAGATGATTATTTTTATTCTTTTATTTTGACTATTTCGTCTTGATAATCATTTTAATCTTCAATTTTATTTTCGATTCTCTTTTTAGGTCGATAACGACACCTCCAAGTTATAATTTGTCAAATTATTGACAAATAATAACAAACCCGAGACCTATTTTTTCAAAACTTTCATTTTTGTTTTTTTATCCACTTCTTTTTGTTATTCTTTAGTCTATGATGACTTTAATAATTATTATCGGTCAAATTATTGATAGATGATAATTTAGTCGAGACTATTTCATTTTCGCTTTAAATCATTTTTTTTAAAACATTTTCTCGATCAAACTCCAAAAGAAGGAGATTCTTGGAATCTAGCATTCCTTGGATCTTCGAGTGAACAATTCTCGAGGCATGCTCTTGAGTTGTTATTCACTCAATCTTTTGATTTTCTCAAACACTTTCTCAACATATTTTTCGATTAAAACTCCGAAAGAAGGAGATTCTTGGAATCTAGCATTCCTTGAATTTTCGAGTGAATAGTTCTCGAGGCACGCCCTTTGAGTTGTTATTCACTCAACCTTTCGACTTTTTCAAACTCAATCATTTTCCAACGTTCTCCTAAGTCGAATGCTCGTACGCATTCGCAACCCACATTTCGTACACGCATTCACAACTCCTCGTGGTTTTGATATTGGAAGCACCCTTAGGGACCAATATCATTTCTCACAATATAACCCTTGACACGTCGTCAAGTCGGTTCCATCTTCGGTCAAATCCTCGACACGTCGTCGAGCTACTTCAAAACAACTTCCTTTTTGCCTCGCATTCCATTTCCGATTCAATCTTTCCACAAACATTTTTTAAAAAAACTTACGAAAGAGGGATATTCTTAGAATCTAGCATTCTTTGAATATTCGAATGAGTAATTCTCGAGGCGCACTCTTGAGTTGTTATTAATTCATTCTTTCGATTTCAAAACATTCAATCCTTTACCTCCAACTCTTTTCAACCCAATTTCTGAAAGAATTAAGTTCTTGGGATCTTGCATTCCTTGAATTCTTGAGTGACAAGCTCTTGAGGCATGCCCTTGGGTTGCTTGTCAGTCACTCTTTCGTTTCTCAATCCATTTCAAACTTCATATTTTCATGGTCGTCTCCACGAACTACGGACGCTCTGATTCTTTATTCATTCTTAAATATAAGATACGTAGGCACAAGATTGCGATGATCTTGGCGAGCACACTTCTATCTTCCTCCATTATTTCGTCCATCCCCCATCTTTTCCCGTAGTCGAACTACGACACTCTGATTTCTCATTCTCGTCCGAATGAGTATACGTAGGCACAAGGGCCCCAATCCTTGGCGAGCACCCTATCTTCTAACCACCCCATTCCCCTAGCGTCTTTACCTATTATCTTACCAATTCTAACTTTATCATCGAGAAGAAAAACAAGTAAACCTAAACAACACTCCCCACAATTACCTTAAGAGGTTCCCGTCGAGTACTACGGACGTGAGAGGTGCTAATACCTTCCCCTCACGTAACCGACTCCCGAACCCGAAACTTGGTTACGATAGCCCTGTTCCTATCCCTTTCGTTTTAAGAGGTTTTCTAGATATTTTCCTCTCCCGTTTATTCAGGAAAAATAAAGTTCGGTGGCGACTCTGTCGAATCGCATTTTCCGCGCCTTTTGCGCGAGGGTCGTTTCTCCGAAATGTCTCCGTGATTTTTCGAGGTGCGACAAGGATATCATGTTTCTCAAGGTGAAATACTGCGATGAACCATTGCCCGACGAGGGTCCAGACAGGAAATCCCAGTGGAAATTGATATTTGACGGGGCGGTTAATTCTTATGGAAGTGGCATTGGGGCAATCATCACGACTCCCCATGGATCCCACATCCCGTTCACCGCTAGACTGACGTTTCCGGTCACCAATAATGAAGCAGAGTACGAAGCATGCATCATGGGTCTAGAAGAAGCAATTGATTTGAGAATCAAGAACCTAGATGTATATGGTGACTCGGCACTTGTGATTAACCAGATTAAAGGGGAGTGGGAGACTCGTCAATCGAATTTGGTGTCGTACATGAACTATGCCAGAAGGCTGCTTCCGTTCTTTGATCGAGTGGAACTCCATCATGTGCCCAGGGCTGAGAATCAAATGGCTGATGCCTTAGCCACGTTGGCTTCGATGTATAAAGTCAATTTTTGGAATGAAGCTCCAAGAATTGTCCTTTCTCGTCTTGATAGACCTGCATTCGTCTTCGCGATCGAGGAAGCCTCCGATGGCAAGCCATGGTTTCATGATATCCAGACCTTCCTTATGACTAAGAAGTATCCCGTGGGAGCGTCAACCCAGGATAAGAAGACTCTGAGGAGGCTGTCTGGAAACGTTTATCTCAATCCTGATGGATTTTTGTATAAAAGAAACCATGATCTCGTGCTACTCAGATGTGTAGATGAGAAAGAAGCGAGTATGCTCATGGAGGAAGTCCATGAAGGCACATTTGGTACGCACGCCGGCAGGCATGCTATGATAAGAAAGATCATGAGAGCAGGATACTACTGGCTGACGATGGAATCGGATTGCTTTAAATTCGCGAAGAGGTGTCATAAATGCCAGATTTATGCTGATAAGATTCATGTGCCGCCATGCCCGTTAAATGTCATGTCCTCCACATGGTCGTTCTCCATGTGGGGCATTGACATGATAGGCAAGATCGAGCCCACTGCTTCTAACGGTCATCGCTTCATTCTAGTAGCCATCGACTACTTCACCAAGTGGGTGGAGGCAGCCTCATACGCTAATGTGACCAAGCAGGTGGTGGCTAGATTCATAAAGAGGGACATCATCTGTCGTTACGAAATTCTTGAGCGGATCATCATTGATAATGGTTCGAATCTGAATAACAAGATGATGAAGGAGCTGTGCCAGAGTTTCAAGATTGAACATCACAACTCATCTCCTTACCGGCCAAAGATGAATGGCGTCGTTGAAGCGGCTAATAAGAACATTAAGAAGATTGTACAGAAGATGGTTGTGACCTATAAGGATTGGCACGAGATGTTGCCATTTGCACTGCATGGTTATCGTACAATGGTGTGTACATCAACCGGGGCAACTCCTTTCTCACTAGTGTACGGTATGGAAGTTGTCCTACCGTTAGAAGTCGAGATTCCTTCCTTACAAGTTTTGGTTGACGTAAAACTCGATGAGGCAGAATGGATTAAGAACCGACTAAACCAACTCAGCCTGATGGACGAGAAGAGGTTAGCATCGATTGCATATGGTCGTCTGTACCAAATCCGAATGAAGAAAGCTTATGATAAGAAGGTGCGTCCTAGAAGCTTTCAGACGGGTGATCTCGTCCTGAAGAAGATTCTTCCTCCACACTCCGATCACCGGGGCAAGTGGACTCCCAATTACGAAGGTCCGTACGTCGTCATCAAGGTCTTCTCGGAAGGAGCCTTGTTGTTATCCACGATGGATGGCGAAGATTTTGCATCCCCAGTGAACGCGGATGCAGTTAAAAAATACTTTGCTTAAAAAACGACCAGCTGGAAAGAAAAAGAATATCCAGGCAAAAATGGGGCATCCCGGCGAACCATAAAAAAGGAAAAAGGTTCGGGCAAAAATTAGGGATATAAAAGAAAAGAATGTACACCCGCAAATTCGAAAACCTGGGAGGGCGACTTTGGCAAAAAAAGGGTATCCTGGTGAATCGAAAACCCGAAAGGGTGATTCAGGCAAAAGTTAGGGATTTGAAAAAAGCAAATGACTGCGTTCCGCGTGTGAACTGTATTTGTTTAGTGGTTTGGAAGACCTGAGGGCCGTTTATCTGAATCAAGCTCTTCTGAGGCTGAAGCATCGGAGAAGTATCAAAGTCGAGTGGGTCATAGAGGGATCAACTCATGGTGTTCGTCTACGCCGCATTGCCGACATTTGTGTATGTACTGATGTATATTTATGTTTTTATATTTGCGCAGTTTCCTCATTCCAGGAGCTTGCATCTGTTGTAAAACACTTTCCCCCATTCAGGGGTTCATCATCAATAAAATATATACTATTCAGCAATTCTATTTGCTTGTTTAGCATTTATCTGTTTTGTTTGCGAAAAAGAACGCCGATGTTTTTGATAAATGCATACATAAACTTACTGGCCTAAGCCACTGATTGTTGAAACAATGAATTACTTGAACATTGTCACAAGATGATAACCTTGATAGGTCCCATTGAGAAGGGTATCTTGTCTGTTTGCTTGTGTTGTTGCAGGTATAGCATATTCCAGGCAGTACGCTGTATGTTTCCCCAAGCGGGATGATTCCTTCTTCTCCAGCAAGTGTAGCAGCATCTCCCCATGGAGTTTGAACATAAGACCAAGAGCATTGATATGTCTCCCCAATCAGATGTATCCTGAAGGATCGTTGTCTCCCCAGCTGAGTCATGCACTGAAGTGTACGTTCATTCCCCAGCACTGGGTTAGTGTGCAGTTTTCTCGTAGAAGACTATTCGCAAGTGTTCAGCTTTTGATAATTCAGACTGAAGTCTCCAGCGGAATTGAAATTCCCCACAGAGTTGTACTCTCCCCGGCAGGTGGGAGTGATTCCAGCATCCGGTTACCCTTCCCAGCCGAGTTTGCAGTCCCCCAAGAGAGCCGAGTCCTTGGAAAGCGTTCGGGCTACGATTGGTTTTCCTCAGTAGAGTGTTGAATAGCTGATGTTGTATTTCCCCACCGGAGTCGTTATCTCCAGGAAAGTTTTGCTGCAAATGCCGTGCAGTTTATTTCTGCGGTTGATATCATTCCCTCGACAGTTTGTGGTTTGAATACCTGGTTGAGCGGGTTCAAGTTCTTATAGAACTTTGTCCCCCTACAGCAGTCGACTGAAGTTCGTTTCCCCAGGCGGAGTCCAATTGAGATTGGTGTGACTCCTTCTCCTCGGCAGGATGATTCCTCCTCTCCACCAGAGTGGTTCCTTCTCCTTGACAGGAGGATTCTCCCTTCAGCATTTATTTTGCTGATGGGGTCGTAGCATCTTGCATGATTGCATAGCATTTACCCTAAAAATGTGTAGCATTTCCACCGTGTGGAGCATTGCGCCATTGTCAAACATATGCATATGAAACATGAGCTAGGTCGTTACCGTTCTTGTTTTGCAGGTGTTCCTTTGCAGAATGGTTTGCTCAAGGTGATTCTTGAATTCCCCAGCGAAGTTGTGTGCTTAAGATGATTCTTAAAATCCCCAGTGAAGTCGCCAGAGAGGGTTGCTTAAGTTGATGCTTAGAGTCCCCGACAGAGTGTTTGCTCAGGATGATTCCTGAAATCTCCAGTAGAGTTATTGGTTCAAGATGATTCTTGAAGTCTCCAGCGGAGTTATTTGTCCTAGATGATTCTTGAAGTCCTCAGCAAAGTTGATTCACCCAGAATGATTTCTGGATCCCCAAAGCAGAGTTACTTGATAGTTCTCCAGAATCCCCAGTGGAGATGTGTCATCCCCAGCAGGTTTTTGAACAGAAAAGTTGAAATTTCCTAGAAGACTTACTGATGAAGTCCAGCTGCGATGTCGAAGCAGTTTGCCTAGCTGACGCAGGGGGCCTGATGGCAAAAGGTTGTATATCCTTAGTGGTTCCTGATTGATTAAGGATTCCATTTAAAGACTTACTGACGAAGTCCAACTGCAATGTCGAAGCAGTTCTCTCAGCTGATGCGGAGTGCTTGATGGCAAAAGTTTGGATATCCCTATTTGGTTCATGATTCACCGAGGATTCTATTCCCGACTTACTAACGAAGTTCGGGTGACACCCGAGATGTTCTTTGAATGCCCGACGGCATAATTAACTTGATTGTTAAAAAGTTCCTAATGACCTGATGAGTCCCGGGGAATCTTTCTGCCGCAGAATGCCTGATGGCAATATCAGCTATGTATCGTCGGTTGCTGAATGACCCGTGATCCTTTGATGACTGGAGGACGAAGATCTACAGCAAAATTAGATGATCATCCTGACTGAGATTTGAGATTAGACCTTTCACCGGTTACCGTGTGACCAATTCCCCAGCAGAGTTGTCGTGCAACTGTCATGCTCAGTTTTTGAAGATGTTCCTAACAATCAGAGTATCGTTTGCCTGTGCGTGGTTGGCAAATCACCCGTTACCGTGTAACCAGTGATCCCTCGATGATTTGAGGACACAATGATATCATATAAATCAGAGAATCATCCTGACGGAGATTCAAATCAGTATTTCTCCAACTAGTTGTTGTGCAGCTATTATTTCAGTTTCTGAAGATTTGCCCCCATCAGAGTACCGTATACTTGTGCAGTTGGCAAATTTCCAGGTTTGTTGGTATTCAACCGTCTTTCACCTTGATTGTTTGAGAGACGTTCGCTTCTCACCCAGTTAGGTCCAATCCGTTTGAATAGGGGCAGCTGTTGCACCCCAAAATTTGCCCAACATTTCTTTACCTAGCTTATGTTTCATTTCATTCACATTAGCATTATCATTTGCATTTCATTGACATGTATGCAGGAGATCAAGAGGTATGATTACCAATCAAGGGCTACAAAAGACTTAGAAGCTAGCTGGGAGGCTTATTCAGGTGTTCAAGGGTTGATATCCTTGTCAGAGAAGTTAAAAGATCCTCAGAGAGAGTGATTGAAACCAAGAGTGTGTGTCTCCTAACTTGAGAGTTGTGGAAAGTCATCAGATGATTCTGAAGACATGAGGATGGACTTTAGGTCTTGAGAGAGCTCATGAGAAGTGTTAAAGATCACTTTTAGGCTTAGACAGGTCATCGTGCAAGATTAAGAAGGCCCAGCCATGAGTGGTGCAATTAGGGTTTGACTGGGTCAACCCTAAGTCAACTGATGATTTGAAGAAGGTTGAGACCTAATCCAAGAGCCATGTGACCATGTATTGATGCATTGATATGTCATAAGGATGATTCCAAGGTTAACTCATCAGGATTGAAGATTTTGAGAAGTTTTAGGCTAGGGTTCTAAGACTTGACAGTGTAAAATCCCCTAGTTTGACCCCTATCTTCAAAGCAATTTAGCTCAAGATGTGATTGTCATCTCATCTTGACCCCAACATGATTGTTGTATAGCATGGTCTTAGATTTAATTTGAGTTCTATAAGTCCTTGATAGGATTTATAGAACTCAAGTTATGGCTTTGACAAGTTACAAGTCATCTGAGGCATGTGAATTTGGAGCTTGAAAGTTACCCAACTTGCATGACACTTTTTCCCAAGAAGGATGATTCATATGAACTTTTGGTCAACATGAATGTTGTTCCTTATTCTCTTAGCTTTCTATAGAGTACTAAAAGTCCTTGATAGGATTTGTATAACTCAAGTTATGTCTTTAACAAGTCAAGGGTATTTTGGGAAGTTGTGATTATAGGTCATTTTCACCAATTTAGACATCTCAAATGAAATTTTGTTCAACTTGAAAGTTGCTCAAAATGGGGTTTTAACCTTGGACATGCATCAAGGAGACATTGAAATGGCTCAAGGAAGGATGTGGTTTGGGGAATTTTGAAAAAAAGAGAATTAAAGGCATTTAATGACCAAAATTTGAAATAATTCATTTTGTGTCCAAACAAGGCAAAATAATAGGTCATTTTGAATGGAAAAATCATTTTAGAAACTTTGGAAATGCTAGAATTTTGGGTTGGGTCCATTTTCATGCCATTTCATTTCATTTCTTCATGATGAAGCAACATAACCAACATGAACCATTGGCTTGCAAACAAGGAAATAATCATAACAAACCAATTCAATATCTCATGAGATGAATTTTCCAAGCATTTTCATGCCCAAAGAGAGCCAGAATCGTGACTGGTGTGGATGACATTTTGGAGAGAAATTGAAATTGCAAAATCTCATTTGGGTGGTTACAGAACTTTCTAGATGATTCTAATGAGTTCTATATAAGATTTGGAGTGTGTTCAGCCATTTTTTTTGGAAGCATTTGAAGCTGGTAGCAGAGATAGCAAGTGAAAACTCAGAGCTGCAACTCAAGATCATGTTTGGAGATTGAAGAGGAATCAAGCCAAATTGAGGTGTGCATTAGCTTCAGAGGAAGATTTGGAGTGAATCTGGGTCATTGTGGAGGAGGAATCGAGCAAGGATTGCATCTGTTCTTCATCTGAAACCAGGTTTGTACAAATTGAAATTGTGCTTAATCTATAGGGAGATAACTAGAAATCTTTATGTGGTTAGGTTCTTATCATGACATAGATGGATTTTGGTACAAGAATTTGATGGATATAGACACTCTAGGGTATGGACCATTTTCTGTTGAGCCTGATTTCTCAAGATTCTTGGTGATACGTTCATGATTGGATAGTGGAAATTGATTAGTGAAGAGTGTATATTACATTAGGATCATTATCTTTGAGAATTGTGATGATCAAGATTTGGTGGATTTCTGAAAATTCTATCGTGTTTGGAGTTAGAGAAGGAATTAGTGAATTTGGATGATGGATTCGTGATCAGGATGAAAATTGAGTAGGATTGGGTATTGGTTTGACATTTTTGATGACCTGAGACGAGCACCTCACCGGAGAAGACGATGGCGCTGCAGCTCAGGCCACCGTCTGGTTATTTCCCTCCATCTGATTCAAATTGGGGATGAAGCACACTGGCCATTGGATGAAGGGTGGACCTTTGACTCAGGCAAGGAATGGATGGCCACGATTGGCTCTCAAACTCTGAAGAGAGTTCTTTGAATGAAACGCACTGTTTCATTAATTGGAATGGTTTGGGCTTAGTGCACTGAGTGATATTCACAACCCCCCAATTGGCCCAATTTGTGAAATGAACTTGACATAATTGCTATTTGATACGCGTATTTTATTATTTTCTTTGTTTTTTCTTTTATTTTCATCATTTCATGTAAATTAGAAAATAATTCATAATAAATAGGAAAATAACTCAAATTGATCCACGTTTTTTTCCCTGACTCATGAATGATTCTAGAATTTTAGGAAATTAAAAGATTAGGAATTCATGCATTTGTGATTTTAATTGCATTTTTTGTATTTTAATTGACATTAATTTCATTATGGTTGATACCTTGTCTTGTGAAATTTTGTGTGATCATTTGATGATGATTTTTGATCTGATTTTTTGTGTGTAGCTAGTTTAGACATGTATGCTCCTCTAGTAATTTTCTCTCATTTTTGTGAAGAAGTTTAGGGTTGTTTTTGTGTTGGAACTTTAGGTGCTCTAGTTTTAGGGTTTAAGCTTAGTACCTTGTAGTTTGGATTTCATTTCTAGGACTTTTTGGATGATTTAACCTCTGGATTTTGTATGGTAGAGTCATGATTGACTTAGGTTCCCATAGTTATTTTTGTAGGATTTTACAATTGGTTTTAGTATTTTAGTTAGGATTAACTTTAGTACTAGGTTTTAGGTGATCCTAACTTGCTAATTCGACTAGAATGATTTCTTTAGTTCCCTTAGATTAGGGTTTTTCTGCTCTTGCTCTTGGATGATGATGAAGACATGTGCGGGCTGCTGAGGAATGCATGATGGAGCTTGGACTTGAAGTTTGCTCTTCCTTTGGAGTAATTTTGTGTAGGTGTTAAGATTAGGGTTTGTAAGTAGAGCTTCTAGATAGATTCTCTTCTTTCATAAACATGGAAGGTGTTGATCACTTCCATTCTTCCCTATGATGTAAGGTCCCCTTGTGAAGGCCTCATCCCTCATTTGGTAGGATGTGTGGCTCTTCCCAAGTTGGTAGAACCTTTGAGGGTTCCTTTCTTTGATGGTGGGGTGTTTAGTGGTGACCCTTGGTCTTCACTTTGCTTTCCACTATCCAAACCTTGCTCTTGTTAGATGAATATTTCTCCCTTTCTAGAGGATGGAGTTCCTTGTTAGAAGATTGAAGATGCTAGAAGTTGCTACTTCCCTTGTGTTTGAAAACTGCCTTTGGAGCTGAAGCTTGAAGCTCAAGAGGAACAAGTTGACACTTGAAGATTAAATTGAGATCAAGTGAAGAGCTGAAGCTTGAAGTTGGAGAACAAGTTGATACTTGTGTTTGATGCATTGAAAGTTTGAAGAAGCAATTTGACACTTGCTATTAAAGATGATAGCCTCGAAGATGTATCTGAATCATCCCAGGTGGCCATTAGAACCTTTTTCTTCTTATCAAATTTTCTTTTAGGCTTGTCTTTCAGCACCTTTGGACATTCATTTTTGTAATGTCTAGGTTCTTTACATTCATAACAGACAACCTCCTTTTTGCCAGATCTTCTGTGTCCAGAAGATTCTTTTCTTTGGTCAGGCTTCCTGAAGTTTCTGAACTTCTTTCCTTTATGCTTCCAGAGTTTGTTTATTCTTCTAGACAGCATGGATAGTTCATCTTCATCTTCAGATGAGGATTCTTCAGAGCTTTCCTCTATTACCTGCAATGTTTTAGCAGATTTATTAGATTTTAAAGCAACAGATTTACCTTTCTTTTGAGGTTCATCTTCCTCAATTTCAATTTCATGACTTCTTAGTGAACTAATTAGTTCCTCCAAGGAGATCTTGTTCAGATCTTTAGCCATTTTCAGCGCAGTCACCATAGGTCTCCATCTGGTAGGTAAGCTTCTGATGATCTTTTTCACATGATCAGCAGTAGAGTATCCTTTATCCAGAACCTTTAGTCCAGCTGTAAGTATTTGAAATCTGGAGAACATAGCTTCAACATATTCAGAGTCTTCCATCTTGAAGGCTTCATACTTCTGGATCAGAGCCAGAGCCTTTGTTTCCTTGACTTGAGAGTTTCCCTCATGAGTCATCTTTAAGGATTCAAACATGTCAAATGCAGTTTCCCTATTTGTAATTTTTTCATACTCAGTGTGAGATATTGCATTCAACAATATTGTTCTAGCCTTGTGGTGATTTCTAAATTCCTTCTTCTGAGCATCTGTCATAGATTTTCTGTCTATTTTCTTGCCATTCCCATCAGTGGGATGAACATATCCATCTATGACCAGATCCCATAAATCAGCATCATATCCAAGGAAAAAACTTTCAATCATGTCTTTCCAATAATCAAATTTCTCCCCATCAAACATAGGGGGTTTAGTGTTGATTCTGTCCCTTTCTTCATATTTGTTGCTAACGTTAGACATAGTATTATCAGCCATAGTAACAACCAAATATATATCAAAGTTTTTCTCACTGGATCTTTACTGTCACTGTGAAGTGGTAGCACACACAGAACCGGAGCTCTGATGCCAACTGAAGGTGAGAAAATACTTAGAAGGGGGGTTGAATAAGTATGAAGATAAAAACTTAGAAATAAAAACTCAAGTATTTTTATACTGGTTCGTTGAACTTAACTACTCCAGTCCACCCTTCCTAGAGTGATTTGCCTTTCTCAATCAAGGACTTAATCCACTATTTAATTAACTGATTACAATAGTAAGCACTAAGAACAACTATTCAAAGTCTTCTCAAGAACTACTGATCCTAACTGGATCTTCTTAAGGTTTACAATCAAATGTAATAACAAATACAAGTGTTTAAATTGCTTCTAAAAAGCTTTATCACAACTGTGATTTTTCACTTAATATTAAGAACAAAGAAATTAATTCTAGAAAGAATGTGAATAGTATGAGAGCTTTGAATATTGATTTCTTTCAGATAAAACGTCAACTGAAGAAGATGGGTGAAGACTTGCTTTTATAGGCAGCTTGATCCAAGAGAACTTCATGTTGAGAAGAGTGTCCAAAAGGTCTGAGCCTTTTTGTCTTCACATCAAGTGACCTTTCCTAGAAGAAGAAAGCACAGAGAAATCCTTTTTGTCTGTGTTCTTGTGTCTAGCATAAATAAGGAAAGAGTCATTTGGATTATTCCAACAGACATAATCTTTGAATTCTTCTTCTTCAAATTTCAGCAAGAATCATCAGAGTCTACTTTGATCAGAGCCTTCTGATGTTGATCAGAGTTTTGCTGAATCAGAGTCTTCTGATGTTGATCAGAGTTTTGCTGAATCAGAGTCTTCTGCGGCAGGTGTGCTTTTAGCGTGTGTAAGTTCATATCATATTTGAGTCAGATCCTCAGTACGGGCAGCTTTAGTACTTTCAGAATCTTCTGTAGTAACTATGCTTTGAAAACTCTTCATACAGAATTCTTCTTTGGTTCAGATGCTTCTGACTTGCTTCAGATTCTTCTGGAGCTTCTGCTTCAGATCCTTCTGGAGCTTCTGCTTCAGATCCTTCTGGAGACAGCGCTCAGGATCTTCTGTTGGCAGCATTCAGAATCTTCTAATGGATGCATCTGGCGCTTCAGAGTCTAGCAAATTTCTTATGTTCAGTTCTGATTTGCTTATGGAGTGATAATTATTTTGATATCTGCAGCAAACACTCTCAAGCAAATTTTAGAGTATATAATTCTTAATTACAAAATTTCATAATAGTTATCATCAAAACATAGAGATATTATTAAGAACCAATCTGTGTTCTAACAATCTCCCCCTTTTTGATGATGACAAAAACATCAGAAATTTTGTTTAATTGAAAATATAAAAATTATAACTCCCCCTGAGATGATGAATCTCCCCCTGAATTAAATACAAATAAGGAATAGAAACTTCCCTTTTGTCTTGAGTAATTTTCAGAGTTAGAGCTTGATTGTTCTTTAACATTTGAGAGTCAGAGTGTCTTGTAAATTGTCAAATGATCTAAGAGTCTTAGAGTTTCTTTTTCAGAGTGTACTTATCAAATGTTCTGAAATACTCAGATTTAATGTTAGATAAAATAGATATGTCTGAAGTTTCATTCTGGTGAAGTTTAATTAAACAGTTCAGATCTATATTTTCTCCCCCTTTTTTGTCATAAGCAAAAAGTAAAAACTTTGAAAAGACAAACAAAAGGAAACAAAAAAATAGATAGATCAAGTGGAGAAAACTTTGAAACATTCATTCATTCAATTCAGAGCAAAAGTACACACATCAGAAGATATTCAAAAATACATATGCAAACATCAGATGCAAACATCAGAATGAAAAAAAATAAACTAAGAGTGTTTTGACAAAAGCATCTTCAACAGATCCGTGATCTCAGAAGAGGATTGTTCTTGTTTTGACATCCACTTAGCCATTGTTTCATTTTTCTGATCCTGTTGGGACATCCACTGAGTCATGTCTTCAGACTTCTTATCTTGCTTAGCCATCCATGACTTGATTTCTGATTGACCAGCTTCAAGAACTGCAATCTTATCCTCAAGATCTGGATGTTCTTTCTTAATCTCAGATGAAGAAGGTGGAACAATTTCTGAAGCTTAAACAAAATCAATTTCCATAGGAGCTTTAGAGCTTGGAGCAGTAGAGCCAGAAGGATGTTCTATCAGAGTCATGGCCAGAGGGTTGTCTTAAGATGCATATTCAGTATTCTCTTCTGATGATGAAGGAGCATCTGTAAGAAGTAGTGGTCCAGATCTCTTAACAGACCAGAACAGACTTCTAGCAGCTTCAGCAAATCTGAGCTTCGCATCATCAGAACATATGTTCTTCAGATTTGATGCTACAGTGTTGAATCTGTTTATGAAGCCATTCTAAATGACATCAGATTCCTTTGCATCCATTGTTGCTGAACACTTCCTCTGTACAGTACCTAAATACTTCTGTATTTCTTGCAAAAAACATGTAAATAAATGATCAACATTTAGTCTAGGTCTGGGGTGTAACAGAGTTTCCAAGGTTATTGGTTTGGGTTGGGGAGTAGGTGGAAATATGGATTTGTGAATGGAGATCGGGGAGGAGGGTAGTAGGGTATGAAAGGAATTTCAGGGGATTTGTCAGGTTTTGATCTGTTTAAGGCATTCAACAGATTTGGTTTTGCTTTGCTATGATAGGAAACCATATCAAAGGGTTTATTAGAGTAAGGTTGTAAAGCAGATTTAACAGGTTTATCAGAAGCAGCAGGTTTGTTAGAATTAGCAGGTTTATCAGATGAAGCAGGTATATCAGCTTTAGCAGATATAGCAGAGTATGGGTTTGGATCTGATAAAGGTACAGCTGACATTGTTTTAATGTAGGATTAAAGCACATATGGTAAAATGATGGTGAGTTTGGGTTTGAGAGGAGTGATGGTTTCATATGGTTCAAATCTGTCATAAAAATCTTTTATTTTTAAACCATGGGGAAGTTTGTGAAGGTGTGATGAAAACAGTTTAAGAGAAGCAGAAGGTACACACTCAGATGTGCTTGCCTTGGGTGTAGGATTGGGAATGGTGATTTTAGAGGATGGTTTAGGTGTTGGAATAGGATCTGGAATAAGAACTTCAGAGGATACAGGGGGTTCTGGTTGGTTTACCTCAGAATATCTGTGAGAGGGGGATATCAGAAAATCTGGGTGAATATCAGATTTTTAGGAATTGGATGATGTGATTGGTGTGCAAGAAGTAGAGGACACTTGAAAGACAGTTTTCAGAGGTGTAACATCTAGAACTTCTGTCTCAGGGATGTTGGTTCCAGATGGATTGGTTGATTCTAAAGGATTTTCAGAAGGTTTTGATGAGGGTGCAGATGTAGGTGGTTCTGATGTGGGTGGATCAGATGTAATTTTTATTGGTTCAGAGGCAACTGGAACAAATGCAATGGGTTCAGATATGGTTGATGATGGTTTTTCTTGTTGTTTTTCTTATTGTTGTGTTTGAGGTTCAGATGGTTTTTGAGGTTCAGATGACTTTTCTTTGAGTTGTTCAGATTGTTCTGTAGGTTTTTCTGTTTGATGTTGTTCTGTGGGTTGTTTTTCTGATTGTTGTTGTTGTGGTACAGATTGTTTGGTTGGAATTTCTGGTTGTGGAGTATGAATTTGTGGTTTTGTTGTTGTTGGTTTTGGTATAGATGATTGTTTTACAGGTGAAATGGAAATAGGATTAGATGATTTTTTAGGAGATGGAGCAGAAACATGAGGTGGAGCAGTAACAGATTGTTGTTGTGTAAAAGGTGGTTTTGGAATAGACTTAAAAGTTGAATCATTTATAACAGTATTATTTGCAGAAGATACAGAAGATTTGGTACCTTTAATCTTGATGCGTTTAGCAGGAACAGAAGGAGTGTCTCCAGATTCTTTCCTCTTTAGCAGCTTCTGAGGCTTCTCAGCAACCTTGGGCTTCTTCTGAACAGGTGCAGCTTCTGCTTCTGATTGACTTCTTTTTCTTCTGATCTCTTCTCCTCCAACAGGCAATGGTTCCCTTGCTATTTTTATAATATCTGCAGGAATAGGCTTTCCTTCTGCCTTGCAATCATCAATATATCTTACTACAATTTCCCTTGGTTCTTCAGCATAGAACAGAGGGTAGTCATCTACTGGAATTCTCTTCTGACTGAGTTCAGTAATGTTCAGCTTCTGGGGTGCTGTTGTGAGTTCTTCTACAATTTTTAGTCTCTGAAGACTTTTGGCATTCAGAGGCTTTCCAAGAATGAATTCCAGTTCATATGTGACTCCAGCAGCATATAGAGCAGTTACCAGTCCATTTTCTGTTAGAAGATCTGAAATTAACCTTCCAAAAGGAATCCAAGTTCTGATCTTCTGACCTTTTTCTTTCACATATTCTCTAGAGGCATTTATATGATTCCACAAGTTCATAAACAGAATATAGGGAAGATCTACCTTGGTGCTCTGACTTAAGCAATACATAAAGTAGAGCTGTTCATTGTTGACATAGTCTGGAGAGTTTGTAGACTTTCTGTGATGAATACATCCCATGAAAATCTTAGCCCAGATCTTGTAGTCAGGCTTCAGATCTTTGAACTTATTAGAAGCTTGTCCAGCAGTCATCACTTCCTCATATACTTCATCCATATCTACACGCCCAGCTGGCAAGTGAGATACTCCATCTGTTTCCTCATATCCAATGAGTTTCCTGATCAGATCTTCTGTGATGATTATCTCTTTACCCAGAACAGAAGATAAAATGAACTTAGGGTATACAGCAACATGGATCCTGAATTCTTTCACCAGAAGAGGGTAAACTGGTCCAAAAAGTCTATCAAAGTATTTCACCCATCCTTGAGCATCTATAATGGAGCGAAACTCAAACCCATTCTCAGCCAGTGAATCAAATTCCACCATTGATTCACAGAGAACCTCCAGTTTTTCAACAGGTGTTAACAAAGTTCTCTTTGGTGTCGTATAAGGAGTCACACCCATATTTACAGAAGTAACTGCAGCCATGGTAAATTGAAATTGTGCAGCAGTGGATGAAGAAGTTGCCATTGAAGATGAGTTTGTCAAACGCTTAGGGTTTTTGTGAAGAGAGAAAAGAAGACAGAAATGCATAAAAGGTTTGAGATGTGAAAAGTGTGAAAATGGTGAGAAATGATGTATTTATACTAAACACTTAGGCATACAAACAGTCAGATGAAAGCACGTTCACATAAAGCATTTAATGAAAAGAATAAAAATCATTCCAAGCATTTATTGATTCTGACAATTTGGGGGAAAATCAAGATTTTCACTATTCAAACTTCACCTCAAACATCTCTTCAGTAGTGTACACGCCACCTTTGCAGATTTAGAGTGACACGTGTTTTCTTGCATGTGCTTCTGAATTCTCTTGAGAAATGAAACGTTAACCAACGTTCAGATCCTCTGAGGATTGTTAGTTCAGAGTTTCACAAGAAAATAATTAAAGAAAATGAATAAGAAATCAGAAGAAATACTTTAGAGCATCAGGCATTTTTGCATCTGTAAAATTTGCTTCTGACAAATATCATTCTGGACAAAAATCCATGCCAACATTTTTCAGAATAAATTTGAATCTATCTTCAACAAGGGCTTTTGTGAAAATATCTGCCCATTGATGATCTGTATCAACAAAGGCTAAATTTATGATTCCCTTCTGAACATAGTCTCTGATGAAATGATGCTTAATTTCTATATGTTTTGCCTTAGAGTGTAAAATGGGGTTTTTAGACAAACATATAGCAGAAGTATTATCACAGAAAATAGAAATGTTACTTTCAAATATCTGATAATCTTCTAGCTGACTTTTCATCTAGAGCATCTGCGTGCTACATCCAGCAGCAGCAATATATTCTGCCTCTATGGTTGATAGTGCAATTGTGGGTTGCTTCTTGTTGTACCAAGAGATTAGATTTCTTCCTAGAAATTGACAACTTCCATAAGTACTTTTTCTTTCCACTCTGTCTCCAGTGTAGTCAGCATCATAGAATCCAACTAATTTGAAATCATCAGATTTTCTGTAACACAAACCCACATTAGAAGTACCTTTCAGATACCTTAGAATCCTCTTGACAGCTGTCAAATGTGATTCTCTAGGATCTGATTGGAATCTAGCACACAGGCATACACTGAACAATATGTCAGGTCTAGAAGCAGTTAAGTAAAGAAGAGATCCTATCATACCTCTGTAGAGTTTCTGATCTACTTTCTTACTTACCTCTTCCTTGCCTAGTGAACTGGTTGGATGCATGGGAGTCTTGGCCAGCTTACTATCAGTCATGTTAAATTTCTTCAGAAGTTTTTTAACATATTTGGTCTGATGTATGTAAGTGCACTATAGAGTTTGGTTGACTTGAATTCCTAGAAAGAATCTCAGTTCTCCCATCATGCTCATTTCAAATTCTGCCTGCATACATTGAGCAAACTCCTTTCCCAGCATAGTATTGGTAGATCCAAATATTATATCATCCACATAAATTTGACAAATTAGAAGATCTTTCTTAAATGATTTACAAAAGAGTGTTGTGTCCACTTTTCCTCTGATGAAATTTTTCTCCAGAAGAAAATTGCTCAATCTCTCATACCAAGCTCTGGGAGCTTGTTTTAAACCATACAGAGATTTCTTTAGTTTGAAAACATGATCTGGAAATTTTTCACTCTCAAAACCAGGAGGTTGGTGGACATAAACTTCTTCTTCTATAATACCATTTAGAAAGGCACTTTTAACATCCATCTGAAACAGAGTGATGTTATTTTGTGCAGCAAATGAAATAAGAAGGCGTGTAGATTCTAACCTTGCCACTGGAGCATAAGTTTCAGTGTAATCAATACCTTCTTGTTGACTGTACCCTTGAGCAACTAGCCTTGCCTTATTTCTTTCAACTTCTCCTTTCTCATTAAGCTTATTTCTGAAGACCCATTTTGTTCCAATTATATTGAATCCTTTTGGTCTTTGAACTAAATCCCACACATCATTTCTGGTGAATTGATTTAACTCTTCTTGCATGGCAATAATCCAATCATTGTCTTGCAGAGCTTCATCTACAGAAGTTGGTTCAATTACTGACACCAGTCCAAATAATGATGCTTCAGATGATCTAAGAAAGGATCTTGTTCTGATAGGACCATCCTTCTTTCCAATAATAACATTCTCTGGATGAGAAGCTTTAATTTTGGAAGATGGTCCTTTAATAGTTGATTCTTCAGAAATGTTTAGATTGTTCATCTGAGAAGTTAAAGGAATAGCATCTGGCGTTGCTTCTGGTTCCTTCACTTGAGTTTTGTCTGCCTCTGATCCTTCAGAGTCTGTGAAGACTACTTCTCTATCTGCAGAGTTTTCAAACTGCTTTGGCTTTTTACTGCCAAGCTTATCATCAAATCTAACATGAATAGATTCTTCCACAATCTGTGTCTCAGTGTTGTATACACTGTAGCCTTTAGAGCGTTCAGAATATCCAAGCATGAAACACTTTTGTGCTTTGGAATCAAACTTGTTCAGATTTTCTTTAGTATTTAACATATAGCAAATACATCCAAAAGGATGAAAATATGAAATGTCGGGCTTTCTGTTCTTCCACAGTTCATATGGAGTCTTCTCCAGAAGTGGTCTTACAGACACTCTGTTCTGAATGTAACAGGCTGTGTTGATTGCTTCTGCCCAAAAGTGTTTTGCCAGATTAGTCTCATTGATCATGGTTCTGGCCATTTCTTACAGAGTTCTGTTTTTCCTCTCTACAACTCCATTTTTTTGTGGAGTTCTAGGACAGGAAAAATCATGAGCAATGCCATTTTCATTAAAATATTTTTCAAAATATTTATTTTCAAATTCACCACCATGATCACTTCTGACTTTTATAATTTTGAAATCTTTTTCATTCTGGACTTGTTTTCAGAAGTCAAAGAACACAGAATGTGACTCATCCTTGTGTTTTAAGAATTTTACCCATGTCCATCTACTATAGTCATCAACAATGACTAATCCATACTTCTTGCCTCTGATGGATGCAGTTTTCACTGGTCCAAACAGATCAATATGAAGTAATTCTAGTGGTCTGGAAGTAGAAACAACATTTTTTGATTTAAAAGATGATTTTGAAAACTTCCCTTTTTGGCATGCTTCACAAAGAGCATCTGAGGTGAACTTCAGATTAGGAAGTCCTCTGACAAGATTAAGTTTATTAATCTGAGATATACGTCTCATATTAATATGCCCCAATCTTCTGTGTCAGACCCATTGCTCTTCATTAACAGACAAGAGGCATTTAACATTCTGAACCTTAAGTTCTGAAAGATTTATTTTATAAATGTTGTTTTTCCTCTTTCCACTAAATAGGATAGAGCCATCCTTTTGACTAATAGCTTTACAACATTTTTGATTAAAGGTAATATCATAACCATTGTCACTTAATTGACTTATGGACAATAAGTTATGCTTTAACCCTTCAACAAGTAAAACATTAGTAATAGAGGGAAGTTTACCATTTCCAATGGTGCCAGATCCAATGATCTTGCCCTTCTGATTCCCTCCAAATTTCACATCACCTCCAGACCTAAGCTCCAGACTTTGGAACATAGACCTTTCTCCTGTCATGTGTCGTGAGCATCTAGAGTCTAGGTATCATGATTGGCGTCCTGACCTTGCTGCTAAGAACATCTGCAACAGGAATTATTTTACTTTTAGGTACCCAGATCTTCTTGGGTCCTTTAGGGTTAGTTGTTCTGAAGGTTTGTCTAAACTTCTGTTTTTCAACATAAGGTTTATTCTGACTAGCCTTAGATTTAAACACATGAATATTCTTTTCAGAACGTGTTTGTTCAATATCATTCAAGTGACCAAATTTAAAGTGGGAATATAAAGGAGTCTTTTTGATGATAATTTTATCAACAGGTTTTGGATTTAAATCCTTTCCAGAGGAAGATTCATATCCAATTCCTTTTCTGTTATTTCTGCTAACTCCATAGATCATAGAAGCCATTTTGCTTCTGTCTATGCTTTTAGCAAGGAACTTCTGAAAGCTATAATCATATTTTTCCAAAATATTTTTACATTCAGATTCAAAATCAGAGTTTTGTTGAGCTAATTCATAATTATTTTTCAATTTTAAGTTCTTTTCATTTAGCTCAGCTACTTCTGATTTGAGAATGTTATTCTCAGATACAAGATTGCTTTGAAGCTTCTTGTATTTGAGCTTAATATTGTTATAGCTTTTCAGAACTTCTGATAACACTTTGATAAGTTCTTCTTTAGTGAGTTTAGTCATTACCTCTTCAGCGTCAGAGTCAGATTCAGAGTCAGATTCAGATCCTGAAGTTCCTTCCTCCTGATCTTCTATGTCTGCCATCAAAGCTACATTTGCACATTCCTCTTCTGACTCAGATTCAGATTCAGATGTATCTGAATCATCCCAGGTGGCCATTAGAACCTTTTTCTTCTTATTAGATTTTCTTTTAGGCTTGTCTTTCAGCACCTTTGGACATTCATTTTTGTAATTTCCAGGTTCTTTACATTCATAACAGACAACCTCCTTTTTGCCAGATCTTCTGTGTCCAGAAGATTCTTTTCTTTGGTCAGGCTTCCTGAAGTTTCTGAACTTCTTTCCTTTATGCTTCCAGAGTTTGTTTATTCTTCTAGACAGCATGGATAGTTCATCTTCATCTTCAGATGAGGATTCTTCAGAGCTTTCCTCTATTACCTGCAAGGAGATCTTGTTCAGATCTTTAGCCATTTCCAGCGCAGTCACCATAGGTCTCCATCTGGTAGGTAAGCTTCTGATGATCTTTTTCACACGATCAGCAGTAAAGTATCCTTTATCCAGAACCTTTAGTCCAGCTGTAAGTATTTGAAATCTGGAGAACATAGCTTCAACAGATTCAGAGTCTTCCATCTTGAAGGCTTCATACTTCTGGATCAGGGCCAGAGCCTTTGTTTCCTTGACTTGAGAGTTTCCCTCATAAGTCATCTTTAAGGATTCAAACATGTCAAATGCAGTTTCCCTATTTGTAATTTTTTCATACTCAGTGTGAGATATTGCATTCAACAATATTGTTCTGCCCTTGTGGTGATTTCTAAATTCCTTCTTCTGAGCATCTGTCATAGATTTTCTGTCTATTTTCTTGCCATTCCCATCAGTAGGATGAACATATCCATCTATGACCAGATCCCATAAATCAGCATCATATCCAAGGAAAAAACTTTCAATCCTGTCTTTCCAATAATCAAATTTCTCCCCATCAAACATAGGGGGTTTAGTGTTGATTCTGTCCCTTTCTTCATATTTGTTGCTAACGTTAGACATAGTATTATCAGCCATAGTAACAACTAAATGTATATCAAAGTTTTTCTCACTGGACCTTTACTGTCACTGTGAAGTGGTAGCACTAATATGCCTTTCTCAATCAAAGTTTTCCTAGAGTGATTTGCCTTTCTCAATCAAGGACTTAATCCACTATTTAATTAACTGATTACAATAGTAAGCACTAAGAACAACTGTTCAAAGTCTTCTCAAGAACTACTGATCCTAACTGGATCTTCTTAAGGTTTACAATCAAATGTAATAACAAATACAAGTGTTTAAATTGCTTCTAAAAAGCTTTATCACAACTGTGATTTTTCACTTAATATTAAGAACAAAGAAATTAATTCTAGAAAGAATGTGAATAGTATGAGAGCTTTGAATATTGATTTCTTTCAGGTAAAACGTCAACTGAAGAAGATGGGTGAAGACTTGCTTTTATAGGCAGCTTGATCCAAGAGAACTTCATGTTGAGAAGAGTGTCCAAAAGGTCTGAGCCTTTTTGTCTTCACATCAAGTGACCTTTCCTAGAAGAAGAAAGCACAGAGAAATCCTTTTTGTCTTTGTTCTTGTGTCTAGCATAAATAAGGAAAGAGTTGTTTGGATTATTCCAACGGACATAATCTTTGAATTCTTCTTCAAATTTCAGCAAGAATCATCAGAGTCTACTTTGATCAGAGCCTTCTGATGTTGATCAGAGTTTTGCTGAATCAGAGTCTTCTGATGTTGATCAGAGTTTTGCTGAATCAGAGTCTTCTGCAGCAGGTGTGCTTTTAGTGTGTGTAAGTTCATAGCATATTTGAGTCAGATCCTCAGTACGGGCAGCTTTAGTACTTTCAGAATCTTCTGTAGTAACTATGCTTTGAAAACTCTTCATACAGAATTCTTCTTTGGTTCAGATGCTTCTGACTTGCTTCAGATTCTTCTGGAGCTTCTGCTTCAGATCCTTCTGGAGCTTCTGCTTCAGATCCTTCTGGAGACAGCGCTTAGGATCTTCTGTTGGCAGCATTCAGAATCTTCTAATGGATGCATCTGGCGCTTCAGAGTCTAGCAAATTTCTTATGTTCAGTTCTGGTTTGCTTCTGGAGTGATAATTATTTTGATATCTGCAGCAAACACTCTCAAGCAAATTTTAGAGTATATAATTCTTAATTACAAAATTTCATAATAGTTATCATCAAAACATAGAGATATTATTAAGAACCAATCTTTGTTCTAACAATGATCCCTTAGGAATCTCACTTCCTTTGATAAGGAAGTGATGGTTAGAACTTTAGGTTGAAACCTATGCATGATAACTTCTAGGAGTTCCCTGTTTCAAACCTCAACCATAGGATGAATCCTTGGCATGATAACATTAGGACTTGATAGTCTCCCCTTAGTTGAGCATGTTCGTTCTCTTCTCATCTCAAAACAAATCAAAATACAGTAATAAAGGTTAACTGATGTCGTACGTTACGAGCCTTAAGTTATCTGAGAAAGGGTTGTCGGAGAGTTTCTTTTCGACAGCTTGGATGTTTAGTATGGCACCCTTTGGGTGACATGCAACGCATTCACTCTCAGGTCATAGTCTCTAGTGCGATATTGGTTGCAAACATCCATAAAAACAGTTCTTCCGTGAAAGACAGAAAACAAACTTCAAACCTTTTTGCCCCGTGGGCCCATAATTCAAAGGAAGCTTTTCTGAAGAAAAGATTGTCATTAACTCCCAGTTCTACCGCAAACGGTAACACTTAAGTCTCCAAGGGTCGAGCTGCGTACACCAAACTGCTGGAACTGTTTGTTAACCCTACTCGAAAAACAGATGAACCTGAATTGCCGTAATCCGTATTATCCCGAACTACGTAAGCTCTGATCTCTCAAGCCTGTTGAGAGTAGGTAGGCACAATACTGACATATTGGCGAGCCACCTTCCCCGTAACTCGTAGTTAGTCGAACTACGTTGACTCTGATTTCTCATTCTCTGATGAGAATACGTAGGCATAAAGTGCGACACTTTGCCGAGTTATTTTCTTTTCTTTTCAGACCAGCCTTGATAGGTAGATAGATAAAACCAACCCGTCAGATAAACACAACAAGCATGGATCTCATCGAGTACGATGGATGTGAGGGGTGCTAATACCTTCCCCTTGCGTAACCGACTCCCGAACCCAGATAATGGTTGCGATGACCTTGTCTTATACCTTTTTGTCAGGTTTTTCCGATCGTTTCCTTTCCCGTTCCGAGGGATAAATAACGAAAGGTGGCGACTCTTCTGTTTTTCCAGCACCTTATTTTCGCGGTAGCGACAGATAGGATTGTCAATTTGCATGGTATTCCGTCTAACATTGTGTCGGATAGAGATCTGAGGTTTACTTCGAGATTTTGAGAGAGTTTGCAAAGTGCTTTGGGTACGAAGTTGCGTTTGAGTTTTGCTTACCATTCGCAGATCGATGGTCAGACTGAGAGGACGATTCAATCACTTGAGGATCTTTTGAGAGCTTGTGTGTTGGAGAAGGGAGGAGCTTGGGACAGCTACTTACCTTTGATTGAATTTACTTACAATAACAGTTTTCATTCGAGTATTGGTATGGCATCGTTTGAGGCATTATATGGTAGACGGTGTAGGACGCCATTGTGTTGGTATGAATCTGGAGAGAGTTCTGTGGTTGGACCCGAGATAGTCCAGCAGACTACCGATAAGATTAAGATGATTCAAGAGAAGATGAGGATTTCTCAGAGTCATCAAAAGAGTTATCATGACAAGAGGAGGAAAACACTTGAACTTCAGGAGGCAGATCACGTGTTTCTTTGGGTTACTCCTATGACTGGTGTTGGTAGGGCATTGAATTCGTGTAAGTTGACGCCGCATTTTATTGGTCCTTATCAGATTTTACAGAAGATAGGAGAGGTAGCCTATCGAGTTGCTTTACCGTCGTCGCTCGCTAATCTCCATGACGTGTTCCATGTATCTCAGTTGAGGAAATACATTACGGATCTGTCTCATGTAGTCCAAGTAGATGATGTGCAGGTGAGAGATAACTTGACAGTGGAGATATCACCTATACGGATAGAGGATCAAGAGTTGAAGCAACTTCGAGGCAAAGAGATTGCTTTGGTGAAGGTCGCTTGGGGAGGACCGGCTGGTGGGAATGTGACTTGGGAACTTGAGAGCCAGATGAGGGAGTCTTATCCAGAGTTGTTTGGAACAGGTAACATTTTCGAGGACGAAAATTCCTAAAGTTGGGGAGGGTTGTAACAGCCCAATTTTTTTCAATAATTAATTATTCATATTAAATAATTGATTTATTTGAATTGTTTTAATTATTGGAATTATTGGTAGTTATTTGAGAGGAGAAATATAATGGAAGGAAATAGAATGGAAAGAATATAAGGAAAAGTGGAAAGAAAAGGAAAAGATAGAAACATAAGAGAAAGATAAGAGAAAGAAAGGAGAAGAGGAGAATAGAGAAAGAAGAAAGGGAAAAGGCTTGGAATCATCAAGAACAACTTCTAACTTTCGATTTAATCAAGGTAAGGGTGTGAAATATCATTATATTGTCAATGTATATGATTGTGTATGATTGGTTTAGATTGTTTGGATGTTTTTCTCCATTTTCCATTCTAGGGCATAAATGAGTTTAATCGGTAGAATCAAGGTTTTAACGGTTGGAATCTGGAATAAGTGGTGCAGATTAGTCGAGGATTGTTAGAGTAAGAGTACTGGAACTTGTTGGAATTGAATCGGGTGATTTTGGGAGTTTTGGAGAGTTTTGGGCAGTGAGGGTTTTGAACATCGCAGACGTTCGCTAGCACCTTTGCTAGGCGAGCAGGTCGCGAGTGTTCGCTAGCAACTCGCTAAGCGAGCAAGCTAGCGAGTGGTCCCAGACTTGGACAGAATGTATTTGATCTTGTTCGCTGGTAGCGAGTGAGGTAGCGAAGGATTCGCTAGGACCTCGCTGCAGCGAGTAGGTAGCGAAGCCTTACAGTAGCTTCGGTTTGCCTTCACGAGCTTGTTCGCTAGGCGAGCAAGCTAGCGAGCATGACATCATTTTCATTTCTTTGTGTTTTTCCATCCAATTTTGACTGTTTGGTTCGATTGTGTTCAATCTTTATCAGAAATGAATAGTTTGTATATTGTTGTGATGTGATATGTTGTGGGTAGCCATATGGCGTGAATCCTAGATTGTGAAATATTGTGAAATGCATGTTGAATGTATGCAATATTGTGAATAATGCATGAGAACATATTGTGAATATGTGTGCATTGCTTGATAAATATGATGATGTTGAAAGTATGAATGCTTTGATATGATGTATGAGTGTGCAATCATGTTATAATTCTTGTATGATGAATTATTTGATAATGCATGGGATTAAGATGCGAGAACGGTCTTAAGTGCATTTGTTGGTTGATTGCATACACATCATTTAGTCAAGACGCAATGCTTGCTAGTTTCGTGGAGACTAGTGACTTGTCCCAAACTTAGAAGGGTGGGTTTGAAAGCTTAGAGGACGGGCTTTTGTTGTTATCGGTCTAGGGGAAGGACCCAGTTTAATGTAAAAACCGAAAAATGATAACAAGTGTTGGTACCACATGGCATGAGTTGCATTAAGTTGCATCGAGTTACATGGCATAGATATCATTGTTATATGAATGTATGCTTGTGTATGTGTTGTTGAATTGAGGATTATGGATATGTGCATGATGATACATGTTTGGTGATTATCCAGAATTGTTTATACATATATTGTGATTTATATGATGATGATAATGAATTGTTGTGAGAAATGTGAAATATGTGTATTTTATGCTTGTGTGTGTGTGTGTGTGTGTGTGTGTGTGTGTGTATATATATATATATATATATATATATATATGTGTGTGTGTGTGTGTGTGTGTGTGTGTGTGTGTGTGTGTGTGTGTGTGTGTGTGTGTGTGTGTGTGTGTGTGTGTGTGTGTGTGTGTGTGTGTGTGTGTGTGTGTGTGTGTGTGTGTGTGTGTGTGTGTGTGATTATATGTAATGATTATTATGATAATATTTCTCACCCTTCTACTATTTTATAATGCTCTATGAGGCATTGCAGATTAGCTTTGATGGAAGTCTTTTGTGAAGTATAGCTTCATTCTTTTGGTTGGTTAAGCTCTGATATGTAGCATCGGGTAGTTAGGATTGTATAACATTCTTTTGAGATACATTTGTATATGTATCTGATGACAAATTTTTATGTAAACATGAATGATGTGGTAAATCAAACTGAATGATATGTATTTATATGATTAGCATGTTTAAAGTGATTCAATGTTTAGATTTTCCGCTTTTAATTCTAAATATTGAAATGTGGGTGTTGGGATTAAGTTCCTCTGTTGAAACTACCCCACTGTTGCATGTCTTTTATCGAGCAGGTGTTGTATGTTAATTTTGTGACGATGTGACATACCTCTTTTATACCATGTTTTATTTATACTTTGATGAAATTTTAATACGTGTTAAATGATTTATTTGTTTATTTTGGGGTATAGAAAGGGGGTGTTTCAATCAGGATTAGCTCTTTTGGAGCGTGAAGAATTAGTCTTGACGTATTTTCGTCATCTCAGTTGATTAAAGGGTCTTGCTCTGATATGTAACATTGGGTCGGGACATTTAAGTCGAACTATCGTGTTCTCTTTGTAGTTGACCTCACGATGCTATGAATTTCTTGCTTTAAGACTTTTGAGTTATAATTCATCTTGAAAAGTGATTTTCCACTGCGTAGTATTTGATTTAACTTACGTTGACAAAACCCGTGTTACAGAGTAAGAGGTTAATGTGATTTTATGACAAAATGTGGCACCCTTGCGGTGATATACCTTGATATAATTGTCTATATTTATCATGAATGTTCTTTAGGGTAGAAGGGTGTTACAGTATTGGTCGATATGAAATCAGGATGCAAACCAAGTGATTAGGAGAGTTCAACAAAATAATTTGGGGGGGGGGGGATAACATAGCCAATATGGTTGAACAAATCTTAGCTCATAATGTCCTTAATGTGAGCCTTCATAGACCAAACTTTGTTTCTATCTAGTTTGAGTATGTGTTATAGACTAAACTCTTTATGGGTTGAATCATACTGCCAGAATGGACGTAGGTTGCACTTTTGTCCACAAAATTGGACGTGTCAACCAAGAATTAGAGGAAACACCTCAAAGCACACTCCCGGTGGTAGGTAACCTATAGATCATCGTCGTAGGCATTTTTTGCCAACTCCAAGTTGCTTTGATATAACTTGTCCATGTAAGAAAATTTGGCATGTGCACCTCCAATGCTTTCACATTACATCAGGGCATCCATTAGGTCAGTTCTCAAATAAATGACCATCATCTCCTGGGCTATATCATGTTTGATCCTGAAATGATCTAGTAACTTCCCCCTAATGAGAAGGTGTAGAAGGCAAGTGATCATCTAGTGTAATTGTCATCTCGCCAATGGGAAAGTGGAAAGATGTTGTTTCCTTATGCCATCTCTCAACAAAGGCTCAAACATACTTCAAAAATCCGCGCTCCCGTTAAAGAAACCATAATATCAGTCTTATGGCAAATGTTTAAAATATATAAATAACAATCGTTATCCAAAATACCTCTCGAGCCCATATATACCCAACAACATGATCTCTATAGTATATTAGTAAGGAGGTGTCAGAGGATCCTCTTGAAAAATCGTTTACAAGTGAAGGAATACCATCATGTGCAACAACATGAGCTTTCTCCCAGTTTACGTGATTTATGAGTGCTAGTTAAAGACATATCACTCAAAAGAATTCGAGCTCAAATTCTAAATGAAACAATCACTCATGAGTTTCATGCATATATGTATTTGATTGTTTCCTTTAAATATAATAGTTTTTTTTAAATATTCAAATAAAAATGTTATTTAAATAATTTTTTATAAAATATTTTTTTATAAAATTAAACAATTAAAAATAAATTAAACACACCTGGTGGGACTCGAACCCACAATCGTTTGATTAGAAGTCAAACGCCTTATCCATTAGGCCACAGGTGCTGGTTGTTTTTCTTGCCAAGCAAAATGTTAAAGTTATTAATTTGTTTCAGTACAACTGCGTCGATTTCCTTCTTGGCATAAACCCTAACACACGTAACAGAGTATTACATTTTCAAAATTGCAAGAAGATATGAGAGCATTGAAAAACAAACTCCAATTCTTTGATTCCTACTTTCTTCCACGCTCTCACCGTGTTTTTCGTCTTTCTACCTCTAACAATTCATCTAAAGTTTCACACCCTGATAAAATAACACAACAATGATTATGTAAGTCTTTTGTGAAGTATAGCTTCATTCTTTTGGTTGGTTAAGCTCTGATATGTAGCACCGAGTAGTTAGGATTGTATAACATTCTTTTGAGATACATTTGTATATGTATCTGATAACAAATGTTTATGTAAACATGAATGATGTGGTAAATCAAACTGAATGATATGTATTTATATGATTAGCATGTTTAAAGTGATTCAATGTTTAGATTTTCCGTTTTTTATTCTAAATATTGAAATGTGGGTGTAGGGATTAAGTTCCTCTGTTGAAACTACCCCACGGTTGCATGTCTTTTATCGAGCAGGTGTTGTATGTTAATTTCGTGATGATGTAACAAACCTCTTTTATACCATGTTTTATTTATACTCTGATGAAATTTTAATACGTGTTAAATGATTTATTTGTTTACTTGGGGGTATAGAAAGGGGGTGTTACAATCAGGATTAGCTCTTTTGGAGCGTGAAGAATTAGTCTTGAAGTATTTTGGTCATCTCAGTTGATTAGAGGGTCTTGCTCTGATATGTAACATCGGGTCGGGACAATTAAGTCGAACCATCGTGTTCTCTTTGTAGTTGACCTCACGATGCTATGAATTTCTTGCTTTAAGACTTTTGAGTTATAATTTATGTTGAAAAGTGATTTTCCACTGCGTAGTATTTGATTTAACTTACGTTGACAAAACCCGTGTTACAGAGTAATACGTTAATGTGATTTCAGGACAAAATGTGGCACCCTTGCGGTGATATACCTTGATATAATTGTTTATATTTATCATGAATGTTCTTTGGGGTAGAAGGGTGTTACAGTATTGGTCGATATGAAATCAGGATGCAAACCAAGTGATTAGGAGAGTCAAACAAAATAATTTAGGGGGGGATAACATAGTCAATATGGTTGAACAAATCTTAGCTCATAATGTCCTTAATGTGAGCCTTCATAGACCAAACTTTATTTCTATCTTGTTTGAGTATGTGTTATAGACTGAACTCTCAAGGGGTTGATTCATACTGCCAGAATGGACGTAGGTTGCACTTTTGTCCACAAAAATGGACGTGTCAACCAAGAATTAGAGGAAACACCTCAAAGCACACTCCCGGTGGTAGGTAACCTATAGATCATCGTCGTAGGCATTTTTTGCCAACTCCAAGTTGCTTTGATATAACTTGTCCATGTAAGAAAATTTGGCATGTGCACCTCCAATGCTTTCACATTACATCAGGGCATCCATTAGGTCAGTTCTCAAATAAATGACCATCATCTCCTGGGCTATATCATGTTTGATCCTGAAATGATCTAGTAACTTCCCCCTAATGAGAAGGTGTAGAAGGCAAGTGATCATCTAGTGTAATTGTCATCTCGCCAATGGGAAAGTGGAAAGATGTTGTTTCCTTATGCCATCTCTCAACAAAGGCTCAAACATACTTCAAAAATCCGCGCTCCCGTTAAAGAAACCATAATATCAGTCTTATGGCAAATGTTTAAAATATATAAATAACAATCGTTATCCAAAATACCTCTCGAGCCCATATATGCCCAACAACATGATCTCTATAGTATATCAGTAAGGAGGTGTCAGAGGATCCTCTTGAAAAATCGTTTACAAGTGAAGGAATACCATCATGTGCAACAACATGAGCTTTCTCCCAGTTTACGTGATTTATGAGTGCTAGTTAAAGACATATCACTCAAAAGAATTCGAGCTCAAATTTTAAATGAAACAATCACTTATGAGTTTCATGCATATATGTATTTGATTGTTTCCTTTAAATATAACAGTTTTTTTTTTAAATCTTCAAATAAAAATGTTATTTAAATAATTTTTTATAAAATATTTTTTATAAAATTAAACAATTAAAAATAAATTAAACACACCTGGTGGGACTCGAACCCACAATCGTTTGATTAGAAGTCAAACGCCTTATCCATTAGGCCACAGGTGCTGGTTGTTTTTCTTGCCAAGCAAAATGTTAAAGTTATTAATTTGTTTCAGTACAACTGCGTCGATTTCCTTCTTGGCATAAACCCTAACACACGTAACTGAGTATTACATTTTCAAAATTGCAAGAAGATATGAGAGCATTGAAAAACAAACTCCAATTCTTTGATTCCTACTTTCTTCCACGCTCTCACCGTGTTTTTCGTCTTTCTACCTCTAACAATTCATCTAAAGTTTCACACCCTGATAAAACAACACAACAAAGTTTGTGTAAGCCTTTTGTGAAGTATAGCTTCATTCTTTTGGTTGGTTAAACTCTGATATGTAGCACCGAGTAGTTAGGATTGTATAACATTCTTTTGAGATACATTTGTATATGTATCTGATGACAAATGTTTATGTAAACATGAATGATATGGTAAATCAAACTGAATGATATGTATTTATATTATTAGCATGTTTAACGTGATTCAATGTTTAGATTTTCCGATTTTTATTCTAAATATTGAAATGTGGGTGTAGGGATTAAGTACCTCTGTTGAAACTACCCCACTGTTGCATGTCTTTTATCGAGCAGGTGTTGTATGTTAATTTCGTGATGATGTGACAAACCTCGTTTATACCATGTTTTATTTATACTCTGATGAAATTTTAATACGTGTTAAATGATTTATTTGTTTACTTGGGGGTATAGAAAGGGGGTGTTACAATCAGGATTAGCTCTTTTGGAGCGTGAAGAATTAGTCTTGAAGTATTTTGGTCATCTCAGTTGATTAGAGGGTCTTGCTCTGATATGTAACATCGGGTCGGGACAATTAAGTCGAACCATCGTGTTCTCTTTGTAGTTGACCTCACGATGCTATGAATTTCTTGCTTTAAGACTTTTGAGTTATAATTTATGTTGAAAAGTGATTTTCCACTGCGTAGTATTTAATTTAACTTACGTTGACAAAACCCGTGTTACAGAGTAAGACGTTAATGTGATTTTATGAAAAAATGTGGCACCCTTTCGGTGATATACCTTGATATAATTGTTTATATTTATCATGAATGTTCTTTGGGGTATAAGGGTGTTACAGTATTGGTCGATATGAAATCAGGATGCAAACCAAGTGATTAGGAGAGTCCAACAAAATAATTTGGGGGGGGGGGGATAACATAGTCAATATGGTTGAACAAATCTTAGCTCATAATGTCCTTAATGTGAGCCTTCATAGACCAAACTTTGCTTCTATCTTGTTTGAGTATGTGTTATAGACTGAACTCTCAAGGGGTTGAATCATACTGCCAGAATGGACGTAGGTTGCACTTTTGTCGACAAAAATGGACGTGTCAACCAAGAATTGGAGGAAACACCTCAAAGCACACTCCCGGTGGTAGGTAACCTATAGATCATCGTCGTAGGCATTTTTTTTCTAACTCCAAGTTACTTTGATATAACTTGTCCATGTAAGAAAATTTGGCATGTGCACCTCCAATGCTTTCACATTACATCAGGGCATCCATTAGGTCAGTTCTCAAATAAATGACCATCATCTCCTGGGCTATATCATGTTTGATCCGGAAATGATCAAGTAACTTCCCCTAATGAGAAGGTGTAGAAGGCAAGTGATCATCTAGTGTAATTGTCATCTCGCCAACGGAAAAGTGGAAAGATGTTGTTTCCTTATGCCATCTCTCAACAAAGGCTCAAACATACTTAATAAATCCGCGCTCCCATTAAAGAAACCATAATATCAGTTGTATCGCAAATGTTTAAAACATATAAATAACAATCGTTATCCAAAATACCTCTCTAGCCCATATATGCCCAACAACATGATCTCTATAGTATTTCAATACGGAGGTGTTAGAGGATCCTCTTGAAAAATGGTTTACAAGTGAAGGAATAGCATCATGTGCAACAACATGAGCTTTCTCCCAGTTTACGTGATTTATGAGTGCTAGTTAAAGACATATCACTCAAAAGAATTCGAGCTCAAATTTTAAATGAAACAATCACTCATGAGTTTCATGCATATATGTATTTGATTGTTTCCTTTAAATATAACAGTTTATTTTAAATCTTCAAATAAAAATGTTATTTAAATAATTTTTTATAAAATATTGTGTGATTATATGCATTGATTATTATGATAATATTTCTCACCCTTCTGCTGTTTTATAATGCTCTATGAGGCATTGCAGATTAGCTTTGATGGAAGTCTTTTGTGAAGTATGGCTTCATTCTTTTGGTTGGTTAAGCTCTGATATGTAGGACCGAGTAGTTAGGATTGTATAACATTCTTTTGAGATACATTTGTATATGTATCTGACGACAAATGTTTATGTAAACATGAATGATGTGGTAAATCAAACTGAATGATATGTATTTATATGATTAGCATGTTTAAAGTGATTCAATGTTTAGATTTTCCGCTTTTAATTCTAAATATTGAAATGTGGGTGTAGGGATTAAGTTCCTCTGTTGAAACTACCCCACTGTTGCATGTCTTTTATCGAGCAGGTGTTGTATGTTAATTTCGTGATGATGTGACAAACCTCGTTTATACCATGTTTTATTTATACTCTGATGAAATTTTAATATGTGTTAAATGATTTATTTGTTTACTTGGGGGTATAGAAAGGGGGTGTTACAATCAGGATTAGCTCTTTTGGAGCGTGAAGAATTAGTCTTGAAGTATTTTGGTCATCTCAGTTGATTAGAGGGTCTTGCTCTGATATGTAACATCGGGTCGGGACAATTAAGTCGAACCATCGTGTTCTCTTTGTAGTTGACCTCACGATGCTATGAATTTCTTGCTTTAAGACTTTTGAGTTATAATTTATGTTGAAAAGTGATTTTCCACTGCGTAGTATTTGATTTAACTTACGTTGACAAAACCCGTGTTACAGAGTAATACGTTAATGTGATTTCATGACAAAATGTGGCACCCTTGCGGTGATATACCTTGATATAATTGTTTATATTTATCATGAATGTTCTTTGGGGTATAAGGGTGTTACAGTATTGGTCGATATGAAATCAGGATGCAAACCAAGTGATTAGGAGAGTCAAACAAAATAATTTAGGGGGGATAACATAGTCAATATGGTTGAACAAATCTTAGCTCATAATGTCCTTAATGTGAGCCTTCATAGACCAAACTTTATTTCTATCTTGTTTGAGTATGTGTTATAGACTGAACTCTCAAGGGGTTGAATCATACTGCCAGAATGGACGTAGGTTGCACTTTTGTCCACAAAAATGTACGTGTCAACCAAGAATTGGAGGAAACACCTCAAAGCATACTCCCGGTGGTAGATAACCTATAGATCATCGTCGTAGGCATTTTTTGCCAACTCCAAGTTGCTTTGATATAACTTGTCCATGTAAGAAAATTTGGCATGTGCACCTCCAATGCTTTCACATACAGCAGGGCATCCATTAGGTCAATTCTCAAATAAATGACCATCATCTCCTGGGCTATATCATGTTTGATCCTGAAATGATCAAGTAACTTCCCCCTAATGAGAAGGTGTAGAAGGCAAGTGATCATCTAGTGTAATTGTCATCTCGCCAATGGGAAAGTGGAAAGATGTTGTTTCCTTATGCCATCTCTCAACAAAGGCTCAAACATACTTCAAAAATCCGCGCTCCCGTTAAAGAAACCATAATATCAGTCTTATGGCAAATGTTTAAAATATATAAATAACAATCGTTATCCAAAATACCTCTCGAGCCCATATATGCCCAACAACATGATCTCTATAGTATATCAGTAAGGAGGTGTCAGAGGATCCTCTTGAAAAATGGTTTACAAGTGAAGGAATACCATCATGTGCAACAACATGAGCTTTCTCCCAGTTTACGTGATTTCTGAGTGCTAGTTAAAGACATATCACTCAAAATAATTCGAGCTCAAATTTTAAATGAAACGATCACTCATGAGTTTCATGCATATATGTATTTGATTGTTTCCTTTAAATATAACAGTTTTTTTTAAATCTTCAAATAAAAATGTTATTTAAATAATTTTTTATAAAATATTTTTTATAAAATTAAACAGTTAAAAATAAAAATAAATTAAACACACATTGTGGGACTCGAACCCACAATTCGTTTGATTAGATGTCAAACGCCTTATCCATTAGGCCACAGGTGCTGGTTGTTTTTCTTGCCAAGCAAAATGTTAAAGTTATTAATTTGTTTCAGTACAACTGCGTCGATTTCCTTCTTGGCATAAACCCTAACACACGTAACAGAGTATTACATTTTCAAAATTGCAAGAAGACATGAGAGCATTGAAAAACAAACTCCAATTCTTTGATTCCTACTTTTTTCCACGCTCCACCGTGTTTTTCGTCTTTCTACCTCTAACAATTCATCTAAAGTTTCACACCCTGATAAAACAACACACCAAAGTTTGTGTAAGTCTTTTGTGAAGTATAGCTTCATTCTTTTGGTTGGTTAGTCTCTGATATGTAGCACCGAGTAGTTAGGATTGTATAACATTCTTTTGAGATACATTTGTATATGTATCTGATGACAAATGTTTATGTAAACATGAATGATATGGTAAATCAAACTGAATGATATGTATTTATATTATTAGCATGTTTAACGTGATTCAATGTTTAGATTTTCCGATTTTTATTCTAAATATTAAAATGTGGGTGTAGGGATTAAGTTCCTCTGTTGAAACTACCCCACTGTTGCATGTCTTTTATCGAGCAGGTGTTGTATGTTAATTTCGTAATGATGTGACATACCTCTTTTATACCATGTTTTATTTATACTCTGATGAAAATTTAATACGTGTTAAATGATTTATTTGTTTATTTGGGGGGTATAGAAAGGGGGTGTTACAATCAGGATTAGCTCTTATGGAGCGTGAAAAATTAGTCTTGAATTATTTTGGTCATCTCAGTTGATTAGAGGGTCTTGCTCTGATATGTAACATCGGGTCGGGACAATTAAGTAGAACCATCGTGTTCTCTTTGTAGTTGACCTCACAATGCTATGAATTTCTTGCTTTAAGGCTTTTGAGTTATAATTTATGTTGAAAAGTGATTTTCCACTGCGTAGTATTTGATTTAACTTACGTTGACAAAACCCGTGTTACAGAGTAAGACGTTAATGTGATTTTATGACAAAATGTGGCACCCTTGCAGTGATATACCTTGATATAATTGTTTATACTTATCATGAATGTTCTTTGGGGTATAAGGGTGTTACAGTATTGGTCGATATGAAATCAGGATGCAAACCAAGTGATTAGGTGAGTCCAACAAATTAATTTGGGGGGGGGGGGGGGGGATAACATAGCCAATATGGTTGAACAAATCTTAGCTCATAATGTCCTTAATGTGAGCCTTCATAGACCAAACTTTGTTTCTATCTTGTTTGAGTATGTGTTATAGTCTGAACTCTCAAGGGGTTGAATCATACTGCCAGAATGGACGTAGGTTGCACTTTTGTCCACAAAAATGGACGTGTCAACCAAGAATTGGAGGAAACACCTCAAAGCACACTCCCGGTGGTAGGTTACCTATAGATCATCGTCGTAGGCATTTTTGGCCAACTCCAAGTTGCTTTGATATAACTTGTCCATGTAAGAAAATTTGGCATGTGCACCTCCAATGCTTTCACATTACATCAGGGCATCCATTAGGTCAGTTCTCAAATAAATGACCATCATCTCCTGGGCTATATCATGTTTGATCCTGAAATGATCAAGTAACTTCCCCCTAATGAGAAGGTGTAGAAGGCAAGTGATCATCTAGTGTAATTGTCATCTCGCCAATGGGAAAGTGGAAAGATGTTGTTTCCTTATGCCATCTCTAAACAAAGGCTCAAACATACTTCAAAAATTCGCGCTCCCGTTAAAGAAAACATAATATCAGTCGTATGGCAAATGTTTAAAACATATAAATAACAATCGTTATCCAAAATACCTCTTGAGCCCATATATGCCCAACAACATGATCTCTATAGTATATCAGTAAGGAGGTGTCAGAGGATCCTCTTGAAAAATGGTTTACAAGTGAAGGAATACCATCATGTGCAACAACATGAGCGCGATTTATGAGTGCTAGTTAAAGACATATCGCTCAAAAGCATTCGAGCTCAAATTTAAAATGAAATAATCACTCATGAGTTTCATGCATATATGTTATATTTTTTTTAAATCTTCAAATAAAAATGTTATTTAAATAATTTTTTATAAAATATTATTTATAAAATTAAACAGTTAAAAATAAAAATAAATTAAACACACCTGGTGGGACTCGAACCCACAATCGTTTGATTAGAAGTCAAACGCCTTATCCATTAGGCCACAGGTGCTGGTTGTTTTTCTTGCCAAGCAAAATGTTAAAGTTATTAATTTGTTTCAGTACAACTGCGCCAATTCCTTCTTGGCATAAACCCTAACACATATAACAGAGTATTACATTTTCAAAATTGCAAGAAGACATGAGAGCATTAAGAATCAAACTCCAATTATTTGATTCCTACTTTCTTCCACGCTCTCACCGTGTTTTTCGTCTTTCTACCTCAAACAATTCATCTAAAGTTTCACACCCTGATAAAACAACACAACAAAGTTTGTGTAAGTCTTTTGTGAAGTATAGCTTCGTACTTTTGGTTGGTTAAGCTCTGATATGTAGCACCGAGTAGTTAGGATTGTATAACATTCTTTTGAGATACTTTTGTATATGTATCTGATGACAAATGTTTATGTAAACATGAATGATGTGGTAAATCAAACTGAATGATATGTATTTATATGATTAGCATGTTTAAAGTGATTCAATGTTTAGATTTTCCGCTTTTAATTCTAAATATTGAAATGTGGGTGTAGGGATTAAGTTCCTCTGTTGAAACTACCCCACTGTTGCATGTCTTTTATCGAGCAGGTGTTGTATATTAATTTCGTGATGATGTGACATACCTCTTTTATACCATGTTTTATTTATACTCTGATGAAAATTTAATACGTGTTAAATGATTTTATGTTTATTTGGGGGGTATAGAAAGGGGGTGTTACAATCAGGATTAGCTCTTTTGGAGCGTGAAAAATTAGTCTTGAAGTATTTTGGTCATCTCAGTTGATTAGAGGGTCTTGCTTTGATATGTAACATCGGGTCGGGACAATTAAGTCGAACCATCGTGTTCTCTTTGTAGTTGACCTCACAATGCTATGAATTTCTTGCTTTAAGGCTTTTGAGTTATAATTTATGTTGAAAAGTGATTTACCACTACGTAGTATTTGATTTAACTTACGTTGACAAAACCCGTGTTACAGAGTAAGACGTTAATGTGATTTTATGACAAAATGTGGCACCCTTGCGGTGATATACCTTGATATAATTGTTTATATTTATCATGAATGTTCTTTGGGGTATAAGGGTGTTACAGTATTGGTCGATATGAAATCAGGATGCAAACCAAGTGATTAGGAGAGTCCAACAAATTAATTTGGGGGGGGGATAACATAGCCAATATGGTTGAACAAATCTTAGCTCATAATGTCCTTAATGTGAGCCTTCATAGACCAAACATTGTTTCTATCTTGTTTGAGTATGTGTTATAGACTGAAATCTCAAGGGGTTAAATCATACTGCCAGAATGGACGTAGGTTGCACTTTTGTCCACAAAAATGGACGTGTCAACCAAGAATTGGAGGAAACACCTCAAAGCACACTCCCGGTGCTAGGTAACATATAGATCATCGTCGTAGGCATTTTTTGCCAACTCCAAGTTGCTTTGATATAACTTGTCCATGTAAGAAAATTTGGCATGTGCACCTCCAATGCTTTCACATTACATCAGGGCATCCATTAGGTCAGTTCTCAAATAAATGACCATCATCTCCTGGGCTATATCATGTTTGATCCTAAAATGATCAAGTAACTTCCCCCTAATGAGAAGGTGTAGAAGGCAAGTGATCATCTAGTGCAATTGTCATCTCGCCAATGGGAAAGTGGAAAGATGTTGTTTCCTTATGCCATCTCACAACAAAGGCTCAAACATACTTCAAAAATTCGCGCTCCCGTTAAAGAAAACATAATATCAGTCGTATGGCAAATGTTTAAAACATATAAATAACAATCGTTAGCCAAAATACCTCTCGAGCCCATATATGCCCAACAACATGATCTCTATAGTATATCAGTAAGGAGGTGTCAGAGGATCCTCTTGAAAAATGGTTTACAAGTGAAGGAATACCATCATGTGCAACAACATGAGCTTTCTCCCAGTTTACGTGATTTATGAGTGCTAGTTAAAGACATATCACTCAAAAGAATTCGACCTCAAATTTTAAATGAAACGATCACTCATGAGTTTCATGCATATATGTATTTGATTGTTTCGTTTAACTATAACAGTTTTTTTTAAATCTTCAAATAAAAATGTTATTTAAATAATTTTTTATAAAATATTATTTATAAAATTAAACAGTTAAAAATAAAAATAAATTAAACACACCTGGTGGGACTCAAACCCACAATCATTTGATTAGAAGTCAAATGCCTTATCCATTAGGCCACAGGTGCTGGTTGTTTTTCTTGCCAAGCAAAATGTTAAAGTTATTAATTTGTTTCAGTACAACTGCATCGATTTCCTTCTTGGCATAAACCCTAACACACGTAACAGAGTATTACATTTTCAAAATTGCAAGAAGACATGAGGGCATTGAAAAACAAACTCCAATTCTTTGATTCCTACTTTCTTCCACGCTCTCACCGTGTTTTTCGTCTTTCTACCTCTAACAATTCATCTAAAGTTTCACACCTTGATAAAACAACACAACAAAGTTTGTGTAAGTCTTTTGTGAAGTATAGCTTCATTCTTTTGGTTGGTTAAACTCTGATATGTAGCACCGAGTAGTTAGGATTGTATAACATTCTTTTGAGATACATTTGTATATGTATCTGATGACAAATGTTTATGTAAACATGAATGATATGGTAAATCAAACTGAATGATATGTATTTATATTATTAGCATGTTTAACGTGATTCAATGTTTAGATTTTCCGCTTTTAATTCTAAATATTGAAATGTGGGTGTAGGGATTAAGTTCCTCTGTTGAAACTACCCCACTGTTGCATGTCTTTTATCGAGCAGGTGTTGTATGTTAATTTCGTAATGATGTGACATACCTCTTTTATACCATGTTTTATTTATACTCTGATGAAAATTTAATACGTGTTAAATGATTTATTTGTTTATTTGGGGGGGTATAGAAAGGGGGTGTTACAATCAGGATTAGCTCTTATGGAGCGTGAAAAATTAGTCTTGAAGTATTTTGGTCATCTCAGTTGATTAGAGGGTCTTGCTCTGATATGTAACATCGGGTCGGGACAATTAAGTCAAACCATCGTGTTCTCTTTGTAGTTGACCTCACAATGCTATGAATTTCTTGCTTTAAGGATTTTGAGTTATAATTTATGTTGAAAAGTGATTTTCCACTGCGTAGTATTTGATTTAACTTACGTTGACAAAACCCGTGTTACAGAGTAAGACGTTAATGTGATTTTATGACAAAATGTGGCACCCTTGCAGTGATATACCTTGATATAATTGTTTATATTTATCATGAATGTTCTTTGGGGTATAAGGGTGTTACAGTATTGGTCGATATGAAATCAGGATGCAAACCAAGTGATTAGGAGAGTCCAACAAATTAATTTGGGGGGTGGGTGGATAACATAGCCAATATGGTTGAACAAATCTTAGCTCATAATATCCTTAATGTGAGTATTCATAGACCAAACTTTGTTTCTATCTTGTTTGAGTATGTGTTATAGACTGAACTCTCAAGGGGTTGAATCATACTGCCAGAATGGACGTAGGTTACACTTTTGTCCACAATAATGGACTTGTCAACCCAGAATTGGAGGAAACACCTCAAAGCACACTCCCGGTGCTAGGTAACATATAGATCATCGTCGTAGGCATTTTTTGCCAACTCCAAGTTGCTTTGATATAACTTGTCCATGTAAGAAAATTTGGCATGTGCACCTCCAATGCTTTCACATTACATCAGGGCATCCATTAGGTCAGTTCTCAAATAAATGACCAATATCTCCTGGGCTATATCATGTTTGATCCTGAAATGATCAAGTAACTTCCCCCTAATGAGAAGGTGTAGAAGGCAAGTGATCATCTAGTGTAATTGTCATCTCGCCAATGGGAAAGTGGAAAGATGTTGTTTCCTTATGCCATCTCTAAACAAAGGCTCAAACATACTTCAAAAATTCGCGCTCCCGTTAAAGAAAACATAATATCAGTCGTATGGCAAATGTTTAAAACATATAAATAACAATCGTTATCCAAAATACCTCTTGAGCCCATATATGCCCAACAACATGATCTCTATAGTATATCAGTAAGGAGGTGTCAGAGGATCCTCTTGAAAAATGGTTTACAAGTGAAGGAATACCATCATGTGCAACAACATGAGCGCGATTTATGAGTGCTAGTTAAAGACATATCACTCAAAAGCATTCGAGCTCAAATTTAAAATGAAATAATCACTCATGAGTTTCATGCATATATGTTATATTTTTTTTAAATCTTCAAATAAAAATGTTATTTAAATAATTTTTTATAAAATATTATTTATAAAATTAAACAGTTAAAAATAAAAATAAATTAAACACACCTGGTGGGACTCGAACCCACAATCGTTTGATTAGAAGTCAAACGCCTTATCCATTAGGCCACAGGTGCTGGTTGTTTTTCTTGCCAAGCAAAATGTTAAAGTTATTAATTTGTTTCAGTACAACTGCGCCAATTCCTTCTTGGCATAAACCCTAACACATATAACAGAGTATTACATTTTCAAAATTGCAAGAAGACATGAGAGCATTAAGAATCAAACTCCAATTATTTGATTCCTACTTTCTTCCACGCTCTCACCGTGTTTTTCGTCTTTCTACCTCAAACAATTCATCTAAAGTTTCACACCCTGATAAAACAACACAACAAAGTTTGTGTAAGTCTTTTGTGAAGTATAGCTTCGTACTTTTGGTTGGTTAAGCTCTGATATGTAGCACCGAGTAGTTAGGATTGTATAACATTCTTTTGAGATACTTTTGTATATGTATCTGATGACAAATGTTTATGTAAACATGAATGATGTGGTAAATCAAACTGAATGATATGTATTTATATGATTAGCATGTTTAAAGTGATTCAATGTTTAGATTTTCCGCTTTTAATTCTAAATATTGAAATGTGGGTGTAGGGATTAAGTTCCTCTGTTGAAACTACCCCACTGTTGCATGTCTTTTATCGAGCAGGTGTTGTATATTAATTTCGTGATGATGTGACATACCTCTTTTATACCATGTTTTATTTATACTCTGATGAAAATTTAATACGTGTTAAATGATTTTATGTTTATTTGGGGGGTATAGAAAGGGGGTGTTACAATCAGGATTAGCTCTTTTGGAGCGTGAAAAATTAGTCTTGAAGTATTTTGGTCATCTCAGTTGATTAGAGGGTCTTGCTTTGATATGTAACATCGGGTCGGGACAATTAAGTCGAACCATCGTGTTCTCTTTGTAGTTGACCTCACAATGCTATGAATTTCTTGCTTTAAGGCTTTTGAGTTATAATTTATGTTGAAAAGTGATTTACCACTACGTAGTATTTGATTTAACTTACGTTGACAAAACCCGTGTTACAGAGTAAGACGTTAATGTGATTTTATGACAAAATGTGGCACCCTTGCGGTGATATACCTTGATATAATTGTTTATATTTATCATGAATGTTCTTTGGGGTATAAGGGTGTTACAGTATTGGTCGATATGAAATCAGGATGCAAACCAAGTGATTAGGAGAGTCCAACAAATTAATTTGGGGGGGGGATAACATAGCCAATATGGTTGAACAAATCTTAGCTCATAATGTCCTTAATGTGAGCCTTCATAGACCAAACATTGTTTCTATCTTGTTTGAGTATGTGTTATAGACTGAAATCTCAAGGGGTTAAATCATACTGCCAGAATGGACGTAGGTTGCACTTTTGTCCACAAAAATGGACGTGTCAACCAAGAATTGGAGGAAACACCTCAAAGCACACTCCCGGTGCTAGGTAACATATAGATCATCGTCGTAGGCATTTTTTGCCAACTCCAAGTTGCTTTGATATAACTTGTCCATGTAAGAAAATTTGGCATGTGCACCTCCAATGCTTTCACATTACATCAGGGCATCCATTAGGTCAGTTCTCAAATAAATGACCATCATCTCCTGGGCTATATCATGTTTGATCCTAAAATGATCAAGTAACTTCCCCCTAATGAGAAGGTGTAGAAGGCAAGTGATCATCTAGTGCAATTGTCATCTCGCCAATGGGAAAGTGGAAAGATGTTGTTTCCTTATGCCATCTCACAACAAAGGCTCAAACATACTTCAAAAATTCGCGCTCCCGTTAAAGAAAACATAATATCAGTCGTATGGCAAATGTTTAAAACATATAAATAACAATCGTTAGCCAAAATACCTCTCGAGCCCATATATGCCCAACAACATGATCTCTATAGTATATCAGTAAGGAGGTGTCAGAGGATCCTCTTGAAAAATGGTTTACAAGTGAAGGAATACCATCATGTGCAACAACATGAGCTTTCTCCCAGTTTACGTGATTTATGAGTGCTAGTTAAAGACATATCACTCAAAAGAATTCGACCTCAAATTTTAAATGAAACGATCACTCATGAGTTTCATGCATATATGTATTTGATTGTTTCGTTTAACTATAACAGTTTTTTTTAAATCTTCAAATAAAAATGTTATTTAAATAATTTTTTATAAAATATTATTTATAAAATTAAACAGTTAAAAATAAAAATAAATTAAACACACCTGGTGGGACTCAAACCCACAATCATTTGATTAGAAGTCAAATGCCTTATCCATTAGGCCACAGGTGCTGGTTGTTTTTCTTGCCAAGCAAAATGTTAAAGTTATTAATTTGTTTCAGTACAACTGCATCGATTTCCTTCTTGGCATAAACCCTAACACACGTAACAGAGTATTACATTTTCAAAATTGCAAGAAGACATGAGGGCATTGAAAAACAAACTCCAATTCTTTGATTCCTACTTTCTTCCACGCTCTCACCGTGTTTTTCGTCTTTCTACCTCTAACAATTCATCTAAAGTTTCACACCTTGATAAAACAACACAACAAAGTTTGTGTAAGTCTTTTGTGAAGTATAGCTTCATTCTTTTGGTTGGTTAAACTCTGATATGTAGCACCGAGTAGTTAGGATTGTATAACATTCTTTTGAGATACATTTGTATATGTATCTGATGACAAATGTTTATGTAAACATGAATGATATGGTAAATCAAACTGAATGATATGTATTTATATTATTAGCATGTTTAACGTGATTCAATGTTTAGATTTTCCGCTTTTAATTCTAAATATTGAAATGTGGGTGTAGGGATTAAGTTCCTCTGTTGAAACTACCCCACTGTTGCATGTCTTTTATCGAGCAGGTGTTGTATGTTAATTTCGTAATGATGTGACATACCTCTTTTATACCATGTTTTATTTATACTCTGATGAAAATTTAATACGTGTTAAATGATTTATTTGTTTATTTGGGGGGGTATAGAAAGGGGGTGTTACAATCAGGATTAGCTCTTATGGAGCGTGAAAAATTAGTCTTGAAGTATTTTGGTCATCTCAGTTGATTAGAGGGTCTTGCTCTGATATGTAACATCGGGTCGGGACAATTAAGTCAAACCATCGTGTTCTCTTTGTAGTTGACCTCACAATGCTATGAATTTCTTGCTTTAAGGATTTTGAGTTATAATTTATGTTGAAAAGTGATTTTCCACTGCGTAGTATTTGATTTAACTTACGTTGACAAAACCCGTGTTACAGAGTAAGACGTTAATGTGATTTTATGACAAAATGTGGCACCCTTGCAGTGATATACCTTGATATAATTGTTTATATTTATCATGAATGTTCTTTGGGGTATAAGGGTGTTACAGTATTGGTCGATATGAAATCAGGATGCAAACCAAGTGATTAGGAGAGTCCAACAAATTAATTTGGGGGGTGGGTGGATAACATAGCCAATATGGTTGAACAAATCTTAGCTCATAATATCCTTAATGTGAGTATTCATAGACCAAACTTTGTTTCTATCTTGTTTGAGTATGTGTTATAGACTGAACTCTCAAGGGGTTGAATCATACTGCCAGAATGGACGTAGGTTACACTTTTGTCCACAATAATGGACTTGTCAACCCAGAATTGGAGGAAACACCTCAAAGCACACTCCCGGTGCTAGGTAACATATAGATCATCGTCGTAGGCATTTTTTGCCAACTCCAAGTTGCTTTGATATAACTTGTCCATGTAAGAAAATTTGGCATGTGCACCTCCAATGCTTTCACATTACATCAGGGCATCCATTAGGTCAGTTCTCAAATAAATGACCAATATCTCCTGGGCTATATCATGTTTGATCCTGAAATGATCAAGTAACTTCCCCCTAATGAGAAGGTGTAGAAGGCAAGTGATCATCTAGTGTAATTGTCATCTCGCCAATGGGAAAGTGGAAAGATGTTGTTTCCTTATTCCATCTCTCAACAAAGGCTCAAACATACTTCAAAAATCCGCGCTCCCGTTAAAGAAAACATAATGTCAGTCGTATGGCAAATGTTTAAAACGTATAAATAACAATCGTTAGCCAAAATACCTCTCGAGCCCATATATACCCAACAACATGATCTCTATAGTATATCAGTAAGGAGGTGTCAAAGGATCCTCTTGAAAAATGGTTTACAAGTGAAGGAATACCATCATGTGCAACAACATGAGCTTTCTCCCAGTTTACGTGATTTATGAGTGCTAGTTAAAGACATATCACTCAAAAGAATTCGACCTCAAATTTTAAATGAAACGATCACTCATGAGTTTCATGCATATATGTATTTGATTGTTTCGTTTAATATAACAGTTTTTTTTTAAATCTTCAAATAAAAATTTTATTTAAATAATTTTTTATAAAATATTATTTATAAAATTAAACAGTTAAAAATAAAAATAAATTAAACACACCTGGTGGGACTCAAACCCACAATCATTTGATTAGAAGTCAAATGCCTTATCCATTAGGCCACAGGTGCTGGTTGTTTTTCTTGCCAAGCAAAATGTTAAAGTTATTAATTTGTTTCAGTACAACTGCGTCGATTTCCTTCTTGGCATAAACCCTAACACACGTAACAGAGTATTACATTTTCAAAATTGCAAGAAGACATGAGAGCATTGAAAAACAAACTCCAATTCTTTGATTCCTACTTTCTTCCACGCTCTCACCGTGTTTTTCGTCTTTCTACCTCTAACAATTCATCTAAAGTTTCACACCCTGATAAAACAACACAACAAAGTTTGTGTAAGTCTTTTGTGAAGTATAGCTTCATTCTTTTGGTTGGTTAAACTCTGATATGTAGCACCGAGTAGTTAGGATTGTATAACATTCTTTTGAGATACATTTGTATATGTATATGATGAAAAATGTTTATGTAAACATGAATGATATGGTAAATCAAACTAAATGATATGTATTTATATTATTAGCATGTTTAACGTGATTCAATGTTTAGATTTTCCGCTTTTAATTCTAAATATTGAAATGTGGGTGTAGGGATTAAGTTCCTCTGTTGAAACTACCCCACTGTTGCATGTTTTTTATCGAGCAGGTGTTGTATGTTAATTTCGTAATGATGTGACATACCTCTTTTATACCATGTTTTATTTATACTCTGATGAAAATTTAATACGTGTTAAATGATTTATTTGTTTATTTGGGGGGTATAGAAAGGGGGTGTTACAATCAGGATTAGCTCTTTTGGAGCGTGAAAAATTAGTCTTGAAGTATTTTGGTCATCTCAGCTGATTAGAGGGTCTTGCTCTGATATGTAACATCGGGTCGGGACAATTAAGTCGAACCATCGTGTTCTCTTGTAGTTGACCTCACAATGATATGAATTTCTTGCTTTAAGGCTTTTGAGTTATAATTTATGTTGAAAAGTGATTTTCCACTGTGTAGTATTTGATTTAACTTACGTTGACAAAACCCGTGTTACAGAGTAAGACGTTAATGTGATTTTATGACAAAATGTGACACCCTTGCAGTGATATACCTTGATATAATTGTTTATATTTATCATGAATGTTCTTTGGGGTATAAGGGTGTTACAGTATTGGTCGATATGAAATCAGGATGCAAACCAAGTGATTAGGAGAGTCCAACAAATTAATTTGGGGGGTGGGTGGATAACATAGCCAATATGGTTGAACAAATCTTAGCTCATAATATCCTTAATGTGAGTCTTCATAGACCAAACTTTGTTTCTATCTTGTTTGAGTATGTGTTATAGACTGAACTCTCAAGGGGTTGAATCATACTGCCAGAATGGACGTAGGTTACACTTTTGTCCACAATAATGGACTTGTCAACCCAGAATTGGAGGAAACACCTCAAAGCACACTCCCGGTGCTAGGTAACATATAGATCATCGTCGTAGGCATTTTTTGCCAACTCCAAGTTGCTTTGATATAACTTGTCCATGTAAGAAAATTTGACATGTGCACCTCCAATGCTTTCACATTACATCAGGGCATCCATTAGGTCAGTTCTCAAATAAATGACCAATATCTCCTGGGCTATATCATGTTTGATCCTGAAATGATCAAGTAACTTCCCCCTAATGAGAAGGTGTAGAAGGCAAGTGATCATCTAGTGTAATTGTCATCTCGCCAATGGGAAAGTGGAAAGATGTTGTTTCCTTATTCCATCTCTCAACAAAGGCTCAAACATACTTCAAAAATCCGCGCTCCCGTTAAAGAAAACATAATGTCAGTCGTATGGCAAATGTTTAAAACATATAAATAACAATCGTTAGCCAAAATACCTCTCGAGCCCATATATACCCAACAACATGATCTCTATAGTATATCAGTAAGGAGGTGTCAAAGGATCCTCTTGAAAAATGGTTTACAAGTGAAGGAATACCATCATGTGCAACAACATGAGCTTTCTCCCAGTTTACGTGATTTATGAGTGCTAGTTAAAGACATATCACTCAAAAGAATTCGACCTCAAATTTTAAATGAAACGATCACTCATGAGTTTCATGCATATATGTATTTGATTGTTTCGTTTAACTATAACAGTTTTTTTTTAAATCTTCAAATAAAAATGTTATTTAAATAATTTTTTATAAAATATTATTTATAAAATTAAACAGTTAAAAATAAAAATAAATTAAACACACCTGGTGGGACTCAAACCCACAATCATTTGATTAGAAGTCAAATGCCTTATCCATTAGGCCACAGGTGCTGGTTGTTTTTCTTGCCAAGCAAAATGTTAAAGTTATTAATTTGTTTCAGTACAACTGCGTCGATTTCCTTCTTGGCATAAACCCTAACACACGTAACAGAGTATTACGTTTTCAAAATTGCAAGAAGACATGAGAGCATTGAAAAACAAACTCCAATTCTTTGATTCCTACTTTCTTCCACGCTCTCACCGTGTTTTTCGTCTTTCTACCTCTAACAATTCATCTAAAGTTTCACACCCTGATAAAACAACACAACAAAGTTTGTGTAAGTCTTTTGTGAAGTATAGCTTCATTCTTTTGGTTGGTTAAACTCTGATATGTAGCACCGAGTAGTTAGGATTGTATAACATTCTTTTGAGATACATTTGTATATGTATCTGATGACAAATGTTTATGTAAACATGAATGATATGGTAAATCAAACTGAATGATATGTATTTATATTATTAGCATGTTTAACGTGATTCAATGTTTAGATTTTCCGCTTTTAATTCTAAATATTGAAATGTGGGTGTAGGGATTAAGTTCCTCTGTTGAAACTACCCCACTGTTGCATGTTTTTTATCGAGCAGGTGTTGTATGTTAATTTCGTAATGATGTGACATACCTCTTTTATACCATGTTTTATTTATACTCTGATGAAAATTTAATACGTGTTAAATGATTTATTTGTTTATTTGGGGGGTATAGAAAGGGGGTGTTACAATCAGGATTAGCTCTTTTGGAGCGTGAAAAATTAGTCTTGAAGTATTTTGGTCATCTCAGTTGATTAGAGGGTCTTGCTCTGATATGTAACATCGGGTCGGGACAATTAAGTCGAACCATCGTGTTCTCTTGTAGTTGACCTCACAATGATATGAATTTCTTGCTTTAAGGCTTTTGAGTTATAATTTATGTTGAAAAGTGATTTTCCACTGCGTAGTATATGATTTGACTTACATTGGCAAAACCCGTGTTACAGAGTAAGACGTTAATGTGATTTTATGACAAAATGTGGCACCCTTGCGGTGATATACCTTGATATAATTGTTTATATTTATCATGAATGTTCTTTGGGGTATAAGGGTGTTACAGTATTGGTCGATATGAAATCAGGATGCAAACCAAGTGATTAGGAGAGTCCAACAAATTAATTTGGGGGGGGGGGGATAACATAGCCAGTATGGTTGAACAAATCTTAGCTCAGAATGTCCTTAATGTGAGCCTTCATAGACCAAACTTTGTTTCTATCTTGTTTGAGTATGTGTTATAGACTGAACCCTCAAGGGGTTGAATCATACTGCCAGAATGGACGTAGGTTGCACTTTTGTCCACAAAAATGGACGTGTCAACCAAGAATTGGAGGAAACACCTCAAAGCACACTCCCGGTGGTAGGTAACCTATAGATCATCGTCGTAGGCATTTTTTGCCAACTCCAAGTTGCTTTGATATAACTTGTCCATGTAAGAAAATTTGGCATGTGCACCTCCAATGCTTTCACATTACATCAGGGCATCCATTAGGTCAGTTCTCAAATAAATGACCATCATCTCCTGGGCTATATCATGTTTGATCCTGAAATGATCAAGTAACTTCCCCCTAATGAGAAGGTGTAGAAGGCAAGTGATCATCTAGTGTAATTGTCATCTCGCCAATGGGAAAGTGGAAAGATGTTGTTTCCTTATGCCGTCTCTCAACAAAGGCTCAAACATACTTCAAAAATCCGCGCTCCCGTTAAATAAAACATAATATCAGTCGTATGGCAAATGTTTAAAACATATAAATACAATCGTTAGCCAAAATACCTCTCGAGCCCATATATGCCCAACAACATGATCTCTATAGTATATCAGTAAGGAGGTGTCAGATGATCCTCTTGAAAAATGGTTTACAAGTGAAGGAATACCATCATGTGCAACAACATGAGATTTCTCCCAGTTTACGTGATTTATGAGTGCTAGTTAAAGACATATCACTCAATAGAATTCGAGCTCAAATTTTAAATGAAACGATCACTCATGAGTTTCATGCATATATGTATTTGATTGTTTCCTTTAAATATAACAGTTTTTTTTTTAAATCTTCAAATAAAAATGTTATTTAAATAAGTTTTTATAAAATATTATTTATAAAATTAAACAGTTAAAAATAAAAATAAATTAAACACACCTGGTGGGACTCGAACCCACAATCGTTTGATTAGAAGTCAAACGCCTTATCCATTAGGCCACAGGTGCTGGTTATTTTTCTTGCCAAGCAAAATGTTAAAGTTATTAATTTTTTTCAGTACAACTGTGTCAATTTCCTTCTTGGCATAAACCCTAACACACGTAACAGAGTATTACATTTTGAAAATTGCAAGAAGACATGAGAGCATTGAAAAACAAACTCCAATTATTTGATTCCTACTTTCTTCCACGCTCTCCCCGTGTTTTTCGTCTTTCTACCTCTAACAATTCATCTAATGTTTCACACCCTGATAAAACAACACAACAAAGTTTGTGTAAGTCTTTTGTGAAGTATAGCTTCATACTTTTGGTTGGTTAAGCTCTGATATGTAGCACCGAGTAGTTAGGATTGTATAACATTCTTTTGAGATACATTTGTATATGTATCTGCTGACAAATGTTTATGTAAACATGAATGATGTGGTAAATCAAACTGAATGATATGTATTTATATGATTAGCATGTTTAAAGTGATTCAATGTTTAGATTTTCCGCTTTTAATTCTAAATATTGAAATGTGGGTGTAGGGATTAAGTTCCTCTGTTGAAACTACCCCACTGTTGCATGTCTTTTATCGAGCAGGTGCTGTATGTTAATTTCGTGATGATGTGACATACCTCTTTTATACCATGTTTTATTTATACTCTGATGAAAATTTAATACGTGTTAAATGATTTATTTGTTTATTTGGGGGGGTATAGAAAGGTGGTGTTACAATCAGGATTAGCTCTTTTGGAGCGTGAAAAATTAGTCTTGAAGTATTTTGGTCATCTCAGTTGATTAGAGGGTCTTGCTCTGATATGTAACATCGGGTCGGGACAATTAAGTCGAACCATCGTGTTCTCTTTGTAGTTGACCTCACAATGCTATGAATTTCTGGCTTTAAGGCTTTCGAGTTATAATTGATGTTGAAAAGTGATTTACCACTACGTAGTATTTGATTTAACTTACGTTGACAAAACCCGTGTTACAGAGTAAGACATTAATGTTATTTTATGACAAAATGTGGCACCCTTGCGGTGATATACCTTGATATAATTGTTTATATTTATCATGAATGTTCTTTGGGGTATAAGGGTGTTACAGTATTGGTCGATATGAAATCAGGATGCAAACCAAGTGATTAGGAGAGTCCAACAAATTAATTTGGGGGGGGGGGGGATAACATAGCCAATATGGTTGAACAAATCTTAGCTCATAATGTCCTTAATGTGAGCCTTCATAGACCAAACTTTGTTTCTATCTTGTTTGAGTATGTGTTATAGTCTGAACTCTCAAGGGGTTGAATCATACTGCCAGAATGGACGTAGGTTGCACTTTTGTCCACAAAAATGGACGTGTCAACCAAGAATTGGAGGAAACACCTCAAAGCACACTCCCGGTGGTAGGTAACCTATAGATCATCGTCGTAGGCATTTTTGGCCAACTCCAAGTTGCTTTGATATAACTTGTCCATGTAAGAAAATTTGGCATGTGCACCTCCAATGCTTTCACATTACATCAGGTCATCCATTAGGTCAGTTCTCAAATAAATGACCATCATCTCCTGGGCTATATCATGTTTGATCCTGAAATGATCAAGTAACTTCCCCCTAATGAGAAGGTGTAGAAGGCAAGTGATCATCTAGTGTAATTGTCATCTCGCCAATGGGAAAGTGGAAAGATGTTGTTTCCTTATGCCATCTCTCAACAAAGGCTCAAACATACTTCAAAAATTCGCGCTCCCGTTAAAGAAAACATAATATCAGTCGTATGGCAAATGTTTAAAACATATAAATAACAATCGTTATCCAAAATACCTCTTGAGCCCATATATGCCCAACAACATGATCTCTATAGTATATCAGTAAGGAGGTGTCAGAGGATCCTCTTGAAAAATGGTTTACAAGTGAAGGAATACCATCTTGTGCAACAACATGAGCGATTTATGAGTGCTAGTTAAAGACATATCACTCAAAAGCATTCGAGCTCAAATTTTAAATGAAATAATCACTCATGAGTTTCATGCATATATGTTATATTTTTTTTAAATCTTCAAATTAAAATGTTATTTAAATAATTTTTTATAAAATATTATTTATAAAATTAAACAGTTAAAAATAAAAATAAATTAAACACACCTGGTGGGACTCGAACCCACAATCGTTTGATTAGAAGTCAAACGCCTTATCCATTAGGCCACAGGTGCTGGTTGTTTTTCTTGCCAAGCAAAATGTTAAAGTTATTAATTTGTTTCAGTACAACTGCGCCAATTCCTTCTTGGCATAAACCCTAACACACATAACAGAGTATTACATTTTCAAAATTGCAAGAAGACATGAGAGCATTGAGAATCAAACTCCAATTATTTGATTCCTACTTTCTTCCACGCTCTCACCGTGTTTTTCGTCTTTCTACCTCAAACAATTCATCTAAAGTTTCACACCCTGATAAAACAACACAACAAAGTTTGTGTAAGTCTTTTGTGAAGTATAGCTTCGTACTTTTGGTTGGTTAAGCTCTGATATGTAGCACCGAGTAGTTAGGATTGTATAACATTCTTTTGAGATACATTTGTATATGTATCTGATGACAAATTTTTATGTAAACATGAATGATGTGGTAAATCAAACTGAATGATATGTATTTATATGATTAGCATGTTTAAAGTGATTCAATGTTTAGATTTTCCGCTTTTAATTCTAAATATTGAAATGTGGGTGTAGGGATTAAGTTCCTCTGTTGAAACTACCCCACGGTTGCATGTCTTTTATCGAGCAGGTGTTGTATATTAATTTCGTGATGATGTGACATACCTCTTTTATACCATGTTTTATTTATACTCTGATGAAAATTTAATACGTGTTAAATGATTTTATGTTTATTTGGGGGGTATAGAAAGGGGGTGTTACAATCAGGATTAGCTCTTTTGGAGCGTGAAAAATTAGTCTTGAAGTATTTTTGTCATCTCTGTTGATTAGAGGGTCTTGCTCTGATATGTAACATCGGGTCGGGACAATTAAGTCGAACCATCGTGTTCTCTTTGTAGTTGACCTCACAATGCTATGAATTTCTTGCTTTAAGGCTTTTGAGTTATAATTTATGTTGAAAAGTGATTTACCACTACATAGTATTTGATTTAACTTACGTTGACAAAACCCGTGTTACAGAGTAAGACGTTAATGTGATTTTATGACAAAATGTGGCACCCTTGAGGTGATATACCTTGATATAATTGTTTATATTTATCATGAATGTTCTTTGGGGTATAAGGGTGTTACAGTATTGGTCGATATGAAATCAGGATGCAAACCAAGTGATTAGGAGAGTCCAACAAATTAATTTGGGGGGGGGGGGGGGGATAACATAGCCAATATGGTTGAACAAATCTTAGCTCATAATGTCCTTAATGTGAGCCTTCATAGACCAAACATTGTTTCTATCTTGTTTGAGTATGTGTTAAAGACTGAAATCTCAAGGGGTTAAATCATACTGCCAGAATGGACGTAGGTTGCACTTTTGTCCACAAAAATGGACGTGTCAACCAAGAATTGGAGGAAACACCTCAAAGCACACTCCCGGTGCTAGGTAACATATAGATCATCGTCGTAGGCATTTTTTGCCAACTCCAAGTTGCTTTGATATAACTTGTCCATGTAAGAAAATTTGGCATGTGCACCTCCAATGCTTTCACATTACATCAGGGCATCCATTAGGTCAGTTCTCAAATAAATGACCATCATCTCCTGGGCTATATCATGTTTGATCCTGAAATGATCAAGTAACTTCCCCCTAATGAGAAGGTGTAGAAGGCAAGTGATCATCTAGTGTAATTGTCATCTCGCCAATGGGAAAGTGGAAAGATGTTGTTTCCTTATGCCATCTCAAAACAAAGGCTCAAACATACTTCAAAAATTCGCGCTCCCGTTAAAGAAAACATAATATCAGTCGTATGGCAAATGTTTAAAACATATAAATAACAATCGTTAGCCAAAATACCTCTCGAGCCCATATATGCCCAACAACATGATCTCTATAGTATATCAGTAAGGAGGTGTCAGAGGATCCTCTTGAAAAATGGTTTACAAGTGAAGGAATACCATCATGTGCAACAACATGAGCTTTCTCCCAGTTTACGTGATTTATGAGTGCTAGTTAAAGACATATCACTCAATAGAATTCGAGCTCAAATTTTAAATGAAACGATCACTCATGAGTTTCATGCATATATGTATTTGATTGTTTCCTTTAAATATAACAGTTTTTTTTTAAATCTTCAAATAAAAATGTTATTTAAATAAGTTTTTATAAAATATTATTTATAAAATTAAACAGTTAAAAATAAAAATAAATTAAACACACCTGGTGGGACTCGAACCCACAATCGTTTGATTAGAAGTCAAACGCCTTATCCATTAGGCCACAGGTGCTGGTTGTTTTTCTTGCCAAGCAAAATGTTAAAGTTATTAATTTGTTTCAGTACAACTGCGTCGATTTCCTTCTTGGCATAAACCCTAACACAAGTAACAGAGTATTACATTTTCAAAATTGCAAGAAGACATGAGAGCATTGAAAAACAAACTCCAATTATTTGATTCCTACTTTCTTCCACGCTCTCACCGTGTTTTTCGTCTTTCTACCTCTAACAATTCATCTAAAGTTTCACACCCTGATAAAACAACACAACAAAGTTTGTGTAAGTCTTTTGTGAAGTATAGCTTTGTACTTTTGGTTGGTTAAGCTCTGATATGTAGCACCGAGTAGTTAGGATTGTATAACATTCTTTTGAGATACATTTGTATATGTATCTGATGACATATGTTTATGTAAACATGAATGATGTGGTAAATCAAACTGAATGATATGTATTTATATGATTAGCATGTTTAAAGTGATTCAATGTTTAGATTTTCCGCTTTTAATTCTAAATATTGAAATGTGGGTGTAGGGATTAAGTTCCTCTGTTGAAACTACCCCACTGTTGCATGTCTTTTATCGAGCAGGTGTTGTATGTTAATTTCGTGATGATGTGACATACCTCTTTTATACCATGTTTTATTTATACTCTGATGAAAATTTAATACGTGTTAAATGATTTATTTGTTTATTTGGGGGGTATAGAAAGGGGGTGTTACAATCAGGATTAGCTCTTTTGGAGCGTGAAAAATTAGTCTTGAAGTATTTTGGTCATCTCAGTTGATTAGAGGGTCTTGCTCTGATATGTAACATCAGGTCGGGACAATTAAGTCGAACCATCGTGTTCTCTTTGTAGTTGACCTCACAATGCTATGAATTTCTTGCTTTAAGGCTTTTGAGTTATAATTTATGTTGAAAAGTGATTCACCACTACGTAGTATTTGATTTAACTTACGTTGACAAAACCCGGGTTACAGAGTAAGACGTTAATGTGATTTTATGACAAAATGTGACACCCTTGCAGTGATATACCTTGATATAATTGTTTATATTTATCATGAATGTTCTTTGGGGTATAAGGGTGTTACAGTATTGGTCGATATGAAATCAGGATGCAAACCAAGTGATTAGGAGAGTCCAACAAATTAATTTGGGGGGTGGGTGGATAACATAGCCAATATGGTTGAACAAATCTTAGCTCATAATATCCTTAATGTGAGTCTTCATAGACCAAACTTTGTTTCTATCTTGTTTGAGTATGTGTTATAGACTGAACTCTCAAGGGGTTGAATCATACTGCCAGAATGGACGTAGGTTACACTTTTGTCCACAATAATGGACTTGTCAACCCAGAATTGGAGGAAACACCTCAAAGCACACTCCCGGTGCTAGGTAACATATAGATCATTGTCGTAGGCATTTTTTGCCAACTCCAAGTTGCTTTGATATAACTTGTCCATGTAAGAAAATTTGACATGTGCACCTCCAATGCTTTCACATTACATCAGGGCATCCATTAGGTCAGTTCTCAAATAAATGACCAATATCTCCTGGGCTATATCATGTTTGATCCTGAAATGATCAAGTAACTTCCCCCTAATGAGAAGGTGTAGAAGGCAAGTGATCATCTAGTGTAATTGTCATCTCGCCAATGGGAAAGTGGAAAGATGTTGTTTCCTTATTCCATCTCTCAACAAAGGCTCAAACATACTTCAAAAATCCGCGCTCCCGTTAAAGAAAACATAATGTCAGTCGTATGGCAAATGTTTAAAACATATAAATAACAATCGTTAGCCAAAATACCTCTCGAGCCCATATATACCCAACAACATGATCTCTATAGTATATCAGTAAGGAGGTGTCAAAGGATCCTCTTGAAAAATGGTTTACAAGTGAAGGAATACCATCATGTGCAACAACATGAGCTTTCTCCCAGTTTACGTGATTTATGAGTGCTAGTTAAAGACATATCACTCAAAAGAATTCGACCTCAAATTTTAAATGAAACGATCACTCATGAGTTTCATGCATATATGTATTTGATTGTTTCGTTTAACTATAACAGTTTTTTTTTAAATCTTCAAATAAAAATGTTATTTAAATAATTTTTTATAAAATATTATTTATAAAATTAAACAGTTAAAAATAAAAATAAATTAAACACACCTGGTGGGACTCAAACCCACAATCATTTGATTAGAAGTCAAATGCCTTATCCATTAGGCCACAGGTGCTGGTTGTTTTTCTTGCCAAGCAAAATGTTAAAGTTATTAATTTGTTTCAGTACAACTGCGTCGATTTCCTTCTTGGCATAAACCCTAACACACGTAACAGAGTATTACGTTTTCAAAATTGCAAGAAGACATGAGAGCATTGAAAAACAAACTCCAATTCTTTGATTCCTACTTTCTTCCACGCTCTCACCGTGTTTTTCGTCTTTCTACCTCTAACAATTCATCTAAAGTTTCACACCCTGATAAAACAACACAACAAAGTTTGTGTAAGTCTTTTGTGAAGTATAGCTTCATTCTTTTGGTTGGTTAAACTCTGATATGTAGCACCGAGTAGTTAGGATTGTATAACATTCTTTTGAGATACATTTGTATATGTATCTGATGACAAATGTTTATGTAAACATGAATGATATGGTAAATCAAACTGAATGATATGTATTTATATTATTAGCATGTTTAACGTGATTCAATGTTTAGATTTTCCGCTTTTAATTCTAAATATTGAAATGTGGGTGTAGGGATTAAGTTCCTCTGTTGAAACTACCCCACTGTTGCATGTTTTTTATCGAGCAGGTGTTGTATGTTAATTTCGTAATGATGTGACATACCTCTTTTATACCATGTTTTATTTATACTCTGATGAAAATTTAATACGTGTTAAATGATTTATTTGTTTATTTGGGGGGTATAGAAAGGGGGTGTTACAATCAGGATTAGCTCTTTTGGAGCGTGAAAAATTAGTCTTGAAGTATTTTGGTCATCTCAGTTGATTAGAGGGTCTTGCTCTGATATGTAACATCGGGTCGGGACAATTAAGTCGAACCATCGTGTTCTCTTGTAGTTGACCTCACAATGATATGAATTTCTTGCTTTAAGGCTTTTGAGTTATAATTTATGTTGAAAAGTGATTTTCCACTGCGTAGTATATGATTTGACTTACATTGGCAAAACCCGTGTTACAGAGTAAGACGTTAATGTGATTTTATGACAAAATGTGGCACCCTTGCGGTGATATACCTTGATATAATTGTTTATATTTATCATGAATGTTCTTTGGGGTATAAGGGTGTTACAGTATTGGTCGATATGAAATCAGGATGCAAACCAAGTGATTAGGAGAGTCCAACAAATTAATTTGGGGGGGGGGGGATAACATAGCCAGTATGGTTGAACAAATCTTAGCTCAGAATGTCCTTAATGTGAGCCTTCATAGACCAAACTTTGTTTCTATCTTGTTTGAGTATGTGTTATAGACTGAACCCTCAAGGGGTTGAATCATACTGCCAGAATGGACGTAGGTTGCACTTTTGTCCACAAAAATGGACGTGTCAACCAAGAATTGGAGGAAACACCTCAAAGCACACTCCCGGTGGTAGGTAACCTATAGATCATCGTCGTAGGCATTTTTTGCCAACTCCAAGTTGCTTTGATATAACTTGTCCATGTAAGAAAATTTGGCATGTGCACCTCCAATGCTTTCACATTACATCAGGGCATCCATTAGGTCAGTTCTCAAATAAATGACCATCATCTCCTGGGCTATATCATGTTTGATCCTGAAATGATCAAGTAACTTCCCCCTAATGAGAAGGTGTAGAAGGCAAGTGATCATCTAGTGTAATTGTCATCTCGCCAATGGGAAAGTGGAAAGATGTTGTTTCCTTATGCCGTCTCTCAACAAAGGCTCAAACATACTTCAAAAATCCGCGCTCCCGTTAAATAAAACATAATATCAGTCGTATGGCAAATGTTTAAAACATATAAATACAATCGTTAGCCAAAATACCTCTCGAGCCCATATATGCCCAACAACATGATCTCTATAGTATATCAGTAAGGAGGTGTCAGATGATCCTCTTGAAAAATGGTTTACAAGTGAAGGAATACCATCATGTGCAACAACATGAGATTTCTCCCAGTTTACGTGATTTATGAGTGCTAGTTAAAGACATATCACTCAATAGAATTCGAGCTCAAATTTTAAATGAAACGATCACTCATGAGTTTCATGCATATATGTATTTGATTGTTTCCTTTAAATATAACAGTTTTTTTTTTAAATCTTCAAATAAAAATGTTATTTAAATAAGTTTTTATAAAATATTATTTATAAAATTAAACAGTTAAAAATAAAAATAAATTAAACACACCTGGTGGGACTCGAACCCACAATCGTTTGATTAGAAGTCAAACGCCTTATCCATTAGGCCACAGGTGCTGGTTGTTTTTCTTGCCAAGCAAAATGTTAAAGTTATTAATTTTTTTCAGTACAACTGTGTCAATTTCCTTCTTGGCATAAACCCTAACACACGTAACAGAGTATTACATTTTGAAAATTGCAAGAAGACATGAGAGCATTGAAAAACAAACTCCAATTATTTGATTCCTACTTTCTTCCACGCTCTCCCCGTGTTTTTCGTCTTTCTACCTCTAACAATTCATCTAATGTTTCACACCCTGATAAAACAACACAACAAAGTTTGTGTAAGTCTTTTGTGAAGTATAGCTTCATACTTTTGGTTGGTTAAGCTCTGATATGTAGCACCGAGTAGTTAGGATTGTATAACATTCTTTTGAGATACATTTGTATATGTATCTGCTGACAAATGTTTATGTAAACATGAATGATGTGGTAAATCAAACTGAATGATATGTATTTATATGATTAGCATGTTTAAAGTGATTCAATGTTTAGATTTTCCGCTTTTAATTCTAAATATTGAAATGTGGGTGTAGGGATTAAGTTCCTCTGTTGAAACTACCCCACTGTTGCATGTCTTTTATCGAGCAGGTGTTGTATGTTAATTTCGTGATGATGTGACATACCTCTTTTATACCATGTTTTATTTATACTCTGATGAAAATTTAATACGTGTTAAATGATTTATTTGTTTATTTGGGGGGGTATAGAAAGGTGGTGTTACAATCAGGATTAGCTCTTTTGGAGCGTGAAAAATTAGTCTTGAAGTATTTTGGTCATCTCAGTTGATTAGAGGGTCTTGCTCTGATATGTAACATCGGGTCGGGACAATTAAGTCGAACCATCGTGTTCTCTTTGTAGTTGACCTCACAATGCTATGAATTTCTGGCTTTAAGGCTTTCGAGTTATAATTGATGTTGAAAAGTGATTTACCACTACGTAGTATTTGATTTAACTTACGTTGACAAAACCCGTGTTACAGAGTAAGACATTAATGTTATTTTATGACAAAATGTGGCACCCTTGCGGTGATATACCTTGATATAATTGTTTATATTTATCATGAATGTTCTTTGGGGTATAAGGGTGTTACAGTATTGGTCGATATGAAATCAGGATGCAAACCAAGTGATTAGGAGAGTCCAACAAATTAATTTGGGGGGGGGGGGATAACATAGCCAATATGGTTGAACAAATCTTAGCTCATAATGTCCTTAATGTGAGCCTTCATAGACCAAACTTTGTTTCTATCTTGTTTGAGTATGTGTTATAGTCTGAACTCTCAAGGGGTTGAATCATACTGCCAGAATGGACGTAGGTTGCACTTTTGTCCACAAAAATGGACGTGTCAACCAAGAATTGGAGGAAACACCTCAAAGCACACTCCCGGTGGTAGGTAACCTATAGATCATCGTCGTAGGCATTTTTGGCCAACTCCAAGTTGCTTTGATATAACTTGTCCATGTAAGAAAATTTGGCATGTGCACCTCCAATGCTTTCACATTACATCAGGTCATCCATTAGGTCAGTTCTCAAATAAATGACCATCATCTCCTGGGCTATATCATGTTTGATCCTGAAATGATCAAGTAACTTCCCCCTAATGAGAAGGTGTAGAAGGCAAGTGATCATCTAGTGTAATTGTCATCTCGCCAATGGGAAAGTGGAAAGATGTTGTTTCCTTATGCCATCTCTCAACAAAGGCTCAAACATACTTCAAAAATTTGCGCTCCCGTTAAAGAAAACATAATATCAGTCGTATGGCAAATGTTTAAAACATATAAATAACAATCGTTATCCAAAATACCTCTTGAGCCCATATATGCCCAACAACATGATCTCTATAGTATATCAGTAAGGAGGTGTCAGAGGATCCTCTTGAAAAATGGTTTACAAGTGAAGGAATACCATCTTGTGCAACAACATGAGCGATTTATGAGTGCTAGTTAAAGACATATCACTCAAAAGCATTCGAGCTCAAATTTTAAATGAAATAATCACTCATGAGTTTCATGCATATATGTTATATTTTTTTTAAATCTTCAAATTAAAATGTTATTTAAATAATTTTTTATAAAATATTATTTATAAAATTAAACAGTTAAAAATAAAAATAAATTAAACACACCTGGTGGGACTCGAACCCACAATCGTTTGATTAGAAGTCAAACGCCTTATCCATTAGGCCACAGGTGCTGGTTGTTTTTCTTGCCAAGCAAAATGTTAAAGTTATTAATTTGTTTCAGTACAACTGCGCCAATTCCTTCTTGGCATAAACCCTAACACACATAACAGAGTATTACATTTTCAAAATTGCAAGAAGACATGAGAGCATTGAGAATCAAACTCCAATTATTTGATTCCTACTTTCTTCCACGCTCTCACCGTGTTTTTCGTCTTTCTACCTCAAACAATTCATCTAAAGTTTCACACCCTGATAAAACAACACAACAAAGTTTGTGTAAGTCTTTTGTGAAGTATAGCTTCGTACTTTTGGTTGGTTAAGCTCTGATATGTAGCACCGAGTAGTTAGGATTGTATAACATTCTTTTGAGATACATTTGTATATGTATCTGATGACAAATTTTTATGTAAACATGAATGATGTGGTAAATCAAACTGAATGATATGTATTTATATGATTAGCATGTTTAAAGTGATTCAATGTTTAGATTTTCCGCTTTTAATTCTAAATATTGAAATGTGGGTGTAGGGATTAAGTTCCTCTGTTGAAACTACCCCACGGTTGCATGTCTTTTATCGAGCAGGTGTTGTATATTAATTTCGTGATGATGTGACATACCTCTTTTATACCATGTTTTATTTATACTCTGATGAAAATTTAATACGTGTTAAATGATTTTATGTTTATTTGGGGGGTATAGAAAGGGGGTGTTACAATCAGGATTAGCTCTTTTGGAGCGTGAAAAATTAGTCTTGAAGTATTTTTGTCATCTCTGTTGATTAGAGGGTCTTGCTCTGATATGTAACATCGGGTCGGGACAATTAAGTCGAACCATCGTGTTCTCTTTGTAGTTGACCTCACAATGCTATGAATTTCTTGCTTTAAGGCTTTTGAGTTATAATTTATGTTGAAAAGTGATTTACCACTACATAGTATTTGATTTAACTTACGTTGACAAAACCCGTGTTACAGAGTAAGACGTTAATGTGATTTTATGACAAAATGTGGCACCCTTGAGGTGATATACCTTGATATAATTGTTTATATTTATCATGAATGTTCTTTGGGGTATAAGGGTGTTACAGTATTGGTCGATATGAAATCAGGATGCAAACCAAGTGATTAGGAGAGTCCAACAAATTAATTTGGGGGGGGGGGGGGGGATAACATAGCCAATATGGTTGAACAAATCTTAGCTCATAATGTCCTTAATGTGAGCCTTCATAGACCAAACATTGTTTCTATCTTGTTTGAGTATGTGTTAAAGACTGAAATCTCAAGGGGTTAAATCATACTGCCAGAATGGACGTAGGTTGCACTTTTGTCCACAAAAATGGACGTGTCAACCAAGAATTGGAGGAAACACCTCAAAGCACACTCCCGGTGCTAGGTAACATATAGATCATCGTCGTAGGCATTTTTTGCCAACTCCAAGTTGCTTTGATATAACTTGTCCATGTAAGAAAATTTGACATGTGCACCTCCAATGCTTTCACATTACATCAGGGCATCCATTAGGTCAGTTCTCAAATAAATGACCATCATCTCCTGGGCTATATCATGTTTGATCCTGAAATGATCAAGTAACTTCCCCCTAATGAGAAGGTGTAGAAGGCAAGTGATCATCTAGTGTAATTGTCATCTCGCCAATGGGAAAGTGGAAAGATGTTGTTTCCTTATGCCATCTCAAAACAAAGGCTCAAACATACTTCAAAAATTCGCGCTCCCGTTAAAGAAAACATAATATCAGTCGTATGGCAAATGTTTAAAACATATAAATAACAATCGTTAGCCAAAATACCTCTCGAGCCCATATATGCCCAACAACATGATCTCTATAGTATATCAGTAAGGAGGTGTCAGAGGATCCTCTTGAAAAATGGTTTACAAGTGAAGGAATACCATCATGTGCAACAACATGAGCTTTCTCCCAGTTTACGTGATTTATGAGTGCTAGTTAAAGACATATCACTCAATAGAATTCGAGCTCAAATTTTAAATGAAACGATCACTCATGAGTTTCATGCATATATGTATTTGATTGTTTCCTTTAAATATAACAGTTTTTTTTTAAATCTTCAAATAAAAATGTTATTTAAATAAGTTTTTATAAAATATTATTTATAAAATTAAACAGTTAAAAATAAAAATAAATTAAACACACCTGGTGGGACTCGAACCCACAATCGTTTGATTAGAAGTCAAACGCCTTATCCATTAGGCCACAGGTGCTGGTTGTTTTTCTTGCCAAGCAAAATGTTAAAGTTATTAATTTGTTTCAGTACAACTGCGTCGATTTCCTTCTTGGCATAAACCCTAACACAAGTAACAGAGTATTACATTTTCAAAATTGCAAGAAGACATGAGAGCATTGAAAAACAAACTCCAATTATTTGATTCCTACTTTCTTCCACGCTCTCACCGTGTTTTTCGTCTTTCTACCTCTAACAATTCATCTAAAGTTTCACACCCTGATAAAACAACACAACAAAGTTTGTGTAAGTCTTTTGTGAAGTATAGCTTTGTACTTTTGGTTGGTTAAGCTCTGATATGTAGCACCGAGTAGTTAGGATTGTATAACATTCTTTTGAGATACATTTGTATATGTATCTGATGACATATGTTTATGTAAACATGAATGATGTGGTAAATCAAACTGAATGATATGTATTTATATGATTAGCATGTTTAAAGTGATTCAATGTTTAGATTTTCCGCTTTTAATTCTAAATATTGAAATGTGGGTGTAGGGATTAAGTTCCTCTGTTGAAACTACCCCACTGTTGCATGTCTTTTATCGAGCAGGTGTTGTATGTTAATTTCGTGATGATGTGACATACCTCTTTTATACCATGTTTTATTTATACTCTGATGAAAATTTAATACGTGTTAAATGATTTATTTGTTTATTTGGGGGGTATAGAAAGGGGGTGTTACAATCAGGATTAGCTCTTTTGGAGCGTGAAAAATTAGTCTTGAAGTATTTTGGTCATCTCAGTTGATTAGAGGGTCTTGCTCTGATATGTAACATCAGGTCGGGACAATTAAGTCGAACCATCGTGTTCTCTTTGTAGTTGACCTCACAATGCTATGAATTTCTTGCTTTAAGGCTTTTGAGTTATAATTTATGTTGAAAAGTGATTCACCACTACGTAGTATTTGATTTAACTTACGTTGACAAAACCCGGGTTACAGAGTAAGACGTTAATGTGATTTTATGACAAAATGTGGCACCCTTGCGGTGATATACCTTGATATAATTGTTTATATTTATCATGAATGTTCTTTGGGGTATAAGGGTGTTACAGTATTGGTCGATATGAAATCAGGATGCAAACCAAGTGATTAGGAGAGTCCAACAAATTAATTTGGGGGGGGGGGGATAACATAGCCAATATGGTTGAACAAATCTTAGCTCATAATGTCCTTAATGTGAGCCTTCATAGACGAAACTTTGTTTCTATCTTGTTTGAGTATGTGTTATAGTCTGAACTCTCAAGGGGTTGAATCATACTGCCAGAATGGACGTAGGTTGCACTTTTGTCCACAAAAATGGACGTGTCAACCAAGAATTGGAGGAAACACCTCAAAGCACACTCCCGGTGGTAGGTAACCTATAGATCATCGTCGTAGGCATTTTTTGCCAACTCCAAGTTGCTTTGATATAACTTGTCCATGTAAGAAAATTTGGCATGTGCACCTCCAATGCTTTCACATTACATCAGGGCATCCATTAGGTCAGTTCTCAAATAAATGACCATCATCTCCTGGGCTATATCATGTTTGATCCTGTAATTGATCAAGTAACTTCCCCCTAATGAGAAGGTGTAGAAGGCAAGTGATCATCTAGTGTAATTGTCATCTCGCCAATGGGAAAGTGGAAAGATGTTGTTTCCTTATGCCATCTCTCAACAAAGGCTCAAACATACTTCAAAAATCCGCGCTCCCGTTAAAGAAAACATAATATCAGTCGTATGGCAAATGTTTAAAACATATAAATAACAATCGTTAGCCAAAATACCTCTCGAGCCCATATATGCCCAACAACATGATCTCTATAGTATATCAGTAAGGAGGTGTCAGAGGATCCTCTTGAAAAATGGTTTACAAGTGAAGGAACACCATCATGTGCAACAACATGAGCGCGATTTATGAGTGCTAGTTAAAGACATATCACTCAAAAGAATTCGAGCTCAAATTTTAAATGAAATAATCACTCATGAGTTTCATGCATATATGTTATATTTTTTTTAAATCTTCAAATAAAAATGTTATTTAAATAATTTTTTTATAAAATATTATTTATAAAATTAAACAGTTAAAAATAAAAATAAATTAAACACACCTGGTGGGACTCAAACCCACAATCGTTTGATTAGAAGTCAAACGCCTTATCCATTAGGCCACAGGTGCTGGTTGTTTTTCTTGCCAAGCAAAATGTTAAAGTTATTAATTTGTTTCAGTACAACTGCGTCGATTTCCTTCTTGGCATAAACCCTAACACACGTAACAGAGTATTACATTTTCAAAATTGCAAGAAGACATGAGAGCATTGAGAATCAAACTCCAATTATTTGATTCCTACTTTCTTCCACGCTCTCACCGTGTTTTTCGTCTTTCTACCTCTAACAATTCATCTAAAGTTTCACACCCTGATAAAACAACACAACAAAGTTTGTGTAAGTCTTTTGTGAAGTATAGCTTCATACTTTTGGTTGGTTAAGCTCTGATATGTAGCACCGAGTAGTTAGGATTGTATAACATTCTTTTGAGATACATTTGTATATGTATCTGATGACAAATGTTTATGTAAACATGAATGATGTGGTAAATCAAACTGAATGATATGTATTTATATGATTAGCATGTTTAAAGTGATTCAATGTTTAGATTTTCCGCTTTTAATTCTAAATATTGAAATGTGGGTGTAGGGATTAAGTTCCTCTGTTGAAACTACCCCACTGTGTCATGTCTTTTATCGAGCAGGTGTTGTATGTTAATTTCGTGATGATGTGACATACCTCTTTTATACCATGTTTTATTTATACTCTGATGAAAATTTAATACGTGTTAAATGATTTATTTGTTTATTTGGGGGGTATAGAAATGGGGTGTTACAATCAGGATTAGCTCTTTTGGAGCGTGAAAAATTAGTCTTGAAGTATTTTGGTCATCTCAGTTGATTAGAGGGTCTTGCTCTGATATGTAACATCGGGTCGGGACAATTAAGTCGAACCATCGTGTTCTCTTTGTACTTGACCTCAGAATGCTATGAATTTCTTGCTTTAAGGCTTTTGAGTTATAATTTATGTTGAAAAGTGATTTACCACTACGTAGTATTTGATTTAACTTACGTTGACAAAACCCGTGTTACAGAGTAAGACGTTAATGTGATTTTATGACAAAATGTGGCACCCTTGCGGTGATATACCTTGATATAATTGTTTATATTTATCATGAATGTTCTTTGGGGTATAAGGGTGTTACAGTATTGGTCGATATGAAATCAGGATGCAAACCAAGTGATTAGGAGAGTCCAACAAATTAATTTGGGGGGAGGGGGATAACATAGCCAATATGGTTGAACAAATCTTAGCTCATAATGTCCTTAATGTGAGCCTTCATAGACCAAACTTTGTTTCTATCTTGTTTGAGTATGTGTTATAGACTGAACTCTCAAGGGGTTGAATCATACTGCCAGAATGGACGTAGGTTGCACTTTTGTCCACAAAAATGGACGTGTCAACCAAGAATTGGAGGAAACACCTCAAAGCACACTCCCGGTGGTAGGTAACCTATAGATCATCGTCGTAGGCATTTTTTGCCAACTCTAAGTTGCTTTGATATAACTTGTCCATGTAAGAAAATTTGGCATGTGCACCTCCAATGCTTTCACATTACATCAGGGCATCCATTAGGTCAGTTCTCAAATAAATGACCATCATCTCCTGGGCTATATCATGTTTGATCCTGAAATGATCAAGTAACTTCCCCCTAATGAGAAGGTGTAGAAGGCAAGTGATCATATAGTGTAATTGTCATCTCGCGCAATGGGAAAGTGGAAAGATGTTGTTTCCTTATGCCATCTCTCAACAAAGGCTCAAACATACTTCAAAAATCCGCGCTCCCGTTAAAGAAAACATAATATCAGTCGTATGGCAAATGTTTAAAACATATAAATAACAATCGTTAGCCAAAATACCTCTCGAGCCCATATATGCCCAACAACATGATCTCTATAGTATATCAGTAAGGAGGTGTCAGAGGATCCTCTTGAAAAATGGTTTACAAGTGAAGGAATACCATCATGTGCAACAACATGAGCGCGATTTATGAGTGCTAGTTAAAGACATATCACTCAAAAGAATTCGAGCTCAAATTTTAAATGAAATAATCACTCATGAGTTTCATGCAGATATGTTATATTTTTTTTAAATCTTCAAATAAAAATGTTATTTAAATAATTTTTTATAAAATATTATTTATAAAATTAAATAGTTAAAAATAAAAATAAATTAAACACACCTGGTGGGACTCGAACCCACAATTGTTTGATTAGAAGTCAAACGCCTTATCCATTAGGCCACAGGTGCTGATTGTTTTTCTTGCCAAGCAAAATGTTAAAGTTATTAATTTGTATCAGTACAACTGCGTCGATTTCCTTTTTCGCATAAACCCTACCACACGTAACAGAGTATTACATTTTCAAAATTGCAAGAAGACATGAGAGCATTGAAAAACAAACTCCAATTCTTTGATTCCTACTTTCTTCCATGCTCTCACCGTGTTTTTCGTCTTTCTACCTCTAACAATTCATCTAAAGTTTCACACCCTGATAAAATAACACAACAATTTTCCAACTCAGACATTGACGCCTCACGTTCACTTTTCAACGAGATTACTGAGATTTTAGGGTCTGACACTGTGTTCCCATACAATTCCCCATCTGGGTTTTTGTTTCCATTTGAAATTCGTGACACTAAGGTTGGTTTTAAGGAGAAACATGATTGCGCTGAACGTGTTTGTGAAAATGCTGAAGAGAGTGTGGTAGTTGGTAAAGATGAAAACTTTCCTGTTTTGGAAGATACCCGGGTGAGTAAAATGGGAGAGGAAGATATATGCAGGATGGTGGGTGAGGTTACGGAAATAATTCGAGGAGAAAATGGTTATCTTTCTTTGGAAGAGAGGTTAGAGAGTATGGGTTATTGTGAATTGAATGTTGAGGTTTTTGACAGAGTGTTGAAAAGGTGTTTTAAAATGCCACGTTTGGGTTTGAGGGTTTTCAATTGGTTGAAGGTTAAGGATGGGTTTAGTCATACAACGCGGACTTATAATACCATGTTGTGCCTTGCTGGAGAAGCTAAGGAGTTTGGGTTGGTGAAGAAGTTGGTAGAGGAAATGGGTGAATGTGGAGTTCAGAAGGATGTCAATACGTGGACCATTCTTGTATCTCAATATGGGAAGGCTAAGAAAATAAGTGAAGCCTTGTTGGCTTTTGAAAATATGCAAAAGTGTGGCTGTGAACCTGATGCTGTTTCGTATAAAACGGTAATTCATATGCTTTGCAGTTCGGGTAAAGGTGATATTGCTATGGAGTTTTATAATGATATGGTCCGGAAGGACATTGTACTTGATGATGTAAGACTGTATAAGATGCTCATGAACTGTATGGCAAAATCAGGAGATGTTGCAGCTGTTAGTTTGCTTGGAAATGACATGATCCGGTTGTGTCTGATGCCAGAGAGCGGTGTTCTTGGATGTATGCTTAAGAGCTTTTGTATTTCTGGGAGGATGAAAGAGGCTTTGGAATTGATTCGCGACCTCAAATATAAAGATGTAGTTCTTGAACCTGAATATTTTGAGACTTTGGTAAGAGGGCTGTGTAAAGAAGGCAGGATTTCAGATGCTCTAGAGATCGTTGAAATTATGAAGAGAAGGGAAATTGTTGATGGGAACGTTCACGGAATTATAATAAACGGGTATTTACGAAGAAATGATGTTCGCATGGCACTTGATGTGTTTCAAAATATGAATGAATCTGGTTATATGCCTACGGTTTCCACATATACAGAACTGATACAGCATCTCTTTAGGTTGAGTAGGTATGAAGAAGCTTGCACGCTGTATGATGAGATGCTGGGAAAAGGAATTAAACCAGATATTGTGGCTATAACAGCCATGGTTGCCGGCCATGTTTCACAAAATCGTATATCCGATGCTTGGAAAATTTTCAAGAGTATGGAGTGTCAAGGCATCAAGCCTACATGGAAATCATATTCGGTATTTATTAAGGAACTTTGTAAGGCTTCAAGGACCGATAACATTATCAAGGTATTGTATGAAATGCAGGCTTCGAAGATTGTAATCAAAGATGAAGTATTTCATTGGGTTATAACTTACTTGGAGAACAAAGGGGAGCTTGCTTTAAAAGAGAAAGTCCAACAGATGCATTCAGCATCTAAACTTGTTCCTGAAAATTTTGAGTCCGAAAAACAAGTGTTGTTTAGAAATGAGGTGGAAGAAGATCCAGGAGTTGACCAATCAAAGTCCGAGAAGGTAGATTACTCATTACGACAGCCAATACTTAAGACTTACAGTGAGCAAGCTGTTCGCGATATCTGTAGGATACTCTTATCCTCTCTACATTGGTCTTCAATCCAAGAACAATTGGAGAAAAGCAACATTGAGTTCACCCCAGAATTTGTTATGGAGACATTGCAAATATGCAGAATGCATGGTCACACCGTGCTAAACTTTTTTTCATGGGTGGGAAAGCAACCCGGTTACAGACACACCGTAGAATCATACAACATTGCAATCAAAATCGCCGGGTGTGGGAAAGATTTCAAGCACATGCGAAGCCTGTTTTATGAAATGAGAAGAAACAATTATCCAATAACACCAGAAACATGGACAATCATGATATTGCTCTATGGCCGAACAGGACTAACAGAGATGGCCATGAATTGTTTCAACGAGATGAAAGCCGATGGTTATAGTCCAAGTAGGAGTACATACAAGTTTTTGATCATCGCCTTGTGTGGGAGGAAAGGAAGGAAAATCGACGATGCTCTCAAAATATATAATGAGATGATCAACTCAGGACATGTCCCCGACAAAGAATTGATTGAAACCTATCTTGGTTGTTTATGTGAAACGGGTAGAATCTCAGAGGCTAGGAAATGCATAGATTCACTTCAAAAAATCGGCTACACAGTTCCCCTTAGCTACTCTTTGTTTATAAGAGCTCTTTGTAGAGCTGGAAAAGTAGAAGACGCATTGAAATTAGTCGAAGAGGTTGGAGCAGAGAAATCTTGTGTAGAAAAGCTAACATCTGGAAGTATAATACATGGTTTATTACAAAAGGGTAAATTAGAAGAAGCGTTAGCTAAGGTGAATGCGATGAAACAAGAGGGGATAAAACCTACCATCCATGTTTACACATCATTAATAGTGCATTTCTTTAAAGAGAAACAGGTTGAAAAAGCTACCGAGATTTATCGGGAAATGCAAGAATCCGGTTATGAACCAAATGTTGTTACATATTCTGCACTTATACGCGGGTACATGAAAGTAGGGAGGTACAATGATGCATGGAATGTGTTCTACCGTATGAAATTTAAAGGACCATTTCCCGATTTTGAAACATATTCTATGTTCCTTTCTTGTCTATGCAATGTTGGAAAATCAGAAGAAGCAATGAGACTTATTTCAGATATGTTGGAGAGTGGGATTGTTCCTAGTACTATTAACTTTCGAACAGTTTTTTATGGGCTAAACAGAGAAGGGAAACAAGGTTTAGCACGTTCTGTGTTGCAACAAAAATCAGAAATGATCAGAAAGCGTAAGCTCATAGCTTGATTTATTTGCTTGGCTTTTTGAAGTTGTTGGATTTATGCCATTTAAAGTTTTTCTTGTGACATGAAGTGAGTCGAGGTTAAAAGTGCAAATGAACTTGAAAGATTTGTCTTATTGAATAGTCCGTTTATGATTTGTTATTATGTATATGTTATAGATCAAACAATTAGCTCACAAGATTTGAGTTGAGCTATGAAGAACATATATGAAAATTTTAAAATCTTGTTAAATATTAGAATATTTAGATCATTATGTAACAAGAACTTGAAGTTATGTAATAAATATCTTCAAGGATTAAAAAGTCATTGGAAATGTTTTGACTATTGAATTAAAAATAAATTTTATGAAATTGAAAATTTGAAGATACTTGATTGTTTTTCAAAATTTTATTTATAATTTAGTATAGATTAAGAATTCATGCTTTGGGTCCTGTTAATTCAGCTAGGTGGTAGCTGAGCGTCCATCTGATTGCTAGAGTCCGGGTTTGAATATGTGACATCCATTTATCCACTTAAGAGGAAAAATTCTGGTCATTAGACAATGACAAAAAAATTCATGCTTTTACTTCCATCAATTTTTGTAAAGAACCTCCATTAATGCTGAAAGAGTGCTAAATGGCATTGGCAGTAGTAGTTGTTATATTTCAAAATATATAATACTAACAGTAATTACAAACTTAGTAGTTATACTTTCTATCAATCATGAATCATCTTGTATTACTTATTTGATTATTAATCAAATGGTGTTAAAATAAAAACACAAATTGGACAACCACATGAATACATTGATATCCTTGCAACAATTCCCTCATTCCATTAAATACAAGTGCATCAAAATTCCTCTGGTGAGAAAAATACCTACCTACATTCATATAATCCTTTAGTTGCACTCATCGGATCTGATTGAGCACTCATTCTGCTCATGCTAGGGATGTGCCTCGTGATGCTTGACACCATTTAAACTCCGGCCACGTGCATAGAGAAGTAATAAGGTAAAATGGTTATTTACTGATATAGGCCACTTCGAATTCTTCATAGTTTCAAACTCAAATGATCTACCATACCCTCAAAGGAATAGGTGCATGTTGGAAGCCTACATTAACATATAATGAATAATAATATGAAAACAAAGGAATTAAAGGCAAAGTTATAAGCAGAGGCGGATTAAGATAAACTATTCAAAAAAAAAAAACTCAAAGGTAGTAATCTAGAGAAAGAATCAGTTGATGACAGAGATCAGAAATCCACATTTTATTTTGATGATATTACCTGTATCAAAGCTTCTTCACAACTTCCTCAATTACACGACTATAATAAGTCATTCTCCTAATTACATTCTTCGCTTTTTCAAAGTCCCGTCTTTTAAAAGCATCAGCAAAGGCATTAGACCAACTTTGCAGTTTCTCCTGCATCTGGATGAATCAAAGGATGATATGAAGAAACAACATCAAAGTAATCATAATCCAAAATCTATATTTGAATTGATTATGAAATCTATCTGTAGCATAGCCTTCCACCTTGCGGAAATTGGAATTTCCAGACATACCTGGGAGCGAATGTGATTCAAAGCTTCAGAGTTAGTTGCTTCTTCAACTTCTTCCCTGATTTCCATAATCTGCAGTAAATTTTGGCAACTGAATGGGATTAGATTTTCCGTGTAGAAGAGTGTAAAAAGAGATAAGGGATAGAAAACCATATGCATATTATACCATTAACCCTTACCAATTAAATTCCAGAGTCCTACTTTATATTTTGGAAAAAAAAAGTCATTTTGTTTAAGAGAAAGAGAAAGAAAAGCTGAGCTGTTGTAATTAACCATCACAACTGTACAAAGAATATATTTTTCATTATTTAGATAGTTTATATCTGAGTTTGACAATAGACTCGATTAATGAGACGTGATTCAAGTTTCAAAGAGAATAACTTTCCATTTGTTTCACTGTTATTTTGCTTAAGGAGGTTTAAATGAAATTTCACATTGAAGACGAAATAAGCTTTACTCAATTACCTCTGCTAGTAATTCTGCATCTGAAATTGTCTGCTCCTCATCAATTTCCACTCCTTCGAGCTTCATCTAACGAAATATGGTGCATCATTAGTTTGTATCAAGCAAGACGAAACAGTGAAGAGAGCATAACTTATTAAAGTGATGGAAAGAAGCCCGTTGACAACATATCTAATTTTTTTCTATGATCAAATAACAAACTTCTTCATTAGAGACATACTTTGACCATTGAACTCTTAAATATGTTCAAATTCTGTAGAGATTACCACTCTTCTAATAATGCATCATCAATTTGAATCTTGGCGTAGAAATATGCTTACCATATAAATCGCTCTTGACAAAGGCTTACTAAGTGTACGGTATGCATCAATCACTCTTGCAGATTGTTCAGCTGCAAAATCTTTTTCTTTCTAACAAATTGAAGCATATAAAACAAAATTGTTAGTATCTCCAAACCCACAATAAACTTCACTGCCATACCCACCCCAATTCTAAACAAAAAGTGTAAGAAATAAGATGAGTGGTATATGAAATAAAAAGGAAGGGGAAAGGATATCCCTTAAGACAAACCTGAGATTTAGAATGCACTAAATCAGGATGTAGTTTCTTTTGCCACTCCTTGTACTTCCCCTCCAAATTGATACCCTCTACATCATACTTCTTTTCCCTGTTTAAAATTTGAAGAAAAAATTTTCTTGAGTTTCTCAACTTATTTATTATACTGTTCAGATTCATACAAAAAAACATATCACTAGATTTCTTTTCCTCCGTTACAAAACCATAAAACATGTAAGAAATGTTACAGACACACAATTATGACATGCAAGAGAATACAATTTCATCTTGCAGCTTGATGAAAGACATTACAAAAACAATAAAAACCAAACCTTTTCCCATTAAGTAGGGTTGGCTACGGATCAACTTTTGTCATAATGTTCTATCTAGGATTATACTTCTACCAAAATCGTTAATCTCGATATCTTTCTTAATAACTTCTCTTCCAGTTTTTCTAGGTGTTCCTCTACCTCTAGCTGTTTGACTTCTCTCCATCTAATCTACTCTCCTTACTACAGAATCTATGGGCATTGCACAGACATATATAACAAGTTTTTTTGTCTCAACGATTCTCAGGTGAACGAAGCCCTAGTAATCTTCAATTTGGTCCGGAGGTAAGTAAGTTATAGCAAAAAAATCAAGTCAGAACTTGTTCTTGGGTTTTCCCTCGTCTTTAACTGCGGCTCATTAACCATTAGAGCTCAGTCACTTGCTTAGCATGTATAACAGTTCCAAAAATGAATAACAACCAAGTTTTATCCCCATTAAGTGAGATCGGCCACATGGAATAACTTTTGCCATAATGTGACCATGTTTCTATCCAAATCATTAATCTTAAGATATAATTTCTCTTAGTTTTTTAGGTCTACCTCTACCTCTAATTATTTGACTTTTCTCCATCTGATCTACTCTTCTTCCCACAAGATTTACAGGTATTCTCTACATGTCCAAATCACCTAAAAATTAAAAATAAACAACAACTTCCTATAACTCATCAAGTTTCACCTTCCTAGTAAAACATTGCATGCTACAAATCAACAAATTACAAACCCATTTTTGTCAGCCAATAAAGATCAAAACTTTATGAACAATTTCAACAACCAAGAACCACAAAACAAAATCCCAAAACTTACGTCCCAAAAATTTCGAAATAGTCAATGGAATGATCAACAGGCTGAATGCAGCGACATGATTGGCAGAACAGGAAAGGTGCTGATTGAGGAACATCGTGGCAATTCCAGCATGTGGTTTGGAATTTCTCTGCAGGTTTTGAACATAAATTTTTCCTGCAAAATCTGAGAGATCCAAGAGAAGAATAATAATAGCAGGTAGGGTAACCATGACAGAGATTATCAATATCATACGGTGGTGCAAAGGGTGGTGATGAAGGTACAATTTTAAGATGAGGAGATAAACTTTGGGGAATTGAAGTTAAAGTTCGTCTCAATTTGAAGAAAGTTGAAAGAGGCGTGGAGAAAATTTTGTTTGTCATTGTGAAAGCAGTAACAAAAGGTAAGGATTCCTGATTTTTGGGAGGGTGAAGAATGAGTTTAGGACAAATTCACATAACACGTGGCCTATTGGTTTGATCTCATAGTTAAACGGTGGCAGTTTGTGCGACGTGTTTGGTTGAGAGATTTTATCAAACAGTTGGTAGGTGTAAGAGGTTGGAGGTCGAGGTCGAGGTTCGGTGTTCAAGAATGGCTATGAGTTTTCGGTGAGGGACTGCAAACTACGCAAATATGGATGGTGATTTTTTTTTTCTTCAGGGATTGAAGCAAACATGAAAGCTATGGAACTCGCCGAAAGTGATTAATTGTGAATCTATTTGTAAGTCAGTAATAAGTAATAACGACGTCATGTCACTTTTTCATTTTTTTTTTCTTTCAATTTGATAAGTTGTCTTTTTTTTTTTAATTTTAAAAGTAAATATAAATATTGAATAAATTTTGATTTTTGAAATATATATATTTTCTCTTTCATCACATTTATAAAACAACACTATTTTTATTTTTAAAATATTGTTATTTTTAATATAATCCTTCCCATTCGTATACTACTTTTTGTTAGTATAGTCGATCTCATATGTAGATAAAATGAGAGAGTTGTGTTAGGTATTTAATAGTTAATGTAAAATTTAGTCAAATCTCTATAACATGAATCAATTATAAAATAATGTGAATGTTAGGTTGTTGTTTGTAAGCAATATGTTGTATAGCTCGAGTGTAATGTTAAATGAGAAAGGATAGCTAAATCGGTGTCTGGATACAGTGAAAGTTAAACAAAGGTTCCCATATTTTCGGGAATAGGTGTGGGTAAAAAAGTTAGCTCAAAGGAGTATAATTTGTTTTGGATCATGAAGTATATGCACACTTACTAAAAAAATCTTTGGAAATAGTGGAAATTACGATTACGAGAAATATTGATCTCATGTGCCTACAAGAAAACTAAATGAACAGGCGAAAAGACAAAAAAACCAAACAGTTTGAGATTTAAGTTGTGGTACATCTAAAATTTTAGATCAAGAAATGAGATGTGAATTATTATGGGCAATGAATGGAAGAAGAATATTATGGATGTAAAAAGAGTAAAAGATCAAATCACAATCTTAAAATTTATAGTGGAATAAGATATCTTTAATGTTATTAGTGCTTACGCACCTCAGGTTGGGCTAGCATAACACCTTAAGGTAAAATGTTGGGAGGGTTAAAAATATACTCCAACGATATAAGCTTTTTCTATGTGGGGATCTAAATGGACATGTCGGGAGCATAACAAGAGGTCTTGATGACGTGCATGGGGGTATGGTATCAAACGTGGAAGACAAATCCATCTTAGATTTTTTTTGGTTTTCGATCTTATTATAGCTAGTACCTAATTTAGAAAAAGAGATGAACATCTTATCACATATAAGACTAGGGTGACATGTTCTCAAATGGATTTCTTTCTTATTAGAAAGTCATATAGGAAAAGTTGATTGGATTGTAAAGTTATTTTGGGAGAAAGCTTGACCATCTAACATAGAGTATTTGTTATGTATTACTACGGAAAAGCCATACCACAACGGTTGGAAAAGGGATACCACAGCGTCTGACCAACCGTTGTGATGTAAGGGGTGATTTTATGTCTGGTGCTTTCCACCAGATCGCGAGACCGAGATAGTAAGGCAGGACACGCGCTACCTACCACAACGGTTACCTGTATCAATCGTTGTGGTATATACATTTAGAGATAAATAACATTTCATCACAGATAAAATAAATAACCGTTATTGAAAGTGTGGCGGAGGAAAGTAATTTGAGATTAAGTTATTAATTAACTTAACTCACAAAAGTAAGAGTCGTCAATGCTCTTTATTGTTTCCAAAAGAATGGGAAAAGAACGAATAAAACCCACATAAGTTTTTAAAATAAAACTAATAAAACAAAGAGATAAGGGTACGGAGGTTGGTTATGCAAAGGGAAGGTGTTAGCACCCAAAATGTCTATAGTACTCTATAGGAACCTCTTGAAATTCTGTGTTTGTCTTAAAACTGGGTTGTTGTTTGCAAAAGATTGGGGAGATGAGAAGAGAAATATTTATTTTAAGATTTTTGTTTGACAAGACTCCCTGATCCTCGTGCCCACGTACGAACAAAGTGCAATGGAGGATCAAAACCTCGTAGTTTATGGTAACAATAATAAAAATGCTTGTTTTAGTTTGTTTTAAATGAATATACATTTTGTCATATTCGAGTGAAAACTTAACTTACTACCCACAAATAATGAGGAAGGAGCATTTGTATCATCTTGAGATTGAGGACTTTTGCTTGGATTGAAATCAATAAGTCTATCACTGAACATATAAGTGGAAAATGTCATTACTGCTCTACATTATTGTGGAAGTATAGGAGTTGCATCACTACAAGAATACAACTAATGACTACCCTTAAGAAAAAGTTCTAAAGGAAAAGGTGCACAAAGGCACAAAAGGTTTAAATGAGTTTTGTGTTTTTTTAAGTCTTTTGAAATTGTTTTGATATGCTTAAGATGTCTTAGAATTTATTTAAAAAAAATTAAAAATCACTTGACGAAGTCAAGGTTTATTGAGAAAGTGGTTCAAGTTTGAAAACAATAAGGTTTCGGAAAAGGGAGAATATTTTGAAAATTTAAGAAGGGGAGGAGATGGAGAGACTATCCTAATGCATAAAGTAAATATCAAGAAATAAATGGTCTCATTGAAAGGTAGCTCAAGAGGAAGCCTTTGTGTGTGCATCGTGAACTAACCAGGATCTAGCCAGTACTTGACAAGAGTCAAAACCAACAATGCATTCCCTTTGGATTGAGCCACAAGCAACAAGTGAGCACATAATAAAACAAACATCAATTGAAAGAAGAACTCAAGCTATAAAGTTAAAGTTATGTATCAGAGTCAAGTCTTCAAAGGTCAACCAAAAGTCTCAAGTATCAGATGAATCCAATATCACAGGGAAAAGTAACCAAAGTTCATAGGTCCAAAAGTCCAACTTCAAGTAAAGCTAAGGATAGTGATCATTAGTCCAAAGATTAGAGAACCAGGTTTTTTAGGATTTTTCCTTTATTAATGTCCTTAAAAGAAAAAAGAAATGCCCAAGAGGCAAAAGGAAAAAGAAGCATAAACATAAACAATGTGAAATGTAATGCTAAAAAATAAAGGCATAAAAATAAATAGCAAGAAATTAAATGACATAAAGTAAAGTTAGCACAATAATGATGTTAGTATTAATGTTAGAGTTAATGAATCGATTTAGGACAAATTTAGTGTTATGTTAAGCAATCGTAGCACAATCTATTAGGAAGATCATACTATGTGAGATCGATCAATAATAATTTATGTACCATACATGTTAGAGATATGGTAGAAATCATACTCCTAAAACATGTAGCACAAGTAAAAACCAAAGAGGGATCAAGCACTAAGGCAAGGAGATTGGTCCATTACATCAATCATTCTTCATGATCACCTATGAAAAACTTATGCATCAATTCAAAGTACCTCAAATGATCCATGATCAATAGAAAGGTAGATTTGAAATGATGAAAGTTCATCAAGCATCGATCCAAACTTCATGAACAAGGTGGACTTTTAATCATCCAATTTATCAAGAGAAAAGAAAAATAAGGAGAAGGAGATGAAGAGAGAAATTAAATTGAATCATGACTTGAGATTCATCTATCATCAATTTCAATCACCTCTCTTGGTGGATTAAGGTACTAAATCTATCATCAATCAAAAGCACCAAAAATGATTCAACTAATAATTTAATGGTAAATTCGAATTGATGAAAATTCAATCAACCTCATCAACACCCAAATTCCATTGAGATTGAGGAAGATTTTGATCAATCAAGCCCTAATCCAAGTCAACAGAAGTCAAATAATATTTAAAATGCATAAAAAATAAAATAAAGCAATAAATAATTTTAAATGGAAAATAAAAGAGAAAAACTAAATGAAGCATCTAAACATCAAACAAAGGCTCAATAAAATCAAGATAAGTCAGAAACAAGTCAAAGATCATAAGATAATTTTTGAAGAATTTTAAAATGCATAAAAGTATTTTTAAATCAATTAAAATGTATGAAAAATAGAAAATTAATGAAAAATAGAAAATTATAAAATAAAATTGTGAAAAAAATACACAAGGTGTAAAATAGTAAATTAGATTTTTCTGAATTTTTTGGATGAAAATATGATTTAAAATTAATTTTTAAAAGAAAAATCAAATAAAAGAATAATAAATAAAATAGGAAAAAGTATCAGCCATTAAATTTGGTCAACTATAATGAAGTAAGCGCATCAGAGGGTTCAGATTATGAGGCATATGGTAGACCTTAAGTGAAATAACATGCTAGATCAAATTTGAAATAAAACAAACTCAGGCCGCCACTGTGTACCTTCGATCATCTTCTCTGGTGAACTGCTCATCGGAGTTTGGCATTTGGTTAGCTCAAGGCACGAAACCACCACCATTACAACTGTATCATTAGTGTTAATTCAACTATATGTTTCATTTTTATTTATTGAAAACGAGCATGGAGAATTTTAGAGAAAACTCAGTAAAAAATAAAACACGACAAGTAAAATTAAATGCCATATACAATCAAACAAATTAAGATAAGTTAGAGGAAAGCATCAGAGAGTATCAGGGTACAGTGTGGTAACTTGTTTGAGTGAAAACAAAGCCTATAACTACCTTGTCAAAATACAATCAGAAGAGGCTGCAAGGTAGATTTTGTTAGCACGATTCAGAGGCTCCCAAGGCTTGAAAATTGTTGCAATAACTTCAGAAGATGTCGAAGGTGCTAACGGAACCAAGAAATGAAGTCGAAATTGCTTAGAATTTGAAAACAAATTCTCAAAATTTCAGTGAAAAGTGTGAGCTCGGGCAGAGGTTATAGAGGCTTTCTAATCTTGAGAATGAGTGCAGTAGCTTGCTCTATTTATAGTTGAGGTAAATGAATGAAATACGTGTGAGAATTAGTTAGAATTCGTGTGATCCTATGTGCAAAGTTTGTGATGAAAATTTGATTCTAAAGCTAATCAAAATGCAGCCAAAACCTTGCCAATTCAAGTCGTTTTGCTCAGTAACTATCACTTAACATCACCTGGACTTAAACACATGCAATGCTTGGCTTGAAATTGAGAATTGAGTGAATTGTTATTCCTGGTTTCAAGCAAAATTTAGTTCCAAGTGACTATCTTCAAACCATTGTGAAATTGTGTACACTTGACTTTTGATGCTCATTCTTTTTGCAAAATGATCACATCATAACATTGAGTACAATGCAAAAAGAAAGGTTTCATTTGGATGTTTGAGCAAAAATTTATGTCCTTGTAAAGTTGGCACCATGACTTATAATTAGAGGTAAAAAGTTTCTAGTCCAAAATGACCTATAATGTCTTCAAACTTTTCATGGCTTTCCAAACATAATTGACCTTTGATCCTTGAAATAAACTTGTAGAGGACATAAAATATGATAATTGGTAAAAAGAACCCCTCACAAAAGTTGAAAAATTGAAAGAGTTATGATCTTTAGAATTTAGGAAAATAACACCTGAATTTAGGTCAAATTTCACTAAGTCCATAAAGTGACCTCTAATGTTTCCAAACTTTTGATGATCTTCCAAGCATAATTGGCTCTTGACTTATAAAGAGAAGTTGTAGGGGATGTCAAGAAGAGTCATATGCTAAAATGAGTACTCAAATTTGTTGAAGTATGAAGAATTTATGATATTTGGAAGTTGGACTTAAAATGTTGACTTTTTAGGTCAAACCTCTTTGAACAAACTTGCAACCATGGAATTTTTCTTGAATTTCAAGGTACATTAATAATCATATGAACTCAAAATTATGTACTATTGGTTGTCCTTTGATGAAAATTACAATGACTTGAGGAAACTTGTTGATGAAGACATGGAAATAAACACATGAACCTTTGAAGTTTCTTGAGAAACAAGCTATCAAACTTTGAAGCATCTTTGATCAAATAAAGTTGAATAATGCTTGAAAACCTATGATTTGAGATTATAGGTCATGATTTGATGAATAACCTTTGAAAATCAATAGTTAGCCACACTTTGACTTGAGGAACTCAAACCCTAACTGAGGAGACAATCACTTGATGCTCTTAATTGCAAACCCTACCTTGCAAAAGAAACAAAAGGGAAAAGACATATTTTTTGTATTTTGATTAATGGTTAGTGAATTATAAAGCACATAAGTACAAAAAATGTAAAAGATACACAAAAATATGCTTGATGATCTCTGCAAAGGCATACCCAAAGATGAGAAGGTTAAGAGAAACCAAGTTCGTGATCTTGATGCATTGCGAATATGTAAATGTGGTGGGATATTAGGGGTAAAATTTAGGGTATGACAAATTCCCCTATTTAAGTTTATCCTATTCGGAGATATGAAGATTGAAATCTTCATATTGGGTCTTGACGAGATGGAAGAGACTTAAATACAGAAGACCCAATTTTTAGGCCTACGATACCGCAAAATGTTCATGATATGAATGCATGCACATGACTCTATGGGAAAAAGGTGCCACAAGAGACAAACTACTGCTGGAGAAACTTAGCAAAGGAAATAGAAACTGCACATGGGAAAAACAAGAAGAGACCCAGCTGGGGAATATTGAATTCCAAAGGAGATGGGAAAAGTGCGTAGATGAAACTACGACTTGAAATTGCTGGAAATTAAGAGAAAAGAGAAGATTCACTAGGAAAATAAATTACTAGGGAAAGACTCGACTCAGAAATAACTATGCATGGAAATAAACCAAAACACATTTAGAGCAGTCGAAAAAGTAAGATTCCACTGGGGAAAACTTAACAATGCAAGCACCAAAAAAGATATACCCACTCGACGGGAAAAAAACCCGGAGAGGCAATGGATCACTGATTCTATTAGGGAATGAAACCCTAAATAGATAGTGAGAAAAATGAAGAGGATATGGACTCCATTATGGAACCTCAAAGGGATAGTCATTTGCTATACTAGAGAAGAACCTCCAAGGTAGACAATGAGAAAAATGAATCACTACCAACTTATTGTTGAAGGGAGTAAACAAGATAATACCGACTCAAAGAATGACGGTAAACAAGATAATACCAACTCAAAGAATGACGGTAAACAAAGATCAACATGATAATTTGCTTCCATTATTTCTGGTATTCCACCTAGAATGGGTCTCAACTTCTTCCTTAATCAAACCTCAAACTTGAAAAGGGTAACAAACAAGCTTCACAAAGGATAGTCACTTGCTGGAGATAAACAATAGCTCTGCCGAAGATAATTTAAAGAGATGTGAGAAGGTCAGGTCATACAACAGACATCTCAAATAAAGAGACAGTCATCTGTTGTGGACAAAAGATTTACTGGATCGCAACTTGATTCTCAATTAAGGAGATAAACACCTATTCAAATAACAAACCAGGTCGAATTGATACCAAGCTTCCACTATTAAAATATGGCTCAACTTCTTCTTTAATCAAGTCTCTCACTTGAAAAAGGACCAAATACAAGCTGTCTCTGTTAAAGGGACTGCCACCTACTAGGAACTAGCACAAACTTCCCAAATCTATGGTCATCAGCCAAGGATGGGTCATAGTTTCTTCTTCAATCAAGCCTTTCACTTGAAAAAGGACCAAATACAAGTTGTCTCCATTAAAAGGACTGCCACCTACTAGGAATTAGGAATCAATAACTCTATCGAGGATCTTCAAGAGAGATACTGACAAGTTAGATTGCACAACAGACTTCTCAAATAAAGAGATAACCATCTGTTGGTGATGATAAAGATTTCATAACAAACTTCTCTATGAAAATATACCGGAGAGATGTCATTTGATGGAAAAGTTGATGGAGTCGCAACAGGCTTCTTAAATAAAGAGATTCCACCTATTTAAATAACGAGTACAGAGCTTCACTTAATTGGATGATGATCAAGGATTTCACAAAAAACTTCTCTACTGAGGATAAACTAAAGAGATGCCATTTAATGTGAAGATACAAATTGATATTTGGGGACACACAAGCTGCTCAAATAAAGAGACCGCCACTTAGAGTCACACAAAATTTGAAAATAGAAAACAAGCTTCTCAAAGATACTATCGCTCGTTATTGCAAAGGTTGGAGAATCACCAAGAACGGATAAGCTTCTTAAAAGAGACTACCACTTATCATTGCAAAGGTTGAAATAATAAACAAGCTTCTCATAGAGACTGCCACTTGTTACCAGGTATGGCTTACCATGCTGGTGACATACAAGTTTCTCGCATATAGAGATTGCCACTTGTTGTCAGGCAAAGATTCCAAGATAGTGTTATTTCAACATTACTAGGGAAACAAAATCTTCATCTTTTGATGGTGAATCATAAACAAATTTCTACTGAGGAAAATAAATAAAAAAATCCTCAAAGGTGCAAAATAAATGCCTTCTCATCATCCAGATTTCACAGCCTAAAGAGATTCAAAATAAATGTTGTAGGAGACAAAAGTTCAATCCAGGAACAAACTGGAGAGAAACGGTCAAACAAGACTCTCTCCAATGAGGAAATAACTCATCTGGGAAGTAGTTCCATTCAGATAATGAGCTGGAAAGGAAAACTAAAGCAAAATTCTTCCACTAGGAATAAACTCAATGGGAAATTGGAATGAATATACAACTTCTGCTTAAGGTAGACACTCTAATGGAGAGAGGATATACACACTCTGTGGGGGGGATAACAACACCAGAGAGAGTGGGTAAGAAACACCAAAAAATGTGAGATGAACATGAATCTTCATTCAGCTATGCATGATGTATGTATGTATGAATGAATGTATGTATATATGTATGTAAGTATGCTAACAAAACAGGCACGAAGATAAATTGGGGATGATCAAACACCACATTACAATTGGATACTCGACTAAATCTCAACAAGATGGAGATACCACTGGAGATTCCGCTGAAGATCCTACTAGGGATTTAGTTAGAGATAAACAAAAGGCACTGAAGGAACGAAGTCTTGCTTCAAGGCTCACATCTATGGGGAGAGGAAGATGCTACTTGGGAAGAAATCCAAAGTTCAATCTTTTAACATCAATAATCCACTGAGGAAATAATAATATGAACTATGTTTCAAAGGGAATGGAAAGATCCGTCGGGGAAACACAACAACACAAATCTTCCAAACTCTTCTTGGGAAAAAGAAAAACCATACAAACCCCGCTACGGGAAGATGAAGACTTGCTAGGGATACACACAAAGAAAAACTCTTCGGGGAAAACCAACCTCTGGGAGGAATAACACTTGTATCGATTATGTTAAGGGGATGGAAAAACGAGTTGGGGTAAACACAACATGAATCTTCCAAAAGATGACCTTTGAGAGGAAAAACACATCTTTGCAGGAACTCTATTATGGGAAAGGATGGATATGCTGAGGATCACACCACAAAAATTCTTCCAAAACCAAGAGTAACAATTGCACAAACTCCACTGAGGAAAAATGTAAACCTAGAGAGCATTAAAGAAAACTCCTTGGGGATTAATAACCTTTGAGGAAAATATCCTGGACTTGCAAGGGAAACTAAGAAGTTAACATCACAGCAAAAAGTCAACCTGCGGGATATTTCAAATTAAAAATCAACATGAGGTGAGAGAAAACCCAACATTTTCCTGCTATCTCAACACTTCTTAGTAGGAAATATTGCTCTGGATTTGCTACTTGGGTGGCACACAAAAGCAACAAAACCATAGAAAAGAAGGTAAAAACCTGCAGGGGATTCCACCTCAAGTCTTAACACAAAAAGATATGGAATCCAACAATCTAAATAAAACTTCACAATTTCATATATCTCCTTGATTTCAACCTGGCTAAAGAATCACACTCAGTTGGAGAAATTTGAATCAAGACTTAGTTGGAGAAACTCGGGTTCAAGATTCAACTAGGGAATATTGAATTTAATACTCAGTTGGGAAACACCCGAACTAATACTCAACTAGGGGAGCTAGATCACAAAACCCAACACATCATATCAATTTGGAGGAAACCCATTATCTAATTAACAACTATAGGGGAAACCTAAATATATCCACAAGAATAACTCTGCTTGGGAGAACATTGAGTTCTGCACTTTGAGATTTTACCATTCTTGGAATAACTATTGACATTCCTCTTTGTGTTCACAAATCAACAAAGTATCAACAACATCAACAAAAGGTCCTGTCTTCGAAAGATGCCCTTGGAACCACCTGTACAAGAGAGGAAGACAGCAAGAAACATTCTTGCCACGATGTTTCTCATTCTTATAGTGAATAGAATGATAAACATCGCCCAAGAGAGTAGGAACTAGATTCTTCGAGGCAAGAATCAAGAAGGCATCTGAGTCAACAAAATCTGGCACATTGGGAAACAAGACAATCCCATAGATGCATACAGCTAGAATGGCACTGAAGGCAACCCAACATCCACTCTTCGCGCACTGTGTGGCCTTCTCAACCAGGACAGACAGGTGAAAACCATAAGCTCCGTGCAGCTTGACCAAACCTCTAGGGAACTCAGAAGCGTCTAAACTGACAATCTCAGCAAGTGTAGCCAACTCAGGCTCTGCATCAACATGTATAAAGGGCATCTGGTCCAACACAGTAACTCCCAACATAGCAGAATACTCCTCCAAAGTGGGTGCCAGAATATAGTCGGGGAACAGGAAGCATCTCAACTGAGGCTCATAAAACTGCATCAAAGTATACACCCCAGTCGTCTCAAATGCTGAAGGTTTACACAACAAACTAAGCAATCTCCCATAAGATACTCTGAACTCAGCCCTCACTCTCTCATCTGCTAGAGCAACTAATCCTAGCAAGGAACTGATATCTGGCGAATGCAACCGGTAAGCAACTGTCCTCTTCATGGACTCCATGTCTGGCCAGAAGATACACTAGAATCAGAGGGGAATGATCACACCTGTAACATAAATACACGTTAATGAAATGCAAACATGAAAATGCACATGCATATGCAAACAGGAGATCCAGTGCAATGCTGATGAATTGTGCTGCTTTGTATTGAAGCCTGAGAACCATCAAATCTTCGCCTCAAACCTAACCAACCACTCAAAAGAACCCTATAACCACATCTCACTGACAGAGATAAACCAGACGCTCTGAGGTCAAAGGTTTCCTGCAAACAGACCTACCTACCCCTCACAGGTATGTACTTAACTCGCAGACGAGGTACGACATCCTATGCGGGTTCAACGTCACAGACTTTCAAGAGCGACAATACGATACCCAGAAGGTGTGGCATCATCATCCCTTGAAGCGGCCTCACTTAGCTGAATCCCAATTGATAGGTCCCCAGAGTCGACAATCCTCGGGTCAAACAACTTGTCGAGCCTTAAGGGCCAGGCAAGAAGCATCAAAGAGAGTCTCGTCCGGGCACAGATTTCGCGGCTAGTTGGTGCAAGCTAAGCAAGCAGGCTAACCACTACTCTCTACTTCTAAGTCTATGTGCAAACTCAAGCCCAGGTCCGGCTTATCTCTCAATCTAACCCTCTTCCCAGCACAACAACAATAATAGATTACTGAAAGTAAAGGCAGAAAGGTAAATACGTACAACACCCCTAGACGGGAAAACAAGCGCTAGGATTGACTCACATAGGGAACCGTTGGAGTCCCCAGCAGATTCGCCAGGTGTCACTACTGCGAAAATCAGCGCCGGCTATGACAGAAGAGTCGCCACCGTGCGTTATTTATCCCACAGGAGGGAAAGGAAACGCTCAGAGTAAACATAACGCAAAGAGGGAAAGGAATGGTCATCGCAACCAAATCCTGAATTCGGGAGTCGGTTACGCAAGGGGAAGGTATTAGCACCCCTCACGTCCGTCGTACTCGACGGGATCCGCGCTTGTTTTCTATCTAAGGGTGTGTTATTCTATCTACTCTAAAGGTCTGGGTTAAAAAGAAAAGAAAATGACTCGACAAAGTATCGCACTTTATGCCTACGTATTCCCGTTTGAAACGAGAAATCAGAGTCAACGTAGTTCACCTACCTGCTGGAAAGGAGGGGAAGGTTGCTCGCTAGGATATCGCATCCTATGCCTACGTACTTTCATACGGCATGAAATATCAGAGCAAACGTAGTTCGGGCTACGGAGGACACAAGCTTGTCTGACAGTTTTTATCTCCTTCTGAAAAGGGTTTCCTGATTAAGGGTCCAAGCGGACAAAAATGACATTTGAAATTTGTTTTCAGTTTTTTACGAAAGAACTGTTTTTTTAGGATGTTTGCAACTTGTACTGCACTAAAGACTTGTGATCTGAGAGTGACTATGTCGCATGTCACCCTAAGGGTACCATACTAAGCAATCAGATTACTGAAGAGTGACCCTCCAGCAAGCTTTCCTTAAATAGCTTAAGGCTCGTAACGTACAACACGCGTTATCCTTATTACTGTGTTTTTGAATTGTTTTGAGATGAGAAGAGAAAGACGCTCTAAAAAGCCTATGGTTGAAAGGGAAACTAACCTAATGTTATCATGCATGGGTCAAAACCTAATGTCTATCATAATTTCCTCTTGCACAGAGGAAATCAGAGATCCTAGGGCATAAGCAGCAAAAGACAATAAGCAATAAACAGTAAACAGTAAATGATAAACATGCATGCCATGCAGCAGTATAAGAGAGGCAAGGGATAAGACAACAGGCAAGAGGAGACAAGCTCCACCTTAAACCTAGAGGTAATCAACACAAGCAAACAGACAATACAGAGAAAACAAAAGATAGAGAGGAGGCTGCCCAAGCAGCAGTACCAAACTCCTACAGCAAACAACAGCAACAAGCTCTAAACAACAAAGATTGAGAAGACATCAAAGTTGACAGCAAGGCCTCATCTTCAAACAAGCTTCTATCTTCAAGCTTCATCAATCTTCAAGCTCCAACAAGCACTCTCCAAGAGGAGGATTAAACATCAAGATCAAGTTATAATGTTAAGAAACTTAATGACAACCAAAGGAAATCACTAAGAACTCAACATTGCAAATGAAAGGTATCCTCAAGGTTCTACTCACTTGGGCATACCACTCATCCCTCCTAAGGAGAGATGGAGCTTCCCAAGGAGGACTTTGTGTCATTGGATGGAATAGAGGCAAACAATGCACTCTATGTTTGAAGAAAGAATCAAAACTAGGTCTAAAGCACTTCCTAAAACCCTAATTTCCTAAGCTCCTAAGAAACTTCCACAAGAAGAAAAGCCTTCAACTCCAAGCTCCAATCTTCAATCCCAAGCATATTCAATGAATCCAGAAGCTCCTTTAAAAATAACTCAAGCTTAAACCCACTCCAAAATAGCCAACCAAACCAAACAAACCAAAGCACTCAAGAGAGGAAACCACAAACACAAGCAACTTGCAAAATACAACTAAAACAGAAAATGAAGTTGCAAAATTCTAATAAAATTCCTAGGGGAACATACATGTTTTAACAACCTAATTTAAAAATATTGAAGCCTAAATCAACTTCTAAGTTATCTAAACAATTCCTACATTGAGATAGGTCAAGGGGATCCACAATTTTGGGAGGGGCCTAATCTCAATACCTAAAACATAACCTAATGTTGTTCTAAAAATCTACCAAAATTTCTAAGGGAACATACATGTCTACCCTAACACATACTAAAAAATCAAAGCCAAACTCAACACCAATTGGAAGAACTAAATTCAACAAAACAGTTGGTCAAATATGCAAAATGAAATGAATTAAACAAAATTGGAATTAATATGATTTTTGGAATCAACATTGGAATTAATATGATTTTTGGAATCAACAAACAATTAAAATAAAACAAAAAATGAATAAAAGAAATAAAATACTGAAATAAAACATGAGCCACAGGATCAGGAGACTGGTCAATCCATCCAACGCGCCAGAGCTTGCCACCTCATTTATTTAAACACAACGTTTTGCCATCAGAAATTCAAAACCAAATTTAAGTCATGTGCGTTGGATCTTGGCTGTAGTCAAAGGTCCAACCTAGATCTAACGGTTCTCACATCATCTTCTCCAAATCTCAGGAAGGCCAGTTGGAGATTCAGGCTGGTGGTTCATGGTGGCCAGAGAAGACTCTGGTCGTCTTCTCCAGCGAGGATCCAGGTTCAGGCAACCAAAAATAACAAACTATATACCAATTTTGCTCAGAATTTCATGTACATTCCAAATCTCCACTCCAAATCATCCAATTCTTAACAAGTAAGCAAACACGAATCAAAGTTCAAAAATGGCATCATCCACAACTCTCACTAAACTTGAAATTAATGGTATAGATCTTTTCATCTTGTTGCATACATCAACCTGATCTAAACAACTAGCATTGAAACCTTATGAATCAAGAGATTCAAGTCCAAACAGTTATGGCATGTCATCTTCAATCATCACCAATTGAGTCCAAATCAAGCCTAAAATGATCTATGTCATGTCTAGATCCTAACCACAAGTCTAAAACTATCTGAATCATGCTAGATCATGCTGAATTTTGAGAGATGCAAACCTGGTATAGATCTTGAAACAGAGGTACTTAGAGCTCGTGGCTTGCTTCCAAATGCTCCAGATAGCTTCAATGATCCACAAGGAAGAGATTGCACACTTTAATTTGACTTGAATTGGTCTGAATCTGAGAATTCGATTTCAACTTGCAATTGAGAAAATTCAATTGCTCTTGCTTGCTCTGGCGCGAAATGAAGCTCAACCTTGATCTGAACTCCTTCTAATCAATATATAGAAGAGTTTCATGGGCTTTTGCAATGTGTTTGAAGCCCAAATCCGTGTATCCAATTTTCTGATTTTTGCTTGCAAGTTCATACACCAGTCGTGCATTGCAAGCTTTGCATTGGTTCTAGAAGTTTCTCGCACCTTGCACATGTCATTTAGAATGAGTTTGGATGGAGAAATTGGCCTGAATTGCCTTGTGCATTGATTTTGATATGTGACTTGTTTATGAAGTAACAACATTGAAAGTCATGGAATTATGCCTCAAATCAAAAATGTAAAAGTGTCAAAGTGTTAAAAATGAAATTTCCAATCAGAAAATGTACCCACTTGCTTGGTTTGAGACATCTAGCACAAAAGGTCAATTTTCCCTCCTTTAATCATTTGAATTTTCTTCCTTTTTAAGCCATTTCAAGTGACTTTTTGATATGAACCAAACCAAACTCTCATGACCACTTGGTTGCACTCAAAACATCTTTTTAAGCAAGTTCCATGTTGAACAAATTTCCATTTGAAGCTTGCAAGTTGGAGATTTTGGCCTATGCTTGAAAATGACCTATAATCTCACTTTCCCAAAATACCCCTGACTTGTAAACCTCATAACTTGAGTTCTACAAATCAGATGGGGGACTTCTAGTACAATTTAGAAATCTAAGATCATGAGGAACATCTTTCATTTTGACCAAAAGTTCAGGTGAAACCTCCTTCTAGGTCAAAAATAGCTTTGAAGTCAGATGCTTTTCACAGACAAATTTCAGAATCATCTGAGGACCTGTAACTTGTCTGGGCCATAACTTGAGTTCTATAAATCCCCTTGAGTACTTCTAGTACTCAAATTAAAGGTATTGAGATGCTCTAAAAGTTTCATGTTGGCCAAAGATCCATTTCAAACTTGTATCTTGACTTATGTGGCCTTGAAGTTAGGCACTAAACAGGGTAATTTGCACTGAAACCCTAATTTAGCAACTTCCCACATTCTTGATTCTTCTTGATTTGATCTTGGCACAACACCACAAATGTCTTATCACATCATTCCATGAACTCCATGACCTCAAAGTAGGCTTGAATTCTCTTCAATTGCATAATTGACCTATGGTTGATCCAGATGAAACCTTAATTGCTTGCACCTCAACTGTGGCTCTTGCATTTGACACAATGACCTGATTTAGCTCCAACATGGCTCTCTAGGAACTCCATGAGCTCTATACACATCTCATATTGACACCTCAGGCTTCACATCCCATTGATGGTCCTCAGCTGATCAAGACCTCCCACCACTTCCTGATGACTTGGATGACTTCTGTTTCACCCCAAAATTTGCTTAACCTTATCTTGCCTGATTTATGTTTCACTGCATTTCATTTGCATAACATAACATAGCAATCATTTGCATATAATAGCATATCAAGTCATCCAATAAGGGATAAAGTACCATTTATGTCAAAAGAAGCCTATCTAGAGGTATTCTCTGAGCCTGAGAGACCATCCAAGTCATCAAGGAAGGGTTGAAGTCATGAGAAGTTTGAGTGCCCACAGGTAGATTCCTTCTCCTAACTTGGGGTGCATTGAAGATAATCAACATGGAATTGTGAATTTGAGGTGTTTATGTATCTCATGGGATGTCTATAGGGCCATATTGAAGCTTAATCAAGTCATTGTGCCAAGTTCAAGAACCATAGTTGAGGTGTGTACAAGTAGGGTTTCATTTGGGTAACCCTAGGTCAAGAAGAGCAAAGAAAGGGCATCAAGACCTAGCTCTAGGTCATGGAAGTCATGGATTGATATGTTGAAGCATGTGTATGGATGAGCCAAGACCAATTTCAAAATAATCAAGAGTGGTTGGAGGTGTTTGAGACAGGGTTCCTAGGGTAAAATCCCCTGTAAAGCACTGGACTTCCAAGCCACATAAGTCAAAATAAAAGTTTCAAATGGATTCTTGGCCGACATGAAACTTGTAGAGATTCCCATTACCTTTAATTTGAGTACTAGAAGTCTTCAAGAATATATGTAGAACTCAAATTATGGTTCTTGCAAGTTACAAGTCACCAGAGGACACTGAAATTTATCTGTGAAAGTCACTTGACTTCCAAGCAACTTTTTCCCCTCAAGGAGTTTTCAAATGGATTCTTGGCCAACATAAGAGTTGTAGGTCTTGATCTTAGATTTAATTTGAGTACTAGAAGTCCTCAAGAGGATTTTTGGAACTCAAGTTATGATCTTGGCAATCCAGGGGTATTTTGGGAAAGTTGAATTATAGGTCCTTTTTCAACATGTGTCAAAATCTCTATCTTCCACTCTTCAAATGAAAAATTGTTCAACATGAGATGTGCTTAAAATGATGTTTCTAGGTCAGATGTGAAGTCATGGTGAGTTGGATTGGCTTATTTCACAAAGTGCTCCAAAATGGCCTAAAAAGGGAGGTTTCTCAAATGATTCAAAAGAGGGAAAATGGTTTTTTGAATTACAAGGCATAAACATGGCATATGGGTAGTCATTTTGAATGGAAATTGGATTTCAAACACATTGGCAATGTCACAATTTTGAGATGAGCCATTATTTTATGAGTTGCTTTGAAAAGTGCTTTCTTACATTACAAGTAACACTTGCCAAACACTCCCTTAGATCAAAACCAAGGCTCTAACCCTCACCAACCAATTCAAAATGTCATTTAGTGAGAAATTGGATCAAAATGCATGTGCTGAAGCAAGCTAAACCCAACTGTCATGTGCAAGCTTCTCATGAGATTATCAAGTGCAAGAGAAATTGAAATTCTCACATGGATCATTCCAGATCATTCTAGAGCTTTCTAACATGTTCTATATAAGGATCATAACTGATTCAGTTGCTTTTTTTGGCCAAGAACTGTGAATAATCGAGAGAGAGCATAATGAACTTCAACCTTGCAACTCAAAATCGGATTTGGTGATTGAGAGGGGTTCAAGGCAATTCAGTGCATACAGAAGCTCCACAAGACTTCATTGATCGTGTCTGGAGAAGATTGAAGGGTGATTTGAAGAATTTCTTGCTCTGTTCACTCAATTTTCACAGGTTTGCAAATTTCGTTTTGTAGCACAATTTAGGTAGAATTGATAGGATTTAGATGTGTAGATGCATTGTAGACATGGCTAGGGTGGATTCTGGTAGGAAAAATTGGTGATTAGAGACAAAACCTAGGGCGATGCAATTTCTATTGAAGGTCGTTTCTCTTAGTTCTTGGGGGTTTAAACATGTCTAGATGGTGAGGATTAATCAGTGTAACGTGTAAATGATGATAGGTTTGTCAATTTTAAGAATGGTGATGATTGAATTTGGAGCATATTCTGAGCTTGGAGTCGTGTTTTGAGTTGTGTTGAGATTCAAGGAGAATGGAGGTTACCATTGGATTCAGTGAGAAAAAGCGAGTTAGATGAAATGTTTAGGGTTAAGTTTTGATGGATATTCATGGTGTTTGCATTTGGGGACGACGGTGGCGCCACCTCCGGCCACCGTCCTGGTTCACTTCCCTCCAACATTTGAAATGAAGAAGATGATGGCATAGCCCTTGGATTGGCGTTGACACTTGACTCAGATAACCATCCAAGGGCCACGATTGAATTTGAGTTTGTAAAGGATTCTGAACATGAACAAAACGCCCCGTTTCATTTAATATTTTGACTTGGGCTTAGTATAAGTTTTGCTATCCACACACCCTTCTGAAGCCCATTTAAGATTTACACATGGATTAGTTGCTATTTGATACAGACTTTTATTGATTTCCCATTGCATTTTTCATGCTATTTTCTGGTTGGTCTGGGCTTGATGCGCGCTTGTTATTCACACCCCTTCTTGGGCCCAGTCTGGGGAATGTACTTGTTAATTTTGCTATTCATCACGCTCCTTTTCCATTTTCTTTTATTTTCTTTGATTTTCATAGTTTTATTTAGGTTAGTTTTTAATTCATATAAAATCGAAAAATGATCATTTCTGAGTGGGACTTTTTTCCCTGGTTTCCTTAGGATCTCTAGAATTTTATAGGATTAAAAAAATATTAATTTCATACATTTTATATTTTCTGGCATATTTTTATAGTTTTATTGCCTTTATTTCCCTTTTGTTTGATATGCTTTCTTTCTGAATTTTGTATGAGAGTTTGGTGAGGAATTTTTGAGTTTCTTATTGGATTAGTTAGCTTATAGAAGCATGTGCCCTTAGAAATTTTATCATATTTTTGTGATTAAATTTTAGGCCAATTTGAATGGTGAACATAAGGAGTGTTAGAATTAGGGTTTTAAAACAACTAGTTGTAGTTTAGAACATAGTTTGGGGACTTAGTGATTGATTTAGGTTCTGGGATTTATATGGGGTATTGGGTATAGGGTTAGGTTCCCTTAGAAATTTACTTAGGATTTTATGAAGAGTTTTAGCATTTTATTTGTATTTTTGCAATTGGTGTGATGCTTGTGGGTTTCTCCCTTGAATATTTGGTTTGGTTCTTTGTGTGGGGCTATTTTGGGGGTGCTTTTGGCTTGGACTTTGCTTGGATGAGTTGAAGATCAAGTGAATTTGCTTTGGATGGCTTGAAGAAGCTTGGAGTTGAATATTTCTCATCTGTTGGAGTGCTTGTCAGGAGCTTAGGGATTAAGGCATATAGGAAGAGCATTAGATTAGTCTTATTTCTTCTTTCTAACATAGAGAGCTTCTTGTACCTCTATCCTATCCTATGATTCAAAGTCCTCTTAAGGAAACCCCATCTCTCCCTTGGAGGGATGATGGGCATGCCTTAAAGAGTAGAACTTTTGAGGATATCCTTCTTTGTAGATGATGGTTTCTAGTGATTTCCTTTGGTTTTCACTGGTTTCCCCTCATTATAACTTGATCTCAATAACCTATCTTTCTTGGTGGAGCTTGCTAGAGCTTGGATATGAAGATCTAAGATGTTGAAGATGCCTTTCATGAGGATTGCTTAAAGATGGAGGTATGTTACTGTCAACTTTGCTGTCAGGAGCTTGTTGGGGGATTGAAGATAGGGTTTACTGTTGCTTTTGAGCTGGAGTTTTTTGTAGCTGTGGAGCTTAACTGCCTAGGTTTTGAGGAGCCTTATTTGAAGTGTGCTTTCTCTTCCCTGGAGATTGGAGATTGAAGCTTATTGGAGTTTGAAGATGAAAGCTGTAGATGTCAGAGCTGTTGCTGCTTGTGTTGTTTACTGGAGGAGTTTGGTGCTGCAGTTTGGGCTGCCTCCTCTGTTGTGGTTTTTGTTTCTCTGTATTGTTTGTTGGCTTGTACAGCTTGCCCCTAGGTTTGAAGTGAGTGTTGATTCACTTTGCCTGTTGTTTTCCCAGGTTCGAGGTTGAGCGGGACTCCCTTGCCTTGCTTGTATTGCTGCATTGCATGCATTTTACTGCATTTGCTTACTTTCTTTTCTGTTTATCCCCTAGGATCTCTGATTTCCTCTGTGCAGGAGGGAATTATGACAGACATTATGATTCTTATCCATGCATGACAACATTAGGTTAGTTTTTATCCCCTTTTCACCCCTAGGCTTTTTAGAGCTTCTTTCTCTTCTTATCTTAAAACAGCTCAAAAATAGGGTAATAAGATTAATCGAGGTCGTACGTTACGAGCCTTAAGCTATTTGAGAAAGGGTTGCTGGAGAGCTTCTTTCCAGTAGTCTGGCTGCTTATTATGGTACCCTTTGGGTGTCACGCGACGTAGTCACTCTCAAATCATAGTCTCTAGTGCGTCAGAGATTGCAAACAAACTAAAAAACACTTCTTTCGTAAAAGATTCAAAACAAACATTAAAGTGTCATTTTTGTCCGCTTGGACTCTTAATCAAGAAAAACCCTTTTTGAAGGTCATAAAAAACAGTCAGACAAGCTTGTGTCTTCTGTAGCCCGAACTACGTTTGCTCTGATCTTTCATGTTGTATGAAAGTACGTAGGCATAGGATGTCGTATCCTAGCGAGCAACCTTCCCCTCCTTTCCCGTAGGTAGGCGAACTACGTTGACTCTGATTTCTCGTTCCAGACGGGAATACGTAGGCATAAAGTGAGATACTTTGCCGAGTCATTTTCTTTTCTTTTTAACCCAGACCTGTAGAGTAGATAGAATAACAATCCGTACCAAGAAAACAAGCGTGGATCCCGTCGAGTACGGCGGACGTGAGGGGTGCTAATACCTTCCCCTTGCGTAATCGACTCCCGAATCCAGGAATTTGGTTGCGATGACCATTCCTTTCCCGTTTTGCGTTAGGTTTACTCTGAGCGTTTCCTTTCCCTCCGTTGGGATAAATAACGCACGGTGGCGACTCTTCTGTTTAGCCGGCGCCGATTTTCGCAGTAGCGACAGCTAGCGACTCTGCTGGGGATCTCTGACGGTTCCCTACGCGAGTCAATCCTAGCGCTTGTTTTCCCGTCTTGGGTTTTGTATGGATTTACCCTTCTGTATTTACTTTCCGCATTTTATTGTCAGCTTTATATTGTTATTGTTGTTGTGGGGATGGGGTGATCTATTGAGAGATAAGTCGGACCTGGGCTTGAGTGCACCTAGAATTAGTTGTGGAAAGTAGTGGGCGCGTGCATGCTTTGCATGTACTAGTGTCCCGCAAAATCCACGCTCGGACGAGGTTCTTCTGGTTGACTTCTTTTTCAACCCTTTGGGTTGAGGGGGTTGTTGGTTAGTTGGATTGTCGACTCCGGGGACCGATCATTTGGAAGTTGGCTAAGTGAGGCCTCTTCAGGACATGATGATGCCACACCTTCTGGGTATCGTATTATCAGTCTTGAAAGTCTGTGACACCGACGACCGCATAGGATCCCATACCTTGTGTCAGTTGATAGGACACCTACCTGTGAGAGGGATTGGGGCATGTAGGAAACTTGACCTCCAGACTACCCGGTTTTCTTGATATTGGATCAGTATGTGTGGTTACTTGGGGTTCTTCACCAGAGCATTGTTTTGGGTCTGTTGAGACCAGGTTGGAGCATGGTTTTGAGTCTGTTGAGACAAAGTGGAACATTGTTATGGGTCTGTTGAGACCAGGTTTGAGCAGCATTACGGGTTTGTTGAGACAGAGTTGTGGATGGATCTCTTCAGCAATATATCACTTGATCCCTGTTGCATGTTTGCATATTGCATTGTTGCATACTCATTTTGCATATCATTAACGTGTGTCTGTGCTGCAGGTGCATCTTCATACCTCTGATTCTAGTTGCCCGGATTTCTTTCTGTCTGCTGATATTATGGATACTCTGAAAAAGACTGTAGCATACAAGTTGCCTACTCCAGATGTTTCTTCTTTGCTTGGTTTGATATCCTTAGCTGATGATGATGTGAAGAGAAGCTTCAGGAAGAGTTATGGGAAACTGCTCAGGTTGGTTTATAAGCCATCCATGTATGAGCGTAACGGATTGTACGCACTGATGCAGTTCTATGATCCCCCGCTGAGGTGTTTTACTTTCCCTAACTTCATTCTGGCTCCGACTATGGAGGAATATGCTGAGATCTTGGAGGTAACCATTCAGAACAGGGTACCCTTCATTCGTATGGGTGTTGAGCCCAAGCTGGAAGATTTGGCTGTTGCTTTGCATTTAGACCCCTCAGAGTTGTTGTTAACCTTGTGGAATGGAGTGTTTGGTTTTTCTCTCAAGTTCTTAGTTGGGAAAGCACAAGAGTATGCCAAGAGTGGCTGTTGGATTGTGTTTAATGCTATCCTTGCTTTGTGTATCTATGGCATTGTACTGTTCCCTAATATGCCTGACTTTGTTGATTTGGATTCATTCCATATATTTGCTTCAGGCAATCATGTGCCTACTCTGATTGGAGATTTCTATCACTCTCTGCATTACAAGAATGAGAATAGGAAGGGCAAGAACGTCTCTTGCTGTGTGCCTTTGCTGTATATGTGGTTTGAGAGTCACTTGTCCAAGAAGGGTATTTTTGCTGAGTCTGCAGATACGGTGGATTGGTCTGAGCATATGATGGGACTTTCTTCAGAAGATATCGTCTGGTTTGATAGAGATTTACTGGGATCTGAGATTATCTACAGCTGCGCCGGATATCCTAACGTTCCTCTGATTGGGAGGAAAGGGTGCATTAACTACAATCCGTCATTATTAATCAGGCAATTTGGTTATGCTTTGAGAAGCCCACCAAAGGAAGAAGAAGTACAAGAATCTTTGTACTTCACAGGTGAGCTGAGAGGAGAATTATTGTCCAGGCTTCAGCATGCTTGGAAAAATATCAATAAAAGGGGTAAGTCGTTGTTGGGTAAGAATGATTGTCAAGCCTATGCTCCGTACAAAGTCTGGATTCAAGATAGGGCAAAGCAGGCGCTGATGTCGTTTCCTGCAGTATTACCTCCTACTCCCCCCGTGATTGAGGAGCCAACTACTGTGTCTATTGAGAGATATGAGCATGTTGTGAGGGAGAAAGAAGAGCTGATGAAGGCCAACGAGAAGTTGGAAGAAGAGCTAGTGCAACTCAGGAACGAAAGAAATGAAGTCGTATATTCCTTCAAGCAACAAATAGAGCTGGTGAACTACCTAGGCAAAGAACTGATTGAGCAAAGGAAGAAGCGTGAACGCTTGGGGATAAATTTCAAGAGCTCTCATGACATGCTGGAGTCTAAGAAGAAAGCACTTGATATAGCCTACCGGGAGATCTCCGCATTCAACAAAACCTGGAATGCCATGCTGACCAGCAATAAGGAAAGAGAAGACAAACTGAAGCTGCAGATCTCTGAGCTGGAAGGTCAGTTGAAAGCTAGCCACACAAAGTTTGAAGAAGAGGTTATGCAGAGATATGACGTTCAGAATGCCTTGAACAAAGTTATCAAGCGCAAGAAAGACTCTGCGTCCCAGAAGTGGAAGCTAGAAGATTGCTTTGGGGAAGGTGTTTGGGAGGAATCCATTGGGGATCTCCAGCGTGTTATCAGGCAAAGAGACTCGCTTGTCGAAGGGTTGCTTTCTCAGCCGAATCATCCCAAGACTAAGAGATTGTTAGAGGAGTATCAGGCATATGGTCGCACTTGAGTACCTTATGTACTGTTGTATATGCTTTATTTGCATTGTGCTGGCCATCACTAGGATTGTTGGTTGAGGTCATGCCTTCTTATTGTACATTCAATGATATTGTATTTCTGACTTGATGGGCTCTTTGCAGCAATATATGAGATGTTTTTCCATGAATGGATCCAAACTCCTTATCACTATTACTGTCACGATACCGACACTTTGGCACTAGAATCAGGGGTTGATCTCCCTAACGCACAGACACATATTGCATCTGCATGTTCATTTTGCATCGCCAGTTACTTGTTGAATTTGTATCTTATTTCCTGCATCTCATAGGTTTTTCAGGATTGACGAACAAAGAGTCCACCACTATTCAAGCCGAAATAACTGCAAGAAGATAATGGATCAAGTTCAGGTCAAGATGCAGGAAATCCACGAGAAGCTGACTCTGTTCATGCAAGCTATGGAGAACATGGCCAAGGGCCAGGAGAATCTTCAGACCTTGGTGCAGCCGCTGCTGACGCGGGCAAACGGAAACGGCAACAATGACCATATTTCTGTTGAAACTCCTCGCCGGGAGAATGAGATACCGGCAGTTGTTACTCCACCTGTTGTGACGGTCAACGGAAACACGGGTATTGGTGCAGGTGCTGGCGGTGGTAACGGCAATACTGGAAATGGTGGTGATGGGCATGTTGTTAACAACAAAGGCAACACTGTGGATGCTGATCAAGGATTCGTTGACAATGTGGGCTTCGGAAACAATGGGTATGGCAATGTCAATCAGGACGGGAATTTTGGGGTCAACAATTAGGGCTTCAGTAATGACGGTTACGGCAACAATCAGGGATATGGCTATGGTAATGGTGGATTCGGTAATGGGAATGTGAACGGCACTGGAGCACTTCCTTTCAACAATGGTTTTAGACCTGTTGGGGTCAATCTAGGGTTCGGTAACCGATGACAGGGTCCTGTGTTCAATCAGCAAGGATTTGGCCGTAACATGGGTTATGATGGGTATGGCAATGACTGAAATATGGATCAACAGGAGGACGCTTTTTCATGAAGAGGTATGGGAGGTATGGGACCTGAAGGCCCTATTGACCCTGTTCAGAGGATCAGAATGCTAGAAGAGCAGATGAAAGGTGTGGTTGATCAGAACTCCGCTGGATTGGATATGACTACTATGGGGTTGGTACCAGGGCTGAGGGTGCCGTTGAAATTCAAGGCTCCAACATTTGACAAATACAAAGGGGATACCTGCCCAAAGGTCCATGTACGTTCTTATTATAGAAGGATGTCTGCATATTCCAATGATGAAAGGATGCTCATGCATTTCTTTCAAGATAGCTTATCGGGACCATCATTAGAGTGGTACATGGGACTGGAGCCCACCCAGATTAAGAGTTGGAAGCAGTTGGCTGATGCTTTTGTTATGCATTACAAATATAACAACGATTTGGCGCCAAACAGGGTTCAGTTGCAGAGCCTGTCGCAGAAAAATGGTGAAAGTTTCAAAGAGTACGCGCAGAGGTGGCGCGATATGGCAGCTCGAGTGCACCCTCCTTTGGTTGAAAGGGAGATGAATGACATGTTTGTGGGGACATTTACTGGAATGTATTATGATAAGTTACTCAATGTTTCGATGGGTAGCTTCTCCGATATGATCCTTATGGGAGAAAGGATCGAAAATGGAATTAAAATCGGAAAGATTCGGGCAGGCGAATCTACTTCAGCTGGGGGTACGAGAAAAGCGTTCGGCGGGAGACGACAGGGTGATACAAGTGCTGTATTTGGTGGTAGAGGCCGGGGCAGAGGTAGAAATCAGTACATTCAACCTCAACAGATAGCCAGTGTTACTATTCCAATTTCTCAACAACAACAACAACAGCAGCAACAACAATCGCAACAGCAGCAAAGGCAGAATCAGGGTCAGGGAAGGTTTCAGAATGTAAAGCCGAGGAGGGTATTCGATAAGCCTCCGTCGACATATGAAAAGCTTCTTCAGACATTGTTGGGGTTGAATTTGGTCGAGAAAAGAACACTGGAACCACCTACAGGACCGGTACTTCCTAGAGGGTACGACGCTAGTAAGCACTGCGAATTCCATTCCGGGGCGCCCGGACATGATGTAGAATCTTGTCATGCTTTCAAGCATAAAGTTCAAGACTTGTTGGACAGTAAAGCCATCAACTTAGGCCAAGTGGGGCCCAATATTGTACAACAGCCCATGCCTAATCATGGGGCAAATGCTATCCTAACGGAAGAAAATTTGAACTTGGTGTTGGATGTTAACGAGTTGAAGACACCATTGAGTGAAATGAAAAGCAGGCTGCTCAAAGGGGGAGTGTTTCCAGGTTGTGATGAATACTGTTTAGAGTGCTGGACCTAGCCAGAGGGTTGTAATGATTTGAAGCGGGGCATTCAGGCCATGATCGACGAAGGAACCTTGCAATTTGATCAAACTGCGGTTGAGAAGCCTGTGGAGGCATTATGTGAAGAGCAGAATGATGTTGCAACGGTGACGATCCCGAGGAAGACTATAACGATAGTGGCGCCCGCCAAGCGGCCAACTATTACGATTACCAAAGCAGGGTCTGTTCCCTTTGAAAGTACGAAAGCTGTCCCGTGGACGTACGGTTTAGAAGCGTATTGCAATGGTGAAAAGATTGTGATGAATAGCCAGCCAACTGGGACTGTTGATAATGTTGTTAGTATGGGGGGCATGACCCGTAGCGGAAGGATCTTTACCGCACCTGAAATAGAAGCAGAGAGGTTGGCCAAAGGTAAAGCCAAAGTAAGTGAAAGCGGGCCTTCTCAGTTGAAAGAAAAGGACACGTCGCTCAAGGACGTAGAGGAGTTCATGAGACTGATTTGCAAGAGCGACTACAAAATTGTTGAACACCTACAGCAGACGCTGTCGAAGATTTCCATTTTGTCGTTGTTGTTATGTTCCGAGGCCCACAGGAACGCCTTGCTGAAGATTCTGGATACGTCATTCGTGCCCCAAGAAGTTTCTGTAAATCAGTTAGAGGGGGTAATGACACATGTCAATGCTGGACATAGCCTGGGTTTCACAAATTTCGACTTAACGCCCAAGGGTCGGGAGCACAACATGGCCTTGCATATATCGGTGGAATGCCGGGGCACCGTAATGTCACATGTATTGGTGGATACTGGGTCGTCGTTAAATGTACTGCCAAAGAAAGCCATGATGAAGTTGGACATATGGGGAGTTATTTGCACGCCCAACGATTTGGTTGTGAGGGCGTTTGACGGTACGAAAAGATCAGTGTTCGGGTCAATAACATTACCGCTGCAGGTGGGGCCAGAAATTTTTGATACCGAATTCTACATCATGGATATCCATCCAGCTTATAGCTGCCTTCTGGGGCGCCCATGGATCCATGCTGCAGGGGCCGTAACATCCACTTTGCATCAGAAGTTGAAATACACGGTGGGTGATAGTGTCGTTACCGTTTGCAGGGAGGAGGACATTTTGGTCAGTCACCTGTCATCATTCAGATATGTTGAGGTCGACGGAGAAATACACGAGACACCTTGTCAAGCCTTCGAAGGGTTGTGGATTAAAGACAAAGCTCAGGGTTCTAGCAAAATATCAGATGTGGCAGTGTCATCTTACAAAGAGGCTCAGGCTTTAGTGCAGACCGGTGGGACTAAAGGTTGGGGGCAGGTATTGGAGATTCCTGTGAAGAATGACAAGTTTGGGTTAGGGTATCGACCGACGTCGTCAGCGTCATCTTTAGGAGCGCCCAGGTTCAAGGGACCGGTCACGATTACGCCAAGCAAGGTGTGCTTCGAGACTATCAACGCTATTTCCGACACCGAAGACGGAGATAGCGACTGCGATATGGACGCGTGGATCAAGCCAAGCGTGCCAGGACAAAGTCTCTGCAACTGGTCCATCCGGGAAACTGTCCTAGTGACTTTTAAACAGTAATGATTTATTTTATCAATTGTTGAATAATCCTATGTCCTACCCGGGGCATAGTAATGTTGCATTAGGACTGCTTGATTATGTGTATTGCACTATTTTAATCATGAAATAAAGGCGTTTTTCATATTCAAATATTGTGATCCCTGTTTTTCTTGTTTTTGCTTTAACAATAAATGGCAACGTGGTTATTTGCTTTGTTTGCATGTTGAAGTGTTTAACCATTTCCTTTGCAGGACAAATATTTCAGATGACATCTCATATGAACCGCCTATGACTCATTTCGACTTCGAGCATCCGGTATTCCAAGCAGAGGAAGAGATTGTTGAGCATAGCGACCTGCCAGAGGAGCTGACTCGTTTGTTGAAACAGGAAGAGAGGATAATTCTGCCTCATCAGGAGGAAATTGAGATCATTAACCTGGGGTCGGAAGAAGTTGTGAGAAATATCCGTATAGGGGCTGCGCTGCAGAGCGACATCAAGCAAAGGCTGATTGAAATACTGAGAGAGTATGGTGATATTTTTGCTTGGTCGTACGAGGATATGCCTGGGTTGGATACGAACATGGTTGTGCACCGTCTGCCGTTGCGAGAGGAATGTCTGCCTGTTAAGCAGAAACTCAGAAGAACCAGGCCAGACAGGGCTGTGAAAATCAAGGAGGAAGTTCAAAAACAGTGGGATGTTGGTTTCCTAGCTGTTACAACTTATCCGTCATGGGTCGCTAATATAGTACCAGTGCCGAAGAAAGACGGTAAATTGCGAATGTGTGTAGACTACCGTGATTTGAATAGGGCGAGCCCGAAAGACGACTTTCCACTTCCTCACATTGATGTGCTGGTTGATAACACTGCTCAGTTCTTTGTATTCTCCTTCATGGATGGCTTCTCGGGCTATAATCAGATCAAAATGGCGCCAGAAGACATGGAGAAGACTACCTTCATTACTCCCTGGGGAACATTTTGTTACAAAGTGATGCCCTTCGGACTGAAGAACACTGGGGCAACATATCAACGTGCTATGACGACTCTCTTTCATGACATGATGCATAAAGAGATCGAGGTTTATGTTGATGATATGATTGCCAAATCCCAGACGGAGGAGGAGCATTTGGTTAATCTGCTGAAACTGTTCAAAAGGCTTAGGAAGTTCAGGTTGAGACTGAACCCTAACAAGTGCACCTTTGGGGTGAGATCGGGTAAACTGCTGGGGTTTATTGTGAGCGAAAAAGGAATTGAGGTTGATCCTGCGAAAATAAAAGCAATACAAGAAATGCCGACGCCTAAAACAGAAAAAGAAGTGCATGGGTTTTTAGGGAGGTTGAACTATATAGCCCGGTTCATATCTCACCTAACCGCGACATGTGAGCCGTTATTCAAGTTGTTGAAAAATGATCAGGTGTTGACCTGGAATGAAAATTGTCAAAAGGCGTTCGACAAGATAAAAGAATACTTGCAGGAACCTCCTGTTTTGATACCCCCAATGGGCGGGAGACCTTTGATTATGTATTTGACGGTTCTGGAGGAAAGTATGGGTTGTGTTCTCGGTCAACACGACGAGACTGGACGTAAAGAGCATGCGATCTACTATTTGAGTAAGAAGTTTACCGACTGTGAGTCCAGATACTCAATGCTCGAGAAAACGTGTTGCGCGCTAGCCTGGGCCGCCAAACGTTTGAGGCAATACATGCTGAATTATACAACCATGCTAATTTCAAAGATGGATCCAATCAAATATGTGTTTGAGAAGCAAGCACTCTCCGGAAGAATTGCCCGATGGCAGATGGTGTTAACAGAATACGATATCTAATATGTCTCGTAAAAGGCCATTAAAGGTAGCGTTCTGTCAGAGTACCTTGCGGAGCAGCCTGTTGAGGACTACCAATCGATGAGGTTTGATTTTCCTGACGAGGATATCATGTACCTGAAGATGAAAGATTGTGAAGAACCATTGTCGGACGAAGGACCAGAGTTGGGTTCCAAATGGCAGTTGATATTTGACGGAGCTGTAAATTCCTATGGTAGCGGAATATGGGCAATTATCACCACTCCTCAGGGGTCGCACATCCCCTTTACTGCCCGGTTGACCTTTCCTGTTACCAATAATGAGGCTGAATATGAGGCTTGCATCATGGGTCTGGAAGAAGCCATTGATTTGCGAATCAAGCATCTGGACGTATACGGAGACTCAGCTCTAGTGGTGAATCAGATTAAAGGAGAATGGGAGACACGTCAGCCCAATTTGATACCCTATATGAACTATGCAAGGAGATTGTTGCCTTTCTTTGACAAGGTGGAATTGCATCACTTGCCACGAGCAGAAAATCAAATGGCTGACGCCCTGGCGACATTGTCTTCAATGTATAAAGTTAACTTCTGGAACAAGGCTCCCCGGATTGTTATCTCTCGGCTCGATAGGCCTGCGTTCATATTTGCCATTGACGAGGCTCCCGATGGTAAACCCTGGTACTTTGACATCCAGAATTTCCTGAAGAATAAGGAGTATCCGGCTGGGGCATCCAATCGAGATCAGAAGACTCTCAAGAGATTGGCTGGCAATTTCTATCTGAATCCTGATGGTGTCCTGTACAAAAGAAACCACGACTTGGTGTTGCTACGTTGCGTAGATGAGAAAGAGGCGAAGTTACTCATGGAAGAGGTACATGAGGGTACATTTGGTACACATGCTGGTGGGCATGCTACGACAAGAAAACTGCTGCGGGCAGGTTACTATTGGCTAACTATGGAAACAGACTGTTTCAAGTTTGCAAAGAGGTGTCATAAATGTCAGATTTATGCGGACAAAATCCATGTGCCTCCAAGTCCTCTGAATGTGATGTCATCACCGCGGCCTTTCTCGATGTGGGGGATTGATATGATCGGCAAGATTGAGCCTACGGCATCCAATGGACACCAGTTCATTTTGGTGGCAATTGATTACTTCACCAAATGGGTGGAAGCAACATCATATGCCAATATCACCAAACAAGTGGTAGCCAGATTTATCAAACGAGATATTATCTGCAGATATGGAATCCCTGAGCGGATTATCACCGACAATGGTTCGAATTTGAATAACAAAATGATGAAAGAGCTGTGTCAGAATTTTAAGATTGAGCATCACAACTCTTCTCCTTACCGACCCAAGATGAATGGCGTTGTCGAAGCGGCCAATAAGAACATAAAGAAGATTGTTCAGAAGATGGTTGTGACATATAAGGACTGGAACGAGATGTTACATTTCGCTTTGTACGGTTATCGTACGACGGTACACACATCAACCGGGGCAACCCCTTTCTCATTGGTATACAGGATGAAGGCAGTGTTACCGTTAGAGGTTGAAATTCCTTCCCTGAGAGTTTTATGAGATGCCCAACTTGACGAGGCAGAATGGGTTAAAGATAGACTGAATCAGCTCAACTTAATGGATGAGAAGAGACTGGCTTCTTTAGCATACGGTCGGTTATATCAGAGCCGGATGAAGAAAGCTTACGACAAGAAGGTATGCCCGCGAAGCTTTCATACGGGCGATCTTGTTTTGAAAAAGATTCTTCCACCGCAAACAGATCACATGGGTAAGTGGACTCCTAATTACGAAGGACCCTACATTGTTAGGGAAGTCTTCTCTGGAGGAGCCTTGTTACTATCCACCATGGATGGTGAAGACTTTGCGTCTCCTGTGAATTCGGACGCAGTTAAAAAATACTTTGCTTGAAAGTGACCCGCTGGACAGTAAAAAGAGAGTCCAGGCAAACATGGGGCATCCCGGCGAACCATAAAAAATGAATAAAAGGTTCGGGCAAAAATTAGGGATAAAATTGAAAAAAATGTACACCCGCGAAGTCGAAAACCTGAAAAGGGCGATTTCGGCAAAAAAGGGTATCCGGGTGAATTGAAAACCCGCAAAGGGCGGTTCACGCAAAATTAGGGATTGAAAAAGCAAATGACTGCGGTCTGGATTTGATACGACATTGCTTAGTGGTTTGGGAGTACCTGGGGCTGTCTATCCAAAAACAATCTCTTCCGAAGATCGAGTACCGGGAAAGCGCGGAGTCAGGCGAGTCATAGGAGGATCAGCTCATGGTGTTTGTCTGTACCACGTCGCCAACATGTATACAAATATTGTTTTGTATTTTATTTATGCTTCTTGTGCATATATGTATGTGTGTTTGTGCGTAACTTCCTCTTTTCAGGAGTTGCATCCAGTGTACAAAACTTTGCCTATTCAGAGGCCCGTTATCAATAAAACATGTTATTCAGTACTTGATGTTTGTTATTTACTGTTTTGTTTGTGAAAGATGCCGATGTTTTTGATAAACTTGCACTTGCATAATCTTGCTGGCCCTTGCCAATAATTGCTAAAACTTCGAATTGACTGAAGTAATATCACAGATGCTAACCCGGGTAGATTCTGTTTTATAGGCCTGTCTTGTCTCGTTTGTGTTTTGCAGGGTTCTTACCTTTGGAGCAGACAGTCAGGGATTGTATTCCCCAACCAAAATCTCTTGATGAAGGACCTGGCTCCAATTGATGTCATTCTCCAGCTAGTCGCAGCTTATTTCCCAGAGAGTTGGAATGACGTTATCCCTTCCCGAAGAGGGAGTTATCTTACCCTAGAGGAGTATCCGCAGGGAAGTTGTCCACAGGATATTCCCAGCAAGTCGAAATCAGTATCCCCTGCAGAGGTTGCGCTCCTTAGCGAATCGAAGGTGTGCATGTCCAATCTCCATCATGGGAGACTCTCGCAATAGTTAACCAAGTTTGTTGGTTCAGAAGGTTTATATCTGCGAAGGATGGTTTTCTCGCTCCCCACAGGTCGTCATGCCATTGACAGGATGTTGATCCTCAGCAGAGTCCGAAACTCTGGATGTGTAAACTGTGCCCAGACAGTGTGCTTTTCCTAGAAGTGTCGCTTCTTCCCTAGCTAAGTTTGTTCACCATCAGGGTGGCTTGTTCTTTCCTCCTAGTGGAAATTGATGTTTAATCTCTCCCCGGCAAAGTTGACTGTGTTTCCGGCGTTTATTTCGCCAGAATACTTTGTGATACGGGTTCTCCCCAGCGGAGTTGGCTTTATCCTTAACATTCATGTTGTGGAGACGACACTACCAGAGTTTCCCCAGCAGCTTAATCCTGCATTTGCATTTGCATATATCGTCATATTTGCATCTACTCAAACGCGTAGCATTTCCGTGCCGTACGGAGCATTACGCCATTTTCAAATATACGCATTTTGAAGCATAAGTCAGGTTGGTTACCTCTTTGTTTTCCGGTGTTCTTCCCTGCAGGTAATTGAAACTCTTGTTCAGGATCGTTTTCAGATATTCAGATTTGTGACATGAGATATGTGATGATGACGTTTGTCCCGCCATATGTTAACTTATCAGAGGTGCTTGATTAACTTCTCTTTTTCCTCAGCGGAATGTTCTTTACACGGCTTCATAATTGGACTTTGGAGTTATTGTCAAAAATTACCTAGTGGAGTGTTCCCTCGAGTTGCTGTCACGTCATCCTTTTAAGAAAAAAATTTCAGGGATTAGATATCTGAAGTCATTACTCGTCGTCAAGTTGGATGTCTGGCGGTTGACGTCAGAATTTCCCCGGCAGAGTTCTCCCCAGTTTGCTGTTATGGCTTCATAATTAGACTTTGAAGATTGTTATGTCAGCATTTTACGGCTTCATAATTAGACTTTGAAGTTGTTACCATCATGACATGGCTTTATAATTTGACTTTGAAGTTATTGTCAGTTCTGAAAGGCTTCATAATTTTGAGGTTGCTTTCAGCAGTCAACGGCTTCATGAATAGACTTTGAAGTGGTTGTAAAAAGAAAGATTTCAGCGATTAGACGGTTGAAGTCATTACTTTTTGTCAAGGCTTCGCGATTTGACTTTGGAGTTGTTGTCAGCATTTTAAAGAGAGATTTCAGCGATTAGGCGGTTGAAGTCATTACTTGTTGTTACGGCTTCGTGATTTGACTTTGAAGTTCGTCAGCGTGGGATGCTCCATAATTAGACGGTGGAGACGTTATCACTATTACAATGGCTTCATAATTAGGCTTTAAAGTTGTTGTTAGAATTTCCTTGGAAGGAGTCTAGAGGGCTTCAGGATTTGACTTTGAAGTTCAATGGAGTTTTCCTGGAATTGCTGTTACGTCAGCATTGCACGGCTTCATAATTAGACTTTGAAGTTCGTTACATCAGCGCTATAAGACTTCATGATTTGACTTTGAAGTTGTTGGCATTTTTAAAGGGAGATTTCAGCGGAGACGGCTGAATCTTTACTTGGTGTCACTGCTTCGTAATTAGACTTTGAAGTTGTTAGCAGCAGTGGATGGCTTCATAATTAGACATTGGAGTTATTATCAGTTTATACGGCTTCATAATTCGACTTTGGAGTTATTGCCAGTGTTAAACAGCTTCATAACTAGACTTTGGAGTTGTTGTTAGAAATCCCCTAGCGGATTTTCCTCGCGTAGCTGTTATGTCAGCATTGCAGACTTCATGATTTGATTTTGGAGATCGGCATGGTTTTCTTCGAGTGGCTGTTACGTCAGCGTTGTCGCAACTCGAAAAATGCATCGTGCAACGACGGGGAGGCGAAAAGAAAAGGACAGGAGAGTCGCCACCGAACTTTATTTATCCCATGAGGGGAAAGGAAAATATCGAGAAAACCTTAAGAAAGAAATGGATAAGATGGTCTCGCAACCATGAACGGGTTCGGAAGCCGGTTATGCAAAGGGAAGGTATTAGCACCCCTCGCATCCATCGTACTCGATGGGAACCTTTTGTTTGTCGATGTGTGAATTTATTTGCTTAAACATTATGCTATAAGAAGTGTTCCACGGGGTAAAAGAAAGGTTAGAAACAAGAAAGCTAGGAGGAAAGAGAGAACGGGGAAGAAAAGAGAAAGAACAGACTCGGTAGGACTTCGCAGTCCTATGCCTACGTATTCTCAATAGATGTGAGAAAGTCAGAGTCGACGTAGTTCGGGGAACTACAGATATTGGGGGAAATGTGCTCGGCAAGGATTGTGGCCCTTGTGCCTACGTATCTTTACTTGAGAAAGTAAAGAATCAGAGCAGCCGTAGTTCGGCCTACGGTTTGTTGATGTTTTTATGGATGATGCTATCGTGCGCATTCTAGCAGTTTAGGTGTTTTGCTGCTCGCATGTGAGGAGACTTATGCGTTACCTGTTTGCGGTAGAACGGACGTGACATATCCTTTTGAAAGATTGATTAGTTTTCGCCACGCGGGGCAAGAAGTCACGTTTGATTGATTGGATTGTTTTTTAAGGGGGCGAGACAGGTCCTCGGATAGTAACCCCTACGGGTAGTACCCAATTCGTTATCTCAAAGTTTTTGTTATAAAAAAGGTGTCGCTAACGAGGCGTCTTCGTATTGAAAGACGAGCGTCGAAACCACCCTCACTACAGTGGGCATCCCTACGCTCGGAGAAGAAAAGGTCTACACCCTATCCTCTCTCTTTAATTCAATGCAAAGAGAACTTCGTTCTCTTATTAAAGATGTTTTTGGTTTTAAATGGTAAGTGCTTTGCGACAGAGAACCCTACGGTAAACGTCGGCACTCGGGATAGGAGAAGGCCTACGCCTAACCACTCCACGACCATTCAAGTTTTAATGTGAAAATAATTTGAAATGCACTCGGTGCGGGACCGAGGTTTTAGGTGTGAAAATTGTGGAAAGAAGTTGTGAAAGCGAGATGGTGGATAAAGATAGGTGATGGATAAAGTTACGTCTTCGTATCGAAAGACGAGTATCGAGACCACCCTCACTACAGTGGGCATCCCAACACTCGGAGAAGAAGAGGTCTACACCCAATCTTCTCTCTTTAATTCGATACAAAAGAGAAATTAATTTATCATTGAAAGGGTGCTCAGTACGAGACCGAGGTTTTATGAGGAAATGGGTTGAAAATGTTCTCGGTGCGGAGCCGACATTTTAGGAGAAGAATAGTTTGGAAAATAGAAAGAATGGAAAGAAAAACGTCTTCGTATTGAAAGATGAATGTCTAAACCACCCACACTACAGTGAGCATCTCGACACTCGGAGAGGAAGAAAGTCTACACTTAATCCCCTCTTTTAGTTCAATACAAAGATGATTTGATTTTAATTGAAGAGATTTGAAAATGGATGGGAAGTGTCTTCGTATTGAAAGACGAGTGTCGAAACCACCCTCACTACAGTGGGCATCCCAACACTCGAAGAAGAAGGGGTCTACACCCAATCCTCTATTTTTAATGCAATACAAAGAAAATATGACTTGAAAATATTTTCGAAGTTACACTCGGTACGAGACCGAGGTTTTAGGAGGATAAGCGTTGAAGGCGAAATGGTCTCAGATCCAACGTTATTTATCAACAGTTTGACTTAATAACGATTTACGGAGGTCTCGTCATCGACCAAAACAAATGAAAATGGGACAAAATGGCCAATAACAAATGAGAAATAAGATAACTCTAAAATAGAAAATAAGAAATTTAAAAGAAAACACTAAAAAAAACTCCTAAAAGAAATTGAATATAAAACAGTATATATACATAATAATAATAATAATAATAATAATAATAATAATAATAATAATAATAATATATTTAACTAAAACATATTTACATATTAAAATTAAATAAATAAATAAAAACAGAGAGGGGGTTTGGAATTAAAACAGGGAGTATGGAAACCAAATGGAGACGGGCCGTTAGGCCCAAATGAGCAACAACCAAAATAAATGAAAAAAAAGAAGAGATTCTCTCCTCCTGAACCTCTTCGTCCAAACTCCTCACTCTCTTCTCTAATACGCCTTCTTCCCCAAAATGAGATTAACAACATCACCCAAAATTATTTGAAGCAAAATCGTCATCATCAACACCAGAACGAAATCAAACTCAACCTTCTCTCTGTCTAGGTTCCGATCAACCTCTCTCAAGCTCTCCGTGCTTGTTGCTGCTTCGGTTTGTAGCATGTCACGGTTTGGAAGCATTGAAGTACGAAAATGGGTTGATGAAAGTGTTAACGGAAGTTGTTTTGGAAGATTGCGTCTGGGTTCGATTTATGTAGTTTGAAGTTGAGTTTCTTATGAAATTTAGGTGAAGGATGGGGCGTGGTTTTTAGGTCGCGGTTTGAAGGAGGTGACGGAGAAGGGTTTCATCATTGAATCTAGCTTGAAGTGAGGGTTTGGAGGTTTTGAAGAAGAATGTTGAAGGTCTGATGATGATGGTTTATGTTTGGGTTTTAACAGGTGGTTGAGTGTTGAAGTTGATGGTGAGAATAAGGGTTTTGAAAGTTTCTCTGGGTGGTTCGAAGATGAACGGAAGTGAGTAATGGAAATGGGTTTCAATTTCTGGAGATGATGAAGACTGAAGGTGAGTTTGTTTAATGAAGATGAAAAACAGGTTTATGGTTTGATGAATGTTGTTGAGTGTTTCAGAAATTTTGTTGGTATTTGTTGTGAGTTTGAATCTGGGTCGTGAAAAGGGCGGCGTTCTGAGTTTTTTTTCTGAAAAATGGTGAAGGGGATGAGTTGTTCAGCTGATGAAGGTGAAGATTGATATTGGTGAATGGATGATGAACATAGAAGGTTGCTTTTTTGGACTGATGAAGATGATGGTGATGAAGGTTTATTGGGTTGAGTATGAAATATCCTTCACTGTTGGTTGAAGGTGATGAAGATAATGATGAATGTTAATGGAGGAGGGCGATGGATGTGTGATGAGGCTGAAAGAGATGATGAATAGTTGAGGGGGGCGGCTAGGGTTGCAGTCCCTGAAATTTAGGGTTTGGAGGCTGATGTTTAGGGTTGTCTCCTTTATCCACAACAAACCACTGCCTCTCTCTCGACGGCTCGCCATCAGAAAACAAAGTAACAATGATTTAAGATTATGAAAACAGAAAAGACAATAGAATACTTACAGAGCTGGAGCGAATCCGACAGGTTCTCGCGCTAGTGATGAGGAGTTTGGATGATGCAGAGCTTCTTGTTGAACTAATACCTCCAGATTGTCAATACCAAAAGCAGATAAGCTCCTTCTTCAATCTCTCTTTTTTTCAGTTCTTTATGTGTGTTTTCGTGTTATGATGGTTGACTGTTGTGGTTTGTTTTATGACAGTTGAATGGGGAAGTAGGTGAAGATGAAGTTAGTGCAGTGAGTTAGAGTAAGAGAACTTGCTGAAGGTGGAGATTGTTTTCAGTTCTGAACAGAGGTTTGAGGATAGTTGATGTTGGTGAAAGAGCAAGAAGGGTTAGCGGCTGGTAGGGTTTTTTTTTTCTTCTGAGTGAATAATGCTGTTATATATATCCAATCAATTAGGTTTAGCAGACAATCTCTGCCACAACTTCTGAAATTTCTGCTCTATTATGGTTGTATTTTTTACCATAGTTTGCTTTATTCCTTTTTTGATGTTTAAACCTGCTGTGAAACTGCTGTCATTGGTGTTTTTGCCATTTTTGTGAATATGTCTCTGTACCCTGCAATTGATGTTACATTATGAGTTTGTTGCATTCCTGTTTTATGCATAAAACTTTTGTATGTGGTCTCAACTTCTGGTATGGGTAATTGGATAGAAATAACACTGTGGGGACTAACTTGGTTACACCCTGGTACTGCTTTGAATTACATCTCATTTTTGAACATGCTGCGGTTAATTTTCCAAGTTGCGAGATCGTATGAGCTTTGTGAAATCATTGTGCTTTTTCTTGTGTGCCTTCCAAACTTACTGCTTACTTGGTTGTGTCCTCGCAGTTAGATGTTCACAGACGCACTGGTTACAGAAAACATGACCACAGACTGAAACAACAGCATCTTCAGGAGCATCATTACAGATACCACACAGAGCCAAGGAAGCCTCTAAACATTTCAAAAGAAATAGCTGTTTTTCCCGAGGAAGCTTCATGGCCGTCTCAACTGAAGATTTCCATAGAGTAGTAGAATTGTATCGCTTAACAAGCTGAGGGTGGTCGCAGGCTTGTCTAAGGCGCAAAAGCATCAATAAAATGTTGACATAGTTTTGCTTCACAGTACCAGCATTGGCGTATTCCTGAAACTGTGCACGTGAATCAGCCTCCAGCTTGGAATAGAAATCACGTTCCTCCTCTGAAAATTCCACTTTTTTCAACTCCACAGATTTAGGTGGCAAAGATATAATAGGCTCCCCATCAAGAAGTGAGCCTTTTGTCCGACGTAGCATGATCGTCTTTAAGATAGTTTGCAGCTTTCTGTACCCTTTTGATGGATTTCTGCTGATAGGAATCTTGATTGTTACCTTGCATTGCGTGCTACGATACGCTCAATGGGCTGTTGTATGACTGCCCCAAAAGATTGCAAACTGTCTTTTAAGTTCCTCAGCCAAATTATCCCAGTTAGATGGGGAAAGTAATGCATGGTATGGAGACTTATCAAGCTTTCCAGGCCACAGAAGACAAGTCATAAGCTTCTGGACATCAGCAATATGACTGCTAGCAAAAGGAGAAAGGTGAGTTCTTGCATAATGAAGGGCTTCATCTCTACTTCCACCATTTTGAAGTATTTTTACAAATTGCATCGAGTGAAGTTTCAACACAATGTCTGATCCACTTTGAGCAAGTTTGTCAGAATTAGTCACAACCCAGTTGAGTGCTGGCTCCAGGTTCTGATTCTGCATGGCTTGGAGTATTTGATACATTTCCAGGAATGGAGATTTCATAATTGCAGCAGGTTCAGGGTAAGATCCAGCAGTGCTTTCACCACTAGGCATGACACAATCTGTTCCATCAAGAACTGCATTGGCTACATCAGTTGCTTCAGCTCGGGTTGGCCGGGGAGACTTGATCATGGATTCAAGCATCTGGGTGGCAGTCACCACAGGCTTCCCAGCAAGATTACACTTGTATATCATCATTTTCTGTGCCAGAAATATCTTCTCAACTGGGATCTCCATTCCAAGATCACCACGCGCCACCATGAATGCATCAGTTTCACGCAGGATTTCATCAAAGTTCATGACTCCCTCCTGATTCTCAACCTTTGACATCAACTTAATATGCTTCGCATGTGGCCCCAAAACCCTGCGGACATTAACAAAATCCGAACCCTTCCGAACAAATGAAAGGGCAATCATATCAATATTGTTAGGGACACCCCATTCAAGAATATCTTCCTTATCCTTATCAGTAAGAGTGGGAAGATCCACCACAACACCAGGCAGATTGACATTTTTCCTCTCACCTAGCATTGCAGTGTTTTCACAGCGGCATCTAACCGTACCGGCTTCTTGATCACAAGACAAAACACTAAGTGTGATTGTTCCATCAGAGCATAGTATGGTATTCCCAGGCTTCAAATGGACAGGTAGTTTCTTGTAACTCATTGATATAGTCTCGGTATCACCCTTAATATCATAATCAGTACTTATTGTGATTTCCTGTCCTTCTTTGAGCTGAATAGGTTTCCCATCTACCAGAAAGCCGGTACGAATCTCAGGACCCTTGGTGTCGAGCATGACAGCGCAGAGAATACCGGTGGACTGCATAGCAGACTTGAGATTGTTGAGGGTTTCTTGATGATATTCATGAGTTCCATGAGAGAAATTGAAACGAGCAACATTCATGCCAGCTTTAAGAAACTTCTCGATCATTTCAACAGATCTGGAAGCAGGACCCAAAGTACAGACGATTTTGGTCTTAGGGAGACGGGAATCATCAGGGAGTTGGTTCATGATCCCTTCAATGTCAATGTTCGACATTTCTAATTCCACCGATTTGATAAATTTCTTTTCTTTCTCTCCTCTTAGAATGCTGCTTTTGCCTTTTGAAAACAGCTTTACTTTCTTTTCTCAATTGCTTTACAACCATGAATGGCTTTGTAATGTGAATTTCACAGCTTATGTGATGTTGATATGAGCTAACCTTTAGGCAATGTGTAATCATGAATCATGAGAGACCACCGATGCAACTTGAAGTATATGGGCCGGACAGTGACAATCTCTTCTTTGTAATTATTATATTTGGTAATTATGTGCAAATGGTCATGTCAAAATGATGATGGGCCTTATTTCAAAAATGGAATTTCTCTCTTCTTGTTTTGTATCTTTGTGGATATATCTGTAATAATTCCGTGTGCCTTATCATGAACTAGAGAAAATCAATAGTGTATTACTCAGAAGTTGAATGACCTTTTAAAAAAAACACAACGATTCTGGACCTTTGAGCTTAGAACCATGAATAACTTCTTAAGTAATAAGTCCACCACGAATCAGTCATGGATCAACTCCGAATTCTACCACTTGCATCAAGCCCTGAACCAAATGAGTAACACAACACTGCATTAGGACTGCATAAACCCAGATTTAACCCTCAGTCCTCTCATCATTTGAACTATGTACACCCTGGCTTCAGTCAGGGAACAAAATTTTGCCTAATCAATAAATCAGGTCCAAACCAATCAACTTCAATCAATACACACCTCTCTTAATTTGATAATCCTTAAATGAAACTTGGATCAATTTAGTTCAACCTAGCAACGCCTAGAGCAGGAACAACATATTTTTTTTGGATTTTTGAATAAATGGATGAACAACTGAAAACTATACAGGTGGGATAAATTTAGGGTATGACAGATGCCCCTATCTAATTGGCTTAGACCGAGTAAAATGAACGGCTCTGGCGCTCACTCTTTCAAGGTAGAAGGCAATTAGATATAAAGAAGACCCTGAATTTGTCCGAAAAGCAAAGGAAAGTTTGGGAATTGAAAGTGATGGATGAGGTATACCTCTGAGCCAACTGTAAGTAGCAACAGGTCGCCATCACCAAAAGGATGATGGGATAAAACACACACGGCTACTACCACCAAAAGGATGATAGGAGTCCATTACCAAAAGGATAATGGAAAACACGCTAGTCATGACACCAAAAGGATGCCAGACCCATCACCAAAAGGATGATGGAGCGAAACAAGGCAAACCCGACACCAAAAGGATGTAAGGAGTCCATTACCAAAAGGATAACGGAAAACACGCTAGTCATGACACCAAAAGGATGCCAGACCCATCACCAAAAGGATGATGGAGCGAAACAAGGCAAACCCGACACCAAAAGGATGTAAGGGGGATAAGCTTCTCAGAAGAGATTGCCACTTATCGTTGATGAAGGATAGGCTTCTCTGAAGAGATTGCCACTCATCTCTGAAGATGGATAAGCTTCTCTGAAGAGATTGCCACTTATCACTGAAGACGGATAAGCTTCTCTGAAGAGATTGCCACTTATCGTTGAAGATGGATAAGCTTCTCTGAAGAGATTGCCACTTATCGTTGATGAAGGATAAGCTTCTCTGAAGAGATTGCCACTTATCACTGAAGACGGATAAGCTTCTCTGAAGAGATTGCCACTTATCACTGAAGATGGATAAGCTTCTCTGAAGAGATTGCCACTTATCACTGAAGATGGATAAGCTTCTCTGAAGAGATTGCCACTTATCACTGAAGATGGATAAGCTTCTCTGAAGAGATTGCCACTTATCACTGAAGATGGATAAGCTTCTCTGAAGAGATTGCCACTTGTCACTGAAGATGGATAAGCTTCTCTGAAGAGATTGCCACTTATCATTGAAGATGGATAAGCTTCTCTAAAGAGATTGCCACTTATCACTGAAGATGGATAAGCTTCTCTGAAGAGATTGCCACTTATCACTGAAGATGGATAAGCTTCTCTGAAGAGATTGCCACTTATCACTGAAGATGGATAAGCTTCTCTGAAGAGATTGCCACTTATCGCTGAAGAATGGATAAGCTTCTCTGAAGAGATTGCCACTTATCGCTGAAGAATGGATAAGCTTCTCTGAAGAAATTGCCACTTATCGCTGAAGAATGGATAAGCTTCTCTGAAGAGATTGCCACTTATCGCTGAAGAATGGATAAGCTTCTCTGAAGAAATTGCCACTTATCGCTGAAGATGGATAAGCTTCTCTGAAGAGATTGCCACTTATCACTGAAGATGGATAAGCTTCTCTGAAGAGATTGCCACTTATCACTGAAGATGGATAAGCTTCTCTGAAGAGATTGCCACTTATCGCTGAAGAATGGATAAGCTTCTCTGAAGAGATTGCCACTTATCGCTGAAGAATGGATAAGCTTCTCTGAAGAAATTGCCACTTATCACTGAAGATGGATAAGCTTCTCTGAAGAGATTGCCACTTATCACTGAAGATGGATAAGCTTCTCTGAAGAGATTGCCACTTATCGCTGAAGATGGATAAGCTTCTCTGAAGAGATTGCCACTTATCACTGAAGATGGATAAGCTTCTCTGAAGAGATTGCCACTTATCACTGAAGATGGATAAGCTTCTCTGAAGAGATTGCCACTTATCACTGAAGATGGATAAGCTTCTCTGAAGAGATTGCCACTTATCGCTGAAGAATGGATAAGCTTCTCTGAAGAGATTGCCACTTATCGCTGAAGAATGGATAAGCTTCTCTGAAGAAATTGCCACTTATCGCTGAAGAATGGATAAGCTTCTCTGAAGAGATTGCCACTTATCGCTGAAGAATGGATAAGCTTCTCTGAAGAGATTGCCACTTATCACTGAAGATGGATAAGCTTCTCTGAAGAGATTGCCACTTATCACTGAAGATGGATAAGCTTCTCTGAAGAGATTGCCACTTATCGCTGAAGAATGGATAAGCTTCTCTGAAGAGATTGCCACTTATCGCTGAAGAATGGATAAGCTTCTCTGAAGAAATTGCCACTTATCACTGAAGATGGATAAGCTTCTCTGAAGAGATTGCCACTTATCACTGAAGATGGATAAGCTTCTCTGAAGAGATTTCCACTTATCGCTGAAGATGGATAAGCTTCTCTGAAGAGATTGCCACTTATCACTGAAGATGGATAAGCTTCTCTGAAGAGATTGCCACTTATCACTGAAGATGGATAAGCTTCTCTGAAGAGATTGCCACTTATCACTGAAGATGGATAAGCTTCTCTGAAGAGATTGCCACTTATCGCTGAAGAATGGATAAGCTTCTCTGAAGAGATTGCCACTTATCGCTGAAGAATGGATAAGCTTCTCTGAAGAAATTGCCACTTATCGCTGAAGAATGGATAAGCTTCTCTGAAGAGATTGCCACTTATCGCTGAAGAATGGATAAGCTTCTCTGAAGAAATTGCCACTTATCGCTGAAGATGGATAAGCTTCTCTGAAGAGATTGCCACTTATCACTGAAGATGGATAAGCTTCTCTGAAGAGATTGCCACTTATCACTGAAGATGGATAAGCTTCTCTGAAGAGATTGCCACTTATCGCTGAAGAATGGATAAGCTTCTCTGAAGAAATTGCCACTTATCACTGAAGATGGATAAGCTTCTCTGAAGAAATTGCCACTTATCACTGAAGATGGATAAGCTTCTCTTAAGAGATTGCCACTTATCACTGAAGATGGATAAGCTTCTCTGAAGAGATTGCCACTTATCACTGAAGATGGATAAGCTTCTCTGAAGAGATTGCCACTTATCGCTGAAGATGGATAAGCTTCTCTGAAGAGATTGCCACTTATCACTGAAGATGGATAAGCTTCTCTGAAGAGATTGCCACTTATCGCTGAAGATGGATAAGCTTCTCTGAAGAGATTGCCACTTACCGCTGAAGATGGATAAGCTTCTCTGAAGAGATTGCCACTTACCGCTGAAGTCTGCTGGAGACAATTCACTGGGGATCACCCGTGGATTTACTAGAGACGCCCCTGTCTGGGCTGAATGTTGATTTTGAAGATCTGATTAATCACGAGGTTGAAATACATCATGCAATACACCCATGATCTTGAAAAGATGCCCCTGATTGGGCTAAATCTTGCTTTGATATTCTTGAATTTCGTGGGGGGAAGACCCACGGACTTTGCAGGTAATGCCCCTGACCGGGCTGATTAGGATCTTGACAATCTTCGAAATTGATCCTGGATCTGATCTCGTATGTAAATGCTTGATGATAATGATGTTCCATAACGAATGGAGATGCAAATGCAAATGCTAACACGCGGTGATGCAAGAGCTGAGGAAAGTATGATGTAATCATGGGTATGTATATGATGCAAGATGCTTACGAAGCAAGATGCTTATGAGGCAAGATGCTTATGAAGCAAGGTTCTTATAATGTCGAATGCGATGCGTATGATGCATATGATTGCGGACGGGCAATGAAAATACAGGTGCCGACATGGCGGACTTTGGTGGTGGGAAAGTGAAAGATAAGTCTGACTTCCCGACATCCTCTATTTGTGATGTATAAAGAACTTGGATGTGTTGAGATTTTCAGCTCATGGCCTGCTCTGCCGGGTTTGACGACCTTGTCAGTCAAGTCGTTACAAGATTTAGAATGATGTTCCTGCGTACTCTTTAGAGTCATGGTCACCCTTTAGTTACCCCAAGAGGGTAAGTTATCCCTTAGTCTATTTTACCATAATGTCATTATATGCAAAACCCATCATCAAATAAATGAAACTTGCAACCAAAAAGGGTAAATAAAAACAGAAAAGCTTTGATGAAAGTAATTTTATTGATGAACACCCATAAATGGGAAAATTACAAAAGGAGGCAATTCCTGAAAGAGGTAACTGCTTTTTAAAAGAGAAAATAAAGACTAAGACAATGTTGAAAATGGTCCCTGCCAAGTTTCAAATCCGCTATGGCCCATATGTCTCTGAAGACCCTTCACGCCTTGCTTTTGAGCCCAGAATCGAATTGATCTTTCTCAGTCGAGAGCTTGATGGTTATGAGGAATGATTCACACGTCTTTTCAAGATGCAGTTCTGCCTTTTTGAATCCCTAACTTTTGCCTAGGCCGCCTTTTCAGGTTTTCAGCCTATCAGGATACTCCTTTTTTTTTTACTTCTAGTCCCTAATTTTGCCTGAAACATTTTTATGGTCCACCAGGACGCCCATTTTTGCGTGGATTTTCTTTTTGGGTCCACCGGGTCTATCTTTTAGGCATAATATTTTTTAACTGCATCTGCATTCACAGGGGATGAGAGATCGTCACCATCCATGGTTGACAGGATCAAGGCCCCTCCGGAGAAAACCTTCTTTACTACATACGGACCCTCATAGTTTGGTGCCCATTTTCCCCTTGGATCGACGTGAGTTGGCTGAATTTTCCTTAGCACCAAATCTCCTGCTTGGATGTGTCGTGGGCGAACCTTCTTATCAAAGGCCCTCTTCAATCGTTTTTGGTATAATTGTCCATGACAGATGGCCGTCATGCGTTTCTCGTCGATGAGATTGAGTTGGTCGAGTCTGGCTTGTATCCATTCGGCCTCATCTAGCTTGACGTCTGCTAAAATCCTTAAGGAGGGAATCTCTACTTCAATGGGCAATACTGCTTCCATGCCATATACGAGAGAAAACGGGGTTGCCCCTGTGGAAGTGCGCACTGAGGTGCGGTAGCCATGCAACGCGAACGGCAACATCTCGTGCCAGTCTTTGTAAGTCTTCACCATCTTCTGGACGATTTTCTTAATGTTCTTATTTGCCGCCTCAACAGCTCCGTTCATTTTAGGGCGATAAGGTGTTGAATTGTGGTGTTCAATTTTGAAGTTTTCACACAACTCTTTCATCACCTTATTGTTGAGGTTTGAACCATTGTCTGTAATGATCTTGTTCGGGATTCCATATCGGCAAATAATCTCTTTTTTGATGAAGCGAGTCACCACTTGCTTAGTGACGTTGGCATAGGATGCCGCTTCTACCCATTTGGTAAAGTAATCGATGGCCACTAAGATAAAATGGTGCCCATTTGAAGCGGTTGGCTCGATGCGTCCGATTACATCTATTCCCCACATAGCGAAGGGCCAAGGCGAAGTCAAAACATTCAGAGAGAGTGGTGAAGTATGGACCTTGTCTGCGTAAATTTGGCACTTGTGGCATGACTGGACATGGAGACAACAATCCGTTTCCATCGTCATCCAATAGTATCCTGCCCTCAAAATCTTTTTAACCATAGTATGACCACTAGCATGTGTCCCAAAAGATCCTTCATGCATTTCATTTATGATACGCTTTGCCTCGTGTTTATCCACGCATCTGAGTAGAACTGAATCGTAATTCCGCTTGTATAACACGTCACCACTGAGGAAGAACTTTGAGGAGAGCTTTCTGAGATACTTCTTGTCAGTGATAGTTATGCCTTCTGGATATTCTTGTGTCTCTAGATACCGCTTGATATCATAGAACCAAGGATGATTATCAATTTTAGCTTCTTCCCCCTCGGCCGCTAGGCAATAAGCGGGTTCGTCCAAATATTCTAAACGGATGGATGGCGCCTCATTCTCCCACTTGACTTGAAACATAGATGCTAGTGTTGCTAGAGCGTCAGCCAACTGATTTTCTCCTCTGGGAATGTGATGGAAAGTGATCTCATCAAAGTACGGGATTAACTTCAAGACATGATCTCTGTAAGGAATTAACTTGAGGTCCAATGTTTCATACTCCCCTTTAATTTGGCATATGACAAGCGCGGAATCTCCATAGACTTCTAGAATCTTGATTCTATTATCAATGGCAGCTTCAATTCCGAAAATACAGGCTTCATATTCGGCCATGTTGTTAGTACACTTAAAGCATAATCTGGCGGTGAATGGCAGGTGAAAGCCAGTTGGAGAAGTGATGATTGCCCCAATTCCACAACCCTTGGCATTTGCGGCACCATCGAACACGAGCGTCCATCGCGATCCTGGTTCGGGTCCCTCATTTGGGTCTGGCGTGGCATAATCTCTGGCAAACATGACGTCTTCGTCGGGGAAATCGAAACGCATAGACTGGTAGTTGTCCATAGGTTGGTGGGCAAGGTATTCAGAGAGCACACTCCCTTTGATAGCTTTCTGCGTAACATACTGGATGTCATACTCTGTTAACACCATTTGCCAACGAGCTACTCGCCCAGTGAGAGCGGGCTTCTCGAATATGTACTTGACAGGATCCATCTTGGAGATCAACAAAGTCGTATGGGTGAGCATATATTGTCTCAAGCGTTTTGCTGCCCAAGCCAATGCGCAACATGTCTTCTCGAGCATCGAATATCTCGTTTCACAGTCATTAAACTTCTTGCTGAGGTAATAGATTGCATGTTCTTTCCTGCCGGTTTCATCATGTTGTCCCAATACGCATCCCATGGATCCCTCTAACACAGTCAGGTACATGATCAGGGGTCGTCCGGGCACCGGAGGCATCAAGATCGGCGGTTCTTGTAGGTATTCCTTTATCTTCTCAAAGGCTTTCTGACAGTTATCGTTCCATACCACGGCTTGATCCTTCCGAAGTAATTTGAAGATGGGCTCACAAGTGGCCGTTAGATGGGATATGAACCTGGCGATATAGTTCAACCTCCCAAGGAATCCTCGGACCTCTTTTTCAGTTTTAGGAGCCGGCATCTCCTGGATAGCTTTGACCTTATCTGGATCGACTTCAATCCCTTTCTGGCTCACAATAAAACCTAGCAATTTACCAGATCTTACACCAAAAGTGCATTTGTTGGGATTTAGTCTCAGCTGGAATTTCCTTAACCGGGCGAATAGCTTTCCCAAGTGGATAAGGTGCTCTTCCTCAGTCTGGGATTTCGCAATCATATCGTCTACATAACACTCAATCTCTTTATGTATCATGTCATGGAAAAGAGTGACCATTGCTCGCTGATATGTCGCGCCTGCGTTCTTAAGTCCAAATGGCATAACCTTGTAACAAAAAGTTCCCCATGGAGTGATGAAAGTCGTCTTTTCCATATCTTCGGGCGCCATCTTAATCTGGTTATATCCAGAAAAGCCATCCATAAATGAGAATACAGAAAATTGGGCTGTGTTGTCTACTAGCACATCAATGTGTGGCAAAGGGAAATCATCTTTCGGACTTGCTCTATTAAGGTCTCTATAATCTACACACATTCGCACCTTCCCATCCTTTTTAGGTACTGGGACAATATTCGCTATCCATTGCGGATAGTTGGATACTGCTAGAAAACCAGCGTCCAATTGCTTTTGTACCTCTTCTTTGATCTTGAAAGACATCTCTGGCTTTGTTCTCCTCAACTTTTGCTTCACCGGCGGGCAGCCTTCCTTGAGAGGTAGTTTGTGCATCACAATCTCTTCATCTAGACCGGGCATATCTTTGTAAGACCAAGCAAAAACGTCAACATACTCTCGAAGCAATATTATCAGTTTTGACTTAACCTCCGACTCTAAAGCTGCGCCTATCTTGATTTCTTTGGCATCCTCCTCAGTTCCCATGTTGATGACTTCGACCTCTTCTTGGTAGGGCTGAATGACCTTTGACTCCTGCTTCAATAGTCTAGCTAGCTCTTCTGGGAGATCACAATCTTCCTCGCAGTCTTCGTCGGCTTGGTAGATCGGGTTATCAAAGTCATATTGGACTATAGCGGGGTCGTTATTGACAGGAGCAGGGGAAGATCTGCACGATGAATGACTTCATGCTTTATTATTTTTTTTTTTTATATTTGTTGACAGAAAAAAGGAAAATAAAACAAAACATTGTCTTTCAAAGATAATTTTATGTGCAAAAAGTAAAAATGAAAGAAAGAGAGCGTAATTGGATGCGAAAGTTCATTTATTGATGATAAGTTGTGCTTTAAAAAAGCAAAAGGCCCTACAACATGATCCATATGCCTTGGGCAGAGCATATGATTTTTTTTTTTTAGGTAAAATAAAAGGGAATTACTCGTCTACTAGAGTAACTTCGGGGATTTCGACGACTCTCCAATTGTTCAAAACTTGATTAGGCGCCCTAGGATACACCATACACAGCTCTTCATGATCTTCGGCTTCAGTTTCCAAAAACATGACTTGACCATCGACAAGGTGGCCTCCACTAGTAAAAACCAACGGAGTTACAAGCTCTTTGCCCTTATCAGTTGCATTCTTCTGCTTGTAGCCTAGACCAGCTCCATTTTTGTTGACGGGCAATTCCAACACCCTGCCCCATCCTCGCGGATGTCCTTCCTCTATCACCGTCCTCGCGTCCTTCCAAGTTACTATCGAAGATGCTGGCTTTTCGTAAATCATTTCAACATTGATCACTTCAAAAGCTTGAAACGGTGTCTCATGCACCTCATTTCCTACTTCCACGTAGCGGAAAGAAGCAAGATGGCTCACAAGAACATCTTCCTCACCCTCAATGATGACCATCTGATTGTTAATCATAAACTTGATCTTTTGATGCAAGGTTGAAGTTACAGCGCCTGCGGAATGAATCCACGGACGACCCAGAAGGCAACTGTAAGCGGGGTATATATCCATTACGTAAAATGTAATGATGAAAGTATGAGGTCCGATCTTGATCGGGAGGTCAACCTCGCCTACCACAGTTCTCTTAGCTCCATCAAATGCTTTTACAATAGTCTGACTCGGCTTCATCACAAGTCCTTCAATTGACAGCTTGCACAACGAGCTTTTGGGTAATACATTCAGCGATGATCCAGTGTCAACGAGCACCCTAGAGAATACAACATCCACACATTCGATGGTAATGTGCAAGGCCTTGTTATGATTTTTACCTTCGGGAGGTAATTCACTATCATTAAAGCTCAAAATATGACCTGATGCAATATTTCCCACCACTTCTTCAAACTGTACTACTGATATCTCCTCTGGCACATGAGCTGCCTTCAAGAATTTTAGCAATGCTTCTTGATGGGCCTTTGAACACATTAACAATGACAGCATGGATATCTTTGAAGGCGTCTGATTGAGCTGATCAATCACTTTGTAATCGCTTTTCTGAATGATTCTTAGAAACTCCTCCGCTTCATCATTTGGGATGCCCTTCTGTTTAGATGACTGCCCCTGTTCATTGGTGCTCGGTACGGCAGTACCTTTCCTTGTATTGTCACTGCTGTTGACAAGAGGTGCAGTCGGAGCGAAGATTCGACCACTTCTAGTGACGCCTCCGGTTCCCACGATGTTCCCTACAGTCTTCTTTTCTTCCAATACATCTTCCTCTGCCACCTTCTGTCCGTTGAGAAAAACAGTTTCATCGTATAACCAAGGTACAGCTTTGGTGCTTTCGTACGGAAATGGAGATGGGGTCGAAATGACAAGCTGGTTCATTGATGGTGGAGACATAGGTATCTTAACTGGATCATACGGGATTTGCAGTGGGATAGAAGTATGTCCATACACGTTGTCCCATTCTTCCTCATCGCACGGTATGGTCAATGGTGTGCGGTTCGAATTGTCAACTGGGATCCAAAGCTCATATCCATCATCATATGGTATCTCCAATGTTTCGAACGGAATTTCAAGAGTAGCAACTTCCTCAATCTTCGATAGTTGTTCCGCTACTAATACACCCTGCTCAATCAGGCCTTGTATGCCTTTCTTCAGCTCAGCGCATCCTTGAGATCCGTCCATGCAAGCATGGCAATCAGTTGGACATCCTGGGTAAATGTTTTTCAACAAGAGTTGCTCCTTAATAGTGGAAAGTGGGGTCCTCAATTTCTCAATATCCGAAATTAATCGGATCCCCTTAGAGCCTTCAATCATGTTTGTTGAGTGATGAGGTGGCATTGGATTAGATTTGATGTTCGGAGTACTTCGGGTAAAGTTTATCGCTTTGGAGTCGATAAGATTTTGCACAATGTATTTTAAAGCTTTACAATTCTCGATGCTATGGCCCGGGGCGCCAGAGTGGAATTCGCATCTCGCATTTACATCGTAGCCGTAGGGGAGAACAGCCGGAGGATCTTTCATTTCCCTAAGTTGAACGAGACCTGCTTTCAACAAGAACGGAAGCAATTTGGCGTAAGTGGACGGAATTGGATCAAGCCTCCTTTCTGGCTTTCTCTGCCCTTGATACTGATTTTGTCTTGGTTGATAAGGTTGTTGTTGTCGATTTTGCTGAGGCGCCGGCTGATTTGCCGGAATAGAAAGTGGTTGCTGTGGAGCGATGGCAGCGATGTGGTGATAACCTTGGTGAGTTCTCCTTCCATTGGTGAACACTGCACTAGCTTCGCCTTCCCTTTTCTTAACGAAGCCCTGATAAGGCTTCTTGACCCCGCTTGCAGATCCGCCTGCATTCTGAATTTTTCCCGCCTTCATGAAACTCTCTAATCTCTCTCCAGCCATAACAAGTTCAGAAAACACTGTGGATGTTGAGGATGCTAACCGCTCAAAGATCGGTCCTTGTAGCGTGCCCATGAATAGGTCCGTCAGTTCTTTCTCCATCAGTGGAGGTTGTACCCTTGCAGCTACTCCCCTCCATCTTTGCGCGAAGTCCTTAAAACACTCATTCGGCTTCTGAGTCAAATTCTGAAGCTGCATACGATTCGGAGCCATGTCAGTATTATACTGATAATGCTTCACGAAAGCGTCTGCCAACTCTTTCCAGCTTCTCACGTTGGATCGTTCAAGGTGCATATACCATTCTAGGGATGCCTCTGTTAAGCTATCTTGAAAGAAATGGATTAGCAGCTTCTCGTCATCAGAATAGGCGGCCATCTTCCTACAGTAAGACCTTATGTGGGTCTTAGGACAACTGTTACCCTTGTACTTCTCAAAGGTTGGAATTACAAACTTTGGAGGTATCTTAACTCCGGGTACAAGACATATTTCAGCGGCATCCAGTCCCAAAACATCGGGGCCTTGCAATGTTTTCACCATCTCCTGTAAAGCATTAAACTTCTTCTCTAATTCGGCGGTCTGTGGTCCATACGCTTCACCTGAATTCTCATAGAAACCTTCATGATCGTCGTACTGGACTTGTGTTGGTATCGTAGTACCATGAGGATGAGTAGTACCGACTGGCGGAGGAACGGTGTTGATAGGTACGGCGCCGGCAGAAGTAGGAATTGCCCCAACAGGGGTTGGGGTGGCATCAACAGGAATTGGAATTGCACCACTTGCATTGGGAACTGCACCAGCCAAAGTCTGATTAGCGCTCCTCTCCGCTGCTTGTCTCATCTCCTCTTGACTTCTGGCCATATTCTGAATCACCTCCATGAGTTGATTCATCTGCGTTTTCATGCCTAGCATCTCGCTCCTCATAGTAGCCTGGTCTTGTTCTATCTGGTCCATGATTCTCTTCTGGCTATTCCTGGTGTTATACCGATGCCGTGAAGTCAGCTTGCTTTACTCTTTCTGAAAGGGGTAAGCGGTGTGTAAGATCGGGTTGTAGGAAATGCAGAAAGAAAAATGCGCAAACGTATGCAAAATGCTCAAGAGACTTTCGAGGCTTGTGATTATCATTGGTATCATAGAATCATGACTGAATAATAAAGAAATGCACAATTTGGACCAAAAAGCAGTCTTTCATTAATTTTAGAAAAAATTCATACAGACAAAAGCTGAATAAGCCGAAACTACAAGTCGTGCTACAAAAGATAACTGAATAACTAAAATTCTCTCCTTTGGAGACGTTCTTCAAGCTTCTTCGCCTCAAACATGAACCTCCTAACCATTTGGTCGCAGAGCTGGATAAAGTGGTGAACAGAAGGGGGGATATCATTCCCTTCCAAGTCTTGAATGGCGCTTTCCAACCTCCATGGGATATCACGGATCATGAGGTTGCAATGCTCCACCAAATTGTTGTACCTAGCACGACACATATCTAGAGTCGACTGGTAATAACAAATAGAATCCACATGGGTGTCCAACAACTCATTGAGCTGAGCCTCCTTCTCGAGCCACTGCGCACTATCTCTTTGCAAAGCCTCGAAACGATTCCTCCATAGAAGGGCTGTTTCTTGGGCAGTTTCCAATTCTTGACATTTGTTATTCCACATGTCGGATGTGACATATGAATCTTTCAATGCCTCTTCTTTGAGTCTTCGTTCATTTTCCACTAGGGTCAAAGCATTTCTCAGTCGTTCTTCAAGATCCCCAATATCAGCCTCAAGATTCTCTCGTATTTCCTTCTTTTCGGCAGAGGCTATCTCAAAGAAGTGCCATGCCCTATCACAAGAAGCTTTGGTGTCCTTTAAGCGTTGTCGGAGAGTTGTTAATGATGCATCAGCCCCTTCGTAACCCTGTTGGTACCTGACTCTCAGATCCGTTTCTAATTTTAGCTTCTTGCTACTTTCAGCTGCTTGATCCTGTTCAAACTCCACCTTTCTTTTGTACTGACCACTCTCCACCTTTGCTTGGTGGACTTCATTCTGAAGGTCCTGGTTCTCCTTAGTCAATCTCTCCACTATTAGCTTCAATTTTTCATATTCTTCTATGGACACATGGGTGGGAGCAGGAGGTGCTTCTTGCATAGAGGGCTCTAAGGGAAATGGTAACGACCTTTCAGCCACTCTAGCTAGTAACCACCGGTTGTACGGCTCCTTTGCCACGCAATTCTTCGCTTTTAACTCCTTCCTCCCCTTTGTATGAATCTTACCCCAAGCCTTAGCAATCTTCCTGACAAACGCAGGGTCCTCTGATGTGGCTAGCAAAAAGAAACTCTGAACCTTCTCTGCCTCGGGCTCGCCCTCCATAGCATAGCCCAACTGACGTAATGCCATGACTGGGTTATAATTAATACAGCCGGCCCTACCGATCAAAGGTACATTACCGAATTCTCCACAACTGAAAATGATTTCCACATCATAGTACTCAGGAGAGTACCAAGCAATATCACTAGCTTCCAGAGACATGATGCGTTGAGACCATTTTAATTTCTTCTTGTTTTCCATGAATGGACCTTTCTTGGGTAAATGAGAAGCATACCACTTGTATAGTAGGTGAGAGCAGCATTGGATCATTCCCGCCTTCTTTTCACTCCTCCAATGAATGGAGTGATAAACATCGGCAAGGAGTGTAGGGATAGGATTCTTCTGCATGAAGAGAACGATGGCAGTGATGTCTATGAAATTGTCCACATTTGGAAAGAGGACAATCCCATAAATCATTAGAGCAACGCTTATTCCGAACTTTTCCCAATCTTCATCCACCTTGTATTGAGCAGCCTTTTCTAGCAGAAATTTCAATGGAAAACCCTGAACACCCCCTTTACTGGTTAGACCCCCTTTGACTTCCTCCTTGGTCATACGTAGAGCAAGAGCAATGGCAGGAGGCTTTGGTTCTTCTTCCAAGCCTGTGTATATAGGTTGATCCTTAATCTTGATGTTCAAAATGTGAGAATATTCCTCAAGAGTAGGGGCCAACTGATAGTTTTGAAAAGTGAAACATCTGAGAGGTGCATCATAGAACTGAGCCATAGCGAACAAAGCCCAAGTATCGACCCTAGAATGGAGGAGATCAAGCAATTTCCCATACTTCCCCTGAAAGTTGATCTTGATAGCCTTTGGTACGTCAATCAGAATGTCTTGAATTAGTTCCAGCTTTGGTTCTCTAAACTTGATGGAATTTGTGCTTCGCTTTCTTTGGTCAGTCATTGTATTCACCAATACCTGAGATAATCACAGTCTTTTAAGTCCCTCGATATGCGAGAAATGATATGCAATGCAATGTTTTATGAATGCACATGATAGAGAACACAAAACGAGATCCAAATCACTAGTCCTGCAAAACAACACAAAATATTTCTCCCATCGGGTGGGTTATCTATTAGTTTGTAAGAGGGCATCCCAAAGGCTTTTAAACAAAGTCCCATGCACTAGCCCTCGAAAGTTTTCCATCATAACGACTACTCGTAAGACGGTAATCCCTTCAAAGGATGAACACAGAGTCATGCCTCAGCAACCTTTGGAATAAGGTTCTACAAAGGTCCTCAGAGTCGCGGACTCCCAAGTTGGAAATAAAAACGCCATTACGACTACACGTAAGACATAATCATCCCAAAGGGGTCTATCTGAGCGGTGGGATTCGATCCAACTCAACGAGTCCTAAGTCTCGCAAATCAGAAAGAAACCACCTCCTAATCTTAGTGTATACTCGAAAGCTCGGGTAGAAAACTTTATCTCACAAACCATCCAAATAAACCCAACAGTTAGTGAACATAACATAATAAGAAATAAAAGCAAATAAAACACAAACAACGACAAACAAATTAGGTCTGGCTCGCTAGGTGTCCCCAGCAGAGTCGCCAGCTGTCGCAACTCGAAAAATGCATCGTGCAACGACGGGGAGGCGAAAAGAAAAGGACAGGAGAGTCGCCACCGAACTTTATTTATCCCATGAGGGGAAAGGAAAATATCGAGAAAACCTTAAGAAAGAAATGGATAAGATGGTCTCGCAACCATGAACGGGTTCGGAAGCCGGTTATGCAAAGGGAAGGTATTAGCACCCCTCGCATCCATCGTACTCGATGGGAACCTTTTGTTTGTCGATGTGTGAATTTATTTGCTTAAACATTATGCTATAAGAAGTGTTCCACGGGGTAAAAGAAAGGTTAGAAACAAGAAAGCTAGGAGGAAAGAGAGAACGGGGAAGAAAAGAGAAAGAACAGACTCGGTAGGACTTCGCAGTCCTATGCCTACGTATTCTCAATAGATGTGAGAAAGTCAGAGTCGACGTAGTTCGGGGAACTACAGATATTGGGGGAAATGTGCTCGGCAAGGATTGTGGCCCTTGTGCCTACGTATCTTTACTTGAGAAAGTAAAGAATCAGAGCAGCCGTAGTTCGGCCTACGGTTTGTTGATGTTTTTATGGATGATGCTATCGTGCGCATTCTAGCAGTTTAGGTGTTTTGCTACTCGCATGTGAGGAGACTTATGCGTTACCTGTTTGCGGTAGAACGGACGTGACATATCCTTTTGAAAGATTGATTAGTTTTCGCCACGCGGGGCAAGAAGTCACGTTTGATTGATTGGATTGTTTTTTAAGGGGGCGAGACAGGTCCTCGAATAGTAACCCCTACGGGTAGTACCCAATTCGTTATCTCAAAGTTTTTATTATAAAAAAGGTGTCGCTAACGAGGCGTCTTCGTATTGAAAGACGAGCGTCGAAACCACCCTCACTACAGTGGGCATCCCTACGCTCGGAGAAGAAAAGGTCTACACCCTATCCTCTCTCTTTAATTCAATGCAAAGAGAACTTCGTTCTCTTATTAAAGATGTTTTTGGTTTTAAATGGTAAGTGCTTTGCGACAGAGAACCCTACGGTAAACGTCGGCACTCGGGATAGGAGAAGGCCTACGCCTAACCACTCCACGACCATTCAAGTTTTAATGTGAAAATAATTTGAAATGCACTCGGTGCGGGACCGAGGTTTTAGGTGTGAAAATTGTGGAAAGAAGTTGTGAAAGCGAGATGGTGGATAAAGATAGGTGATGGATAAAGTTACGTCTTCGTATCGAAAGACGAGTATCGAGACCACCCTCACTACAGTGGGCATCCCAACACTCGGAGAAGAAGAGGTCTACACCCAATCTTCTCTCTTTAATTCGATACAAAAGAGAAATTAATTTATCATTGAAAGGGTGCTCAGTACGAGACCGAGGTTTTATGAGGAAATGGGTTGAAAATGTTCTCGGTGCGGAGCCGACATTTTAGGAGAAGAATAGTTTGGAAAATAGAAAGAATGGAAAGAAAAACGTCTTCGTATTGAAAGATGAATGTCTAAACCACCCACACTACAGTGAGCATCTCGACACTCGGAGAGGAAGAAAGTCTACACTTAATCCCCTCTTTTAGTTCAATACAAAGATGATTTGATTTTAATTGAAGAGATTTGAAAATGGATGGGAAGTGTCTTCGTATTGAAAGACGAGTGTCGAAACCACCCTCACTACAGTGGGCATCCCAACACTCGAAGAAGAAGGGGTCTACACCCAATCCTCTATTTTTAATGCAATACAAAGAAAATATGACTTGAAAATATTTTCGAAGTTACACTCGGTACGAGACCGAGGTTTTAGGAGGATAAGCGTTGAAGGCGAAATGGTCTCAGATCCAACGTTATTTATCAACAGTTTGACTTAATAACGATTTACGGAGGTCTCGTCATCGACCAAAACAAATGAAAATGGGACAAAATGGCCAATAACAAATGAGAAATAAGATAACTCTAAAATAGAAAATAAGAAATTTAAAAGAAAACACTAAAAAAAACTCCTAAAAGAAATTGAATATAAAACAGTATATATACATAATAATAATAATAATAATAATAATAATAATAATAATAATAATAATAATATATTTAACTAAAACATATTTACATATTAAAATTAAATAAATAAATAAAAACAGAGAGGGGGTTTGGAATTAAAACAGGGAGTATGGAAACCAAATGGAGACGGGCCGTTAGGCCCAAATGAGCAACAACCAAAATAAATGAAAAAAAAGAAGAGATTCTCTCCTCCTGAACCTCTTCGTCCAAACTCCTCACTCTCTTCTCTAATACGCCTTCTTCCCCAAAATGAGATTAACAACATCACCCAAAATTATTTGAAGCAAAATCGTCATCATCAACACCAGAACAAAATCAAACTCAACCTTCTCTCTGTCTAGGTTCCGATCAACCTCTCTCAAGCTCTCCGTGCTTGTTGCTGCTTCGGTTTGTAGCATGTCACGGTTTGGAAGCATTGAAGTACGAAAATGGGTTGATGAAAGTGTTAACGGAAGTTGTTTTGGAAGATTGCGTCTGGGTTCGATTTATGTAGTTTGAAGTTGAGTTTCTTATGAAATTTAGGTGAAGGATGGGGCGTGGTTTTTAGGTCGCGGTTTGAAGGAGGTGACGGAGAAGGGTTTCATCATTGAATCTAGCTTGAAGTGAGGGTTTGGAGGTTTTGAAGAAGAATGTTGAAGGTCTGATGATGATGGTTTATGTTTGGGTTTTAACAGGTGGTTGAGTGTTGAAGTTGATGGTGAGAATAAGGGTTTTGAAAGTTTCTCTGGGTGGTTCGAAGATGAACGGAAGTGAGTAATGGAAATGGGTTTCAATTTCTGGAGATGATGAAGACTGAAGGTGAGTTTGTTTAATGAAGATGAAAAACAGGTTTATGGTTTGATGAATGTTGTTGAGTGTTTCAGAAATTTTGTTGGTATTTGTTGTGAGTTTGAATCTGGGTCGTGAAAAGGGCGGCGTTCTGAGTTTTTTTTCTGAAAAATGGTGAAGGGGATGAGTTGTTCAGCTGATGAAGGTGAAGATTGATATTGGTGAATGGATGATGAACATAGAAGGTTGCTTTTTTGGACTGATGAAGATGATGGTGATGAAGGTTTATTGGGTTGAGTATGAAATATCCTTCACTGTTGGTTGAAGGTGATGAAGATAATGATGAATGTTAATGGAGGAGGGCGATGGATGTGTGATGAGGCTGAAAGAGATGATGAATAGTTGAGGGGGGCGGCTAGGGTTGCAGTCCCTGAAATTTAGGGTTTGGAGGCTGATGTTTAGGGTTGTCTCCTTTATCCACAACAAACCACTGCCTCTCTCTCGACGGCTCGCCATCAGAAAACAAAGTAACAATGATTTAAGATTATGAAAACAGAAAAGACAATAGAATACTTACAGAGCTGGAGCGAATCCGACAGGTTCTCGCGCTAGTGATGAGGAGTTTGGATGATGCAGAGCTTCTTGTTGAACTAATACCTCCAGATTGTCAATACCAAAAGCAGATAAGCTCCTTCTTCAATCTCTCTTTTTTTCAGTTCTTTATGTGTGTTTTCGTGTTATGATGGTTGACTGTTGTGGTTTGTTTTATGACAGTTGAATGGGGAAGTAGGTGAAGATGAAGTTAGTGCAGTGAGTTAGAGTAAGAGAACTTGCTGAAGGTGGAGATTGTTTTCAGTTCTGAACAGAGGTTTGAGGATAGTTGATGTTGGTGAAAGAGCAAGAAGGGTTAGCGGCTGGTAGGGTTTTTTTTTCTTCTGAGTGAATAATGCTGTTATATATATCCAATCAATTAGGTTTAGCAGACAATCTCTGCCACAACTTCTGAAATTTCTGCTCTATTATGGTTGTATTTTTTACCATAGTTTGCTTTATTCCTTTTTTGATGTTTAAACCTGCTGTGAAACTGCTGTCATTGGTGTTTTTGCCATTTTTGTGAATATGTCTCTGTACCCTGCAATTGATGTTACATTATGAGTTTGTTGCATTCCTGTTTTATGCATAAAACTTTTGTATGTGGTCTCAACTTCTGGTATGGGTAATTGGATAGAAATAACACTGTGGGGACTAACTTGGTTACACCCTGGTACTGCTTTGAATTACATCTCATTTTTGAACATGCTGCGGTTAATTTTCCAAGTTGCGAGATCGTATGAGCTTTGTGAAATCATTGTGCTTTTTCTTGTGTGCCTTCCAAACTTACTGCTTACTTGGTTGTGTCCTCGCAGTTAGATGTTCACAGACGCACTGGTTACAGAAAACATGACCACAGACTGAAACAACAGCATCTTCAGGAGCATCATTACAGATACCACACAGAGCCAAGGAAGCCTCTAAACATTTCAAAAGAAATAGCTGTTTTTCCCGAGGAAGCTTCATGGCCGTCTCAACTGAAGATTTCCATAGAGTAGTAGAATTGTATCGCTTAACAAGATGAGGGTGGTCGCAGGCTTGTCTAAGGCGCAAAAGCATCAATAAAATGTTGACATAGTTTTGCTTCACAGTACCAGCATTGGCGTATTCCTGAAACTGTGCACGTGAATCAGCCTCCAGCTTGGAATAGAAATCACGTTCCTCCTCTGAAAATTCCACTTTTTTCAACTCCACAGATTTAGGTGGCAAAGATATAATAGGCTCCCCATCAAGAAGTGAGCCTTTTGTCCGACGTAGCATGATCGTCTTTAAGATAGTTTGCAGCTTTCTGTACCCTTTTGATGGATTTCTGCTGATAGGAATCTTGATTGTTACCTTGCATTGCGTGCTACGATACGCTCAATGGGCTGTTGTATGACTGCCCCAAAAGATTGCAAACTGTCTTTTAAGTTCCTCAGCCAAATTATCCCAGTTAGATGGGGAAAGTAATGCATGGTATGGAGACTTATCAAGCTTTCCAGGCCACAGAAGACAAGTCATAAGCTTCTGGACATCAGCAATATGACTGCTAGCAAAAGGAGAAAGGTGAGTTCTTGCATAATGAAGGGCTTCATCTCTACTTCCACCATTTTGAAGTATTTTTACAAATTGCATCGAGTGAAGTTTCAACACAATGTCTGATCCACTTTGAGCAAGTTTGTCAGAATTAGTCACAGCCCAGTTGAGTGCTGGCTCCAGGTTCTGATTCTGCATGGCTTGGAGTATTTGATACATTTCCAGGAATGGAGATTTCATAATTGCAGCAGGTTCAGGGTAAGATCCAGCAGTGCTTTCACCACTAGGCATGACACAATCTGTTCCATCAAGAACTGCATTGGCTACATCAGTTGCTTCAGCTCGGGTTGGCCGGGGAGACTTGATCATGGATTCAAGCATCTGGGTGGCAGTCACCACAGGCTTCCCAGCAAGATTACACTTGTATATCATCATTTTCTGTGCCAGAAATATCTTCTCAACTGGGATCTCCATTCCAAGATCACCACGCGCCACCATGAATGCATCAGTTTCACGCAGGATTTCATCAAAGTTCATGACTCCCTCCTGATTCTCAACCTTTGACATCAACTTAATATGCTTCGCATGTGGCCCCAAAACCCTGCGGACATTAACAAAATCCGAACCCTTCCGAACAAATGAAAGGGCAATCATATCAATATTGTTAGGGACACCCCATTCAAGAATATCTTCCTTATCCTTATCAGTAAGAGTGGGAAGATCCACCACAACACCAGGCAGATTGACATTTTTCCTCTCACCTAGCATTGCAGTGTTTTCACAGCGGCATCTAACCGTACCGGCTTCTTGATCACAAGACAAAACACTAAGTGTGATTGTTCCATCAGAGCATAGTATGGTATTCCCAGGCTTCAAATGGACAGGTAGTTTCTTGTAACTCATTGATATAGTCTCGGTATCACCCTTAATATCATAATCAGTACTTATTGTGATTTCCTGTCCTTCTTTGAGCTGAATAGGTTTCCCATCTACCAGAAAGCCGGTACGAATCTCAGGACCCTTGGTGTCGAGCATGACAGCGCAGAGAATACCGGTGGACTGCATAGCAGACTTGAGATTGTTGAGGGTTTCTTGATGATATTCATGAGTTCCATGAGAGAAATTGAAACGAGCAACATTCATGCCAGCTTTAAGAAACTTCTCGATCATTTCAACAGATCTGGAAGCAGGACCCAAAGTACAGACGATTTTGGTCTTAGGGAGACGGGAATCATCAGGGAGTTGGTTCATGATCCCTTCAATGTCAATGTTCGACATTTCTAATTCCACCGATTTGATAAATTTCTTTTCTTTCTCTCCTCTTAGAATGCTGCTTTTGCCTTTTGAAAACAGCTTTACTTTCTTTTCTCAATTGCTTTACAACCATGAATGGCTTTGTAATGTGAATTTCACAGCTTATGTGATGTTGATATGAGCTAACCTTTAGGCAATGTGTAATCATGAATCATGAGAGACCACCGATGCAACTTGAAGTATATGGGCCGGACAGTGACAATCTCTTCTTTGTAATTATTATATTTGGTAATTATGTGCAAATGGTCATGTCAAAATGATGATGGGCCTTATTTCAAAAATGGAATTTCTCTCTTCTTGTTTTGTATCTTTGTGGATATATCTGTAATAATTCCGTGTGCCTTATCATGAACTAGAGAAAATCAATAGTGTATTACTCAGAAGTTGAATGACCTTTTAAAAAAAACACAACGATTCTGGACCTTTGAGCTTAGAACCATGAATAACTTCTTAAGTAATAAGTCCACCACGAATCAGTCATGGATCAACTCCGAATTCTACCACTTGCATCAAGCCCTGAACCAAATGAGTAACACAACACTGCATTAGGACTGCATAAACCCAGATTTAACCCTCAGTCCTCTCATCATTTGAACTATGTACACCCTGGCTTCAGTCAGGGAACAAAATTTTGCCTAATCAATAAATCAGGTCCAAACCAATCAACTTCAATCAATACACACCTCTCTTAATTTGATAATCCTTAAATGAAACTTGGATCAATTTAGTTCAACCTAGCAACGCCTAGAGCAGGAACAACATATTTTTTTTGGATTTTTGAATAAATGGATGAACAACTGAAAACTATACAGGTGGGATAAATTTAGGGTATGACAGATGCCCCTATCTAATTGGCTTAGACCGAGTAAAATGAACGGCTCTGGCGCTCACTCTTTCAAGGTAGAAGGCAATTAGATATAAAGAAGACCCTGAATTTGTCCGAAAAGCAAAGGAAAGTTTGGGAATTGAAAGTGATGGATGAGGTATACCTCTGAGCCAACTGTAAGTAGCAACAGGTCGCCATCACCAAAAGGATGATGGGATAAAACACACACGGCTACTACCACCAAAAGGATGATAGGAGTCCATTACCAAAAGGATAATGGAAAACACGCTAGTCATGACACCAAAAGGATGCCAGACCCATCACCAAAAGGATGATGGAGCGAAACAAGGCAAACCCGACACCAAAAGGATGTAAGGAGTCCATTACCAAAAGGATAACGGAAAACACGCTAGTCATGACACCAAAAGGATGCCAGACCCATCACCAAAAGGATGATGGAGCGAAACAAGGCAAACCCGACACCAAAAGGATGTAAGGGGGATAAGCTTCTCAGAAGAGATTGCCACTTATCGTTGATGAAGGATAAGCTTCTCTGAAGAGATTGCCACTCATCTCTGAAGATGGATAAGCTTCTCTGAAGAGATTGCCACTTATCACTGAAGACGGATAAGCTTCTCTGAAGAGATTGCCACTTATCGTTGAAGATGGATAAGCTTCTCTGAAGAGATTGCCACTTATCGTTGATGAAGGATAAGCTTCTCTGAAGAGATTGCCACTTATCACTGAAGACGGATAAGCTTCTCTGAAGAGATTGCCACTTATCACTGAAGATGGATAAGCTTCTCTGAAGAGATTGCCACTTATCACTGAAGATGGATAAGCTTCTCTGAAGAGATTGCCACTTATCACTGAAGATGGATAAGCTTCTCTGAAGAGATTGCCACTTATCACTGAAGATGGATAAGCTTCTCTGAAGAGATTGCCACTTGTCACTGAAGATCGATAAGCTTATCTGAAGAGATTGCCACTTATCACTGAAGATGGATAAGCTTCTCTGAAGAGATTGCCACTTATCACTGAAGATGGATAAGCTTCTCTGAAGAGATTGCCACTTATCACTGAAGATGGATAAGCTTCTCTGAAGAGATTGCCACTTATCACTGAAGATGGATAAGCTTCTCTGAAGAGATTGCCACTTATCGCTGAAGAATGGATAAGCTTCTCTGAAGAGATTGCCACTTATCGCTGAAGAATGGATAAGCTTCTCTGAAGAAATTGCCACTTATCGCTGAAGAATGGATAAGCTTCTCTGAAGAGATTGCCACTTATCGCTGAAGAATGGATAAGCTTCTCTGAAGAAATTGCCACTTATCGCTGAAGATGGATAAGCTTCTCTGAAGAGATTGCCACTTATCACTGAAGATGGATAAGCTTCTCTGAAGAGATTGCCACTTATCACTGAAGATGGATAAGCTTCTCTGAAGAGATTGCCACTTATCGCTGAAGAACGGATAAGCTTCTCTGAAGAGATTGCCACTTATCGCTGAAGAATGGATAAGCTTCTCTGAAGAAATTGCCACTTATCACTGAAGATGGATAAGCTTCTCTGAAGAGATTGCCACTTATCACTGAAGATGGATAAGCTTCTCTGAAGAGATTGCCACTTATCGCTGAAGATGGATAAGCTTCTCTGAAGAGATTGCCACTTATCACTGAAGATGGATAAGCTTCTCTGAAGAGATTGCCACTTATCACTGAAGATGGATAAGCTTCTCTGAAGAGATTGCCACTTATCACTGAAGATGGATAAGCTTCTCTGAAGAGATTGCCACTTATCGCTGAAGAATGGATAAGCTTCTCTGAAGAGATTGCCACTTATCGCTGAAGAATGGATAAGCTTCTCTGAAGAAATTGCCACTTATCGCTGAAGAATGGATAAGCTTCTCTGAAGAGATTGCCACTTATCGCTGAAGAATGGATAAGCTTCTCTGAAGAGATTGCCACTTATCACTGAAGATGGATAAGCTTCTCTGAAGAGATTGCCACTTATCACTGAAGATGGATAAGCTTCTCTGAAGAGATTGCCACTTATCGCTGAAGAATGGATAAGCTTCTCTGAAGAGATTGCCACTTATCGCTGAAGAATGGATAAGCTTCTCTGAAGAAATTGCCACTTATCACTGAAGATGGATAAGCTTCTCTGAAGAGATTGCCACTTATCACTGAAGATGGATAAGCTTCTCTGAAGAGATTGCCACTTATCGCTGAAGATGGATAAGCTTCTCTGAAGAGATTGCCACTTATCACTGAAGATGGATAAGCTTCTCTGAAGATATTGCCACTTATCACTGAAGATGGATAAGCTTCTCTGAAGAGATTGCCACTTATCACTGAAGATGGATAAGCTTCTCTGAAGAGATTGCCACTTATCGCTGAAGAATGGATAAGCTTCTCTGAAGAGATTGCCACTTATCGCTGAAGAATGGATAAGCTTCTCTGAAGAAATTGCCACTTATCGCTGAAGAATGGATAAGCTTCTCTGAAGAGATTGCCACTTATCGCTGAAGAATGGATAAGCTTCTCTGAAGAAATTGCCACTTATCGCTGAAGATGGATAAGCTTCTCTGAAGAGATTGCCACTTATCACTGAAGATGGATAAGCTTCTCTGAAGAGATTGCCACTTATCACTGAAGATGGATAAGCTTCTCTGAAGAGATTGCCACTTATCGCTGAAGAATGGATAAGCTTCTCTGAAGAAATTGCCACTTATCACTGAAGATGGATAAGCTTCTCTGAAGAAATTGCCACTTATCACTGAAGATGGATAAGCTTCTCTTAAGAGATTGCCACTTATCACTGAAGATGGATAAGCTTCTCTGAAGAGATTTCCACTTATCACTGAAGATGGATAAGCTTCTCTGAAGAGATTGCCACTTATCGCTGAAGATGGATAAGCTTCTCTGAAGAGATTGCCACTTATCACTGAAGATGGATAAGCTTCTCTGAAGAGATTGCCACTTATCGCTGAAGATGGATAAGCTTCTCTGAAGAGATTGCCACTTACCGCTGAAGATGGATAAGCTTCTCTGAAGAGATTGCCACTTACCGCTGAAGTCTGCTGGAGACAATTCACTGGGGATCACCCGTGGATTTACTAGAGACGCCCCTGTCTGGGCTGAATGTTGATTTTGAAGATCTGATTAATCACGAGGTTGAAATACATCATGCAATACACCCATGATCTTGAAAAGATGCCCCTGATTGGGCTAAATCTTGCTTTGATATTCTTGAATTTCGTGGGGGGAAGACCCACGGACTTTGCAGGTAATGCCCCTGACCGGGCTGATTAGGATCTTGACAATCTTCGAAATTGATCCTGGATCTGATCTCGTATGTAAATGCTTGATGATAATGATGTTCCATAACGAATGGAGATGCAAATGCAAATGCTAACACGCGGTGATGCAAGAGCTGAGGAAAGTATGATGTAATCATGGGTATGTATATGATGCAAGATGCTTACGAAGCAAGATGCTTATGAGGCAAGATGCTTATGAAGCAAGGTTCTTATAATGTCGAATGCGATGCGTATGATGCATATGATTGCGGACGGGCAATGAAAATACAGGTGCCGACATGGCGGACTTTGGTGGTGGGAAAGTGAAAGATAAGTCTGACTTCCCGACATCCTCTATTTGTGATGTATAAAGAACTTGGATGTGTTGAGATTTTCAGCTCATGGCCTGCTCTGCCGGGTTTGACGACCTTGTCAGTCAAGTCGTTACAAGATTTAGAATGATGTTCCTGCGTACTCTTTAGAGTCATGGTCACCCTTTAGTTACCCCAAGAGGGTAAGTTATCCCTTAGTCTATTTTACCATAATGTCATTATATGCAAAACCCATCATCAAATAAATGAAACTTGCAACCAAAAAGGGTAAATAAAAACAGAAAAGCTTTGATGAAAGTAATTTTATTGATGAACACCCATAAATGGGAAAATTACAAAAGGAGGCAATTCCTGAAAGAGGTAACTGCTTTTTAAAAGAGAAAATAAAGACTAAGACAATGTTGAAAATGGTCCCTGCCAAGTTTCAAATCCGCTATGGCCCATATGTCTCTGAAGACCCTTCACGCCTTGCTTTTGAGCCCAGAATCGAATTGATCTTTCTCAGTCGAGAGCTTGATGGTTATGAGGAATGATTCACACGTCTTTTCAAGATGCAGTTCTGCCTTTTTGAATCCCTAACTTTTGCCTAGGCCGCCTTTTCAGGTTTTCAGCCTATCAGGATACTCCTTTTTTTTTTACTTCTAGTCCCTAATTTTGCCTGAAACATTTTTATGGTCCACCAGGACGCCCATTTTTGCGTGGATTTTCTTTTTGGGTCCACCGGGTCTATCTTTTAGGCATAATATTTTTTAACTGCATCTGCATTCACAGGGGATGAGAGATCGTCACCATCCATGGTTGACAGGATCAAGGCCCCTCCGGAGAAAACCTTCTTTACTACATACGGACCCTCATAGTTTGGTGCCCATTTTCCCCTTGGATCGACGTGAGTTGGCTGAATTTTCCTTAGCACCAAATCTCCTGCTTGGATGTGTCGTGGGCGAACCTTCTTATCAAAGGCCCTCTTCAATCGTTTTTGGTATAATTGTCCATGACAGATGGCCGTCATGCGTTTCTCGTCGATGAGATTGAGTTGGTCGAGTCTGGCTTGTATCCATTCGGCCTCATCTAGCTTGACGTCTGCTAAAATCCTTAAGGAGGGAATCTCTACTTCAATGGGCAATACTGCTTCCATGCCATATACGAGAGAAAACGGGGTTGCCCCTGTGGAAGTGCGCACTGAGGTGCGGTAGCCATGCAACGCGAACGGCAACATCTCGTGCCAGTCTTTGTAAGTCTTCACCATCTTCTGGACGATTTTCTTAATGTTCTTATTTGCCGCCTCAACAGCTCCGTTCATTTTAGGGCGATAAGGTGTTGAATTGTGGTGTTCAATTTTGAAGTTTTCACACAACTCTTTCATCACCTTATTGTTGAGGTTTGAACCATTGTCTGTAATGATCTTGTTCGGGATTCCATATCGGCAAATAATCTCTTTTTTGATGAAGCGAGTCACCACTTGCTTAGTGACGTTGGCATAGGATGTCGCTTCTACCCATTTGGTAAAGTAATCGATGGCCACTAAGATAAAACGGTGCCCATTTGAAGCGGTTGGCTCGATGCGTCCGATTACATCTATTCCCCACATAGCGAAGGGCCAAGGCGAAGTCAAAACATTCAGAGAGAGTGGTGAAGTATGGACCTTGTCTGCGTAAATTTGGCACTTGTGGCATGACTGGACATGGAGACAACAATCCGTTTCCATCGTCATCCAATAGTATCCTGCCCTCAAAATCTTTTTAACCATAGTATGACCACTAGCATGTGTCCCAAAAGATCCTTCATGCATTTCATTTATGATACGCTTTGCCTCGTGTTTATCCACGCATCTGAGTAGAACTGAATCGTAATTCCGCTTGTATAACACGTCACCACTGAGGAAGAACTTTGAGGAGAGCTTTCTGAGATACTTCTTGTCAGTGATAGTTATGCCTTCTGGATATTCTTGTGTCTCTAGATACCGCTTGATATCATAGAACCAAGGATGATTATCAATTTTAGCTTCTTCCCCCTCGGCCGCTAGGCAATAAGCGGGTTCGTCCAAATATTCTAAACGGATGGATGGCGCCTCATTCTCCCACTTGACTTGAAACATAGATGCTAGTGTTGCTAGAGCGTCAGCCAACTGATTTTCTCCTCTGGGAATGTGATGGAAAGTGATCTCATCAAAGTACGGGATTAACTTCAAGACATGATCTCTGTAAGGAATTAACTTGAGGTCCAATGTTTCATACTCCCCTTTAATTTGGCATATGACAAGCGCGGAATCTCCATAGACTTCTAGAATCTTGATTCTATTATCAATGGCAGCTTCAATTCCGAAAATACAGGCTTCATATTCGGCCATGTTGTTAGTACACTTAAAGCATAATCTGGCGGTGAATGGCAGGTGAAAGCCAGTTGGAGAAGTGATGATTGCCCCAATTCCACAACCCTTGGCATTTGCGGCACCATCGAACACGAGCGTCCATCGCGATCCTGGTTCGGGTCCCTCATTTGGGTCTGGCGTGGCATAATCTCTGGCAAACATGACGTCTTCGTCGGGGAAATCGAAACGCATAGACTGGTAGTTGTCCATAGGTTGGTGGGCAAGGTATTCAGAGAGCACACTCCCTTTGATAGCTTTCTGCGTAACATACTGGATGTCATACTCTGTTAACACCATTTGCCAACGAGCTACTCGCCCGGTGAGAGCGGGCTTCTCGAATATGTACTTGACAGGATCCATCTTGGAGATCAACAAAGTCGTATGGGTGAGCATATATTGTCTCAAGCGTTTTGCTGCCCAAGCCAATGCGCAACATGTCTTCTCGAGCATCGAATATCTCGTTTCACAGTCATTAAACTTCTTGCTGAGGTAATAGATTGCATGTTCTTTCCTGCCGGTTTCATCATGTTGTCCCAATACGCATCCCATGGATCCCTCTAACACAGTCAGGTACATGATCAGGGGTCGTCCGGGCACCGGAGGCATCAAGATCGGCGGTTCTTGTAGGTATTCCTTTATCTTCTCAAAGGCTTTCTGACAGTTATCGTTCCATACCACGGCTTGATCCTTCCGAAGTAATTTGAAGATGGGCTCACAAGTGGCCGTTAGATGGGATATGAACCTGGCGATATAGTTCAACCTCCCAAGGAATCCTCGGACCTCTTTTTCAGTTTTAGGAGCCGGCATCTCCTGGATAGCTTTGACCTTATCTGGATCGACTTCAATCCCTTTCTGGCTCACAATAAAACCTAGCAATTTACCAGATCTTACACCAAAAGTGCATTTGTTGGGATTTAGTCTCAGCTGGAATTTCCTTAACCGGGCGAATAGCTTTCCCAAGTGGATAAGGTGCTCTTCCTCAGTCTGGGATTTCGCAATCATATCGTCTACATAACACTCAATCTCTTTATGTATCATGTCATGGAAAAGAGTGACCATTGCTCGCTGATATGTCGCGCCTGCGTTCTTAAGTCCAAATGGCATAACCTTGTAACAAAAAGTTCCCCATGGAGTGATGAAAGTCGTCTTTTCCATATCTTCGGGCGCCATCTTAATCTGGTTATATCCAGAAAAGCCATCCATAAATGAGAATACAGAAAATTGGGCTGTGTTGTCTACTAGCACATCAATGTGTGGCAAAGGGAAATCATCTTTCGGACTTGCTCTATTAAGGTCTCTATAATCTACACACATTCGCACCTTCCCATCCTTTTTAGGTACTGGGACAATATTCGCTATCCATTGCGGATAGTTGGATACTGCTAGAAAACCAGCGTCCAATTGCTTTTGTACCTCTTCTTTGATCTTGAAAGACATCTCTGGCTTTGTTCTCCTCAACTTTTGCTTCACCGGCGGGCAGCCTTCCTTGAGAGGTAGTTTGTGCATCACAATCTCTTCATCTAGACCGGGCATATCTTTGTAAGACCAAGCAAAAACGTCAACATACTCTCGAAGCAATATTATCAGTTTTGACTTAACCTCCGACTCTAAAGCTGCGCCTATCTTGATTTCTTTGGCATCCTCCTCAGTTCCCATGTTGATGACTTCGACCTCTTCTTGGTAGGGCTGAATGACCTTTGACTCCTGCTTCAATAGTCTAGCTAGCTCTTCTGGGAGATCACAATCTTCCTCGCAGTCTTCGTCGGCTTGGTAGATCGGGTTATCAAAGTCATATTGGACTATAGCGGGGTCGTTATTGACAGGAGCAGGGGAAGATCTGCACGATGAATGACTTCATGCTTTATTATTTTTTTTTTTTATATTTGTTGACAGAAAAAAGGAAAATAAAACAAAACATTGTCTTTCAAAGATAATTTTATGTGCAAAAAGTAAAAATGAAAGAAAGAGAGCGTAATTGGATGCGAAAGTTCATTTATTGATGATAAGTTGTGCTTTAAAAAAGCAAAAGGCCCTACAACATGATCCATATGCCTTGGGCAGAGCATATGATTTTTTTTTTTTAGGTAAAATAAAAGGGAATTACTCGTCTACTAGAGTAACTTCGGGGATTTCGACGACTCTCCAATTGTTCAAAACTTGATTAGGCGCCCTAGGATACACCATACACAGCTCTTCATGATCTTCGGCTTCAGTTTCCAAAAACATGACTTGACCATCGACAAGGTGGCCTCCACTAGTAAAAACCAACGGAGTTACAAGCTCTTTGCCCTTATCAGTTGCATTCTTCTGCTTGTAGCCTAGACCAGCTCCATTTTTGTTGACGGGCAATTCCAACACCCTGCCCCATCCTCGCGGATGTCCTTCCTCTATCACCGTCCTCGCGTCCTTCCAAGTTACTATCGAAGATGCTGGCTTTTCGTAAATCATTTCAACATTGATCACTTCAAAAGCTTGAAACGGTGTCTCATGCACCTCATTTCCTACTTCCACGTAGCGGAAAGAAGCAAGATGGCTCACAAGAACATCTTCCTCACCCTCAATGATGACCATCTGATTGTTAATCATAAACTTGATCTTTTGATGCAAGGTTGAAGTTACAGCGCCTGCGGAATGAATCCACGGACGACCCAGAAGGCAACTGTAAGCGGGGTATATATCCATTACGTAAAATGTAATGATGAAAGTATGAGGTCCGATCTTGATCGGGAGGTCAACCTCGCCTACCACAGTTCTCTTAGCTCCATCAAATGCTTTTACAATAGTCTGACTCGGCTTCATCACAAGTCCTTCAATTGACAGCTTGCACAACGAGCTTTTGGGTAATACATTCAGCGATGATCCAGTGTCAACGAGCACCCTAGAGAATACAACATCCACACATTCGATGGTAATGTGCAAGGCCTTGTTATGATTTTTACCTTCGGGAGGTAATTCACTATCATTAAAGCTCAAAATATGACCTGATGCAATATTTCCCACCACTTCTTCAAACTGTACTACTGATATCTCCTCTGGCACATGAGCTGCCTTCAAGAATTTTAGCAATGCTTCTTGATGGGCCTTTGAACACATTAACAATGACAGCATGGATATCTTTGAAGGCGTCTGATTGAGCTGATCAATCACTTTGTAATCGCTTTTCTGAATGATTCTTAGAAACTCCTCCGCTTCATCATTTGGGATGCCCTTCTGTTTAGATGACTGCCCCTGTTCATTGGTGCTCGGTACGGCAGTACCTTTCCTTGTATTGTCACTGCTGTTGACAAGAGGTGCAGTCGGAGCGAAGATTCGACCACTTCTAGTGACGCCTCCGGTTCCCACGATGTTCCCTACAGTCTTCTTTTCTTCCAATACATCTTCCTCTGCCACCTTCTGTCCGTTGAGAAAAACAGTTTCATCGTATAACCAAGGTACAGCTTTGGTGCTTTCGTACGGAAATGGAGATGGGGTCGAAATGACAAGCTGGTTCATTGATGGTGGAGACATAGGTATCTTAACTGGATCATACGGGATTTGCAGTGGGATAGAAGTATGTCCATACACGTTGTCCCATTCTTCCTCATCGCACGGTATGGTCAATGGTGTGCGGTTCGAATTGTCAACTGGGATCCAAAGCTCATATCCATCATCATATGGTATCTCCAATGTTTCGAACGGAATTTCAAGAGTAGCAACTTCCTCAATCTTCGATAGTTGTTCCGCTACTAATACACCCTGCTCAATCAGGCCTTGTATGCCTTTCTTCAGCTCAGCGCATCCTTGAGATCCGTCCATGCAAGCATGGCAATCAGTTGGACATCCTGGGTAAATGTTTTTCAACAAGAGTTGCTCCTTAATAGTGGAAAGTGGGGTCCTCAATTTCTCAATATCCGAAATTAATCGGATCCCCTTAGAGCCTTCAATCATGTTTGTTGAGTGATGAGGTGGCATTGGATTAGATTTGATGTTCGGAGTACTTCGGGTAAAGTTTATCGCTTTGGAGTCGATAAGATTTTGCACAATGTATTTTAAAGCTTTACAATTCTCGATGCTATGGCCCGGGGCGCCAGAGTGGAATTCGCATCTCGCATTTACATCGTAGCCGTAGGGGAGAACAGCCGGAGGATCTTTCATTTCCCTAAGTTGAACGAGACCTGCTTTCAACAAGAACGGAAGCAATTTGGCGTAAGTGGACGGAATTGGATCAAGCCTCCTTTCTGGCTTTCTCTGCCCTTGATACTGATTTTGTCTTGGTTGATAAGGTTGTTGTTGTCGATTTTGCTGAGGCGCCGGCTGATTTGCCGGAATAGAAAGTGGTTGCTGTGGAGCGATGGCAGCGATGTGGTGATAACCTTGGTGAGTTCTCCTTCCATTGGTGAACACTGCACTAGCTTCGCCTTCCCTTTTCTTAACGAAGCCCTGATAAGGCTTCTTGACCCCGCTTGCAGATCCGCCTGCATTCTGAATTTTTCCCGCCTTCATGAAACTCTCTAATCTCTCTCCAGCCATAACAAGTTCAGAAAACACTGTGGATGTTGAGGATGCTAACCGCTCAAAGATCGGTCCTTGTAGCGTGCCCATGAATAGGTCCGTCAGTTCTTTCTCCATCAGTGGAGGTTGTACCCTTGCAGCTACTCCCCTCCATCTTTGCGCGAAGTCCTTAAAACACTCATTCGGCTTCTGAGTCAAATTCTGAAGCTGCATACGATTCGGAGCCATGTCAGTATTATACTGATAATGCTTCACGAAAGCGTCTGCCAACTCTTTCCAGCTTCTCACGTTGGATCGTTCAAGGTGCATATACCATTCTAGGGATGCCTCTGTTAAGCTATCTTGAAAGAAATGGATTAGCAGCTTCTCGTCATCAGAATAGGCGGCCATCTTCCTACAGTAAGACCTTATGTGGGTCTTAGGACAACTGTTACCCTTGTACTTCTCAAAGGTTGGAATTACAAACTTTGGAGGTATCTTAACTCCGGGTACAAGACATATTTCAGCGGCATCCAGTCCCAAAACATCGGGGCCTTGCAATGTTTTCACCATCTCCTGTAAAGCATTAAACTTCTTCTCTAATTCGGCGGTCTGTGGTCCATACGCTTCACCTGAATTCTCATAGAAACCTTCATGATCGTCGTACTGGACTTGTGTTGGTATCGTAGTACCATGAGGATGAGTAGTACCGACTGGCGGAGGAACGGTGTTGATAGGTACGGCGCCGGCAGAAGTAGGAATTGCCCCAACAGGGGTTGGGGTGGCATCAACAGGAATTGGAATTGCACCACTTACATTGGGAACTGCACCAGCCAAAGTCTGATTAGCGCTCCTCTCCGCTGCTTGTCTCATCTCCTCTTGACTTCTGGCCATATTCTGAATCACCTCCATGAGTTGATTCATCTGCGTTTTCATGCCTAGCATCTCGCTCCTCATAGTAGCCTGGTCTTGTTCTATCTGGTCCATGATTCTCTTCTGGCTATTCCTGGTGTTATACCGATGCCGTGAAGTCAGCTTGCTTTACTCTTTCTGAAAGGGGTAAGCGGTGTGTAAGATCGGGTTGTAGGAAATGCAGAAAGAAAAATGCGCAAACGTATGCAAAATGCTCAAGAGACTTTCGAGGCTTGTGATTATCATTGGTATCATAGAATCATGACTGAATAATAAAGAAATGCACAATTTGGACCAAAAAGCAGTCTTTCATTAATTTTAGAAAAAATTCATACAGACAAAAGCTGAATAAGCCGAAACTACAAGTCGTGCTACAAAAGATAACTGAATAACTAAAATTCTCTCCTTTGGAGACGTTCTTCAAGCTTCTTCGCCTCAAACATGAACCTCCTAACCATTTGGTCGCAGAGCTGGATAAAGTGGTGAACAGAAGGGGGGATATCATTCCCTTCCAAGTCTTGAATGGCGCTTTCCAACCTCCATGGGATATCACGGATCATGAGGTTGCAATGCTCCACCAAATTGTTGTACCTAGCACGACACATATCTAGAGTCGACTGGTAATAACAAATAGAATCCACATGGGTGTCCAACAACTCATTGAGCTGAGCCTCCTTCTCGAGCCACTGCGCACTATCTCTTTGCAAAGCCTCGAAACGATTCCTCCATAGAAGGGCTGTTTCTTGGGCAGTTTCCAATTCTTGACATTTGTTATTCCACATGTCGGATGTGACATATGAATCTTTCAATGCCTCTTCTTTGAGTCTTCGTTCATTTTCCACTAGGGTCAAAGCATTTCTCAGTCGTTCTTCAAGATCCCCAATATCAGCCTCAAGATTCTCTCGTATTTCCTTCTTTTCGGCAGAGGCTATCTCAAAGAAGTGCCATGCCCTATCACAAGAAGCTTTGGTGTCCTTTAAGCGTTGTCGGAGAGTTGTTAATGATGCATCAGCCCCTTCGTAACCCTGTTGGTACCTGACTCTCAGATCCGTTTCTAATTTTAGCTTCTTGCTACTTTCAGCTGCTTGATCCTGTTCAAACTCCACCTTTCTTTTGTACTGACCACTCTCCACCTTTGCTTGGTGGACTTCATTCTGAAGGTCCTGGTTCTCCTTAGTCAATCTCTCCACTATTAGCTTCAATTTTTCATATTCTTCTATGGACACATGGGTGGGAGCAGGAGGTGCTTCTTGCATAGAGGGCTCTAAGGGAAATGGTAACGACCTTTCAGCCACTCTAGCTAGTAACCACCGGTTGTACGGCTCCTTTGCCACGCAATTCTTCGCTTTTAACTCCTTCCTCCCCTTTGTATGAATCTTACCCCAAGCCTTAGCAATCTTCCTGACAAACGCAGGGTCCTCTGATGTGGCTAGCAAAAAGAAACTCTGAACCTTCTCTGCCTCGGGCTCGCCCTCCATAGCATAGCCCAACTGACGTAATGCCATGACTGGGTTATAATTAATACAGCCGGCCCTACCGATCAAAGGTACATTACCGAATTCTCCACAACTGAAAATGATTTCCACATCATAGTACTCAGGAGAGTACCAAGCAATATCACTAGCTTCCAGAGACATGATGCGTTGAGACCATTTTAATTTCTTCTTGTTTTCCATGAATGGCCCTTTCTTGGGTAAATGAGAAGCATACCACTTGTATAGTAGGTGAGAGCAGCATTGGATCATTCCCGCCTTCTTTTCACTCCTCCAATGAATGGAGTGATAAACATCGGCAAGGAGTGTAGGGATAGGATTCTTCTGCATGAAGAGAACGATGGCAGTGATGTCTATGAAATTGTCCACATTTGGAAAGAGGACAATCCCATAAATCATTAGAGCAACGCTTATTCCGAACTTTTCCCAATCTTCATCCACCTTGTATTGAGCAGCCTTTTCTAGCAGAAATTTCAATGGAAAACCCTGAACACCCCCTTTACTGGTTAGACCCCCTTTGACTTCCTCCTTGGTCATACGTAGAGCAAGAGCAATGGCAGGAGGCTTTGGTTCTTCTTCCAAGCCTGTGTATATAGGTTGATCCTTAATCTTGATGTTCAAAATGTGAGAATATTCCTCAAGAGTAGGGGCCAACTGATAGTTTTGAAAAGTGAAACATCTGAGAGGTGCATCATAGAACTGAGCCATAGCGAACAAAGCCCAAGTATCGACCCTAGAATGGAGGAGATCAAGCAATTTCCCATACTTCCCCTGAAAGTTGATCTTGATAGCCTTTGGTACGTCAATCAGAATGTCTTGAATTAGTTCCAGCTTTGGTTCTCTAAACTTGATGGAATTTGTGCTTCGCTTTCTTTGGTCAGTCATTGTATTCACCAATACCTGAGATAATCACAGTCTTTTAAGTCCCTCGATATGCGAGAAATGATATGCAATGCAATGTTTTATGAATGCACATGATAGAGAACACAAAACGAGATCCAAATCACTAGTCCTGCAAAACAACACAAAATATTTCTCCCATCGGGTGGGTTATCTATTAGTTTGTAAGAGGGCATCCCAAAGGCTTTTAAACAAAGTCCCATGCACTAGCCCTCGAAAGTTTTCCATCATAACGACTACTCGTAAGACGGTAATCCCTTCAAAGGATGAACACAGAGTCATGCCTCAGCAACCTTTGGAATAAGGTTCTACAAAGGTCCTCAGAGTCGCGGACTCCCAAGTTGGAAATAAAAACGCCATTACGACTACACGTAAGACATAATCATCCCAAAGGGGTCTATCTGAGCGGTGGGATTCGATCCAACTCAACGAGTCCTAAGTCTCGCAAATCAGAAAGAAACCACCTCCTAATCTTAGTGTATACTCGAAAGCTCGGGTAGAAAACTTTATCTCACAAACCATCCAAATAAACCCAACAGTTAGTGAACATAACATAATAAGAAATAAAAGCAAATAAAACACAAACAACGACAAACAAATTAGGTCTGGCTCGCTAGGTGTCCCCAGCAGAGTCGCCAGCTGTCGCAACTCGAAAAATGCATCGTGCAACGACGGGGAGGCGAAAAGAAAAGGACAGGAGAGTCGCCACCGAACTTTATTTATCCCATGAGGGGAAAGGAAAATATCGAGAAAACCTTAAGAAAGAAATGGATAAGATGGTCTCGCAACCATGAACGGGTTCGGAAGCCGGTTATGCAAAGGGAAGGTATTAGCACCCCTCGCATCCATCGTACTCGATGGGAACCTTTTGTTTGTCGATGTGTGAATTTATTTGCTTAAACATTATGCTATAAGAAGTGTTCCACGGGGTAAAAGAAAGGTTAGAAACAAGAAAGCTAGGAGGAAAGAGAGAACGGGGAAGAAAAGAGAAAGAACAGACTCGGTAGGACTTCGCAGTCCTATGCCTACGTATTCTCAATAGATGTGAGAAAGTCAGAGTCGACGTAGTTCGGGGAACTACAGATATTGGGGGAAATGTGCTCGGCAAGGATTGTGGCCCTTGTGCCTACGTATCTTTACTTGAGAAAGTAAAGAATCAGAGCAGCCGTAGTTCGGCCTACGGTTTGTTGATGTTTTTATGGATGATGCTATCGTGCGCATTCTAGCAGTTTAGGTGTTTTGCTACTCGCATGTGAGGAGACTTATGCGTTACCTGTTTGCGGTAGAACGGACGTGACATATCCTTTTGAAAGATTGATTAGTTTTCGCCACGCGGGGCAAGAAGTCACGTTTGATTGATTGGATTGTTTTTTAAGGGGGCGAGACAGGTCCTCGGATAGTAACCCCTACGGGTAGTACCCAATTCGTTATCTCAAAGTTTTTATTATAAAAAAGGTGTCGCTAACGAGGCGTCTTCGTATTGAAAGACGAGCGTCGAAACCACCCTCACTACAGTGGGCATCCCTACGCTCGGAGAAGAAAAGGTCTACACCCTATCCTCTCTCTTTAATTCAATGCAAAGAGAACTTCGTTCTCTTATTAAAGATGTTTTTGGTTTTAAATGGTAAGTGCTTTGCGACAGAGAACCCTACGGTAAACGTCGGCACTCGGGATAGGAGAAGGCCTACGCCTAACCACTCCACGACCATTCAAGTTTTAATGTGAAAATAATTTGAAATGCACTCGGTGCGGGACCGAGGTTTTAGGTGTGAAAATTGTGGAAAGAAGTTGTGAAAGCGAGATGGTGGATAAAGATAGGTGATGGATAAAGTTACGTCTTCGTATCGAAAGACGAGTATCGAGACCACCCTCACTACAGTGGGCATCCCAACACTCGGAGAAGAAGAGGTCTACACCCAATCTTCTCTCTTTAATTCGATACAAAAGAGAAATTAATTTATCATTGAAAGGGTGCTCAGTACGAGACCGAGGTTTTATGAGGAAATGGGTTGAAAATGTTCTCGGTGCGGAGCCGACATTTTAGGAGAAGAATAGTTTGGAAAATAGAAAGAATGGAAAGAAAAACGTCTTCGTATTGAAAGATGAATGTCTAAACCACCCACACTACAGTGAGCATCTCGACACTCGGAGAGGAAGAAAGTCTACACTTAATCCCCTCTTTTAGTTCAATACAAAGATGATTTGATTTTAATTGAAGAGATTTGAAAATGGATGGGAAGTGTCTTCGTATTGAAAGACGAGTGTCGAAACCACCCTCACTACAGTGGGCATCCCAACACTCGAAGAAGAAGGGGTCTACACCCAATCCTCTATTTTTAATGCAATACAAAGAAAATATGACTTGAAAATATTTTCGAAGTTACACTCGGTACGAGACCGAGGTTTTAGGAGGATAAGCGTTGAAGGCGAAATGGTCTCAGATCCAACGTTATTTATCAACAGTTTGACTTAATAACGATTTACGGAGGTCTCGTCATCGACCAAAACAAATGAAAATGGGACAAAATGGCCAATAACAAATGAGAAATAAGATAACTCTAAAATAGAAAATAAGAAATTTAAAAGAAAACACTAAAAAAAACTCCTAAAAGAAATTGAATATAAAACAGTATATATACATAATAATAATAATAATAATAATAATAATAATAATAATAATAATAATAATAATAATAATAATAATAATAATATATTTAACTAAAACATATTTACATATTAAAATTAAATAAATAAATAAAAACAGAGAGGGGGTTTGGAATTAAAACAGGGAGTATGGAAACCAAATGGAGACGGGCCGTTAGGCCCAAATGAGCAACAACCAAAATAAATGAAAAAAAAGAAGAGATTCTCTCCTCCTGAACCTCTTCGTCCAAACTCCTCACTCTCTTCTCTAATACGCCTTCTTCCCCAAAATGAGATTAACAACATCACCCAAAATTATTTGAAGCAAAATCGTCATCATCAACACCAGAACGAAATCAAACTCAACCTTCTCTCTGTCTAGGTTCCGATCAACCTCTCTCAAGCTCTCCGTGCTTGTTGCTGCTTCGGTTTGTAGCATGTCACGGTTTGGAAGCATTGAAGTACGAAAATGGGTTGATGAAAGTGTTAACGGAAGTTGTTTTGGAAGATTGCGTCTGGGTTCGATTTATGTAGTTTGAAGTTGAGTTTCTTATGAAATTTAGGTGAAGGATGGGGCGTGGTTTTTAGGTCGCGGTTTGAAGGAGGTGACAGAGAAGGGTTTCATCATTGAATCTAGCTTGAAGTGAGGGTTTGGAGGTTTTGAAGAAGAATGTTGAAGGTCTGATGATGATGGTTTATGTTTGGGTTTTAACAGGTGGTTGAGTGTTGAAGTTGATGGTGAGAATAAGGGTTTTGAAAGTTTCTCTGGGTGGTTCGAAGATGAACGGAAGTGAGTAATGGAAATGGGTTTCAATTTCTGGAGATGATGAAGACTGAAGGTGAGTTTGTTTAATGAAGATGAAAAACAGGTTTATGGTTTGATGAATGTTGTTGAGTGTTTCAGAAATTTTGTTGGTATTTGTTGTGAGTTTGAATCTGGGTCGTGAAAAGGGCGGCGTTCTGAGTTTTTTTTCTGAAAAATGGTGAAGGGGATGAGTTGTTCAGCTGATGAAGGTGAAGATTGATATTGGTGAATGGATGATGAACATAGAAGGTTTCTTTTTTGGACTGATGAAGATGATGGTGATGAAGGTTTATTGGGTTGAGTATGAAATATCCTTCACTGTTGGTTGAAGGTGATGAAGATAATGATGAATGTTAATGGAGGAGGGCGATGGATGTGTGATGAGGCTGAAAGAGATGATGAATAGTTGAGGGGGGCGGCTAGGGTTGCAGTCCCTGAAATTTAGGGTTTGGAGGCTGATGTTTAGGGTTGTCTCCTTTATCCACAACAAACCACTGCCTCTCTCTCGACGGCTCGCCATCAGAAAACAAAGTAACAATGATTTAAGATTATGAAAACAGAAAAGACAATAGAATACTTACAGAGCTGGAGCGAATCCGACAGGTTCTCGCGCTAGTGATGAGGAGTTTGGATGATGCAGAGCTTCTTGTTGAACTAATACCTCCAGATTGTCAATACCAAAAGCAGATAAGCTCCTTCTTCAATCTCTCTTTTTTTCAGTTCTTTATGTGTGTTTTCGTGTTATGATGGTTGACTGTTGTGGTTTGTTTTATGACAGTTGAATGGGGAAGTAGGTGAAGATGAAGTTAGTGCAGTGAGTTAGAGTAAGAGAACTTGCTGAAGGTGGAGATTGTTTTCAGTTCTGAACAGAGGTTTGAGGATAGTTGATGTTGGTGAAAGAGCAAGAAGGGTTAGCGGCTGGTAGGGTTTTTTTTTTCTTCTGAGTGAATAATGCTGTTATATATATCCAATCAATTAGGTTTAGCAGACAATCTCTGCCACAACTTCTGAAATTTCTGCTCTATTATGGTTGTATTTTTTACCATAGTTTGCTTTATTCCTTTTTTGATGTTTAAACCTGCTGTGAAACTGCTGTCATTGGTGTTTTTGCCATTTTTGTGAATATGTCTCTGTACCCTGCAATTGATGTTACATTATGAGTTTGTTGCATTCCTGTTTTATGCATAAAACTTTTGTATGTGGTCTCAACTTCTGGTATGGGTAATTGGATAGAAATAACACTGTGGGGACTAACTTGGTTACACCCTGGTACTGCTTTGAATTACATCTCATTTTTGAACATGCTGCGGTTAATTTTCCAAGTTGCGAGATCGTATGAGCTTTGTGAAATCATTGTGCTTTTTCTTGTGTGCCTTCCAAACTTACTGCTTACTTGGTTGTGTCCTCGCAGTTAGATGTTCACAGACGCACTGGTTACAGAAAACATGACCACAGACTGAAACAACAGCATCTTCAGGAGCATCATTACAGATACCACACAGAGCCAAGGAAGCCTCTAAACATTTCAAAAGAAATAGCTGTTTTTCCCGAGGAAGCTTCATGGCCGTCTCAACTGAAGATTTCCATAGAGTAGTAGAATTGTATCGCTTAACAAGCTGAGGGTGGTCGCAGGCTTGTCTAAGGCGCAAAAGCATCAATAAAATGTTGACATAGTTTTGCTTCACAGTACCAGCATTGGCGTATTCCTGAAACTGTGCACGTGAATCAGCCTCCAGCTTGGAATAGAAATCACGTTCCTCCTCTGAAAATTCCACTTTTTTCAACTCCACAGATTTAGGTGGCAAAGATATAATAGGCTCCCCATCAAGAAGTGAGCCTTTTGTCCGACGTAGCATGATCGTCTTTAAGATAGTTTGCAGCTTTCTGTACCCTTTTGATGGATTTCTGCTGATAGGAATCTTGATTGTTACCTTGCATTGCGTGCTACGATACGCTCAATGGGCTGTTGTATGACTGCCCCAAAAGATTGCAAACTGTCTTTTAAGTTCCTCAGCCAAATTATCCCAGTTAGATGGGGAAAGTAATGCATGGTATGGAGACTTATCAAGCTTTCCAGGCCACAGAAGACAAGTCATAAGCTTCTGGACATCAGCAATATGACTGCTAGCAAAAGGAGAAAGGTGAGTTCTTGCATAATGAAGGGCTTCATCTCTACTTCCACCATTTTGAAGTATTTTTACAAATTGCATCGAGTGAAGTTTCAACACAATGTCTGATCCACTTTGAGCAAGTTTGTCAGAATTAGTCACAGCCCAGTTGAGTGCTGGCTCCAGGTTCTGATTCTGCATGGCTTGGAGTATTTGATACATTTCCAGGAATGGAGATTTCATAATTGCAGCAGGTTCAGGGTAAGATCCAGCAGTGCTTTCACCACTAGGCATGACACAATCTGTTCCATCAAGAACTGCATTGGCTACATCAGTTGCTTCAGCTCGGGTTGGCCGGGGAGACTTGATCATGGATTCAAGCATCTGGGTGGCAGTCACCACAGGCTTCCCAGCAAGATTACACTTGTATATCATCATTTTCTGTGCCAGAAATATCTTCTCAACTGGGATCTCCATTCCAAGATCACCACGCGCCACCATGAATGCATCAGTTTCACGCAGGATTTCATCAAAGTTCATGACTCCCTCCTGATTCTCAACCTTTGACATCAACTTAATATGCTTCGCATGTGGCCCCAAAACCCTGCGGACATTAACAAAATCCGAACCCTTCCGAACAAATGAAAGGGCAATCATATCAATATTGTTAGGGACACCCCATTCAAGAATATCTTCCTTATCCTTATCAGTAAGAGTGGGAAGATCCACCACAACACCAGGCAGATTGACATTTTTCCTCTCACCTAGCATTGCAGTGTTTTCACAGCGGCATCTAACCGTACCGGCTTCTTGATCACAAGACAAAACACTAAGTGTGATTGTTCCATCAGAGCATAGTATGGTATTCCCAGGCTTCAAATGGACAGGTAGTTTCTTGTAACTCATTGATATAGTCTCGGTATCACCCTTAATATCATAATCAGTACTTATTGTGATTTCCTGTCCTTCTTTGAGCTGAATAGGTTTCCCATCTACCAGAAAGCCGGTACGAATCTCAGGACCCTTGGTGTCGAGCATGACAGCGCAGAGAATACCGGTGGACTGCATAGCAGACTTGAGATTGTTGAGGGTTTCTTGATGATATTCATGAGTTCCATGAGAGAAATTGAAACGAGCAACATTCATGCCAGCTTTAAGAAACTTCTCGATCATTTCAACAGATCTGGAAGCAGGACCCAAAGTACAGACGATTTTGGTCTTAGGGAGACGGGAATCATCAGGGAGTTGGTTCATGATCCCTTCAATGTCAATGTTCGACATTTCTAATTCCACCGATTTGATAAATTTCTTTTCTTTCTCTCCTCTTAGAATGCTGCTTTTGCCTTTTGAAAACAGCTTTACTTTCTTTTCTCAATTGCTTTACAACCATGAATGGCTTTGTAATGTGAATTTCACAGCTTATGTGATGTTGATATGAGCTAACCTTTAGGCAATGTGTAATCATGAATCATGAGAGACCACCGATGCAACTTGAAGTATATGGACCGGACAGTGACAATCTCTTCTTTGTAATTATTATATTTGGTAATTATGTGCAAATGGTCATGTCAAAATGATGATGGGCCTTATTTCAAAAATGGAATTTCTCTCTTCTTGTTTTGTATCTTTGTGGATATATCTGTAATAATTCCGTGTGCCTTATCATGAACTAGAGAAAATCAATAGTGTATTACTCAGAAGTTGAATGACCTTTTAAAAAAAACACAACGATTCTGGACCTTTGAGCTTAGAACCATGAATAACTTCTTAAGTAATAAGTCCACCACGAATCAGTCATGGATCAACTCCGAATTCTACCACTTGCATCAAGCCCTGAACCAAATGAGTAACACAACACTGCATTAGGACTGCATAAACCCAGATTTAACCCTCAGTCCTCTCATCATTTGAACTATGTACACCCTGGCTTCAGTCAGGGAACAAAATTTTGCCTAATCAATAAATCAGGTCCAAACCAATCAACTTCAATCAATACACACCTCTCTTAATTTGATAATCCTTAAATGAAACTTGGATCAATTTAGTTCAACCTAGCAACGCCTAGAGCAGGAACAACATATTTTTTTTGGATTTTTGAATAAATGGATGAACAAATGAAAACTATACAGGTGGGATAAATTTAGGGTATGACAAGCGTTACACGGCTTCATAATTAGGCTTTGGAGTCGTCGTTAGCGGTTCCCCAGTAGAGTTTTCTCTAGCTGCTGTTACGTCAACATTGAGCAGCTTCATAATTAGACTTTGAAGTTCAGCGAAGTTTGCAGTAAACGGCTTCATAATTAGACTTTGAAGTTCGTCGGCATTAAATGGCTTTATAATTTGACTTTAAAGTTGTAGCCTCCCATTACGCTGCTTCATAATTAGACCTTGGAGTTGTCGTCAACATCAAGACTTTGTAATTAGACTTTGGAGTTCTTCAGCGGTACCGCATCTTCATGATTAGATTTTGGAGTTGTTGTCCGAAGGTTTTGTCCGCATGGAATAGCTTCATAAGTAGACTTTGGAGTTGTTGGCAGAATTTTCCCCACAGAGTTGATTGTTGAAGTTTCTCTTATCCGGCCATCAGAGTATTTTCTTCAAGTTTGTTGTTCCGTCAGCGTCACAGGGTTTCATAATCAAAATTTCAGGAGTTGTCGCCTGTTGTCGAAATAGGCGTCTAGCAGTTAATTTCAGAGCATCCCCGATAGGTTTGGCTACCGCAAAGATAAAGTGGGGTTATTGTCCAGTACGATTGACTGAATTGAGTTCCTATTGGGTGGAAGGGTTCTATCCCCAATGAAGTCGCCGTGATTTCTTCATATTGACGAAATATTATTATCCCTAGTAGAGTCCTCCTCAAAGTCGTTTGTGGGTTGAGACCAGCGGAGTTAGCTACTGCAGAGATAAGATGGAGTTTCCTGTGGTTAGGTAGATGATTTTCCTGTATGGATAGGCGGATGAAGTTTCCTGTGATTAGATAGAAATGTTTCCCCAGTGAAGTCGATGAATTTTATTGCCTATGATTGATAGAACCTCCTCATGTTGGTGGGAGGTGACCAACTCATCCCCAGCGGAGTAGACGAGATTTCTCCGTGTTGACGGAATGTGGAGTCCTGGCGTGGACAATTTTTTCTCCGGGTTGACGAAATGTGAGTCCTGACGTGGACCGATTGGTGTTTAGTTGTGATTTGACGAATTTGTTTCTCTTCTTGTGTTGACAAGATTAGTCCAGTTGTGGACGGAGGTGTTCAGTACCTGTGGCGTTACATAGGTGGTTGATGTTGGAATCAGAGTTATTATCATACGTTGAATCAGTTGTTGCCGTGACAACCAGGTTCAGTTGGTGGATGTCGTTCCCAAGCAGTGTGCAGTTTATTTCTGCGGTTAGCAAACTTCCGGGTTTCTTGGTATTCAACCATCTCGTACCTCGATTGTTTGAAGGCCGTTCGCTCTGCACCCAGTCGGGTCCAAGCCGTTTGAATAGGGGCAGCTGTTGCACCCCAAAATTTGCTTAACCTTATCTTGCCTGATTTATGTTTCACTGCATTTCATTTGCATAGCATAACATAGCAATCATTTGCATATCATAGCATATCAAGTCATCCAATAAGGGATCAAGTACCATTTATGTCAAAAGAAGCCTATCTAGAGGTATTCTCTGAGCCTGAGAGACCATCCAAGTCATCAAGGAAGGGTTGAAGTCATGAGAAGTTTGAGTGCCCACAGGTAGATTCCTTCTCCTAACTTGGGGTGCATTGAAGATCATCAACATGGAATTGTGAATTTGAGGTGTGTATGGATCTCATGGGATGTCTATAGGGCCTTATTGAAGCTTAATCAAGTCATTGTACCAAGTTCAAGAACCACAGTTGTGGTGTGTACAAGTAGGGTTTCATCTGGGTAACCCTAGGTCAAGAAGAGCAAAGAAAGGGCATCAAGACCTAGCTCTAGGTCATGGAAGTCATGGATTGATATGTTGAAGCATGTGTATGGATGAGCTAATACCAAGTTCAAAATAATCAAGAGTGGTTGGAGGTGTTTGAGACAGGGTTCCTAGGGTAAAATCCCCTGTAAAGCACTGGACTTCCAAGCCACATAAGTCAAAATACAAGTTTTAAATGGATTCTGGCTAACATGAAACTTTTAGAGCTTCCCAATACCTTTAATTTGAGTACTAGAAGTCTTCAAGAAGATTTTTAGAACTCAAGTTATAGTTCTTGCAAGTTACAAGTCACCAGAGGACACTGAAATTTATCTATGAAAGTCACTTGACTTCCAAGCAACTTTTTCCCCTAAAGGAGTTTTCAAATGGATTCTTGGCCACCATAATAGTTGTAGGTCTTGATCTTAGCTTTAATTTGAGTACTAGAAGTCCTCAAGAGGATTTGTGGAACTCAAGTTATGATCTTGGCAATCCAGGGGTATTTTGGGAAAGTTGAATTATAGGTCCTTTTTCAACATGTGTCAGAATCTCCATCTTCCACTCTTCAAATGAAAAATTGTTCAACATGAGATGTACTTAAAATGATGTTTCTAGGTCAGATGTGAAGTCATGGTGAGTTGGATTGGCTTATTTCACAAAGTGCTCCAAAATGGCCTAAAAAGGGAGGTTTTTCAAATGATTCAAAAGAGGGAAAACTGATTTTTTGAATTACAAGGCATAAACATGGCATATGGGTAGTCATTTTGAATGGAAATTGGATTTCAAACACATTGGCAATGTCACAATTTTGAGACGAGCCATTATTTTATGAGTTGCTTTGAAAAGTGCTTTCTTACATTACAAGTAACACTTGCCAAACACTCCCTTAGATCAGAACCAAGGCTCTAACCCTCACCAACCAATTCAAAATGTCATTTAGTGAGAAATTGGATCAAAATGCATGTGCTGAAGCAAGCTAAACCCAACTGTCATGTGCAAGCTTCTCATGAGATTATCAAGTGCAAGAGAAATTGAAATTCTCACATGGATCATTCCAGATCATTCTAGAGCTTTCTAACATGTTCTATATAAGGATCATAACTGATTCAGTTTCTTTTTTGGCCAAGAACTGTGAAGAATTGAGAGAGAGCATAGTGAACTTCAACCTTGCAACTCAAAATCGGATTTGGTGATTGGGAAGGATTCAAGGCAATTCAGTGCATACAGAAGCTCCACAAGACTTCATTGATCGTGTCTGGAGAAGATTGAAGGGTGATTTGAAGAATTTCTTGCTCTGTTCACTCAATTTTCACAGGTTTGCAAATTTCGTTTTGTAGCACAATTTAGGTAGAATTGATAGGATTTAGATGTGTAGATGCATTGTAGACATGGCTAGGGTGGATTCTGGTAGGAAAAATTGGTGATTAGAGACAAAACCTAGGGCGATGCAATTTCTGTTGAAGGTCGTTTCTCTTAGTTCTTGGGGGTTTAAACATGTCTAGATGGTGAGGATTAATCAGTGTAACGTGTAGATGATGATAGGTTTGTCAATTTTAAGAATGGTGATGATTGAATTTGGAGCATATTCTGAGCTTGGAGTCGTGTTTTGAGTTGTGTTGAGATTCAAGGAGAATGGAGGTTACCATTGGATTCAGTGAGAAAAATCGAGTTAGATGAAGTGTTTAGGGTTAAGTTTTGATGGATATTCATGGTGTTTGCATTTGGGGACGACGGTGGCGCCACCTCCGGCCACCGTCCTGGTTCACTTCCCTCCAACATTTGAAATGAAGAAGATGATGGCATAGCCCTTGGATTGGCATTGACACTTGACTCAGATAACCATCCAAGGGCCACGATTGAATTTGAGTTTGTGAAGGAGTCTGAACATGAACAAAACGCCCCGTTTCATTTAATATTTTGACTTGGGCTTAGTACAAGTTTTGCTATCCACACACCCTTCTGAAGCCCATTTAAGATTTACACATGGATTAGTTGCTATTTGATACAGACTTTTATTGATTTCCCATTGCATTTTTCATGCTATTTTCTGGTTGGTCTAGGCTTGATGCGCGCTTGTTATTCACACCCCTTCTTGGGCCCAGTCTGGGGAATGTACTTGTTAATTTTGCTATTCATCACGCTCCTTTTCCATTTTCTTTTATTTTCTTTGATTTTCATAGTTTTATTTAGGTTAGTTTTTAATTTATATAAAATTGAAAAATGATCATTTCTGAGTGGGACTTTTTTCCCTAGTTTCCTTAGGATCTCTAGAATTTTATAGGATTAAAAAATATTAATTTCATGCATTTTATATTTTCTAGCATATTTTTATAGTTTTATTGCCTTTATTTCCCTTTTGTTTGATATGCTTTCTTTCTGAATTTTGTATGAGAGTTTAGTGAGGAATTTTTGAGTGGTTCTTGTTGGATTAGTTAGCTTAGAGAAGCATGTGCCCTTAGAAATGTTATCCTATTTCTGTGATTAAATTTTAGGCCAATTTGAGTGGTGAACATAAGGAGTGTTAGAATTAGGGTTTTAAAACAACTAGTTGTTGTTTAGAACATAGTTTCGGGACTTAGTGATTGATTTAGGTTCTGGGATTTATATGGGGTATTGGGTATAGGGTTAGGTTCCATTAGAAATTTACTTAGGATTTTATGATGAGTTTTAGCATTTTATTTGTATTTTTGCAATTGGTGTGATGCTTGTGGGTTTCTCCCTTGAATATTTGGTTTGGTTCTTTGTGTGGGGCTATTTTGGGGGTGCTTTTGGCTTGGAATTTGCTTGGATGAGTTGAAGATCAAGTGAATTTGCTTTGGATGGCTTGAAGAAGCTTGGAGTTGAAGATTTCTCATCTGTTGGAGTGCTTGTCAGGAGCTTAGGGATTAGGGCATATAGGAAGAGCATTAGATTAGTCTTATTTCTTCTTTCAAACATAGAGAGCTTCTTGTGCCTCTATCCTATCCTATGATTCAAAGTCCTCTTAAGGAAACCCCATCTCTCCCTTGGAGGGATGATGGGCATGCCTTAAAGAGTAGAACTTTTGAGGATATCCTTCTTTGCAGATGATGGTTTCTAGTGATTTCCTTTGGTTTTCCCTGGTTTCCCCTCATTATAACTTGATCTCAATAACCTATCTTTCTTGGTGGAGCTTGCTAGAGCTTGGATATGAAGATCTAAGATGTTGAATATGCCTTTCATGAGGATTGCTTAAAGATGGAGGTATGTTACTGTCAACTTTGCTGTCAGGAGCTTGTTGGGGGATTGAAGATAGGGTTTACTGTTGCTTTTGAGCTGGAGTTTTCTGTAGCTGTGGAGCTTAACTGCCTAGGTTTTGAGGAGCCTTATTTGAAGTGTGCTTTCTCTTTCATGGAGATTGGAGATTGAAGCTTATTGGAGTTTGAAGATGAAAGTTGTAGCTGTCAGAGCTGTTGCTGCTTGTGTTGTTTACTGTAAGAGTTTGGTGCTGCTGTTTGGGCTGCCTCCTCTGCTGTGGTTTTTGTTTCTCTGTATTGTTTGTTGGCTTGTACAGCTTGCCCCTAGGTTTGAAGTGAGTGTTGATTCACTTTTGTTGCACCCCAAAATTTGACCAACATTTATTTACCCATCAAGTGTTTGAAGGTTGATACCTTCATCAGAAAGTTCAAGAGATCCTCAGAGAAACTGGTTGAAACCAAGGTTGTGTGCTTCATAACTTGAGAGTTGTGGGAGCTCCTAAGATGATTCTGAGACTTTGAGAATGGACTTGAAGCTTTGAGAAAGCTTGTGAGATGTCTTGAAAGCCATCATGAAGCCCAGAGAGGTCATTGTGCAAGAATTCAGAAGATTCAACCATGACTGGTAGAATTAGGGTTTGACTGGGTCAACCCTAGGTCAACTAATGATTTGGAGAGGGTTAAGACCTAATCCAAGGGCCATGTGATCATGGAATGATGTATTGAGATGTTATAAGGATGATTCCTAGACCAACTCATCATGAGTGAAGGGTTTGAGAAGTTTTAAGCTAGGGTTTCTAAGGATTGACAGTGTAAAATCCCCTAGTTTGATCCCTATCTTCCAAGCAGTTTTAGCTCAAGATGTGATTGTCATCTCATCTTCCCCACAACATGAATGTTGTAGAGCTTGTTCTTAGATTTAATTTGAGTGGTATAAGTCCTTGATAGGATTTGCAGAGCTCAAGTTATGGTTTTGACAAATTACAGGTCATCAGAGGTATGTGAATCTGGGTCCTTGAAAGTCACCCAACTTGCAGACAACTTTTGCCCTAGTAGGATGGTTCCTATGGTCTCTTGGTAAACATTAATGTTGAAGAGCATCTTCTTAGATTTATAGAGAGTATTAGAAGTCCTTGATAGGATTTGTAGAACTCAACTTATGGCTTTGACAAGCCAAGGGCATTTTGGTCATTTGGAAGTTATAGGTCATTTCAAGCATATGGCCATATCTCCTACTTCCAAGCTTCAAATGGAAAAACCTTCAACATCAAAGTTGCTTAGAATGATGTTTTAAGGCTATTAGGGTGGTCATGAGATGTTGGAAAGGCTCATAGCAAAAAGTGATAAAAATGGCCTAAAAATGAGGCATAAGTTAATTCAAGTGAAATGGAAAATCATAAAATCCAAGCTATAAACCCTAACCATGTCATATGATAGGTCATTTTGACTCCAAAGGACATTTTAAGAACAATGGTTCAGCCACAATTTTGATTTGAGGCTTGAATCTTGGGGTTTCTTTGTAATTTACTTGATGGCATAATGGCATACCAAACCAAAACAAGGAAAAGCATAATAAACAAGGTGTTTAAGCATTGTATCTTGGCCTAATTCTCATGTAAGGAGAAAATCAAGATAATTACTCAAGTTGTAAGGGTTTTTGTCATGATATATCATATGGTGAGAATGGAAATGCAAGTTATCATGTCATGAAAGTTCAAGTTCTTACTAGATTGATCTAGATGGTTCTAGACCTTTCCAAATCAGTCTATATATTGAATCCAATCTCCATTGGTGAAGGGTTGGTGATTGTTGATGTTAATGGTGGTAGAGAATAGAAATTGAACCAAAAATTTTCCATTTGCAAATTGTATTGAAACTTCATCTTTCTCTTCATTACCCTTCCATTTTTTTCCACAAATCATCTTTACAACCATTGCTGAATGTATTCATCTTGATTTGCAACCCCATTGATGAAGAATTGAGAGCTTTCCAAGTGAAGTTGCAAGAGAGCAAAAGGCCTTGGATCTGAAGATACAAGCCATCTCCATCAAATCTTGTGCAAGCAGAGGATTGTTCATCACCTAGAGGCCATCCTTGAAGATCTACAAGGCTTGATTCAAAGCTTTTCACCACCTACCATTGCAAGAGTCAAGGTAAGAAAAATCACTTCCACACTTTGATTTAGGCATGGCTAGGGTTAGTTCTTGTTGTGAAACCATTAGAGACCATTAGGTGATTCATTTGGATGAGTTTAAGATCAATTGGTGAGGTTTCGTCCATAGTGGTTAATTCTTGATGGAGTTAGAATGACTGATTTAGGGGGTTATAATGCACGATAATTGGTTGGTTTTAATCAGCATGGCATAAGGAGTAATTATATATAAAGATTGTTGAGTTTTGTGATGGTTGAAAACTGAAGAAAATTTGGATTCATGGAGTTGTACCGTTCGGTTTGCCCGATGTAGTTTGTTTCAATGGAATCCGATGGCATGGTTGTGTTCTACGTAAAATTCTAGTCAAAATTGGTTCTTGGATCGTGGCATTTGGTGGAATATCGAAGTCACACGAAGAGGATGAAGTTGTGTGCATGGGAGTGTTTTTTCATGGCTTCTACAAACCCTAGGTGTCCAAAGGTTGAAGATGAAGTGGTATCCGTCAGATTACGTGTTGACCGGTTGACTGGAAAGCCATCCAATGGCTGTCGTTCAAAACGCGAGTTGTGGAGGGAGAGGCAGCAGCAAAACGCTGCGTTTTGTTTAATGAACCAGCATGGGCTTTAGCGAATTTGTTTTCCACACCCCCTTGTCCAGCCCAATCACGTTTTGTACTATGATTTCATGCTATCCACACCGCTTCTTTTTCCTTTTTCTTTTATTTTTCAATTTGTTTTTCTGATTTAAACTGGGCTGGGGCGCGCCTTGCTCTTGGCACCCCCATGCTGGGCCCAAATCAATAACCACTGCATATCACTACTTCTTGCACCCCTCATCCATTTTCATATTATAATTTTCTCCAAATTTCTTTTTACTTCAAAAATTCATATAAAAATGAAAAATGAATATTTTTTAATGAGACTTTTTTTTCCCATTTTCCATTTTCTGTCTAGAAAAATATAAAACCATAAAATAGCCATTTTCTTTCATTTTTATATTTTTTGCACATTTTTACTTTTAATTGCTTTTTTTAATTCTTTTAGTTGATGCATGATATTGTAGAATTTAATTAGGGTAGTTCCCTTAGGATTTTGAGTTCAATCTTTTTAGGATGATTAGATGAATGGTTTAGGTCCCCCCTGAATTAATTTCATAATTTTGTGATAATTTTTAGGGTAGTTTTAATTAGGTAGTTCTAGGTAGTATAGAATTTGATTAAAACTTTAGCATAGGTCAATGACAATTTTAGATTTAGGTTTTTTAGGGCAATTTAATCTATGGGGAATACATGGGACTTAAGGGTAGTTATGTAGGGTCCCCTACATTTATATTAGGATTTAATAGAATAATATACTATTTTTAGTTGATTTTTTGAATTGAATGATTGTGTGTGTGGCCTTTAGGGCAAGTTTTGTGTAGTTTGCTTTGCTTTGGAGTTTTCCTTTGGTTTGAGGAGCTTGGTATCTCATTGTGGAGCTTAGTGGAGCATACTAGAAGATTGGAAGAGGCTTGGAGGAGCTTGAAGAGCTTGTTCTTCTTTTCTTTTTGTTGTTTTAGGGTTAGGATTAGGGAGAGCTTAGATGTAGATAATTTCTTTCTCAAACATGGATAGTATCCTTCACATCCATTCCTCCCTATGATTCAAAGTCCTTCCAGGGTATACAGCTCTCTCCTTTGGAGGGATTAGTGTTATACCCAGGAGGTAGAACTTTTGAGGGAACCCTTCACTTGATATTGAACCCTTATAGGTCACCTTTGGTGATCAAATAAGTAGTTCAATATCCCCCAGCTTATCCAGTGGTGATTCTCTCTGATTTGATTTGTCTTGAGAGCTGTCAGAGCCTGAGCATGAAGATGAAGACTTCATTGAAGATTGTTGAAGAGGATGAATCCTTGAAGACTGCCATTCCAGCTGAAGCTTGAAGAGCATGAAGATCAAGTTGATACTTGAAGATCCCTGAAGATAGTGAAGCCTGAAGGTGGAGCTGATCAAGAAGCTGAAGCTTAAGGGAGAAGATGAGTTGATACTCATATTGTAGGTTTAAACCTGGAAAGCAGTTGATGATTGAAGTCTGAAGACTGAGTTGCTGCTGGAGGAGCTGAGGCTTTCTTCTGTTTTTTCTTTTCTGTATTGTGTGTTTTGCTTGACTTGTCTGTTGCATTAGAATAAGTTCATCTAGAATAAGTAGAATCTAGGAGCATAATTGCATTAGAGGTTGAGTTGCTCCCTCTGCTTGTATTGTTATTGCGTGGCTTTGCTTGCGGGTATTAGGTAGAGCCCAGCTCCCTTGCCCATGTGTTTTGTTTGCCTGATGGAATTTCATTTCTTTTATCTGTATGATTGCAGTTTACTGTTTATTGCTTGATAGCATGTTGTTTATTCTTCAGTATGATTACTGTTATTTCATGACTGGCTTGAGGTTGAGACGAGCTTATGGAGGCTGAAGCCCCACACACATTTCCTCCCTCACTTGCATTGCATGCATTTTACTGTCAAGCTGATGCTTTGTCTGTTTTGGTGTATCATTGACATGATCCCTTAGGACTCTCATTTCCTTTGATAAGGATTTGATGATAGACTTTTAGGTTGAAACCTATGCATGACAACTTCTAGGAGTTCCCAGTTCAAACCTCAACCATAGGATGAATCCATGGCATGATAACAGTAGGACTTGATAGTCTCCCTCCTAGTTGGGCCTGTTCTCTTCTCATCTCAAAACAGTTTAAGATACAGTAATCATGAATGGTTTCTTTCGTACGTTACGAGCCTTAAGTTATCTGAGAAAGGATTGTGGGAGAGCTTCTTTTCCAATGTTTGGATGTTTAGTATGGTACCCTTTGGGTGACATGCGACGCATTCACTCTCAGGTCATAGTCTCTAGTGCGGTTGAAATCGCAAACACAATAAAAAACACTTCTTTCGTAAAGACAGGAAATAAACCGTAGTTTCCCGAACTACGTGAGCTCTGATCTCTCATACCTGTTGAGAGTACGTAGGCACAAGATGGCGATGTCTTGGCGAGCTACCTTCCCCCATAATCCTTCGTAGGTCGAACTACGTTGACTCTGATTTCTCATTCTCTGATGAGAATATGTAGGCATAAAGTGCGACGCTTTGCCGAGTCATTTTTCTTTTCTTTTTCAGCCAGCCTTGATAGGTAGATAGATTATAACCAACCCGTCCAAGTAAACAAACAAGCGAGGATCCCGTCGAGTACGACGGACGTGAGGGGTGCTAATACCTTCCCCTTGCGTAACCGACTCCTGAACCCAGACAATGGTTGCGATGACCTTGTCTTACCCTTATTCGTTAGGTTTTTCCGATCGTTTCCTTTCCCGCTCTGAGGGATAAATAACGAAAGGTGGCGACTCTTCTGTCATGCCGGCATCTTATTTTCGCGCAAGCGACAGCTGGCGACTCTGCTGGGGAGTTTAAACGGTTCCCTGTGCGAGTCAATCCTATCGTTTGTGTGTTTACTTATTGGGTTGTGTTTATTTATCGCATTTTTACTTCTCGCACTTTATTTCCCGCATTTTATTTTCAGTATAATATGATTATTTGTGCTGTTGTGAGATGGGAGTTCTGATGAGTGAGAAGCCAGACCCAGGCTTGAGTGCACTATAGACTTAGAGTGGAAATTAGTGGGCGCGTGCTTGCTTTGCAGGCACTAGTGTCTCATGAAATCCACACTCAGACGAGGTTCATCCGGTTGGCTTCACTTTCAACCCTTTGGGTCGAGACGGTTGCTGGTTTGGTGGATTGTCGACTCTGGGGACCGATCATTTGTGATTTAGCTAAGTGAGGCCTCTTCATGAGCTGGTGATGCCACACCTTCTGGGTATCGTATCACCCCTCTTGAAAGTCTGTGACGCTGATGAACGCATAGGATGTCGTACCTTGAGTCAGTTTAGGTCCATGCCTGTGAGTGGGATTGGGTTCATTGCAGGAAACTTTGACCTTCAGACTACCTGGTTTTCTCGACAGTGAATCAATTATATTGGTACCAGGGTTTCTCAGTTGCAGATTTGTCTGTTCTTGATAGAGCAGGTTTTGATCAGAGGATCTTATCGTCAGATGTTTGTCTGTTCTTGATAGAGCAGGTTTTCGATCAGAGGATCTTATCATCAGGTGTATGTATGTTCTTGATAGAGCAGGTTTTGATCAGAGTATTGTCATCAGTGGTTTGTTCTTGATAGAGCATATTTCTGGGGTCTGAAGATCTCATCAGCGGATGTTGTTTGTTCTTGATAGAGCAGATTTTGAGTGAGGTCTGAAGATCTCATCAGCAGCTGTATGATTGTTCTTGATAGGGCAGATTTGTGATTCGGGGTCTGAAGACTTCGTCAGCAGATATTTCTTGATCATACATCCGAGGTCCTTATTATCAGACATTTGTTCTCGACAGAGCAGAATTTTGATCCTATGTATATGGTCCTATCAGATGATTGTTCTTGGCAGATCAGATCTGTGGTCCTACACCGGGGTTTTCTTCTCATCAGTGATTGTTGATACCGAATCTCCACAACAACAGTTACCTGGATATATTATTACATGACTGCATTTTGCATTAGTTCGCATATTCATGTTTGCATTCCATTAGCATGTGTCTATGCTGCAGGCGCATTTCGTACCCTGATTCTGGTGTCCCGAGCAATATGAGATATTTTCTTCCATGAATGGATCCAGTCTTATCACTGCATTGACACTATGTTGGCACGTTGACACCAGAATTAGGGGTGATCTCCTAAACGTACAGACACCCATGGCATTAGCATAATTCATGTTGCATGACAGAAGCCGGGGCTTGTCTTCTAACCCTTGTGTTTGCAGGTTTGACTCAGAATCGAGCAGCTCAGACTAATGGAGCAGGTACAAGCTGAGTTGGGGAAACTCCAAAGCCAGTTGGGGCAGGTCATGAATGACATACAGGCAGTGCGCCTGGACCAGCAAGTACTCAGAGAAGAGAATCAGCAGCTGCAGAATCAGTTGAGCTTTCTCATGGGAGTGGTGAGAAGTATGCTAAAAAAGGAGAGTGATCGAGCACCCGAGGTGGAGACCAAAGTGCTTCCTCCATTGCCGCCAGTGCCACCTGTGCTGAAGCCAAGTGGACTTCGTGGATCCTCTGCACAGCATGAAGCTCAAGGCCTGTCTCGTCAACGGCCGCGCCAGGCATCTCAGAATAACCCTGAAGGTCATAATCAAAAGAAGAAGCTACTTGATAGAGCTGTAGACCCAATACCTGTGAGTTATGCCCAGCTGTTGCCACTGTTGGTTCAGAACCGTGTCCTCAAGCTTCGGACTTTGGATCCACCGGATGACGTGGCACCAGACGTTGATCTCAGCACACGTTGTGATTTCCACTCAGGAGCACCGGAGCACCATGTCGAAACATGTAAGGCTCTTAAGAATAAGATTCAAGACCTTATTGACTCAAGGATAATTAGGCTTGTGTCGGGCGGCATGAGAGCATCGGGAAATTTTATCCCGTACCCTGCAGGAGAGGTGAATGATTCCACTCCTTTGCCTGAAGCGGAGAAAGATCTTGAATATGTCCCGCGACTTTTGGGGACTGAATCGCCTCGCTCGCAGTTTCTACTTGGATCAAGTTCAAGGACGCAAGCGCCTAAACAAGGGACCGTTGCCATTCAGAAACGACGACCTCTTGCTCTTGGGCGGAAAGAATACCAGCACCAGAATCAAAAGAGGCCTCGCAACCACTTGGAACGAAGGAATGCTCCTTTCCATCCGGTGCCTGTGCCGTATGGCCATATTCTTCCATAGCTGATTCAGAATTCTTTGGTGGAACCGAAAGCTCTCAAGCCCGTGCCAGAGCCTTACCCTCCAGGGTACAATCCTCATGCTCAGTGTGGTTACCATGGTGGATCTCCGGGGCATTCAACTGAAGATTTCAAGGCTTTTCAGGCGAAAGTGCAACAATTGATCGACAAAGGGTGTATTTCCTTTCCAGATGGAGTTTTGGTTGTGCGTGACAACCTCTCAGCTGTCTGAGCTCGCAGATTCAGAGGGTTATTTCCAGAAGCCAGTGGTCCAGACAGGCAGACGTCCTCAGCATTGGCAGTCCTCAGATTTTTTTTACCATTTGCATTTGTAGTTTCTTTTCTGTTAGTTACTACTTGCTGTTAAACGTTGTATGTTTCGAATGGTAATATTAATAAAGTGGATATGCATTTTTTCCGAACTAATCATGTCGTTGTCACTCATTTACTGCATTGCACTGACACTTGCATTTTATTTACTCCACTTTATCACTACGATTAGCAACGATTTGAGGGAGGATGATGAAACTGAATACTCATAGCCGATGATCGTATTGCTTTCAGATAAAACCTTGCCGATGACGTATAAGGAATTGTTTCAAATCCCCTAAACACCGGAGAGATAAGGAAGAGAATCCCTTGTTAACCACTTCGAACCGAGAAGTAGGAGTTTCTTTCAGACTTTTAAACCCTCGCATCTTAACCCGAGACAGAGTAGTTGTCAGTTAGCTTGATCGAGCATTCAAGTCTTATAGAGGAGTGTTGTCTTTCGGGGACCAATCACATCATGTTCCTCCCTAGAGGTCGTACCTCGTCAACCACAATGGTTAAACCTCACCAATCAGGAGTGGGACAGTTACAAGCCTCTCGGATAAATCCAGACAGCCAGTGTCGCACGACTTGTTTCAAAAAAAAAATAATAAAAAGGAATAAGAAAGCCCGCTAAGTAAAAGAAAAGAATAGATGAAAATCAAATACTTAGGCAAAAATCAGGGCATCCCGCTGGACTTCAAAAGGAAAAATCGAAAAGAATTCTGAAGAGTCAGTCCAGGCAAAAATTAGGGAATCAAAAGAATGAAAAAGAAAGGATATAAAAAAAAAAGAGAAAAAATCCTCAAACAAGGACAAAGTCGTGTAGACACAGACGCCGAAAACGAAAAAGGAGTAACTGTCACTCCGAAACACCTTGTGAATTCTTTAACCAGTGTTCCCAATGTTCAACATGCCTCTCGAAGAGGCGAGCGCTCGAGCTAAGTTAACTGAACTTTAGGATCGGAGATCATCACGTAGAAGGGGTGGGTACAAATCATAATTTGAGCCAAATATCCTTTGTTTCACGAACCGTGAACCCGACCACGATACAACCCTTAAAAGACCTAATTGAGGCAGGGTTTATTCTGAAAGCGCATTACGATAAGGTTGAGTAACATGACTCCTGCATGATTTTCTAATCATATCCTTATTGCATTTTTCACTGATCGAATCAGCACTACGTTTGAACTCTTGAGTTCATTCGTCACTCACTAGCATGACACGTAAATGAGTGACAATACTTTTTTTTTTTCGAAATTCGCATGAACACTGCATTAAAATTACCATTCGTGAATAAACAATTTTAATTGCAGGTCAGTAGCTGATACGGAGGAACTCCAACAGGGAATAGTCAATCAGGACTGAATCGTCAGAGGTCTGGACCAGAACGGTATGCTGTGAAACCTTGTGAATCCGGGGCATTGACTTCCTGTGAGTTTGGAATCAGTTTGTCTGAGGACAAGTCCCGGAGCATCAGTTGATTATGGGGCAGTTTATGCAAGAAGCGGTTGATCGGAAGTGAATCTTCTCGAAACCCAATCAGGGGCAGTTATCCAGAATTCTTGCGATTTGAGGGCAGATCCCTCCAGTGTTCAATCAGAGCACGTTGAGTCGCTCATCGCTCGTTCAGGGGAAAGCTACTTCAGAGATATTGGAGCCAACTATGCTGAGAGTTGATTAGTGGAGGATGAATCCTCCCGTCGTACAGATGTTAGGGCAAGCCATCTGAAGATTGTCTTGTTGCCAATTGTTTTCTGTTCAGAATGAATTATTCCCAAAGGTCGGATTGGGGCAAGTTGAATTGCACTGGGGCAAGTTGTTCAAATGAGTTTGTTCACCCTAGCAAGAGTTGAGTGTCGGGGAATCGCGTCATTACCCTGCCAAAACCTGGGCCTTCCGAAGAAGCCTCGCTGTCATTGGATTGTTATCCTACAGCCTAACTTGTTGCTTGGCTCCACGATTGGTAGTCTGTATTCCCTGTGTTGACATTGTTGAATCAGGATTGTTTCTCAGCAGAGATGCACAGTTTGAGATTATTTCCCCTGTGCAGTTTGAAACTGCAGCAAATTGAGATGGCATTTATCCCTTATCAGATTAGGGTTAAGCTTAGCCTCAGTAGGGTTTGATTGATATTCCTGGCAGAGTATGGCCATCCCAAGCGCTGAGCGTTGATTAGCCTGATGTGCTATTTTCCCAAGTGGGTTGAGACTGAAGCCTTCCCTGACCGGCAGTTTTGGGTTTATTTCCCCAGCAGTGGGACTGATGCAATGTTGTATCCCCACAGAGTCCGAGTGTGACTCCCTTTCCCTCCGAGTCTAGGTCATTGACTCATTCCTCAAGCAGCAGTCGACAGTGATTCCCTCATTGAGTAATCTCCAGACGGGTAGATTTCAATGTCAGCCAGAGAAGAGTTATTTCTCAGCAGATTGCTTCGTACCCTATAAGGACTTAGGGTGTTCAAAAAAGACCGTTCAGGGTCGTTTTCCTCGGTGAAGTGAGATTCAAGTTCAGTGATCGATTGGCAGAGGTGTTTCCTTGATAGGATCAGTACACCTCCATCAGAGTGAATAACGAGTAGCTAAGGATTGATATCCCCAGCAGTGTTGATACACAAGTACTCCTCGGACTTGATTGGTCCATCAGTTGTCCCCAGCAAGGGTCAGTCTCCGCGAGACGTGTGCAAGAGTTATCCTCAGCATGTTAAGATTGATATCGTCAACAGAGTGTAGCCCTTTTCCCCAGGCAGAGAGGATTCTCTTCCCCAAGCAGACGCATCTTGAAGGAACGTCACCTCATCAGCTGAGTCGCGCGCCGAAGCTCGTATGCCCCCCGCACCAGGTCACAAGTGCAGATTTCATAGAAATGTTCGGGTGCCGAAGCTCGTGTTTTCCCTAGTAAAGTCGCCGAAGCAGGTGTCTTCCCCGCACCGGGTCACAAGTGCAGGTTTCGTAGGAAATTATTCATACGCCGAAGTATGCAGTAACTGATGGTGCCAGACTGAAGTCTCCAGCGTAATTGAGATTCCCTACCGGAGCCGTATTCTCCCCCGAAGTCGGACGATTCCCTCTTCCCCAGTAGAGTGTTGGAACAGTTGATGTTGTAGTCCCCTGCAGAGTTGTACTCTCCCCCGTAGTCGGATGATTCCTTCTTCCCCAGCGGAAATGAAATTCCTCATCAGAGTCGTACTCTCCAGTGAAGTAGAATGATTTCTCTTTCCCCGGCTGAGTTCGCAGTCCCCAAGAGAGCCGAATCCTTGGAAGCGATAGGGACCATGAGTGGTTTTCCCTAGCAGAGCGTTAAGCAGCCGATGCTGTATTTCCCCAGAGTCGCACTTTCTCCAGCGAAGCAGAATGAGTTCTCCTTCCCCAGCCGAGTTTGCAGATACCCAAGAGAGCCGAATCCTTGGAAGTTGATCAGACCATGATTGGTTTTCCCCCAGTGGAGTGTTGAGCAGCTAAAGTTGTTTCCCCACAGAGTTATCATCCCCAGAAGAGTAGCCGAGATGGACGCACAGTTTATTCTCGCGATTGACATCGCTATCCTTCAGCAGGTCCAGGTTCTCGTGAAGCTTCGTCCCCTGCAGTAGTCAACTGAAGTTGTTTCCCCTGCAGCAGTCAGCTAAAGATTATTTCCCCAGACGGAGTCCAATTGATATTGGCGGGTTCATGTTCTCCTCAGCAGGATGATTCCTCTATCTGAGTAGTTTTTCCCCCTTTGACAGGAGGATTTCCCCCTCGGCATTTATTTTGCTGACAGGATCGCATCATTGTGCATGATTGCATAGCATTTGTCATAAACGCATAGCATTTCCACCGTGTGGAGCATGGCGCCGAAGCATATGTATCATAAACATGATCTAGGTTGTTACCATTCTTGTTTTACAGGTGTTCCGCCGAAGGATCAGTTGCTCAGGATGATTCCTGACATTCTCCCCAACGAAGTCGCTTGCTCAAGATGATTTTTGAGATCCCCAGCGAAGTCTTCAGTTCAAGATGATTCTTGAAGTCCTCAGCAGAGTTGATTTATCCAGAATGAGTTCTGGACCCCCGGAGCGGAGTTACGTGATAGTTCTCCAAATTCCCCGGCGGCGAAGCGTCATCCCCAGCAGGTTTCCCAACGGCGAAGTTAGAATCTCTCCTGAAGACTCCATGATTGAAGTCTGACCGTGTTAATGAAGCGGTATGATCGACTATGAATTTCTGGTTACCGTGTAACCAATTCCCCAATGAAGTTTCTTCACCTTGACGGCGAGGTCAGAGGATGTTTGCTTTGACGGCGAGGTCAGATTATGTTTGTTTCCGACGGTGAGGTTGGATGTTTGTTTGGACGGCGAGGCCAGATTATGTTTGTTTCCGGCGGCGATGTTGGATGTTTACTTTGACGGCGAGGTCAGATTATGTTTGTTTCCGGCGGTGAGGTTGGATGTTTGTTTTGACGGCGATGTCAGATTTAGTTCTCCAGCGGTGATGCTGGGTATTTTGATTGTCCGACGGCGATGTCAGATTTAGTTTTCCAGCGGTGATGTTGGGTATTTTGATTGTCCGACAGCGATGTCAGATTTAGTTTTCCAGCGGTGATGTTGGGTATTTTGATTGTCCGACGGCGATGTCAGATTTAGTTCTCCAGCGGTGATGTTGGGTATTTTGATTGTCCGACGGTGATGTCAGATTTAGTTCTCCAGCGGTGATGCTGGGTATTTTGATTGTCCGACGACGATGTCAGATTTAGTTCTCCAGCGGTGATGTTGGGTATTTTGATTGTCCGACGACGATGTCAAATTTAGTTCTCCAGCGGTGATGTTGGGTATTTTGATTGTCCGACGGCGATGTCAGATTTAGTTTTCCAGCGGTGATGTTGGGTATTTTGATTGTCCGACGGCGATGTCAGATTTAGTTCTCCAGCGGTGATGTTGGGTATTTTGATTGTACGACGACGATGTCAGATTTAGTTCTCCAGCGGTGATGTTGGGTATTTTGATTGTCCGACGGCGATGTCAGACTTAGTTCTCCAGCGGTGATGGTGGGTATTTTGGTTGATCGACGGCGATGTCAGATTTAACTCTCCAGCGGCGATGTTGGGTGTTTTGGTTGTCTGAAGACCATGTCAGAAGAAGTTAACGTGTATAACTGACGGTGATGTCAGATCAGTATTTCTCCAGCTAGTTGTCGTGCAGCTAGTATCGCAGGTTTTCGAAGATTTGTTCCCCTCAGAGCACCGTGTGCTTACGCAGTTGGCAAATTTTCGGGTTTATCGGTATTCAACCGTCTCGCACCTTGATTGGTCGAGGGCCGTTCGCTCCTCACCCAGCCAGGTTCTAGCCGTTTGAATAGGGGCAGCTGTTGCACCCCAAAATTTGACCAACATTTATTTACCCATCAAGTGTTTGAAGGTTGATACCTTCATCAGAAAGTTCAAGAGATCCTCAGAGAAACTGGTTGAAACCAAGGTTGTGTGCTTCATAACTTGAGAGTTGTGGGAGCTCCTCAGATGATTCTGAGACTTTGAGAATGGACTTGAAGCTTTGAGAAAGCTTGTGAGATGTCTTGAAAGCCATCATGAAGCCCAGAGAGGTCATTGTGCAAGAATTCAGAAGATTCAACCATGACTGGTAGAATTAGGGTTTGACTGGGTCAACCCTAGGTCAACTAATGATTTGGAGAGGGTTGAGACCTAATCCAAGGGCCATGTGATCATGGAATGATGTATTGAGATGTTATAAGGATGATTCCTAGACCAAATCATCATGAGTGAAGGGTTTGAGAAGTTTTAAGCTAGGGTTTCTAAGGATTGACAGTGTAAAATCCCCTAGTTTGATCCCTATCTTCCAGGCAGTTTTAGCTCAAGATGTGATTGTCATCTAATCTTCCCCATAACATGAATGTTGTAGAGATTGTTCTTAGCTTTAATTTGAGTGGTAGAAGTCCTTGATAGGATTTGCAGAGCTCAAGTTATGGTTTTGACAAATTACAGGTCATCAGAGGTATGTGAATCTGGGTCCTTGAAAGTCACCCAACTTGCAGACAACTTTTGCCCTCGTAGGATGGTTCCTATGGTCTCTTGGTCAACATGAATGTTGAATATCATCTTCTTATATTTCTAGAGAGTACTAGAAGTCCTTGATAGGATTTGTAGAACTCAACTTATGGCTTTGACAAGCCAAGGGCATTTTGGTCATTTAGAAGTTATAGGTCATTTCAAGCATATGGCCATATCTCCTACTTCCAAGATTCAAATGGAAAAACCTTCAACATCAAAGTTTCTTATAATGATGTTTTAAGGCTAGTAGGGTGGTCATGAGATGTTGGAAAGGCTCATAGCAAAAAGTGATAAAAATGGCCTAAAAATGAGGCATAAGTTAATTCAAGTGAAATGGAAAATCATAAAATCCAAGCTATAAACCCTAACCATGTCATATGATAGGTAATTTTGACTCCAAAGGACATTTTAAGAACAATGGTTCAGCCACAATTTTGATTTGAGGCTTGAATCTTGGGGTTGCTTTGTAATTTACTTGATGGCATAATGGCATACCAAACCAAAACAAGGAAAAGCATAATAAACAAGGTGTTTAAGCATTGTATCTTGGCCTAATTCTCATGTAAGGAGAAAATCAAGATAATTACTCAAGTTGTAAGGGTTTTTGTCATGATATATCACATGGTGAGAATGGAAATGCAAGTTATCATGTCATGAAAGTTCAAGTTCTTACTAGATTGATCTAGATGGTTCTAGACCTTTCCAAATCAGTCTATATATTGAATCCAATCTCCATTGGTGAAGGATTGGTGATTGTTGATGTTAATGGTGGTAGAGAATAGAAATTGAACCAAAAATTTTCCATTTGCAAATTGTATTGAAACTTCATCTTTCTCTTCATTACCCTTCCATTTTTTTCCACAAATCATCTCTACAACCATTGCTGAATGTATTCATCTTGATTTGCAACCCCATTGATGAAGAATTGAGAGCTTTCCAAGTGAAGTTGCAAGAGAGAAAAAGGCCTTGGATCTGAAGATACAAGCCATCTCCATCAAATCTTGTGCAAGCAGAGGATTGTTCATCACCTAGAGGCCATCCTTGAAGATCTACAAGGCTTGATTCGAAGCTTTTCACCACCTACCATTGCAAGAGTCAAGGTAAGCAAAATCACTTCCACACTTTGATTTAGGCATGGCTAGGGTTAGTTCTTGTTGTGAAACCATTAGAGACCATTAGGTGATTCATTTGGATGAGTTTAAGATCAATTGGTGAGGTTTCGTCCATGGTGGTTAATTCTTGATGGAGTTAGAATGATTGATTTAGGGGGTTATAATGCACGATAATTGGTTGGTTTTAATCAGCATGGCATAAGGATTAATTATATATAAAGATTGTTGAGTTTTGTGATGGTTGAAAACTGAAGAAAATTTGGATTCATGGAGTTGTACCGTTCGGTTTGCCCGATGTAGTTTGTTTCAATGGAATCCGATGGCATGGTTGTGTTCTACGTAAAATTCTAGTCAAAATTGGTTCTTGGATCGTGGCATTTGGTGGAATATCGAAGTCACACGAAGAGGATGAAGTTGTGTGCATGGGAGTGTTTTTTCATGGCTTCTACAAACCCTAGGTGTCCAAAGGTTGAAGATGAAGTGGTATCCGTCAGATTACGTGTTGACCGGTTGACTGGAAAGCCATCCAATGGCTGTCGTTCAAAACGCGAGTTGTGGAGGGAGAGGCAGCAGCAAAACGCTGCGTTTTGTTTAATGAACCAGCATGGGCTTTAGCGAATTTGTTTTCCACACCCCCTTGTCCAGCCCAATCACGTTTTGTACTATGATTTCATGCTATCCACACCGCTTCTTTTTCCTTTTTCTTTTATTTTTCAATTTGTTTTTCTGATTTAAACTGGGCTGGGGCGCGCCTTGCTCTTGGCACCCCCATGCTGGGCCCAAATCAATAACCACTGCATATCACTACTTCTTGCACCCCTCATCCATTTTCATATTATAATTTTCTCCAAATTTCTTTTTACTTCAAAAATTCATATAAAAATGAAAAATGAATATTTTTTAATGAGACTTTTTTTTCCCCATTTTCCATTTTCTGTCTAGAAAAATATAAAACCATAAAATAGCCATTTTCTTTCATTTTTATATTTTTTGCACATTTTTACTTTTAATTGCTTTTTTTAATTCTTTTAGTTGATGCATGATATTGTAGAATTTAATTAGGGTAGTTCCCTTAGGATTTTGAGTTCAATCTTTTTAGGATGATTAGATGAATGGTTTAGGTCCCCCCTGAATTAATTTCATAATTTTGTGATAATTTTTAGGGTAGTTTTAATTAGGTAGTTCTAGGTAGTATAGAATTTGATTAAAACTTTAGCATAGGTCAATGACAATTTTAGATTTAGGTTTTTTAGGGCAATTTAATCTATGGGGAATACATGGGACTTAAGGGTAGTTATGTAGGGTCCCCTACATTTATATTAGGATTTAATAGAATAATATACTATTTTTAGTTGATTTTTTGAATTGAATGATTGTGTGTGTGGCCTTTAGGGCAAGTTTTGTGTAGTTTGCTTTGCTTTGGAGTTTTCCTTTGGTTTGAGGAGCTTGGTATCTCATTGTGGAGCTTAGTGGAGCATACTAGAAGATTGGAAGAGGCTTGGAGGAGCTTGAAGAGCTTGTTCTTCTTTTCTTTTTGTTGTTTTAGGGTTAGGATTAGGGAGAGCTTAGATGTAGATAATTTCTTTCTCAAACATGGATAGTATCCTTCACATCCATTCCTCCCTATGATTCAAAGTCCTTCCAGGGTATACACCTCTCTCCTTTGGAGGGATTAGTGTTATACCCAGGAGGTAGAACTTTTGAGGGAACCCTTCACTTGATATTGAACCCTTATAGGTCACCTTTGGTGATCAAATAAGTAGTTCAATATCCCCCAGCTTATCCAGTGGTGATTCTCTCTGATTTGATTTGTCTTGAGAGCTGTCAGAGCCTGAGCATGAAGATGAAGACTTCATTGAAGATTGTTGAAGAGGATGAATCCTTGAAGACTTCCATTCCAGCTGAAGCTTGAAGAGCATGAAGATCAAGTTGATACTTGAAGATCCCTGAAGATAGTGAAGCCTGAAGGTGGAGCTGATCAAGAAGCTGAAGCTTAAGGGAGAAGATGAGTTGATACTCATATTGTAGGTTTAAACCTGGAAAGCAGTTGATGATTGAAGTCTGAAGACTGAGTTGCTGCTGGAGGAGCTGAGGCTTTCTTCTGTTTTTTCTTTTCTGTATTGTGTGTTTTGCTTGACTTGTCTGTTGCATTAGAATAAGTTCATCTAGAATAAGTAGAATCTAGGAGCATAATTGCATTAGAGGTTGAGTTGCTCCCTCTGCTTGTATTGTTATTGCGTGGCTTTGCTTGCGGGTATTCGGTAGAGCCCAGCTCCCTTGCCCATGTGTTTTGTTTGCCTGATGGCATTTCATTTCTTTTATCTGTATGATTGCAGTTTACTGTTTTTTGCTTGATAGCATGTTGTTTATTCTTCAGTATGATTACTGTTATTTCATGACTGGCTTGAGGTTGAGACGAGCTTGTGGAGGCTGAAGCCCCACACACATTTCCTCTCTCACTTGCATTGCATGCATTTTACTGTCAAGCTGATGCTTTGTCTGTTTTGGTGTATCATTGACATGATCCCTTAGGACTCTCATTTCCTTTGATAAGGATTTGATGATAGACTTTTAGGTTGAAACCTATGCATGACAACTTCTAGGAGTTCCCGGTTCAAACCTCAACCATAGGATGAATCCATGGCATGATAACAGTAGGACTTGATAGTCTCCCTCCTAGTTGGGCCTGTTCTCTTCTCATCTCAAAACAGTTTAAGATACAGTAATCATGAATGGTTTCTTTCGTACGTTACAAGCCTTAAGTTATCTGAGAAAGGATTGTGGGAGAGCTTCTTTTCCACAGTTTGGATGTTTAGTATGGTACCCTTTGGGTGACATGCGACACATTCACTCTCAGGTCATAGTCTCTAGTGCGGTTGAAATCGCAAACACAATAAAAAACACTTCTTTCGTAAAGACAGGAAATAAACCGTAGTTTCCCAAACTACGTGAGCTCTGATCTCTCATACCTGTTGAGAGTACGTAGGCACAAGATGGCGATGTCTTGGCGAGCTACCTTCCCCCATAATCCTTCGTAGGCCGAACTACGTTGACTCTGATTTCTCATTCTCTGATGAGAATACGTAGGCATAAAGTGCGACGCTTTTCCGAGTCATTTTTCTTTTCTTTTTCATCCAGCCTTGATAGGTAGATAGATTATAACCAACCTGTCAAAGTAAATAAACAAGCGAGGATCCCGTCGAGTACGACGGACGTGAGGGGTGCTAATACCTTCCCCTTGCGTAACCGACTCCCGAACCCAGACAATGGTTGCGATGACCTTGTCTTACCCTTATTCGTTAGGTTTTTCCGATCGTTTCCTTTCCCGCTCTGAGGGATAAATAACGAAAGGTGGCGACTCTTCTGTCATGCCGACACCTTATTTTCGCGCAAGCGACAACTTTGCCTGTTGTTTTCCCAGGTTCGAGGTTGAGCGGGACTCCCTTGCCTCGCTTGTATTGCTGCATTGCATGCATTTTACTGTATTTGCTTGCTTTCTTTTCTGTTTATCCCCTAGGATCTCTGATTTCCTCTGTGCAGGAGGGAATTATGACAGACATTAGGATTCTTATCCATGCATGACAACATTAGGTTAGTTTTTATCCCCTTTTCACCTCAAGGCTTTTTAGAGCTTCTTTCTCTTCTTATCTCAAAACAGCTCAAAAATACGGTAATAAGGTTAATCGAGGTCGTACGTTACGAGCCTTAAGCTATTTGAGAAAGGATTGCTGGAGAGCTTCTTTCTAGTAGTCTGGCTGCTTATTATGGTACCCTTTGGGTGACACGCAACGTAGTCACTCTCAAATCATAGTCTCTAGTGCGTCAGAGATTGCAAACAAACTAAAACACTTCTTTCGTAAAAGATTCAAAACAAACATCAAAGTGTCATTTTTGTCCGCTTGGACTCTTAATCAAGAAAAACCCTTTTTGAAGGTCATAAAAAACAGTCAGACAAGCTTGTGTCTTCCGTAGCTCGAACTACGTTTGCTCTGATCTTTCATGTTGTATGAAAGTACGTAGGCATAGGATGCCGTATCCTAGCGAGAAACCTTCCCCTCCTTTCCCGTAGGTAGGTGAACTACGTTGACTCTGATTTCTCGTTCCAGACGGGAATACGTAGGCATAAAGTGCGATACTTTGCCGAGTCATTTTCTTTTCTTTTTAACCCAGACCTGTAGAGTAGATAGAATAACAATCTGTACCAAGAAAACAAGCGTGGATCCCGTCGAGTACGGCAGACGTGAGGGGTGATAATACCTTCCCCTTGCGTAATCGACTCCCGAATAAAGGAATTTGGTTGCGATGACCATTCCTTTCCCATTTTGTGTTAGGTTTACTCTGAGCGTTTCCTTTCCCTCCGTTGGGATAAATAACGCACGGTGGCGACTCTTCTGTTTAGCCGGCACCGATTTTCGCAGTAGCGACAACTTCTCAAGCTTGGATAAGATTTCTTGCTAGGCTTCTCTTGATAAAGATCACACTTGATCCCCTGTTGGATGAATGATATTATGATATGCAAATGATAGAACTATGCAAATGATAATGCAATGAAATATAAACCAGGTAAAAGATGTTGAGCAAATTTTGGGGTGCAACACAAGGTACCATTGCTGATGAAGAATTTAGATGACAACCTTCGTATTGCTCTTTTGTCAATTGTGGACGCGTTAGCGGGATACTCTTGATTTTGAAGAAAATTCTTGATATCGTGAAACCACGACTTCTCATCAGATTCTTCATCTATGGTCATGACGTATGCGGGTACTGTCCTTCTTTCGATGCGGATCAGGAGTGCCTCGTTGACAAACTGGACCTTCCACATTGATGCCATCATGGCTAGCGCATCGGCAATGTGATTTTCTGCTCTTGGTACATGCTTGAAGGTAATTTCATCAAAGTATTCAGCCATCTCCAAGATATGAGTCTTGTAAAGGATCAACTTTTCATCCCTGGTTTCCCATTCTCCTTTGAGTTGGTAGATCACTAAGGCAGAATCACCAATTACTTCTAAGATTTTGATGCGAAGATCGATGGCAGCTTCCAACCCTAAGACGCAGGCTTCATACTCGGCTATGTTGTTTGTACATGAGAAACAAAGTCGGGTTGTGACGACAGTGTACCCTCCAGTTGGATTTTTCAGAACAGCTCCGACACCATGTCCGTTCTTGTTTGACGCTCTGTCGAACATCATTTCCCAGCGGGATCCAGGCTCGGGACCTTCTTTCGGACCAGGCTCCGGTTTTGTGCGCTGAATATACATCACATCTTCATCAGGAAAATCAAACTTGAGTGGTTGATAATCCTCCATGGGATGCTCTGCGAGGTGTTCTGACAAGACACTTCCTTTGATAGATTTCTGAGCAACATATTGGATATCGTACTCTGATAAGAGCGTATGCCATCGGGCTAATCTTCCTGTTTGAGCTGGCTTTTCAAAGATGTACTTGATGGGGTCCATCTTAGAAATCAGCATTGTAGTGTGACAAATCATGTACTGCCTCAAACGCTTGGCGGCCCATGCTAACACACAACATGCTTTTTCTAGGGGAGAGTAAAGACTCTCGCAATCAGTGAACTTCTTGCTTAAATAGTAGATTGCATGTTCCTTTTTCCCTGACTCATCGGTCTGACCTAAGACACAGCCCATTGAATCTTCTAGTACTGTCATATACATGAACAAAGGCTTTCCGGGTACAGGAGGAATCAACACCGGAGGTTCTTGTAAGTACTGCTTGATCTTCTCAAATGCGGCCTGGCAGTTTTCATTCCATACTACTATCTGATCTTTTCTTAACAACTTGAAGATCGGCGTGCAAGTAGGAGTCAGATTGGAGATGAATCTGGAGATGTAATTCAGACGTCTGAGGAAGCCTCTGACTTGTTTCTCAGTTTTGGGAGTAGGCATCTCCTGAATTGCCTTAACTTTGTCGGGATCTAATTCGATTCCTCGTTGACTAACAATGAAACCAAGTAACTTGCCTGAGCGAAATCCGAAGGTACATTTTGCTGGATTTAACCTTAGTTGATACTTCTGGAGTCTCTCGAATAGCTTCAGCAAATGATCCAAGTGGTCTTCTTCACTTTGGGATTTTGCGATCATATCATCCATGTATACTTCGATTTCTGTATGCATCATATCATGGAAGAGTGTGACCATAACTCTCTGATACGTTGCCCCTGTGTTCTTCAAACCAAAAGGCATGACCTTATAACAATAGGTGCCCCAGGGTGTGATGAAGGTTGTTTTCTCCATGTCATCTGGATCCATTTTTATCTGGTTATAACCAGAAAATTCGTCCATAAATGAGAATACTGCGAAGCTTGCGGTATTATCTACCAAAGTGTCAATGTGTGGTAGAGGGAAGTCATCCTTTGGACTTGCTTTGTTTAAGTCCCTATAATCGACGCACATCCTGAACTTGCCATCCTTCTTCGGGACTGGTAAAATGTTTGCCACCCATTCTGGATACTTGGATACGACTAAAAAGCCGGCGTCAATTTGCTTTTTGACCTCATCTCGAATTTTAAGAGCCATGTCTGGTCTTGACCTGCGAAGCTTTTGTTTGACCGGAGGATACTCTGGCTTCAGGGGGAGCTTGTGCATGATAATTTCAGTATCCAACCCTAGCATGTCTTGGTAAGACCAAGCAAATACGTCGACAAAATCTCTAAGGATTGCTATCAGCTTGTCTCTAATCTCTGGCCTTAATGATGCCCCGATCTTGACTTCTCTTCTTTCTTCCTCTGACCCCAAGTTGATGACTTCAGTCTGCTCTTTGTGGGGCTGGAGATCAACATCTTCGTACTCAGCCATTCTCTTCAACTCTTCTGGGACTTCTAACTCTTCCTCATTCTCTTCTTCAGCTTGAAAGACAGATGAACCGCTAGTAGAAGGAGCTGAAGGATCATAGGATTCTGTGGTTGATGGAGGTATTCTGCATGTTTTATTTTGGAATAATTAGACACACACACAGACATGCAGATGGAGGGTTGTCTTTTTTATTTTTTCAAAAAGACTGCCATTTTTCTTTTAACAAAAAGAGTGAAAATGATGCACAAAACAATAAGCAAGAGTTTTAACAAAAACACTTTTTCATTAATGATTTTCAAATTCGCAAAGTGGCCCAATACAAAATAATTTGCAGGCCTTGGGCAAGACCAAGAATTTTAAAGAAAAACACAAAGCTAACAAGCAGAGTGAATTACTCTAAAGGTAAAAAGATGGGAACTTCCACAGCCTCCCAGTTGCACAGAGCTGCTCCTCCTCTAGTTATTAGATGATCCAGATTACCATCTTCATCTTCAGCAATAATGGCATTGACTTGCACGCCGCCACTAGTGAATATCTCATTCAAAGACTTCTTCTTCATGGTGCTTTCTTCTGACTCGCCTTCTAGAGTTGGTTTGTAACCCAACCCTTGTCGATCATTTTTGGCTCGAGTGTTGACTTCGATGACCTCTCCCCATCCCAATGGGACTCCAGCTTTCAGTGTTGCTTTAATACTTTGAGCAGAGGTAAATGATGGCCTACGGGTTATGTCCAATTCATCAACTAGAACAACGTGAGCTATTTCTAGTGCTTGGAAGGCCGTCTCGAGGGAATCTTCATCAGCCTCAATGTACCGGAATGATGATAAGTTGCTCACCATTAAGTCTTCTTCTCCATGGACAATGACCAACTGGTCATCCACAACAAACTTCATTTTTTGGTGGAGAGTAGAAGTGACAGCGCCAGCTGTGTGAATCCATGGTCTTCCCAGTAGAAAACTGTAAACTGAATTGATGTCCATCACCTGGAAGGTGACTTCGAAGATTTGTGGTCCAATTAGGATAAGAAGATCGACTTCTCCTATCACGGTTCTCCTGGATCCGTCAAATGCCTTGACTATGAGAGAAGTTGGTCTCATGGTAGCTCCTTGATACGCCAGCTTGGCCAAAGTCCTTTTAGGCATTACGTTGAGTGCTGATCCTGTGTCAACAAGAACTCGGGACATTGTATCCTCTTCGCATTTGACTGACACATGTAGAGCACGATTGTGCTTACACTTCTTAGCTGTCAGATCGTTATCGTCAAAATTCAATGTGTTGCAGGCAGTGATATTTGCTACAATGGAGTCAAACTGCCCCACTGTGATATCTTTAGTAACATGGGCCTGTGTCAGGATCTTGAGCAACGCCTGGCGGTGTACCAGAGAGCTTAAAAGCAAAGCCATGACTGAGATCTTAGAGGGTGTTTGATTTAGTTGGTCCACAACCCTATAATCACTTCGTCGAATGATTCTAAAAAATTCTTCTTCATCGTTCTTGAGACTTTCTTTTCCTTTAACTAAAGGTTCTTTAGTGGCGACTGCCTCGGGCACGGGCTTCTGAGAAACAAGAACTTTTTGAACAGAAATTGCTAGTGGAGGAGCCACATTATATGTTCGAGGTTGATAGATGTGACCACTCCGGGTCATTTTTCTTCCACCGGCAATGTTAGCCACATTTGTTGGTTTCTTTTCTTTGAAGATCCCCTCACACCATGAATAGTCTTGTTTTGGTGTTACGGCTCTTGGGTGAGGCTTGGATCCTCCCCTCGGCTCAAACCTGGTCTGTCCCCTCCCGAATTTCGGGGGTGCATCGTCGCCGAATACTGGTCGGACGTTCTTGTAGTTTTTGTTGCTGTTATCATCTCTGAATACAACTCTTTTGTTGGGCTCTCCAGGTATGTTAAACACATGTTCGATGACTGCCACATCTTCTTCCTTTTTCCGGTGAGCGATTTCTATCATTCCCTGTTCAATCATTTCCCTAATGTCTTTTTTCACAGCGTCACAACCTTTGGGATTCAGCATGCATTCTTTGCAATCTTCGTGAGATGTCTTGAGTGACCACGCCTGAGCAAGGCGTTTGTGTAGGTCTGCTAATGGCACTTTGATCTCACCAACAGTGGTAACTTTCTTGTCTTCTGATCCCTCCCCTTCTTCAGTAATGGCGTTGACTCCACCATAATTTGGCAGAGGGTTGCTCTTTATGTTGGGATGATTATCTTCGAAGGATAGAAATCTTTTTTCAATTAGTTCACGAACTAGATGCTGAAGGGCGAAACAACCTTCGAGATCGTGGCCTGGAGCATTCTCGTGAAACGGGCAGCGAGCATTTGCATTGTAATAGAACAGGAGTGGATTAGGTGGAGCACCTAATTTTCTTGTTTTGACCAGCCCTCTTTCTATTAACATGGGAAACAGGTCGGTATAGCTCATCGGAATAGGCTGTATTTTTGGCCTATTTGCTTGATAATTTTCCCTGGGAGCCCTGTTCTGAGGTTGTTGACCCTGCGGCTGCTGGTATTGTTGTTGATTATTGGAGTGATATTGATGTTGGTTTCCAGGCTGATACTGGTGCTGATTGCTGGATGCCCCAGGCTGGGGACCATGCTGTGATGAAGGTTGAAAAACCGGGGTCACCGCTGCCACATATGATGGATGGTACTGTTGGCGATGGCTTCTGGAGTTTTGTGCTTTCTTCCCATACGTGATCGCGCTCACCTCTCCCTCTTTCTTTTTGTGGAAATTGCTGACTGGCTTCTTTGTTGTGCTGGCGCTTGAGGTAATATTTGGAGTTGTCACTTTTCCACTCTTTAAACTTGCTTCCACCTTGACCCCCACTGCCACAATATCAGAGAAATTTGTTGTAACACTGCTGATCAAACATTCATAGAATTCTGGCCGAACTGTATCCACAAACCAGTCCGCCAACTCCTTTTCAGTAAGGGGAGGCTCTACTTGTGCTGCAGTTCTGCGCCATCTTTGCGCATACTCCTTAAAGGTTTCAGTATTTTTCTGCGTCATGCTGAGAACCTGACGACGGTCGGGAGCTAGGTCCATGTTGTACTTATACTATTGAATAAAAGCATCTGACAGGTCTTGGAAATTGTGGATCTTCGCTTGATCTAAACTGAGATACCACTTAGTCGAAGCTCCTTTAAGACTATCTTGGAAACAGTGTACTAACAGTTTGTCATTTTCAATATGTGGAGCCATCCGCCTACAATACATGATTAGGTGCACTTTAGGACAAGTGGTCCCCTCATATTTGTCGAATATCGACATTTTAAATTTCTGAGGAAATCCCAATCCAGATACCAGACATAGGTCCTTAGCATCAGACCCAAAGACATGGATTCCTTCGATGGCCCTCATCCTCTTGGCCATGATGTCCATCTCCACTCTTAATTTTTTGTGTTTTTCGTCCTCAGCTTCAGATTCGTCGGGTATATCAAAGATTAGTTGTTGATTGGCGAAAATTGGTCGCACAGTGGTAGGTCCACCCGCTTGAGTGAAAATAGGATTTCTGGTTGTTGAGTCGAATAGGGGATTGAGACTCGAAGACTGCATATTGTTGAATGGTGGCACAAAATCCCGGGACATGCTGTAGGGAAACTCTGCTAAAGTAACAGGAGCTACTGTGACATTGGCCGCTGCTGTGGCAACTTCGGAGATCACTGTAGGTTGTGTGTCCATTTTTGCTTTAATTATGTTGAGGACTTCCATGATCTGTCTGACGTCCCCTTTGATCCCTTCGATGTCGTTATCCATTTGATCAAACCTCTGGTCGTTATCTGCCATCTTCTTTTGAGCTTGGGACCGTGTGTTGTATTTGTGAATACTCAGCGTGACTCCTTCTCTCTTTTCTCTCTGAACAAGAATAAAGGATGAGCTGCGAAACCCAGATGCAAGACCGATGTAGGATGACATGTGAATGCAAATGCAAATGTGGATGCATAAATCATTCAAGGAAAAACAAATTTTGTTTACAAACAAAAAGTTAGAACAACATGTAATGACATGCTTAAAAAGCGTTTTTTCATTTGATAGCTAGAAATCTATTACAATAGGGTGTCCCTTGCTAAAAAGCAAGACCTTTCTTACAAGAAAATGAAAGTAAATGCAACAATAGGATTTCAATCCTTTTAGGCAAAGCAGGGAAATGGTGAAACAAAGATCAATCTAACAAGACGATCCTTCTCCTTCTTGGACTCTGACATGAACTTGGTCCTGGCGGATAATCTCCCACAGGTCTTCGTTCTCTCTTTGCGCTTTGATCAAAGCGTATTTTAGCTCTTCCCTAGTTGTGGGGACCTCAGGTTCCATGGTTATCTCATAATCATGAGTGTAGAACATGGTTAAGGCAATTTCTTTTGACCACAGTAGGTACCCCCTGGTAGTTAAACAACTTGCATTCTCCATCAGAGTTAGCCCCAAGAGGTGTGGGTCTCTTTGAACGTATTGAGCATTAGCTTCTAGTTCTCGGTTGCGACCAGTTTCGCAGAAGAAAGGCCTCAATAATTCTGGTTCGGGCTCTGGTCCGGTAGGATACCCATATTGACGCTGGGAGAGGACATGATTATAAGTGATAACTCCTTCTGGTCCAATGAGAGGCACATTGGAGAAATCTCCGTAACTAGGAGTCATAACTTGGTCACCGAGGCTAGTGTTATACCATGTGATGTCATGGTGTCTGAGAGTGATGAGTTTGGAAACCCATGCGCTTTTAGTAGGAAGCCTCCAAAGGATATGAGTCCTTGGTAGATGAGAAGTAAACCATCAGTCAAGTAGTGCAAGACAGCATGGGAATTGCCCGCGATCATACAAGATGAAGCGGTGAATGACTACATAAGTATCAGCCAGTATCGCGTTGACCGGATTTTTGATGATGAAAAGGCGGATCGCCTCTTCACTGATGAAGTCGTAACTGCTTGGAAAAAGATACAACCCATATATCAAAAACGCCAGAATCGCTTCAAAAATGCCCAAGTTTCTGCTTTCATAATGATATTCAGCCATCTCCATTAGAGGCCTGGCATCCATTCCGTACCACCCTCCTTTCGCTCTCATCGGTGGTAAGTCTTCCAACTTGATATGTAAGGCTTTAGCCAAGTCCCTCTTCTTTGGTTTTCCATAAGGAAGCGTAAAAGTCCATGGGATCTTCAAATAATCAGTATACTCCTCGATGGTTGGGAGTAGCTGAAAGTCTGGAAATACGAAGCAGTGGTAGGTTGTAGAGTAAAACTCAACCAAGGCTTGCAACATGGGCTCGTTGATCGGAGCACTTATCAGCGGTAATAGGTCTCCATATTTGACTATGAAAGCAGCGGGATTTCGGACAAGTCTTGTTAACATCCTTAGACGGCCTAATCTCAGATCCGGAACCGGAAGCATGTCTCTTCTTACCATGTTGTCGTCTGCAAAAAAGAAAAAATGAATTTCCTTGAATGGTTAGAAGAAGTGCAAATGCAAATGCAAATGGTGTCATGGAACTCAGATATTTACGAACATCAGAAGTCGCCATTTCATTGATTAACAAAATGGATTACAAAATATTGTTTCCTCTTACAAGAGTTTTAAACAACATCTAAATGAATCCTATCAAGGTTCCCCTAGCAGTCTTAAGTTGAGCTTCTCGATCTTTCTTTCCATCTGAGTCTTCTTAAAGATGAGTCTGTCCATAATTATCTTCCATGGATTAGACTGAGGCTCATAAGGTTCTTCTAGTGCTTTCCTCTTCTTACAAGAGAGGATTTCTTCATTTTTCAACTGGAGTTGTCTCTTGAGCTCCGCATTTTCTTCGACGACTATTTGATACTTGTGCTTCCAAGCTTCCTCAGTTTGTTGTGCTTTGACCAAAGCAATCTTCAACTTTTCTTCTTCAGACATGAAGACTAAAGGGCGTTCTTCCTTCAAAGCCATAGGCTCTTGCTTAGGATAAGGCATCCTTAGTGTGATGGCTCTCTTTCAAACCCATTGGAGGTAAGGTTCCAAAGAGATACAGTTGAGTCTTCCAAGATCCTTCTTCCCTTTCTTGTGTAGATGCCTCCAAGCTTCTAGAATCTTCCCTTTTAATCCTTGACTATCTTCCTCTTCTTTGAAGAAAATGTTTTCCACTTGAACACCATTAGGTTTGTCCTTTAGAGGGTATCCCAATTGTCGGCGGGCGAGTATTGGGTTATAACTGATTCCTCCATTAACACTGAGAAGAGGTACATTGCCAAAATCCCCGCAACTGTCAATAATCATTATCCCATCATAGTCACGACTATACCAATCAATATCGGACTGGGTAAGAGCCATGATCTTTTGCGACCGCCATCCTTTCTTTGGATCCCAAAAAGCATTAGCTTTGGGCAAGTGTGAAGTGAACCATTTGTATAACAAAGGAGCGCAACAAGTGATCATCCCTCCATTGTGGAAATTCCTCAAATGAACAAAATGGTATGTGTCTGCTAACAAGGTAGGCACAAGATTTTTCTTCAAGAAAATTTTAATGGCATTGAGGTCCACAAAATTCTCAAAGCTCGGGAACAAGAAGATACCATAGATGAGTAAGGCAAGGATAGCCTCGAATGCATCCATGCTTAAATGATTTGCATAATACTAAGCTTTCTCAACCAAGAATTCTGTTTTTAAACCAAAAACTCCCCCTTTTATAATCAGATTTTTTTTAATATCAACCACTCCCAAACGTGTAGCTTTGGCGATATCTTGCTCTTTAGGGTCCTTCTCCACAATTGGAAAAGGAGAATATTCAAGAATAGACAATCCAACCAACTGAGAATACTCTTCTAATGTGGGCACCAGCTGATAATCAGGGAAGGTGAAACAGTGGTAGAGCGGATCATAAAACTGGAGAAGAGTAGAAAGGAGTCCACTATCCATTTTTATCTTCAAGAGTAGCAACATCTTCCCATACCGATTTTGAAATCCCTCTGGATTTGTCACTAAGGTGCTCAACCTTTTCAAGTCATCTAGGTTAAAACCCTTGTAAGTGTACTTCAAAGTTTTCTTTCTTTCACTGTTCATGACGACCTCTGATGTTTACAAACAACAAAGTCCGAGTTTCATGAAACCATATGATGATATGATGATATGATGATCATGAATGCAAGATGCACAAACACAAGCAAATGCATATGCATATAACATAAGCTTAGGTTTAAGGACAAGCATGAGTCCAAGGGTTTACCCATCCCCAAAGATTGTACTATGGGTTGATTGTACCTGCCGAACGGGTTCTACAAAGTTCCCAGAGTCATCAACCCATCTTTCGGATATTATCAATTTCCCAAATTACTTGGTGATCGATAATATTCTCAAGAGAATCTCGTCTGAGTGTAGTATCGCGTATCAACTATTTCGGAAATACTTCCTTATAGTCATCGCACTACGTCCTAATAAGGCCAAAGTGGGGTAAAGTGTATTCTAAAAGTCCACAGTGTCATGGGCTCCTTCGTTGAAAGTAGCATTGTTTTCACGAATACTCGATCAACAATACTAAAACTTTCAAGAGGGCCTACACTGAGCGGTAGTTTCTCAAGTTAGCTTGGTCGGGAATCAACTCTCTATAAGCCTTCTTGAATATACCACCATCCTATCATAATTTCACTCAAGTCCGGGTATAGGACCGTCTCACCACTCAAAGCACCCAATACCCAACAATTAAACAAATATATATATTAAGCAAATATTTACAAATATAGCATGTAATTAAACAAAATAGGCTAAACCCTCAAGTTAAGAAATAATCCTTTTCCCCAGTGAAGTCGCCATTTCTATTGCGGTGAGAATCGTGATACCAAGCTATGGATTAACTTGAATCTTTAATTCTTAGATTACAACCGGAATTTAATTTATCCAAAGGAAAGGTCTAAAGAAAGAAAGAACCTTTTGCATGATGTAACAACAACGCCAAGAGATTCGGGGATCGGGGGTTGGTTATGCATAGGGTAGGTATTTCGCATCCTAAACATCTGTAGTACTCTACAGGAACCTTTTGTTTGCTTGCATGCTAAGTTGGTAAATGTTTTCTAAGGTTTGGGATTGGGCAAAGGTATAGGTTAAAACCTAAAGATAGTTTCTAAGTTTGCTCGCAAAGACGTCGCGTCCTCTGCCTACGTATCCTAACTAGGATAGAATCAAAGCAATCGTAGTTCACCTCACAAGGGATGAAGAACACTTGATTATGATCAAGGTTCAAAGGGGAACAAACATAACAATGTTTGTATAGAGTTTCACAAAACTCTCTAGATCTATGTTAAACACTTAAGAGGGGAGTAAGTAATCATTACTATGATTCTTACATAGAGTTTACAAACTCTATCCTAGGGTTCTAGTTGAAGAACACTCCTAGTGTAGGTGGGTTTTCTAGACTTAAAGCAAAGTCTAATGGCTCATATGTTCTAACTTAGCCAAGCTAGGGTTAGGATGACTTCACAAAGTCAAGGGAGGGGCAATGAGCTATCCAATGACACAAGGGTCAAGGGAGAGACTTTTCCTTTGGAAGGAGAGAGAGAGAGACAACTTGGATGAGAACTAAAAAGTTCCATCACTTGGGGAAATAAGACTTGACAAAGCAAAATGAGCAAGATTAAGACAAGTAAGCATGCATATTACAATAAGTAGATACTTCAAATAATACCAATGGTTACAACCAATAATCATCTTAACAAAGATTGGAGCATATCTTAACAAGGATTGAGGACATATCTTAACAAAGATTGGAACATGATGAAGGTAATTACCACATAATCAAATCACAATTTGAAAGTAGGCAAGTCACAAGTTCAAAGCATAGCAAATGTAACAATAATATGCATAGATGATAATCAAACACAGCTAAATCAGTTTAACCTCATAATTTAGGAGGAAAATAAGACAAGATTATGGTGACAACCAAAGGGGAGTACCCTAGCATGTTAACTAACAAGGGGAATAAACATCTCATAAGAAATTCAAGCACGCTCAAAGGAATTCAACTGCAAGTAGGATCACAATCACAATAAAGGAACAAATTTCCACAAGGGCAAAATGCATCACAATTCATGACAACAAGTAATTTTTCCTAATCATATAAAAATAGACCTTATAACAAACACAATGCAAAAAGAATGGATCAAAAAGGGTGAAAAATGAGAGAGTTGTGATTATTTGAAGTTCATGAGTTTTAATGATCAAAACAAAAATTAATAAATGAAAATCAAAAGAAAATGCAAGGGGTGGGAGTTGAACCCACGCCCTCCAGCCCAATACGCGTGTGCAAGGAAAAAGAAAAAGAAAGGCCAAAAGGGTTGATCCTCCTCAGGGATCGAACCCAGGTCTAGGCTTTGCAAGGCATGAATATGAACAAGTTGCTTACCACTGGGGTGGCTATACATCTGTTGATATAGCCACCCCCATAAATATATATGGCGTGGTGTTGTGAATTGTTGGGCAAAATGAAACAAGAACAAGGCAAATTCACAAATGCGTTTTGGTATCAAACTCAACCAATTCTTAACCAAATCCCACAAACCTTAGATCAATTTTGGGTGTTTTTAAACAAGGAGAAGGATGGTCCAGGTAGAATTTTGAAAATATGCCTTGAAATAAAAACACGATGGTAGTTGCAAATTTTTGATGAAAATGCATTTACAAAGCAAAAGGTTAAACCAGTCATGCTATGGTCAGGGAAAAGGCTCAAACACAATTCAAATATCATATACAACATGTTCATGTATCCAAACAAACTACCTATGAGGTGAAAATCCAACTGTCATGTGAAAATGAGATGAAAATCAAGACATTGCAAGTGAGATAGTGATATTATAAAATAGGCCAATTAGGAGTAAAGGAACCACACATACATACTCAAAACTGAAGGTGAAAAAAATACTTATAAGGGGGGTTGAATAAGTATGAAGATAAGACTTACAAGTAAAAACTCAAGTATTTTTATCCTGGTTCGTTGAACTCAACTACTCCAGTCCACCCTATCTAGAGTGATTTGCCTTTCTCAAACAAGGACTTAATCCACTATTTAATCAACTGATTACAATAGTAAGCACTAAGAACAACTGTTCAAAGTCTTCTCAAGAACTACTGATCCCAACTGGATCTTCTCAAGGAACTATTACAATGAAATATAAGATTAATACAAGTGTTTGAATGCTTCTAACAAGCTTTATCACAGCAGTGATTTTTCACTTAATGTTAAGAACAAAAGAATAAACTCAGCAATAAGAATATTTTATGAGAGTGTTGCACCCCAAAATTTGACCAACTTTTCTTTACCTAGCTTATGTTTCATTTCATTCACATTATCATTATCATTTGCATTTCATTTGATAAGTATGCAGGAGATCAAGAGGTATAATTACCAATCAAGATCTATACAAGACTATGAAGCTATCTAAGAAGGTTATTCAAGTGTTCAAGGGTTGATATCCTTGTCAGAGAAGTTGAAAGAGCCTCAGAAAGAGTGGTTGAAGCCAAGTATGTAGGTCTCCTAACTTGAGAGTTGTGGAGAGCCATCAGATGATTATGAAGCCACGAAGAGGGACTGGAGGTCTTGAGAGAGCTCATGAGTAGTGTTGAAGATCACTTTGAGGCCTAGACAGGTCATTATGCAAGATTAAGAAGGCTCAGCCATGATTGGTGCAGCTAGGGTTTGACTGGGTCAACCCTAAGTCAACTGAGGATTTGAAGAAGGTTGAGACTTAATTCAAGAGCCATGTGACCATGGATGGATACATTGATATGTTCTAAGGATGATTCCAAGGTTAACTCATCATGATTGAAGAGTTTGAAAAGTTTCAGGCTAGGGTTTCTAAGACTTGACAATGTAAAATCCCCTAGTTTGACCCCTATCTTCAAGGCAATTTAACTCAAGATATGATTGTCATCTAATCTTGACCCCAACATGATTGTTGTAGAGCATGAGCTTAGATTTAATTTGAGTATTAGAAGTCCTTGATAGGGTTTATAGAACTCAAGTTATGAGCCAGACAAATTACAAGTCATCTGAGGTATGTGAATTTGGAGCTTGAAAGTTACCCAACTTGCATGGCACGTTTGCCCTAGAAGGATGATTCCTATGAACTTTTGGTCAACATGAATGTTTTTCCTTATTATCTTAGCATTCTAGAGAGTACTAGAAGTCCTTGATAGGATTTGTAGAACTCAAGTTATGGCTTTGACAAGTCAAGGGTATTTTGGGAAGTTATGATTATAGGTCATTTTTGGTTATAGGTTATTTTCACCAACTTAGACACCTCAAATGAAATTTTGTTCAACTTGAAAGTTTCTCAAAATGGGGTTTTAACCTTGACCATGTATCAAGGAGACATTGAAATGGCTCAAGGAAAGACTTGGTTCAAGAAGTGGTGAAAAAGGAAGGATTAAAATGGATTAAATGACCAAAAATTCAAATAAATCATTTTGTGTGCAAATGAAGCAAAGTAATATCATTTTTTGAATGGAAAAAGCATTTTAGAAACTTTGGCAATGTTAGAATTTTGGTTTGAGTCCTATATCATGCCCTTTTTCTTTGTTTCTTCATGATGAAGTAACATGACATACATAAGCCATTGGATGAAAACAAGGAGGGAAACATCACCATTCATGTTCAAAATCTCATGAGAAGTTGAATGCAAGCTTGCTAAAGCCAAAACAGAGTGGGAATCGTGACTGGTGTAAGTGAGATTTTAGAGAGAATTTGAAAATCCAATTTCTCATTCTGAAGCTTTGAGAGAGTTCTAGATGATTCTAATGAGCTCTATATAAGTTGGTAAGTGTATTCAGTTCATTTTTTGTGAAGATTAAAGCCTGAAGCAGCGAGTGAAGTTAAAATTTCAGAGGTACAAGTTGAAATCGAGTTCTGAGTTCAAGGCCAATTCAGGGGAAATTGAAGATTGCATTAGCTTTGGAAGGAGTTTTGGAGTGTATCTGCATCATCTTGGAGGCTGAAGTGATCAAGAACCCCTTCTGTTACACCTCTAAACACAGGTTGGTACATTTCATTTTTGTGCATAATCTAGGAGGAGATAGATAGAAATCTATAGGTGGTTAGGATCTGGATGATGTATATATGGAGTTGAGATGATCAATTTATGAATTAGAGACAAGTTAGGATGTGGATCATTTTTTGTTGAAGTTGAATTCTTGGATTGATAATCAAGATTGGATAGGGTAAATTGATCACCATGAGATAAGGATCACTTCTGTGCATTTAATTGAAGTTCTGAGGAGATTCAAGATTGAGGTGTATTTTGGAATGGCTACCGGGTTTGAAAATCTATAGGGAATTAGATGATTCTAAGGTTGGATTCATGATCAGCATGAAAAATGGAGTGAGATGATGTATCATTTTGTAATTTTTGATGACCTGTATATTGGACCTCACCGGAGAAGACGGTGGCACCACTGCTCAGGCCACCGTCTGGTTTCCCTCCATGCCTGAACGTTTGAATGGAGAAGATGCACCTGGAGCGTTGGATCATCCTTGAGACTTAACCAAGTAACCCAAATAGACGACCACGATTGAGTTTGAAAGGGCTGGCTATTGACTGAAGCCAATACACACCGTTTCACTTAACTGAAGTAAATGGGCCTAGAGCTTGGATTGATATCCACACCCCCTATCTGGCCCAACCCAGGATTTGAACTGACTTTAATTGCTATTTGGCACGCAACTTTTGTTATTCCTTTTGTTTTTCTTTTAATTTCATCATTTCATGTTAGTTTGAAAATAATTCATGAAAAATAGAAAAATAGGTCAATTAATTCCAAGTTTTTTTCCTTGATTCATGAGTGAATCTAGAATTTTACTGAATAAAAATATTAGGAAAACCATGCATTTTCATTTTATGTGCATTTTTTACATTTTATTTGATAATAAAATTGCCATGGTTGATACCTCTGTTTGATGATTTTAGTTTGAGCATTTGGTGATGAGTTTTGGCTTGATTTTTTGTGTGTGATTAGCTTAGACATGTATGCTCCCATAGTAATTTTATAACATTTTTGTGATGAAATTAGGTGTTTTTTTTTAGGTTGTAACTTTAGGTGCTTCCTTTTAGGGTTTAAGTTTAGTACCTTGTAGTGTAGAATTTATTTCTAGGTCTTATTTGAGGATTTGATCTTTGGAATTAACATGGTAGAGTCATGATTGACATAGGTTCCCATAGTTATTTTTATAGGATTTTATAATTGATTTTAGTATTTTAGTTAGAATTAACTTTAATACTAGGTTTTAGGTGATCCTAACTTGCTAATTCAACTAGAATGATTTCATTAGTTCCCTTAGAATAGGGTTTTGCTTCTCTTGCTCTTGGATGATGATGAAGACTTGTGTGGGCTGCTGGGGAATGCATGGTGGAGCTTGGACTTGAAGATTTCTCCCCCTTTTGTGTAGTTTGTTTAGGGTTAAGGATTAGGGTTTTAGGGAGATCTCTTAGAATAGATTTTCTTCCTTCATGAAACGTGGAAGGTGTTGATCACTTCCATTCCTTCCTATGATGTAAGGTCCCATTGTGAAGGCCCCATCCCTCCTTTGGTAGGATGTGTGGCTCCTCACAAGTTGGTAGAACCTTTGAGAGTTCCCTTCCTTGATGGTGGAGTGCTTAGAGGTGACCTTTGGTCTTCACTTTGCTTCTCCATATCCCCACCCTACTCTTGTTAGATGAATCTTTCTCCCTTGCTAGAGTATGGAGTTCCTTGTTAGAAGAATGAAGATGCTAGAGGTTGCACTTCCCCTTTGTTTGAAGACTGCCTTTGGAGCTGAAGCTTGAAGATCAAGAGGAACAAATTGACACTTGTGAAGAAGATTAAGTTGAGGATGAAGAAAGAGCTGAAGCTTGAAGAAGATGAAGAACTAGTTGATACTTGTGTTTGATGCATTGAAAGCTTGAAGAAGCAAGTTGACACTTGCTATTGAAGATGAAAGCCTTGAGGAACAGTTACAGACTGAGGACTGAGCTGATGTCAGAGGATTGCTTTGCTGTGAAGCTGTGGAAGCTGTTGATCTACTTTCTTTCCTGTCTGTTTGCTTTCTGTGCAACTGTATTGGTGTGATTTGCTTGATGCATTAGAATAAGTTCATGTTTAGATTGTGTTAAGCTAGGAGCATGATTGCACTAGAGGTTGAGTTACTCCCTCTGCTTGTATCTTTACTGTATGGCTTTGCTTGCGGGTATTCGGTAGAGCCCTGATCCCTTGCCTATGTGGTTTGTGATTTGCTTGATGGCATTTTATTTCTTCTGTATGATTGCAGTTATTCATATCTGGCTTGAGGTTGAGATGAGCTTGTGGAGGATGATGCCCCACACACACTTCCTTCCTCACTTGCATTGCATGCATTTTACAGTCGTTTACTATTTACTGTTTAAGTTAATGCTTACATGTTTTTGTATATCATTGACATGATCCCCTAGGAATCTCACTTCCTTTGATAAGGAAGTGATGATTAGAACTTTAGGTTGAAACCTGTGCATGATAACTTCTCGGAGTTCCCTGTTTCAAACCTCAACCATAGGATGAATCCTTGACATGACAACATTAGGACTTGATACTCTCCCCATAGTTGTCCCTCTCTCTTCTCATCTTGAAACAACAGTAAAAAACGTAATAAAGGCAAGTTAGTATAAGCGCGATACGAGCCTTAAGCTACTTGGGGAATGATAATTGAGCGGCCTCCTCTCAATCGTCTAGAATGTTTAGTATACGTCCTTTGGACGATATGCGACACATTCGTTCCCAGGTCATAGTGTCTAGTGCTGTACGAACTACAGACAACTGAAAAACCGTTCTTCCGTAAAAAACAGAAAACAAACTTCAAACCTTTTTGCCCCGTGGGCCCATAATTCAAAGGAAGCTTTTCTGAAGAAAAGAGTGTCATTAACTCCCAGTTCTACCGCAAACGGTAACGCATAAGTCTCCAAGGGTCGAGCTGCGTACACCAAACTGCTGGAACTGTTTGTTAACCCTACTCGAAAAACAGATGAATCTGAATTCCCGTAATCCGTATTATCCCGAACTACGCAAGCTATGATCTCTCATATCTATTGAGAGTACGTAGGCACAATACTGATGTATTGGCGAGCCACCTTCCCCCATCCGTTAACCCGTAGTTAGTCGAACTACGTTGACTCTGATCTCTCATTCTCTAATGAGAATACGTAGGCATAAAGTGCGAAGCTTTGCCGAGTCATTTTATTTTCTTTTCAGACCAGCCTTGATAGGTAGATAGATAAAACTAACCCGTCAGATACACACAACAAGCGTGGATCCCATCGAGTATGATGGACGTGAGGGGTGCTAATACCTTCCCCTTGCGTAACCGACTCCCGAACCCAGACAATGGTTGTGATGACCTTGTCTTATACCTTTTCGTCAGGTTTTTCCGATCGTTTCCTTTCCCAATCTGAGGGATAAATAACGAAAGGTGGCGACTCTTCTATTTTGCCGGCACCTTATTTTCGCGGTAGCGACAGCTGGCGACTCTGCTGGGGACTTGATAGTTTCCTGGGATCCAACGTCCCTTATGCGAGTCAATCTGGGGATCCAACGTCCCCTGCGAGAGTCAATCCTAGCGCTTGTATGATTACTTGTTGGGTTGTGTTTATTTATCGCATTTTATTTCCCGCACTTTATTTTCAGTATGATATGATTGTCTGTACTGTTGTGGGAGGGGAATTCTGATGAGTGAGAAGCCAGACCCAGGCTTGAGAGCTACATAGTATTAGAGTGGGTTAGTGGAGGACGTGCTTGCTTTGCTTGCATCTGTTCCCATGTAATCCACACTCAGACGAGGTTCTCTTTGATGGCTTCCTATCGGTCCTTTGGACTCGAGGGGTTGTTGGATCTGAGGATTGTCGACTCTGGGAACCGATCATTTGGAATTCAGCTAAGTGAGGCCGCTTCAAGAGATGATGATGCCACACCTCCTGGGTATCGTATCATCATTTCTTGAAAGTCTGTAACGCTGATGACCGCATAGGATGCCGAACCTTTTCCGTGATTAGGTCCATACCTGTGAGCAGGGTCGGGTTTGTTGCAGGAAACCTTAACCTTCAGACTACCTGGTTTTCTCGACAGTGAATCAGTTTTGTTGGTATCAGAGGTTCTCATCATCAGATATGTGTGTTCTTGACAGAGCAGATTTATGGTCTGGTATCAGGGGTTTCTTTTCATCAGAGATATGTTTGTTCTTGACAGAGCAGTATTATGGTTTTGTTGATACAGAGCCTTCATCTCCTCAACAGCACAGTCATCTTGATCTCTTGCTGCATGATTGCATTTTGCATTGCTTGCATCCTCATTTGCATGTCATTAACGTGTGTCTGTGTTGCAGGTGCATATTTCTCCCCTGGTTCTAGTGATCTTGATCCTCACGGCAGATATGGCATTTCTGAAGAAGACTGTGGCTTACAAGCTACCAACACCTGACATCCGAGAGTTACGAACTTTGATTTCCTTGGCTGATAAGACAGTGATGGAGAGTTTCAGAAAGAGTTATGGGAGACTTCTGGTTATTGAGTGTAAGCTCTCTACGTATGAGTTGAATGGCCTCTACGCTCTGCTACAGTTTTACGACCCACAACTCAGATGCTTTGTGTTTCCAGACTATGTCCTCGCCCCGACCTTGGAAGAGTACTCTGATATTTTAGGGGTGCCTTTGATGAATCAAATGCCTTACTACCGTGTTGAGGGTGAACCCAAATTGAGTAAGCTGACTGACGCTCTGCATGTAGATGAGTCTGAATTGGAAGGGATGGTATCCAGAAAGATCGAAGTTCATGGTTTCCTTTTGCATTTCCTGATGGAAAAAGCCCGAAAGTTTGCCGAGAAGGGTAGTTGGGATGTATTCAATGCCTTCTTAGCCCTCTGTATCTATGGGATCGTGCTATTCCCAAGTCACCCGGACTTCATAAGCATGGATGCTTGCCATATATTTGCCTCCGGGAATCCAGTGCCCACTCTCCTCGGAGACGTCTACCATTCCGTTCACAGCAAGAATGAAAACAGAAAGGGGAAGAACGTGGCATGTTGTGCTCCTTTACTGTATAAGTGGTTTGCTAGCCATCTCCCTAAGTCGGGACCGTTCATTGATTCTGCCAAGTCTTTGCCCTGGTCTGCACATTTGATGGGTTTGACTACTGACAATATTATCTGGTTTGATAGAGATCTGCTGGGCAAAGATATCGTGTATAGCTGTTGTGGCTTTCCGAACGTCCCCCTGGTCGGAAGGAATGGATGTATCAACTACAATCTATCTCTTCTAGTACGACAATTTGGGTATGCACTATGAGGTCCTCCTGAAGGGGAAGAGATACGGGAATCTCTGTATCTCACACGGTTGCTTGAAGGTGACACTTTGGTCAAGGTACAAAATGCTTGGAGCAAAATTCACCGAAAGGGGAAAGTCTTGCTGGGAAAAAGCAACAACAAGGCCTTTGATCCGTACGTGACTTGGGTTCGAGAGAGAGCCGCCAAGTTTCTAATGCTGTTTCCTGCTGTGGAACCATTGTATCCTCTTGTGCACAAAGAGCCTACTACGGTTGATATTCAGAAATTCAACCAGGTACTCCAAGAGAAGGAAGAGCTGCGAAAAGCCAACGAAGAGTTAGAGAAAGAGATCGCTCAGCTCCGAAGGGAGAAGAGTGAAGCTGTTTATACTTGCAAGAAGCAGACAGAGATGATCAACCGTCTAGGCTCCAACCTGACCAAAGAAACTGATGCTAGGGAACGTCTGGGGTTGGATCTAAAGTCAGTGCATGGCGTGTTGACAACCAAAAAACAGGATATGGACAGAGTGTACCGGAAGTTAACCCAGTACGAGAGGGTCTGGGGCAGCACCATAGCCAAGTACAAAGAGCGGGAAGAAAATCTGAAGCAGCAAGTAGCCGAGCTAAAAGCTCAGATTATGGTGAAAGACGAGAAGACAGAGGCTGAAACCTCACTGCGACGAGACGTCTAGTATAGATTGGCTGAGGCCGAGGCGGATTTACAAGATTCTCAACTCCGAGCTGATGCTAAAAGGAAAAGAGTCGAGAACCATTATGAAGAAGGTGTTTCTAGGAGCATTGCCGATAACCTCCCAGAGTCCATCAGGCAGAGGGACCTGCTGGCCCATGGTTTGCCTACTCGATCAGGTCATCCCGCTACAAAGAAGTTGATAGAAGATGCCCGTGCCCGTGGCCGCACCTGATCTTTTTGTATTTTTTTTGTACATTTTATGCATTGATATGCTGACCACCGCCAGGTCTGTTGGTTGGGGTCATGCCTTATTGCTTCAGTTGTATGTGATTACAGTTGTACGCTACCCGAGCGGGTTTTTCAGATGAATATATGAGGATTTCTTTTCCATGATTGGATCATAGACTTTATTTGTCTCGGAAGCTAGGACCGGGGGGGGGGGGGATCTCCCCAAGGCACAGACACACGTTTGCATTTGCATGACGAGCACCTTGTCGTTTTTCTTCTAACCCTTTGTGTATGCAGGTTGTTCCAAGATTGATCAAAGACCGATCCACCGCTATCCGACCAGAGCAAATCAAGCTAGAGCAATGGAACAAGTGCAAACTAACGTCCAGGAACTCCGAGAGAGGATGTACCGCTTCATGGAGCTCATGCAAGTGGTTGCCAACGGCCAAGACCAGCTTAGAACATTGGTCCAACCTCTGATCTCAAGGGTTGACAGCAATGGTGTACTCCATGGTGGGAGTGTTCCAACCCCTCCTCCTGTTAAAACTCCTCAGGGTGGCATCCCCATGACCGGGGGGAATGGAAGTGGCAACGACAATGTGTTCACTAACATCGGGCTCAATGGTAATACGACTGGCGTCGGTAATGGAAACTTTGAGGCTAATGGCAACGCCGGACTAGGTAATGGAAACACAGGTGCTGGAAATCTGTATGGGCCTCAGCCATGGCTAGAAGATCGTCAAGAAGATTTTTTCTCATAGAGGAGTGCTGAAGGAGAACTGACTGCTGAAGCACGTCTGAGGTTTAAAGCACTCCAGGACAAAATGAGGAATTTCGAGAACCAAAACACTATGGGTGTCGACATGACTAAACTGGGATTGATTTCTGATTTCAAGGTGCCTCCTAAATTTAAGGTACCAGACTTTGAGAAATACAAGGGCACCACCTGCCCACGTGTCCACTTAAGGTCATACTACTGGAAGATGTCCGCTCACTCTGAAGACGAGAAGCTGCTGATGCACTTCTTTCAGGATAGCTTGTCCGGGCCATCCTTGGAATGGTACATGGGTTTAGAACCCACCAGTGTGCGCACATGGAAAGAACTTGCTGAGGCCTTTGTGCAACATTATCAGTATAACAGTGACTTGGCTTCGAACCGGGTTCAACTACAGAACTTGTCACAGAGGAACAACAAGGGGTTCAAAGAATACGCCCAGCGATGGCGTGAATTAGCAGCTAGAGTTCAGCCGCCAATGGTTGAACGAGAGCTTGTGGAGATATTTGTAGCCACTCTCCCGGGGGTCTATTACGAGAAATTGGTCAGCGGTATGTCAGGGAGTTTCTCAGATCTCATCATTACCGGCGAACACGTTGAAAATGGGATCAAATTGGGGAAAATTCAAGGTGGTGGTCTATCCTCAGTTGGAGGAGGAAAGAAACCATATGGTAACAAAAGGCGTGAAGGAGAGACGAGCGCCGTGTCCAACGCTCGAAGGAAGGGTAAAAGCCAGCACTAGCAGGTGGCTAGCATAACCATCCCTACTGTCCAACAACCCCAGCCACAGCAGCAGCAGCCAAATCAACAAGGGTACAGAAAGTATCAGAACAGGGAACCTCTGTCAAATCGTCACCTCGAGACACCGCCCATGTCTTATGCACAGCTATTACAAACTTTGCTCCAATTACAGCTAGTCTAGAAAAGAACCCTGGCTCCCTTGACAGGGGCACCTCCGCAGGGTTATGATGCGAATGCAACATGTGATTTTCACTCAGGGGCACCCGGCCACACGATAGAAAACTGCAAAGCCTTCAAGCACAAGGTGCAAGATATGGTGGATGCTAAGATCATCAATTTCTCAGATAATGTGCCAAATGTCACAAAGAACCCTATGCCGAACCATAGGGGAGGTGGGGTGAATGCCATTATTGAAGAAGAAAACTTAGATTTATTGACTAACGTCAAGGATCTGAAGACACCGCTTAGCTTCGTTAAAGCCAAGCTGATGAAGAGCTTCTTTCCGTGCTTTGGAGAACTGTGTATGGGCTGTGCGACTCGTCCTGATGGATGTGAACAGTTGATAGAGGGGATTCAGAGTCTGATGACCGAAGGAATCTTGCAGTTTAGCCGAAGGGCCGAATGTGGATCGGGAGAGGTAATGCTGAAGCAGGATGATGAGGTTGCCACCATCACCATCCCTCGCCAGACGATAACCATTTCTGCACCCAGGCCGCCCATGATTACCATCACAAAGGCTGGGCCGCTACCTTTTGAAAGCACCAATGCTGTCTCGTGGCATTATGGGGCATACGTATACTATAACGGACAAAAGTTGGAACTAGAACCCTCTGGGCAGCCGGTGGATCACCTAGTGGGAATTGGCGGAATCACGCGAAGCGGAAGAGTATTTTCTCCACCTGAGATTGTCGTGGACAAAGCAGACAAAGCTGAGGAAACTGATAAGGGAAAGAGTAAAGTTGTTGAGGAAATCCCTCGGGGGGTAGAAAAGGACTTACTTGTAAAGGACGCTGAAGAATTCATAAGGTTGATCAAGAAGAGTGATTACAAGATCGTGGATCACCTCCATCAAACACCCTCGAAAATATCCATCCTGAATTTGTTGCTGTGTTCGGAGTCACATCGCAACGCGTTGTTAAAGGTTTTGAATGCCACGTATGTACCGCAGGAAATCTTGGTCAACCAGTTAGAAGGGGTAGTAGCCCACGTAAATGCTGGAAACAGGTTAGGGTTCACAGACCTGGAGCTGACGCCGAAGGGAAGAAACCACAACAGCGCCCTGCACATCTCGATAGAGTGTAGGGGAACAGTTATGGCTCACGTGTTGGTGGACACTGGGTCATCGCTCAATGTTCTTTTGAAGAAGGCATTGATGAAGTTAGATACCCGAGGATTGATTTTCACACCCAGTGATTTGGTTGTGAAGGCGTTCAATGGAACCAAGCGTCATGTCTTTGGGAGGTAACTCTGCCAATCCAAGTTGGGCAAGAAACTTTCGACGCAGTCTTCTACATCATGGACATCATTCCAGCCTACAGCTGTCTCTTAGGCCGGCCATGGATCCATTCTGTTGGTGTCGTGACCTCCACGTTGCACCAGAAGCTCAAGTATGCTGTATGGGGCAGCATTATAACTGTCTGCTGCGAGGAAGATATAATGGTGAGCCATTTGTCGTCCTTCAAATATGTTGAGATGGATGGAGAAATCCACGAAACCCTATGTCAGGCCTTCGAAGCTGTTAAGGTCAAGGACGTGACTCCTGTAATGATTGAGAAGCCAGAGATGACTCTCTCTTCCTTCAAGGAAGCCCAGGCCGTTGTTCAAGCCGGATCTACCCCAGGCTGGGGGCAAGTTCTAGAAATACCTAACAAACAGGACAAGTTTGGGTTAGGATACTCTCCTGCGGCTGAAGCCTCCTCTTCTCACAGTGCGTCGCAAGGTAAAGGGCCGATCCAGTTTACTAGTGGCGGGGTGATATTTGAAAGTGTCAACGCAGTGTCTGAAGACGGCGGAGACAGCGATTGCGACCTGGACTCTTGGATCTAGCCAAGCAAACCAGGCCAGAGCCTCACCAACTGGTCCATCAGGGATACCATCCAAGTGACAGGCAAAGAGTAATGATTTACTTTCTCCAATTATTGTACAACCCTATGTCCTACCCAGGGCATAGTCGTTGTATTGTCAGGGCCTTGTTTGGTTATGTACACGCATTTTACCAATAAATCAAAAGGCGTTTTTCTTCGCATTCAAATGTTGTGATCTCTGTTATTCCTGTTTTATATTTGTTTTGAAAAACAATAAAATGGCAATAAGGTTTGTGCTAACCTGCATATCCTTGTCTTAAGCTTACCCCTTGTTATTGTAGGATCCACATCGCAGATGACATCGACTCTGGACCTTCTACTACTCACTTCGACTTCGATTGCCCGATCTATCACGCCGAAGAAGAGATTGATGAAGATGAAGACCTTCCCGAAGAGTTGGCCCGCTTGTTGAAACAAGAAGAGAAAGTTATTCTGCCTCACGAGGAAGAGATTGAGATTGTGAATCTGGGTTCTGAAGAACTGGTCAGGAACGTCAGGATAGGGGCTGCATTGCAGAGTGATGTCAAGCAGAGATTAGTCGAGATGCTTCGAGAGTATAGTGACGTCTTTGCTTGGTCATACGAAGATATGCCCGGACTTGACACTGACATCGTGGTCCATCACTTGCCGCTGCGAGAAGATTTTCCTCCCGTTAAGCAGAAGCTTAGGAGGACGCGACCAGATATGGCCGTTAAGATCAAAGAAGAAGTGCAGAAACAACTTGATGCTGGCTTCTTAGTGGTCACTACTTTCCCTCCGTGGGTCGCCAACATAGTACATGTACTGAAGAAGGACGGTAAGGTACGAATGTGCGTCGATTATCGGGATTTGAATAGGGCGAGCCCTAAAGATGATTTTCCACTCCCTCATATTGATGTGTTGGTCAACAATACAACTCAGTTCTCCGTATTTTCGTTCATGGATGGCTTCTCCGGCTACAATCAGATCAAGATGGCGCCGGAGGACATGGAGAAAACTACGTTTATTACACCTTGGGGAACGTTTTGCTACAAGGTAATGCCTTTCGGTCTGAAGAACGCAGGGACCACTTACCAACAAGCAATGGTTACTTTGTTTCATGACATGATTCATCATGAGATTGAAGTCTATGTTGATGACATGATCGCAAAGTCCCAAATGGAGGAGGGACACCTGATCAATTTGCTGAAGCTTTTTGAGAGGCTTAGGAAGTTCAGGTTGAGGCTGAATCCTAACAAGTGTACTTTCGGAGTACGATCGGGAAAACTGCTGGGGTTTATCATAAGTGAAAGGGGCATTGAGGTTGATCCTGCGAAGATAAAAGCAATACAAGAAATGCCAGCGCCAAAAACCGAGAAAGAAGTTCGTGGCTTCCTGGGCAGAATAAACTACATTGCAAGGTTTATTTCTCAGCTCACGGCCACGTGTGAACCGATGTTCAAACTGCTAAAAAAGGACCAGGCGATTATCTGGAACGAGGATTGCCAAAAGGCATTTGATAAGATAAAACAGTATCTACAGGAACCTCCGATCTTGATACCCCCCAGTGGCCGGAAGACCCTTAATCATGTACTTGACAGTTCTTGAGAATAGTATGGGGTGTGTTCTCGGTCAGCACGATGAGACATGCAGAAAGGAGCATGCCATTTACTATTTGAGTAAAAAGTTCACAGATTGTGAATCTCGTTACTCGATGCTGGAGAAGACGTGTTGTGCACTAGCCTGGGCTGCCAGACGTTTACGACAGTACATGCTCAACCACACAACCATGCTAATTCCGAAGATGGATCCGATCAAGTACGTCTTCAAGAAGCAAGCACTTTCGGGCAGGATTGCCAGATGGCAAATGGTGTTGACAGAATATGACATTCAGTACGTTTCCCAAAAGGCCATCAAGGGAAGCGTATTGTCTGATTACCTTGCCGAACAGCCGATCAAAGATTATCAGCCGATGAAATTTGAATTCCTTGATGAGGATATCATGTTTCTCAAAGCAAAGGATTGTGATGAACCATTGCCCGACGAGGATCCAGATAGGAAATCCCAATGGAAATTGATATTTGACGGGGCGGTTAATTCTTACGGAAGTGGCATTGGGGCAATCATCATGACTCCCCACGGATCCCACATCCCGTTCACCGCTAGACTGACGTTTCCGGTCACCAATAATGAAGCGGAGTACGAAGCATGCATCATGGGACTAGAAGAAGCAATTGATTTGAGAATCAAGAACCTAGATGTATATGGTGACTCGACACTCGTGATTAACCAGATTAAAGGGGAGTGGAAGACTCGTCAATCAAATTTGGTGTCGTACATGAACTATGCCAGAAGGCTGCTTCCGTTCTTTGATCGAGTAGAACTCCATCATGTGCCCAGAGATGAAAATCAGATGGCTGATGCCTTGGCCACGTTGGCTTCGATGTATAAAGTCAATTTTTAGAATGAAGCTCCAAGAATTGTCCTTTCCCGTCTTGATAGACCTGCATTCGTCTTTGCGATCGAGGAAGCCTCCGATGGCAAGCCATGGTTCCATGACATCTAGACCTTCCTTATGACTAAGGAATATCCTGCGGGAGCGTCAACCCAGGATAAGAAAACTCTAAGGAGGCTGTCTGGAAATTTTTATCTCAATCCTGATGGGGTTCTGTATAAAAGAAACCACGATCTCGTGCTACTCAGATGTGTAGATGAGAAAGAAGCGAATATGCTCATGGAAGAAGTCCATGAAAGCATATTTGGTACGCACGCCGGCGGGCATGCTATAACAAGAAAGATCTAGAGAGCAGGATATTACTGGCTGACGATGGAGTCGGATTGCTTTAAATTCGCGAAGAGATGTCATAAATGCCAGATTTATGCTGATAAAATTCATGTGCCGTCGTGCCCGTTGAATGTCATGTCTTCCCCGTGGCCGTTCTACATGTGGGGCATCGACATGATAGGGAAGATTGAGCCCACTGCATCTAACGTTCATCGCTTTATTTTAGTAGCCATTGACTACTTCACCAAGTGGGTGGAGGCAGCCTCGTACGCTAATGTGACCAAGCAGGTGGTGGCTAAATTCATCAAGAGGGACATCATCTGTCGATACGGAATTCCCGAGCAGATCATTACTGATAATGATTCGAATCTGAATAACAAGATGATGAAGGAACTGTGCCAGAGTTTCAATATTGAACACCATAACTCATCCCCTTACCGGCCGAAGATGAATGGCGCCGTTGAAGCGGCCAATAAAAACATTAAGAAGATTGTACAGAAGATGGTTGTGACCTATAAAGACTGGCACGAGATGTTGCCATTTGCATTGCACAGTTATCGCACGACGGTACGTACATCAACCGGGGCAACTCCTTTCTCACTAGTGTACGGTATGGAAGCTGTCCTACCGTTAGAAGTTGAGATTCCTTCTTTACGAGTTTTGGTTGACGTGAAACTCGACGAGGCAGAATGGATTAAGAACCGACTGAACCAACTCAGCCTGATGGACGAGAAGAGGTTAGCATCGATTGCATATGGTCGTCTGTACCAGAGACGAATGAAGAAAGCTTATGATAAGAAGGTGCGTCCTAGAAGCTTTCAGACGGGTGATCTCGTCCAGAAGAAGATTCTTCCTCCACACTCTGATCACCGGGGCAAGTGGACTCCCAATTACGAAGGTCCGTACGTCATCAGCAAGGTCTTCTCGGGAGGAGCCTTGTTGTTATCCATGATGGATGGCGAAGATTTTGCATTCCCGGTGAACGCGGACGCAGTTAAAAAATACTTTGCTTAAAAATGACCCGCTGGAAAGAAAAAGAATATCCAGGCAAAAATGGGGCATCCCGGCGAACCATAAAAAAGGAAAAAGGTTCGGGCAAAAATTAGGGATATAAATGAAAAAAATGTACACCTGCAAATTCGAAAACTTGGAAGGGCGACTTTGGCAAAAAAGGGTATCCCGGTGAATCGAAAACCCGGAAGGGCGATTCAGGCAAAAGTTAGGGATTTGAAAAAGCAAATGACTGCGCTCCGCGTATGGACTTTCATTGTTTCAGTGGTTTGGAAGACCTGAGGGCCGTTTATCTAAATTAATCTCTTGTGAAGCTGAAGCCTCGGAGAAGTATCGAAGTCGAGTGGGTCATAGAGGGATCAACTCATGGTGTTCGTCTACGCCCTGTTGCCGACATTTGTGTATATGCTGATGTATATTTATGTTTTTTGCTTGCGCAACTTCCTCATTCCAGGAGCTTGCATCTGTTGTAAAACATTTTTACCCATTCAGAGGTTCGTCGTCAGTAAAATATATACTATTCAACAATTCTGTTTGTTTGTTTAGCCTCTATCTGTTTTGTTTGCGAAAAAGAACGCCGATGTTTTTGATAAAATGCGCGTACATAAACTTACTGGCCTAGGCCACCGATTGTTGAAACAATGAATTACTTGAACATTGTCACAAGATGATAACCTTGATAGGTCCCTTTGAGAAGGGTATCTTGTCTGTTTGTTTGTGTTGTTGCAGGTATAACATATTCCAGGAAGTACGTCGTATGTTTCCCAAGAAGGATGATTCCTCCTTCCCCAGCAAGTTCAGCAGCATCTCCCCACGGAGTCTGAACATAGGACCAAGAGCATTGATATGTATCCCCCAAGCAGAGAAGCTTCTCCCCAATCGGATGTATCCTGAAGGGTCGTCATTTCCTCAGCTGAGTCCTACGCTGAAGCGTATGTTCATCCTCAGCACTGGGTCAATATGCAGCTTTCTCGTAAAAGACTACTCGCAAGTATGCAGCTTTCGGTAATCCAGACTGAGGTCTCCTGGAGAATTGAAATTCCCCACAGAGTTGTACTCTCCCCAGCAAGCAGGATGATTCCTTCTTCCCCAGCCGAGCTGGAAAATCCCCAAAAGAGTCGAGTCCTTAGAAGTCGTGCGGGCCATGATTGGTTCTCCCCAGTAGAGTGTTGAACAGCTAATGCTGCATTTCCCCATCGGAGTCATTATCTCCCTGAAAGTTTTGCCGCGAAGGCTGTGCAGTTTATTTCTGCGACTGATATCGTTTCCTCAGCAGATTGTGGGTCGTATGCCCAGCTGAGCGGGTTCAGGTTCTCGTAGAGCTTTATTCCCCTGCAGCAGTCGACTGAAGTTCGTTTCCCTAGGCGGAGTCCAATTGAGATTGGTGTGATGGTTTCTCCTCGACAAGATGATTCCTTCTTTCACCAGAGTGGTTCTTTCTCCTTGATAGGAGGATTTTCCCTTCAGCATTTATTTTGCTGATGGGGTCATAGCATTTTGCATGATTGCATAGCATTTACCCTAAATGCGTAGAATTTCCACCGTGTGGAGCATTGCGCCATAGTCAAGCATATGCATATGAAACATGAGCTAGGTCGTTACTGTTCTTGTTTTGCAGGTGTTCCTCCGTAGAATGGTTCGCTCAAGATGATTCTTGAATTCCCCAGCGAAGTTATTTGTCCAAGATGATTCTTAAAGTCCCCAGTGAATTCGCTAGAAGTGGATGCTCAAGTCGATGCTTAGTGTCCCCGGCAGAGTGTTTGCTCAGGATGACTCCTGAAATCTCCCGCAGAGTCATTGGTTCAGGATGATTCTTGAAGTCCCCGGCGGAGTTATTTGTCCAAGATGATTCTTGAAGTCCTCAGCAGAGTTGATTCACCCAGAATGATTTCTGGATCCCCGAAGCAGAGTTACTTGATAGTTCTCCAGAATCCCCAGCGGAGATGTGTCATCCCCAGCAGGTCTTTTAACAGAGAAGTTTAAATTTCCTTGAAGACTTGATGATTGAAGTCCGGCAGCAGTGCCAAAACCCCTGACTTAATGATGATGTCTAACTGCAAGGGCAAAGCAGTCCTCCCAACTGACGCGGAGTGCCTAACAGAAAAAGATTGTATATCCTTAGTGGTTCCTGATTGATTAAGGGTTCCATTTGAAGACTTATTGACGAAGTCCAACCGTGATGTCGACGCAGTTCTCTCAGCTGATGTGGAGTGCCTAATGGCGGAAGTTTGGATATCCCTATTTGGTTCATGATTGACCGAGGATTCCATTTCAGACTTACTGACGAAGTCCGGCTGATGCCTGGAAATTTATTTGAGTGCCCGATGGCATGATTAACTTGATTGTTAAAAAGTTCCTAATGACCTGATGAGTCTCGAGGAATTCTTCTGCTGCAATGCCGCAGAATGCCTGACGGCAATACCAGCTATGTATCACCGGTTACCGAGTGACCTGTGATCCCTTGATGACTTGAGGAAGAAGCTGCAGCGAAATCTGATAATCATCCCGACGGAGATTTGAGAGTAGCCATTCACCAGTTACCGAGTAACCGGTGATCCCTTATTGACTTACTGATGAAGTCCGACAAAGATACTATCGACGTTCCTAGCGACATGATGAGTCCATAGGCGACGATAAGGAATTCTTCTGCTATGACGCAGGATGCCTGACGGCATGATCAACCATCCATTGCCATTTACCGTGTAACCGGTGATCCCTTGATGATTTGAGGAGGAAGATCTACGGCAAAACCAGATGATTAGACCCTTCACCAATTACCGTGTGACCAATTCCCCAACAGAGTTGCCGTGCAACTGTCATGCTCAGTTTTGAAGATGTTCCTACCAATCGAAGTACCGTTCACCCGCACGGTTGGAAAATCACCAGTTACTGTGTAATCAGTGATCCCTTGATGATTCGAGGATGCAATGATATCAGATAAATCAGAGAATCATCCTGACGGGGATTCAGATCAGTAATTCTCCAGCTAGTTGCTGTGCAACTATTATTTCAGTTTCCGAAGATTTGTCCCCATCAGAGTACCGTGTACTTGTGCAGTTGGCAAATTTCCGGGTTTGTTGGTATTCAACCGTCTTTTACCTTAATTGTTTGAGAGTCGTTCGCTTCTCACCCAGTCAGGTTCGAGCCGCTTGAATAGGGGCAGCTGTTGCACCCCAAAATTTGACCAACTTTTCTTTACCTAGCTTATGTTTCATTTCATTCACATTAGCATTATCATTTGCATTTCATTTGATAAGTATGCAGGAGATCAAGAGGTATGATTACCAATCAAGATCTATACAAGACTATGAAGCTATCTAAGAAGGTTATTCAAGTGTTCAAGGGTTGATATCCTTGTCAGAGAAGTTGAAAGAGCCTCAGAAAGAGTGGTTGAAGCCAAGTATGTAGGTCTCCTAACTTGAGAGTTGTGGAGAGCCATCAGATGATTATGAAGCCATGAAGAGGGACTGGAGGTATTGAGAGAGCTCATGAGTAGTGTTGAAGATCACTTTGAGGCCTAGACAGGTCATTGTGCAAGATTAAGAAGGCTCAGCCATGATTGGTGCAGCTAGGGTTTGACTGAGTCAACCCTAAGTCAACTGAGGATTTGAAGAAGGTTGAGACTTAATTCAAGAGCCATGTGACCATGGATGGATACATTGAGATGTTATAAGGATAATTCCAAGTTTAACTCATCATGATTGAAGAGTTTGAAAAGTTTCAGGCTAGAGTTTCTAAGACTTGATAGTGTAAAATCCCCTAGTTTGACCCCTATCTTCAAGGCAATTTAACTCAAGATATGATTGTCATCTCATCTTGACCCCAACATGATTGTTGTAGAGCATGAGATTAGCTTCAATTTGAGTATTAGAAGTCCTTGATAGGGTTTATAGAACTCAAGTTATGAGCCATACAAATTACAAGCCATCTGAGGTATGTGAATTTGGAGCTTGAAAGTTACCCAACTTGCATGGCACTTTTGCCCTAGAAGGATGATTCCTATGAACTTTTGGTCAACATGAATGTTGTTCCTTATTCTCTTAGAGTTCTAGAGAGTACTAGAAGTCCTTGATAGGATTTGTAGAACTCAAGTTATGGCTTTGACAAGTCAAGGGTATTTTGGGAAGTTATGATTATAGGTCATTTTCACCAACTTAGACACCTCAAATGAAATTTTGTTCAACTTGAAAGTTGCTCAAAATGGGGTTTTAACCTTGACCATGTATTAAGGAGACATTGAAATGGCTCAAGGAAAGACTTGGTTCAAGAAGTGGTGAAAAAGGAAGGATTAAAATGGATTAAATGACCAAAAATTCAAATAAATCATTTTGTGTGCAAATGAAGCAAAGTAATATCATTTTTTGAATGGAAAAAGCATTTTAGAAACTTTGGCAATGTTAGAATTTTGGTTTGAGTCCCATATCATGCCCTATTTCTTTGTTTCTTCATGATGAAGTAACATGACATACACAAGCCATTGGATGAAAACAAGGAGGGAAACATCACCATTCATGTTCAAAATCTCATGAGAAGTTGAATGCAAGCTTGCTAAAGCCAAAACAGAGTGGGAATCGTGACTGGTGTAAGTGAGATTTTGGAGAGAATTTGAAAATCCAATTTTTCATTTTGAAGCTTTGCGAGAGTTCTAGATGATTCTAATGAGCTCTATATAAGTTGGTAAGTGTATTCAGTTCATTTTTGGTGAAGATTGAAGCCTGAAGCAGAGAGTGAAGTTAAAATTTCAGAGGTACAAGTTGAAATCGAGTTCTGAGTTCAAGGCCAATTCAGGGGAAATTGAAGATTGCATTAGCTTTGGAAGGAATTTTGGAGTGTATCTGCATCATCTTGGAGGCTGAAGTGATCAAGAACCCCTTCTGTTACACCTCTGAACACAGGTTAATACATTTATTTTTTGTGCATAATCTAGGAGGAGATAGCTAGAAATCTATAGGTGGTTAGGATCTGGATGATGTATAGATGGATTTGAGATGATCAATTTATGAATTAGAGACAAGTTAGGATGTGGATCATTTTCTGTTGAAGCTGAATTCTTGCAATTCTTGGATTGATAATCAAGATTGGATAGGGTAAATTGATCACCATGAGATAAGGATCATTTCTGTGCATTTAATTGAAGTTCTGAGGAGATTCAAGATTGAGGTGTATTTTGGAATGGCTATCGGGTTTGAAAATCTATAGGGAATTAAATGATTTTAAGGTTGGATTCATGATCAGCATGAAAAATGGAGTGAGATGATGTATCATTTTGTAATTTTTGATGACCTGTATATTGGACCTCACCGGAGAAGACGGTGGCGCCACTACTCAGGCCACCGTCTGGTTTCCCTCCATGCCTGAACGTTTGAATGAAGAAGATGCACCTGGAGCGTTGGATCATCCTTGAGAGTTGACCAAGTAACCCAAACAGACGGCCACGATTGAGTTTGAAAGGGCTGACTATTGACTGAAGCCAATACGCACCGTTTCACTTAACTGAAGTAAATGGGCCTAGAGCTTGGATTGATATCCACACCCCCTATCTGGCCCAACCCAGGATTTGAACTGACTTTAATTGCTATTTGGCACGCAACTTTCGTTATTCCTTTTGTTTTTCTTTTAATTTCATCATTTCATGTTAGTTTGAAAATAATTCATGAAAAATAGAAAAATAGGTCAATTAATTCCAAGTTTATTTCCTTGATTCATGAGTGAATCTAGAATTTTACTGAATAAAAATATTAGGAAAACCATGCATTTTCATTTTATGTGCATTTTTTACATTTTATTTGATAATAAAATTGCCATGGTTGATACCTCTGTTTGATGATTTTAGTTTGAGCATTTGGTGATGAGTTTTGGCTTGATTTTTTGTGTGTGATTAGCTTAGATATGTATGCTCCCATAGTATTTTTCTCACATTTTTGTGATGAAATTAGGTGTTGTTTGTAGGTTGGAACTTTAGGTGCTTCCTTTTAGGGTTTAAGTTTAGTACCTTGTAGTGTAGAATTTATTTCTAGGTCTTATTTGAGGATTTGATCTCTGGAATTAACATGGTAGAGTCATGATTGACATAAGTTCCCATAGTTATTTTTATAGGATTTTATAATTAATGTAGTATTTTAGTTAGAATTAACTTTAATACTAGGTTTTAGGTGATCCTAACTTGCTAATTCAACTAGAATGATTTCATTAGTTCCCTTAGAATAGGGTTTTGCTTCTCTTGCTCTTGGATGATGATGAAGACTTGTGTGGGCTGCTGGGGAATGCATGGTGGAGCTTGGACTTGAATATTTCTCCCCCTTTTGTGTAGTTTGTTTAGGGTTAAGGATTAGGGTTTTAGGGAGATCTCTTAGAATAGATTTTCTTCCTTCATGAAACATGGAAGGTGTTGATCACTTCCATTCCTCCCTATGATGTAAGGTCCCATTGTGAAGGCCCCATCCCTCCTTTGGTAGGATGTGTGGCTCCTCACAAGTTGGTAGAACCTTTGAGAGTTCCCTTCCTTGATGGTGGAGTGCTTAGAGGTGACCTTTGGTCTTCACTTTGCTTCTCCATATCCCCACCCTACTCTTGTTAGATGAATATTTCTCCCTTGCTAGAGGATGGAGTTCCTTGTTAGAAGAATGAAGATGCTAGAGGTTGCACTTCCCCTTTGTTTGAAGACTGCCTTTGGAGCTGAAGCTTGAAGATCAAGAGGAACAAATTGACACTTGTGAAGAAGATTAAGTTGAGGATGAAGAAAGAGCTGAAGCTTGAAGAAGATGAAGAACTATTTGATACTTGTGTTTGATGCATTGAAAGCTTGAAGAAGCAAGTTGACACTTGCTATTGAAGATGAAAGCCTTGAGGAACAGTTACAGACTGAGGACTGAGCTGCTGTCAGAGGATTGCTTTGCTGTGAAGCTGTGGAAGCTGTTGATCTGCTTTCTTTCCTGTCTGTTTGCTTTCTGTGCAACTGTATTGGTGTGATTTGCTTGATGCATTAGAATAAGTTCATGTTTAGATTGTGTTAAGCTAGGAGCATGATTGCACTAGAGGTTGAGTTACTCCCTCTGCTTGTATCTTTATTGTATGGCTTTGCTTGCGGGTATTCGGTAGAGCCCTGATCCCTTGCCTATGTGGTTTGTGATTTGCTTGATGACATTTTATTTATTCTGTATGATTGCAATTATTCATATCTGGCTTGAGGTTGAGATGAGCTTATGGAGGCTGATGCCCCACACACACTTCCTCCCTCAGTTGCATTGCATGCATTTTACAGTCGTTTACTGTTTACTGTTTAAGTTGATGCTTATCTATTTTTGTATATCATTGACATGATCTCCTAGGAATCTCACTTCCTTTGATAAGGAAGTGATGATTAGAACTTTAGGTTGAAACCTGTGCATGATAACTTCTCGGAGTTCCCTGTTTCAAACCTCAACCATAGGATGAATCCTTGACATGACAACATTAGGACTTGATAGTCTCCCCGTAGTTGTCCCTCTCTCTTCTCATCTTGAAGCAACAGTAAAAAACGTAATAAAGGAAAGTTAGTATAAGCACGATACGAGCCTTAAGCTACTTGGGTAATGATAATTGAGCGGCCTCCTCTCAATCGTCTAGAATGTTTAGTATACGTCCTTTGGACGATATGCGACGCATTCGTTCCCAGGTCATAGTTTCTAGTGTTGTACGAACTACAGACAACTGAAAAACCGTTCTTCCGTAAAAAAACAGAAAACAAACTTCAAACCTTTTTCCCCCGTGGGCCCATAATTCAAAGGAAGCTTTTCTGAAGAAAAGAGTGTCGTTAACTCCCAGTTCTACCGCAAACGGTAACACATAAGTCTCCAAGGGTCGAGCTGCGTACACCAAACTGCTGGAACTGTTTGTTAACCCTACTCGAAAAACAGATGAATCTGAATTCCCGTAATCCGTATTATCCCGAACTACGCAAGCTATGATCTCTCATATCTGTTGAGAGTACGTAGGCACAATACTGATGTATTGGCGAGCCACCTTCCCCCATCCGTTAACCCGTAGTTAGTCGAACTACGTTGACTCTGATCTCTCATTCTCTAATGAGAATACGTAGGCATTAAGTGCGACGCTTTGCCGAGTCATTTTCTTTTCTTTTCAGACCAGCCTTGATAGGTAGATAGATAAAACTAACCCGTCAGATAAACACAACAAGCGTGGATCCCATCGAGTACGATGGACGTGAGGGGTGCTAATACCTTCCCCTTGCGTAACCGACTCCCGAACCCAGAGAATGGTTGCGATGACCTTGTCTTATACCTTTTCGTCAGTTTTTTCCGATCGTTTCCTTTCCTGTTCTGAGGGATAAATAATGAAAGGTGGCGACTCTTCTGTTTTGCCAGCACCTTATTTTCGCGTTAGCGACAAAGAGCTTGTAAGAGTTTCTATCAAAGATTCGTTGTTGAAGAAGATGAGGAAGACTTGCTTTTATATGCACAGTAGTCCACAAAGTCTTGACGTTGGAGGCTGTGTACTGAAAAGCATTATCATTTCATTTCATTTTTGGTTATAGCTTATGTTTCATTTCATTCACATTAGCATTATCATTTGCATTTCATTTGATAAGTATGCAGGAGATCAAGAGGTATAATTACCAATCAAGATCTATACAAGACTATGAAGCTATCTAAGAAGGTTATTCAAGTGTTCAAGGGTTGATATCCTTGTCAGAGAAGTTGAAAGAGCCTCAGAAAGAGTGGTTGAAGCCAAGTATGTAGGTCTCCTAACTTGAGAGTTGTGGAGAGCCATCAGATGATTATGAAGCCACAAAGTCTTGACGTTGGAGGCTGTGTACTGAAAAGGCCTGAACCTTTTTGTCTTTACATTACATGACCTTTCCTGGAAGTAGAATGCACAGAGAAATGCTTTTGGTCTGTGTTCTAGTGTCAAGCATGAAAGAGGAAAGATTCGTTGAGCCAAATCAAAAGATATCACTTTGAATTCTTCTTCAATAAGTATTTCATTTCAGCAAAGTAAACATCAGAGTCTGCATGATCAGAGTCTTGGATGCCCATCAGATTTTGCTGAATCAGAGTAATGCAGCAAGTGTGCTTTAGCATGTAGTTCTATCATAGCAGAATTTTATGAATCAGATCCTCAGTACATGCATCGTGTAGTACTCTCAGAGTCTTCTGAAAAACTGTGCTTCTTAACTCTCATACAAAGTTCTTCAATGCTTCAGAGTCTTCAGATCTATTAGAGTCTCCTGCTTCAGATCCTTCTGCAGCTTCTGCTTCAGATTCTTCTGTAGCTTCTGCTTCAGATTCTTCTGTAGCTTCTGCTTCAGATTCTTCTGCAGACAGCGCTCAGATTCTTCTATAAGATGATTCTGACTCTTCAGAGCCTTCCATAGTTCCATGTTCAGATTAATTTGCTCTTGGATGTATATATACACTTTAATCATCTGCAGCAAATATTCATGAACAAATTTTAGAGTATGTAATTCTTTAATACAAAATTTCATAAGAGTTATCATCAAAACATAGAGATATTACTAAGAAACAATTTGTGTTCTTACAATCTCCCCCTTTTTGATGATGACAAAACTTGAGAAATTTTGTTCAATAAAAAAATAATTATAACTCCCCCCTGAGATTAAGAATCTCCCCCTGAAATGAATACTCTAAAGGAAAAGAATACTTCCCTTTTTGCTTGAGTGTATTTCAGAATCAGAGTCTGGCTTTGCGTTTAGAATCAGAGTACAATTTGCTTCAAGAATCAGAGTCTGGTTGGGTAATTCTCAGGATAACTTCAATGAATTTATTTTGTCAGATGTAACAATAGAATCTGAAAGACTTAAATTCAAAGGTAGTTAATAATATGTATGAATTTTGTTTTAGTATTTGCTTATGGATTGAACAATTAGATTCTTTTTCTCCCCCGTTTTGTCATAATCAAAAAGATGTGTAAAGACAGAAAAGATAACAGAAGAAAAGCAAAACAATCATTATCATTCATTCAGATGGTTCACATAATAGATGATAAAAGCATAAGCAAAAGAAGACAGATGCAAACAACGGTGCAAAAAATGAAAAGAAACTAAGGTTGGCGAGATGCAATCAGGGTCAAAAGATCTGTGATCTTTGTAGTAGACTGTTCTTGCTTGGCCATCCAAGTCTTAATCTCTTCAGTGGTTTGTTCTTGTTTGATCATCCAGGACTTGATTTCTTTAACCTCTTTCACAAGTTCTGAATTGTCAGCCTTTACTTCAGATGCAGACGCATCAATGTCCATATCAGATGCAACATCTTCAGATGGAGAGTCTTCAGCAGGAGCAGCTTCCAGAAGCAGCACTGGTGGTTTAGGAATGCTCATCAGAGTCTGTCTTACCAACTCAACAAACTTTGCCTTAGCATCTTCAGCACAGACTGCTTTGAGATGAGAAGCCACAACGTTAAACTTAGAGATAAATTTATCCCAAGCAGCTTCAGACTTAACTGGATCTATACTGAACAGACACTCTTCTTCCACACGTGCAATTCCCATACGAACTTCCTTTTTGAAATTTTCAAATAGTTTATCAACATCTGATCTAGGGTTGGGGTAAAGATATTCCTCAAGAGTTACTTTCTCAGCAGATTCAGAGTTTGGCTGAGGTTGTTCGCAAGTGGTATTAGGAGGTGTTGGATCAGATGGTTGAGATGCAGATGGTTGAGGTTCAGATGGTTGAGGTTCAGATGGTTGTGGTATTGTGAGTTGAGGTGCAGGGGTTGGTGAAATTTCAGCTTCAGATGATGAAGGTTGAAAATTTGAGAGATTGAATTTTGAGCGAAGTGAAAGTCTATGATTTATTTGGCCAGGTGCTGATAGATCAGAAATTGCAGGTTTGAATGGATCAGGAATGTGTAAACACGAGGGTGAATGAACTTCTGATTCAGAATCAGATAATTCAGTGGAGTGGCATGAGGTGGATGACAAGACAACCATGGTTGCAAGTGGTTCCAAATCAAGAATGTCATTTGAGGGTTCTGGAACAGGTAACGGTTGTTCTATTATTGAGGGATGTTCAGATGGAGTTGGTTGGGGAGGTTCATATGAAATGGGTTGGGATTGATGTTCTGGTGGTTGTTGTTGTTGTTGTTCTGGTTGTAGTAGTTGTTGTTGTTGTTGAGATTCTGGTTGTGATTGTTGTTATGGTTGAGGTTCTGGCTGAGGTGGTTCTTGTTGTTGATGTTCTGGTTGTGTTTCTGTTTGAGGTGGTTCAGATGGAGTTTGTACAGAAGATGGTTGAGAAGGTGTAGTTTGAGATGGAGAGGGTTCAGATGTATGAATCCCAGATGATGGTGGAACAAATGATTGTGGTCTAGAAGGTGATGGAGGAGGTGAAGGTAATGGAGAGTGAATGGTTGGTGTTGGATTAGATGTTAATACCTGTTTGATAATTTCTCTTATGTCTTCCAGACTTGCTTCTGGAGGAGTTGGTTTCACTTTCTTTACCTTCTGAGGCTTAGCAGCAGCTTCAGAGGCTTTTCTCTTAGGCTGAGCCTCAGATCCTTCTTCAACAATCTTCTTTGAACGCCTTTCTCTAAAAAGATTAGGCATAACTTCTCCTTCCTTTTGGACGATTTTAACAGGCAGAGGAACACCATTTAATAGACAATCAGCTATGTAGGATAAGATGATCTCCCTTGGTTTGTTAGCACTGAACATTGGAAAATCTTCAACAGGAATCCTTCTGTTGCTGACATCCTTAGTAGCAATTTTCTTAGGTTTGCTGGCAAGCTCTGTGATGACCTTCATCCTCTTCAGAGTATTGCCATTGATGACAGAACCTATGACATAGGTCACATCCTCTGTCAATCCAGTATCATACAGATATTTCACAAGACCATTCTCTGTTAGAATGTCTGATATCAGTCTACCCATAAGAATCCAATTCCTAACTTTTCCAGTTTTGACTCTTACTTCTTCTCTTGTTTCCTTTATATGATTCAGAAGGTGACTAAACAGAAGATAAGGCAAGTCCACCTTCTTTCCCTTACTCATACAGAACATGAAGTAGAGTTGTTCAGCACTGACATAATCTAGGGAATTTGATGAGTTTATGTGAAAGATGGAACTCATGAAAATCTTGGCCCTGATCTTGTAGACTGGCTTCAATTCCCTTACTTTGCTAGTTGGTTCCCCAGAAATAGTAACTTCTTGAAACACATCAACAAGATCCACACGAGCAGATTGTAGACTGGTTTCACCATCAGTTTCAGAGTACCCAATGAGTTGTCTGATTAGCTTCTCAGTAATCACAATCTCCTTTCCAAGGACAGAAGAATGGATGAATTTAGGGCACACCTGAGCATGTATCCAGAATTCTTTCACCAAAGTTGGATAAACAGGACCCATAAGCCTGTCAAAATACTTTGTCCAACTCTGAGTTTGAATGGTTGAAGAAAGATTAAACCCATTTTCTTCAATGGACTCAAAATCTATGAAGCATTCACTCAGAACTTCCATTTCTATAGTTGGAGTGAGAAGAGTTCTCACAGGTTCCTTGTAAGCTTCAGCATTAGGAGCAAAAACAGCAGTGGTTGATTGCATCTGAGTAGATATTGATGAAGAAGATGCCATTGTTGTTCTTGAGTGAGAGATTTTAAGTTTAGGGTTTAGGTGAAGAGAAAAGAGAAGACAGAAATGCATAAAAGGTTCGTGAGGTGAAAAGTGTGAAATGGTGTGATTTGTGGTATTTATAGATAAAATCAGGCACACAAACAATCACATAAGCACGCTTCACATAGCATTAAATGAAAAAGTAAAAACATCATTGCACAGAAATTATGATTCTGACAGATGGGGGGAAAATCAAGAAAAATCAGATTTTCAAAGCAGTACTTCAAATGTTAATTCAGTAAAGTGCACTCTACCTTTCCAGTTTCTGAGCTACACGTGTTTGCTTGCTTGTGCTTTTGAAATATCTTGAGAAATGAAATGTTAGACAATGTTCAGATCCTATGAGCATTGTTAGTTCAGATTTACACAAGTAAAATAATTCAAGAAAATGAATAAATTAACAAATGAAATACTTCAGAGCATTAAAAATTTTGCATCTGAGAAGTTTGCCTCTGATAAATATTATTCTGGACAAAAATCCATACCAATATTTTTTAGAATAAACTTGAACCTATCTTCAGCAAGGGGTTTTGTAAAAATATCATCCCATTGATGATCTGAATCAACAAAGGCTAAGCTTATAATACCCTTCTGAACGTAGTCTCTGATGAAATGATGCTTAATTTCTATATGTTTTGCCTTAGAGTGTAAAATTGGGTTTTTAGACAAACATATAGCAGAAGTATTATCACAGAAGATAGATACATTACTCTCAAAGATCTGATAGTCCTCTAATTGACTCTTCATCCAGAGCATCTGCGTGCTACATCCAGCAGCAGCAATGTATTCTGCCTCTGTTGTAGAAAGTGCAATTGTGGGTTGCTTCTTGCTGTACCATGACATCAGATGACTTCCAAGGAACTGACAGCTTCCAGAAGTACTTTTATGCTCTACTCTGTCTCCAGCATAATCAGCATCACACAATCCAAATAATGTATATTTATCAGGTCTTCTGTAACACAGACCCACGTTAGTAGTACCTTTCAGATACCTTAGAATCCTCTTAACAGCAGTTAAGTGAGATTCTCTAGGATCTGATTGGAATCTTGCACATAAGCATACACTGAACAGAATGTCAGGTCTAGAAGCAGTTAAGTAGAGAAGAGATCCTATCATACCTCTTTAGAGTTTCTGATCTACTTTCTTACTTACCTCTTCCTTGCCTAGTGTACTAGTTGGATGCATGGGAGTCTTTGCCATCTTACTATCAGTCATGTTAAATTTCTTCAGAAGTTCTTTAACATATTTGGTCTGATGAATGTAAGTGCACTCTGGAGTTTGGTTGACTTGAATTCCCAGAAAGAATCTCGATTCTCCCATCATGCTCATTTCAAATTCTGCCTGCATACATTGAGAAAACTCCTTTCCCAACATAGTATTGGTATATCCAAATATAATATCATCCACATATATTTGACATATTAGAAGCTCTTTCTTAAATGTTTTACAAAAGAGTGTTGTGTCCACTTTTCCTCTGATGAAATTTTTCTCCAGAAGAAAATTACTTAATCTCTCATACCAAGCTCTGGGAGCTTGTTTTAAACCATACAGAGATTTCTTTAGTTTAAAAACATGTTTTGGAAAATTTTCACTCTCAAAACCAGGAGGTTGGTGAACATAAACTTCTTCTTCTATAATACCATTTAGAAAGGCACTTTTAACATCCATCTGATATAGAGTGATGTTATATTGTGTAGCAAATGAAATAAGAAGGTATATAGATTCTAACCTTGCCACTGGAGCATAAGTTTCAGTGTAATCAATACCTTCTTGTTGACTGTACCCTTGAGCAACAAGCCTTGCCTTATTTCTTTCAACTTCTCCTTTCTCATTAAGCTTGTTTCTGAAGACCCATTTAGTTCCAATTATGTTGAATCCTTTTGGTCTTGGAACTAAGTCCCACACATCATTTCTAGTGAACTGATTTAGCTCTTCTTGCATGGCAATAATCCAGTCATTGTCTTGCAGAGCTTCATCCACAGTGGTTGGTTCAATTACTGACACCAATCCAAATAATGATGCTTCAGAGGATCTGAGGAAGGATCTTGTTTTAATATGGTCATCCTTCTTTCCAATGATCACATTCTCTAGATGAGAAGCTTTGATTCTGGAAGATGATCCTCTAACAGTTGATTCTTCAGAAATGTTTAAGTTGTTCATCTGAGAAGTCAAAGGAATTGCATCTGGCGTTGCTTATGGTTCCTTCACTTGAGCTTTGTCTACCTCTGAGCCTTCAGAGTTTGTGAAGACTACTTCTCTATCTGCAGAACTTTCAAACTACTTTGGCTTTTTAATGCCAAGCTTATCATCAAATCTAACATGTATAGATTCTTCCACAATCTGTGTTTCAGTATTGTATACTCTGTAGCCTTTAGAGCGTTCAGAATATCCAAGCATGAAACACTTATGTGCTTTAGAATCAAACTTGCTAAGATTCTCTTTAGTGTTCAACATATAACAAATACATCCAAAAGGATGAAAATAAGCAATGTTGGGCTTTCTGTTCCTCCACAATTCATAGGGAGTCTTTTCCAGAAGAGGTCTTACAGACACTCTGTTCTGAATGTAACATGCTGTGTTTATTGCTTCTGCCCAAAAGTGCTTTGCCAGATTAGTCTCATTGATCATGGTTCTGGCCATTTCTTGCAGAGTTCTATTTTTCCTCTCTACAGCTCCATTCTGTTGTGGAGTTCTAGGACAGGAAAAATCATGAGCAATGCCATTTTCATTAAAATATTTTTCAAAATATTTGTTTTCAAATTCACCACCATGATCACTTCTGACTTTTATAATTTTGAAATCTTTTTCATCCTGGACTTGTTTGCAGAAGTCAAAGAACACAGAATGTGACTCATCCTTGTGTTTTAAGAACTTTACCCATGTCCATCTACTATAGTCATCAACAATGACTAATCCATACTTCTTGCCTCTGATGGATGCAGTTTTCACTGGTCCAAACAGATCAATATGAAGTAATTCTAATGGTCTGGAGGTAGAAACAACATTTTTTGATTAAAAAGAGGATTTTGAAGACTTTCCTTTTTGACATGCTTCACAAAGAGCATCTGAGGTGAACTTCAACTTAGGAAGTCCTCTGACAAGATTAAGTTTATTAATCTGAGATATACGTCTCATACTAATATGCTCTAATCTTCTGTGCCAGACCCATTGCTCCTCATTAACAGACAAGAGGCATTTAACATTCTGAACCTTAAGTTCTGAAAGATTTATTTTATAAATGTTGTTCTTCCTCTTTCCACTAAATAGGATTGAGCCATCCTTTTGACTAATAGCTTTACAACATTTTTGATTAAAGACTATGTCATAACCATTGTCACTTAATTGACTTATGGACAATAGATTATGCTTTAATCCTTCTACAAGTAAAACATTAGTAATAGAGGGAAGGTTACCATTTCCAATAGTGCCAGATCCAATGATCTTGCCCTTTTGATTCCCTCCAAATTTCATGTCACCTCCAGATCTAAGCTCCAGACTTTGGAACATAGACCTTTCTCCCGTCATATGTCGCGAGCATCCAGAGTCCAGGTACCATGACTGGCGTCCTGACCTTGCTGCTAAGAACATCTGCAACAGGAATTATTTTACTCTTAGGTACCCAAATCTTCTTGGGTCCTTTTGGGTTAGTTGTTCTGAAGGTTCGTCTAAACTTCTATTTTTCAACATAAGGTTTATTCTGACTAGCCTTAGATTTAAACACATGAATGTTCTTTTCAGAACGAGTGTGTTCAATATCATTCAAGTGACCAAATTTAAAATGGGAATATAAAGGAGTCTTCTTGATGATAATTTTATCAACAGGTTTTGGATTTAAATCCTTTCCAGAGGAAGATTTATATCCAATTCCTTTTCTGTTATTTCTGCTAACTCCATAGATCATAGAAGCCATTTTGCTTCTGTCTATGCTTTTAGCAAGAAACTTCTGAAAACTGTAGTCATACTTTTCCAAAATATTTTTGCATTCAGACTCAGTTTCAGAATCAGAGTCTTTTTGAGCTAATTCAAAATCATTTTTAATTTTTAAGTTCTTTTCATTTAGCTCTGCCACTTCTGATTTGAGAATATTATTCTCAGATACAAGATTGCTTTGACGCTCCTTGTATTTGAGCTTAATATTATTATAGCTCTTCAGAACCTCTGATAACACTTTGATAAGTTCATCTTTAGTGAGTTTAGCCATTACCTCTTCAGCGTCAGAGTCAGATTTAGAGTCAGATTCAGATCCTGAAATTCCTTCCTCCTGATCTTCTATGTCTGCCATCAATGCTACGTTGGCACATTCTTCTTCTGCCTCAGATTCAGATTCAGATGTATCTGAATCATCCCAGGTTGCCATTAGAACCTTCTTCTTCTTATCAAATTTTCTTTTAGGTTTTTCTTTCAGAAGCTTTGAACATTCATTTTTGTAATGCCCAGGTTCTTTACATTCGTAGCAGACAACCTCCTTTTTGCCAGATCTTCTGTGTCCAGAAGATTCCTTTCTTTGGTCAGACTTCCTGAAGTTTTTAAACTTCTTTCCTTTATGCTTCCAGAGTTTGTTTATTCTTCTGGACAACATGGATAATTAATCTTCATCTTCAGATGAGGATTCTTCAGAGCTTTCCTCTATTACCTGCAACGCTTTAGCAGATTTATTAGATTTTAAGGCAATTGACTTACCTTTCTTTTGAGGCTCATCTTCCTCAAGTTCAATTTCATGGCTCCTTAGTGAGCTGATTAGTTCCTCCAAGGAAATCTGATTCAGATCTTTAGCCATTTTCAGCGCAGTCACCATAGGTCTCCATCTGGTAGATAAGCTTCTGATGATTTTCTTTACGTGATCAGCAATAGAGTAACCTTTATCCAGAAGCTTTAGTCCAACTGTAAGTATTTGAAATCTGGAGAACATGGCTTCAACAGATTCAACTTCTTCCATCTTGAAAGCTTCATACTTCTGAATTAGAGCCAGAGCCTTTGTTTCCTTGACTTGAGAGTTTCCCTCATGAGTCATTTTCAAGGACTCAAACATGTCAAATGCAGTTTCTCTATTTGTGATATTTTCATACTCAGTGTGAGATATTGCATTTAACAATATTGTTCTAGCCTTGTGGTGATTTCTAAACTCCTTCTTTTGGGTTTCTGTCATAGATTTTCTATCTACTTTCTTGCCATTCCCATCAATGGGATGAACATATCCATCTATGACCAGATCCCATATATCAGCATCATAACCAAGGAAAAAACTTTCAATCCTGTCTTTCCAATAATCAAATTTCTCCCCATCAAACATAGGGGGTTTTGTACTGATTCTGTCTCTTTCTTCATACTTGTTGGATGTTGAAACATCAGCCATTATAAACAACCAAATATAAGTATCAAAGTTTTTCTCACTGGATCTTTTCTGTCACTGTGAAGTGGTAGCACACACAGAACCGGAGCTCTGATGCCAACTGAAGGTGCGAAAATACTTAGAAGGGGGGTTGAATAAGTATAAAGATAAAACTTAGAAGTAAAAACTCAAGTATTTTTATCCTGGTTCGTTGAACTCAACTACTCCAGTCTACCCTATCTAGAGTGATTTGCCTTTCTCAAACAAGGACTTAATCCACTATTTAATCAACTGATTACAATAGTAAGCACTAAGAACAACTGTTCAAAGTCTTCTCAAGAACTACTGATCCCAACTGGATCTTCTCAAGGAACTATTACAATGAAATGTAAGATTAATACAAGTGTTTGAATGCTTCTAACAAGCTTTATCACAATAGTGATTTTTCACTTAATGTTAAGAACAAAAGAATAAACTCAGCAATAAGAATATTTTATGAGAGTGTTGCACCCCAAAATTTGACCAACTTTTCTTTACCTAGCTTATGTTTCATTTCATTCACATTAGCATTATCATTTGCATTTCATTTGATAAGTATGCAGGAGATCAAGAGGTATAATTACCAATCAAGATCTATACAAGACTATGAAGCTATCTAAGAAGGTTATTCAAGTGTTCAAGGGTTGATATCCTTGTCAGAGAAGTTGAAAGAGCCTCAGAAAGAGTGGTTGAAGCCAAGTATGTAGGTCTCCTAACTTGAGAGTTGTGGAGAGCCATCAAATGATTATGAAGCCACAAAGTCTTGACGTTGGAGGCTGTGTACTGAAAAGGCCTGAACCTTTTTGTCTTTACATTACATGACCTTTCCTGGAAGTAGAATGCACAGAGAAATGTTTTTGGTCTGTGTTCTAGTGTCAAGCATGAAAGAGGAAAGATTCGTTGAGCCAAATCAAAAGATATCACTTTGAATTCTTCTTCAATAAGTATTTCATTTCAGCAAAGTAAACATCAGAGTCTGCATGATCAGAGTCTTGGATGCCCATCAGATTTTGCTGAATCAGAGTAATGCAGCAAGTGTGCTTTAGCATGTAGTTCTATCATAGTAGAGTTTTATGAATCAGATCCTCAGTACATGCATCGTGTAGTACTCTCAGAGTCTTCTGAAAACTGTGCTTCTTAACTCTCATACAAAGTTCTTCAATGCTTCAGAGTCTTCAGATCTATTAGAGTCTCCTGCTTCAGATCCTTCTGCAGCTTCTGCTTCAGATTCTTCTGTAGCTTCTGCTTCAGATTCTTCTGTAGCTTCTGCTTCAGATTCTTCTGCAGACAGCGCTCAGATTCTTCTATAAGATGATTCTGACTCTTCAGAGCCTTCCATAGTTCCATGTTCAAATTAATTTGCTCTTGGATGTATATATACACTTTAATCATCTGCAGCAAATATTCATGAACAAATTTTAGAGTATATAATTCTTTAATACAAAATTTCATAAGAGTTATCATCAAAACATAGAGATATTACTAAGAAACAATCTGTGTTCTTACAAAAACAACATATAGGATGTGTCTAAACCTTGAGAAAGCTCACAAACCACATGGATTTAAAAAACATATTAGATCTGCAAATTAGGGAGTGAAGTGCATTTTCCAAGCCACAACTCAAATTACTCATGCTTAGAACAAATTGAAGGTCCTCACATATTCCAAATATAACATATATGAAGTTTCAAAACAGATGAAACTCAAATTCCAACTTGAATGCAAAATGACTTGTACTTTGAAATTTATGACATAAGTTGCAAAAAACAAGTTTTCAAAACAGTTTGAGCAGATGCACATCAAACAATCACTTATGATTTTGACAAACATGAATTGAATACCAATAGAATCCTTAATCAAACTCACAGCAGTACCACACTAAAATCAAAACAAAACTGTCACTTGAATGAAGGCTGACAAACCTACAGCTGGTCTTAAACAGGCCAATGACACAAATGTAACTTAGCATGATAATGCCTACATCAATCACTTAAAAATCAACTCTAATGCAAGTTTACTAACTTAGGGCAGTAGGCAACATAAGGGGCACAAATGTTTTTCAAAAAAGTTTGACAGTCATGGTATGCCAGCATAGCTCAAGTATAAGAAAAAGATCTTTCATCATCCAATAAATACATACGCACACCACAAGTATGGAGCAAAATGAGTTACCACTCTGAGATTGATCATTATGCAAGTAATCATGATTTTGGTATGTGTTCTTGACAGTTTTGGCTCAAAAGGCAATTAAGTGGTGAAATGCAAATATAGGTAATCTCAGACCAAACCAAACATATACACACCTTGGAATCAAACATGTGAATGAGTTACAACCCTACAATCATGTATACACAAACAGAAAAAACAAATTGAGCGTGCTGTGGCAGATTTAGTGTGTAAGTGTGATTGGAATGTGAAATGTGAGAATAAGCCATGACAACACAAGTAATCAGTATGCACGCACCAAAAATGTCATCATGAAAGTGTTTTAGGTTCATGGAAGAGCTTGTGTCAAGTAGTGTGAAAATTGGTGTGTTGGTGCAAAAGTTGGAAAATTCTGCCTAGGCAAGACCTTTACCACAACAGGGCAATTTTAAGGCAATGATTTCTTTCATGAAAAGAATGTTATATACACATTATGATGATGCTAACAGATGAGATGCAACTCAGAAAAAAGAGTGAAATCTTTACCAAAATAGAAGTTGGCATTTTGAAACTTATGTCATACATGAACAACAATTTGAACATACAATAAGCCATAACCATGACAGTTGGAGAAATTGAGATCATGCACAAGTTTTAAATGGATATGATAAAGATTCAATGCACATAGATCATGTAGACAATGCTTGGAACAGAAAATGATATATTGACCTCATGATATTTTGAATAATGCAACAGTTTAAGGCATGATATGGCAAATTGAACCTTAGGCAGATTTTGAGCATAATAACAACATACACATTCTTGGAATGGATAAGCAAATGAGTTCACAACTTCAAGTTAGGCAAAAACTCATTAAATAAAAAAAAAGACATGTTGAACCAATTTGGACAACAAAAATGAACATGTCTCACAAGACAGCCCTAATGACTAAACTTCACATCTTCACCAACACAAGCAATATAAACAAAATCAAACATTTACCAAAGACTTGAGGCATGAGGAAAAGCAAGTATAACCACTTAAGAACTACTTCAAAGAAATGATAGGCAAGACACACATGAAATTAATCATAATGAAAACAAAAGGCCACATTGATTCACACATGATTAAGGGCAAGGGGGGATCTATGAGCAACTTACAAGTTATCTACATATCCTAATAGTGAGCTAGGTTTATAGTTTTAGGGCAAACATACCACTTTCTCAAGGTTGGATCCTAAATCTACCAAATGACCAAAAACTCACTAACAAGTCTAAATATGATAATAAGGCACAAACTTATAATCTATCATCCACACATCATTTACAAATGACAATATATTTGACAAAATAAGTAATATGATCATAAAACTAGGATTCTTGACAAAGAAACATAATAGGGCAACCATGGTATGTTTTCACAAAAATCCTCACAAAATGATAATACATGACAATGTATGATTTATAGACAGTTAGAACATCACATACCTCTTGTTGACCAGCCTTGAACAAGCTAAAAAGCTTAGAAACCCAGAGATGCTCCTTCCTTTGCAATGATATGAAGCTTACTTCCTCTTGAAGCAACAAAACCAAACTTCAAAACAATTGGAGTTAGGTGATTCCTTGTTGATTTTCAATGCTTTGGACAGTTGTAATATGTCATATGTGAGGTGTGTGTAGGGTTAGGAAAGCAAGAACAAGCCTATGCAAGGATTTGGCAAGTTTTGAGTGTGGTGGTCAAACATTCTTAGTGTGAAAGTTGACTTTTTGCAAAATGGTATTTTTTTAGAGGTTTGAAGGTATAGAATCCTTCTATATTATATTTAGGGATTGTGTGGGTGATTTTTAGAGGCTTGGAAGTGATGGAACTGGTCTTGAGCAGAGTTTTGCTCAAGACAGCTTTTTGGTGAAAATGGAGATTTTGAAGTTTTTGAAATTCTTGAGGAATGAGAGGAGAATGAGAGCTATGTTTTCTCTAGTTTTTTGAGATTGCTCTGGTGTGTTTAAACTCATAGGAGAGGCCTCTATTTATAGCCAAACAAGAGTGAGGGCAACCTTGGTCATTTACCACTTTTGGAGGGAGTTTTCATGAGATTTTCAAATAAATCTTGCAAGATCTTCTCCTATCAGCTCCATTGTTCAAAGGAGATCAAAAATCTTATGGACATGAAATGACTGAGATGATCTGTGATGGTAGAGTAAGCCAGCTGCAACAGTCCTAGCCTTAAAAGTTTCTCTCTCCTTCTTACATTTGATTATTATATTGTCAAGTTGCAACAACTTGCTATGTTCACCAAATCCCTCCTTTTTTCTAGTTTTCTCTCTATCCATGCCTCACATTATCAGTTTGGATCAAGATCCAAGGGTGGAGAGTATCTTAAGTTGTGAAAATCCAAATTTGAGAATTCTTGACAAAGTGATTTCAAGTGTGACAGGCCCAAATTCTATGGCGCATAACTTCCTGCTCAATCATGCTATTGAGGACTTCTACCACAATTTGGAAAGCCCTCAAGTAGCTCAATAACTTTCATGTTTTGGGAATTTCCAAATTCTTGATGGAACTAGATTGAAAAACCCTTCAAAGTTTCTGAAAAAAGCACTTAAAAGTGCCAAATAACTTAGAATTAAGTTATTTCCCCTTCAAAAATGAATTTTGCTATAACTCCAATTCTATACATTTTTTGACCATGGACCACTTTGAGGAATTTGTAGGATTTGTCAAGAGCTTTTTAATGAGCTTTGAACTACTTCATTTGGATGTGTGGTTGAGGAGTTATGGTCTTGCCCCTTTCGAAACCCTAATTCTCGATTTTTGCAATTACTTCTTAACCCTTGATCCAATGGTCATGAAATTTTATGGGGAGCTGTAATATGACATAAGGAACATTTTTGATTCACTCCTTGAAGTCAAATTCCATATTGTTGAAAAGTTGACTTTTCGGTCAACCGTTCGATCGATCGGTGCCTACCGAGTCGCCCATTGATGGTCCGGACATCCTGAGGACTTGAAAATCTTTGAATGGACTTTACTAAATCATAGGAATTTATTGGACCAAAATCCCACTATTGAAACACTCTTTAAACTAAAAGTCAAACTTCAGTTGACTTTTTCTCGTCGAAAACCCTAATCGGGTACCTTAAGTTGCACTGCTCTCAATCCCCGAGTGACCACCTCAAATTGCACTCATTCTTGATCCAATGTATTATATTTGATCTTGTGGAGACTTATTTGAGGTTGAATCAATCTAAAACATTGATTGATCAGACCACTGAAGTCTCGATTTTGACGGTACGGAACCCTAATTCATCTGCATCTTGACAAAGATAAACTGGAAATGGGTTAAGGTTAGTTAATCAAATGAATATGATCTTAAAATGATGATGAGGATCTAAGGGGTCAAAATTTGGGGTGCAACAACAGGGATCACAAAATTTGCACGAGAAAAACGCCTTTATTTGATGATTAAAACAAAGCATACACATAAACAAGTAGGCCCTAAAATAAAATCACTATGCACAGGGTAGGACATACGATTGTACAATAATCAAAAAACAAGGCATTACTGTTTCGTCGTCACTTGAATAAAGTCTTGGATAGACCAGTTGCATAGGCTTTGTCCTGGCTCGCTGGGCTTGATCCATGAATCCATGTCACAATCGCTATCTTCATCTCCACTGTCATACACAGCATTAATCGTTTCAAAACTGACTCCTCCTGGAGTAAACACAATCGGCCCTTTGAACTTTGGCGCGCTCTGTGAAAAAGATGACGACGACGGGCGATACCCCAAGCCAAACTTGTCCTGCTTAACATGAATCTCCAGAACTTGACCCCAACCTTTGGTCTCCCCGGCCTGAACTACCGCTTGGGCTTCTCTGTACGAAGACATAACCACCTCTGGCCCACTGCTTATTACATGAGACTTGTCTCTGATTTGCACCCCTTCAAAAGCTTGGCACAATGTCTCATGGTTCTCACCATCCACTTCGATATATTTGAATGATGACAGGTGACTCACCAGGATGTCTTCCTCCCCACACACGGTGACAATGCTACCACCGACCATATATTTGAGCTTTTGGTGCAACGTAGACATTACAGCCCCTGCAGAGTGAATCCACGGTCGTTCGAGCAAACATCTATAAGCGGGCTGTATGTCCATGATGTAAAACACAGTGTCAAACAACTCTGGACCAACCTGGATTGGCAAAGTCAATTCTCCAAACACGGACCTTCTAGTCCCGTCAAAAGCTCTCACTACCAAGTCACTTGGCGTGCATATTATACCTCGGGTATCTAGCTTCAACAGCGCCTTCTTGGGAAAAACATTCAAGGACGAACCAGTGTCAACAAGGACATGAGACATAACTGTGCCCTACACTCAACTGAAATATGCAACGCACTGTTGTGGTTGCGGCCCCTGGGTGTTAGATCAAAATCTGTAAAGCCAAGGCCATGCCCCGTGTTCACGTGCGCAATCATTCCTTCGAGCCGATTAACGGATATCTCCTGGGGTACATAAGCAGTGTCAAGAGCTTTCAGCAAAGTGTTCCGATGAGCTTCGGAACAAAGCAACAATGAAAAAATCGAGATTTTGGAAGGCGTCTGCTGCAGATGATCGACGATTTTATAATCACTCTTCTGAATTAATCTCATGAATTCTTCCTTTTCTTTGGTCAAAGCCTCTTTTTCCTTCTCTTGAGAAGGTCCTTCTTCATTGACTTTACCCTTCCCTTTGGCAATTCTCTCAGCCTCTACTTCTGGTGACGCAAAAATTCTACCACAATCTGTATCACAACCAGGGAACACTCCCCATTTCAGCAATCTATTCGTTACACAACCCAAAGGCGTCTTCAATTCATCCACATTCATAACCAAATTCAGACTAGTATCTCCCAAAATTGCACCCACCTGTGCAGATCTGTGAGACGACATCAGATTTTTCTCGATATTGGGTGTCTCATTACCAAAGTTTATAGCTTTGCTATCTATCAAATCCTGCACCTTGTGCTTGAATGCATGACAGTTCTCGATGTTGTGATCGGGTGCCCCGGAGTGGAATTCACAATGTGCATTGGCGTCATACCCGAAAGGAGGCGTACCCTTCGGCGGAGCTAACGTCCTTTTCTCAATAAGCTGCAATTGTAACAAAGTTCGAAGAAGCTGAGCATACGGTAGTGGAGGTACATCAAATACTCTTTTCACAACCCTTTCTCTATCCTGAATTCTTTGTTGAGCAGGATGCTATTAGCTCTGCTGCTGCTGTTGCGGTACGAGAATTGTCACACTAGAAATCTGTTGCTGACGATATTGGTTTCGACCTATACCACTTCTTCGGGAGCTGTATACTGAATTAGTATCCCCCTGCCTCTTGTTCCCAAAAACCTTTTTACCACCTCCAGCTGAGGTTGATTCTCCTGCTTGAATCTTACCGATCTTAATGCCGTTCTCTATACGTTCCCCCAAGAGTATCGACTCAGAAAAATTAGCCTTCGTACAATTGATAAGCCTATCATAATACAACCCCGAGAAAGTGCCCACAAACATATCCACCAACTCACGCTCTACCATGGGTGGGTGCACCCTAGCTGCAAGCTCACGCCACCTCTGGGCGTACTCTTTGAAACTCTCGCCATTCTTCTGAGAAAGATTTTGGAGTTGGACCCTGTTCGGCGCAAGGTCGCTGTTATATTGGTAATGCTTTTCAAAGACTTCCGCCAACTCTTTCCAGCTACCAATCTGAGTGGGCTCTAACCCCGTATACCACTCCAATGACGGTCTAGACAAGCTGTCCTGGAAAAAATGCATCAGCATCTTTTCGTCATCAGAATAGGCAGACATTCTTCGATAATAAGACCGTTTATGAACTCTTGGGCAGGTATCCCTTTTATACTTGTCGAAAGTAGGCGCTTTGAACTTGAGTGGCACCCTCAAGGCAGGAACCAACCCTATATTAGCGACGTCCAACCCCGTGGAATTCTGATTAGTAAGATTTTTCATTTGTTCCTCCAGCAGCTTGAACCTTTGTCAGTGGGCATCTCAAGATCCCTGCCTGGCGGAGGGAAAACATCTTCTTGTCGATCCTCGCCCCAATGAGAATCCCCATTGTCATACCCAACATAAGCAACATTAGGACCAAAACCAGTCTGATTGAACCTGGGACCATACCCCATAGTACTAAAACCCTGATTGCCAGCACCTGGCCCAAAACCAGCGTTGTGAGCACCCATTCCAACACCGTTGTTGCTTGCGTTTCCAAAACCTGCATTACCAAAGCCCTGTTTGCCATAACCTTGATTTCCATAACCCTGATTGCCATAGCCCTGATTGGCACTACCAAAACCAGCATTGCTAACACCAATACCCATATCAGTGTTCCCAGCACCAACACCAAAACCAACATTTCCAGCTCCAACATTGAACCCGACATTTCCAGCACCAATATTCCCGTTGGTTTCCACATGCCCGTTACCATTACTGGTCACGTTCCCATTCCCAGCTCTGTTACCGTTCTCAGTCGTATTAAGGACAACCACCGGTACAACATCACCAGCTTGGAGAGCCTCGCCATGAGGAGGATCAGTAGCAACTCCGCCATGTAGCACACCCTGACTATCAACCCGAGCAATCAGAGGCTGCACCAAAGTCTGAAGCTGCACCAAAGTCTGAAGCTGCTCTTGGCCCTTGGCCACAACTTCCATCACTTGCATGAACTGCGCCATCCTGTCGCGCATCTCCTGTATCTCAGTTTGCATTTGATCCATGGCTTTCTTGCAGTTGCTTCTCGTAGAGTAGCGATGAATTCGCTGATTGAAAATCCTGAAACCTGCATCGACAGATGGTTAGGAAACAACTTAAGGTACCTGCTATATAAATGAAAACGTGTGTCTGTGTGTTAGGGAGATTTCTCCCCCGATTCTAGTGCCAGAGTGCCAGTGCTGATGACAAGAAGTCCGGATCCATTCATTGAAATAACATCTCATATATATATTGCCCAACTAGGCAGCAGTACAATGTCACTGAATACATGGGGAATCAATAGCATGACCTCGACCAACAAGCCTGGTGATGGTCAGCCTACGACAAAAATCAGAAAATACAAAGGGTTACAAAGATAGTCAAGTGCGACAACAGGCACGAAACTCTTCTAGCAACTCTTTTGTTTTGGGATGATCAGGCCGAGTGAGTAACCCTTCAAAAAGCAACTCCCTCTGCATAATAGTGCACTAGAGACCTTCAACAGAATCTTCCCACGCGCCTTGGCCAAAACGGTCTTCTAACCATCGCTTCTTAGACTCGAACATCTGCTTGTGATCTTTCAGGTTAGCGATAGCTTTGTTTAGCAGGTCTTCCGTAGCATATCTGCGAGCAGTTTCCTCATCAAACATCTTCTCATTGGCCTTCACCTGAGCCTACAATTTAGAGATCTGCTGTTTCAATTTGTCCTCCCTCTCCTTGTTGCTGGCTATAGTGGCATTCCACTTCTGATTGAATTTGGATATTCTCCGGTATGCTTCATCCAAATTCTGCTTCTTGGTGGCCAGTACATCGTTGACAGATTTGAAATCCAGCCCCAAACGTTCACGATCAGCTATCTGCTTGGTCAGATCCGTGCCTAACCTGTTCACCAGCTCTGTCTGCTTTTTGAATGAGTGGACGACTTCATTTCTCTCGCTTCTAAGTTGTACCAGCTCTTTCTCCAACTCTTCGTTGGTCTTTTTCAGCTCTTCTTTCTCAGCTAACACCTGATTATACTGCTGAATAGACACGGTAATAGGCTCTTCAACCACTGGAGGGCACTCTTGCTTAGCAGGTGGAAATGGCATCCTTATTGTCTCTGCCCTGCTCTTGATCCAGGTCACATAAGGAGCATAAGATTGGCTATTGCTTTTACCCAACAATGATTTTCCTCGTCTACTGATATCATTCCAGGCATGCTGAAGCTTAGCTAACATGTCCCTCTCTAGAAGCCCTGTGAGGTACAGAGATTCCTGCACCTCTTCTTCTTTTGGCGGACCTCTCAAAGCGTATGCAAACTGTCTGACAAGCAGAGAGGGGTTGTAGTTGATGCAACCCTTTCTTCCAATCAAAGGCACATCCGGAAAACCACTACAGCTGAATATGATTTCAGTACCCAGCATATCCCTATCAAACCAAACAATGCTCTCTGCTGATAAACCCATCAAGTGCTCCGACCACTCAGTTGTGGCTGCAGATGAAGCAAAGAGACCCTTCTTGGGCAGGTGACTATCAAACCATTTGTAGAGAAAGGGCACACAACATGATACATTCTTACCCCTTATATTTTCGTTCTTGTAATGGACGGAATGATACACATCGCCAATCAAGATAGGAACTGGATTCCCTGATGCAAATATATGGAAAGCATCCAAGTCTACAAAATCAGGCATGTTGGGAAACAAAATGATGCCATAGATGCAGAGGGCGAGAGTGGCGTTGAATACGATCCAACAACCGTCTTTGGCACACTGTTGGGCTTTCCCAACTAGGAACTGCAGAGAAAATCCAAGAACCTCATTCCAACTGGACAAAAGCAACTCAGAGGCATCCAGACGAAGAGCAAGAGCTAGATTAGCCAGATTAGGCTTAGCATCCATGTGAACAAACGACATCTGACTCTTGATAGGTACACCCAACAACTCAGCATACTCCTCTAATGTAGGTGCAAGAATGAAGTCCGGGAAAGTGAAGCATCTCAATGGAGGGTCATAGAACTATAGCAAGGCATACAACCCATTCCACTCATATACTGAAGGTTTACGAACCAGACTGAGCAGTTTCTCATAAGATTTTCTGAATTCCCCTCTCATTATATCATCTGCCAAGGTAATCAAATTGGACAACAAAGCAACATCTGGGGTAGGGAGCTTGTAGGCCACATTCTTCTTCAGAGATCCCATGATAGCACAGCTGAGGGCAAGAAATACCGGAACCGGGGGATAATATATGCACCTACAACACAGACACACGTTAATGATATGCAAATGAGTATGCAAAATGCAAAATGCAAATAGGCAACAGGGGATCAAGGTTGTGCTGCTGAGGAGACCGAGGCTCTGTTCCAACACAATCACAACACTGCTATGATAATACAACCTTGAAGAGGACCAATAATTAGGCACTGTCGAGAACAACCACATCTTTGATGATAAGAACCCTCTGAACCCAACAATACTGATTCACTGTCAAGAAAACCAGGTATCTGAAGTTTAAAGTTTCCTTCAATAACCCGACCCCGCTCACAGGTATGGACCTAGTCACTAATAAGGTATGGCATCCTATGCGTTTCCCATCGTCACAGACTTTCAAGAAACGATGATACGATACCCAGAAGGTGTGGCATCACCATCTCTTGAAGTGGCCTCACTCAGCTGAGTCACAAATGATCGGTCCCCAGAGTCGACAATCCTCCAAACCAACAACCCCTCAAGCCCAAAGGGATGGAAAAGAAGTCAACTGGGAGAACCTCGTCTGAGCGTGGATTTCGTGAGACACTAGTACCTGCAAAGCAAGCACGCGCCCACTAGTTTCCACAACTAATACTAGGTATACACTCAAGCCTGGGTCTGGCTTATTACTCATCAGAGCCCTTTCCCATAACAACACAATAGTGATATCATACTGAAAATAAAATGCGGAAAGTAAAATGCGATAAATAAAACCCAACAGGTAAACACGCAAGCGCTAGGATTGACTCGCATAGGGGATGGGAAACGGTCCCAGCCTAGGGGATGGGAAAAGTCCCCAGGAGCGGAAGGTCCCCAGTAGAGTCACCAGCTGTCGCTACTGCAAAAATAAGGTGCTGGCAAAACAAAAGAGTCGCCACCTTTCGTTATTTATCCCTCAGAACAGGAAAGGAAACGATCGGAAAAACCTGACAAAAAGGTATAAGACAAGGTCATCGCAACCAATGTCTGGATTCGGGAGTCGGTTATGCAAGGGGAAGGTATTAGCACCCCTCACGTCCATCGTACTCGATGGGATCCACGCTTGTTGTGTTTATCTGACGGGTTGATTAATCTATCTACACTAAAGGTCTGGTCTGAAAAGAAAAGAAAATGACTCGGCAGAACACAACAGTTCTATGCCTACGTATTCCCGTCTAGAACGAGAAATCAGAGTCAACATAGTTCGCCTAACTACGGGTTACGAGGGAAGGTTGCTCGCCAAGACATCACGTCTTGTACCTACGTACTTTCACACGGTGCGAAAGATCAGAGCAAACGTAGTTCGGGACACAAGAGACACAGGTTTGTCTTTTTTATCCGAGTAGGGTTAACAGACGGTTCCAGCAGTTGGTGTATGCAGCTCGCTCGATGGAGATTTAGGCGTTTACCGTTTGCGGTAGAACCGGGAGTTAACAGAACTCTCCTTATGAAAAGGGTTTCCAAGGATAAAAGGTCCAAGAGGACAAAAAGATGTTTGATCTTTGTTTTTTGTCTTTTAGAAGAAGTATCTTTTATGGATGTTTGCAACTAATATCGCACTAGAGACTATGACCTGAGAGTGAATGCGTCGCATGTCACCCAAAGGATGCCATACTAAACATCCAAGCTGTTGAAAAGAAACTCTCCAACAACCCTTTCTCAAGTAGCTTAAGGCTCGTAGCGTACGACATCAATTAACATTTATTACTGTATTTTGATTTGTTTGAAGATGAGAAGAGAAAAGACGCACAAAAGGGGAATTGATCCAATCCTAAAGTTGTCATGCAAAATTGATCCTATGATTGAGGTTAGGAGGGAACTACCTAATGTTATCATGCATGGTTAGAACCCTAATGTCTGTCATAACTTCTCTTGAACAAGAGAAGTCAGAGTTCCTAGGGGAACATGGCAAAGGAAAGCAACATCAAAAGAAATAACTGTAACGAATACTGTAAATAAAATGCATGCAATGCAACAAACAAGCAGAAGGAGCCAAGCTCAACTTCTAGAGCAAGCAAGCCCAAAGGCAACACACAAAGCATAGGCAAGGGAGACAGACTCAACCTTATGCCAGCAAGCAAAGCTAGATAATAACAGTCAAGCAGAGGGAGCCACACTCAACCTCTAAATGCATACAAGCAAGAGAGGCAAGCTCACCCTTAAGGATTCTCTTAGGCCTAGAAATAAATACATAAGGCTTAGTCTAATGAAACACACCAAACAGTCACACAAGCAACACCACAACAAACAGAAGACACAGCAGACAAAACAGCAGACAAACAGCTCAACAACAAAGCAGATAACAGCAAAACAAACAACAGTATGCAAACAACTCCAAGCCCAAGCCATCTTCAAGAGAAGGAAATCTCCACCTTCAAGCTCCAACAAGAGAGAAGAGAGTTATCATCAAGATTATTGATTAATGATGGGAAGCATGATGGAAACCAAGGGAATCTATCATGGCACTCAACCATACATCTGAGATAGGCATCCTCAGAGGTTCTACCTCTTGTGAAATGCCACACATCCTTCCAAAGGAAAGATTAGGCTTCCACATAGGGACCTTGAATCCTTGGATGATAATGGAAAGTAATCAAAGCCATCCATGTTTATTTGAACAAAGAGAAATCAAACTAAGCTCTTCCTAAACCCTAATTGAATAAGCCACAAGCAAGCTACTAAAATAAGGTCTAAACACCAAAACCAAGCCTCACAATCAAGCAAACAGAAGCTTCAAGATGTCTAATGAACCACCACAAGAGATTTAGAAGCTTATTTGCACTAAAATCCACCTTTGAGATTCAACTAAGGGAAAAGCTACACTAGAAGCACCCTAATCAACACCTTAAATGTTAAATCTACTTAAAATCCTAAAACACCTTCTAAAATTCTACCAAATTTTCTAAGGGATCCTAAGCATGTTATTGATCTGTGGGCAAAAGATCAGAGCCTTAATCTAAAGGGAAGGCACCTAAAGAAATCCTAAAAGCCAAAGAGGTCAAAAGAAACCCTACAAATGGGAGGTCAAGGGAACTAGTCCTAAACAAAACCTAATGTTATCTAAAAAATCTGAATTAAATCCTAGGGGATCATGTATCTCTAATCTACCAGCAAGCCAAAATTCAGCCCTAAATTCTATACCAAACAGACAATCAAAATTCAGCAAAACATGAAGAATTAAGCCAAAATTAAGGAATTAATAAAAATGCAAAAAATAAAATTAAATTGAAAATTGCATGAAAATAAAATGTAAAAGCATCAGAAAATCAAGAATAAAATCCAGATCATCCACATATTTTTATGGTATTTTTCTGACCAAAATTGGAATTATTATGAATTAAAAATGAAACAAGCAATTAAAATAAAAAGAAAATCAATTAAAAGAAATAAAATGCTGAAATTAAATCAGGATGGTTGGATCTGTGACTTGGTATGCTCATCTGAAGGTTCACACGCTGCCAGCTAATAAATGAAACGCAGCGTTTGGGGGTCAAAGGTTCAACTCTGAAATTAAATCACAAGCGTACGATGGAATGACTTGGTCTTCGTTTTCCACTGATCCAAGGGTGGGGAGGTCATCTTCCTCATTTAAATTCTCAGGTGGAGGGAAACTTTCAGGTGAACCAGACGGTGGCTCCGGTCGCTGAGCCACCGTCTTCTCCAGTGAGCCAAAAGTTACAGGTCATCAAACCTCAACAAAATTTACACAGTTCCACTCCATTTTTCACGTAGATCTCAAATATCACATCCATTTCTCCTAATTCCTTCTAGATTCTTAAACACGAGCGCAAACAGAAAATGCATCAAGTTCTTAAGTGTCACCAAACCTCAATCCAAAGTCATAGATCTATTCCTCACACTTCATAGATCATCATAAGCTATCTAGATCATGCTAAAACCTCAAGAACAGGCCAATTCGAATCCAAACAGAAATCATGTTGCATCTTAATTTGTATCTAAACCTCTAAATTTTGATCTAAAATCCATCTAATCACCTTCCTAAACCTTAACCTCATGCTAAAACATGCTAGATCATCATGAATCTACAGCAATTTTGAAAGTTACATACCTGAGTTGCAGCTTCAAATTAGAGCAGTTAGGGCATGATCCTTGGCTTCAAACTGTGCAGATACACTCTATGCTTGATGCTGAAGATGATTCAATCCTTAATTTGCCTTGAATTCCTCTAGAATTGAAAACACGATTTCTCACTTGAAGCTTGAAATTCACTCTGCAATCTCTGGCTCTGGCACGAAACAATCACCAACCCTGATCCAAATCACTTTCTGAACTTAAATAGAAGTGATTTTGATGAGTTGGAGGCCCAATGGAGGCCCAATCAGTGAGATCCAATTTTCACTTTTGCTTGAAATTTCCAAATATGGTGTACATGAATATGAGCTCAAAACTTCTCCAAGAAGCTTCAAATGCAATGCTTGTTAACTGTGGAGAGTGTAAAGATCCAATTAAGAGCTTAATCTTATCATATGACCATGGTTGGATATGTTACTTATTTATGAAGTAACAAAGTGAAACACTATGAATTATGCCTCAAATGCATTTTCCACTATTGCCATTGTGTTTAAAACGACTTTTCTGATTAAAATGATCACACATTTGGTCTTGTTTGAACACACATGAATTAATTTTGAATTTTTCACTTAAATGCCTTTAAATTCCCCTTTTGTCAATTTCTTGCAAACCAAGTCTCACCCTATGCCAAATCAAAACCTCATGGATACATGGTTGACCTGAAAATGTAATTTTGAACAAGTTTTGTGTTGGACAAAACTTCATTTGAAACTTGCAAGATAGTGAAAATGACCTATAATGCCAAATGACCTATAATCTTACTTTCCCAAAATACCCCTGACTTGCAAACCTCATAACTTGAGTTCTACAAATTAGATGGAAGACTTCTAGTATAATTTGGGAAGCTAAGATCAAGACCTATAACTTTCATGTTGGCCAAAAGTTTAGGAGAAACACCCCTCTAGGTCAAACGTTCCATGGAAGTTGGTTGACTTTTGCAGACAAATTTCACATTCATTTGATGACCTGTAACTTGTCTGGACCATAACTTGAGTTCTATAAATCCAATGGAGGACTTCTAGTACTCACATTAAATCTAAGAGCATGCTCTACAAGTTTCACGTTGACCATAAGTGGAGATGAAACTTTCATTCTGAGATAAGTGGTGTTGCGGTGGAAATAGGATATCAAACTATTAATTAGTTTGAATCACAATTCTTAAGTCACAACCGCTCTTTGATTTATCCGAAGGAAAAGGTCAAAAGAGGGAAAACCTATTTTTGCATCGTAAACACAATGTGGAGAGAGACCTAGGTAAGGGGTTGGTTAAGCTTAGGGAAGATACTAGCACCCTAAACTTTTGTAGTACTCTACAGGAACCTTTTGTTTATTGTATGCTTTTTTATTTTATTTATTATCTGCTTTAATATATATATATATATATATATATATATATATATATATATATATATATATATATATATATATATATATGTATATATATATATATATATATATATATATATATATATATATATATATATATATATATATATATATATATATATATATATATATATATATATATATATATATATATATATATATATATATATATATATATATATATTGAGCTAAGGGATAGAGTGACCTAAAAGACCTAAGGGTTAGTCCTAAGTTTACTCGGCAAGACGTCGCATCTTGTGCCTACGTATCCTGGATATGGAATGGAATCAGAGTAATCGTAGTTCCCCTCGAAAGGGAGGTTAGAAACGTCTTGACTGTGGTCAAGGTTTCAAATGGAGTAAACATATCTTAAGGACACGCTTACGTGGAGTCTTTGAAACTCCTATTTTTATGTTGAATTTGTTAATTGAAAATTACGGTTAAATTAGGTGTTCCACGGCGGGAAACCCTAAAACAGAGTACGGCGACTCTTTGATCTAATGCTAGGGTAAATGGCATTTTCGTCCACGGCAGGACGCCTAGGCTAATAGGGTTTTGAAACGGTCAAAATTAGGGTTATTGACTCGGCGGTCAAACTGTTAATCCTAATTCCTTCGGAGGAAAATATAACGGTAAAACATGCAAGCAAGGCAAAATACTATATGGCAGAAATTAAAATGCGGAAAGTAAAGAAAGCGGTAAAAAAAGCATCGCGACGATCACTCGCGTAAATTACAAATTCCCAAAAAATGCAAAATAAAATAACTGCGACCATGGCCTCGCGTAAATTACATCCATGAAACAAAAATGAACAAATGAAATAATAACGAGTTGAAACAAACAAATTAACAAGGGTTAGACAAAAATGAAACGGCTAAATCAAAACTTATTTCTTTTTGAGTTTTTATTGAGAAGAGGAGAGGAGAATTAATTTCATGCTTAAATGGAGAAACTATTCTAATTATTTACTAAAAATTTTAATAAAGAAACTGGTTTTAATTTTAATGAAAAAATGTCTTGAAAAAACATGTTTTAATTTTATCGAAAATAAATGTTTTAAATTTTAATAAAAAAAATGTTTTAAATTTTAATGAAAAAATTTGATTTAAATTCAACGAAAAAGGTTTTAATTTTTGTTTTAGTGAAAGAAAGGTCATTTTTTAATTTTTGTGTTAATTTAATGAAAAATGGTTTTAATTGGAAAAAAGCTTTAATTAAGAAAAACTGTTTTATTTAGAAATATGTTTTTAAATAAAAAATGGTTTAATTTTTGAAATAAACTTTTTAGAAAGATCTTAATTTTTAAAAAACTAATTACGTTATGTTTTTTTTGTTGAAATAGCTTACCTAAACTTAATTGAATTATTAATTACAAACTACATAGTTAATATAAATGAAAAAAAATAAACAATTGAATAATAAAATAAAAAAACAAATGAAACGTAAATAAAAAGGCTTATGCCGTTTTCTCCATGGATGACTATCGAAACTTTTCCTCTCCTTCAATCCTTGCATGTCAATGGTTCCTTCTTCTATTTATTCTTCCCATTAATCTACAATCAATGAACAAAACAACACACAAAAATCGCCGTAAATTAAAGGAAATAGAAAGCTTACGGTAACGACGATGATGATGAACGAAGATCCCCTTGTCGTTGGAACTTTTTGCTCGCCGGTAGCGTTTGGCCGATGATGAATTCGAGCCTTTTAGGGTTCTTCCAAAAAAATCCCCTCTTCTGATAAATCGTGAGAACGGCCGCCGTTTTTTCTTTTTGTCCTCCTCCTTTTCTCAAATATAACTTATGTTTATATAGGTGTCAAATTAGGGTTAACTCTAACCTAATGCCCATCTTAAAGCCCAACTTAATATTAGTTATAATTACTAAATTTAAATAATTAAAATAAAATTAAAATAAAATTCAAATTAATAATTCTATTTATTTATTTATTATTATTTTTTTAAAGAATCTGAAGGCTCAGAGGCAGAAAAGGCAAAGAACAAAGAATCTGACGCAACCCCAGATGCTACACCTTTGACCTCCCAACTAAACAACTTGCATATTTCTGAAAGACCAACTGTCAGAGGATCTTCTTCAAGAATCAAAGCTTCTCATCCAGAAGATGTGATAATTGGAAAGAAAGATGATCCTATAAGGACAAGATCATTTCTCAGAACTTCTTAATCTTCCTTATTTGGCTTAGTGTCAATGATAGAACCAACATCTGTAGATGAGGCTCTGGAAGATAATGAATGGATTATAGCTATGCAAGAAGAGCTGAATCAATTCACCAGGAATGAAGTTTGGGATCTGGTTCCTAGACCTAAAGGATTCAATGTCATTGGAACAAAATGGGTCTTCAGGAATAAGCTGAATGAAAAGGGAGAAGTAGAAAGGAATAAGGCAAGGCTGGTTGCTCAAGGATACAGTCAACAAAAAGGTATTGATTACACTGAGACATATGCTCCAGTGGCAAGGTTAGAATCTATTCGTCTTCTTATTTCATTTGCTGCACAGAATAACATCACTCTGTATCAGATGGATGTTAAAAGTGCTTTTCTTAATGGTATTATAGAAGAAGAAGTATATGTCCACCAACCTCCTGGTTTTGAAAGTGAAAACTTTCCAGATCATGTTTTCAAATTAAAAAAATCCCTTTATGGATTAAAACAAGCTCCCAGAGCTTGGTATGAGAGGTTGAGCAACTTCCTTCTGAAGAAAAAATTTATCAGAGGAAAAGTGGATACAACTTTATTCTGTAAAACTGTTAAGAAAGATCTGTTAATTTGTCAAATTTATGTAGATGACATTATTTTTGGATCAACAAATGTTACGCTTGGAAAGGAGTTTGCTAAATGTATGCAGGAAGAATTTGAAATGAGCATGATGGGAGAATTGAGATTCTTCTTGGGAATCCAAGTCAATCAGACTCCAGAGTGTACCTACATACATCAAACCAAATATGTTAAAGAGCTTCTGAAGAAGTTCAACATGGTTGATAGCAAAATGGCAAAGACTCCAATGCATCCTACAAGCACTCTAGGTAAGGAAGAGGTAAGTAAGAAGGTAGATCAAAAACTCTACAGAGGTATGATAGGATCTCTTCTATACTTGACTGCTTCTAGACCAGATATTCTGTTTAGTGTCTGCTTATGTGCGAGATTCCAATCAGATCCTAGGGAATCACACTTAACAGCTGTTAAGAGGATTCTAAGGTATCTGAAAGGTACTGCTAACATGGGTTTGTGTTACAGAAGATCTGATGAATTTTCATTAGTTGGATTCTGTGATGCTGACTATGCTGGCGACAGAGTTGAACGTAAGAGCACTTCTGGAAGCTGTCAGTTTCTTGGAAGTCATCTGATCTCATGGTACAGCAAGAAGCAACCTACCATTGCACTATCAACTACAGAGGCAGAATACATTGCTGCTGCTGGATGTTGTACTCAGATGCTCTGGATGAAGAGTCAATTAGAAGATTATCAAATCTATGAGAGTAATCTGTCTATCTTCTGTGATAATACTTCTGCTATATGTTTGTCAAAAAATCCAATCTTGCATTCTAAGGCAAAACATATAGAAATTAAACATCACTTCATCAGAGACTATGTTCAGAAGGGTGTAATTAATTTAGCTTTTGTTGATACAGATCATCAATGGGCTGATATTTTCACAAAACCCCTTGCTGAAGATAGATTTAAGTTCATTCTGAAAAATATTTGTATGGATTTGTGTCCAGAGTAATATTTCTCAGAGGCAACCTCTCAGATGCAAAATGTTTAATAATCTGAAGTATTTCATCTGTCTATTTGTTCATTTTTATTCAATTATTTCTTTTTGTGTGTAACTCTGAACTAACAAGCTCAGAAGATATGAAAGTTGGAAACGTTTCATTTCTTGAGAGACATCAGATGCGCTAGCAAAGCAAACACGTGTCACTCAATATCTGAAAAGATGGAGTGCTCAGCTGAATTGACGTTTGAGGTATTGCTTTGAAAATCTCACTTTTCTTGGTTTTCCCCCCAGCTGTCATAAATTTAATATGAAATGATTATTTTTCATTAAATGCTGTCCAAACGTGCGTAAGTGTCTTTTGTGTGCCCTATGCTTGATTATTGGTTATCTATATATATCACCTATCACACTATTTTCACACTTTCCACATTCACTTCATTCATGCGTTTCTGCTTTCTTTTCAATCTCTACCAAAACCCTAAACCTAAACCAAGATCCTCTTCTTCTTCAATGGCGTCTACTTCAAACACTGCTGCAAAACCCAACAAAACTATTATGTACAAAGAACCAGAACGAACCTTATTCACTCCAGTGGCTGATCTGGAGGTGCTCTGTGAAAGCTTCATTGATCTTGATTCGTTAAAGGAGAATGGGTTCGACCTCATTTCTGCCATTAAAGCTCAAGGTTGGGAAAAATACTTTGAAAGACTAATGGGTCCTGTATTTCCATCACTGGTAAAGGAATTTTGGATTCATGCAAGCGCTGGTCCCAAGTTTATTCATTCCTCGGTTCTTGGAATGGAGATAGTTATTACTGAAAAACTGATCAGACAACTGTTCAGTTATACTGAATCTGATGGAGTTTCAAATCTTGCTTCTTCTCGCATTGATATGGCTAGGGTTTATGAAGAAGTTACTATAGCTGGAATGCCATCAAGTAAGGTTAAATATTTGAAACCCATTTATAGGATCTGGGCAAAAATATTTATGAGTACATTTTTTCACAGAAAACCATCCAACTCACCAGACTATGTGAGTTCGGAACATCTGTATTTTATGTACTGCATTAGCAAAAATGTCAAAGTGGATCTACCGTATCTTATCTTCAGTCATTTACTAACTCATGTCAAAGAAACCAGAGAGGAAGTAAGAGCTAAAGCTGGTAAAGTTAGGACGTGGATACCCCTGGGAAGATTGATTTCAGACATCCTTATTGAGAACAAGCTAGTACAACATCTGACAGATGCGAAGATTACAGAAGATCTGACTTACATCATTGGCTCTGAAATAAATGGACTCAATCTGAAAAGGATGAAAATCATTTCAGAATTGAAAGGACAACTAAGGAAGATCAACTCTGAAGAGGTTCAAGGCAGAAGAATTCCTGTGGAAGACTTTCCACTATTCAGTGCAGATGAACCAAAGGAATTTGTCTGGCTGTATATTACTGAATGTCTAAAGGAAGGAATTCCTCTACCTGCTAATCTTGTTCAGAAGCCAGGAGAAGAATTGCCAAATCAGATGAAGGAAAGGCGCAGTAAGAGGAAAGCTGAAGAAGGATCCGTTCAGAAGAAGAGAAAAGCATCTGAAGCTTCAAGAAAGAAGAAGAAAGAAGGAAAGAAAGCCAGAATCAGTCCTAGAGAAGCCACTCTGGAAGAGATCAGAGACACCATTCAACAGGTATTAGCATCTGATCCTACACCTACTGTTCATTCACCCCTGTCTTCACCATAACTCTCTCCAAGCCTTATACAAAGAACTTCCAAATCCAAACAGTCTGTCAATATCTCATCTGAACGACTCTCCTCTGAACCAGTAAATTTACAATCATCTCCTATACCAATTCCATCTGAACCACAACCTCAAACAATTCAAACAGAAATTCCACCACCAGAACCAACTCAACCAGAAAACTCTCCAACAGTAACTCCACAACCAACTTTGTCACAACCAGAGAATCCCCATTTAGAGACTCTCCAACCAGAAACAATTAATTCAGAATAAAACCAACCAGAGACTGTTCAAACTGAACACTCTGAACAAATAATTCCCTCAGAAGATCCAAATCTTTCTGACAATATTCTTGATATTCAACCCCTCAACCAAACAATTATAATTTCTTCAACATCTGTTCACTCAGATGAAACTTCTGATTCATCTGATTCATCTGACTGTGATTCAGAATCACTCAAACAAGCTCGCTCTGAAAGTGTTATGAAGAAACATCTTAACATTGCCTTGTTTCATACCCCACCAAACTCTCCATCTCATCAACAACCATCTGACACTCAAACATCTGAAAACCAAACCATTCCTCAACCACCTGAAACTAATCCATCTGAAAATCAGGCTTTTCCTCAACCATCTGAACTCCCTCAATCTGACATCCACACATCTCAACCACCATCACATCAACCACAACCATCTGAACCTACTCCTGTTAACACCCCTAATCCTTTTTCCTCTGGACAGTCTGAACAGTCAGATCTAGGATCTTGTGTTAATGCTATGTTTGATATTTTCAAAAAGGAGTTAGATTCTGAATATGATCGTGTTAAGGCTGTATGCATGTCTAGTTTGGATCCCACTGTTTCGAATACTGCTTGGAAGCGTTTCATCTGGATGTTCAACAAAGCTGCCTTAAAAGTTAGAGCTAAATGCTCTAAGCTTGCTAAGACTAAATTTGCAGAATTAATCAAGGTAACTCTGATGAACATGCCTCCTCCTCCTCCTGTATTACTTTTGGAAGCTGCTCCTCCAGTAGTTCCTGAATCTGAAATGGTTGAACAAGCTTCTGTTGAAAACCAATCTGAAGGGAACCCTGCTGTTACTGCATCTGCTCCGTCTCCATCTGTGGTTGCAGAACTTGTGAATGATGTGAAGGATATAAAGGACTGGATGATCAAGCAAGAGAAAACAACTGATGAAATCAATACCTGGATGTCTAAGCAAGAAGAGTCAGCTGCCAAGATGACAGAGCTTCTGACCCTTATTGCCTCTCGCCAGACCTAGTTTTATTTGTTGTTTTGCACATGAACTGATTTTGCTGTCTGTTTATCTTTTGTTGTGTTATGTGTTTTGGCATCTGCCTGTTTGACTGTGAACTTTGGTTTGTTTTGATTGCATGATAACTTGTTTTGCTCCTATATGATTCTTTTCTTCTATATCTTTCTGTCTTTGAAAATCTTTTTGGTTATGACAAAAAGGGGGAGAAAAATAGAAACTGAGTGTTCAACCTATAAGCAATTACTAAAACTGAAATTCAGACATTTTATTAACTTACTTTGAATTTAAGTCTTTCAGATTACATTGATATATCTGACATAATTCTTTGAAGTTACCCTGAGACTGTGTCATCCAGAACCTGATCCTCTAAAGAAAATCTGAGTATTCAATCAATTCTGATAACTCTGATATCTTACTCTGATACATTTATTCTGAAAGAGAATTCATGCAAGATGATAACCAGACGCTCTGACTGAAGGAAGTCATATGTATCTGGCATCAAGATTTGACTCTGAACTCTTTCATCAGGCTCTGAATCTGAAATATACTTAATCAGAAAGGGAAGTATTCTATTCTATTGAAGTATTTATTTCAGGGGGAGATTGTTAATCTCAGGGGGAGTTTCTAATTCTTACTCTTTATTGAACAAAATTTTCTCATGTTTTGTCATCATCAAAAAGGGGGAGATTGTAAGAGCACAGATTGTGTCTTAGTTATATCTCTATGTTTTGATGATAACACTTATAAATTTTGTATTCAAGAATTATATACTCTAAACGTGTTCTAGATTGTTTGCTACAGGCACTAAAGAAAATTATCTTAAGAAAGCAAATTTGGATCTGAACAATGTTATTATGAAAGGCTTCATAAGTTCAAGAGCATCTTAAGTGAAGATCTGAACGCTGCTCCCAGAAGAATCTGACTACTGTCTCTTGAAGATTCTGAAGCAGGAGCCTCTAAAGCATAGAAGACTCTGCTCTGATGGATTTACACGCTCAAGCACACTAGCTGCACATACTCTGATTCAGCTCAATCTAAAGAATATCCAAGACTCTGAAGATCCAGATGATCTCTAGTCTGGAGACTCTGAAGAATCAGATTCTAATGTTGAAAGCTGAACTTACTTTGAAGAAGATTTAAATATGTACGTTGGTTTATCTCAATAGCTCTTTCCTATTTTGTGCTAGACACAAGGACACAGACAAAAAGGTTTTATCTGTGCATTCCATTCTGAGGAAAGTTTTCTGCAAGTGAAGACAAAAGGCATCAGGCTTGTTTCAGCACAGCCTCCAATGTGAAGACAAAAGGCTTCAGGCTTTTCTGCACAGCCTTCAACGTAACAAGACTTCTTGGATCTTAGTGCCTATATAAAGAAGTCCACTCCATCTTCTTCAGTATCGAACTTCTAGCAAAATCACTCATCAAAGCAAATCTCTCAAAGCTCCTATTAGTTTATTTTGCTGTAACTTCGTTCTTAAATTAAGAGAAATATCACAGTTGTGATAACAGCTTATTAGAAGCATTCTTACTCTTGTAAAAGTTTTACATTGTTTGTAAAAGGTTTTCCTTAAGAGGATCCAGTTGGGATCAGTTGCTCTTGAGAAGACTAAGAACAGTTGTTCTTAGGTGTTGCTATTTGTAATCTGTTTGATTTAAATAGTGGATTAAGTCCTTGATAGAGAAAGGCAAATCACTCTTGAGAGGGTGGACTGGAGTAGTTGTATTCAACGAACCAGGATAAAAATATCTGTGTTCATATCTTTGATTTTTAGTCTTACTTATTCAACCCCCCCCCCCCCCTTCTAAGTAATTTTCTCACCTTCAGTTGGCATCAGAGCTCCGGTTCTGCGTGTGCTCCACTTAACCGTGACAGTTAAAGATCCAGTGAGAAAGATACTTTGATATTTGTTTGGTTGTCAATATGGATACATCTACATCAACTTACAACAACAAATATGAAGGAGATAGGATCAGTACCAAGCCACCCATGTTTGATGGGGAAAAATTTGACTATTGGAAAGATAGAATAGAAAGTTTTTTCCTTGGGTATGATGCTGATCTTTGGGATATGGTCATTGATGGATATGAACATCCTACTGATGAGGATGGCAAAAAGATTGATAGAAAATCAATGACTGAAGTACAGAAAAGAGATTTCAAGAATCATCACAAAGCCAGAACTATATTGCTTAATGCAATCTCTCATACTGAGTATGAGAAGATTACAAATAGAGATACTGCTCATGACATGTTTGAGTCACTCAAAATGACTCATGAGGGAAACTCTCAGGTTAAAGAGACCAAGGCACTGGCGCTCATACAAAAGTATGAGGCATTTAAAATGGAAGAGTCTGAAAATGTAGAAACTATGTTTTCTAGATTTCAGATTCTTACAGCTGGTCTGAAAGTTCTGGATAAGGGCTACTCAACGTCAGATCATGTCAAGAAGATCATCAGAAGTCTTCCCACCAGATGGAGACCAATGGTGACCGCATTGAAGATGGCAAAAGATCTGAACAAGATCTCTTTAGAAGAACTTATCAGTTCTTTGAGAAGCCATGAAATAGAGCTGGAGGAAGATGAACCCTAGAAGAAAGATAAAGGTAAATCCATAGCTTTAAAATCTAACAAACCTGTTAAAGCTTTGTAGGTAAAAGAAGAAAGCTCTGAAGAATCTTCTTCTGAAGAAGAAGATGAACTGTCCATGCTTTCCAGAAGAATCAACAAGCTCTGGAAGCACAAGGGAAAGAAGTTTAACAACTTCAGAAAAGCTGACTACAGAAAGGAATCTTCTGGACATAGAAGATCTGGAAAGAAAGAGGTCACATGCTATGAATGCAAGGAACCTGGGCATTACAAAAATGACTGCCCCAAACTTCTCAAGGAGAAACCCAAGAGAAAGTTTGATAAAAAGAAGAAGGTTCTTATGGCAACTTGGGATGATTCAGATGAATCTGAATCTGAATCTGAAGCAGAAGAAGAGTGTGCCAACATGGCATTAATGGCTGGAATAGAAGATCAGAATGAAGAATTATCATCTGAATCTGAGTCAGACTCTGACTCTGACACTGAAGAGGTAATGTCTAAACTTACCAAAGAAGAACTTATAAAGGTGTTATCTGAAGTTTTGAAAAGCTATAATAATATCAAACTCAAAAACAAGAAGCTGAAAAGCAATCTTGAATCTGAGATTGATAATCTGAAAACAGAACTTGTTGAGCAGAGAGAAATAAATATAAAGATCAAAAATGATTTGGAAATTGCCCAACAAGAATCTGACTCTGAAGCTAAGTCATCTGAAAATATTTTGGAAAAATATGACTCTAGTTTTCAGAGGTTCCTCACTAAAAGCATAGACAGAAGCAAGATGGCTTCTATGATCTATGGAGTTAGTAGGAATAAAAGAAAGGGAATTGGATTTCAATCTTCTTCTCTTGAAAAAGATGTAAGACCAATACCTGTAGATGATCTGATCATTAAGATAACTCCTTTATACTCTAATTTTAAATTTGGTCATTTAAATGATATTAAACACACGAGCTCTAAAAAGAATACTCATGTGTTTAGATCTAAGGCAAGTCTAAACAAAAACTATGTTGAAAAACAAAAGTTTAGACAAACCTACAAGGCAACTAACCCTAAAGGACCCAAGAAGATCTGGGTACCTAAAGACAAAATAATCCCTGTTGCAGATGTCCTTAGCAGCAAAGTCAGGACACCAATCATGGTACCTGGACTCTGGATGCTCACGACACATGACGGGAGAAAGGTCTATGTTCCAAAGTCTGGAACTTAGATCTGGAGGGGACGTGAAATTTGGAGGGAACCAGAAGGGCAAGATCATTGGCTCTGGAACTATAGGTAATGGCAACCTACCCTCTATTTCTAATGTTCTGTTAGTTGAAGGATTGAAACATAATCTATTGTCCATAAGTCAATTAAGTGACAATGGTTATGATATAATCTTTAATAAAAAATGTTGCAAAGCTGTATGTCAAAAGGATGGTTCTATCCTATTCAATGGAAAGAGGAAACACAACATTTATAAAATTAATCTTTCAGAACTTAAAGTTCAAAACGTAAAATGCCTCTTATCTGTGAATGATGAGCAATGGGTCTGGCATAGAAGATTGGGGCATATTAATATGAGACGTATATCTCAGATTAATAAACTCAATCTGGTCAGAGGACTTCCTAAGTTGAAGTTCAACTCAGATGCTCTGTGTGAAGCATGTCAAAGAGGTAAATTTTCAAAATCTCATTTTAAATCAAAAAATGTTGTTTCTACCTCCAGACCATTGGAATTACTTCACATTGATCTGTTTGGACCAGTGAAAACTGCATCCATCAGAGGCAAGAACTATGGGTTAGTCATTGTAGATGACTACAGCAGATGGACATGGGTAAAGTTTCTAAAACACAAGGATGAGTCTCATTCTGTGTTCTTTGACTTCTGCAATCAAGTCCAGACTGAAAAAGATTGTAAAATTATTAAAGTCAGAAGTGATCATGGTGGAGAATTTGAAAATAAACATTTTGAAAAATATTTTTCTGAAAAAGGCATTGCACATGATTTCTCCTGCCCTAGAACTCCACAACAAAATGGAGTTGTAGAGAGGAAAAATAGAACATTGCAAGAAATGGCCAGAACCATGATCAACGAGACAAATCTGGCAAAATATTTCTGGGCAGAAGCAATTAACACAACTTGTTATATTCAGAACAGAGTGTCTGTAAGACCTCTTCTGAAAAAGACTCCCTATGAATTGTGGAGAAACAGAAAGCCTAACATTGCTTATTTTCATCCTTTTGGATGTATTTGTTATATGCTTAATACTAAAGATAATCTGAACAAGTTTGATTCCAAAGCACAGAAGTGTTTCATGCTTGGTTATTCTGAACGCTCTAAAGGCTACAGAGTATTCAATACTGAAACACAGATTGTGGAAGAATCTATTCATGTCAGATTTGATGATAAGCTTGGCTCTGAAAAGCCAAAGCAGTTTGAAAGTTCTGCAGATAGAGAAGTGATTCTCACAGACTCTGAAGGCTCAGAGGAAGAAAAGGCAAAGAACAAAGAATCTGACGCAACCCCAGATGCTACACCTTTGACCTCCCAACTAAACAACTTGCATATTTCTGAAAGACCAACTGTCAGAGGATCTTCTTCAAGAATCAAAGCTTCTCATCCAGAAGATGTGATAATTGGAAAGAAAGATGATCCTATAAGGACAAGATCATTTCTCAGAACTTCTGAATCTTCCTTATTTGGCTTAGTGTCAATGATAGAACCAACATCTGTAGATGAGGCTCTGGAAGATAATGAATGGATTATAGCTATGCAAGAAGAGCTGAATCAATTCACCAGAAATGAAGTTTGGGATCTGGTTCCTAGACCTAAAGGATTCAATGTCATTGGAACAAAATGGGTCTTCAGGAATAAGCTGAATGAAAAGGGAGAAGTAGAAAGGAATAAGGCAAGGCTGGTTGCTCAAGGATACAGTCAACAAAAAGGTATTGATTACACTGAGACATATGCTCCAGTGGCAAGGTTAGAATCTATTCGTCTTCTTATTTCATTTGCTGCACAGAATAACATCACTCTGTATCAGATGGATGTTAAAAGTGCTTTTCTTAATGGTATTATAGAAGAAGAAGTATATGTCCACCAACCTCCTGGTTTTGAAAGTGAAAACTTTCCAGATCATGTTTTCAAATTAAAAAAATCCCTTTATGGATTAAAACAAGCTCCCAGAGCTTGGTATGAGAGGTTGAGCAACTTCCTTCTGAAGAAAAAATTTATCAGAGGAAAAGTGGATACAACTTTATTCTGTAAAACTGTTAAGAAAGATCTGTTAATTTGTCAAATTTATGTAGATGACATTATTTTTGGATCAACAAATGTTACGCTTGGAAAGGAGTTTGCTAAATGTATGCAGGAAGAATTTGAAATGAGCATGATGGGAGAATTGAGATTCTTCTTGGGAATCCAAGTCAATCAGACTCCAGAGTGTACCTACATACATCAAACCAAATATGTTAAAGAGCTTCTGAAGAAGTTCAACATGGTTGATAGCAAAATGGCAAAGACTCCAATGCATCCTACAAGCACTCTAGGTAAGGAAGAGGTAAGTAAGAAGGTAGATCAAAAACTCTACAGAGGTATGATAGGATCTCTTCTATACTTGACTGCTTCTAGACCAGATATTCTGTTTAGTGTCTGCTTATGTGCGAGATTCCAATCAGATCCTAGGGAATCACACTTAACAGCTGTTAAGAGGATTATAAGGTATCTGAAAGGTACTGCTAACATGGGTTTGTGTTACAGAAGATATGATGAATTTTCATTAGTTGGATTCTGTGATGCTGACTATGCTGGAGACAGAGTTGAACGTAAGAGCACTTCTGGAAGCTGTCAGTTTCTTGGAAGTCATCTGATCTCATGGTACAGCAAGAAGCAACCTACCATTGCACTATCAACTACAGAGGCAGAATACATTGCTGCTGCTGGATGTTGTACTCAGATGCTCTGGATGAAGAGTCAATTAGAAGATTATCAAATCTATGAGAGTAATCTGTCTATCTTCTGTGATAATACTTCTGCTATATGTTTGTCAAAAAATCCAATCTTGCATTCTAAGGCAAAACATATAGAAATTAAACATCACTTCATCAGAGACTATGTTCAGAAGGGTGTAATTAATTTAGCTTTTGTTGATACAGATCATCAATGGGCTGATATTTTCACAAAACCCCTTGCTGAAGATAGATTTAAGTTCATTCTGAAAAATATTTGTATGGATTTGTGTCCAGAGTAATATTTCTCAGAGGCAACCTCTCAGATGCAAAATGTTTAATAATCTGAAGTATTTCATCTGTCTATTTGTTCATTTTTATTCAATTATTTCTTTTTGTGTGTAACTCTGAACTAACAAGCTCAGAAGATCTGAAAGTTGGAAACGTTTCATTTCTTGAGAGACATCAGATGCGCCAGCAAAGCAAACACGTGTCACTCAATATCTGAAAAGATGGAGTGCTCAGCTGAATTGACGTTTGAGGTATTGCTTTGAAAATCTCACTTTTCTTGGTTTTCCCCCCAGCTGTCATAAATTTAATATGAAATGATTATTTTTCATTAAATGCTGTCCAAACGTGCGTAAGTGTCTTTTGTGTGCCCTATGCTTGATTATTGGTTATCTATATATATCACCTATCACACTATTTTCACACTTTCCACATTCACTTCATTCATGCGTTTCTGCTTTCTTTTCAATCTCTACCAAAACCCTAAACCTAAACCAAGATCCTCTTCTTCTTCAATGGCGTCTACTTCAAACACTGCTGCAAAACCCAACAAAACTATTATGTACAAAGAACCAGAACGAACCTTATTCACTCCAGTGGCTGATCTGGAGGTGCTCTGTGAAAGCTTCATTGATCTTGATTCGTTAAAGGAGAATGGGTTCGACCTCATTTCTGCCATTAAAGCTCAAGGTTGGGAAAAATACTTTGAAAGACTAATGGGTCCTGTATTTCCATCACTGGTAAAGGAATTTTGGATTCATGCAAGCGCTGGTCCCAAGTTTATTCATTCCTCGGTTCTTGGAATGGAGATAGTTATTACTGAAAAACTGATCAGACAACTGTTCAGTTATACTGAATCTGATGGAGTTTCAAATCTTGCTTCTTCTCGCATTGATATGACTAGGGTTTATGAAGAAGTTACTATAGCTGGAATGCCATCAAGTAAGGTTAAAGATTTGAAACCCATTTATAGGATCTGGGCAAAAATATTTATGAGTACATTTTTTCACAGAAAACCATCCAACTCACCAGACTATGTGAGTTCGGAACATCTGTATTTTATGTACTGCATTAGCAAAAATGTCAAAGTGGATCTACCGTATCTTATCTTCAGTCATTTACTAACTCATGTCAAAGAAACCAGAGAGGAAGTAAGAGCTAAAGCTGGTAAAGTTAGGACGTGGATACCCCTGGGAAGATTGATTTCAGACATCCTTATTGAGAACAAGCTAGTACAGCATCTGACAGATGCGAAGATTACAGAAGATCTGACTTACATCATTGGCTCTGGAATAAATGGACTCAATCTGAAAAGGATGAAAATCATTTCAGAATTGAAAGGACAACTAAGGAAGATCAACTCTGAAGAGGTTCAAGGCAGAAGAATTCCTGTGGAAGACTTTCCACTATTCAGTGCAGATGAACCAAAGGAATTTGTCTGGCTGTATATTACTGAATGTCTAAAGGAAGGAATTCCTCTACCTGCTAATCTTGTTCAGAAGCCAGGAGAAGAATTGCCAAATCAGATGAAGGAAAGGCGCAGTAAGAGGAAAGCTGAAGAAGGATCCGTTCAGAAGAAGAGAAAAGCATCTGAAGCTTTAAGAAAGAAGAAGAAAGAAGGAAAGAAATCCAGAATCAGTCCTAGAGAAGCCACTCTGGAAGAGATCAGAGACACCATTCAACAGGTATTAGCATCTGATCCTACACCTACTGTTCATTCACCCCTGTCTTCACCACAACTCTCTCCAAGCCTTATACAAAGAACTTCCAAATCCAAACAGTCTGTCAATATCTCATCTGAACCACTCTCCTCTGAACCAGTAAATTTACAATCATCTCCTATACCAATTCCATCTGAACCACAACCTCAAACAATTCAAACAGAAATTCCACCACCAGAACCAACTCAACCAGAAAACTCTCCAACAGTAACTCCACAACCAACTTTGTCACAACCAGAGAATCCCCATTTAGAGACTCTCCAACCAGAAACAATTAATTCAGAACAAAACCAACCAGAGACTGTTCAAACTGAACACTCTGAACAAACAATTCCCTCAGAAGATCCAAATCTTTCTGACAATATTCTTGATATTCAACCCCTCAACCAAACAATTATAATTTCTTCAACATCTATTCACTCAGATGAATCTTCTGATTCATCTGATTCATCTGACTGTGATTCAGAATCACTCAAACAAGCTCGCTCTGAAAGTGTTATGAAGAAACATCTTAACATTGCCTTGTTTCATACCCCACCAAACTCTCCATCTCATCAACAACCATCTGACACTCAAACATTTGAAAACCAAACCATTCCTCAACCACCTGAAACTAATCCATCTGAAAATCAGGCTTTTCCTCAACCATCTGAACTCCCTCAATCTGACATCCACACATCTCAACCACCATCACATCAACCACAACCATCTGAACCTACTCCTGTTAACACCCCTAATCCTTTTTCCTCTGGACAGTCTGAACAGTCAGATCTAGGATCTTGTGTTAATGCTATGTTTGATATTTTCAAAAAGGAGTTAGATTCTGAATATGATCGTGTTAAGGCTGTATGCATGTCTAGTTTGGATCCCACTGTTTCGAATACTGCTTGGAAGCGTTTCATCTGGATGTTCAACAAAGCTGCCTTAAAAGTTAGAGCTAAATGCTCTAAGCTTGCTAAGACTAAATTTGCAGAATTAATCAAGGTAACTCTGATGAACATGCCTCCTCCTCCTCCTGTATTACTTTTGGAAGCTGCTCCTCCAGTAGTTCCTGAATCTGAAATGGTTGAACAAGCTTCTGTTGAAAACCAATCTGAAGGGAACCCTGCTGCTACTGCATCTGCTCCGTCTCCATCTGTGGTTGCAGAACTTGTGAATGATGTGAAGGATATAAAGGACTGGATGATCAAGCAAGAGAAAACAACTGATGAAATCAAGACCTGGATGTCTAAGCAAGAAGAGTCAGCTGCCAAGATGACAGAGCTTCTGACCCTTATTGCCTCTCGCCAGACCTAGTTTTATTTGTTGTTTTGCACATGAACTGATTTTGCTGTCTGTTTATCTTTTGTTGTGTTATGTGTTTTGGCATCTGCCTGTTTGACTGTGAACTTTGGTTTGTTTTGATTGCATGATAACTTGTTTTGCTCCTATATGATTCTTTTCTTCTATATCTTTCTGTCTTTGAAAATCTTTTTGATTATGACAAAAAGGGGGAGAAAAATAGAAACTGAGTGTTCAACCGTTAAGCAATTACTAAAACTGAAATTCAGACATTTTATTAACTTACTTTGAATTTAAGTCTTTCAGATTACATTGATATATCTGACATAATTCTTTGAAGTTACCCTGAGACTGTGTCAACCAGAACCTGATCCTCTAAAGAAAATCTGAGTATTCAATCAATTCTGATAACTCTGATATCTTACTCTGATACATTTATTCTGAAAGAGAATTCATGCAAGATGATAACCAGACGCTCTGACTGAAGGAAGTCATATGTATCTGGCATCAAGATTTGACTCTGAACTCTTTCATCAGGCTCTGAATCTGAAATATACTTAATCAGAAAGGGAAGTATTCTATTCTATTGAAGTATTTATTTCAGGGGGAGATTGTTAATCTCAGGGGGAGTTTCTAATTCTTACTCTTTATTGAACAAAATTTTCTCATGTTTTGTCATCATCAAAAAGGGGGAGATTGTAAGAGCACAGATTGTGTCTTAGTTATATCTCTATGTTTTGATGATAACACTTATAAATTTTGTATTCAAGAATTATATACTCTAAACGTGTTCTAGATTGTTTGCTACAGGCACTAAAGAAAATTATCTTAAGAAAGCAAATTTGGATCTGAACAATGTTATTATGAAAGGCTTCATAAGCTCAAGAGCATCTTAAGTGAAGATCTGAACGCTGCTCCCAGAAGAATCTGACTACTGTCTCTTGAAGATTCTGAAGCAGGAGCCTCTAAAGCATAGAAGACTCTGCTCTGATGGATTTACACGCTCAAGCACACTAGCTGCACATACTCTGATTCAGCTCAATCTAAAGAATATCCAAGACTCTGAAGATCCAGATGATCTCTAGTCTGGAGACTCTGAAGAATCAAATTCTAATGTTGAAAGCTGAACTTACTTTGAAGAAGATTTAAATATGTACGTTGGTTTATCTCAACAGCTCTTTCCTATTTTGTGCTAGACACAAGGACACAGACAAAAAGGTTTTATCTGTGCATTCCATTCTGAGGAAAGTTTTCTGCAAGTGAAGACAAAAGGCATCAGGCTTGTTTCAGCACAGCCTCCAATGTGAAGACAAAAGGCTTCAGGCTTTTCTGCACAGCCTTCAACGTAACAAGACTTCTTGGATCTTAGTGCCCATATAAAGAAGTCCACTCCATCTTCTTCAGTATCGAACTTCTAGAAAAATCACTCATCAAAGGAAATCTCTCAAAGCTCCTATTAGTTTATTTTGCTGTAACTTCGTTCTTAAATTAAGAGAAATATCACAGTTGTGATAACAGCTTATTAGAAGCATTCTTACTCTTGTAAAAGTTTTACATTGTTTGTAAAAGGTTTTCCTTAAGAGGATCCAGTTGGGATCAGTTGCTCTTGAGAAGACTAAGAACAGTTGTTCTTAGGTGTTGCTATTTGTAATCTGTTTGATTTAAATAGTGGATTAAGTCCTTGACAGAGAAAGGCAAATCACTCTTGAGAGGGTGGACTGGAGTAGTTGTATTCAACGAACCAGGATAAAAATATCTGTGTTCATATCTTTGATTTTTAGTCTTACTTATTCAACCCCCCCCCCCCCCCTTCTAAGTAAGTTTCTCACCTTCACTTATATGCCAAACTGGATAAGCTCTCAAATAAAGAGACTGCTGCTTATCTGTGGATAATATATTGATTGATAATATAAACTTCTTCACGTCTCAAGTCTGTGCTCCCTGGACATGATTCAGTTTCTTCTTTTTCTAAAGGATAAAATAAACGTCTTCATAATTCGAGATCGGTGCTCTCCCGAATATGATTCGGCTCCTTCTTTTACTAAAGGGTAAACGAACTTCTTCATACTTCAAGATCTGTGCTCTCCTAAATATGATTCCGCTCCTTCTTTTACTAAAGGGTAAACGAACTTCTTCATATTTCAAGATTTGTGCTCTCCTGAATATGATTCCGCTCCTTCTTTTACTAAAGGGTAAACGAACATCTTCATACTTCAAGATCCACACTCTCCTGAATATGATTCCGCTCCTTCTTTTACTAAAGGGTAAACGAACTTCTTCATACTTCAAGATCCACACTCTCCTGAATATGATTATGCTCCTTCTTTTACTGAAGGGTAAACTGAACTTCCTCATACTTCAAGATTCACACTCTCCTGAATATGATTCTGCTCCTTCTTTTACTAAAGGGTAAACGAACTTCTTCATACTTCAAAATCCATACTCTCCTGAATATGATTCCGCTCAAACCTCCCCTTTCTTCAAAATGATATGGGAAATGGAAACCAAACTGCTCGCTGGAGATGGCCATTTGTTGCAAGTCATAACGAAGATAAGATAAGCTTCTCGGGCGTGAAATGCCGCTTATTTGCAAGAGTGGCAATAATAAGCTTCTCGGGTGAGAACTGCTTGTAAAGGTAGTAACAGGTAATGTAAATTGTAAAGAAAGTCGTGATGGTGGCAAACATCTAGATCACTGAGTGACAACAGGTAACATAAATTGTAAAGAAGGTCGTGATGATGGCAAACATCTAGATCACTGTAATGTAAATTGTCAAGAATTTTGTGATGATGAAAAACATCTAGATCACTGTAGTAACATGTAATTTAAATTGTAAAGAAGGTTGTGATGATGGCAAACATCTAGATCACTGTATGTAATAATGAGCTCCTTGTATGAGAAGATCAATTTTAGAGTGTATTGTAAAGTGTAAGGTAGGTGATAAGCTTTTCAGGCGAGAACTGTCGCATATTTGAAAAGGATTGTAAATGCTTTTCTTGAGAGATAGTGCAAAATAAATGCACATCCAGGTATGTTCGACAATCGACAGGACTGGAATTCGATCTAGAATTGGGCTAGAAAGAACTGATAAAGAAAACTCCATTGAGGAAACGAACTCGAATGGGGACTACCTTATCTTAATGCGGAAAGGTAACGGAAATAACCATCGTCCATGAGGGTTGAACTCTGTGGGGAAACTAGAAACAAGTAGGTATTTTATGCTTAGGGCTGACGATCTACTTGGAGAGAGCGGACAAACCCAGTTACTCGGCGGTAACGACAAGGATGACGATAAATAGCAAGCATGCAAATGCTAATGCGTATGCCAAAGTGTATACAAATGTGTATGTTCATGTGTATGACAATGAAATGAAAATGAGTATGTAATGCTCATGCTTATGCTTATGCTGACAAAACAGATGAGAGAGGAGACATGAGATGAAAAAAACATCTCGACAGGAATACCCGGTGACCTCTGCAACAGTACATCTATTAGAGGATACGAATAGTTGATGGTAAGACCGAATCTGGCTTCAAAGTTAAAATTTCCGTGGGGAGAAAATCTCATGACTTCCACATGGGGATGCGATACGACTTCACCGGAGAGTATGATGCCCTGACTTCAACTGGAGATTCATGACCTCCACATGGGGATAAGATGTCATGACTTCACGTGAGGGATTGCTATAATGAACCATAATCAGCTCAAGAACTCTTGGATCATAGACTTTCGGGGATAAGATAAATATCCGCTGTATGGGGAAGGTGTGGAGCTAGACAGCTTCATGGAGATAGTGTAGCAACTTCCTGGGAAAAGTACCTCAGCTTCCTGGGGAAAAGGTATATCCGACTAGGGATAAGATATATCAAACTTCCCTACGGAGAGTTCATCAGACTTACTGGGGAGAAATCAACAGACATTCCTGGGGAAGGTATCTTGACCTCTTGGGGAGAATATGGCAGTCTCCTGGGAAGTATTTCCTGAGGAAAGTAAGACAATTTCACTGAGGAACAGATAATTCCGCTGAGAATGGGGTTCAAGAACATATATCACTTGGAGGATACCGGGGATATCTCTGCAGTCTTGAGAGTCACTGGGGATTTATCGGATGGATCCCAAAAGTGTTGTCAGCTTAAAGTCTTGCTGGGGACTGTCACTAGGAAGATGCTGGTAAAATCTCTGTTGTCTTGGAGATTACTGGCTCGGTCCAAAGTGTTGTCAGCTTATAGTCTCGCTGGGGACTATGTCGGCTTAAAGTCTCTTTGGGGACTGCGTTGAGGCAATGGTTAAGACGTAGATTTTGCAATGATGAGATTTACTGGGGAGTGAAGACCGTCGGGAGTAAAATCCATCGGGTACATGAAGAATGTCGCGAAACAAGCTAGTTTTGATCTTAATGGACTTTGTCGTAGTCGCCATTTTGAAAATATCATGCCCCAGAGTACCTGCTTTGTAAGGAAAATTCAACTCAAGAGGATTTTACAGAGAACGTGGAGTCCAAATGCCCCACTGTTTTCCAACTCTTAGAGAGATTTGTCAGATCTCGACGTAACTGGCTCAGATCGACGGTGACATGACTGAGTCTTCAAAAATATCTCTTAAGAATGTCAGGCTCTCATTGATGAGAAGATTGGAAACCATCTTCACCTGTTTAGCAGGATCTGTGACATCTATATGTAAGTTTCTAAGATATCAGGCAAAACTGACACGCGTGAAATGCTATCCTGAAACTATCAATGCAACAATATATTTGTCTTGAAATTTTTATTTTTGAAAAAGATACCGCTATAACTCGCGAACGAAATCACTAGCTAGGATATGAATTTAACTTGTAATGCCAACGGTAAATTGATTATAGCTCGTAGGAGTCAGGAAACGTTATCTCGTCGAGTATGCTTTCAAAAGAAACCTTACCTCAATTAGGTCTTTTAAAGGTTGTATCACGGCTTGGTTCACGGTTTAATAAACAAAGGATAAAGGCTCGAATTTATTTATACCCACCCCTCTTCGTGATGTTCTCCAATCCTATTCAGTTAACAGGATACGAGCATTCATATCTCAATCGGGTTTGATATGGTCGAGAACTCATTAAGGCTTTGGACATGGCAGTCACTCACCTATTGTCTTTTGTGTTTGGTCACACGACTTTGTTCTTTTTTTGGGGATTCTTCATTGTAATCCCTTGTTTTTGTTATATTTTTTCATTCCCCAACTTTTGCCTGGACAGCGTTTTTTGAATTTGACTTTGAAGTCCAGCGGGATGCCCCAGTTTTGCCTAAGTCTCCTTCATAGGTTTTGACTTAGCGAGCTATATTTTTTTATTTTTGTTGAATAAGTCGTGTGACTCCTTTGAAAGGCTTGTGACTGCCCCACTCTTTAGGTAGTAGAGGTATGGTCATCGACTTCTAACTTCCTAAGATGTTAGGGATAAAATAGATCCTCAAAGGTTCGCTCCTCCTTTGTGAGGGTCTGCGCGCTCGATTGGTTTAACTGAAAAACTACCCTGCCCCAGGTTAAAATAAGGGTTTTAATTTGGAAAAGAAGAAACTTCTACTTCAAGGCTCAAAGGGGTTAAAGAGGGATTATCATCCTTATGTCTCCAGTGTTTGGGATTTGAAGCAATGCCTTACATCATCAGCAGGTTTTGATCGAAAGCATACGACAAGAGATTTGACGTTTTTGGTTCATCATCCTCCTCCCAATTCTCAATCAAAGCAAAAGATCGGGTAACGTTGGCATTATAGTTTATGGAAAAAAAATATTTTTAATGAGTGAAACAAATGGATTTATTCAAGACAAACATGCATTGCATTAATTATTCCAAAATAAACAAGTTCGTAGATGCTAATTATGCTTAATCAAAGAAAATAAACATATAAATAATCAAAATGTAATGTCTCAAAGTCCTTCAAGATGTGTTTATGAAGTCTTCGCGTCTGAGACCGGTACGGTAGTGGTTTTCTCTGGCGGAGCCTCACTGGAAGGAGTCGTCTTGCTTGCCCCAGCTACGCCAGTCATTACTTTATTATCGGTCTTCAAATCTTCACTCAGAATAACTCTCCCAGATTCTCTGTTGATCGGGGTCACATCATCTTGAGGATTGCTGAAATGAAAAGGACTAGGCATCTGAAGAACTACCGACATCGGCTGATTCACCGTATGCGTCACTGGCTGAGATCTGTTGAAAACAGGCTTCGCATAGCTTGATTCTGGCCCCTGGGACGCCCTGAGAGGAGTCTTGACTTTCGGCTGAGGATCGTCAAAAGACAGGACCTTCTTTTCTAGCAAATCTCTAACAATATTCTTAAGCGCGTAACATCCTTCCAAATCGTGACCAGGCGCACCCTCATGAAATAAACAATGAGCGGCAGTGTTGTAATTGACAGGCAAATGATTGGGAGGCAGACCCAAAGTTCGGGTAACAACCAGACCTTGTTGCACTAAGAAAGGATATAACTCAGTGAACATCATTGGGATCGGAGGACAAGGCTTGTATCGTCTCCTATTTTGACGAGGTATCGTCTCCTCTGATGGTTGGCACACGGGAGCGTTGGGCACTCGTTGACAGTTGACAGGAGCTTGTGCATGCTGATAAACAGGAGGTTGTTGATAAACCGAATGCTGATAGACCGGAGCCGGTTGCACAGGCTGATATGTAGGAAATTGCCGACTAAAAGGAGGTGCAATAGTAGCTACATAGGATTGTGGAACATACTGAACTGGATAATCTTGAACATAATTCTGCTGAGGTTGCCAAAGTTGATGAGTAGCCATCGAGCGATTCCTCGGAGTTTTGCACTTCGGAGGAGTAACTCGTCGAACTGGTTGAGCAACAGTAGGATTCACTGAACTGGATTGACGATTCTGAGGAGGTACGTTCTCGACATTAACAGCTGGTTGAGGATCCACAACAGTATCAGTAATTTCAGAAACAACGGTAGGTTGATTATCCATCTTCACCTTAAGGACTTGCAACATCTCCATAATCTGCCCCACACCTCCTCGAAGATCTTCGAGTTCATGGCTGACATGGTCGAACTCTTGAGCTTGTTCTTCCATCCTTTTTCGAGCTTGGGCTCTAGTGTTGTACTGATGCGGAGGACCCATGGTGACGAAACTGGAAGGCGAGGGAACCGAGTATGAGAAACCGGGAGACACATGGAATGCAAAAATATGATGCTAAAATGCAAAATGCGAATGACATGACTTCATGGAATTCAAGTATTTATGAGCATTGCGGGATAACGAAAAATTTTATTGATTGAAAAATGGATTACAGATAATATTCTTAAAAGAAAAACCTCGATGAAACTAACCAACTAAAGTTCTAGGACCCTAAGGAAGCACTATTCATGATTTTGACGGTTAGGCGGAGAATCGGAGGGAAACAAATCCTTCATCAAAACCAAGCAAGGGTACGTTGGAAAAGTCTTCACAATTGTTGGTGATTAGTGTCCTTGATGTCAAATAACTTTGAGAATATGGCTTTAGCAACGGTCTTGTCCTTTAGGGTCTTTCTCCAAGAAAGGGAACGAAGATTCCTTCAGAATAGGTAACCCTACCAATTGAGAGTACTCTTCTAGGGTAGGAAAAAGCTAATACTCGGAGAATGTAAGGCAAAGATACTCTGAATCCTAGAACTGTAACAAAGTCGAAAGGAAACCTTCGCCTACTTGAGGTTTCAACAAAAATAACGGCCTTCCATACTTGTTTCTGGATCCTTTGTTGATCTTGAACCAAAGTTCCTAGCTTCCTTAGGTCATCTAACTTAAGTCCTTTAAAAGAATATCTCAAAGTTTTTTTTTTTTTTTATAATCCATGGTATCTTTCAATATTCATAAATAAAATTTGAATTCCATGACATGTGATGCAATGTGATGTCTTATGGATGCAATGCATATATACAAAGTCCTAGGTTAAAGGTATATGCAAGGAGTTAGGGTCTACCCATCCCAATAGGTATGTACTAAGGTTAGTTGTACCTGCAGAACAAGGTTCTAAAGCGGTGCCCAAAGTCATCAATCCATCTTTCGGATATTATCAATTTCCCGATTAACTCGGTGGTTAATAATATTCTCAAGAGAATCTCTTTTGAGTGTAGTATCGCGTAGAAACCATTTTGGAATTACTCCCTCATAGTTCCCGCACTACGTCCTAGATAAGGCCAAAGTGGTGTTAAGGTACTACGGTCCCCAGTATCATAGACTCCAATCGACCATGGAAAAAGTTTTCATGATTACTCGTTCAACTGAACCATTTTCGAAAGGGTCTCAACTGAGCGGTGATTCTCGAGTCAGCTTGGTCGGGATTCAACTCCCTATAAGCCTCATCGAATATATCCCCATCCTATAATAAGGTCACTCAAGTCCGGGTGTAGGACTTATCTGACAATAACGGGGTACCCCCCAAGCAAGGCACAATAATAATATATACAAGAGAATAAATAATGGAAAATATCATACAATAAACAAAATAGGGGTAACCCTTAAAAGTTATGGCATAGTCCCCAGTGAAGTCGCCATTTTCTGTTGCGGTGGAAATAGGATATCAAACTATTAATTAGTTTGAATCACAATTCTTAAGTCACAACCGCTCTTTGATTTATCCAAAGGAAAAGGTCAAAAGAGGGAAAACCTATTTTTGCATCGTAAACACAATGCGGGGAGAGACCTAGGTAAGGGGTTGGTTAAGCTTAGGGAAGGTACTAGCACCCTAAACTTCTGTAGTACTCTACAGGAACCTTTTGTTTATTGTATGCTTTTTTATTTTATTTATTATCTGCTTTAAGCTAAGGGATAGAGTGACCTAAAAGACCTAAGGTTAGTCCTAAGTTTACTCGGCAAGACGTCGCATCTTGTGCCTACGTATCCTGGATAGGGAATGGAATCAGAGTAATCGTAGTTCCCCTCGAAAGGGAGGTTAGAAACGTCTTGACTGTGGTCAAGGTTTCAAATGGAGTAAACATATCTTAAGGACACACTTACGTGGAGTCTTTGAAACTCCTATTTTTATGTTGAATTTGTTAATTGAAAATTACGGTTAAATTAGGTGTTCCACGGCGGGAAACCCTAAAACAGAGTACGGCAACTCTTTGACCTAATGCTAGGGTAAATGGCATTTTCGTCCACGGCAGGACGCCTAGGCTAATAGGGTTTTGAAACGGTCAAAATTAGGGTTATTGACTCGGCGGTCAAACTGTTAATCCTAATTCCTTCGGAGGAAAATATAACGGTAAAACATGCAAGCAAGGCAAAATACTATATGGCAGAAATTAAAATGCGGAAAGTAAAGAAAGCGGTAAAAAAAGCATCGCGACGATCACTCGCGTAAATTACAAATTCCCAAAAAATGCAAAATAAAATAACTGCGACCATGACCTCGCGTAAATTACATCCATGAAACAAAAATGAACAAATGAAATAATAACGAGTTGAAACAAACAAATTAACAAGGGTTAGACAAAAATGAAACGGCTAAATCAAAACTTATTTCTTTTTGAGTTTTTATTGAGAAGAGGAGAGGAGAATTAATTTCATGATTAAATGGAGAAACTATTCTAATTATTTACTAAAAATTTTAATAAAGAAACTGGTTTTAATTTTAATGAAAAAATGTCTTGAAAAAACATGTTTTAATTTTATCAAAAATAAATGTTTTAAATTTTAATGAAAAAATTTGATTTAAATTCAACGAAAAAGGTTTTAATTTTTGTTTTAGTGAAAGAAAGGTCATTTTTTTAATTTTTGTGTTAACTTAATGAAAAATGGTTTTAATTGGAAAAAAGCTTTAATTAAGAAAAACTGTTTTATTTAGAAATATGTTTTTAAATAAAAAATGGTTTAATTTTTGAAAAAAAACTTTTTAGAAAGATCTTAATTTTTAAAAAACTAATTACGTTATGTTTTTTTTGTTGAAATAGCTTACCTAAACTTAATTGCATTATTAATTACAAACTACATAGTTAATATAAATGAAAAAAAATAAACAATTGAATAATAAAATAAAAAAACAAATGAAACGTAAATAAAAAGGCTTATGCCGTTTTCTCCATGGATGACTATCGAAACTTTTCCTCTCCTTCAATCCTTGCATGTTAATGGTTCCTTCTTTTATTTATTCTTCCCATTAATCTACAATCAATGAACAAAACAACACACAAAAATCATAAAAATGCCGTAAATTAAAGGAAATAGAAAGCTTACGGTAACGGCGATGATGATGAACGAAGATCCCCTTGTCATTGGAACTTTTTGCTCGCCGGTAGCGTTTGGCCGATGATGAATTCAAGCCTTTTAGGGTTCTTCCAAAAAAAAATCCCCTCTTCTGATAAATCGTGAGAACGGCCGCCGTTTTTTCTTTTTGTCCTCCTCCTTTTCTCAAATATAACTTATGTTTATATAGGTATCAAATTAGGGTTAACTCTAACCTAATGCCCATCTTAAAGCCCAACTTAATATTAGTTATAATTACTAAATTTAAATAATTAAAATAAAATTAAAATAAAATTGAAATTAATAATTCTATTTATTTATTATTATTTTTTTAAAGAATTCTTATTATTTCTAATAAAAATCCTTTATTTTTTTTAAAACATTATTATTATTATTTTATTTTTTGATATGCAAATAATAATAAAAATTAAAACTTAGTATAAAAATGTATAGAATGAAAATAATATTAAAGAAAAATGAAATTAATTTAAAATGAAAAATAGAAATGAAATGAAATTATTTAAAAATGAAATGAGACTAAAATTAAAAATGAAATTGATTTTTCTTTAAACAATGAGACAATGATTGATTTAAAAATGCAATGAAATTAATTTAAAAAATGAAATATGAACCAAAAAGCGTGTAACATGATATTTTCCTATAAAAATCAAACAACTACACGAACTTGTTAGTGACTGGTTAAATGCAAAAATGCAACAGAATGCGAGATGATTCGACTAATCCTAGGGCAAAATTTGGGGTATTACAAGTGGTCTTGAAGTTAGGCACTAACTAGGGGATTTTACCCTGAGAACCCTAGTTTAGCAACTCCTCACACTTTGAACTTTTCTTGGATTGATCTTGGAATATCACCTCATGTATCTCAACACAACTCTCCATGATCACAAAGACTTAGAATTAGGTTTTGATCCTCTTCAATTGCACAGTTGACTTAGGGTTACTCAGATGAAAACCTTAATTGCAACACCCTCAACTGTGGCTCTTCACACATGTCATAATGACTTGACTGAGCTCCACCATGACCCTCAAGGCACTCCGGGAGCTCTATCCACACTCCCTATCCATGATCAAGGCTCCCCAACCCACTGATGGTCTTTAATTGGTCCTCAGGTTAGGAGATTAACCACATACACACAACCAAACTTCTCAAGAACCCAACCCTCTTCCTGATGACTTGGTGACTTCTCAAGCTTGAACAAAACCTCTAGATAGGCTCCTCTTGATATAAACCACACTTGATCCCCTGCTGAATGAGTAATGTTATGCTATGCAAATGCTAGAACAATGTAATGCTAATGCAATGAAACATAAACCAAGTGAGAAAAATGTTGGGCAAATTTTGGGGTGCAACACTCTTGCCTTGTAGTCCTCCAAGATTCCAAGAGCTTCATTCAGTCTACAGTCACTTTCGCGTCAGCGAGAGGATTCAACTATAACCTTCTCATCTCCCGCCTGGATCAGAGCCTTCAACTTAGCAATCTATTGTCGCAGTCCATCTTCTCGCTCCTTGTTGTTAGCTAGAATGGCATTTCATTGGTCATTAAACTTGGAGATCTCTACATATGCTCTGTCCAACTCTTTCTTCTTAGAGATAAGAACATCATTGATGGTCTTCAGATCTAAGCCTACACGCTCTCGAGCGTTAATCTCTGCAGTCAGCTCTCTACCCAACTTGTTCACCAATTCAGTTTGCTTCTTAGATGAAATAGTGGCTTGATTTCTCTCGCTTCAGAGCTGAATAATCTCCTTTTCCAATTCCTCGTTTGCCTTACGCAACTCCTCCTTCTCGAACCATAGCTGATTATATTTCTGGATATCAATAGTAGTCGGCTCCTAAATCATCAAAGGATACAAAGGCTCACCAACTAGAAAAGGCATCAACAATCTCTCAGCTCTCTCCTGAATCCAAACCATATAAGGTTCATAAGCTCTATTGTTGCTCTTACCCAAGGAAGCCTTCCCTCTACGGTGAATCTTGTTCCAAGCTTTCTCCACTCTAGTCAAGGTCTCACCCTCAAGCAAACCCGTGAAATACAGAGATTCCTATATTTCCTCTTCCTTCGAAGGTTCCCTCAGAGCATATCCAAACCGCCTCACTGCAAGGGCGGGGTTGTAGTTAATACCTCATTTCCTTCCGATCAACGGGACGTTAGGAAAACCACCACAACTAAAGATAATCATTGTTCCCAAACTGATTTCTATCAAACCAAATGATATTCTCAAAAGTCAAGCCCATAAGTCTCTCTGACCACTCTGAGGTACCTGCAGTGTCAACAAAAGGACTAGTCTTGGGAAGGTGACTCACAAACCATCTGTATAAAAGAGGTACACAACAAGACACATTCTTTCCCCTCCCGTTCTCATTCTTGTAATACACGGAATGATAAACGTCTCTCAGAAGTGTAGGCACAGGATTTCCTGAGATGAAAATGTGGAAAGCATCCAAATCCATAAAGTCAGGAATATTCGGAAATAAAACTACACCATATATGCACAGAGCTAAGATGGCACTAAAGACAATCCAACGACCCTCTTTCGCAAAGTGTTGAGCTTTACCAACCAAGAAAGGAAATGGAAATCCAGGTATCCCATTTCTTCTAACCAACTTCCCTTCTAACTCTGAAGCATCTTGATGAAGAGCATTAGTAAGCTTAGTCGAATTAGGTTCAACTTTAGTATGATAAAAAGGCATCTGATCTAGAATAGGAACTCTTAGCAGCATAGAGAACTCCTCCAAAGAAGGCATCAGCACATAAGCCGGGAAAGTGAAACACCTCAACTGTGGATCATAGAACTGTAGTAAGGTGTGAAGACCTCCCAACTCAGATACTGAAGCTTTGCAAAAACAACCCAAGTGTTGCATCGCTGCGAAGAGGAGCCGACAAGGACATAAGAGTTGCCATTGTTCGCTATTTATCCCAAAGAGAGGGGAAGGAAACGATCATAGAAAACTTATGAAAAGGGAAAAGACATGTCATCACAACCAAATCTTGGGGTTCGGGAGTCGGTTACTCAAGGGGAAGGTATGAGCACCCCTCACGTCCGTTGTAATCAACGGGATCCACGCTTGTTATCTATCTAAAGGGTGTTAATCTATCTAAGCTACACGCTACGGGGACAAAAGGAAAGAAAAGAGACTCGATAGAGCATCGCCTCTTTATGCCTACATACTCCCTCGTGCAATGGGAAAGTCAGAGTCAACGTAGTTCATAAAACTACGGGGGAAGGGTGGGGAAGGTTGCTCGCCAAGACGTCGCCGTCTTGTGCCTACGTATCCTCGTCAGATACGAGAAATCAGAGCAAACATAGTTCGGGGTGACACAACCACAAATTGGTTCAAGTGTTTTAACCGAGTAGGGTTAAACCTTAGTTCTAGCAGTTAGGTGTATTGCTGCTCGACCATTGGAGACTTAGGCATTACCTGTTTGCGGTAGAACCAAGAGTTAACAACACTCTCTTTATGAAAATGATTTTTAATTAATCCCTAAGGATAAAAAGGTTTGATGTTTTGTTTTTTGTTTTTTATGAAGAAGAAGTGAATTGAATTTTGTTTTTAATTCATGTTGCACTAAAGACTATGACTTGGGAGCGAATGCGTCACATATCTCCCAAAGGGCATACGCTAAACACTCTAGACAATTGAGAGGAGACCCCCCAATCATCATTTCCCAAATGCTTAAGGCTCGTAACGTACAACACTCATTATCCTTTATTACATGTTTTGAAGAAGTTTTGAGATGAGAAGAGAGGAGACACAACTAAGGGGAAACTAACTCAACCCTATTGTTATCATGCAATGTGCTCCTATGATTGAGATTAAAAGGGAAATTATATCCTAATGTTATCATGCTTGAATTGAACACTTAATGTCTCTCCTACTCCCACCTTAAACAAATGGGACTAGGAATCCTAGGGGATCATGACAAAGAAACCAAGTAAACACAAGATAAATCAATCACAAATGAAAAGGAAGAAAAGGATGCAAACATGAAATGCAACACAAAGAAAAGAGGGAGGAATAAAAGTGTGGGGCAGCAACCACCACAAGCACATCTCAACCTCTTGAAAGCAAGAAAAGAGATGCAAAACAAAAGAGAAATGCAAGCAAAAGAACTCAAACAAGTCCAAGAAAAAGTGAGATGAAATGGGAGAAATTAAACCTCCTACAACCATTCAAGCATCAATCACCAACCTCAAAAGGTAAACAAATAAGAAAGAGACGAATCCATGATCAAGATGAAGATGGGAGAATAGGCTTAGGCAGTAAGCAACAAGAAGAATCTCAACCAAATGCATCAAATTGACCATGCAAAAAGAAAGCACAAACAAGTTCTCAAGATGGCATCTCATTCGAGCCAAACTCAAACTACAAACAAGGAGCACCAAATCACTTTGAATGAGTTCCAAAGTCCAAGGGACAGAAGTGAGAAAATGATAAGAAGGTTCACAAACCAAAGAAAAAGCAAAGCCATGAAAAGTTACAAAGTAGGGTAAGGTAAAGAACCAAAGTTCAAAACACTTTCAACATTCAAATGCAAATGGAAAGCCCTAATTAAAAGTAACTTGCAACACAAATCAACCAAATGTGTGACCTATAAAATTTAAACCAGCATCCTAAATATGTCAAGAATGTGATTCAAGAGGCATAGGATGCGTATGGGATCCACAAAGGTCATTTCCCAAAAGAACTAGGTCAACTAGTTTATATGAACCTCAATTAGGGTGACTCTACTTCCAAGGTTAGTCAAAAATAGGAGAATCATTCAATAAATACCAAATAAAATGCACAAAGCTCCTAAACATGTTGGCAACCAGAGGCCAAAACATCCAAACCAAATTCCAATCAAGGCATCACCAAATGATTTAATCAACTAGGGTGCTCCACCTTGAAGGATATTTATCGAGGGTCAAACAAATGCAAACCAAAGCCAAATAAAAATAGGTCAAACCTTGACCAAAATTATCCTAAAAGGCTCCTTAATCCATTATCAAAATGGAAAGGAAGCCTTACTCATAGGTAATTGCAAATGGTCCACAAATCAAGCAAGAACAAATAAGAACCATATTAAAAACACTTCCAATCATAAAATTCAAATTAAATTGAAAAATAAAAGAAAATAGAAATTAAAAATTATGAAAAATTAATTAAGACTTTAAAGTGTTTGAAATTTTTTTTTCTGAATTTTCTGATATTTGGAAGTATTTTTAATAATTAAAAAGCTAAACAGAAAATAAAATAAAAAGAAATAAAACATAAAAAGGCTGGGGTGCAAAAGTAATCTCAGAATACAAAGGAAACAGTTCAACGCGCATTTGGGCTCAAAGACATGGTGGTGGCAATAGCAAAGAAAGCCCAATCCAACCCAAGCTTCAGATTAAATGAAACACAACGTTTCATTTAATCTAGGTGGATTCAAAGTACACACGTGCAAAGTCAAGCGAATCAGAAGCAAACACATAAGTTGGTCAAGAGGTCAACACATGCTAACTCAGATCTGAGGGTTTAAGGCCAGACGTCAGAGACCTAGCTCCGGTCATCTTCTCGGGCAAGGTGGCTAGAGTTCAGGTCATCCAACCTTAACCAAGCTTCACAAAATCTATACCAAATTAAAGCTGAAGTCGCGTAGGCCATGAATCCAAGATCCAATCATCCATATCCTTCATAAATCAAGAGAATCGAAGCCAACAAGTTTGAGATGCACATCTGAAAACTCAAGCAAACATGAACAATAATGAATCAAACATGGCCTACACAAGGTAGGGCTTTAGATGCAACTGTTGTACCGCAAAATTTGACCAACCGTTTCTTGCAATTTGGCTTATGTTTTGTTTCATTTGCATTTGCATCTGCATATCGCATACAGTGCATTTTTCTCAGCCGGATTGATTTTATTGGGATTACAGCCCTCTCTCTCGTGTTTCAAGCGCTTCAAGTCAGTTCAAATAAACAGGTTTATTTTGGAAGTGGTTTTCTTCCCGGTGATTCAGCCTACGTTGTTATTTTTTAGGATATTTCGGTGTCCGTCATTTTACCGTTTTTTTTCATTACATTCTCGCATTTTTTTTGTTAACTGATTTAATTGCTTTGCATTAGAATTATTAGCAATTTTTTAGATTTTATTTGTTAACTTTTAGCATAGAATTTAAATTTTAATTAGTTTTTCTTAGAATTAATAGTTTTAATATTAGGTTTTTTTAATTCTTTTAGTTTCTTTTATTAGAGTTTATTAATCTAGAGTTTATTAGATATTATTTGATTAGTTCATTTTAGTTAATTTGGTTTTACGGTTCACTTTACCCTTTTAATTGTAGTCAGCTTATTTTAATTCCAGCATATTAATTAATTAATCATTCAACATTAATTTTGGTTCAGCTTTAGTTTAATTGATCTGCAGCTTTAATCAGGTGATTAATCAGTTTAGTGCATGAGTTCACTGACAAGTGTCAGGGCTATAAATAGCCCTTTTCACTCTCTCTCATAGGTGGCTGGCACGCGTCCCAATGTAAACACTAATCCACTTCGCCGGCAAAATCACACAGCCGTCCAAACCTCGCTGGAAACATCATCAAGCTCGCCCGAAAATTCATACATTCATCAAGATTTTTCCAGTAGCATTCAAACCTTTATAATCCATATTCAAACACCTTCATCATATCTTCATCAATTTTATCCAAATCTTCATACACCAAATCTAGATCTGAGTCCCTTATCTTCATCACTAACTACAAACCGTTAGCATTCATCCTTCGACCAACCTTCAAGGTGAAACCCAGCCTTGTTCACCTTCTTCATCAATTCATCATCTGATCTCCTTCTGGGAAAACCCGTTCGAAGCCTATGTTCATCATCCACCATGAACAAACCTCAACCTTCGAACATTCTAAACCCAGATCTGAACAGATCTTCATGAACAAATCTTCAACGTCATGAACATTTCCAGATCTTCATCACGCGTTCAAACTTTTTTCCAGATCTTTAACCTTCAAGCACACAGGTCATCAACGTTCATCTTCGATCCCCTTCGTGTCCCCAGATTTCAACATGCAAACCATAGATAAACCATAATCACCACCGAACACCATCCGTAAACACATTAAACCCCTTCGATCCTACTTCACCTCACACGATCCGGACCTACAAACTTGTTTTCGTCATCGATCATTCTTCGATTCAACTTGCATCATTCTCAGATTCAGCAACATAAACACGATCTAGAACGAACTCGAATCTCCTTCTTCAAATCCAAACAACCTCTGAAACATAGCAACCTGGATTTTTAAGTGTTGTTTGTTTGCTGGCTAGTTTTGTAACTATGTGTTTTAACAGGAGAGCGTGAGATCGGAGAAAGGGAAGTTTGAGAACTGGAGAGGTTGTTAGAGAGGTTTTTGTTGGAGGAAGTTTTAGAGGAAAATGAGAGAGCGAAGCCGAGAGTGACGGTGGAGCTGGATTTTTTTTTCTTGTTTCGTGCAAGATGACGGTGAGGTTGAAGAAGAGGAAAACTTAGGTTTTTCTTTTGGCCAAATGAGGAAGAAGAGTCTTGAAATATCTTAGATTGGTTAGTGGCCTTCGGCCCAACCGTTAATTTGAATCATACCCCCGTCTTCCTTATACACCCCTCCCCGTTAGTTTGCTGTTTGATTGTTTTAGAGTTGGGCCAAGCCCAACCGGATTTTAACTACTGCACCCTTGTTCTGGGCTATACCCCCCTTTTGCTTTATTTTTGTAACTATTTTTATAATATAAAACCAATTGTGTATTTTTTTGGATATTTTTTTAAGAGCAACTTGTAAATATATTTTACTATTTTCTTTTAGAAAGATTTATGTATTATATTTTTCTATGCTTATATTCTTTTAGAACCTTTTTCTTTTAGAAGTTTCTATTAAAAAATTGAATTCTTGTTTCCATTTATTATTGGACTTTTCATCTCATTTTCATTTTGTAGGTCGATGATGACACTTCCATAATTCGTTATTAATCAAATTGTTGATGGATAATGTAGGATATGAGACCATTTCTTTCTCTCTTCATTTTTCTTCTCCTTCTGATTTTATTTTGGACTTTTTTCTGTGCTGGTCCGTGTGACACAATTCAATTGGAGAATGATTCGCAATATCATTTCTCCATCTTGTCTTTGACACGAATATTACTACGCAACCTCTTATAGCCTGACTTCCATTTATAAGTCGAGTTACGATGGTTCAACGTCACATTGGTTCTGATTCGAAACGTCATCATCTAGGATCAAAGGAGAAGTGCTTGGAATGAAGCTTGCACGCAAAGTCAAGGGTCAACGGAACCATTCCGTTCAGTAACATTGTCTTTATTTCATTTCTTTTATGCAACCGTCGAGTGTTGTGAGTCGTAGCGTTAGATTCGTGGGAAATGATGAGTGAGTGGTTTCCTCTCGCACGTCTAAAGTGTTTAGTGTACGTCCTTAGGACGATATGTGACACATTCGCTCCTACGTCTTAGGACTTGGCATGCATGTCCCAATCCGACCCCTTTCCTCCCGCATCCTGGCGATTGAGACTCCTTTTTTCTCTCGCATCCTGGCGATTGAGGTCCCTTCTCTTGCGCTCGTGCAATCGAGACCGTTTCTCCGTAGTTGGCCAAACTACGGCTGCTCAGATATCTCATATTTGTTGAGAGTACGTAGGCTGAGGATTGAGATAATCCTAGCGAGCACTTTTCCCCGTTTTCTGTTGTTAGCTGAACAACAGCTGCTCTGATTTCTCATACTAGACGAGAATATGTAGGCACAAGACACGATGTCTTGGCGAGCATACTAACAACTAACTTCTCTTTTCTCTCGCTTCCGTGCGATCGAGACTTTCCCGCTAACGACTAATATCCCTTTCTCTTGCCCTACTGCAATTGAGACTAGACTGTAGTTATAGAACTCATAGGTTCCTGTACCTTTAAACCAATGACATACTATGTCTGTTCTACCACAAACAGGTAACGCCTAAGTCACCAATGGTCGAGTATCATACACCTAACTGCTAGAATGCCTACGCTAGTATCGCGAACCTTTTCTCTCACCCCCGTGTGATCGAGAACACTCTTTCGTCCCGTAGTTAGCCTAAACTATGTTTTTATTTGATTTCTCATGTCAGATGAGAATACGTAGGCACAAGACGCGATGTCTTGGCGAGCATTCCCCCGTAGTTTCCCGAACTACGTTGACTCTGACTTTCACATTGCACGAGGGAATACGTAGGCATAGGGCGGAGATGCTCTATCTAGTCAGTTCTTTCCGTTTAGCTTTAGTAGCCATAGATAGATTGTTTTTCACCCATAGACTAGACAACCCAAGCATGGATCCCGTCGAGTACGACGGAAGTGAGGGGTGCTCATACCTTCCCCTTGCGTAACCGACTCCCGAACCCGAGACTTGGTTGTGATGACCTGTCTTTTCCCTTTTTGTTAGGTTTTCTCTGCTCGTTTCCTTTCCCTCGTTGGGATAAATAACGAACGGTGGCGACTCTTCTGTCATTGCCGGACTCCTTTTTTCGCAGTAGCGATAGCTGGCGACTCTGTTGAGGACAGGAACATCCCCTATGCGAGTCAATCCTAGCGCCTGTCTGTTTTGGTTTGTGGGTGTGTATATTTGTATGTTGTATTTTGTATATTGCTGTATTTACATTTTCCGCACTATATTATTATTTGTTGCTGTTGTGTTGTTGGGTGGTTGTTCCTTTGAGAGATAAGCCAAAACCCAGGCTTGAGTACACACCTAACATTAGTAGTGGAGACTAGTGGGGGGCCTGTTTGCTTAGCAGACACAATTCCCCATGAAATTCGCACTCAGACGAGATTCTCTTTGTTGATTTCTTTCCTGGCCCTTAGGGCTCGAGGGGATTTTGGATATGAGGATTGTCGACTCTAGGGATCGATCATTTGTGATTCAGCTAAGTGAGGCCGCTTCATTAGATTATGATGCCAAACCATAAATGGTGAACGTATTATCATTTCTTGAAAGTCTGTGACGCTGATGAACGCATAGGATGCCGAAGCTTATTAGTGGATTAGGTCCATACATGTGAGTGGGAGGGTTTTTGCAGGAAACTTGACTTCCAGCCAACCCAGTATTTTGGTTTTCTCTTCAGAGCGAACTTACTCAGTCAGCAGCATAGCAGTATTCAGAGTTTTGTGGGGGCTGTGATCCCGTGTTTGATGCATCTTGCATTTCATTTGCATAAGCATCTTTGCATCATTTTGTATATCATTCCTTAGCTGGCCAGAGCTCTTATCCAGCCTTTATTTTGATTCAGAAGGTGATTCTTTGGTGACCGTTCTGAACAAGTGTTGATTGTTAGATGACGACCCAGTGGTTTAAAGCAGAATTAAGCAACGTCAAGCAGTGAAGTTGAAAGTTGTTGGTAGCCATGTCAGAGAACGACTTCCAGAATGTTGATACCTTGTCAGGTTTTACTGTGGTGACTAATCCTCTGTATGGTTCTCTACCCGATGAAGACTTTCTGCAAGTGAACAACCTAACTCAAGCTCAACCTGTGTAGCCCTCTTTTAAGAATCAAGATCTACATGAACAGTTTATTGTCCAAAGTGAACGTTCTTCTTCTTCTGATACCACAAATTATCATGATGCTGTTTTCTCTGTGTCGAATTCCAGAAGAGAGGTTCCGATAATGAAGACTAGGGACCCGAGAGCTCTTGAGTATGCTAAAAGGTTTCATGCGTTGGATGAAAGATTCAAGGCCTTGGAAGTTAAAGATACTGTTGGTATCAATGATTCAGACATGTGCCTGGTTTCTGGCCTAGTGTTACCTCCAAATTTCAAAGCACCGAGGTTTTAAAAGTATAAAGGGGATAGCTGCCCGAGGCAACATTTGGTGATGTTCTGTAGAAGAATGACTTTGTTTGTGCACAACGAAAACTTGATGATTCACTATTTTCAAGACAGCCTGATTGGGGCATCTCTGAGTTGGTATATGCAGTTGGAGAGTGATCAGATCAGATCATTGGTGGATTTAGCCAAGACTTTTTTGAAGCAGTACGAGTATAATCTGGATATGGCCCCCAGTCGCACGCGGTTGCGAGATTTGTCTCAGGAGAGCAGTGAACCTTTCAGGAGGTATGTTCAGAGATGGAGAGAATTTGCTTCCAGAGTGAAACCACCGCTCCTAGACCAAGAGTTGGAAGACATGTTCATAAACTCCTTGTAGAACCCGTATTTTGAAAGAATGCTTGGAATTGCACCAAATTTCTCTGAATTGGTATTAGACGGAGAACGTATTGAGAATGGCGTTAAGACTGGAAAAATTCATAATGTCTCGAGCAGTCAGGCTAGTCAAACTGAATCTCTCTGTAGCTCTCAAACAGAAGAAGAAGATGTGATCAACGCAGTCATGACAAATGTTGGTTATTCTCGGTGTGAATCAGTGAAATCTTCTGGTTCTTCATCTTCTCAGCGGTCAGTATCTTTTGGTCGCTCCTCATGCAAATCAACAAGCCTGTAGCCAAGGTTATCCGAATCAGCGCCAGAGTCAGAATAGGCCTCGCAAAATTTTGGAAAGAAGGAATGCTCCTTTTCATCCAGTTCCTATGTCATACAGCCAGCTTCTGCTGCATTTGATTCAGAATTCTTTGGTGGAGCCTAAGACTCTTAAGCCTGTGCCAGAACCTTACCCTCCTGGGTACAATCCCCATGAGCAGTGTGGCTATCATGGCGGATTCATGGGGCATTCAACCGAAGATTGCAAAGCTTTTCAAGCAAGAGTGCAACAGTTGATCGACAAAGGGTGCATTTCCTTTCCAGAAGGAGTTTTAGTGGTTCATGTCAACCTCTCAGCTGTCTAAGCTCATAGATTCAAAGAGTCATTTTCAGAAGCCAGTGGTCCAGACAAGCGGACGTCCTCAGCATTGGCAGTCCTTGGACTTTTTATCATTTGCATTTGTAGTTTCTTTCTTGTTAGTTGCTACTTGCTGTTAAACATTGTTGTTCTGAATGGTAATATTAATGAAGTGACCATGCATTTTTCTGAATTAATCATGTCGCTTTCGCTCATTTTTGCACAGTACAGACACATGCACATTTTATCCACTCCACTTTATCACTATGTTTAACAAAGATTGGAGGGAGGACGACGAAACTGAATACTCATAACTGATGATTGTATGCTTTTGGATAAAACCTTGTCGATGACGTACATGCATTGTTTCAAATCCCCTAAACACCGGAGAGATAAGGAGTTAGTCCCTAGTTAATCACTTTGAGCCTAGAAGTAGGAGTTTCTTTTGGACTTTCAAACCATCACATCTTAACCTGGAGCAGGGTAGTTGTCATTTAATTTGACCGAGTGTTCAAATGTTATAGAGGAGTGTCCCCATTCAAGGACCAATCACATCTTACCCCTCTCTAGAGGTCGTACCTCATCAACCACAATGGTTAAACCTCACCAATTAGGAGTGAGACAGTCACAACCCTTTCGGAGAAATCAAGACAGCCAGTGTCACACGACTTGTTCCAAAAAGAAAAAGAAAAAAAAAAGAAAGGAAAAAAGCCCGCTAAGTTGAAAAGCTGGAAAGCAAATACTTAGGCAAAAAAGGGCATCCTGCTGGACTTCAAAATCGAAAAGAACTCAAAAGAGTCACTCTAGGAAAAAATTAGGGAACAAGAGAATAAAAATAAAGGATCTCAAAAGAAAAATCCTCAAACAAGGATAAAGTCGTGTGGCTACAGACATAGAAGACCAAAGGGGTAACTGCCACTCCGAAAAACTTGTAGGTTCCTTAACCATCACTCCTACCATTCAATAAACCTTTTGAAGAGGTGAGCGCTTGTGCCAGGTTAACTGAACAGTAGGATTGGAGATCATCACGAAGAAGGGGTGGGTATAAATCATACTTTGAGCTTAATATCCTTTTGTTCAATAACCGTGAACCTGACCATGATACAACCCTTAAAAGACCTAATTAAGGTGGGGTTTATTCTGAAGGCATATCACAATGAGGTTGAGTAACCTGACTCCTACATGATTTGCTAATCATATCCTTTTTATATCTTTCACTAATAAAGTTAGCACAACGTTTGGACTTTTGGTTCATTCGTCAATCACTATCACGACACTCGATAAGTGACATTTCTTTCAAAATCTGCATGAACACCGCATTAAAATTACCATTCATGGACAAAAAATTTTAATTGCAGGTCAATAGTTGACATGGAGGAAATTCCAACAGGGAATAGTCAAACAGAACTAGATCATTCAGCAGTCTGGATCAGAATGGTGTATACTTTGAAACCTTGTGGATCTGGGGCATTGACATCCAGTGAGTTTGAAACCAGTCAGTCTGAGGACAAGTCCCGAAGCATCGGTTGATTATGGGATAAACCATTCAAGAAGCAGGTGATCAGAAGTGAATCATCTCGAGATTCCACCAATCAGGGGCGGGTCACCCAAAGTTTCTTTGAGTTGAGGGCAGATCCTTCCAGTATTTAATCAGATCAGGTTAAGTCGCTTCAATGCTCATTCAGGGGCAAAGCTACTTCAAGAGTACATTGAAGCCAACCATTATGAGAGTTGGTCAATCAGAGATGCATCCTTTCATGGTACAGATTCTGGGGCAAGCCATCTTGAGGTCATCTCATGGCAAGTTACCTGAATTGTCCTAGAGATCAGACTGGGGCAAGTTGAATTACACTAGGGTTAGTTCCTCCATCGAGTTTGTTTTCCTCAGCAAGAGTTGAATGTCGGGGAATCGTGTCATTACCCTATCAAACAGCCTAAACCTGTTACCTATCAAAACCTTGTAATATAAAACCATTTCTAAAGCCCAGTTCTCGTCTGGGAAACCTTAAAACCAGTTCCCGTCTGGTCAACCCGTCAGTAAACACCAATTCCCGTCTGGTGTCTGTCAGCTTTTAAACCAGTTCCCGTCTAGTCGCCCCTTTCTTTAACCAACTGTTTAACCAGTTCTCGTCTGGCTAAAAAAGTTCCAAACTCCAGTTCTCGTCTGGCAAACCAGAAATAAGTTCTCGTCTGATACCCAAACCAGAAATCAGTTCTCGTCTGATACCCAAACCAGAAATCAGTTCTCGTCTGATACCCAAACCAGAAATCAGTTCTCGTCTGATACCCAAACCAGAAATCAATTCTCATCTGATACCCTAATCAGAAATCAGTTCCCATCTGATACCAAAATCTAGAAGTCAGTTCTCGTCCGACAACTTAATTTTTGCCACCAGTTCTCGTCTGGTAGTCCAACCCTGAATGCTAGTTCTCGTCTAGTATTTCCCTTCTAAAATCCACTTTTGTTTGTAACCAAATAAATCCCTATCACCATAAACCAATAAGAAAATCCTAACTGTACTTGGCACGGTAATTCCCAGTGACTCACATGTTATCACATTCCCCGACACGAGGCTCGATTGATCCCAGTTCTCCATAGTTGAGATTCCCCATGTTGATGTTGTTAAATTAGGAATATCTCGCCAGCAGAAATGTGCAGTTTCTCCTCAGCAGTTTAAGTTTGCAGCAGGTGGAGATGGCACTTATCCCTTATCAGAGCAAAATCAAGGTTATCCTCAGTGGGTCAAGATTGATATCCCCGGCAGAGTGTAGCCATCCCTAGCAGATTGATTTCCTATCTCTAGTGGGTTGAGATTGAAGCTTTTCTTGACAAGCAGATTTGGGTTTATTTCCCCAGCGGTGGGATGAATGCGATGTTGTATTCCTCACAGAGTCTAAGTCTTTGGCTCCTTTCCCCTTAGAGTCTAGGTTATTGACTCATTCCCTAACCAGAGGTTGATATTGTTGAGTTTATTTCTCATTTACCCCAAGCGGAGGTCGATACCGATTCCATCACTGAGCAATCTATAGCGGAGGTAGATTATTCCCCAGCTGAGTATCCTCGGTGGGTTGGATTTTGATTCTTCCCCAGTGAAGTTTCCACTTTCCGATGAGTGTTTTGCACCCTAGGAGAACTTTGGTGTCCTAGGAGGCCGTTCAGGGCTATTTTCCTAGGTGGAGCGAGATTTAATTTCAGGGGTTGGTTACGTTTCCCCTACAAATTCGTTGATTCCCCAGTAGAGTGGGCATGTTTCCCCGAGCCGAGGCATTTGTTTCCCATAAGAGTCGTATTCTGGTGGGCCATCCAGGGCGTTTTCCTCAGTAGGGTTTGGTTTGATCCCCGACGGAGTTGGCTTTCTTCTCTCCAACATTTATTTTGCTGGAGCGGTTCCTTTGCATTTTGCATCGTGCATAGCATCTACCTAAATGCGTAGCATTTCCATATCATATGGAGCATTACACAATTTTCAAACATATGACAGTTTGTTACCTCTCTACTTTCAGGTGTATCTCTAACGGATGACTGATTTTTGTATCCCCGTGGTGTTCAGAATGTGGCAAGTTGTGATATTCGTTTTTTAAGTCCGGGCAGATGTTCAGACATCAGCAGAAGATTTGTGATAAGTGTGTTCATCTTATCATGTGCTCCCCGTCGGAGTTACTTGTTCAAGTTTTCTCTTTCCCCAGTGGAATTTCCTTGGTGATTTATCATCAGGGGTTTCTCAACTTTATGTTGATCTGGCGGCGATGTCATATGTCTGTATCTTTGGATTTGATGTTTGTTTTTATTGAACAAAGGACTGACGACGATGTCAGATGTTTCTCATATTGGTGTTTGTCTGGCGGCGATGTCAGATGTTTCTTAATTGCGTGGATTCCTGATGGCGAGGTCAGATTGTGTTATCCCCTACAGATGACTGACGATGATGCCAGATGACTATCAACTTCATAGATTACTGACGGCGATGTCAGTTGTGTATTAGCTCAGCAGATGCCTGGAGGCGATGCCAGAGGTTCTGTGTTGATCAAGTCTTCAGATTTGCCACTCGCTTTTATTTAGCGAGGGCCTGGCGGCGATGTCAGAGGACCGTATCTTTGGATTCGATGTCTGTTTTTATTTAACAGAGGACTGACGGTGAGTTCAGATGTTTCTCCAAACTGGCGGCGATGCCAGAGGTTTTACCAACTTAATGTTGACGCTTGACGGCGAGGTCAGGTGCCTGGCGGCGAAGTCAGATGTTTTTCCAAATTAATGCAGAGACCTGACTGCGAAGTCAAAGGTTCATCATTACTGTGTCATATCAGATGATTTTTTCGACTTAATGTCGATGACTGGCGGCGATGCCAGACATTTACCAACTTGAGTTAATGCCTGACGGCGAGGTCAGGTGTTTCTTTCGACTGCGTATCGATGTTGCAATTCTCAGATTCAGTTATCTCTGGAGATTTCTGCAGTTGGCAAATTTCCGGGTTCTTTGGTATTCAACCATATTTTACCTTTGAATGCTTGAAAGTCGTTCGCTTTTCAACCCTTCAGGTCCAAGCCGTTTGAATAGAGGCAGCTGTTGTACCCCAAAATTTGACCAACCATTTCTCGCAATTTGACTTATGTTTTGTTTCATTTGCATTTGCATCTGCATACCGTATACGGTGCATTTTTTCAGCCGGATTGATTTTATCGAGATTACAGCCATATCTCTCGTGTTTCAAGCGCTTCAAGCCAGTTCAAATAAACATGTTTATTTTGGAAGTGGTGTTCTTCCCGGTGATTCAGTCTACGTTGTAATTTTTTAGGATATTTCGGTGTCCGCCATTTTACCGTTTTTTTTTCCATCACATTCTCGCTTTTTTTTGTTAACTGATTTAATTGCTTTGCATTGGAATTATTATCAATTTTCTATATTTTATTTGTTAACATTTTGCATAGAATTTAGATTTTAATTAGTTTTTCTTAGAATTAATAGTTTTTATTATTAGGTTTTTTTAATTCTTTTAGTTTTTTTATTAGAGTTTATTAGATATTATTTGATTAGTTCATTTTAATTAATTTGGTTTTACGGTTCATTTTACCCTTTTAATTGTAGTCAGCTTGTTTTAATTCCAGCATATTAATTAATTAATCATTCAGCATTAATTTTGGTTCAACTTTAGTTTAATTGATTTGCAGCTTTAATCAGGTGATTAATCAGTTTAGTGCACGAGTTCGCTGACAAGTCTAAGGGCTATAAATAGCCATGTTCACTTTCTCTCATAGGTGGTTGACATGCGTCCCAATGTAAACACTAATCCATTTCGCCGGCAAAATCATACGGCTGTCCAAACCTCGGTGGAAACTTCATCAAGCTCGCCGGAAAATTCATACATTCATCAAGATTTTTCCAGCAACATTCAAACCTTCATCATCCACATTCAAACACCTTCATCATATCTTCATCAACTTTATCCAAATCTTCATACTCCAAATCCAGATCTGAGTCCCTTATCTTCATCACCAACTACAAACCGTTAGCATTCATCCTTAGACCAACCTTCAAGGTGAAACCCAGCCTTGTTCACCTTCTTCATTAATTCATCATCTGATCTCCTTCTGCGAAAACCCGTTCGAAGCCTATGTTCATCATCCGCCATGAAAAAACCTCAACCTTCGAACATTCTAAACCCAGATCTAAATAGATCTTCATGAACAAATCTTCAACGTCATGAACATTTCCAGATCTTCATCACGCGTTCAAACGTTTTTCCAGATCTTCAACCTTCAAGAACACAGTTCATCAACATTCATCTTCAATCCCCTTCGTGTCCCCAGATTTCAACATGCAAACCACAGATCCACCATAATCACCACTGAACACCATCCATAAACACATTAAACCCCTTTGGTCCCACTTCACCTCACACGATCCGGATCTACAAACTTGTTTTCATCAATGATCGTTCTCCAATTCAACTTGCATCATTCTCAGCTTCAGCAACATAAACAAAATCTAGAACGAACTTGAATCTCCTTCTTCAAATCCAAACAACCTCTGAAACGTAGCAACCTGGATTTTTGAGTGTTGTTTGTTTGCTGGCTGGTTTTGTAACTTTTTTTTTAATGGGAGAGCGTGAGATCAGAGAAAGAGAAGTTTGAGAACTGGAGAGGTTGTTAGAGAGGTTTTAGTTGGAGGAAGTTTTCGAGCAAGATGAGAGAGCGAAGCTGGCTTTTTTTTTTTCTTGTTTCAAGCAAGATGACAGTGAGGTTGAAGAAGAGGAAAACTTAGGTTTTCATTTTGGTCAAATGAGGAAGAAGAGTCCTGAAATCTCTTGGATTGGTTAGTGGGCTTCGACCCAACCGTTAATTTGAATCATACCCCCGTATTCCTTATACACCCCACCCCGTTGGTTTGCTGTTTGATTGCTTTGGAGTTGGGCTAAGCCCAACCGGATTTTAACTTCTGCACCCCTGTTCTGGACTATACCCCCCTTTTGCTTTATTTTTTTAAACTATTTTTGTAATATAAAACCAATTGTGTAGTTTTTTGGATATTGTTTTAAGAGCAACTTGTAAATATATTTTAATATTTTCTTTTAGAAAGATTTATGTATTATATTTTTCTTTTAGATATTATATATATATATTTGATATGGCATTTTTCTATGCTTATATTCTTTTAGAACCTTTTTCTTTTAGAAGTTTATTTTCTATTAAAAAATCGAATTCTTGTTTCCATTTGTTATTGGACTTTTCATCTCATTTTCATTTTCTAGGTCGATGATGACACTTCCGTAATTCGTTATTAATCGAATTGTCGATGGATAATGTAGAATATGAGACCATTTATTTCTCACCTCATTTTTCTTCTCCTTCTAATTTTATTTTGGACTTTTTTATGTGCTGGTCTGTGTGACACGATTCAATTGGAGAATGATTCGCAATATCATTTGTCCATCTTGTCTTTGACACGGATATCACTACGCAACCTCTTATAGCTTTACTTCCATTTATAAGTCGAGTTACAATGGTTCAGCATCACATTGGTTCTGATTCAAAACGTCATAATCAAGGATCAAAGGAGAAGAGCTTGGAATGGAGCTTGCACGCAAAGTCAAGGGTCAACGGAACCACTCCATTCGGTAACATGGTCTTTATTTCATTTCTTTTATGCAACAGTCGAGTGTTGTGAGCCGTAGAGTTAGATACGTGGGAAATGATGAGTGAGTGGTTTCCTCTCACTCGTCTAGAGTGTTTAGTGTACGTCCTTAGGACGATATGCGACGCATTCGCTCCTACGTCTTAGGACTTGGCGTGCGTGTCCCGATACGACCCCTTTCCTCTCGCATCCTGGCGATTGAGACTCCTTTTTTCTCTCGCATCCTGGAGATTGAGGTCCCTTCTCTTGCCCCCATGCAATCGAGACCGTTTCACCGTAGTTGGCTGAACTAAGGCTGCTATAATCTCTCATATCTATTAAGTGTACGTAGGCATAGGATTGCGATAATCCTAGCGAGCACTTTTCCCCATTTTCTGTAGTTTAAACTACAGCTGCTCTGATTTCTCGTACTAGACGAGAATATGTAGGTACAAGACGCGATGTCTTGGCGAGCACACTAACAACTGACTTCTCTTTTCTCTCGCTTCCGTGTGATCGAGACTTTCCCGCTAACGACTAATATCCCTTTCTCTTGCCCTAGTGGAATTGAGACCAGACCGTAGTTCTAGAACTCGTAGGTTCCTGTACCTTTAAACCAATGACATACTACGTCCGTTCTATCGCAAACATGTATCGCCTAAGTCTCCAATGGTCGAGCAGCATACACCTAACTACTAGAATGCGTACGCTAGTATCGTCAACCTTTTCTCTCACCCCTGTATGATTGAGAACACCCTTTCGTCCCGTAGTTAGCCTGAACTATGTTTGGCTTTGATTTCTCATGCCAGATGAGAATACGTAGGCACAAGACGCAATGTCTTGACGAGCATTCCCCCGTAGTTTCCCGAACTACGTTGACTCTGACTTTCCCATTGAGGGAATACGTAGGCATAGAGCGAAGATGCTTTATTGAGTCAGTTCTTTCCGTTTAGCTTTAGTAGCCGTAGATAGATTGTTTTTCACCCATAGACTAGACAACCCAAGTGTGGATCCCGTCGAGTATGACGGACGTGAGCGGTGCTCATACCTTCCCCTTGCGTAACCGACTCCCGAACTCGAGACTTGGTTGCGATGACCTGTCTTTTCCCTTTTTCGTCAGGTTTTCTCTGCTTGTTTCCTTTCCCTCATTGGGATAACTAACGAACGGTAGCGACCCTTCTGTCATTGTCGGCCTCCTTTTTTCGCAGTAGTGACAACAACTAATATGAACCTAGATCATGGCCTAGAATGAGAGAAAAGTTGATTGGAAACTTAATGAACGGAGACACTCCGTTGGTGCTTCAGATGCTTGCAAGCTTGCTTCTAATCGTCCAGATCCACTCCAAATTGCACAAGGAAGGTGAATTGCTCTTCAATTTGAGTTGATTTGCGCATAAATGTGAGATACGATTTAGAAATTTCCTTGAGATTTTGAAAACTGAATTGCTCTCTCTTGCTCCAATTTTCACTTCTGAGCTCTCAAAACTCGTTTTGAACTTATATATGTTGGATGTCTGATCAATTGGAAGGCCCATGAATCCTTGTTTGGATGAATTTGAAAAAATTCCCAAAATGGAACTCATTCATGCACACATGAAAATGCTTGCCTACACTCATGGGAATCACTTGGTTTTGCAGCTGGTGAGTTGAATTTCACATTGGAATAGACTTGGGCTTTGTATGTGATCCAATTAGTAAGTTTCAAAGTGAAACTTATTTGTGAAGAAATGCCAAAATTAACGTGTTTTTGCTCCTCATGTGCCAAACCAATTTGTGCATTTTACTTATTAATGTATCTTGAAGAGAAATGAATCAAAATAGGACATGAAAACGACCTATAATACATTAAATCCAAATCACATTTTAAAGTTCATTTTTCACTTGAAATTTCCACCTAATGTTCATAACCATCCATAATTCACACAATCCTTGAGTTTCATGATGTAAAAGAGGTCCCTAGGAGCAACTTTCATGTTGGTTGAAAGTCCATTTGAAGTACACAAGTGCATGAAAATGGCTTATGTAACAAATGACCTATAATCAAACTTTCCCAAAATACCCTTGCCTTGTAAGATCCATAACATGAGTTCCACAAATGATATCAAGGACTTCTAGGACTTTTTGGAAAGCTAAGATCATGAGGAAAAACTTTCATGTTCACCTAAAGTTGATGAGAAACTTGATTCTAGGTCAAACGTTCCTTGGAAGTAAGTTGACTTTTGTTGACCAAAAAATAAGTTCATCTGAGACCTATAACTTGATGGCATCATAACTTGAGCTCCACAAACCCAATGAATGAGTTCTAGTAATCAAGAGAAATCTAAGAACATGCCCTACAAGTTTCATGTTCACAAGAAAATGGGATTGAACTTATATCATGATGTAAATTATCCTTGAAGTTGAGCACTAAAGAAGGGGATTTTATACGGAGATCCTTCGAAACCCTAATTTAGTAACTTCTTAAACTCATGATTCTTCTTTATTTAAACTTGGAATGACATCCTAGATGTCTCAATATAACTCCCCATAGCTCCAATGACTTAAAACCAAGTCCCAAACTCCCTCAAGTCCACAGTTGACCTTGAATTAACCAGATGAAACCCTAGGCGCACAACCTTTGACTGTGACCTCTTGCAAGTGAAATAAATGTTTAGATGAGCTCTACAATGGCTTCTAGAGCACTCAAAGAGATTCTAAAACACCTCTTATCCATAACCATGATCTTATGAACCCCTGATGATCCTCAGTTAATCCCCCAATATAGGAGATAAACAACAAACATACCAATCTTCTCTTTCAAAGACCTCTGACCACGTTCTGATGATTGTAAATACTTGATGACTTGAATAAGCACTCTTGCTTGAGCTTGAATCCCTTGAAACATTTCCCTTGAATGGCATACCTCTCTTAATCACCTGTAAAGGAGAATGCTATGCAAATGCAAATGCTAAAAGGATGAAATGAAACATAAGCCAAGTAATGAAAGAGGTTGGTCAAATTTTGGGGTACAACAGCTGCCCCTATTCAAATGACTTGGACCTAAATGAGTGAAAAGCGAACGACTTTCATACAATAAAGGTAAAAGACGGTTAAATACCAAAGAACCTAGAAATTTGCCAACCACAGAAATAGACCCGCAAACCTGTTATTAGGAACAAAAATCTCCGAAAATAAATGAATCTGATAGTTGCAACGACAACAGCTAACTGATTATAATTCAAGAGGCCTCGACATGCAGTCAGAAGAAACATCTGATAACGCGCAAGAAACGACACTCAATCGGAAAGATCATCTGATATCACCATCAGACATCTGTTTGAACCAAACCGGCATCGAACCCGAAGGCCGGCTCAACACAAAGCTGAGAAGAACATCTGACATCGCCGCCAGGCATCTGTTAAATAAAAAGAGGCATCAAACCCGGAGGCCGGATCAACACGCAGTTGATAATATCTACTAACCAGCAGGCATTCACTAAATAAAGGAGAGCATCAAACCCGAAGGCCAGATAAAAACGCAGCTGATAACATCTGCTAACCAGCAAGCATTCGCTAAATAAAAGCGAGCATCAAACCTGAAGGCCGGATCAACACATAGTTGATAACATCTGCTAACCAGCAGGAATTCGCTAAATAAAAGCGAACATCGAACCCGAAGGCCGGATCAACACGCAGTTGATAACATCTATTAACCAGGAGGCATTCGCTAAATAAAAGCGAGCATCGAACCCGAAGGCCGGATCAACACGCAGTTGATAACATCTGTTAACCAGCAGACATTCGCTAAATAAAAGCGAGCGTCGAACCCGAAGGCCAGATCAACACGCAGTTGATAAGTGATTCTAACAACAATTCACAAAAAACCTCCGCTGGGGAAAGAGAGACTTAAACAAGCAACTCTGTTAAGGAGATAAGATGAACACGTTGTCGCATTGCTGCGAAGAGGGGCCGACAAGGATAGAAGAGTCGCCACCATTCGTTATTTATCCCAAAAGAGGGAAAGGAAACGATCAGAGAAAACCTAACGAAAATGGGAGAAGACAGGTCATCGCAACCAAATCTTGGGTTCGAGAGTCAATTACGCAAGAGGAAGGTATTAGCACCCCTCACGTCCATCGTACTCGACGAGATCCACGCTTGTTGTCTATCTAAAGGGTGTTGAACTATCTAGCTACAGGCCACAAGGATAAAAGAAAAGAAAAGAGACTCGATAGAGCATCTCCGCTCTATGCCTACGTATTCCCTCGTGTAATGGGTAAGTCAGAGTCAATGTAGTTCGAAAAACTACGGGTGAAGGTAGGGGAAGGTTGCTCTCCAAGACATCGCCGTCTTGTGCCTATGTATCCTCGTCTGGTATGAGAAATCAGAGCAAATATAGTTCGGGTTAACAAGAACCCCGGTTGGTTCAGATGTTTTAGACCCGAGTAGGGTTAAAACTTAGTTCTAGCAGTTAGGTATATGCAACTCGACCATTGGAGACTTAGGCGTTACTTGTTTGCGGTAGAACCAAGAGTTTACAAAACTCTCCTTATGAAAAAGGTTTTTAAATTAAGATCCCGAAGGATAAAATGGTTTGAAGTTTGTTTTTGTGTTTTTTAGACAAAGAAGTGAATTGAGTTATGATTTGAAACTCATGTTGCACTAAAGACTATGACCTAGGAGCGAATGCGTTGCATATTGTCCAAAGGATAAACGCTAAAGACTCTAGAAAATTGAGAGGAGGCCCCCCAATCATCATTCCTCGAGTACTTAAGGCTCGTACCGTACAACACAAATTAGTCTTTATTAGATGACTTAAAGTTTTTGAAGATGAGAAGAGAAAGCCACTCTAAAGGGAGACTAAGACTCAACCTAATGTTCTCATACAAAGTGCACCTATGATTGGGATAAAAGGGAATGCTACCTAATGTTATCATGCATGGGTTCAAGCCTAAGGTATATCATAATCAATCTTGAACAAGAAAGATTAGAGGTCCTAAGGGAACATAGCAAAGAAGAAAGAAGGAGGAAACAAAAGATAAAGAAAGTATGCAAACATGTAATGCACAATTAGAATGAAAGTGAGGGAGGAACAAAGTGTGGGGTAGTAGCCTCCATAAGTGCATCTCAACCTCAAGCATGCATATAAGAAGATGCAAGAACAAAGAAAAGAGTGCACACAAAAGCAATCACACAAAGTTCACACAAAAGTGGGATGAAATGGGAGAAATGGGATTCCTACAACCATTTGTCATCAACCACAAGCCCAAAGGCAAACCAGAAAGAAAGAGAAGAAGCCATGATTAAATGGGAGAATGGGAGGCAATGTGAGGACAGCAAGAAACTCCAATGAGCAACTCAACCATAAGCAACACCATAATCATGCAAGAAAACACAAAAGAGTCCTCAAAGAATCACCATTCATGATATGTTCAAAGTACCTCCAAAGGAGGGAATAAACCATCTCAAATGGGACTCCAAGGTCATTGGACAGAGGTGGGGATGAGAGGAGAGAATTTACAAAGCAAAGGATCAAACACATCAAAGAAAATGAAAGAATATGCAAGGCAAAAGACCTAGGTCTTAAACAACTTCACCATTTGGAAACCAAATGGAATGCCTAAAAGAGATGCAAATCACAACAAGTATCAAACACATTTATGACCTATAAATGAGAATTCAAATACCTCAATATGTTTTAAGTATGAATCAATAAGAGTTAGGAGCATTAGGGATCCATGGAAGTCATTTCCCATTCAAACTAGGTCAAGTGCATGTATGAACCTCCCTTAAAGGTAACTTGACTTGCAAGTTATCTAAAAAATAGGAAAAAGGCTCAAATAAATCCTAATAAAATCCAAAAAGCACATAAATGAGTTGGAAACCAGGGGCCAAAAGATTATAACCAATGTCACTTCACAACATCACCAAAGAATTTGATTCACAAGGGTGCCCCATTGTGAAGGGGTTGTCGAGGGTCAACAAGAATGAATCAAAAGTCAAACAAAATGAACCCAAATCAGGGGAAATCATCCTCAAAGATCATTCAACTCATCATGGAAATAAGGAAAAAATCTTATTCATTGGAGATAAGAATTGCTCAAGAAACTAGGCATGGACAAGAAAGAACAAGAAATAATTCAATTAAAAACAACTCCAAACAGTAAATCCCATTTTAATTGAAAAATAAACCAAAAATGAAAATGAAAATTTCCAAAAATTAAATGATACATTAAAGTATCTAAAAATATTTTTTGAGGGATTTTAGCACATTTGAAACTATTTTTAAAAGAATTAAATCAAAACAGAAACAAAATAAAAATAAAATAAAACAATTAATTGAAGGCGTGGAAAATAACAATATATGCAGTTCAAAACAATGGGTAAAGCTAGGAGGGGGCGCAAGTAGCACATGAGGCCCAAAACCAATGCAATCTGAATCCACAAGTGAAATGCTTCATTTCACTAATACGCGTGGCAGTCAATCAAAACACGCTGGCTAGTCAGAATGATCCCAGCCATTGATCCAGCAAGGTCAACAAGTCAATGCACAAATGTGGCAGGACACCTCATCACGCCTGAAGAAAAACTAGGCGGCAGAGCTAAATCTCCAATCATCTTCTCCGGCAAGGTAGCCGGAGTTGCAGATCTAAAACTTAACCAAATCAAGTAAAATTTGATACCAAAATGATCGCCAAGTTGCATAGATCACGAATCCATGGCTGAAATTCATTTATCATGCATATATAAAGCAAATTGAACGAATGAAGTTTCACATGCTCAACTGAGTTTCTCATCAAACAACACAAATAACTATCCAGATTTTCCCTACCAGTTGTAGGAATTCAGATGCAGCAAGAATGGCAATGGTTCAATGTGTATCATGAGAGAATTTTGAGAAAGAAGAATATCTAACGGAGTCTCTTCGTTGGAGCTTCACACGTGTTTAAGATTGCTCAAGAAGGTGCAGATCCACTCAATGAAGTTCAAGGAAGATGATTCTTGCGTTGGTTTGAGTTGAAATTGCTTGAATCTCAGTTTCCAATTTTCAAATTGCTCTTGAGTTTTCAAACTTTGCTCTGCTCTTTTCTCCCCGAAAATGCATGAATGAAGGCTCAAACTTCATTTGGAACTTATATACAATGGATCTAAAGTGAAATGGAGGCCCAATATGGCTTGGTTACTTTGAATTTTCAAAATGCCCAAATTGGAATGTAAGCTTCATGCATACGTGTTTTTGGCTCCAATTCCCCTTGAAAATCATTTGAATCAACTGCTGAGAGTATAAATTGATCATGTGGATTAGAATTTAGCCTTAATTCGATTTAATGGTGGAGATTTTAATGGAAACTTCTTCTTGAAGTAAGCTTGAATTGCGTGTGTTCTAGCTCTCATACACCAAAAATTCTTTGTGCATTGTACTTGTTAGGACATTGTGAATCAAAATGAATATAAACATGGCATGTAAAAGTTCCAAAACTAATTCAAATGGATTCCTGATTTTAATGTCCATTTTCACTTGATTTTCTTCACCAATCCCTCTATCCAAGCATAATTCATGATAATTTGGTGTTCCATGATGAATTTGAAACCACTTTGAGCAACTTACATGTTGGATAAAGTTTCATTTGAAGTGCATAAGTGTATGAACATGACCCATAATCAAAATGACTTATAATCTCACTTTCCCAAAATACCCCTGCCTTGCAAGCTTCATAACTTGAGTTCTACAAATGAGATGAAAGACTTCTAGGACTTCTTGGGAAGCTAAGATCATAAGGAACAACTTTCATGTTCATGAAAAGTTGATAAGAAACATGATTCTAGGTCAAAAGTTCCTTGGAAGTTGGTTGACTTTTGTTGACTGAAAATATGGTTCATCTGAGACCTCTAACTTGACAACATCATATCTTGAGTTCTAGAAACCCAATGTATGATTTCTAGTACTCAAAAGAAAGCTAAGAAAATGTTATACAAGTCTCATGTTTGCATCAAAGTGAGATTACACTTGTATCTTGAGGTATGTGGTCTTGAAGTTAGGCACTAAATAGGGGATTTTACACTGACAACCCTCTGAAACCCTAATTTAGTAACTTCTCACACTCTTGATTCTCCTTGATTTAAACTTGAAATAACATCTTATATGTCTCAACACAACTATCCATGACTCTAATTACTTAAAGCCAAGTCTCACACTCAATCAAATCCTCAGTTGACTTTGCCCTAGGCAGATGAAACCCTAGGGATGCAACCCTTGACTGTGGATTTTTACACATGATATAACAACTTAGATGAGCTCCACAATGGCTTCAAAATCACTCAATGAGCTTCTACATCATCTCATATCCATATCCATGAGCTTGTAATCCCCAAATGATTTGAACTGAGCCCTCTTGCTTGAGCTAGGAATCTTTGACAATCTTCTCTTGAGATGCACACCTCTCTTGATCCCCTGCAAACAACCATGCTATGCAATGCAAAGATGCTAGAGAAATGAAATGAAACACAAGCCAAGTAAAGAAAACGGTTGGGCAAATTTTGGGGTACAACAGCTGCCCCTATTCAAACGACTTGGACCTGACTGGGTGAAAAGCGAACGACTTTCAAGCAATCAAGGTAAAAGACGGTTGAATACCAAAGAACCCGAAAATTTGCCAACCGCAAAAATAGAACTGCAAACCCCCCTTGAGGACAAAATCTCCAGAAATAACTGAATTGATAAGTTGCAACGGTAACAAGCTAACTGATTACCCATCCAAAATCTCGACACGCAGTCGGAAGAAAGATCTGCTAACGCGCAGGCAACGACACGAAGTCGGAAAGAATCATCTGATATTACCATCAGGTATCCAAACAACTCTGCTTGGGGAGCAAGGAGAAACTTAAACAAGTAACTCTGGCGAGGAAATAAAATAAACTTAACCAAGTAACTCTGTTGAAACTTCAACTAGGGAACACATGATAAGATGAACATATTTATCAACGGGCTTTTACCGAGGTCTGGATACCCGTACAGACTTAGAGAAACAATATCACATTGCCAAGGTGTGAACACCATAAGAGCAAGATAAATCCACGCTAGCCAGGGTCTGGATAGCGCAATGCTAATGGGGAAAACTAGTATGAGTCAGGGTCTGGATACCACACGCACTCGGAAAAACGTCACTAGCCAGGACCTGAATGTCAGACATACTAATGGAATAATCACTAGCCAGGACCTGAATGTTGCACATGCTAATGAAACACACAGTGTGAGCTGGGGTCTGGATACCACACGGGCTCAAGAAATAACCAGAAGAAGTCGGGGTCTGGATACCGCCCGGGCTTGAGCAAAACCGGTGCGAGCCGTGGTCTGGGTACCACACGAGCTTAAGAAAACATTATTAGTCAAGATCTGAACATCACACATACTAATGGAAACATCATTAACCGGGATCTGGATACCATGCGGGTTAATGAGACAATCACTAGCCAGGGCCTGGGTGCCGCACATGCCAATGAAACAAAATGGTATGAGCCAGGGTCTAGATACCGCACAGGCTCAGAAATATCACTAATATGAACACATCTGTCAACAACTTTTGCCGGGGTCTGGATACCGCACGGGCAAGATATGAACCGGTGGAAGCCGGGGTCTAGATACCGCACAGGCTATAGAAATAAACCATCAATAGCCAGGGTATGGATACCTCACATGCCAATGGGATAAACCAGAAGAAGCCAGGGTTTGGATACCGCACAGGCTTGAGCCAATAAAACCGGTGAAAGCCGGGGTCTGAATACCACACGGGCTTGTTGAAAACATCATTAATCAGGGTATGAACACCACACATACTAATGAAATAATTATCAACCAGGGCCTGGATGCCGCACATGCCAATGAACATACAACGGTAGGAGCCGGGGTCTGGATACCACACGGGCTCAAGAAATATCATTAACCGGGGTATGGATACCACACGGGTTAATGAAGAATACTGCCGACCACCGTCAGGCGACACTGCTGGGGAATAACATAAGTCGGGAGCTGGATACCGCGTGGGCTAATGGAAATTGCCATGGTCTGAACACCATACAGGAAACAAAATACCAATCACCTATTGGAGAAACATCTGAAAGAAAAGAGGTAACAACCTGGCTTATGTTTCACATGCATATGTTTAAATATGGCGTAATGCTCCATATGAAATGGGAATGCTACGCATTTGAGGATGCAATGCACGAATGCAGATGCAACGGAACTGAATTAGCAAAATAAATGCCAAAGAGAAAACACCACCCTTCTAGGGAAAACAAAGCATGCCAATAACGATTGGGCTTAAGCTGGAGAAACAAGCCCTGGATGGCTTCCTGAAAAGGAAATCCCTGATTAACAATGTTCTAACAAGAACAGGAATCTACTCCATTGGGGATTCAAATCATAATCTGCCGAGAAAATGCCCTGAACGGCCATCTAGAAAACCAACCTTCTGGGGGATAGACAACTCTGTTGGGGAACCACCGCAAACTCTAATGGAGAAAACGCCCTGAATAGCCAACCAAAATACAACTCTGCGGGGAACAGATGGCTCGGTTGAGGAAAGACAGCCAGACACTGGAAACGAATCTAAACTTGTCGGGAATCAACGACTCTATAGGGAAAGAGCATAACCAAATGCCAAGGTGGATCGTACTCTACCGGGGAAATCAGCCTTGAATGGCCTGCCAAAATACAACATTCCGGGGAACAAACCACTCTGCAGGGGATAACGATCAAACACTGCGAGTAACTTCACCTTACCGGGGAAGAAAATAGCCCTAAATGGCTTCCCAGAATACATTCTGGGGAAACAAATGATCTACTGGGGAGATAGAGTTTATTGCTGAGGAATAACTACCTCCTGCCAAGTATTCCATTCTGTTGGAGATACAAATCCACCCTACCAGGGATACTCAGCTACGGAAGAAAACTTTCCTTCACTGACTCTACTGGGGATTAGGCGATACGGGAAAAAACAAACACCCTATGCTTGGGGATTGAATCACCACTTCTGTTGACTTCGTCGGGGATAGAGAATCAACCCTCTTCTGCTAGGAAGTAACACTACTCTGCTGAGGAAAAGTCAAACTCTTCCTACTTTGTTGGGGAACAAACCATAGAGGGAACAACCTCGACCTATGCCCGAGGATAAAGTCATCAATCTGAATCATGAGGGGATACAACATCACTTGATTAAACTTTGCAAGGAAATAAAATCCTGCTCCGCTGTTGGGGAATAATCTCAAACTTGCCTGTCGGTGAAAAGTCCAATCTCGACTCGCTAGGAGTAAGTGCGTACCTACTATAGCACCCCAAAATTTGCCTTTCGTTTTAACCGTAAATGGCTTTTGTTTCTTTGCATTTAGCATTTTTGCATTGCATAGCATTCGTTCTCGAGGCATGGGATCAAGGCGGCCCAGGTTCATTACAGAGCAAGAGACTGAACAGCAAACAGCGAGCATCAGAGCTCGGGCGTTTATTTTGCCCAGTGGTCAGGCGACCGATTTTATTTTGCAGGTTAATTTTAGAGCAGAACCAACACTTAGGCTCATGTCAAGTATTTTCACAGTGACAACAGACAAAAATGAGGTTCAGCATCTAAACAGAGCTCCAGACAGTTGAAATAGGGAAAATGGACAGATTTCCCACCAAAAGGCGTCAAATTCGAATTTTTGAAGGTGTTAATTGGTTAACACATATGGTTAACCGATTAACCATTGGAGAATCAGCCCAGAATTGAAGTTTTAACAGTGTTAACCGGTTAACCATTGCAGATTTTGCCCGGTACGTGATTTTGCAAGCCAAATGCACTTGGGGTCCAATTTTGATCACTTTGGAATTCAAATTTTCATGTGGGAAGGATCTAGAACACCTTTAAATTTCAGATTTCCCTCCAAAATCTCCATTCCACATTCCAGGCCTTGATTTCCAACCCAAATTCCAATCATTGCTTTGGTATCCAAACCTAGATCATATTTAAGTGATCTACTCCAAAGCAAGCCATCCAATATACATTTCTCACATTCATTTTTCAGAATTGATCAGAATTCTCTCAAATTATCTCAATTCCCCCCATTCCCAAACCTCACTCAAAGCTCTTTTTCATTGGAACTATTGATTCTTCATTGGAATCAATAGATTCTTGAGCATAAACCTCCATTTACCATCGTTATTGAATCAATTTTCATATTTAATTTTCGTGCAAGCTTGGATCTGAATTTGGAGTTGGATCTAGAAGTGATTATTTAAAGCTTTTTTACTCAAATTTGGTGGATTTTCATTCATACAACAACAATTATTATGGACCTTGAAGTTTTCCGGATTTCTAGCATTTGATCTGCTCAAATTCTGTTGATCAACATTCACCAAAGCAAATCTCCGCTTCGAAGGTTGGAATTCTCGATCCGGTTTAATTGTTCGAGCTTATCATGTTAATCTTCATATTCGATTGAATTTTGTTGATTTCGATCCGTTTGATTTGTGATATTGTTGCATAATTGTGTATCCATGCTGTTGGATCTTTGTTTTTTGTTTTTGATTTCGTGCTTAATTGATAAATTGATTTGTTGGAACCATGGATAAGCTGTTTCTATTCTAAAATTGATTTTCTGCTACTGTTTTTGGCTTCTGGTACAGTGTTAACCAGTTAACGTATATGGTTAACCGGTTAACCAATATAAATATTCAAAATTTTCAAAGTTTTCAGGGTGTTAACCGGTTAACGCCTGATGTTAACCGATTAACACCTATGAATTTCCAGATTTTCACTTATTTTACACAGGTTAACCGATTAACAGTATGTGTTAACCGATTAACACTGAACCAGAATGCCATATTTGCTGTTTTGCTTTAATGTTCGCACACTGGTTCGATTCGAATCATCATAGATCAGTGTGATGCATTAGGATTGAATTGTTTGGAATAATTGTCACTGTTTGTGGTTGATTAATCATGATGTTGTTGACTTTTATGATCATTTTCCAATTGCTTGCATGCTTATGTATGTGGTTCGAATTGATCGTTTGTTTGCATGTTCATATGCTTTAATCTCTTGTTTTTCTCCACATGTTTGCATCATTCTTGCATCGCTGTTGAGGTCGAAATGCGCTTGTGGCGGCTGCTGCCCCACACATTTTCCTCCCTCCCACCATTCTAAGTGTGCATTTTCATGTTTGCATCTTTGCTACTTGTGATTGATTCCTCCTTTGTTCTTCTTGTGCTTTCTTGCCATGATCCCCATAGGATTCCTAGTCCCTCCATTTAGGATGGGAATAGGAGAGACATTAGGTGCTCAATCCAAGTATGCTAACATTAGGGTAGATGTTTCCCCTTTTCATCCGAACTTTAGGATCACTTTGCATGACAACGTTGGGACCGAGTTTCCCTTAGACCTTTCGTGCGTCTCTCTTCTCATCTCAAAATCATGCTAACTCATCTAATAAAGGAGATAAACGTTACACGCTATGAGCCTTAAGCTACATGGGGAATGATGAGTGAGGGGTCTCCTCTCGCTTATCTAGAATGTTTAGTATATGTCCCGTGTGGGGGCGATATACGACGCATTCGCCTCCATGTCATAGTCTTTAGTGCAACGTGAATCACAAACCGGATTAATTCACTTCACTAAAAAACACAAAACAAAACTCAAACATTTTTCCTTCGGGATTAATCGGAAACTTTTTTCAGAAAAGAGTGTTGTTAAGCTTCGGTTCTACCGCAAACAGGCTTTATCCCTAACTGCTGGAACGATTGTTTAACTTTACTCGGTTAAAACACTTAATCAACCTGTGGTTTCGTGTCGCCCGAACTACGTTTGCTCTGATCTTTCATACCAGATGAAAGTACATAGGCACAAGACACGATGTCTTGGCGAGCAACCTTCCCCCCTTCTCTCCCGTAGTTAGCCGAACTACGTTGACTCCGATCTTTCATACCAGATGAAAGTACGTAGGCAAAGAGCTGCGTTGCTCTGCCGAGTCTCTTTTCTTTTCTTTTTGTCCCGCAATTCTGTAGCGTAGATAGTTAAACACACCCTTAGATAGACAATAAGCGTGGATCCCGTCGAGTAAGATGGACGTGAGGGGTTCTAATACCTTCCCCTTGCGTAACCGACTCCCAAATCCAGGACTTGGTTGCGATGACCTTGTCTTTTCCCTTTTCGTCAGGTTTTTCCGATCGTTTCCTTTCCCTCTCTTTAGGATAAATAACGAAAGGTGGAGACTCTTCTGTTTTTGCTGGGTGTTTTTCGCAGTTGCGACAACTGGCGACTCTGCTCGGGAATCTGGTTCCCTATGCGAGTCACTCATAGCGCTTGTCTGTTTGCGTCTTTGGGTGTTTATTTTTTGTGCAGTTATTTTTGCTTTATGTACATTATTTGTTGTATATTACTGCATTGCATTTCTGTTGCTGCTGTGCTGTGGGTTGGGTGGTTCTATTGAGAGATAAGTCGGACATGGGCTTGAGTATACATATAGGATTAGAGTGGAGATTAGAGGGAGCTTGTGTGGCGTCTGGCTGCATAATAGCTAGCGTGAAATTCACATTCAGACGAGGTTTTTCTTTGGAAATATTCTATCCTGCGCGTCTGGTGCAATTGAGGGAATATTGACTTAGAGAAACTGTCAACTCTGGAGACCGTTCATTTGGGGAGTCAGCCAAGTGAGGCCGCTTCGTTAGACTACGATGCCAAACCGGAAACGGTGAACGTATCATCGTTTCTCGAAAGTCTGTGACGCTGACCACCCGCATAGGATGCTGTACCTTTCCAGACTAGAACCCACATGTGAGAGGGATGGGTTTTTGCAGAAAACCTGGCCTTCAACCAACCCTGGTTTTCTCGGCAGTGCATAATTTTGATCCTGAGTGTTCTATCCAGTGTGTTCTCTAAGTGTTCTTATTAGAGCGGAACTTTGGTTGAGTTTAGTCAACGGCACAACAGTGAATTTGAGCATTGGGTACCTTGATCCCATATGTGCATTTGCATAATCATTTTCCATTTAACATTGCATGTTTATGTATGTTACAGGTTCTCGTCTTTCCCTTGATTTTGGTACTGGTTCTCTTAAGAGATGGAAGATAGCAGAAAGAAGATTGTTGTGTACAAGTTTCCGGCGCCTGAGTTGGGACCTTTATTTGGTCTGATTTCCATGGAGGATCCTGGTGTTCTTGCAGCTTTCAGAGAACAGTATGGTGGAATTCTTAAGTTTGTTCGTAAGATCACAACTTATGAGCATAGAGCTATTCATACTCTGTTGCAGTTTTATGATCCTCCTCTAAGATGTTTCACATTTTCGGACTATGTGTTGGTTCCGACTTTGAAAGAATTTGCTTACATCTTCGGTGTTCCGATTCTGAACAAAGAGCCTTTCTTCAGCTCCGAAGAAAAACCTAATCTCGAGAAGTTGTCCGCCACTCTTTATTTGAGCGCATCTGACTTGGCAGATCATGTTATCAGTAGAAATGGAGTCTCCGGATTTGCTTTACCCTTCCTGGTCGACAAAGCCCAGGAGTATGCTGACAAGGGTTGTTGGGTGGTTTTCAGTGCTATCTTGGCTCTGTGTGTCTATGGCGTTGTGTTGTTTCCCAATGTACCGGACTTTGTGGGTTTCGATGCTTTTCATATATTCGCTTACAAGAATCCCGTACCTACTCTTCTAGGAGACTTGTATCATTCAGTGAATAAGAAAAGAAGAGGAAAGATGGTTTCTTGTTGTGCACCGTTGTTGCATAAGTGGTTTGTTGATCACCTTCCTCGCTCAGGAGCTTTTGTGAATTTCGCAAACTCATCTGAATGTTCGAAGAGACTTATGGGTTTAACGGAGAAGAATATTGTCTGGTTCAATCGAGACTTACTGGGTCGTGAGCTTATCTTCAGTTGTGGTAGCTTTCCTAATGTGCCCTTCACGGGGAGGAAAGGCGACATCAACTATAATCCTTCTCTTGCTGTGAGACAGTTCGGTTTTGCTTTGAACGGACCTCCGAAAGAAGAGGAAGTGCAGGAATCTATGTACTTCACGGGTGTAGCTGATCCTTGTATCTCGGCCCGATTCGTGGACGCGTGGGGTAAGATTCATAAGAAGGGAAAGCTTTCTTTAGGCAAAGGAGATTCTAGAGCTTATGAGCCATACTCGGATTGGATTCAGAAGCGGGTTAAAGAGGTACTATTGTCGTTTCCTGTTGAAGTACCATTGTATCCCTTAATCATTGAGCCGCCTAAAATCGTTGATATCCTGAGATATACCAAGCTTTGGGCAGAGAAGGAAGAGCTGCACAAAGATAATGAAGAGTTGAAGCAGGAAATCGGTCAGCTGAAGCACGATAGGGGTGAAGCTGTGTATTTGGGCAAGACAAATGCAGAATTGTTGACTAAGTTGAAGGAAGAACTTGTTGATCAGGTACAAGCAAGGAGGTAAGTCGGTCTTGATCTGAAAAGCACTTGTGATTTTTTGAGAAGTAAGAAGGAGGATTTAGATAGAGCTTATCTGAAGATATCCAAATTTAATGAGCAGTGGAATGCTACCTTGATTGCCAACAAGAGTAGAGAAGATCAGCTTCGTGTTCAGGTCGACAAGTTGAAAGCGTAGGTCAAGGCTAAGGAGAGAGATTTACTGCTAGAAACGTTCCACAGAAGTACGATCGAGCAGAAATACCAAGAGACTTTGTCAGCACTTGAAGAGTTCAAGATTCGGGCAGAGGTGAAGAAACCCGGGCTTGAAGATGCCTTTGGCGAAGATGCTTGGGAAGATCATTGTCATTATCTCTGGGATGTGATACGCAAGAGGGATGTCCTTATCTAAGAGCTGTTGGAGAGGCCAGACCATCCAGATACGAAGGAGATGCTTGAGGAGTCCCAGGAGTAGCGTAGAGATCATGGCTACTAGGAGTTTTATCTTTTGTAGTTTCATTTGATTTGGTATCTTGATCATCACCAAAGATGTTGGATGAGATCAGTACCTCTTTGTATGCAGATATTTCTCATGTTATATTGTTTCAACTTTACTTGATATATGAGAAGGTTTATTGTGGGGTTCTTATCCATCTTTGTTGTTCTTGTTTATTGAAACCGGAATAAAGGCGGAAGATCTCTTTGTGCATACATAGACATGTTTGCATTTTGCATCCTGCATTCTCATCTGCATTGCAGGTTGTTCTTGGTGGCCTTGTGTTCTTATCTCTGCTTGGGTTTCTTCAGTTCAGGATTGAGGAATTCAGCTTCCACAGGTACTATACTTGAGGGAATCAGCATAAGGTGATGGATCATGTTCAGGCAGAATTGCAGGAGGTTAGGGCTCGTATGGCCCAATTCATGGAACTGATGCAGACTGTTGCCAGTAGACAGGAACAGTTGAGAACTCTCGTGCAGCCGTTGATAGCACGGGTTGATGAAAACAGTGTTTTGCATGGAGGGGCTGGTGTTGTTCATCCTCCGGTTGGTAGGTCTATTCCTCAAGGTATTCCTACAGTTGTTGTACCTCCGAGCGGAGGAGCTGCTAGTGAGAATGGTAATATTGCTGGTAATGGCAGTGTGTGCACTGTGCACGGGGTTGCTGGTCCTCATTGGGAGGATATTCAGGATGATATATTTTCTGTGAAAGATCTGGAGGGCGGTTTGTCGACCGAAGCTGACCGAAGGTTCAAATTGATTGAGGAGAAAATAAGATCATTGGAGAATCAGAACTCTCTGGGCTTGGATATGTCTGATCTTGGTTTGGTTCTTGGGGTCAAGATTCCCCCCAAATTTAAGGTGCCCGATTTCGATAAGTACAAAGGGAGGACTTGTCCCATAGTACACATTCGGTCGTACTTCAGGAAAATGTCTGCCTATTCCAGTGATGAGAAGTTGCTGATGCATTTCATTCAGGATAGTCTGGCTGGGGCTTCTTCGGAATGGTATATGGGGCTTGAGAGAACCCATATTCGTAGCTGGAAAGAATTAGCTGAGGCTTTTGTGCGTCACTATCAATATAATAGTGATCTGGCACCCAATCGGGTACAATTGCAGAGTCTGTCACAGAAGAATTTTGAGAGTTTCAAAGAATACGCCCAGAGGTGGCAGGATCTGGCTGCAAGGGTACAACCCCCTATGGTTGAAAGGGAGTTGATAGACTTGTTTATGGCTTCGTTACCGGGTGTATACTTAGAGAAGATGATAGGCTGCATGTCTGCAGGGTTTTCTGATTTGGTAATTGTCGGTGAGCAAATTGAAAGTGGAATCAAGTCTGGTAAGATTTCCAATGGTGGTGGATCCTCTTCGGGAGGAACGAAGAAGCCGTATTCTGCAAACCCCAAGAGAAGGGAGGGTGATGTAAATGCTATCTCGCATAAAGGTAAGGGCAGATCTCAGTCTCGTCAGCATCAGGTTGATACTGTAAATATCCCTGCCGCAGCTCTGCAACAGGGTAACGCTCCGTGACGTTATCCTTCTAGGCGCCGGATGCTTGATAGGTAGTTCACAAATCCTCAAATACCATATTCTCAATTGTTACAGCGGTTGCTTCAATTACAATTGGTTCAGAAGAGGACCTTGGATCCTCTCACAGGTATACTGCCTCCTGGCTACGATGCAAACGCTCATTTTGATTTTCACTCTGGCGCCCCAGGCCATGATATCGACCATTGTAAAGCTTTTAATCATAAGGTCCGAGATTTGCTTGATTCTAAAGCTATTAATTTCACCAACGAGGGACCCAATGTTACTCAGAACCCGATGCTGGATCATGGGGTGGCAGCAGCCAATGCCGTTATTGAGGGTGAAAGGTTGAATCTGATAACTGATGTTGAAGATTTAAAAACTCCACTAGGTTTTGTGAAAGCTTGTTTGTTGAAGAAGGGAGTATTTCCTGGTTGTTCTGATGACTACTCAGAATGTAAAATGCAGCCTGCGGGTTGTGATCTTTTAAAGAGGGGTATTCAGAGAATGATTGACGAGGGTTGTTTGCAATTCGACAAAGTTGTGAAAGAAGATGTCGAGCACAAGGTGAGTAATGACAAAAATGAAGTTGCTACTATTTCCATCCCATACCGGACAATCAATATTTCAGCGCCTGCTAGGCCAGCTCCGGTGACCATTACTATATCAGGACCCATATCGTACGAGAGCACTAGAGCCATCCAATGGAACTATGGAGGAGAGGTGTTCTGTAACGGGAAGAAACAAGAATGGATAAAATATGCAAGCGGAAGTTCGTTGGTTGAGAACATAATCGGTGCCGGAGGTGTTACCAGAAGTGGTAGGGTCTTCTCTCCACCAGAAGTTAATGCTGGTAAGAATGACAGGGGTAAGCGTAAAGCTATGATTGAAGAGAATGTTCAACCCCGGGATGTTATTGATGATCTTTCAAAGGATACAGAGGAATTTATGAGGTTAATTCGGAAAAGTGACTACAAAGTTGTGGATCACTTGAATCAAACTCCGTCGATGATTTCTATCCTATCATTGTTGATGAGTTTGGAGTCGCATCGTAACGCTCTGTTGAGAGTTTTGAATGCAGCGTACGTACCCCAGGAGATTTCTGTTAATTAGTTGGGGGGGTAGTCGCTCATGTGAATGCCGATAATGGTCTCAGCTTTACTGATTTAGATCTGACTCCTACTGAGAGGAATCATAATCGTGCTCTGCACATATCGTTAGAGTGTAGAGGATCTCTGATGTCACATGTTTTGGTGGATACCGGATCATCCCTCAATGTGCTTCCAAAGAAGGCATTGATGAAGTTGGACATTCAGGGTTTGTTGTGCACACCCAGTGATCTGATCGTAAGGGCTTTTGATGGATCTAAGAGATCGGTGTTTGGAGAAATCACGCTACCTATTCAGATAGGACTGGGGATCTTTGATGCAACTTTCTATATTATGGATATCCAACCAGCATACAACTGTTTGCTTGGCCGACCTTGGATACATGCTGCTGGGGCAGTTACCTCGACGTTGCATCAAAAGCTGAAATACATGGCGGAGGGGAGCATACTTACCGTGTGCGGTGAAGAGGACATTATGGTTAGCCATTTGTCATCTTTCAAGTATGTAGAAGTGGATGGTGAGATCCACGAAACGCTCTGCCAGGCCTTCGAAATAGTTCAGATTCAGGGGAAGTCTCCTGTAGAAGCCAAGGGTCTAGAGGTTTCAATGTCGTCGCTCAAGGAAGCCCGTGCTATCATAGAATCCGGCTCGTCTCAGAAGTGGGGTCAAGTTCTCGATATTCCTGTCAAGCAAGACAAGTTCGGCCTGGGATACAAACCCTCAAGCTCCTCTCAGATTCCGAGATACAGGGGACCGGTGGAATTCACCAGCAGTGGTGTGATATTTGACAGAATTAACGCCGTTGAAGACGATGAAGGTGACAGTGACTGCGACATCGATGCATGGATCCGTCCATGTACTCTCGGCCAGAAGTTGTGCAATTGGACTACCGAAGAAGTCATTCGTGTTACTGCTGCAGAGTAATGTTCATTGTTTTGATTATGTTCAGTCCTACGTTCTGCCCAAGACGTAGTGACCCATTTGTGGGACCTTCTTGTTATTTACGGGTTATCATTAATAAAAGACGTTTCGCATTCAAATTTTGTGATCCCTGTTTTTCTTGTTTTGTTTTGCATTTATACTTAACAGAAAAATGGCAATGTGTTTTGTTTGTTGCATCGCATAATAAACACAATATCCTTATGCAGGTCTTTTCTATCAGATGCCATCGATTCAGGTTCAGCTATGACTTCGTATGACTTTGATAATCCCATTTATCAAGCTGAAGATGAGACTAACGAAGACTGTGAACTACCCGAAGAATTAGCCAGGCTTCTCAAGCAAGAGGAAAGGGTCATTGTGCCTCATCAGGAGGATATTGAGATTATCAATCTGGGTACCGAGGATGATAAGAAAGAGGTCAAAGTGGGGGCTGCATTGGAAGACAATGTCAAGAGAAGATTGGTTGAAATGCTCTGTGAATATAAGGATATCTTCGCTTGGTCTTACCAAGACATGCCTGGGCTCGATATAGATATTGTGGTACACCGGTTGCCTGTCAGAGAAGAATGCTCGCCAGTCAAGCAGAAGTTGAGACGGACCAGGCCTGACATGGTAGTCAAGATCAAAGAAGAAGTCCAGAAGTAGTTGAATGTTGGGTTTCTTTTTGTCACGAATTACACTTCATGGGTCTCTAATATTGTTCCTGTGCCTAAGAAAGATGGAAAGGTCAGGATGTGCGTTGATTATCAATATTTGAATAAAGCGAGCCCAAAAGACGATTTCCTGCTCCCTCATATCGATGTGTTGGTTGATAACACCACTCAGTTTTCTGTGTTTTCGTTCGTGGATGGCTTCTCCGGGTATAACCAAATCAAGATGGCCCCCAGAGGACATGGAGAAAACTACTTTCATCACACCATGAGGGAATTTTTGCTATAAGGTGATGCCCTTTGGATTGAAAAATGCAGGGGCAACTTATCAGCGGGTGATGGTTACTTTGTTTCATGACATGATTCATCACGAGGTGGAAGTCTATGTTGATGACATGATTGCAAAGTCATATACGGAGGAAGGACATCTGGTCGATCTTCTGAAATTGTTTGAAAGGCTGAGGAAGTTCAAGCTGAGGCTGAATCCTAACAAGTGCACCTTCGGGGTGAGATCTGGAAATTACTAGGTTTCATTGTCAGTGAGAAGGGTATTGAGGTAGATCCTGCCAAAATAAAAGCTATACAAGATATGCCTGAGCCGAGAACGGAAAAAGAGGTTCGTGGTTTTCTGGGGAGATTAAACTACATTGCAAGGTTTATATCTCATCTTACAACCACGTGTTAACCAATATTCAAATTATTGAGAAAAGATCAAACGGACAGGTGGAATGAAAATTGCCAGAAAGCTTTTGAAAGAATAAAAGAATATTTACAGGAACCTCCAATACTCATTCCTCCAATTGCAGGGAGACCACTGATCATGTATCTCACGGTTCTTGATAATTCAATAGGATGTATGCTCGGTCGACAGGACGAGTCAGGTAGAAAAGAGCATGCTATCTACTACCTGAGTAAGAAGTTCACCGATTGTGAGTCGAGGTATCCGATGCTGGAAAAAACATGTTGTGCACTCGCTTGGGCCGCAAAGCGTTTAAGATAGTACATGTTAAACCATAAAACCCTATTGATTTCGAAGATGGATCCAATCAAATATGTCTTTGAAAAACAAGCACTCTCCAGAAGGATTGCCCGATGGCAAATGGTGTTAACAGAGTATGATATTCAATATGTTTCCCAGAAAGACATTAAGGGAAGCGTTCTGTCAAGATATCTCGCGGAACAGCCGGTTGAGGAATATCAGCCAATGAAGTTTGACTTCCCTGATGAAGACGTCATGTTTCTGAGGATGAAAGACTATGATGAGCCTTTACATGACGAGGGACCTGAGAGAGGATCTCAGTGGAAATTGGTTTTCGACGGAGCGGTTAACTCATATGGTAATGGAATCGGCGCGATCATTACTACTCCTCACAGTTCTCATATACCGTTCATCGCCCGATTGACATTCGCTTGCACCAATAATGAAGCCGAGTATGAAGCTTGCATTATGGGTTTAGAAGAGGCCGTTGATCTGAGGATTATGAATCTGGATGTATACGGTGACTCAGCGTTAGTCGTTAACCAAATCAAAGGAGAATGGGAAACTCGTCAGGCCAACCTGGTGCCTTATAGAGATTATGCAAGGAGACTGCTGCCTTTCTTTGATAGAGTTGATTTCCATCATATGCCAAGGGCTGAAAATCAGATGGAGGATGCCTTAGCCACACTAGCTTCGATGTACAAAGTCAATTTTTGGAATGAAACTCCTGCTATCACCATCATGTGTCTTGATAGACCTGCTTTTGTGTTTGCCGTTGAGAAAGCGTCCGATGGAAAGCCTTGGTATTTTAATATCAAGCATTTTCTCAAGACTCAGGAGTACCCATCTGGGGCATCCAGCAAAGATAAGAAGACTCTGAGGAGGTTAGCTAGTAATTTCTATTTGAACAAGGACGATGTGCTCTACAGGAGAAACTTCGACATGGTCTTGCTGCGTTGTGTTGATGAGCTTGAAGCAAACTTGTTGATGGAGGAAGTCCACGAGGGTTCTTTTGGCACTCATGCTGGTGGACATGCAATGGCTAGAAAATTGTTGAGAGTTGCGTATTATTGGATGACTATGGAATCCGATTGTTTCAAATACGCCAGAGAATGCCATAAATGCCATATTTATGCGGATAAGGTGCACGTGCCACCAGCTTCTCTGAATATGTTGACATCTCCTTGGCCTTTTGCCATGTGGGGAATTGATGTGATTGGAAAGATTGAGCCGACTGCTTCTAATGGACATCGCTTCATTCTGGTCGCGATTGATTACTTTACGAAGTGGGTAGAAGTGGCGTCCTTCGCTAATGTCACGAAGCAGGTGGTCACCCGATTCATAAAGAATGACATCATTTGTCGTTATGGTATTCCGGAGAGAATCATTACTGATAATGGTTCAAATTTGAATAACAAAATGATGAAGGAACCGTGTCAGAGTTTCAAGATTGAACATCACAATTCTTCTCCATATCTTCCAAAGATGAATGGTGCTGTTGAGGCAGCTCATAAGAATATCAAGAAGATTGTGCAGAAAATGGTTGTGACCTACAAGGACTGACACGAGATGTTTCCTTTTGCTCTTCACGGTTATCGTACTTCGGTGCGTACATCAACCGGGGCAACTCCTTTCTCACTGGTGTATGGTATGGAAGCAATCCTACCATTGGAAGTTGAGATTCCTTCTTTAAGGGTATTGTCGGATGTAAATCTTGACGAAGTTGAATGGGTGCGAACCACGTTGAATCATCTGAGTTTGATTGATGAAAAGAGGTTGGCAGCCCTCACGCATGGCCGGTTGTACCAGAGTAGGATGAAGAAAGCCTTTGATCAGAAAGTGCGTCCTCGGTGCTTCCAGACGGGTGATTTGGTGTTGAAAAGGATCCTTCTTCCTCAGACAAATCACAGGGGAAAATGGACTCCTAACTATGAAGGGCCGTATGTGGTAAGAAAGGTTTTCTCTGGCGGAGACTTATTACTATCTACTATGGATGGTGAATATTTTTCGTCCCCTGTGAACGCGGACGTGGTTAAAAATACTTTGCTTGAAAGAGACCCGCTGGACACAAAAAGAAAAGTCCAGGCAAAAATGGGGCATCCTGGCGAACCATAAAAAGAAAGGTTCGGGCAAAAATTAGTGATAAAAGAAAAAGATGTGAACCCGCAAAGTTTAAAACCTAAAAAGGCAACTTTGGCAAAAATGGGTACCCCGGTGGATTGAAAACCCGAAAGGGCGATCCAGGCAAAAGTTAGGGATTTAAAAAGCAAATGATCACGGTTCGCGTTCGATCTGTAAGCTTGTGAGTAGTTATCCCGAAGGAAAGGAATCAGTCCAGTCAATCTTGTCCGAAGACGAAACAAGGGGAATATCAAAGACATACAAGTCATAGCCGAATCGACAAATGGTGGTTGTCTGTTTCCACATTGCCGACATTTCTATTGTATTTGTTTCTTGTTTTTGAGCAATTACCTCTTTTCAAGAATTGCATCTGAATTGTAGTCTGCCTATTTATAGACCCTTTATCAATAAAGTATTCACTTCAGTTAAAGAGCTTTATTTTCTTGTTCATTTTACTGTTTTGTTTGCGAAATGTCTGTTATTTTGGTAAACATTGCAGGTAAAAGCAAGAGGTTGTACAGGGCATAACGAAAGCACTGACTTTGCTTGATCAACAAGTATCACGGATGGTAACTCAGGTAACCATTTCACATATAGAACATTTCTAGTGTTTTTTTTCTTTGTTGCAGGTCAACAGGGTTATCCTCTGTCAAGTGAGATTCCCTTATCCTCAACAGCTCAAGTCGCAACAGGTAGCAGTTGTTGTTAGCCGGGTATTCTCAGCGGATTAAGTGTGATACTTCCGACAGAATGGACTGGTTCCCCACAAGTAAATACAGTCAGGCATGAGCAAATGAGAGGCTTATTTCTCCTAGCAGAGATTTCGCTTCCCTAGTGAAGTGGTAATGTTTCTCTCCGGCAGAGTTGTTTCTCCCCGGCAGAGTTCGATTATCAATATTGAAATGTTATATCCCCAGCAAAACAAAGCTTTGTCTTCGTGAGAAAGTGAATTCCCAGCAGGGCGGAGTTTGTTCTCAGCAGAGCAGGATAAGTGATTCCCTCAGTGGTAGGGTGGTTGGTAAACCAGTTTTCGTCTCCAGCGGAGGTAACGTCAGTGACGCCCTTTTCCCACGGAGCCGGTGTCGAATTTTATCCAACAGAGTGCAGTGCTGATTCTCTCGATAGAGTAAGTGGTAGAACAGGAGTCTGGGATTTCCCCAGTAGATTCAAGTTCCCCGTAGAACAGGAGTATCAAATATTCCTCGGCCAAACATGTGGATGTTTGATGTAATCCCAAGCAGAGTGGATTTTCTCTCCGAGCAGGATAGAGTTTTCGGAAATGTCACTCAGGGCTGGTTTCTTGAGCAGGACAAAGTTAATCTTCGGTGGTCATTTGTTTTTCCCCCGCAGAGACGGTTTCCTCAGCAGAAGAGGTTTGGTTTAAGCATCGAACTGCTTGTGTCCCCACAGAGTTATTCAAGTCCCCAGAAGATTTGACCCCCAACGATGTGGATTTCTCTTCCCGACATGAGTTGTTTCTCCCTCCCCGACGGAGTCTGGGTCTTTTCTCCCTAGCATTTATTTTGCTAGGCTGGTTCTTTCGCATTTGCATTTTTGCATTAGCATCCTCCCAAATGCGTAGCATTTCCATTTCGTATGGAGCGGAGCATTATGCCATTTTCAAACATACGCATCGGAAGCATAAGCCAGGTTTGGTGTTTTGGGACGGATATCTTCTCAGCGGAGATTGTTTGAATCAAGGGTTTTTTCGTGTTATCCGCGTCAGGATGGATTCTTGGGTTGGTTATCTTATCAGATTCTTCCCAATTGAGTCATTTGGGTGAATATTTTCGCTTTTCTTAGGTGAGTCGCTTGCGAGTGTGGTTTTCCCTGGTCAAGCTTGTGGTTCTTTCCCAACAGAGTTGTTCTGACTTTTGGTTGGTCATTTTTGTTTTATTTCAACTCTTGGTTGATGACCCAGTTGCGTTTGGATGTTATTCCAACTTTTGGTGGTTGTTCTTTATTTCTTTCAGCAGAGTCGAGGATTTCAACTCTTGGTTGGCACCCCTCAGTGTAGTTCAGATGGTTGTATTTGGTGTTCCTACTTTTGGTTGGCCTAGAAGGTGATCCCAACTGCGGGTTGGTAGTCTCTGATTTCCCCGAGTGGATTCTCTATCCCAACTTTTGGTTGGCAATCTTTGTCGTTCTAACTCTTGGTTAGTAGTTGTCGTTCTAACTCTTGGTTAGTAGCTGTCGTTCTTACTCTTGGTTAGTGGCTTGTTATTTCAACTCTTGGTTGATAATTTGGGATGATCATCCCAACTTTTGGTTGACAGTCTTCTATGGTGGAGTCAGCTTTGTTTAGCGTCCCCCAGCTATCTTAACTCTTCGTTAGTAGCTTTTGGTCGATGAGCATTTTCCCTAGCAATCCTAACTCTTGGTTAGCAGCTTGTGTTCCGACCTTTGATTAATGGTATTTCATGGTGATTCTAACTCTTGGTTAGTACCTTTGTTTCCCAACTTTTGGTTGGATGTTATCCCTTGCGATTGTCCCAACTTTTGGTTGGTATTCCCCTATTCCCCAGTAGGGTCAGTCTGGGCGTCTGTTGTAGTCCTAGCTTTTGGTTGGTGGTCTTCCCTTATTCCCCTGAAGAGTCGTTATCTCATCTTTTGGTTGATCAGAAGATCTGGTGTTTTCAACTTTTGGTTGGTAGTCTTCCTTTATTCCTCAGCGGAATCGTTATTTCAACTTTTGGTTGATGAGGGGATTTGATGTTTTCCAACTTTTGGTTGGTGGTTTTGGTTTCTCCGGTAGGGTCAGTCATGGACGTCGGTTCATTTTTCAACTCTTGGTTGGTAGTCTTTGATTCCCTAGTGAGGTCGCCATATCCGGTATGGTCGATTTGTTGACGTTTTCCAACTTTTGGTTGGTAACCTTTATTCTCTAGTTATTGATTCCGACTTTTGCTCAGTGTGCACCCCTAGCGAAGTCGTCTCGACGTGTAAATTTCGGTTAGTGGATTTCAACTCTTGGTTGATAACCTTGGTTTTCTGATCGCGGATTCCGACTATTGGTTGGTAGAGATGGTTTTGTCCCTAGAGAGTAACCCTCATCCCATCTTTTGGATGGTGCTGCAAGATTGTTGTCCTGTGATGGAGGTTGGTTCCCCAGCGAAGTCGTCTCGCCATGGAAGTTTCGGTTAGTGGTGTGGTATCTCGACTCTTGGTTGGTAGTGTTTGGTTCTTTATCCCGTCTCTTGGACGGTATCCTTTGATTGTTGCCTCTTGGTAGATGCTTGTTCTCCACAGAGTCGTCTGATTAGTCTACTCTTTCCCCGGTGAAGTCTCCATGAAGCTGTTTGGTTACTCTTTTGTTCCCCAGCAGGGTTTGCTCCAACTCTTGGTTGGTATTCTGAGTTTGCTATCCCGATTATTGGTTGGTATTTGTTGATAGTTTTGTCCCAACTCTTGGTTGGTATCTTTGGTTGGTATCTTTGGTAGTTTTCCAACTCTTGGTTGGTAGCCTCCGGGCATTTTCCCAACTTTTGGTTGGAATCTTTTGGATGAATTTCAGATTATATTGGATCGTTATCCCCAGCGCGTCGTTTTCTGACTCTTGGTTGGTATTCGCTGTTTTGCATTCTCGCAGGGTGCAAATTTTCGAGTTATTTTGTATTCAACCACCTTATACCTTGAATGTTTGAAAGCGGATGCTTTTCCTCCATTCAGGTCCAAGTTGGTTGAATAGGGGCAGCTGTAGCACCCCAAAATTTTCCTTTCGTTTTAACCGTAACTAGCTTTTGTTTCTTTGCATTTAGCATTTTTGCATTGCATAACATTCGTTCTCGAGGCATGGGATCAAGGCGGCCCAGGTTCATTTTGGAGCAAGAGACTGAACAGCAAACAGCGAGCATCAGAGCTCGGGCATTTATTTTGCCTAGTGGTCAGGCGATCGATTTTATTTTGCAGGTTAATTTCAGAGCAGAATCAACACTCAGACTCATGTCAAGTATTTTCACAGTGACAACGAACAAAAATGAGGTTCAGCATCTAAACAGAGCTCTAGACAGTTGAAACAGGGAAAATGGACAGATTCCCCACCAAAAGGCGCCAAATTTGAATTTTTGAAGATGTTAATCGGTTAACACATATGGTTGACCGATTAACCATTGGAGAATCAACCCAGAATTAAAGTTTTAACAGTGTTAACCGGTTAACGCATATGGTTAACCGGTTAACCATTGCAAATTTTGCCATGTACATGATTTTGCAAGCCAAATGCACTTGGGGTCCAATTTTGATCACTTTGGAATTCAAATTTTTATGTGGGAAGGATCTAGAACACCTTTAAATTTCAGATTTCACTCCAAAATCTCCATTCCAAATTCCAAGCCTTGATTTCCAACCCAAATTCCAATCCTTGCTTTGGTATCCAAACCTAGATCATATTTAAGTGATCTACTCCAAAGCAAGCCATCCAATATTCATTTCTCACATTCATTTTTCAGAATTGATTAGAATTCTCTCAAATTATCTTAATTCCCTCCATTCCCAAAACTCACTCAAAGCTCTTTTTCATTGGAACTATTGATTCTTCATTGGAATCAATAGATTCTTGAGCATAAACCTCCATTTACCATCATCATTGAATCAATTTTCATCTTCAATTTTCGTGCAAGTTTGGATCTGAATCTGGAGTTGGATCTAGAAGTGATTATTTGAAGATTTTTAACTCAAGTTTGGTGGATCTTCATTCATACAACAAGAATTACTGTGGATCTTGAAGTTTTCCGGATTTCTAGCATTTGATCTGCTCAAATTCCGTTGATCAACATTCACCGAAGTAAATCTCCGCTTCGAAGGTTGGAATTCTCGATCCGATTTAATTGTTCGAGCTTATCATTTTAATCTTCATATTCGATTGAATTTTGTTAGAGTGAATGAATGGCATGGTTGAATTGCTGGTGAAATTCTGGTCAAGATTCGTTCAGGAATCATGGCAAATGGTTGGCTATAAACGAACTTAGGGTTATACAGGGGTGGCCGGAAAAGCCACCGGCGACGGCTTGGTTCACGCGCAGGTTTGCAGGTTTGAATGAGGAAGTTGAAATCCTCACCATCCATTCACGAGGAAGACTTGACTCAGTCCCTTGATCCCAGCGCTCATGTTGAGCCATGTAACCCTTTCCAAAACTCACCATTTTGATTAGTTAGACTTCAGGCTTGTGGAACTTCGCTGGGTGAACCAAATGTGTATGGGATCAAATCCTGGCTTGTACTATTTATCTTTCTTGTGTTAATTTCTGAAGAGAATGCAAGTGAGTTGAAACACCTAGGCTTTGGACTGAGTGATATTCACGCCCCCCTCTGGGCCCAACCCAGGATTTAAACTTGAAATCATTGCTATTCAGCACGCATGTTTATCTATTTCTTTCTTATTTCTTTTATTTTCATTATTTCATATAGTTTTGAAAATAATTCACAAAAAATAGAATAATAACTCAATTAATTCCAAGTTTTTTTCCCTTGATTCATGATTGACTCTAGAATTTTAGGAAATTAAAATATTAGGGATTCATGCATTTGTGATTTTAATTGCATTTTTTGTATTTCAATTGATATTAAAGTCATTATGGTTGATACCTTGTCTTGTGGAATTTTGTGTGATCATGATTCTTGAGCTAATTTTTTATGTGTAGCTAGTTTAGGCATGCATGATCCCCTTAGATTTTTCTCACATTTTTGTGATGAGATTAGGTGTTGGTTTTAAGTTGAAACTTTAGGTGCTCTAGTTTTAGGGTTTAGCTTAGTACCTTGTGATTTAGGATTTATTTCTAGGACTTGGTGGATAATTCAACCCTTGGATTTTGTATGGTAGATTCATGATTGACTTAGGTTCCCATAGTTATTTTTGTAGGATTTTACAATTGGTTTTAGTATTTTAGTTAGGATTAACTTTAGTACTAAGTTTTAGGTGATCCTAACTTGCTAACTCAACTAGAATGATTTCTTTAGTTACCTTAGATTAGGGTTTTGCCTCTCTTGCTCTTGGGTGATGATGAAGACGTGTGGGCTGCTGAGGAATGCATGAGGGAGCTTGGACTTGAAGTTTTCTTTTTCTTTAGAGTAGTTTTGTTTAGGTGTTAAGATTAGGGTTTGTAAGTAGAGCTTCTAGATAGATTCTCTTCTTTCATAAACATGGAATGTGTTGATCACTTCCATTCTTCCCTATTATGTAAGGTCCCCTTGTGAAGGCCTCATCCCTCCTTTGGTAGGATGTGTGGCTCTTCCCAAGTTGGTAGAACCTTTGAGGGTTCCTTTCTTTGATGGTGGGGTGTTTAGTGGTGACCTTTGGTCTTCACTTTGCTTTCCACTGTCCAAACCTTGATCTTGTTAGATGAATCTTTCTCCCTTGCTAGAGGATGGAGTTCCTTGTTAGAAGATTGAAGATGCCAGAGGTTGCTACTTCTCTGTATTTGAAGACTCCCATTGGAGCTAAAGCTTGAAGACCAAGAAGAACAGGTTGACACTTGTGAAGAAGATCAAGTTGAGATTGAATGCAGAGCTGAAGCTTGAACTTGGAGAACAAGTTGATACTTGTGTGTGAGGTGTGAAAGCTTGAAGAAGCAAGTTGACACTTGCTATTGAAGATGATAGCCTTGAAGAGCAGTTGAAGACTGAGGACTGAACTGCTGTCAGAGGAGGGCTTTTGCTGTGAAGCTGTGGAGGCTGTTGATCTGCTTTCTTTCCTGTCTGTTTGCTTGCTGTGCAACTGTATTGATGTGACTTATTTGATTTGCTTGATGCATTAGAATAAGTTCATGTTTAAATTGTGTTAAGCTAGGAGCATGATTGCACTAGAGGTTGAGTTGCTCCCTCTGCTTGTATTTTTACTGTATGGCTTTGCTTGCGGGTACTCGGTAGAGCCCAGCTCCCTTGCCTATGTGGTTTGTGTTTTGCTTGATGGCATTTTATTTTATTTCTTCTGTATGATTACAGTTATTCATATCTGGCTTGAGGTCGAGATGAGCTTGTGGAGGCTGATTCCCCACACACATTTCCTCCCTCACTTGCATTGCATGCATTTTACAGTCATTTACTGTTTACTGTTTAAGCTGATGCTTTATCTGTTTCTGTTTATCATTGACATGATCCCCTAGGAATCTCACTTCCTTTGATAAGGAAGTGATGATTAGAACTTTAGGTTGAACCCTATGCATGATAACTTCTAGGAGTTCCCTGTTTCAAACCTCAACCATAGGATGAATCCTTGGCATGACAACATTAGGACTCGATAGTCTCCCCCTTAGTTGAGTCTGTTCTCTCTTCTCATCTTAAAACAAATTAAAATACAGTAATAAAGGTTAACTGACGTCGTACATTACGAGCCTTAAGCTATCTGAGAAAGGATTGTTGGAGAGTTTCTTTTCAACAGTCTAGATGTTCAGTATGGCACCCTTTGGGTGACATGCGACGCATTCACTCTCAGGTCATAGTCTCTAGTGCGATATTGGTTGCAAACATACATAAAAAACAGTTCTTCCATAAAAGACAGAAAACAAACTTCAAATCTTTTTGCCCCGTGGGCCCATAATTCAAGGGAAGCTTTTCTGAAGAAAAGAGTGTCGTTAACTCCCAGTTTTATCGCAAACGGTAACGCCTAAGTCTCCAAGGGTCGAGCTGCGTACACCAAACTGTTGGAACTGTTTGTTAACCCTACTCGAAAAAACAGATGAATCTGAATTCCCGTAATCCGTATTATCCCGAACTACGTAAGCTCTGATCTCTCATGCCTGTTGAGAGTATGTAGGCACAATACTGATGTATTGGCGAGCCACCTTCCCCGTAACCTGTAGTTAGTCGAACTACGTTGACTCTGATTTCTCATTCTCTGATGAGAATACGTAGGCATAAAGTGCGACGCTTTGCCAAGTCATTTTCTTTTCTTTTTATACCGGCCTTGATAGGTAGATAGTAAACAAACCCGTCAGATAAACACAACAAGCATGGATCCCATCGAGTACGATGGACGTGAGGGGTGCTAATACCTTCCCCTTGCATAACCGACTCCTGAACCCAGACAATGGTTGTGATGACCTTGTCTTATACCCTTTTCGTCAGGTTTTTCCGATCGTTTCCTTTCCCGTTCTGAGGGATAAATAACGAAAGGTGGCGAATCTTCTGTTTTGCTGGCACCTTATTTCCGTGGTAGCGACAACTGGAGACTCTGCTGGGGACTTGATAGTTTCCTGGGATCCAACGTCCCTTATGCAAGTCAGTTTGGGGATCCAACGTCCCCTGCGAGAGTCAATCCTAGCGCTTGTATGATTACTTGTTGGGTTGTGTTTATTTATCGCATTTTATTTCCCGCAATTTATTTCCAGTATGATATGATTATCTGTGCTGTTGTGGGAGGGGCATTCTGATGAGTGAGAAGCCAGACCCAGGCTTGAGTGTACCTAGCATTAGTTGTGGAAATTAGTGGGCGCGTGCTTGCTTTGCAGACACTAGTGTCCCATGAAATCCACGCTCAGACGAGGTTCTCCCAATTGACTTTTTTTCCGGCCCTTTGGGCATGAGGGGTTGTTGGTTTGGAGGATTGTCGACTCTGGGGACCGATCATTTGGGATTCAGCTAAGTTAGGCCGCTTCAGGAGACGGTGATGCCACACCTTCTGGGTATTGTATCACCCCTCTTGAATGTCTGTGACGCTGATGACCGCATAGGATGCTGAACTAGTGTCAGTTTAGGTCCATACCTGTGAGCAGGGTCGGGTTTGTTGCAGGAAACCTTAACCTTCAGACTACCTGGTTTTCTTGATAGTGAATCAGTTTTGTTGGTATCAGAGGTTCTCATCATCAGATATATGATTGTTCTTGACAGAGCAGGTTTATGGTCTGATATCAGAGGTTCTCATCATCAGATATATGATTGTTCTTGACAGAGCAGGTTTATGGTCTGATATCAGAGGTTCTCATCATCAGATGTGTGTGTTCTTGACAGAGCAAAGTTATAGTCTAACATCAGGGGTTTCTCCTCATCATCAGATATGTGTGTTCTTGACAGAGCAGATTTATGGGCCGATATCAGGGTTTTCTTCGCATCAGAGATAGGGTTGTTCTTGATAGAGCAGTATTGTGGTTTTGTTGATACAAAACCTTCACCTCCTCAACAGCACAGTCGTCTTGATCTACTGCTGCATGATTGCATTTTGGATTATTTTGCATACTCATTTGCATATCATTAACGTGTGTCTGTGTTGCAGGTACCGTTTCCCTCGGTTCAGGTTTTCTTGCCTTCTATTGTGATATTATGGGTTCTCTGAGGAAGACTGTGGCCTACAAGCTCCCCACTCCTGATGTTGTTCAGCTGTCTAATTTGATTGCTTTGGCAGATGATTCTGTGAGAGGTGAATTCAGAAAGTCCTATGGGAAATTGCTCAGCTTGGTTCGTAAACCTTCTGTGTTTGAGTTGAATGGGTTGTACACCTTGTTGCAGTTATACGATCCTCCTTTGAGATGCTTTACTTTCCCGTACTTTATTCTCGCACCTACACTAGAGGAGTATGCTGATTTGTTAGGTGTGCCTATCAAAAGTCAGATGCCCTTTGTTCATATGGATGTTGAGCCTAATCTGGCTAGTCTAGCTCTTTCGCTTCATCTGGATGCCTTTGAGTTGGTCTTGTCTAGTTGGAACGGGGTTCTCGGTTTCTCCTTGCAGTTCTTGGTGGGAAAGGCCCAGCAGTGTGCCAAGGACGGTTGTTGGATCGTGTTCAACGCTATTCTTGCTGTTTGCATATACGGCATCATTCTGTTCCCTAATATGCCTGACTTTGTAGACTTCGACGCCTTTCACATCTTTGCAGCAGGGAATCCAGTCCCTACCTTGATTGGAGATGTCTACCATTCCGTCCACTACAAAAAGGAGAACAGAAGGGGCAAGAATTTCTCGTGCTGTGTGCCCCTATTCTATAGATGGCTTGATAGTCACCTACCCAAGAAGGGTCCCTTTGCTTCATCTGCAGCCATAGTTGAGTGGTCTGAGCGTTTGGTGAGTCTGTCAATGGAGGATGTTGCCTGGTTTGATAGAGATAGGTTGGGTACTGAGATTATCTTCAGCTGCAGCGGGTTTCCGAATGTGCCTCTGATAGGCAGGAAGGGCTGTATCAATTATAATCCATCTCTGTTGGTCCGACAGTTTGCTTATGCTTTGAGAGCTCCGCCGAAGGATGAAGAGGTGCAGGAATCTCTGTACCTCACTGGTCTTCTAGAGGGGGATATGTTATCTAAGCTTCAGCACGTTTGGAATGGTATCAGTAGGCGGGGAAAACCGTTGCTGGGAAAAAGTAATAGACAAGCCTACGCTCCATATGTGACCTGGATCAGAGCCAAAGCAGATATCATAGGGATGCCGTTTCCTCCTTCCAAGCTAGAAATCCCTCCAGTGATTGAAGAGCCTACCACCGTGCCTATTCAGCAGTACAATCAGGTGTTAGCTGAGCAAGAGGAGCTGAAGAAGGCAAATGAAGAACTGGAGAAAGAATTGGCTCAGCTCAGAAGCGAGAGAAGTGAAGTCGTCTATTCCTTCAAGAGGCAAACAGAGCTGGTAAACAAGTTAGGTACGGATTTGACTAAGCAGTTGGCAGAGCGTGAGCGTTTGGGTCGGGACTTCAAATCTGTCAACGACGTATTGGCCACTAAGAAGCAGCACTTGGATGAGGCATACCGGAGAATATCCAAGTTTAATCAGCATTGGAAGGCCACCCTAGCTAAAGACAAGGAACGGGAGGATAAACTGAAGCAGCATATCTCCAAATTGAAAGCCCAGGTGAAGGCTAGTGAGAAGAGGTTTGATGAGGAAACCGCTCGCAGATATGCCACCGAAGGCCTGCTAAACAAGGCTCTTGCTAACCTGAAGGAGCGCAAACAGACGTTTGAATCCAAGAAGCGGAAGTTAGAAGATTGTTTCGGCGAAGGAGCATGGGAAGACTCAGTTGTAGGTCTTCAATACACTATTATGCAGAGGGAGTTACTCGTCGAAGGGTTGCTCACTCAGCCTGATCATCCAGAAACGAGGGATCTGTTAGAAGAGTTTCGAGCCCGTGGCCGTGTTTGACTATATTTGTAATCCTTTTGTTTTGATCATTGTTGTATGCTGACCATCACCAGGCTTGTTGGTCGAGGTCATGCTATTGATTATGCTTGTACTCAGTGACGTTGTGTACCACCTTGATGGGCTTTCTTTATATATATGAGATGTTATTTCCATGACTGGACTCAGACTTCTTATTATCAGCACTGGCACTCAAGCACTAGGATCAGGGAGGAATATCCCCAAAGCACAGACACACGTTTGCATTTGCATGAAGCATTTGCATAACGAGCATGTTGTCATTTTTCTAACCCTTTGTGTATACAGGTTGTTCCAGGATTGATCGAAGGCCAATCCACCGCTATCCGACCAGAGCAAATCAAGCTAGAGCAATGGAACAAGTGCAGACTGACGTTTAGGAACTCCGAGAGAGGATGGACCGCTTCATGGAGCTCATGTAAGTGGTGGCCAACAGCCAGGACCAGCTCAGAACATTGGTCCAGCCTCTGATCTCAAGGGTTGACAACAACGGTGTACTCCATGGTAGGAATGTTCCAACCCCTCCACCTGTTGAAACTCCTCAGGGTGGCATCCCCGTGACCGGGGGGAATGGCAGTGGTAACGGCAATGTAATCACTAACATCGGGCTCAATGGTAATACGACTGGCGTCGGTAATGGAAATTTTGAAGCTAATGGCAATGCTGGACTGGGCAACAGCAACACAGGTGCTGGAAATCTGTATGGGCGTCAGCCATGGCTAGAAGATCGACAAGGAGATTTGTTCTCACAGAGGAGTGCTGAAGGAGAGCTGACTGCTGAAGCACGTCTGAGGTTTAAGGCACTCGAGGACAAAATGAGGAATTTCGAGAACCAGAACACTATGGGTGTCGACATGAGTAAATTGGGATTGATTGCTGATTTCAAGGTGCCTCCTAAATTCAAGGTACCCGACTTTGAGAAGTATAAGGGCACCACTTGCCCTCGCGTCCACTTAAGGTCATACTACCGAAAGATGTCCGCTCACTCTGAAGACGAGAAGCTGCTGATGGACTTCTTTCAGGATAGCTTGTCCGGGCCATCCTTGGAGTGGTACATGAGTTTGGAGCCTATCAGTGTGCGTACGTCGAAGGAACTTGCTGAGGCATTCGTGCACCATTATCAGTATAACAGTGACTTGGCTCCGAACCGGGTTCAACTGCAGAACTTGTTGCAGAGGAACAACGAAGGGTTCAAAGAATACGCCCAACGGTGGCGCGAATTGGCAGCTAGGGTTTAGCCGCCGATGGTTGAACGGGAGCTCGTTGAGATGTTTGTTGCCACTCTCCCAGGGGTTTATTACGAGAAATTGGTCAGTGGCATGTCTGGAAGTTTCTCTGATCTCATCATCACTGGGGAGCACGTTGAAAATGGGATCAAGCTGGGGAAAATTCAAGGTGTTGATCTATCCTCAGCTGGAGGAGGAAAGAAACCATATGGTGGTAAAAGGCGTGAAGGGGAAACGAGCGCCGTGTCCAACGCTCGCAGGAAAGGTAAAGGCCCGCGCCAGCAGGTGGCTAGCATAACCACCCCTGCTATCCAACAACCCCAGCCGCAGCAGCAGCAGCCAAATCAGCAAGGGTACAGAAAGTATCAGAACAGGGCACCTCTGTTGAGCCATCACCTTGAGACACCGCCCATGTCTTATGCTCAGCTGTTACAAACTCTGCTTCAATTATAGCTGGTCCAGAAAAGAACCCTGGCTCCCTTGACAAGGGCACCTCTTCCAGGTTATGACGCGAATGCAACGTGCGAGTTTCACTCAGGGGCACCCGGCCACACGATAGAAAACTGCAAAGCCTTCAAGCACAAGGTGCAGGATATGGTGGATGCTAAGATCATCAATTTCTCAGATAATGTGTCGAACGTCACGAAGAACCCTATGCCGAATCATAGGGGAGGTGGGGTAAATTCCACTATTGAAGACGAGAGCTTAGATTTGTTGACTGACGTCAAGGATCTGAAGACACCGCTTAGCTTCGTTAAAGCCAAGCTGATGAAGATAGGCTTCTTTCCAGGGTGTGGAGAACTGTGTATGGGCTGTGCGACTCGTCCTGATGGATGCGAAGAGTTGATAGAGGGGATTCAGAGTCTGATGACCGAAGGAATCTTGCATTTTAGCCAAAGGGCCAAATGTGGATCTGGAGAGGTAATGCTGAAGCAGGATAATGAGGTTGCCACCATCACCATCCCTCGCCAAACGATAACCATTTCTGCACCCAGGCCGCCCACAATTACCATCACAAAGGATGGGCCAATACCCTTTGAAAGCACCAACGTTATCCCGTGGCATTATGGGGCAGACGTTTACTGTAACGGACAGAAGTTGGAACTAGAACCATCTGGGCAGTCCGTGGGTAACCTAGTGGGGATTGGCGGAATCACGCGCAGCGGAAGAGTATTTGCTCCACCTGAGATTGTGGCGGACAAAGCAGATAAAGCTGAAGAAACCGATAAGGGAAAAAGTAAAGTCGTTGAGGAAACCCCTCGTGGGGTAGAGAAGGACTTACTTGTGAGGGATGCTGAAGAGTTCATGAGGTTGATTAAGAAGAGTGACTACAAGATCGTGGATCACCTCCATCAAACACCCTCGAAAATTTCAATCTTGAATTTGTTGCTATGTTCGGAGTCACATCGCAACACGCTGTTAAAGGTTTTGAATGCCACGTATGTACTGTAGGAAATCTCGGTCAACCAGTTGGAAGGGGTAGTAGCCCACGTGAATGCTGGAAACGGGTTAGGGTTCACTGACCTGGAGCTGACGCCGAAGGGAAGAAACCACAACAGTGCCCTGCACATCTCGATAGAGTGTAGGGGAACGATTATGTCTCATGTGTTGGTGGACACAGGGTCGTCGCTCAATGTTCTTCCGAAGAAGGCATGATGAAGTTAGATACTCGGGGATTGATTTGCACACCCAGTGATCTGGTTGTGAAGGCGTTCGATAGAACCAAGCGTCATGTCTTTGGAGAGGTAACATTGCCAATCCAAGTCGGGGCGGAAACTTTCGACGCAGTCTTCTACATTATGGACATCATGCCAGCCTACAGCTATCTCTTAGGCCGACCATGGATCCATTATGCTGGCACCGTGACCTCCACATTGCACCAGAAGCTCAAGTACGCTGTTGGGGGAAGCATCATGACTGTATGTGGCGAGGAAGACATAATGGTGAGCCATTTGTCGTCTTTCAAATATGTCGAGATGGATGGGGAAATCCACGAAACCCTATGTCAGGCGTTCGAAGCTGTTAAAGTCAAGGACGTGGCTCCTATAATGACCGAAAAGCCAGAGATGACTCTCTCTTCCTTCAAGGAAGCCCGGGCCGTTGTTCAAGCCGGATCTACCCCAGGCTGGGGGCAGGTTCTAGAAATACCTAACAAACAGGACAAGTTTTGGTTAGGATACTCTCCTGCAGCTAAGGCCTCCTCTTCTCACAATGCGTCGCGAGGTAAAGGGCCGATCTAGTTTACCAGTGGCGGGGTGATATTTGAAAGTGTCAACGCAGTGTCTGAAGACGGCGAAGACAACGATTGCGACCTGGACTCTTGGATCCAGCCAAGCAAACCAGGCCAGAGCCTCACCAACTGGTCCATCAGGGATACCATCCAAGTGACAGGCAAAGAGTAATGATTTACTTTCTCCAATCGTTGTACAACCCTATGTCCTACCCGGGGTATAGTGGTTTTATTGTCAGGGCCTTGTTTGATTATGTACATGCATTTTACCAATAAATCAAAAGGCGTTTTTTCTTCGCATTCAAATGTTGTGATCTCTGTTATTCCTGTTTTATATTTGTTTTGAAAAATAATAAGATGGCAATAGGGTTTGTGCTAACCTGCATATCCTTGTTTTAAGCTTAACCCTTGTTATTGTAGGATCCACATAGCAGATGACATCGACTCTGGACCTTCTACGACTCACTTCGACTTCGATTGCTCGATCTATCAAGCCGAAGAAGAGATTGATGAAGATGAAGACCTTCCCAAAGAGTTGGCCTGCTTGTTGAAACAAGAAGAGAAAGTTATTCTGCCTCACTAGGAAGAGATTGAGATTGTGAATCTGGGTTCTGAAGAGCTGGTCAGGAACGTCAGGATAGGGGCTGCATTACAGAGTGATGTCAAGCAGAGATTGGTCGAGATGCTGAGAGAGTATAGTGACATCTTTGCTTGGTCATACGAAGATATGCCCGGACTTGATACTAACATCATGGTCCACCACTTGCCGCTGCGAGAAGATTGTCCTCCCGTTAAGCAGAAGCTTAGGAGGACACGACCGAATATGGCCGTTAAGATCAAAGAAGAAGTGGAAAAGTAGCTTGATGCTAACTTCTTAGCGGTCACCACTTACCCTCCGTGGGTCGCCAACATAGTGCCTGTACCAAAGAAGGACGGTAAGGTGCGAATGTGCGTTGATTATCGGGATTTGAATAGGGCGAGCCCTAAAGATGATTTCCCGCTGCCTCATATTGATGTGTTGGTCGACAATACAACTCAGTTCTCCATATTTTCGTTCATGGATGGCTTCTCCGGCTACAATCAGATCAAGATGGCGCCGGAGGACATGGAGAAAACTACGTTTATCACTCCTTGGGGAACATTTTGCTACAAGGTAATGCCTTTCAGTCTGAAGAACGCAGGGGCTACTTACCAACGAGCAATGGTTACTTTGTTCCATGACATGATTCATCATGAGATTGAAGTCTATGTTGATGAAATGATTGCGAAGTCCCAAACGGAGGAGGGACATCTGGTCAATTTGCTGAAGCTTTTTGAGAGGCTTAGGAAATTCAGGTTGAGGCTGAATCCTAACAAGTGTACTTTCGGAGTACGGTCTGGAAAACTACTGGGGTTTATCGTGAGTGAAAGAGGCATCGAGGTTGATCCTGTGAAGATAAAAGCAATACAAGAAATGCCAGCGCCAAAAACCGAAAAAGAAGTTCGTGGTTTCCTGGGCAGAATAAACTACATTGCAAGGTTTATCTCTCAGCTCACGGCCACGTGTGAACCGATGTTCAAACTACTAAAGAAAGATCAGGCGATTATTTGGAACGAGGATTTCTAGAAGGCATTTGATAAGATAAAACAGTATCTACAGGAACCTCCGATCTTGATACCCCCAGTGGTCGGAAGACCCTTAATCATGTACTTGACAGTTCTTGAGAATAGCATGGGGTGTGTTCTCGGTTAGCACGACGAGACGGGCAGAAAGGAGCATGCCATTTACTATTTGAGTAAAAAGTTCACAGACTGTGAATCTTGTTACTCGATGCTGGAGAAGACGTGTTGCACACTAGCCTGGGCTGCCAAACGTTTACAACAGTACATGCTCAATCACACGACCATGCTAATTTCGAAGATGGATCTGATCAAGTACATCTTCGAGAAGCAAGCGCTTTCGGGCAGGATTTCCAGATGGCAAATGGTGTTGACAGAATATGACATTCAGTACGTTTCCCAGAAGGCCATTAAGGGCAGCGTATTGTATGAATACCTTGCCGAACAGCCAATCGAGGATTATCAGCCGATGAAATTTGAATTCCCTGACGAGGATATCATGTTTCTCAAGGTGAAAGATTGTGATAAATCGTTGCCCGACGAGGGGCCAGACAGGAAATCCCAGTGGAAATTGATATTCGACGGGGCGGTTAACTCTTATGGAAGTGGCATTGGGGCAATCATCACGACTCCCCATGGATCCCACATCCCGTTCACTGCTAGACTGACGTTTCCAGTCACCAATAACAAAGCAGAGTACGAAGCATGCATCATGGGTCTAGAAGAAGCAATTGATTTGAGAATCAAGAACCTAGATGTATATGGTGACTCGGCACTTGTGATCAACCAGATTAAAGGGGAGTGGAAGACTCGTCAATCAAATTTGGTGTCGTACATGAACTACGCCAGAAGGCTGCTTCCGTTCTTTGATCGAGTGGAACTCCATCATGTGCCCAGAGCTAAAAATCAGATGGCTGATGCCTTAGCCACGTTGGCTTCGATGTATAAAGTCAATTTTTGGAATGAAGCTCCAAGAATTATCCTTTCTCGTCTTGATAGACCTGCATTCGTCTTTGCGATCGAGGAAGCCTCCGACGGCAAACCATGGTTCCATGACATCCAGACCTTCCTTATGACTAAGGAATATCCTGCGGGAGCGTCAACCCAGGATAAGAAGACTCTGAGGAGGCTGTCTAGAAATTTTTATCTCAATCCTGATGGAGTAAAAGAAACCATGATCTCGTGCTACTCAGATGTGTAGATGAGAAAGAAGCGAGTATGCTCATTGAGGAAGTCCATGAAGGCACATTTGGCACGCACGTCAGCGGGCATGCTATGACGAGAAAGATTCTGAGGGCAGGATACTACTGGCTGACGATGGAATCGGATTGCTTTAAATTCGCAAAGAAATGTCATAAATGCCAGATTTATGCTGATAAGATTCATGTGCCGCCATGCCCGTTAAATGTCATGTCCTCCCCATGGTCGTTCTCCATGTGGGGCATCGACATGATAGGCAAGATCGAGCCCACTGCATCTAACGGTCATCGCTTCATTCTAGTAGCTATCGACTACTTCACCAAATGGGTGGAGGCAGCCTCATATGCTAATGTGACCAGGCAGGTGGTGGCTAAATTCATAAAGAGGGACATTATCTGTCGTTATGGAATTCCCGAGCGGATCGTTACCGATAATGGTTCGAATATGAATAACAAGATGATGAAGGAGTTGTGCCAGAGTTTCAAGATTGAACACCACAACTCATCTCCTTACCGGCCGAAGATGAATGGCGCCGTTGAAGCGGCCAATAAAAACATCAAGAAGATTGTACAAAAGATGGTTGTGACCTATAAGGATTGGCACGAGATGTCGCCATTTGCATTGCACGGTTATCGTACGACGGTACGTATATCAACCGGGGCAACTCCTTTCTCACTAGTGTACGGTATGGAAGCTATCCTACCGTTAGAAGTGGAGATCCCTTCTTTACGAGTTTTGGTTGACGTGAAACTCGATGAGGCAGAATGGATTATGAACCGACTAAACCAACTCAGCCTGATGGACGAGAAGAGGTTAGCATCGATTACATATGGTCGTCTGTACCAAAGCCGAATGAAGAAAGCCTATGACAAGTGTTGCGGTTAGAATATGATATCAAATTATTAATTAATTTGAATCGCATCTTTAGTTCACAACCGCTCTTTGATTTATCCGAAGGAAAAGGTCAAAAGAGGAAAACCTAATTTTGCATCGTAAAGACAATGCGGGGAGAGATCTAGGTAAGGGGTTGGTTAAGCTTAGGGAAGGTACTAGCACCCTAAACTTCTGTAGTACTCTACAGGAACCTTTTGTTTATTGTATGCTTTTTTTTTATTTTATTATCTGTTTTAATATATATTGAGGTAAGGGATAGAGTGACCTAAAGACCTAAGGGTTAGTCCTAAGTTTACTCGGCAAGACGTCGCATCTTGTGCCTACATATCCTGACGGGAATGGAATCAGAGTAATTGTAGTTCCCCTCGAAAGGGAGGTTAGAAACGTCTTGACTGTGGTCAAGGTTTCAATGGGGAATAAACGTATCTTAAGGACACGCTTATGTGGAGTCTTTGAAACTCCTATTTCTACGTTGAATTTGTTAATTAAAAATTTAGGGTTGAAATTAGGGATTCCACGGCGGGAAACCCTAAAACAAAGTACGGCGACTCTTTGACCTAAAACTAGGGTAAAGGGTATTTTTGTCCACGGCGGGACGCCTAGGTTAATTAGGGTTTGAGACGGCTAAAACTAGGGTTATTGACTCGTCGGTCAAACAACTAGACCTAATTCCTTCGGAGGGAATTCTAACGGTAAAACATGCAAACATGACAAAATATTATACGGCAAAATTAAAGTGCGGAAAGTAAAGAAAGCGTCGCGACGATCACTCGCGTAAATTACAAATCCCAAAAAAAAACAAAAACAAAATAAATCGCGACCATGGCCTCGCGTAAATTATATCCATGGAACAAAATAAATTAAAATAAATATGAATCATAATCTATGTATAATCTGAGGAGAGAAACAGAGAACGTTAGTGAAAAGTTAGACGAAAATATGGCAAACATATTTTATATTAAAAGAAACACGAAAATGCAATTTGGAATTTTTATTATTGTTTTGTTAATTTTTATATTTTTTTTATTAAAATTTTAGTCTTAATTTTAAAAGGTTTTAATTTTTAAATAAACAAAACTTTAGTTTTAACTTTTTATCTTTAGAAAGTTTTAATTTTAATTTTAATTTTTAAAAGAGAAAGTCTTAAATTAAAAAAAAAACTCTAATCATAAGTTTTTTTTTTTAAGAAGAAGTTTACATAAAAAAAAAGGTTCGTTAGTCTTACTTTAAAAGAATGTTAGTTTTAAAATTTTAAAGAAAGTTTTAGAAAAAAGTTTTAACCCTTTCTAACATGTTTTAATTTTTAATCTTTAAAACTTAAAAAAAAATGTTAATTTTAATACTTAAAAAAAAAAGTTTTAATTTTAGGACTGGGTTAATTTTAAGTTAGTAAAAATGTTTTCACTTAACTATAAAAGTGTTTTAAACACTGTTTATTTAAAAAAAAAATTATTAGTGGTTAGTGTTTTAATTAAGAAAAAGTTTTAAGTTTTTTACTTACTGTAATTATAATCAAAAACTGGTTTTAGTTATAATTCACAAAAAGGGTTTTTAGTTAGAAAAAAAGAAAAGGTTTAAAAAATGAAATGAGAGTTTAATTATTTGGAAGAGGTTTTAATTGGGATAACATAAAAGCTTACATTTCAGTTGCCGGTTGGTGATGCTTTCGCTTGTTCTTCGCCGGCGGCAATGGTTCTCGACGAACTTCTTTGGATCTCTTTTCCTCTTTCTCAAATGGAGGTGATGATGATGAGCTTCGAAACTCTTCTGAACCTCCGGATCTTGACGACCGCCGTTTTTCTTTTTGTCTCCTTTTCTGATGACCTGTTCTTGATTTTCTGATGTGAATGAAGTTTCCTCCCATCACTTATGTTTATATAGGTAACAAATTAGGGTTAGCTCTAACCTAATTCCCACTTTAAAGCCCAACTTAAAGAATTAGTCAAAACTAAATTAAAACAAACTTAAAACAACTTAAAACTCTATTTATTTACTAAATATAATAAAATATTTTCTAATATTTTTAATTTTTTGATTTTTTGATGTTTTTTTTATGAATAATATGGAAAAAAGTGAAAAATAATATTTTTAAAAAAATAATTTAAATAAAATACGAAAATAATAATTAAATAATTAAAAAAACTATTTTTGTTATTTTTTTTTATGAAAAATAGAAAAGTTAGAACAAAAATAAAAGAAAAACAAAAAGTGAAGAAGGTGGGATTTGAACTCTCGACCTCTCACACTCACAACTCCTTACACACGGTCTCTTGCCAATTGTGCCATTTTATTCATTCAAAATAAAGTGGCACTAGAAACTATGTAAAGGTAGGACAAATTTGGGGTGCAACAGATGCCCCTATTTAAATAGCTTCACCGGATGATTTGAGCAGCGGAGACTCGAGAAATCGCGGTGAAAGGGATTTAAATACAGATAACCGAAAATTTGGCCTCTAGATGCAGTGATATGCAATGATATGGACAAAATAACACGAACTATAATGCTGACAATGCCATGAATCTAATATGATGCGTATGATGGAATGATGAATGCAAGGATGCAGACGACACGATGTCATAGGGGACAGCGCAACGAAGAATTGCACTGGGGAAGTAGACATGCGGTGGTGACAAGGTAACATAGGATCCACACGGAGACAGGACCAGGTAAACGACAAACGCTAGAGTTTTCGGGACATTCCTTGAAGAGATCGAGCGGGATCTTCAGGACTCACCGGAAAACATATAGGGAGAGACAAACATCAGAACATTTCGGAAGAACATCGAAAAGGAGACACGTTGTATCTGGAAGAACGTCAGATAGACATGACACGAAATAGTCGATGGGTGCCAAGTAAACTGGACTTTGTCCACAAGGTAAGACGCGGATAAAACACGACCTCGGGGAGAAAAATGCAAATGGGGATAAAACACCCATGCTGCCAAGTAACTAAATTCGTCCACAAGGTAAGACGCGGATAAAACACGACCTCGGGGAGAAAAATGCAAATGGGGATAAAGCACCCATGATGCCAAGTAAATAAATTTTGCCCACAAGGTAAGAGGCGAGTAAAACACGACCTCAGGGAAAAAAAAGTAAATGGGGGTAAAACACCATGATGTTAGGTAAACCCAGGAATATCTGGTAAACGGGGAATAAAACACCCGGGATAAAGGTACATGGGGGATAAAACACCCAAGGATAGAAGGTAAGTGGGGAGTAAAGCACCCAAGATAGACATGTAAATGGGGAGTAAAGCACCCAGGATAGAAATGTAAATGGGGAGTAAAGCACCCAAGATAAAAATGTAAATGGGGAGTAAAGCACCCAAGATAAAAATGTAAATGGGGAGTAAAGCACCCAAGATAGAAATGTAAATGGGGAGTAAAGCACCCAAGATGTGCACATGTATAGGAATTATGCTATGGCATATGATCAAATGCAAATGCAGACGTCGACGACAAGACTCGACTCTTTCTGTGAGATGACAAAACTGAAGGACTGATTCCTCAACACGGAGATCACTGTCATTCTGTTAAACTGTATCAAGTTGATAGTCACTGTAGGAATGATGAATAACTGCTTGGGGATTATGCAAGTAAACTGCCCCAGGTCAAATGAATTGATAATTGCTTCAGCTGTCTGATTCGTGGAATCGACTGTTTTGTTGTATCCTCGGAGGGCTTGCCCCAGTCTGAGTCTTGAACAATTCTCTGGATAAACCAAATCTGAGAAGATATTGCCTTGAACAAATCTTGAACCGATTCTTTGACAGGATGTAAAAGGAACTTGCCCCTGATACGATCACTTGACCAAGTTTCTCATTGTTTGAAAATTCCTTAGAGGAAAGCCAGTTTGCAAACAAAAATATTCATACAAACATGGTAATGCAAAGTTCATGCGACTTTTGAAATCAAAATTATTTTTGAAAGATGGAAAATACATGAGTCGTTAGTCAGAACACAACGGTTCAAGACGCTCAAAGTTTAAAACAAAGGTGTACTGCCAAAATAAATGATTCACAAAGATCTTTAGGAGTCAGGTTATGCAACCTTGTTGTAGTATACTTTCTAAATAACCCTGTTTCAGTTAGGTCTTTTGAGGGTTGTAATGTGGCATGGTTCACGGTTTATGAAACAAAAGATAAAGGCTCAAAATTTATTTGTACCCACCCAATCTACGTGATGATCTTCAGTCCTATGCTCAGTTAACTCATACTATGCATTCAGGTTCCCATAAGTTAGGGATTTCATTGATCGTAGCAATGATGACTCAGAAGTCAAAGGGACCTATGAAAAAGCAGCCACTACTCCCCTATAACATTTGATTGTTTTGACATTGAGGATTTTCAAGATAAGGATTTAAAAATCTCTTTGTATTATCCCTAAATTTTTCCTGAACTGTTTATTTTAGAGTTTACAGTCAGCGGGATGCCCCAGTTTTGCCTAAGTCTCCTTCATAGGTTTTGACTTAGCGGGCTTCTTTTGTTTTTTTTTATATTATTTTTTTGTGTGAAGGAAAGTGACTGTTTGATTTTAATGATTACGGTGAACCATCATCGACCTTTTGATTAGAAAACATCTTCGACACTTGTTTGACGTGTGCGAAGGAAAATTTGTTAATGAAAGGTGTATCGTATGAACACACAACCAAGTTAACTGAGAACTACCCATCCCAAGGTTAAAATTGTGGGTTTTTTGTAACGAAAGAAACTCCAACTTCTAGGCTCGAAGGGGGTAACGAGGGATTAACTTCCTTATTTATCCAGTGTTTGGGAATTGAAACAATGCCTTACATCGTCAACAAGGTTTGATTGAAAGCATACTGACAACAATTATGGGTATAACGTTTTCATCATCCTCCCTCCGATCTTAGCATATCAAAAGTTTGGACAAGAAGTAAAAATTTGAAAAATAAAGCATAAAGATGCAAATAAATATGAATTGAATCAAAAGTCGCAATGCTTATTTCATTAATGAAAGTACAAACATAATTAAAAGCAAACAACTTAAACAAAATAAGGAAAGTGCAAACAACGAGAAACAAAAGGCCTAGTGACAAAACTTCATTTCTGATGTACTGGCAAGGGATTTTTCTGAACATCCGGATGACTGTCTGTAAAATCAAGTATTCCGATTCTAACCAATTCACGCATTCTAGCCTTCAGCGCAAAACAATGTTCCAAGTCGTGGCCTGGGGCACCCTCATGAAAAGCACAATGGAGATCGGTCCTAAATCCAGCCGGGGGATTAAGAGGAGGTGGTAAAGCCTTTGTAGTAATCAGTCCTTGCCGGACTAAGTCAGGATATAGCTCTGTGTAAGTCATGGGAATAGGATCAAATTGATTCCTATTTTGATACTGGTCTTGTCTAATAACTGGACGTTGAGGATTCTGAGCTGGTTGCGGAGCAACAACAGGTTGAGATCCCTGACGAGGCTTTCTTGATTCAGTCATGACAGCATTGGTCTGCTCGTCCTTCCTCTTATGGAAATTCCCATAGGATTTCTTTGCACCATTAGAAGATTCGGCAGCTTTGGATACCTTCCCATTTTTCAAACCTTCTTCTAACCTTTGGCCAATATTCACCAGATCTGTAAAGCTTGAAGAGACGCTCCCAATCATCTTTTCCCAATAGAAAGGAGACAAAGTATCCATGAATATTCCTGTCAGTTCCTTCTCTGCTATAGGGGGTTCGACTTGAGAAGCTAACTCCCTCCAACGCTGAGCATACTCCTTGAACGACTCTTTTTCCTTCTGAGACATACTTTGAAGCTGACGACGATCGGGAGCCATATCCAAATTGTATTTGTATTGCTTCATAAAAGCGTTGACGAGATCTTGGAAGCAGTGGACACTGTTATGCTGTAAGTTCATATACCATTTAAGAGAAGCACCACTCAAACTATCCTGAAAGCAATGAATGAGCAACTTCTGATTGTTGGTGTAAGCTGCCATCTTTCGGAAGTACATGACTAGATGGGCTCTTGGACATGAATGACCTTGATACTTCACGAACTCAGGAGTCTTGAACTTGGCAGGCAAAACAAGACCAGAAACTAGGCACATATTATCGGCATCAACATTGAAGAAATCAGTACCCTCGACAGCTTGGAGTCTCTTGTTTATGATCTGAAACTGTTCCCGGGTGATCTCAGGCTCAACAAAATCTTCTTGAACATCGGCAACATTGTACTCATAGGGAGGATTCTCAACGGGAGCTTGGATAGTTTGATTAACCGTGTGGACCACAGGTTGGGCCTCGGTAAGGATAGGAGCTTGAAAAACCGGTCTGACAGCCTGACCAATCATAGCAGCAGATGCAATAGGTGGAGAGTAGTTAGGAGGTAAACCAAACTCAGGCCAACTAGAGGGAGGCACTGAAACAAGAGGTGGTTCAACACTTGAAACTTCCTGAATGACAGTCCTCTGAGGTGGCTCTCCTCTAGCAATCAACACTTGAAGCATCTCGATAAGCCTGGTCATGCCTGCTTTCAACTCATCAATCTCCATTCGGACCTCCGCATTATGTTCCTCTTGTTCTGACATTTGGCGTCTATAGTTAGCTCTAGTCTGATATCTGTGTCGAGGAATCAGCTTGACGACTCAAAGGTACACTGGAAGACGAGAGAACCGAGAATGAGAAACCGGGGGAAAAATGCAATGCAAAAATGTGATGCTAATGCCATGTAATGGTTCCAAGAATTTCAACGGTCGATTGCAAATATTCCCTTTTAGGAAAGTTGGAAAAAAAAATTTTTTTTTTACTCTAAAATGTAGGACCTTTTTGAGTTTGCAAAAGACTGTTGAATTCCTTGAAACTGGAAATGATATGATGCTTTATGGATGCAAAGCACAAATACACACACAAAGGTCCTAGGTTAGAAGACAGCGAATGGAGTTAAGGTCTACCCTTCCCAAAAGGTAAGTACTATAGGTTAATTGTACCTGCAGAACAAGGTTCTAAAGCGGTGCCCAAAGTCATCAATCCATCTTTCGGATATTATCAACTTTCCAACTAACTTGGAGGTCGATAATATCCTCAAGAGAACCTCATTTGAGTGTAGTATCGCGTAGCAACTATTGTAGGACTACTCCCACATAGTTCCCGCACTACGTCCTATATAAGGCCAAGGTGGGGTTAAGGTACTACGGCCCCCAGTATCACGGACTCCAATTGAAAATAGTAAAAGTTTTCACGACTGCACTCGATCAACCGAACCATTTTCGAAAGGGTCTCAACTGAGCGGTGATTCTCGAGTTGACTTGGTCGGGACTCACTCCCGGCAAGCCTCGTCGAATATCTCACCTTCCTATAATAAGGTCACTCAAGTCCGGGTTAGGACTTATCTCACAATAACAGGTGTCCCCACAAGGTACAATGATATATAAAAATAATTAATAAAATATCATACAATAAACAAAATAGGGGTAACCCTTAAAAATTAGGAGGGTCCCCAGTGAAGTCGCCATTTTCTGTTGCGGTTAGAATATGATATCAAATTATTAATTAATTTGAATCGCATCTTTAGTTCACAACCGCTCTTTGATTTATCCGAAGGAAAAGGTCAAAAGAGGAAAACCTAATTTTGCATCGTAAAGACAATGCGGGGAGAGATCTAGGTAAGGGGTTGGTTAAGCTTAGGGAAGGTACTAGCACCCTAAACTTCTGTAGTACTCTACAGGAACCTTTTGTTTATTGTATGCTTTTTTTTTATTTTATTATCTGTTTTAATATATATTGAGGTAAGGGATAGAGTGACCTAAAGACCTAAGGGTTAGTCCTAAGTTTACTCGGCAAGACGTCGCATCTTGTGCCTACATATCCTGACGGGAATGGAATCAGAGTAATTGTAGTTCCCCTCGAAAGGGAGGTTAGAAACGTCTTGACTGTGGTCAAGGTTTCAATGGGGAATAAACGTATCTTAAGGACACGCTTATGTGGAGTCTTTGAAACTCCTATTTCTACGTTGAATTTGTTAATTAAAAATTTAGGGTTGAAATTAGGGATTCCACGGCGGGAAACCCTAAAACAAAGTACGGCGACTCTTTGACCTAAAACTAGGGTAAAGGGTATTTTTGTCCACGGCGGGACGCCTAGGTTAATTAGGGTTTGAGACGGCTAAAACTAGGGTTATTGACTCGTCGGTCAAACAACTAGACCTAATTCCTTCGGAGGGAATTCTAACGGTAAAACATGCAAACATGACAAAATATTATACGGCAAAATTAAAGTGCGGAAAGTAAAGAAAGCGTCGCGACGATCACTCGCGTAAATTACAAATCCCAAAAAAAAACAAAAACAAAATAAATCGCGACCATGGCCTCGCGTAAATTATATCCATGGAACAAAATAAATTAAAATAAATATGAATCATAATCTATGTATAATCTGAGGAGAGAAACAGAGAACGTTAGTGAAAAGTTAGACGAAAATATGGCAAACATATTTTATATTAAAAGAAACACGAAAATGCAATTTGGAATTTTTATTATTGTTTTGTTAATTTTTATATTTTTTTTATTAAAATTTTAGTCTTAATTTTAAAAGGTTTTAATTTTTAAATAAACAAAACTTTAGTTTTAACTTTTTATCTTTAGAAAGTTTTAATTTTAATTTTAATTTTTAAAAGAGAAAGTCTTAAATTAAAAAAAAAACTCTAATCATAAGTTTTTTTTTTTAAGAAGAAGTTTACATAAAAAAAAAGGTTCGTTAGTCTTACTTTAAAAGAATGTTAGTTTTAAAATTTTAAAGAAAGTTTTAGAAAAAAGTTTTAACCCTTTCTAACATGTTTTAATTTTTAATCTTTAAAACTTAAAAAAAAATGTTAATTTTAATACTTAAAAAAAAAAGTTTTAATTTTAGGACTGGGTTAATTTTAAGTTAGTAAAAATGTTTTCACTTAACTATAAAAGTGTTTTAAACACTGTTTATTTAAAAAAAAAATTATTAGTGGTTAGTGTTTTAATTAAGAAAAAGTTTTAAGTTTTTTACTTACTGTAATTATAATCAAAAACTGGTTTTAGTTATAATTCACAAAAAGGGTTTTTAGTTAGAAAAAAAGAAAAGGTTTAAAAAATGAAATGAGAGTTTAATTATTTGGAAGAGGTTTTAATTGGGATAACATAAAAGCTTACATTTCAGTTGCCGGTTGGTGATGCTTTCGCTTGTTCTTCGCCGGCGGCAATGGTTCTCGACGAACTTCTTTGGATCTCTTTTCCTCTTTCTCAAATGGAGGTGATGATGATGAGCTTCGAAACTCTTCTGAACCTCCGGATCTTGACGACCGCCGTTTTTCTTTTTGTCTCCTTTTCTGATGACCTGTTCTTGATTTTCTGATGTGAATGAAGTTTCCTCCCATCACTTATGTTTATATAGGTAACAAATTAGGGTTAGCTCTAACCTAATTCCCACTTTAAAGCCCAACTTAAAGAATTAGTCAAAACTAAATTAAAACAAACTTAAAACAACTTAAAACTCTATTTATTTACTAAATATAATAAAATATTTTCTAATATTTTTAATTTTTTGATTTTTTGATGTTTTTTTTATGAATAATATGGAAAAAAGTGAAAAATAATATTTTTAAAAAAATAATTTAAATAAAATACGAAAATAATAATTAAATAATTAAAAAAACTATTTTTGTTATTTTTTTTTATGAAAAATAGAAAAGTTAGAACAAAAATAAAAGAAAAACAAAAAGTGAAGAAGGTGGGATTTGAACTCTCGACCTCTCACACTCACAACTCCTTACACACGGTCTCTTGCCAATTGTGCCATTTTATTCATTCAAAATAAAGTGGCACTAGAAACTATGTAAAGGTAGGACAAATTTGGGGTGCAACAACAAGAAGGTGCGTCCTAGAAGCTTTCAGACGGGTGATCTCGGCCTGAAGAAGATTCTTCCTCCACACTCCGATCACCGGGGCAAGTGGACTCCCAATTACGAAGGTCCGTACATCGTCAGCAAGGTCTTCTCAGGAGGAGCCTTGTTGTTATCCATGATGGATGGCGAAGATTTTGCATCCCCGGTGAACGCGGACGCAGTTAAAAAATACTTTGCTTAAAGAATGACCCGCTGGAAAGAAAAAGAATATCCACGCAAAAATGGGGCATCCTAGCGAACCATAAAAAAGGAAAAAGGTTCGGGCAAAAATTAGGGATATAAATGGAAAAATGTACACCCGCAAAGTCGAAAACCTGGAAGGGCGACTTTGGCAAAAAGGGGTATCCCGGTGAATCGAAAACCCGAAAGGGCGATTCAGGCAAAAGTTAGGGATTTGAAAAAGCAAATGACTGCGTTCCACGTATGGACTTTCATTGTTCAGTGGTTTGGAAGACCTGAGGGCCGTTTATCTGAATCAATCTCTTCTGAAGCTGAAGCGTCGGAGAAGTATCGAAGCCGAGTGAGTCATAGTGGGATCAACTCATAGTGTTTGTCTACGCCGCATTGCCGACATTTGTGTATATACTGATGTATATTTATGTTGTTATGTTTGCGCAGCTTCCTCATTCCAGGAGCTTGCATCTGTTGTAAAACATTTTCACCCATTCAGGGGTTCGTCATCAATAAAATATATACTATTCAGCAGTTCTGTTTGTTTGTTTAGCATCTATCTGCTTTGTTTGCGAAAAAGAACGCCGATGTTTTTGATAAAATGCGCATACATAAACTTACTGGCCTAGGCCACTGATTGTTGAAACAATGAATTACTTGAACATTGTCACAAGATGTTAACCTTGATAGGTCCCTTTGAGAAGGGTATCTGGTCTGTTTATTTGTGTTGTTGCAGGTATAACATGTTCTAGGCAGTACGCTGTATGTTTTCCCAAGCGGGACGATTGCTTCTTCTCCAGCCAGTGTAGCAGCATCTCCCCGCGGAGTCTGAATATGAGATTGTAAGCATTGATATGTCTCCCCAAGCAGAGAAGATTCTCCCCAATCAGATTTTTCCTGAAGGATCGTTGTCTCCCCAGCTGAGTCATACACTAAAGTGTACGTTCGTTCCCAAGCACTGGATCAAAGTGCAGTTTTCGTAGAGGATTATTCGCAAGTGTGCAGCTTTCGATAGCTCAGACTGAAGTCTCCGGCGGAATTGAGGTTCCCCACAGAGTTGTACTCTCCCCAGCAATCCGGATGATTCCTTCTTCCCCAGCCGAGTTTGCGAATCCCCAAGAGAGCCGAGTTCTTGGAAAGCAGTTGGGGCCATGATTGGTTTTCCCCAGTAGAGTGTTGAATAGCTGATGCTGTATTTCCCCACCAGAGTCGTTATCTCCAGAAAAGTTTTGCCGCGAAGGCCGTGCAGTTTATTTCGGCGATTGACATTGTTTTCCTCAGCAGTTGTGGTTTGAGTACCTAGTTGAACGGGTTCAAGTTCTCGTAGAGCTTTACTCCCCTGCAGCAGTTGTCTGAAGTTCGTTTCCCCAGGCGGAGTCCAATTGAGATTGGTGTGACTTCTTCTTCTCGGCAGGATGATTCCTCCTCTCCACCAGAGTGGTCCTTTCTCCTTAACAGGAGGATTTTCCCTTCAGCATTTATTTTGCTGATGGGGTCGTAGCATTTTGCATGATTGCATAGCATTTACCCTAAACGCGTAGCATTTCCACCGTGTGGAGCATTGCGCCATTGTCAAACATATGCATATGAAACATGAGCTACGTCGTTACCGTTCTTGTTTTGCAAGTGTTCCTCCGCAGAATGGTTTGCTCAAGATGATTCTTGAATTCTCCAGCGAAAGTGTTTGCTTAAGATTGTTCTTGAAATCCCCAGTGAAGTCGCCAGAGAGGGTTGCTCAAGATGATTCTTGAATTCCCCAGTGAAAGTGTTTGCTTAAGATGGTTCTTGAAATCCCCAGTGAAGTCGCCAGACATGGTTGCTCAAGATGATTCTTGAATTCCCCAGCGAAAGTGTTTTCTTAAGATGGTTCTTGAAATCCCCAGTGAAGTCGCCAGAGAGGGTTGCTCAAGTTGATGCGTAGAGTCCCCGGCAGAGTGTTTGCTCAGGATGAGTCCTGAAATCTCCAGCAGAGTTATTGGTTCAGGATGATTCTTGAAGTCTCCGGCGGAGTTACTTGTCCAAGATGATTCTTGAAGACCTCGGCAGAGTTGATTCACCCAGAATGATTTCTGGATCCCCGAAGCAGAGTTACTTGATAGTTCTCCAGAATCCCCAGCGGAGATGTGTCATCCCCAGCAGGTCTTAAACATAGAAGTTGAAATTTCTTTGAAGACTTGATGATTGAAGTCTGGCAGTAGTGCCAAAACCCCTGACTTACTGATGAAGTCTAACTGCAATGTCGAAGCAGTTCTCCCAGCTGACGCGGAATGCCTGACGGTAAAAGAATGCATATCCTTATCGGTTCGTGGTCGATTAAGGATTCCATTTGAGGACTCACTGACGAAGTCCAACGATGATGTCGAAGCAGTTCTCTCAGCTGATACGGAGTGCCTGATGGAAGAGGTTTGGATATCCCTGTTTGGTTCATGATTGACCGAGGATTCTAGTTCAGATTCGCTGACGAAGTCCGACTGACGCCCGAAAATTCCTTTGAATGCCCGATGGCATGATTAACTTGATTGTTAAAAAGTTCCTAATGACCTGATGAGTCCCGAGGAATTCTTATGTTGCAATGCCGCAGAATGCCTGACGGCAATACCAGCTATGTATCACCGGTTACCGAGTGACTAGTGATCCCTTAATGACTTGAGGAAGAAGCTGCAGCGAAATCTGATGATCATCCTGACGGAGATTTGAAAGCAGCCATTCACCAGTTCCCGAATAACCGGTGATCCCTTATTGACTTACTGATGAAGTCCGACAAAGATGTTGTCGATGTTCCTAGCTACATGATGAGTCCATAGGTGACGATAAGGAATTCTTCTGCTATGAGGTAGAATGCCTGACGGCATAATCGACCATCCTTCACCAGTTACCGTGTAACCGGTGACCCCTTGATGACTTGAGGATGAAGATCTACAGCAAAATCAGATGATCATCCTGACGGAGATTTGAGATTAGACCCTTCACCAATTACCGTGTGACCAATTCCCCAGCAGAGTTGTCGTGCAACTGTCATGCTCATTGTCGAAGATGTTCCTACCAATCGGAGTACCGTTTACCCGTACGGTCGGCAAATCACCAGTTACCGTGTAACCGTTGATCCCTTAATGATTTGAGGATGCAATGATATCAGATGAACCAGAGGATCATCCTGACGAAGATTCAGATCAGTATTTCTCCAGCTAGTTTCCGTGCAGCTAGTATTTCAGTTTCGAAGAGATTTGTCCCCATCAGAGTACCGCGTACTTGTGCAGTTGGCAAATTTCCGGGTTTGTTGGTATTCAACCGTCTTTTACCTTGATTGGTTGAGAGTCGTTCGCTTCTCATCTAGTCAGGTACAATCCGTTTGAATAGGGGCAGCTGTTGCACCCCAAAATTTGCCCAACATTTCTTTACCTAGCTTGTGTTTCATTTCATTCATATTAGCATTATCATTTGCATTTCATTGAAATGTATGCAGGAGATCAAGAGGTATGATTACCAATCAAGGGCTACACAAGACTTTGAAGCTAGCTAAGAAGGTTATTCAGGTGTTCAAGGGTTGATATCCTTGTCAGAGAAGGTGAAAGAGCCTCAGAAAGAGTGGTTGAAGCCAAGGGGGTAGGTCTCCTAACTTGAGAGTTGTGGGAAGTCATCAGATGATTCTGAAGCCATGAAGATGGACTTGAGGTCTTGAGAGAGCTCATGGTAAGTGTTGAAGATCACTTTGAGGCCTAGACAGGTCATTGTGTAAGAATAAGAAGCCTCAGCCATGAGTGGTGCAGCTAGGGTTTGACTGGGTCAACCCTAAGTCAACTGATGATTTGAAGAAGGTTGAGACCTAATTCAAGGGCCATGTGATCATGGATTGATACATTGAGATGTTATAAGGATGATTAAAAGGTTAACTCATCATGATTGAAGAGTTTGAGAAGTTTCAAGCTAGGGTTTCTAAGGCTTGACAGTGTAAAATCCCCTAGTTTGACCCCTATCTTCAAGGAAATTTAGCTCAAGATATGATTGTCATCTCATCTTTCCCCCAACATGATTGTTGTAGAGCATGGTCTTAGCTTTAATTTGAGTGCTAGAAGTCCTTGGTAGGATTTGTAGAACTCAATTTATGGCTTTGGCAAGTTACAAGTCATCTGAGGTATATGAATTTGGAGCTTGAAAGTTACCCAACTTGCATGACACTTTTTCCTAATAAGGATGATTCCTATGAACTTTTGGCCAGCATTAATGTTGTTCCTTATTCTCTTAGCTTTACATAGAGTACTAGAAGTCCTTGATAGGATTTGTAGAACTCAAGTTATGGCTTTGACAAGTCAAGGGTATTTTGGGAATTTGTGATTATGGGTCATTTGTGATTATAGGTCATTTTCACCAACTTAGAGACCTCAAATGAAATTTTGTTCAACTAGAAAGTTGCTCAAAATGGGGTTTTAACCTTGACCATGCATCAAGGAGACATTGAAATGGCTCAAGGAAGGATGTGGTTCAAGGAATTTTGAAAAAAAGAAGAATTAAAGGCATTTAATGACCAAAAATTGAAATAATTCATTTTGTGTCCAAACAAGGCAAAATAATAGGTCATTTTGAATGGAAAAGTCATTTTAGGAACTTTGGGAATGTTGGAATTTTGGTTTGATTCCATTTTCATACCATTTCATATCATTTCTTCATGATGAAGCAACATATCCAACTTGAACCATTGGCTTGCAAACAAGGAAATTAACATAACAAACTAATTCAATATCTCATGAGATGATGATTGCAAGCATTTTCATGCCCAAAGAGAGCAAGTACATGACTGTTGCCACATGGTATTTTGAAGGAGAAAGTGAAATTGGAAATCTCATTTGGAAGGTTACAGAAAGTTCTAGACATTTCCATTGAGTTCTATATAAACATTAGAGTGTGTTCAGCCATATTTTTGGTGAAGATTGAGCCTGAAGCAGAGAGTGAGGTTGAAGTTTCACAGCTGCAAGTTGGAATCGATTTCTGAGTTCAAGGCCAAATCAAGGGAAAATGAAGGTTGCATTAGCTTCATAAGGTGATTTAGAGTGAATCTGCATCATCTTGAAGGTTGAATCGAGCAAGAAGAGCAATTATGTGTTTTCAGTGAACTAGAAGCATGTGGTTAGGTTCCCCTATTGACATAGATGGATTTTGGATGGTTAATTGCAACTTTAGAGACAATTTAGGGTGAACTCCATTTTTGGTTGAGGTTGTGATTTCAAGATTCAGGCGTTTTTAGAGTGAATGAATGGCATGGTTGAATTGCTGGTGAAATTCTGGTCAAGATTCGTTCAGGAATCGTGGAAAATGGTTGGCTATAGACGAACTTAAGGTTATACAGGGGTGGCCAGAAAAGCCACCGGCGACGGCCTGGTTCGCGCGCAGGTTTGCAGGTTTGAATTAGGAAGATGAAATCCTCACCATCCATTCACGAGGAAGACTTGACTCAGTCCCTTGATCCCAGCGCTCACGTTAAGCCATGTAACCCTTTCCAAAACTCACCGTTTTGATTAGTTAGACTTCAGGCTTGTGGAACTTCGCTGGGTGAACCAAATGTGCATGGGATCGAATCCTGGCTTGTACTATTTTTCTTTCTTGTGTTAATTTCTGAAGAGAATGCAAGTGAGTTGAAGCGCCTGGGCTTTGGACTGAGTGATATTCACGCCCCCCTCTGGGCCCAACCCAGGATTTAAACTTGAAATCATTGCTATTCAGCACGCATGTTTATCTATTTCTTTCTTATTTCTTTTATTTTCATCATTTCATATAGTTTTGAAAATAATTCACAAAAAATAGAATAATAACTCAATTAATTCCAAGTTTTTTTTCCCTTGATTCATGATTGACTCTAGAATTTTAGGAAATTAAAATATTATGGATTCATGCATTTGTGATTTTAATTGAATTTTTTGTATTTCAATTGATATTAAAGTCATTATGGTTGATACCTTGTCTTGTGGAATTTTGTGTGATCATTTGCTGATGATTCTTGAGCTAATTTTTGTGTGTGTAGCTAGTTTAGACACTGATGATCCCTTTAGATTTTTCTCACATATTTGTGATGAAATTAGGTGTTGGTTTTAAGTTGAAACTTTAGGTGCTCTAATTTTAGGGTTTAGCTTAGTACCTTGTGATTTAGGATTTATTTCTAGGACTTGGTGGATGATTCAACCCCTGGATTTTGTATGGTAGATTCATGATTGACTTAGGTTCCGATAGTTATTTTTGTAGGATTTTACAATTGGTTTTAGTATTTTAGTTAGGATTAACTTTAGTACTAAGTTTTAGGTGATCCTAACTTGCTAACTCAACTAGAATGATTTCTTTAGTTCCCTTAAATTAGGGTTTTGCCTCTCTTGCTCTTGGGTGATGATGAAGACGTGTGGGCTGCTGAGGAATGCATGAGGGAGCTTGGACTTGAAGTTTGCTTTTCCTTTAGAGTAGTTTTGTTTAGGTGTTAAGATTAGGGTTTGTAAGTAGAGCTTCTAGATAGATTCTCTTCTTTCATAAACATGGAATGTGTTGATCACTTCCATTCTTCCCTATGATGTAAGGTCCCCTTGTGAAGGCCTCATCCCTCCTTTGGTAGGATGTGTGGCTCTTCCCAAGTTGGTAGAACCTTTGAGGGTTCCTTTCTTTGATGGTGGGGTGTTTAGTGGTGACCTTTGGTCTTCACTTTGCTTTCCACTGTCCAAACCTTGCTCTTGTTAGATGAATCTTTCTCCCTTGCTAGAGGATGGAGTTCCTTGTTAGAAGATTGAAGATGCCAGAGGTTGCTACTTCTCTGTATTTGAATACTGCCATTGGAGCTGAAGCTTGAAGACTAAGAAGAACAGGTTGACACTTGTGAAGAAGATCAAGTTGAGATTAAATGAAGAGCTGAAGCTTGAAGTTGGAGAACAAGTTGATACTTGTGTGTGAGGTGTGAAAGCTTGAAGAAGCAAGTTGACACTTTCTATTGAAGATGATAGCCTTGAAGAGCAGTTGAAGACTGAGGACTGAACTGCTGTCAGAGGAGGGTTTTTGCTGTGAAGCTGTGGGGGCTGTTGATCTGCTTTCTTTCCTGTCTGTTTGCTTGCTGTGCAACTGTATTGATGTGACTTATTTGATTTGCTTAATGCATTAGAATAAGTTCATGTTTAAATTGTGTTAAGCTAGGAGCATGATTGCACTAGAGGTTGAGTTGCTCCCTCTGCTTGTATTTTTACTGTATGGCTTTGCTTGCGGGTATTCGGTAGAGCCCATTTCCCTTACCTATGTGGTTTGTGTTTTGCTTGATGGCATTTTATTTTATTTCTTCTGTATGATTACAGTTATTCATATCTGGCTTGAGGTCGAGATGAGCTTGTGGAAGCTGATGCCCCACACACATTTCCTCCCTCACTTGCATTGCATGCATTTTACAGTCATTTACTGTTTACTGTTTAAGCTGATGCTTTATCTATTTCTGTTTATCATTGACATGATCCCCTAGGAATCTCACTTCCTTTGATAAGGAAGTGATGATTATAACTTTAGGTTGAACCCTATGCATGATAACTTCTAGGAGTTCCCTGTTTCAAACCTCAATCATATGATGAATCCTTGGCATGACAAATTAGGACTTGATAGTCTCCCCCTTAGTTGAGCCTATTCTCTCTTCTTATCTCAAAACAAATTAAAATACAGTAATAAAGGTTAACTGACGTCGTACGTTACGAGCCTTAAGCTATCTGAGAAAGGATTGTTGGAGAGTTTCTTTTCAACAGTCTGGATGTTTAGTATGGTACCCTTTGGGTGACATGTGACGCATTCACTCTCAGGTCATAGTCTCTAGTGCGATATTGGTTGCAAACATCCATAAGAAACAGTTCTTCCGTAAAAGACAAAAAACAAACTTCAAATCTTTTTGCCCCATGGGCCCATAATTCAAGGGAAGCTTTTCTGAAGAAAAGAGTGTCGTTAACTCCCAGTTCTACCGTAAATGGTAACGCCTAAGTCTCCAAGGGTCGAGCTGCGTACACCAAACTGCTGGAACTGTTTGTTAACCCTACTCGAAAAAACAGATGAATCTGAATTCCCGTAATCCGTATTATCCCGAACTACGTAAGCTCTGATCTCTCATGCTTGTTGAGAGTACGTAGGCACAATACTTATGTATTGGCGAGCCACCTTCCCCGTAACCTGTAGTTAGTCGAACTACGTTGACTCTGATTTCTCATTCTCTGATGAGAATACGTAGGCATAAAGTGCGACGCTTTGCCGAGTCATTTTCTTTTCTTTTTATACCAGCCTTGATAGGTAGATAGTAAACAAACCTGTCAGATAAACACAACAAGCATGGATCCCATCGAGTACGATGGACGTGAGGGGTGTTAATACCTTCCCCTTGCGTAACCGACTCCCGAACCCAGACAATGGTTGCGATGACCTTGTCTTATACCCTTTTCGTCAGGTTTTTCTGATTGTTTCCTTTCCCGTTCTGAGGGATAAATAACAAAAGGTGGCGACTCTTCTGTTTTTCCGGCACCTTATTTTCGCGGTAGTGACAACTGTACGCTGCATGTACTGAGGATCTGATCTCTAAACTCTGCTCTGATTTATTACACGCTAAAGCACACTTGCTGCAACACTCTGATACAGCAAATTCTGAAGACATCAAGACTCTGATCACTCAAGGCTCTGATGTGAATTGTTGGGAATTAGAAACTTGTTGAAGAAGAATTCAAAGTTATATCCGTTGGTTATGCCAAACGACTCTTTCCTCTATTATGCTAGACACAAGAACACAAAGGTTTCATCTACTTTGCAGACACGGTCTTCAAAGTGCAAACGTCTTGGACTTCTGTGCCTATAAAAGCAAGAATTCAACAACTTTCTTCAGTTGACGATTATTGAAAGAAATTCATTGAAAAGCTCTCATACAAATTATTCTCTTTGCTGAATTTATTTTATTCGTTCTTAAAATTAAGTGTAAATCACAGTTGTGATATAGCTTTCTTAGAAGCATTCAAACACTTGTTTAGTTTTACATTTGATTGTAAAAGTTCCTTGAGAAGACCCAGTTGTGGTCAGTAGTTCTTGAGAAGACTAAGAACAGTTGCTCTTAGTGTTGGCTATTGTAATCAGTTTGATTAACAGTGGATTAAGTCCTTGTGGAGAATGGCAAATCACTCTTGATAGGGTGGACTGGAGTAGTTGAGTTCAACGAACCAGGATAAAAATCATTGTGTTTTTATTGCCATAATATTTTCTATATACTTATTCAACCCCCCCCCCCCCCCCTTCTAAGTATTTTCTCACCTCTCCGCAGGACCTTTTGTCTTGCATCTTCATATCATTGCATATCATTTGCATTCGGTGATATCTTAGGGCCAAAAATTTGTGCAATATTTGTATTTAAGTCCCTCATATCGCGTTGAGACAAAGATTTCAATCTCCATATCTCTAGATAGAAGAAACTTAAATAGGGGCATCTGTCACACCCTAATTTTTTACTCTATGATCCCACCTCTTTTTGTGCATTTTTCTTGTGTTATTTCACTTTATATTTAATATTTATGTTTATTGCGACTAACGAGTTTGTGCAGGAATGTCAAATAGATAATGTTGTCTCTCCCAACTTAAGCCCTGCAAGCTGTCTATGGGTCATTTCCAAAAGCACGGTGTCTTTATCAAACGTGCCATCAAGTCATAGAACTATGTTTTAAGAATAGTTGAGTTGAGTACACTTTGGATTTTATGACCCTCCGAGACATTGAAGTGATGTTTTGGTCCGTACGACGAATGATCAAGGCCTCTTTGTTTGAAGCTTCCCGAGTATCATTTTTCAGACCATTTTGTTTCGCAAATTAGGACCGCAGTTGGATTCGCGGTGTTTTGGGCGTATTTTTTGGATGTTTCAAGATTCGACCAGTTGATTTTATTAAAGTATCTCTTAAAATGGAAAGTGAAAGTTCGACTACGGTTATTCATTTTCTTTTAAATCGAACATGCACATCAGAAGTAAAAGTTCGTAATCAAGACTTTTTGTATCAGAAACATTTTATTCATTAATCAGAATGAGTCGCATTTTATCACAAGGATTGAACTACAAGCTACTTTTGGATTACAATTTACACGATTTTTGGATTACATGAATTCTAAGACAATCCTAGGATTCCCAACTTCTTGGATCTTCAAGCTTTGGTCTTCGTCTTCATTGTGTACTGAACCTTCACAGCAAAAACAGTTAATACATGTTTTTCTAGTAAAGGATTTTATTTGTTTTTTCTCAGCCCTCAGAAAGGTGTCATCGTCGGGCCGGGACGGAAGGGAAATAACCAGAGTCACCGCCAGCTTCCTAAAAATTAGGGACAATTATTTTTATGGCTCAGCAACATCAAGGCAGCGTTTTTGTTCTTATCATTTTTTTGTAAGTCCTTTCGCAACAAAAGAAGAAGAATCTAAAGTCAATTCCGCGGGTCTAAAAGTCCATCTTCCAATTTAAGCATTGTTAAAAGTCAACACAAGCCCAAAAGGAGAGCATTGACCAAAACGAAAAAGTCCAATAGCAGGCCCACGGTGGCGCTCTCATGAGAGAGAGGTCTCAACAGCAACAAAGTGAACAAATCCAGCAGCAACTCAAACATCTGGCCATCATTAAAAATAATGATAATCAACAATAAATCCAGCGATGCATCATAGTAAATAACAACAACATTTTAATTTCCAAAAATATATTCTGAATCTGTCCCAAAAAACCACAACAGTAAATCAACGAGTGAAGAATCGGAGATTTCCGAAAGCAAAACTTCCCAAAACCGTAACATCAGATCAAGATGAAAAAGGAAAAGAATTAAGTTTTTTTTCAAAATCATTAAAAATAATCCAGGACAGCATCAACGAAAGAGGAAGGTCTTAAAGAAGAACTTCAATGCGTGATTAGTGTCAATCCGAGTATAAAAACTAGGAGAAGAGTCACAAACAAGATCAGATTTTTTGGACGAAAATCACCAGCATAAAAGAAACTCAAATCAAGAAACCTCTTCACTGCCAAAAGCTCAGAGTTTCTTGAGTCATCATCGTAAACAACCAAACTCACAAACCCACAATGCCACGAAATCAAGAACAACGTTCAAGCGACACCGTCACTCAAACCGCCATCGCCGTTTCATCTTCGTCAACCCAACCATACAAGAACACCATCAAACCGCCATCACCCTTCATCATAGGGTGAGATTTTTGTACTAACATTGTTTTGTTTGTTTGTTTGATGATTGGCAGATCGAAGAAGATGGAAGGAATCACAATGAGGAAGAAGTGGTGAGGCAGAAGAAGAAGAGAAAAGAGAATTGGTGAGACATAGATGTTGCATCCTAATTTTTGACTCTAAGATCCCACATATTTTTGCATCATCGGTATAGTTTATCATCTCTTACATTTTTCATAATGTCCAATTTATCAGCTGAAATAAACCTTTTAGGCAGTTTAAGTCGTTTTAGCGGATAAAATTTATTTCAAAATTTGACAAAACGCTGTATTTTTCTGAATCGTGTATTTTTTGCTGATCACTTTGGTGTATTCATTTTATTTTTTCGAGCACTTCGATACCGGTCCAATTTTTTTCGTTTTTTTACCGTTTTTATTTATACTTTTAAATAATATATTTTTTAATTAATCAATTTTTTTTAGTTAATACACTTTCTTATTTTATATTTAATTTTTAATTTTTGAGTTTTAATTTTAATTTTTTATTTTAATTATTTTTTAGAAACTTGTCAAATAAGTCTCATAAATTACTTACTTTTTAGAAACTTGTCAAATAAGTCTCATAAATTACTTACTTTTTAGAAACTTGTCAAATAAGTGTCATAAATTACTTACTTTTTAGAAACTTGTCAAATAAGTCTCATAAATTACTTACTTTTTAGAAACTTATCAAATGTCTCATAAATTACTTACTTTTTAGAAACTTGTCAAATAAGTCTCATAAATTACTTACTTTTTAGAAACTTGTCAAATAAGTCTTATAAATTACTTACTTTTTAGAAACTTGTCAAATAAGTCTTATTAAATTATTTACTTTTTAGAAATTTGTCAAATAAGTCTCATACACTCTTCTTTCTTTTTCAACCTATATAAAGGAAGCAACCACACCATAAAATCTCACACTTCATGCTCTTTTCCTTATCACACTTCCACACAAATTAAAAACTCACTATCCACCATATTCTATCATCACTCTTTCATACACAATATCTTCCATGATATGAATAACTCACCTTCATTTTTTCAATAATAAACCACCACCTACATTTCTTTTTCTTCATGCTACCTCTAACCTCACATAAAATATCATCCTCCAAGTAGACACAATACTCCCTCATCTAATCTTTATCAGGTTTTTTTTTTCTTCTTTTCTTTTACTTTATTCATTTATTTAGTTTATTTTAATTTGTAAAATATTTGGAAAGACAAAAAGGGATTTTTAATTATTTATCTTTTATTAGTTAATTGTTAAATATTTAAAAATGCAAAAATATATGTTGTAATTATTAATTAATTTAAATATTTGTATTTAATTTGATTAATTAAATTATTAGTTAATTTTGTTAAATATTTATATTTAAATTGATTAATAATTTTGTTGGTTGCCTGATTCTATTTGTGACTGATTTTCTTCCATGTACATGTTACTTTACTTCTATTTCTTGTTGATCTAATCCAAGGAAAGGGACTGTGTGTTGACTTATTATCATTGTGCATGTCCCTTGCTTACCTGTCTTAGTTGTTCTTGGTTCTTAGAACCTAACAAATCGTAGTTTCACGAACTACGGACGCTCTGATTTCTCAAGTCCCTCTTGAGGATACGTAGGCACAAGATGCAATTTCTTGGCGAGCTCACTAACCACTAACTTCCTGTTACCTTTCTCAATTTAGGATCTGAGTCTCCGAACTCACATTTAGCGTCCCGCCGTGGACATCCTTTACCCTTTTATCCTAACCTATCTGAGTTGTCGTACTCATGTTTAGCGTCCAACCGTGGACATTCTCTACCATAACAATCTCAACTTAGATTCAGGAGTCGCCGCACTCCATGTAAGTACTTCCCTATGAATGCTTACATCCCCTTGGAACCTTGACCACAGTCAAGAGTTCCTCCCCCCTAGATAGGGGAACTACGGTTGCTCTGATTCCATTCCCGTCAGGATACGTAGGCACCAGATGTGATGTCTTCGCGAGCATACTTTACATACTTTACATACTTTACATACTTTACAAACTTTATACATACTTTATACTTTATATCTTTACCCCTAGCACTTTTCCTTTAGCAAGCAAACTTTAGCAAACACAAATATTAACAAGAGGTTCCTGTAGAGTACTACAGATGTTTAGGATGTGAAATACCTACCCTAGGCATAACCAACCCCCGAACCTTTAGATCTCTCTTTGCTTAGCTTTAAGCCTTGCTTTTTGCTTTGCACTTTTATAGGTTTTTTCTTTCTTTAAACCTTTCCTTTTTGGATAAATTAAAGTCCGGTTGTGAATTTAAGAATTAAGATTCAAGTTAATCAATAGCTTGGTATCACAATTCTCACCGCAACAGAAATGGCGACTTCACTGGGGACTCCCCTAAGAGGGTTAAGCCCACCTTGTTTATATTTATGTTTACTATATATTTACTTGCTTGTATATTTGTACATATATTTGTCTGTGCTTGGGTTTATCTGTATGTAGGGTTATTACTTGGAGTGGTGAGGATAAGTCCTATACCCGGACTTGAGTGCACCTATGATAGGATGGTGGTATATTTAAGAAGGCTTATAGGGAGTTGATTCCCGACCAAGCTAACTTGAGAAACCACCGCTCAGTGGAGGCCCTCTTGAGAGTTAGTTTTGTTGAACGAGTATTTGTGAAAACATTACTACTTTCGATTTAGGAGCCTTTGACACTGAGGACCTTTAGTTACCTTTTATCCCCACTTAGCCTTTTAGGACGTAGTGCGATGACTATGAGGGAGTATTCCCGAAGTAGTTGATACACGATACTACACTCAGACGAGACTCTCTTTAGAATATTATTGATTTCCAAGTATTTGGTGTGTCGATAATATCCGAAAGATGGGTCGATGACTTTGGGAACTTTGTTAGAACCCGCTGTGCAGGTGTTTTACCCATAGTAAATACCCTGTGGTTAGTTCTTTACCCAGACCTCATGTTGTGATCTCGAACCTGTGATCCTGTTATGTGTGTTTTGCATCATGTCTTGCATCGCATTGCATTGCATTTGCATCTTTGCATGGTTCGTTGCATACCTCTGTTTGTCCAGTCGCTCATCTCCAGTTGTCTTCATCGTCTAGTGTGCCTTTGAGTCGTCAAGCTGATTCCTCGACACCGATATCGGACTAGAGCTAACTATAGACGCAAGATGTCAGAGCAAGAAGCACACAACGCAGAAGTCCGAATGGAGATCGATGAGTTGAAGTCAGGCATGACTAAACTTACCGAGATGCTTCAAGTATTGATTGCCAGAGGAGAGCCATCTCAAAGGACTGTCATTCAAGAAGTTTCAAGTGCTGATGCTCCTCCTGTTCAGATGCCACAATCTACTTGGCCAGAGTTTGGTTTACCTCCCAACTACTCTCCGCCCCTTGCATCTACTGCTATGATTGGTCCGACTATCAGACCAGTTTTTCAAGCTCCCATCTTTACAGAGCCCAGACCTGTGGTCCACGCTGTTGCCCAGAATGGCCGAGCCCCCTTTGAGACTCCTTTCTTTGACTACAATGCTGCTAGTGCTCAAGGAGAAGACCATGAAGATTTTGTTGAGCCTGAGATTGTCCGCGAACAATTTCAAAACATAGACAAGAGACTCAAGGTCGTTGAGGGTACTGATTTCTTCAACGTCGATGCTGATAATATATGCTTAGTCTCTGGCCTCGTCATGCCTCCTAAATTCAAGATTCCAGATTTCGTGAAATATAAAGGTCACTCATGCCCAAGAGCCCATTTGGTCATGTACTTCCGAAGGATGGCAGCTTACACTAATAATCAGAAGTTGCTCATCCATTGCTTTCAAGACAGCTTGAGTGGTGCTTCTCTTAATTGGTATATGAACTTGGAGCACAATAGTATCCACTTCTTCCAAGATCTCGCCAATGCTTTTATGAAGCAATACAAATACAATCTGGACATGGCTCCTGACCGTCGTCAACTTCAAAACATGTCTCAAAATGAAAAAGAATCGTTCAAAGAATACGCTCAACGTTGGAGAGAATTGGCTTCCCAGGTTGAACCCCCTCTAGCAGAGAAAGAGATAACTGGAATGTTCATGGATACTTTGTCTCATTTCTATTGGGAAAAGATGATTGGGAGTGTATCTTCAAACTTTACAGATCTGGTGACTATTGGCCAAAGGTTAGAAGAAGGACTGAAAAATGGTAAAGTATCCAAAGCTGCTGAATCTTCTAATGGTGCAAAGAAATCCTATGGGAATTTCCAAAAGAAGAGAGAAGATCAGACCAATGTTGTCATGACTGAAGTGAGAAGGCCTCGCTCTAGACCTCAATTTGTTGATCATCATGTTGTTGCTGCTGTTGCTGCTCCACGACCAGCTCAGATTCCTCAACATCGAGCTGTTGGACAAAACCAGTATCAGAATAAGAATCATTTTGATCCTATTCCCATGACGTACACAGAATTGTATCCTGACCTGGTTCGACAAGGGTTGATTACTACGAAGACTTTACAACCTCCTCCTTATCCTCCTCCAGCTGGATTTAGAGCTGATCTTCATTGTGCTTTCCATGAGGGTGCCCCAGGCCACGACTTGGAACATTGTTATGCACTGAAAGCTAGAGTGCGTGAGCTGATTAAAACTGGAATCCTTGGTTTTAAGGATGACCATCCGAATATCCAGAACAATCCATTGTCATAGCATCAAAAGTGAAGCTTTAGTATGACTCCAGCAGACTATCTTTTTTGAGCGCCAGTGTTTCAGACAAGACAAATTTAGTCACTAGGCCTTTTGTTTCTCATTGTTTGCATTTTCCTTCATTTTGTTTAAGCTTGTTTGCTTTTATTTAGTGTTTGTACTTTCATCTAATGAATGAGCATCACAACTTTTGATTCCAAATCATTTTGCCTATTGTTTGCACTTTTATGCTTTATATTTCAAATATTTACTCCTTGTCCAAACTTTTGATTATGCAAATTTTTGAGGGAAAATGATGAAAACGTATTATCCATAACTGCTGTTAGTATGCTTTCAATCAAACTTTGTTGACGATGTAAGGCATTGTTTCAAACCCTAAACACTGCAAAAATAAGGAAGGTAATCCCTCGTTAACCCCTTCGAGCCTAGAAGTTGGAGTTTATTTCTTTACAAAAACCTGCAATTTTAACCTTGGGGTGGGTAATTCTCAGTTAACTTGGCTGTGTGTTCACGCAAGACAGGTAGCAACCACAATTTATTTTCCTTCGCACACAACAAGCAAGTGTCAGAGATGTTTTTCAATACCAAAGAGCCGATGATGGTTCACCGTGATCATTAAGCCAGGCAGTCACTTTCTTTCAAAAAAATCAAAAGATAAAAGCCGGCTAAGTTAAAACCTATGAAGGAGACTTAGGCAAAACTGGGGCATCCCGCTAACTGTAAGTTTCAAAAGAAACAGTTCAGGCAAAAGTTAGGGATAATAAATAGAGGAGATCTTTAAATCCTTTAATTTCAAAAACAACAAAATGTTATAAAGAGTAGTGACTACCTTTTTTAGAAAGTCCCTTGACTTCTGAACCATCATCACAATAATCAGTGCAATTCCTAACCTATGGGAAACTGAGTGAATAGTATGAGCTAACTGAGCGTAGGACTGAAGATCATCACGTAGATTGGGTGGGCACAAATAAACTTTGAGCCTTTATCCTTTGTTTCTTAAACCGTGAACCAGGCCACGTTACAACCCTCAAAAGACCTAACTGAAGCAAGGTTATTTTGAAAGCATACTACAACAAGGTTGCGTAAACTGACTCCAAAAGATCTTTGCAAATCAATTATTTTGTCAGTACACCTTTGCTTTAAACTTTGGGTGTCTTGAACCACCATGTTCTGACCAATGACTCATTTATTTTGCACCTTTCAAAAATGATTTTTGATTTCAAAAGTTACATGCTTTGCATTACCATGTTTGTATGAACACTTTTGTTTGCAAATTGGCTTTCCTCTCAAGGATTTTTCAAACATTGAGAAACTTGGTTGGTGATCCTATAAGGGGCAAGTTCCTTTTACATCCTGTTTAAGAATCAATTGAAGATTTGTTCAAGGCATGATATTCTCAGATTTGGTTTATCCAGAATATATTTCAAGACTCGGACTGGGGCAAGCTCTCCAAGCACCCGATGCCTCGGTCAACATCAGACAAGCTGAAGTCATCATCAGTTCATCTTTAACAGACAGCTAAACTGGGGCAGTTTACTTGAAGAAACCCCAATCAGCTCCTTATCCTTCCTACAAGGGTTATCTATTTGATACAATTTATCAGTGCGGCATAGATGTGTTCATCAACATCATCTTTAGTCCCCAAGCAGATTGAAAGTGATCTTCGTGTTGAGGAATCATGTCTTCCAGTCTTGTCTTCTCACCAAAAGAGTCGAGCCTTGTCGTCGACATTTGCATTTGCATTTGATCATATGTCATCTGCATAATTTACACATGTGTATATCATAAGCATAATTCATGTACATGTGCACATCATGGGTGTTTTATCCCCATTTGCTTTTTCTCCCGAGGTCGTGTTTTACCCGCGTCTTACCTTGTGGATGAATTTCAATTTATCTAGCATCATGGGTGTTTTATCCCCATTTGCTTTTTCTCCCGAGGTCGTGTTTTACCCGCGTCTTACCTTGTGGACAAAATTTCAATTTACCTAGCATCATGGGTGTTTTATCCCCATTTTCTTTTTCTCCCGAGGTCGTGTTTTACTCGCGTCTTACCTTATCGGCGAATTTCAATTTACCTAGCATCATGGGTGTTTTATTCCCCATTTGATTTTTCTCCCGAGGTCGTGTTTTACTCGCGTCTTACCTCGTGGACGAATTTCAATTTACCTGGCATCATGGTTGTTTTATCCCCATTTACTTTTCCCCCGAGGTCGTGTTTTATTCACGTCTTACCTTATGGTCAAAATTCCAACTCACTTGGCACCTACCAAACAGTTTGTGTCGTGACTTATCTGATGGTTTTCCAGATATTTATTTCTCTCTCTGATGGGTTTTCAGATTGAGTCTTTGTTCTTTGTTCTGATGTTCTTCCAGAACTTATCTGATGGTTTTCCAGATATTTATTTCTCTCTCTGATGGGTTTCCAGACTGAGTCTTTGTTCTTTGTTCTGATGTTCTTCCAGAACTTATCTGATGGTTTTCCAGATATTTATTTCTCTTTCTGATGGTTTTCCATATTGAGTCTCTGTGTGATGTTTTTCCAGATTGAGTCTTTGTTCTGATGTTTTTCCAGAACTTATCTGATGGTTTTCCAGATATTTACCTTGATTCTGATGTTTTTCCAGAATTCATCCGTTGTTTTTCCGGATATGTTTCTCTTCCTGATGTTTTACCAGAATTTATTTCTTTTGTCGTCTGATGTTTTTCCAGAACCCCTTTGTGTCTTTAAATTCTGATGTTTTACCAGAATTTATTTCTTTTGTCGTCTGATGTTTTTCCAGAACACCTTTGTGTCTATCAAAGTTTTGTTCAATGCACTTATGACAAAACCTCTGGTGACTGTGACTTTTCCCCCAGTAAGTTTCATTCGCTTTCTATATGTTTTTGTTATCTCACTGTGTGTTACTTTCAGCATCTGATGTTTTTCCGAATGTTTGTGTCTTTGTTTAGGATTTGTCCCTCTCTTTTCAAGTATTATTGGATACTCTATGTCACATTGGCAGATGTTCATAATATTTTATTTTCCTCAATTGTGTCTCCTAGATACTTTCTCCCGTGAAGTTGTCAGTCTTTCCCCAGTGGAGTTGCAGCATCTTCCCAATATATATTCGTCTCCTGTGGCATCTTTCCTCATAAAATCTTTATCTTGCATATCATATCATATCATATCATAAGTATTTTGTGGCATCTTAGGGTCAAAAATGGTGCATGTTTGTATTTTAGTCTCTCCGACCATGTCGAGACGAAAATTTCAATTTTCACCTCTCCGGATCGAAGAAACTTAAATAGGGGCATCTGTTGCATCCTAATTTTTTACTCTAAGATCCCGCATATTTTTGCATCATCGGTATAGTTTATCATCTCTTACATTTTTCATAATGTCCAATTTATCAGCTGAAATAAACTTTTTAGGCAGTTTAAGTCGTTTTAGCGGATAAAATTTATTTCAAAATTTGACAAAACGCTGTATTTTTCTGAATCGTGTATTTTTTGCTAATCACTTTGGTGTATTCATTTTATTTTTTCGAGCACTTCGATATCGGTCCAATTTTTTTCGTTTTTTTACCGTTTTTATTTATACTTTTAAATAATATATTTTTTAATTAATCAATTTTTTTTTACTTAATAAACTTTCTTATTTTATATTTAATTTTTAATTTTTGAGTTTTAATTTTAATTTTTTATTTTAATTATTTTTTAGAAACTTGTCAAATAAGTCTCATAAATTACTTACTTTTTAGAAACTTGTCAAATAAGTCTCATAAATTACTTACTTTTTAGAAACTTGTCAAATAAGTCTCATAAATTACTTACTTTTTAGAAACTTGTCAAATAAGTCTCATAAATTACTTACTTTTTAGAAACTTATCAAATAAGTCTCATAAATTACTTACTTTTTAGAAACTTGTCAAATAAGTCTCATAAATTACTTACTTTTTAGAAACTTGTCAAATAAGTCTTATAAATTACTTACTTTTTAGAAACTTGTCAAATAAGTCTCATTAAATTATTTACTTTTTAGAAACTTGTCAAATAAGTCTCATACACTCTTCTTTCTTTTTCAACCTATATAAAGGAAGCAACCACACCATAAAATCTCACACTTCATGCTCTTTTCCTTATCACACTTCCAGACAAACTAAAAACTCACTATCCACCATATTCTATCATCACTCTTTCATACACAATATCTTCCATGATATGAATAACTCACCTTCATTTTTTCAATAATAAACCACCACCTACATTTCTTTTTCTTCATGCTACCTCTAACCTCAAATAAAATATCATCCTCCAAGTAGACACAATACTCCCTCATCTAATCTTTATCAGGTTTTTTTTTTCTTCTTTTCTTTTACTTTATTCATTTATTTAGTTTATTTTAATTTGTAAAATATTTGGAAAGACAAAAAGGGATTTTTAATTATTTATCTTTTATTAGTTAATTGTTAAATATTTAAAAATGCAAAAATATATGTTGTAATTATTAATTAATTTAAATATTTGTATTTAATTTGATTAATTAAATTATTAGTTAATCTTGTTAAATATTTATATTTAAATTGATTAATAATTTTGTTGGTTGCCTGATTCTATTTGTGACTGATTTTCTTCCATGTACATGTTACTTTACTTCTATTCCTTGTTGATCTAATCCAAGGAAAGGGACTGTGTGTTGACTTATTATCATTGTGCATGTCCCTTGCTTACCTGTCTTAGTTGTTCTTGGTTCTTAGAACCTAACAAATCGTAGTTTCACGAACTACGGACGCTCTGATTTCTCAAGTCCCTCTTGAGGATACGTAGGCACAAGATGCAATTTCTTGGCGAGCTCACTAACCACTAACTTCCTGTTACCTTTCTCAATTTAGGATCTGAGTCTCCGAACTCACATTTAGCGTCCCGCCGTGGACATCCTTTACCCTTTTATCCTAACCTATCATAGTTGTTGTACTCATGTTTAGCGTCCCGCCGTGGACATTCTCTACCATAACAATCTCAACTTAGATTCAGGAGTCGCCGCACTCCATGTAAGTACTTCCCTATGAAAGCTTACATCCCCTTGGAACCTTGACCACAGTCAAGAGTTCCTCCCCCCTAGATAGGGGAACTACGGTTGCTCTTATTCCATTCCCGTCAAGATACGTAGGCACAAGATGCGATGTCTTCGCGAGCATACTTTACATACTTTACATACTTTACAAACTTTATACATACTTTATACTTTATATCTTTACCCCTAGCACTTTTCCTTTAGCAAGCAAACTTTAGCAAACACAAATATTAACAAGAGGTTCCTGTAGAGTACTACAGATGTTTAGGATGTGAAATACCTACCCTAGGCATAACCAACCCCCGAACCTTTAGATCTCTCTTTGCTTAGCTTTAAGCCTTGCTTTTTGCTTTGCACTTTTATAGGTTTTTTCTTTCTTTAAACCTTTCCTTTTTGGATAAATTAAAGTCCGATTGTGAATTTAAGAATTAAGATTCAAGTTAATCAATAGCTTGGTATCACAATTCTCACTGCAACAATAGAGAGAAAGGATGGCAAATCGGCGCAGCAGATTTAAGGGGGGAGGGGATTTAGGTTTTTTTATTGTTGTTTTTATTTTTTGTAATAATAATCATGTGTTGCACCCCCACACACGACACGGTACACCCTCACATGCACCCACTCGATCTGCATCAGATCATAATCCTATGCACCCACTTCCTTGTGAGTGTATTGTTGTGGTCATGCGCGTGGCATGAGGTTTATGTTTACTTTGTTGACAGCAGGTTGGGCAAGGCTGGTTGGTATGCCAGTTTGAAGCTGAGGTTTGCATGTTGTATTTTGGGTGCAAGTCGTACAAGCAGGTTTTGGCAATTGAGATGTATGTAGAAGCTTAAATGTTGAAGCCTTTGGCTTTATTTTGGGACAAATGACAGGATTTGACTAATTGCCATTTTGTTTTTTTATAAAATAAATAAGAATAATAGATAAGAATAAAAAAAATAAAAAATAAAAAATAAAAAAAAAATAATAATAATAATAAATAACTATGAATATATAAATATAATAAATAAACTAATAATAAATAATAAACAGAAATAAATAACTAAAAGTAAATAAATAAATATAATAAATAAACTAATAATAAATAACAAATAGAAATAAATAACTATAAATAAATAAATAAAATAAATAAACTAATAATAAATAATAAATAGAAATAAATAACTAAAAATAAATAAATAAACTAAAAACAATAATAAATAGAAATAAATAAATACAAATAAATAACTAAAAACAATAATAAATAAAAATAAATAACTATAAATAAATAAATAAAAACAAATAACTAAAAACAATAATAAATAAAAATATCTTAACAAAAAGAAGAAATAAAATTTAAACTAAATTAATAATTTAAAAGTGATAAATAAATAAAAAATAATCATACATTAAAGAGAAGGCACAAAGTTCTAAGATTTATGAAAATAATTGAATTAAAAAAACAAAAATTAAACAAGAAAAATGTATGACTAATGATTCATGGACTACATGACTGCGAATGCAGAGATGATTGACCTAGAATGATACGCAAAAGATCAAAGAATCTGAGGGTAAAATTTGGGGTATGACAGTTGCCCCTATTTAAATATCCTCACCACATGACATGAGTGATGAAAATCCTCGTGAAACCATGGTGAAAGATATTTAAATACATATAACCAAAAATTTTGCCGTTAGATGCAATGACATGTTATGCTATGGACAAAAGGAAACTATGCAATGCTGACATGCAATAAACTCTATCATGATGAAAATGATGGAATGCTAAATGCAAAATGCAGACAAAAACAAACACAAACAAAAAGAAAGGACGAAATGAGTGACCACTCACTGGGGAAAGACATCAACACTGGGGAAGCTGAAACAAACTAGGGAAATCTAAAGCGATGGAGCAACAGGTTCAAGCATGACCAGCTGACACTTTAGGACAAAATATAAAGCAAATTCATTGGAAGTAGACCAAAAGATGGGCTCTAACAAAGGTATCTAGAATATTTGATCATCAAGTTCAAGCTTGACCGGATGACATTCTAGAACAAAAAAATCCTCAATGAAGGTTAAATCATAAAGACAATCTCTATTGGGGAAGGAAAATCTTCATAAGTGAGTGCTATCGTGAAAGAGTTGATGGGAAATGCATAATCTTGGGTCTTTATTAAAGGTTGATGGAGCAAAACAACAAAAACATGTATGAAGGTACACAACCTGAGCTCGGAAACCATTGTCAAAAAGAGTTGGCCACAAGAAACCAAAACATATCCGAAGGTACATAACCTGAACTTGGAATACATTGTCAAAGAATTGACAGAAAGACCACAAAACATCCGAAGTTACATAAGCTGAACTCGGAACACGTTGTCAAAGAATTGACAGAAAGCCATTCATCAAAAGATATCTAAAGGTACACAACCTGAACTCTGAACACATCGTCAAAGAAATGATAGAAAGAACATTCATATCCGAAGGTACACAACCTGAACTCGGAGCATGATGTCAAAGGAATAACAGAAAGAAACCAAAAGATGTCTGAAGGTAGAAACCCGAACTCGGAACACATTGTCAAAGAATTTACAAAAAGAACATTCATATCCAAAGGTACACAATCTGAACTCGAAAACATTCACAAAGGATTGACAGAAAGAAACCAAAGGATGTCTGATAACGCGAAATTATATCTGATATTTGACTTGACTTACATGAATTTTACCTATGTTTATTGTTGTTTTATCTGATTTACCTTCGGTTACGCATTTGTTTTCTTATGCTTTGTAGGTTATCAAAAATATGGACTAAAGAAATAAAAGAAGAAAGAAATAAAGGAAATGGAAAGAAAAGACCAAGGAAAGAAAAGAAGAAGAAAGAAAGAGAAAGGAAAGAAAAAAGGGTGGGGGCCACCACACACCAAGTGGCACTTGCCACTTAGGTGTGGCGCCTGTCACCATGAGAAAAACAAGGAAGTGGCAGCTGCCACATGAGAGGGAGTGGCGAGTGTCACTCCTAGAAAGTAGGAGAGTGGCAACTGCCACTCCTAAAAGAAAGGAAAGTGGCGTCTGCCACTTCCTCCCTACTTTTTCTCAACCTTCTGGCTACATTTTCTCCTTATTTCACTCTTCGTTTCAGGCTTCAATTTTGTATAACTGTCGCCCACTAGCAGATATAAATACCAGATGCAGTTTTGGAAAAAGGGGGCACTTAGGATTTTCTGTTTTCGCATTATTTTTCAGCATTCTGCTTTTAGTTTTCTTTGCATTTTTTAGAGAGAATAATATTGTAAGGCAATTTGTTTTCACACTGATGAACAATTTCCAGTTAGTTTTAAGAATAATTCAAAGGTTGTGATAATGTACTGAACTGCAAGCCAACCTCCATAATCAAATCCAAGTTTTCTGTTTTTCAAATTTCCAGGTTCCTTTTATCTGTTTTTATTTTTATCGTTATATTTTTTATGGATCCCTTCTATTTTCTGTTTAGCATTAAGATTAGATTTAGTAATAGCATTAAATCCATGTTTGGCTAAACCTCTTAGTATCGGTATGTAATTACGATCGGTTGGAGGGGGTTAAGTAAATCGTGACGTAAATTTAACAGATCTAATTCTTCTGGTCTCAGATTCTTTTAATAAATTAATAACTTTTGTTACGAGAGTAAAAAGGTAACGAAGGTTAAGATCAATACAACGAGAGTTTGAGGTCTTAGCCGGATAACTGAAACTGAACATTAGGCTTAAATACAGCGAGATCGCTTTAAGGTTAATTAGGATCTACTTATTTTCAAAAAGTGTTTTTAAATACAAATGAGAGAGCGAGAGCCTTCATTCTGATTTGAGAGTATAGTCTAAGTCAATAAACATGAGAATGTGAGATAAGGTCTTTTAAATTAGTATTTTCTATAGAAAAACAATTTTACCTTTTAAACTAAACGCCCAAGAATTACTGAAACCCCCGATGATTGATAGGATTATATACCGATATTTCGCAATATCTTAATTTAATTTAATTTTCATTCTGCACTTATTTTCTTACTCGCATCCCAAATTTTAGAAATTCATTAGTCTTAGATTTATGTAGTAACATTAGATAGCGGTAGATCGACTGTTGGTCCTTTGGCTTCGATAATCTTTAAAACTACATGATCAGACAATGCACTTGCAATTACGAAGCATTTAGATATACTAAATAGTGCGATCAAGTTTTTGGCATCGTTGATGGGGACCAATTAAGTCGATATCGTAACTTTAGTGTTGTGCAGTATAGACTAAGGCAACTATTTTCCTATTTTAAGTCGTTGATTGTATGCCAAACACTCGCTCTAAAGGTGAGAAACTTGAGCAACCAATTGTCGACATCGAGCATTTTTTTAATTTAAGACGCCAATTAACGAATTCCGAATTAAGTATAACCTTCCACCATCTGAAATTCTCTTTCCAGAATTACCAATACCTATGGCTGAAGAACCTCAGAATAGACCTCTTAAGTATTATGCCATCCCTTCGCAGAATTGCTGCTCCTCCCATCGAGGCAAATACCTTCGAGCTAAAACCTTTGTTGTTGTCTGCTGTACAACAAAACCAATTTTCTGGAAATCCCACGGAGGACCCGAACTTACAATTGTCAATGTTCTTGCAATACGCAGACATAGTGAAAGAAAATGGTGTCATCCCTGAAGCAATAAGACTAAGTCTTTTCCCTTTCTCATTAAGAGATAGAGCTGGAGCTTGGCTCCAGTCTCTATCGTTCGCATTTGTCACTACGTGGAACGAGTTGAAGAAGGTGTTCTTAGCACGATATTTTCCACCTAGCAAGACGGCTATGCTAAGAGCCCAAATAAATGGATTCAAACAGAAGGACAATGAATCTCTTTTTGAAGCATGGGAAATTTATAAGGACATGATGAAGATTTGCCCACATCACGGTCTAGAAGAATTGTTGATTATCCATACCTTTTACAATGGTCTCTTATACAATACAAGATTGACAATAGACGCCGCTGCGGGTGGCGCACTAATGGATAAACCCTACAATGAGGCTTATACACTTATGGCTCAAAACCACTATCAGTGGGGAAGTGAAAGAGCCTCAGTAGAGAAACCTCCAACAGAAAGTGGCATGTACGAGATAAGAAGTCTTGACCAAGTCAATGCAAAGGTAGATGCTCTCACTCAAAAGATTGAAAGTTTGACTATAACCTCTACAGCCACTGTGGCTGCCGTAGCTCCAAACTGCGAGTTATGCGGAGTTCCTGGGCATGCTGCCCCTGAATGTCAACTTTTGACAAGAGTTTCCACAGACCAAGTGAGTTACGCTCAAGGAAACCCTTACTCGAATACCTATAACCCAGGTTGGAAAAACTATCTGAACGTTTCGTACAAAAAAAAATGCATTGTATGCACCTGGGCAAGCACCTGTTGTACCACTAGGATATCAGAAACATGTCGTAGCTGCTCAAAATGCTCCTAGGAAATCTAACCTCAAATTAATGATGGAAAACTTCATAGCCACCCAGGATCAAACAAATAAAGACTTCCCTAATCAAAACATACACACTAGTGAGCAAATTAAGCAATTAGCAAGCAAGGTAGATGCTTTAGCCACTCACAAAAAAATGCTTGAAAGCCAAATTTTGCAAGTGGCACAACAACAAGCACCTACTGCTGCTCCTGCAGGCACATTTTCTGGACAGCCGCAACCCAATCCAAAAGGATATGCAAATGCTATCATACTACAAAGTGCTACGAAATTGGACGAACCAACCGACCCGAGACTTGAGAAGCTAGCTATGTATCAAAATCCTGGAAAAGTAACTAAGAAGGAAACTGAAAAGGAAAATGACCAAAACATAAAGGAGAAAGAGGGTGGTGACCAAGAGGCCGAAGAAAAAGAAGAACCATATGTGCCTCCATCACCTTATAAACCTCTCATTCCATATCCTCAAAGATTTTCTAAATCTAAAAACGTGGGGCAATTCAAGAAATTCGTCGAACTTCTGAAACAATTGAATATCACAATACCTTTTACAGAAGTTATCACTCAAATGCCCTCATATGCTACGTTTCTTAAAGAAATCTTATCAAATAAGAAAAATATCGAGGATAACGAAAACGTTACGCTTACTATTGAGTGTAGCGCGATAGTCCAAAATAAAATGCCTCCTCAGCTGAAAGACCCGGGTAGTTTTTCCATACCATATGCAATTGGAAAATTTGTCATAGACAAAGCTCTATGTGACTTAGGAGCCAGTATTAGATTAATGCCCCTGTCGATATGCAAAAGGCTTGATATGGGAGAATTAAGACCAACTAAGATGTATGTACAACTAGCGGATCGTTCTGTTAAGTTCCCAATAGGGATACTAGAAAACGTTCTGGTACGTATAGGTCAATTATATATCCCTACTGATTTCATAATCATGGAAATAAAGGAGGATGCCAACACCCCTATCATATTAGGAAGGCCATTCTTAGCTACAGCCAGAGCCATTATAGATGTAAAGAAAGGTAAGCTAACTTTCAAAGTGGGTGAAGAGAAAGTCGAATTTATTTTGACACAATTCTTACAAGCACCAGCTATAGACAATACAGTTTGTCTGCTAGATGTCATCGACGAATGCATAAGAGAAATGAAGATGGAACAAACTTCTTATTCGGAAATCCTAAAAATTCCAATACCTCCAATTTTTGAAGATGATAATTGGTGTGGTGAATACCAAGACGACAATCTAAGCAAATGCCTAGCACTGACACCCAATCATATCCCTTTCCCAAAGAAACCAACATTAGAACTTAAAACACTACCCAAAAATTTAAGGTATGAATTCCTAGACACCGAGCTCGAACGACCAGTGATAGTCAACGCAGACTTAAAACAAATAGAAACTGAGAAACTTTTGCATGTCTTAAGAAAATACCCATCTGCTCTAGGCGACAACATTTCTGGTCTGAAAGGAATAAGTCCTTATATCTGTATGCATTACATTATGCTGGAGGAAGAGTTTTCTAAGTCATATTTGCCATTGACACAGTGGACTAGGAAGGTTCAAGCTTTTGTTTTGGGATGTAAAGTATGAAGAAAAGTTGCAAGAGCTTTTGAGAAGACTGACAACAGCTCAAGTTTGATTTTACCGAATCCGACAGAACCATTGTGGTACATTGTGATGCTTTGTTGATGGGATTGAGAGGTGTGTTAATGCAACATCAGCAAGTTTAGCTTATGCTTTAAAGTAACTTAAAGGGTATAAGAGGAATTAACTGACGCATGATTTAGAGTTGGTTGTTGTTGTGGGTGTGTCGAAGCTTTGGAAGCTTTATTTATTTGGTTCGAGAATTGAGATGTGTAGTAATCGTAAGAGTTCGAAGTACTTTTTTGATCAGAATGAGTTGACTATGAGGAAGAAGAGATGATTGGGACTTCTGAAGGATGATGGTTTTGGGTTGAATTACCATTCGGGTAAAACATACGTGGTAGCTGACGCATTGATTTAGAAATCTTGCATATACCGATGATGATGGTAAAAGTGTTAGAACTGATTGAGCACTTTCGTGATATGAGCTTGGTTTGTGAGGAGACTACTTATGGAGTTAAGCTTAGTATGTTGGACCTTACTAGTGGTATTCTTTATGAGATTCGATGAGGTCAGAAATTTGATTTGGGTTGGCAGATCGGTTGAATTTGATGAATCAAAGTCGAAGGACTGATTTTGGGATTAATGGAAATGGTATCATGAGATGTCGTGATAGAGTTTGTGTTCCATATATTGTTGAGTTGAAGAAGAGTATTCTTGAGGAAGGACATTTAAGTGGATTGAGTATCCATCCCGATGCTATGAAGAGGTACTCGGATTTGAGGAAATTGTTTTGGTGGCCAGGGATGAAGAAAGAAGTGGTTGAGTTTGTGTATGATGGTTAGACTTGTCGAAAGTCGAAGATCAAAAATCAGAGACTGTTGGGTCTAATGCAACCGTTGAATATTCCAGAATGGAAATGGGATAGCATTTCTATGGATTTTGTGACAGGGTTGCCAAAGACTTGAACGGGTATGATTCAATTTGGGTGATTTTGGATAGGTTGACTATATCAGCTCATTTTATACCAATGGGGATTAATCATTCTATGTTGAAGCTAGTTGAGACGTATATTAAGGAAGTTATAAGGTTATATGAGATACCGTCAAGTATTGTGTCAGATGGAAATCTTAGATTTACATCGAGATTTTGGGAGAGTTTACAGACGTTTTGGGTACCATGTTGAAGTTGAAATCTGCCTATCATCCGTGGACGGATGGATAGACAGAGAGAACTATCCAGTCTTTAGAGGATTGGTTGAGAGCTCATGTGTTGGATCAAGGTGGATCGTGGGATAGTCATTTGTCGTTGTTTGAGATTACCTACAATAACAGTTACCATTCTAGTATTGGAGTGGCACCGTATGGGACTTTGTATGGTAGGAGGTGTATGACTCCTTTGTTTTGGTATGAGTCATGCCAGAGTGTTGTACTCGGACCTGAGATTACGCAAGAGGTGACTGAAAGGATCAAGAGGATCCAAGAAAGATGAAAGTTTCGTAGAGTTGTCAGAAGAGTTACCTTGATAAGAGGCGAAGAGCACTTGAATTCCAAGAGGGGGATCCCGTGTTGTTGAGAGTTACACAAGTAACTGGTGTTGGCCGAGCTTTAAAGTCTCAAAAGCTCAAACCTTGATTTGTTGGTCCATATCAAAGTGGTGTAGCGGAAACGTGGGAGAAGTAGCATGTTAGACTGTTTTACTATTGTCGCTTGCGAAATTGCATGAGGTGTTTCATGTGCCTAAGTTGAGGAAGTACATTGATTCAGATGGATGGTGTACAAGTGAGAGATAATCTGATTGTTGAAGCATTGCTAGATCGTATTGATGAATGAGAAGCAACTTTGAGGTAAAGAGATTTCCTTGGTAAAGGTATTGTAAGAAGAACCAGCTGGGGAAAGTTGGATTTGAGAGCATGGAGATCAGTTGAGGGAGTCGTTTCCGACTATACCTCCTTGAGGTGATTTTCGAGGGCGGAAATTCTTTTAAGTAGGGGAGAGTTGTAACACCCCAAATTTAATTGGAATATTTTAATTAATTTATTTAATTGAGAATATTCATATTTTGGTGGTTTTCGGTGGTTTTGTGGATTATTGGAAATTATGGATTTTTGGATTATTTATTTAATTAATAGTGTTGCGGTGAGAATCATGATACCAAGCTATTGATTAACTTGAATCTTTAATTCTTAAATTTACAACCGGACTTTAATTTATCCAAAGGAAATGTATAAAGAAAGAAAGAACCTTTTGCGCTATGTAACAACAACGCTAAGAGATTCGGGGATCGGGGGTTGGTTATGCCTAGGGTAGGTATTTCACATCCTAAACATCTGTAGTACTCTACAGGAATCTTTTGTTTGTTTGTATGCTAAGATTTGCTAAATGTTTGCTATCGATTGGGATTGGGTAAAAGGTAAAGGTTAAAACCTAAGGATAGTTTCTAAGTTTGCTCACAAAGACATCGCGTCCTCTGCCTACATATCCTTACTAGGATAGAATCACAGCAATCCTAGTTCACCTCACTAGGGTTAAGGAACACTTGATTATGATCAAGGTTCCAAGGGGAACAAACATAGAAATTCTTATATAGAGTTTAAGAAAACTCTCTAGATCTACATTGAACACTCAAGAAAGGGGAGTAAGTAATCATCTCCATGATTCTTGCATAGAGTTAACAAACTCTATCCTAAGTTCTAATGGATAGGTTCTAACTTAACTAAGTGTATAGATGACTTAACAAAGTCAGGGGGGCAATGAGCTACCTATGACCCAAAGGTCAATAGAGAGACTTTCCTTTGGAAGGATAGAAGGGAGGCAACTTGGATGAGAACTAAAGAGTTCCATCACTTGGGGAAATAAACTTAACAAAGCAATAATCATTCAAACATGATGAATATAGAGAGATATGGTTACAACCAAGAATAAGCAAGCATATTACAATAGGCAAGGATTTCAAAAAGGATGAATGGTTACAACCAAGATAAGGTATAAGGATATCACAATATCAAGAAGGGGTTCTTACAAGACTTAATCACAAAAGGTGAAAACCAAAGATATGTCTTGACAAAGATAAAGGTAACAACCAAGCAAACAAGTTATAACTTGGCAGGGATTTTAAATGGAAATCAAATGAAACAATTATGATGCTTACAAGCAAAAGTTGAAATCAAAGTAACATACACAAAGGAGTTGACAAACAAATGCTCATATCAAGTGCAAAATCAAGCTTAAGAAAAGGAATCAAAAGTTTGAAAGGGAGATTGCAAGAGAGGAGGGTGAAAACCCTAAAAATGAAGTATGACTTCTTTTAATGCAAAGTATTTTCCAAACTGAAAATTCTAGAATATTCACATACCATATGAAAATATGCACAAATACAAGACAATTGCAAAAAGAATCAATCAAAAATGATAAAAAAAAATGGTGAAGTTATGTTACTTTGAATTTTTAAAGAAAAAAAAAACATTTAAAAAGAAGGGATGCGCTTGGTGGGTGTTGGACCCACCACCTTTGGATCACAGGTACAAAACCTCACCAATCCAACCAAGGCGCGCGCGTGATATTTGAAGGAAAAAGAGAGAGAAATGTGAAAACATGGAAAATATGAAAAAAAAATGACCAAAAGAGTTGATCTCCACACGGATCGAACTCAGGTCAGGTAACATGGCAAGGCAATTGAAACTTAAGGCATAACCACTAGGGTGGCGATACATCAGTGTATTATGCCACCCCAATAAACACTTAAACCTAACGAAGCAAGTATTTCTGGGCCAAGGCATGGCAAGCAAGAACAAGCAAGCAATCATGAAAACGGTTTCACCATAACTTACTCAAAACAAAGTCAAATTTAACAAAATTTGGGTCTATCTTATGTGAAATTCAATAAGGAACACAATGGCATCATTAGTTTTTCAAGATAAAGCACAGGAATTAAAACACAACTGAAGATGCAAATGGAAGCTTATGAGATGCATTATGGCAGTTGTGATTCAAAACAGAGGTGATTAAGATCAGATGAAGGTATGCACAAATCTCAAACATATATTTCATGGATTCTAGACCCTAAAATAACTGAAAAGCTCATCAAAACAGAAACTGGTATGCTAGTTGCAACTATGGATCACAAATGCTTGAAATGCTGTTTGGAAAATAAGAACAGTTCATGGTGCAGCAGTCCACACTTCCACTCCTCAACACACATTAAGTGATTCACATACATCAAGACATGAATTCAAACAGCTTGCAAGAAAAATCAACAAAATAAATGATAGCACAAGAGGTGAAAACCTCAAAACAGAAGTTTGACAGCAAGCTTGCTTTTTGCCAAGTCACAACATCAAACAAGCATGCATACACATATAGTTTTCACATCACGACAACTTGGTCTTAACCAAAATAGCCTAACAAGCTAAACAAGATAATTGGTTTGCAGCAGATCAAACATCAAAACAACAGAAGCAGCAACCAGCTCTCATTTGGTCATTACAATACCAAAGCAAACACACTTCAACACATGCCTCAAAATGAGAGTTATAACTCTATGGTGGTAAGCATAAACAGATTCTAGCATGAAATCACAGTTTTAGCAGCAACAGATGCAAAATGACAATTAGCACCAAACAAACATGTTCTTGGTTACAAACAAGCCAAAACAACAAAACTTGACAAAGGGTTGGAAGCAAAGCATTACATGGCAGTGGTTCATGACTTAGACAGTCCCAACAACAAATATGGATTTTAACATGACTATGTTAACAACAATCAACAATTAGTCCTAATGCCTCATGCACATAACAACTTGCAAGCTTATGACAATAATATCCTATGACAATAGTGTTATGGCAGTTTGAACTCACAACAGAATAAACATGTCATGTTAATACAAATAATCAAAACATGGATCAATGATGCTAACCAGCAGTTTCAAGACAGATTCACACCATGACTTACAAAACATCAAAACAATACATATAGGCTCATCACAGTTGACAATGCAAACAAGATATGGTTATGTCATGATATCAAGCAACCCTACTATAATGCCTTAAAATGACAGCAACTGATGCAACAATGAACATGACCATGCCAATTACCCAATAACAACAAGATTCAAATGAATACCACATTCCCTTGTTAACAAACATAAACTAACACAAAGCAGCGGTGCAAATTAACACAGAGGTATACTTGGCAAGCATCAAACTTTAATGCAAATATCTCATGAAGGTTACAACCCTATGACAGCAACAAGTATTGGTCATCATGACTTAAAACAAACCTCAACAGCCACATGAATCATTCCAATGATTTCTTACCAAGTCCAACAGAACTAAACAACTTACAAGCACATTCAAAACATGTTATAGACAAAGTTCAAACACAAGGATGATTCAAAAATGTACTAGAATTGAAAATGACTTATGAGTTGGATAAAATGCACATGAGTTGAAAATGGCCAAAACAGAAATGTTGCAGATCCAAAACCAAACCAGTTTCAAATAATACAAACATCACATGAATCAAACATATAGGGACTTCTAATTTAAAATGCCAACAAGCAGATTCAAGATTTAAAGATGCTACTGCAACAGAAACAAATCAACATCATTCACAAACAGAACCAGAACAAAACAACATCAAACTTCATAACAGTTGCAAACAATCCTTCATATGTTCATACATGACATAGAGTAGCATTTAAGAGAATATCAAGGTTTAACACACAACAACACCACATTGTATGATGATTAGAGGAGTGTCAAACATATTAATGAGCAAAACAAAACCAATCTTGGCAGATTCAAACATGAATTGCTCTCATATTTAAAACACATTGTAACAACTAATGTATACTAATCATGTTCATGATAGTTAAAAAAATAGGATAGTGATCACTAACCTCTTGTAGACCTCCAAGCAAGCTAATACAGTAGGGAAAATCTTGAAGACTCCTAAATGAGATCCAACCAATGCCTTTATGAAAACAACAACTTTTCTTGCACTTGAAGTAAACAAGTGAACTTTGGGACAGAACTCAAAACAAGTGATGAGGAATGTATTTTAGGTTATGTACAGTTGGAACATCATAAACCAAAGGTGTTTGGTGGGTTAAAGTGATCAAAACAGGCCTGAACAGAGATTTAGCAGATTTTGTGTATAAAGTCAAACTTTGATTGGTTGAAAGTTGACTTTTGAGAAAATGAAGTTTTTGACTGGTTTAAGAGCGTGAAAACCTCTCATACATCATTTGTGGATTTTGTAGATGGCTTGTGATGATTTTAAGTGGGTGGAAATGGTTTTGGAAGGCTAAATGCTCAAGGCAGATTTTTGAGAAGTTTTGGAATGGTTTCTTCACTTAATAAGCAAAGCAAGGTAAGATGAGAGCTATGGTTTTCTCTTGGGTTTTAGAGTGCTCTGGTGTGTGTTTCAACATAGAGGAAACCTCTATTTATAGGCCAAGGAAAGGTTTGGAGCAGATTTGTATTTTGGCTTTTGGAGGGAGTTTTGTGATGAAATCTTGTTCAAGATTTGTTGCAGCTGTAAATCTAAGTTCTTGGCTCAAGATGATGCACAAATCAAGTGGCATGAAGGACATGGAAGTGACTGAAGTGTGGCTAGGGAGTAGGGGATTTGCAACTGCAAGTTACTTCCATAAAGTTTCTCTTTCTTGATTTGTTTGATTAAAATATTGACAACTTGCATACAACTTGCAAAGTCCAACAAATCTCTTAATTGTCTGCACTTCTACTCTTCACACTCTCCAATTATCAGATAGAAACATGATCAAGTCACTGAGAATGGTTCAAGTGATTAAAAAGTGAATTTGTGAAAAAGTGAAAATGGTGAACTCAAGTGTTGAAACCCCGACTTGCTGAATTCATAACTCTCAACTCATAAGGGATATGGAGGAGTTCTAGTATATTTTGGAAAGCCCTCATGAAGCTCTACAACTTTCATGTTTTCATGATATTCAGATTCCAAGTGCAACTAGGTCAAACATCCACTCAAAGTTGGCTAAAAACATGCCTAAACAGGCCAGCAACTTAGAAATTTTCTAAGTGTTTTTCCCTCTTGTAATGATTTTGGTCATAACTCCAAATCTATGCATTTTCTGCTCATGGACCACTGTGAGACTTTTGTAGGACTTGTCAATACCTTTCCAATGAGCCTTGAACCAACTCAATTGAATGTGTGGTTAGGGAGTTATGGTCTGGCCCCTTTCAAAACCCTAATTTCTCGATTTTTCGATTACTCCTCAATCCTTGATCCAATGGTCATGAAACTTCATGGATAGGTGTAATATGTTAATAGGAACATTTTTTCTTCATACTTTGAGGTCAAATTCCTTATGGTTGAAGAGTTGACTTTTTCGTCAACCGAACGATCGATCGATGACTACCGAGTCGACTATTGATGTTTCGGGTCTTCCGAGGCCTTGAAACTTCTTGAGTAGACTTCACTAAGCCATATGAACTTCATGGAACATGATCCCACCATTCTAACACCCTTTAAGTCAAAAGTCAAACTACTGTTGACTTTTCTTGATCGAAAACCCTAATCGTTTATCCTGAACTGCACTGTCCTTGATCCTTGGGTGACAACCTCAAATTGGATTCATACTTGATCCAATTGAGTATATTTGATGGTGTGGAGACTTATTTCATGGAAAATAAATCTAATACGTTGACTGATTAAACCGTCGAAACCTCGATTCTTGATTGTACGGAACCCTAATTCACCTGTATCTTAACAAAGACAAACTGGAAATAGGTTAAGGTTAGATAATCAAATGAATGTGATCCTAAAATGATGATGAAGATCTAAGGGGTCAAAATTTGGGGTGCAACAAATAGTATACAATATGGAAATATTAGTATTATTATTAGTTATAATAAATATAAGTGAAATAAGGGTAATTTGGGCATTAAGAGGAGTTAGTAAGTGTATTAAGGGAAAAGCCAAAATTTGTGAGGCCCAAGTCTAGGTTTAACAAAACAAAAAATATGATGGAATTAGGATTCATTTGTTAGACCGTGAAAAGAATGGAGACCAGAGCTTTGAAAAGGGAGATTGGAGACAAAGGCTTCGGAGGATTCCCGGAGACATTTGAGAGGGCTTTGATCGACAATTAAGGTATGGGGAGTATAGCTTTTCATGATTTTCCATGTGTAACTTTCGATGTAATTATGGTTGATTTACGGGTTTAAGGGTTTTATGGAGAATTATGAGAAAATAGGATTTTTGGCCTTCGTGGCCTAAATCTATTATGGAGATTGTAACCGTAGGGATTTTGAGGGTAGAGATGATAAATTATAATCTTTGACCTTTGTGTCCTAAACCAATTATAGGTAAATCTAGCGTGGTTCAATTGGGGAAAAAGGGATTTCGACCCTCGTGGCCTAAATCTGGTTTTGGGAACTCTGATGTTGTGGTGTAGTGGTAAGTATTCCTGACAGTTAGAACATAATATGAGAAAAGGAAACCATAGGCCTTCGTGGCTAAAACCTTGAATTGTTATACGTTTAACCCTGAAGGGATATGAATATTTGATAGTGAGTAACTCAGATGCCTTAGAGTGTAATTGAAGGAAAAATTGTGATTTAGGGCGTGAATATGTTACGGGATTGGCCTAGTAAACCGTAGATTTTGTGCATTTATCGCCGTAAGACCTTAGGGATGATTTAGAGATGTTTTCAGGGCATTGGGGAAGTGAATCGTGTGGACTTTTGGGTTGATTTAGGTTCTGGAGGGTAACAATGTTTTGTTGTCCGTCACGACTGTTCATGTTTTCGGTCGAAATCGTTTTGGACGTAACTTTTGATCTGTAAGTCCGTTTTGGCCCCCGTTCAAAGTGTTGGAAAGCTAATGAACAGGGCTATAACATAGTATAGATAAAGGAATTGGTTTCCCAATATTTTTATATCTAATTATGTTTGATAAGTCAATTATGTATATGTTCTATTAATGAATCATGTTTTGGTTCAGTGATGTCTTGATGTTTTGATGCTGCAATTTTCCCGATGAATTACCATGAGATTAACTGTTATAATATGTGATAATATGATGAATTAACATGAGTGTTGCTACTGCAAAAATCGGCGCCGGCTATGACAGAAGAGTCGTCGTCGTGCGTTATTTATCCCAACGGAGGGAAAGGAAACACTCGAAGTAAACCTACCGTAAAGACGGGAAAGGAATGCTCATCGCAACCAGATTCCTGGATTTGAGAGTCGGTTACGCAAGGGGAAGGTATTAGCACCCCTCACGTCCGTCGTACTTGACGGGATCCACGCTTGTTGGTTTGTCTACAGGAATAAAAAACAATCTATCTACGGCTGCTAAGTCTAAACGGGAAGAAATTGACTCGATAGAGCGTCGCACTCTATGCCTACGTATTCCCTTGTGCAATGGGAAAGTCAGAGTCATCGTAGTTCGGGAAACTACAGGGAATTGACTCGCTGAGATATCGCATCTTGTGCCTACGTACTTCCACACAGCGTGAAAGATTAGAGCTTACGTAGTTCAGGCTAACTACGGCTAGACAGGGTGTTCTCGATCACACAGGGGTGAGAGAAGGGATTGAAGATACTAGCATACGCATTCTAGCAGTTAGGTGTTTGTTGCTCGCTCGACGGAGACTTAGGCGTTACCTGTTTGCGATAGAATGGATGGAGTATGTCGGGTTTGAAAGGTATGGGAACCTACGGGAACTAGAACTACGGTCTGGTCTCGATTGCGCTCGGGCAAGAGAAAGGGAAACATCAGTCGTCAGCGGGAAAGTCTTGATCGCACGGCAGTGAGAGAAAAGAGAGGTTAGTTGTTAGTGTGCTCTCTAGGATATCGCATCCTATGCCTACATATTCTCGTCTGATACGAGAAATCAGAGCAGTTGTAGTTCAGCCAACTACAGCAAATGGGGAAGCGGGAAAAAGGTAAAAGAGAAAAAGGTAGCTCGCTAGGATATCGCATCCTATGCCTACGTACTCTCGACTGGCACGAGAGATCAGAGCAAACGTAGTTCGACGGGAAAACGAGTCTCGATTGCACGGGGAAAGAGAAGGGGTCTCGATCGTCTGAACGCGAGAGAAAAGGGGTTTCGATCGCACGGGGCGAGAACAAAGAGGAAGCAGGCCTACGCCTAAACGGGAAGGAACTCGGGACACACACGCAAGAACCTAAGACGTAGGAGCGAATGCGTCGCATGTCACCCTAAGGGTACCATACTAGACATCCTAGAAGATTGAGAAGAAACTCCTCAACTGTCATTTCCTACATATCTAACGATACAGCTCACAACACTTGACGGTTGCCTGAAGACTTGAATAAGATGATGATGATGTTGAACGAAGCGGCTCCGTTGGCTCCTGACATGCGCGCAAGCTCCATTCCAATCTTCTCCTCTCTGGATCCTTCATGAGGACGCTCGAATCAGAACCAATGTAACGCTTAGACCATCATGGTTCGACTTATACGAGAAATCGAACTCTAAGAGGTAGCGTATTGATGTCCGTGTTAAAGACAAGATAGAGAAATGATATCGACAATCATTCTCCAATTGAATCGTGTCACATGGCCAGCCAATAATAAAATCGAAGATAAAATCATATAGAAACGAAAATAGGAGAGAAATCCAACACAAAATAATATGCTACTCCTAAAATACGACAATTAAATTCTACTAGACAATATTCTAAAGAAATTAAAAGGAAATTGCATATGAAAATAGCATAAAAACAATTCTATCTAAATCCCTAATATCCTAAAGAAAATGGAAGTTCTATATTAAGATCTATAATATTCTATAAGGAAAACTAGAATTAAATTCTATAATACTCTATAAAGAAAATTAGGATAAAAATCTATGTTAAATCTATGTTCTATAGTTATGCTAATAATATTCTAAGACTATGAACTATAATCCTTAAGGAAAGATAAAATCTACAATTATTACAAGCATATGTCCAATACAAGAGGAAAAATTAAATTGCAAGGGAGGGGGGTACAATCTGCAAAATGGAGGGACTGCAGAAAAAAAACCACTCTGGGCCCAGCCCACAATACAAAAAAGAAAATCAGAAAATAAAACAAAAATGGGGGGGAGGCGCTGGTAATTGGGGGTGTGTCTGTTTGAAGGGCCCAGCCCAATAAAAAACGTAAACGGAGGGTGAACAAAAAACAATTGGGCCTTCTGGCCCACTCAAACCCGCAGGCCTCAATCCTTCCATTCTCTCATCTCTCTCGTTCACTCTCTGAAAGCTAACATACACTAGACGAGAACTGATGTTTACGGAAAGGTTGGCCAGACAATAACTGGTTGAAAAATAACAGGTACCAGATGGGAACTGGTATTTACGGAAAGGTGGACTAGACGAGAACTGGTTACCGGTTTTCCAGGCAACTGGGCTTTGGAAACGTCTTGGTTACGAGGTCCTGTCAAGTAACAGGTTTAAACTATAGGATAATGATCCAATGACGACAAGGTTTTTTTTCCCGAAGGTTCAGGTTTTTTTTATGAGGGTAATGACACGACTCCCCGATACTCAACTCTTGTTAGGGTGAACAAACTCGCTTGAACAACTTGCCCCAGTGCAACTCAACTTGCACCAATCCGACTCTTGGGAACACCCACTTTGAACAGAAAGCAGCTTGCTACAATACGACCTTGAGATGGCTTGCCCCGGTATCTGCACGACAAAAGGATTCAACCTTAATTAAACAACTATCAACATAGTTGGTTTCACTATCTCTGAAGTAGCTTGCCCCTGAACGAGCGTTGAGCGACTTAACCTGCCCTGATCGCACACTGGAAGGATCTGCCCTCAAATCACAGCATTCTGGATGATTGCCCCTGATTGGCTCTTCAAGAAGATTCACTTCTGATCAACTACTTCTCAAGTAAACTGTCCCATGATCAACCGATGCTTCGGGACTTGTCCTTAGACCAACTGATTCTGAAATCAATGGAAGTCAATGCCCTAGATTTACAGGGTTTCACAACATACACCATTATGATCCAGACTGCTGAATTATTCAGTCCTGTTCGATTATTCCCTGTTGGAATTTCCTTCTTGTCAGCTACTGACCTGCAAATAAAATTGTTTATTCCCGAATGGTAATTTTAATACAGTGTTCATGCAGATTTTGAAAAAATTGTGCTGTCACTCATTTACGTGTCATGATTGTGAGTGACGAATGAACCAGAGTTCAAACGTAGTGCTGATTTGATCAGTGAAAAAAAATACAACAAGGATATGACTAGCAAATCAAGAAGGAGTCAGGTTACTCAACCTTATCGTAATGCGCTTTCAGAATAAACCCTACCTCAATTAGGTCTTTTAAGGGTTGTATCGTGGTCGGGTTCACGGTTCGTGAAACAAAGGATATTTGGCTCAAATTATGATTTGTACCCACCCCTTCTACGTGATGATTTCCGATCCTAAAGTTCAGTTAACTTGGCACAAGCGCTCGCCTCTTCGAGAGGTATGTTGAATAGTAGGAACTCACAAGGGTTTCGAAGTGACAGTTACTCCTTTTTCGTTTTTGGTGTCTGTACCTACACGACTTTGTCCTTGTTCGAGGATTTTTCTTTTTATATCCTTTCTTTTTCATTATTTTGATTCCCTAATTTTTGCCTGGACTGACTCCTTTTGAGTTCTTTTCGATTTTTTCTTTCTTGAAGTCCAGCGGGATGCCCTAAGTTATGCCTAAGTATTAGCTTTCCAGCTTTTTTCATTTCTTTTACTTAGCGGGCTTTCTCTTTCTCTTTTCTTGGAACAAGTCGTGTGACACTGATTGTCTTGATTGCTCCGAAAGGATTGCAGTTGTCTCACCCCTGATTGGTGAGGTTTAACCATTGTGGCGGACGAGGTGCGACCTCTGGGGAAAAATAAGATGTGATTGGTCCTCGAAAGGCAACACTCCTCTGTAAGACTTGAACGCTCGATCAAGCTAACTGACAACTACCCTGCCTCGGGTTAAGATGTGAGGGTTTAAAAGTCCGAAAAAACTTCTACTTCTTGGCTCGAAGTGGTTAACAAGGGACTAACTCCTTATATCTCCAGTGTTTGGGGATTTGAAACAATGCCTTGTACGTCATCGGCAAGGTTTTATCTGAAAGCATACGATCATCGGTTATGAGTATTCAGTTTCGTCATCCTCCCTCCAATCATTGCTAATCAAGTGACAAAGTGGAGTGAATAAAATGCAAGTGTCGATGCAGTGCAATAAATGAGTGACAACAACATGATTAATTCAGAAAAATGCATAGTCACTTTATCAATATTACCATTCAAAACAAACAATGTTTAACAGCAAGTAGTAACAAACAGAACAGAAACTACAAATGCAAATGATAAAAGTCTGAGGACTGCCAATGATGAGGACGCCTGCCTGTCTGGACCACTGGCTTCTTGCAAATAAACCCCTGCATCTACGAGCTTAGGCAGCTGAGAAATTGTCATGAACCACCAGAATTCCTTCTCTAAAGGAAATGCACTCTTGGTTGATCAACTGTTGTACTTTTGCCTGAAAAGCTTTACAATCTTCAGTTGAATGCCCTGGAGATCCACCATGGTAACCACACTGAGCGTGGGGATTGTACCCAGGAGGGTAAGGTTCTGGCACAGGCTTAAGAGCTTTAGGTTCCACCAAAGAGTTCTGGATCAAAGATGGTAGAATATGGCTATACGGCACAGGCACTATATGAGAAGGAGCATTCCTTCGTTCCAAGTTGTTACAAGGCCTGTTCTGATTTGGGCGCTGATTCTGATAACCCCGGCCACGAGTTCGCTGATTTGCCAAAGAAGCGACATAAAGTTCTGGATATGGTGCCCTAGGCGCAATTGTCTGTCCCGCATAACAAGACACAGAAGATGAAGAACCAACAGATTTCACCGATTCATCTCGAGGATACTCAACATCTGGCATGATTGCATTGATCACAACTCCTTCTTCAGTTTGGTAGCTACAGAGAGATTCAGTTTCACTAACCTGACCGCCCGAAACAATCTGAATTTTCCCAATTTTTACGGCATGCTCGATGCGTTCTCCTAATCTTACCAATTCAGATAAATTTGGCGCATTTCCAAGCATTCTTTCAAAGTACGGGCTCTCCAGGGAGTCTACAAACATGACCATTAACTCTCGGTCTAGAAGCGGTGGGTGCACTCTGGCAGCAAATTCTCTCCATCTCTGAACATACTTCCTGAAGGGTTCATTGTTCTCTTGAGACAATTCCTGCAACTGCATGCGACTAGGAGCCATGTCTAGGTTATAATCATACTGTTTCAGAAAAGATCTGGCTAAATCCACCCATGATCGGATCTGATTACTCTCTAACTGCATATACCAACACAGAGATGCCCCAGTCAGACTATCCTGAAAGCAGTGAATCATCAACTTGTCGTTTTGCACAAACGAAGTCATTCTTCGGCAGAACATCACCAAATGTTGCTTCGGACAGCTATCTCCTCTGTACTTCTCAAATCTCGGCGCTCTGAACTTAGAAGGCAATACCAGGCCAGGAACCAAACACATGTCTGCAGCATTGAGGTTGACAGCATCTTTAACTTTCAAGGCTTTGACTCCTTCTTCCAACACTTGGAGCCTTCTAGCATACCCAAGAGCTCTTGGGTCTTCAGTCCTGGCTACCGGGATCTCACTTCGGATATTCGCCATAGGGAAAACAACACCTTGACTGTTAATAAGAGGAGGGCGTTCATTTCGGACAACAAACTGCTCACGTCGATCTCGGTCCCTAACCGGAGGTTGCACAAATTGGTCTGCAGTAACGTTGTTCACTTGCGGAAGGTCTTCCACAGACATAGAGCCATACAGAGGATTGGTCGTCATAGTGAAACCTGTCAAGGTGTTAAGAGACTGGAAGTGGCTCTCAGACATAGCTACCAATAACCTTCAACTGACTTCACTGCTCGATTCTGCTCAAATCTGCTTCAACCCCTTGGTCGTCTTCTAACAATCAACAGTTGCTCAGGCCAACCACTGGAGAATCACCTTCAGAATCAAAACAACGGCTGAATCAGACTCTGGCTAGCTGGAGAATGCTATGGAACATGATGCAACAATGTTTATGCAAATGTAATGCAAGATGCAGCAAATACGGGATCACAACCCCCACAAATCTCTGAATACTGCTGCGCTGCTAATTGAGTATGTTCGCTCTGAAGAGAAGAACAAAATATCGGGTTGGCTGGAAGTTAAGTTCCCTGCAAAAACCCTTCCACTCACGTGTATGAACCTAATCTGACAAGGTACGACATCCTCTGTGGGTATCAACGTCACAGACTTTCAAGAGCAATGATGCGATACCCAGAAGGTGTGGCATCATCATCCCTTGAAGCGACCTCACTTAGTCGAATCCCAATTGATAGGTCCCCAGAGTCGACAATCCTCGGGTCAGACAACTTGTCGAGCCCTAAGGGCCAGGCAAGAAGCATCAAAGAGAATCTCGTCCGAGTGCAGATTTCGCGGCTAGCTGGTGCGAGCTAAGCAAGCAGGCTAACCACTACTCTCTACTTCTAAGTCTCTGTGTGTACTCAAGCCTGAGTTTTGGCTTCTCTCTCAAAGGAACAACTACCCAACAGCACAACAGCAACAGATAATAACGAAATGCGGAAATTGTAAATACAGTAAAATACAACATACAACGCACAAAAATAAACATCCAAAGACAAACAAACAAGCGCTAGGATTGACTCGCATAGGGGACGTTGGATCCCCAGCAGAGTCGCCAGCTGTTGCTACTGCGAAAATCGGCGCCGGCTATGACAGAAGAGTCGCCACCATGCGTTATTTATCCCAACGGAGGGAAAGGAAACGCTCGAAGTAAACCTACCACAAAGACGGGAAAGGAATGGTCATCCCAACCAGATTCCTGGATTTGGGAGTCGGTTACGCAAGGGGAAGGTATTAGCACCCCTCACATCCGTCGTACTCGACGGGATCCACGCTTGTTGGTTTGTCTACAGGATGCAAAAACAATCTATCTACGGCTGCTAAGTCTAAACGGGAAGAAATTGACTCGATAGAGCGTCACACTCTATGCCTACGTATTCCCTTGTGGAATGGGAAAGTCAGAGTCATCGTAGTTCGGGAAACTACAGGGAATTGGCTCGCTAAGATATCGCATCTCGTGCCTACGTACTTCCACACAGCGTGAAAGATCAGAGCTTACGTAGTTCAGGCTAACTACGGCTAGATAGGGTGTTCTCGATCACACAGGGGTGAGAGAATGGATTGAAGATACTAGCGTACGCATTCTAGCAGTTAGGTGTTTGTTGCTCGCTCGACGGAGACTTAGGCGTTATCAGTTTGTGATAGAACGGATGGAGTATGTCGGGTTTGAAAGGTATGGGAACCTACGGGAACTAGAACTACGGTCTGGTCTCGATTGCGCTCGGGCAAGAGAAAGGGAAACATCAGTCGTCAGCGGGAAATTTTTGATCGCACGGCAGCGAGAGAAAAGAGAGGTTAGTTGTTAGTGTGCTCTCTAGGATATCGCATCCTATACCTACATATTCTCGTCTGATACGAGAAATCAGAGCAGTTGTAGTTCAGCCAACTACAGCAAACGGGGAAGCGGGAAAAAGGTAAAAGGGAAAAAGGTAGCTCGCTAGGATATCGCATCCTATGCCTACGTACTCTCGTCTGGCACGAGAGATCAGAGCAAACGTAGTTCGACGGGAAAATGAGTCTCCATTGCACGGGGCAAGAGAAGGGGTCTCGATCGTCTGAACGCGAGAGAAAAGGGGTTTCGATCGCACGGGGCGAGAACAAAGAGGAAGCAGGCCTACGCCTAAACGGGAAGGAACTCGGGACACACACGCAAGAACCTAAGACGTAGGAGCGAATGCGTCGCATGTCACCCTAAGGGTACCATACTAGACATCCTAGACGATTGAGAAGAAACTCCTCAACTGTCATTTCCTACATATCTAACGATACAGCTCACAACACTCGATGGTTGCCTGAAGACTTGAATAAGATGATGATGATGTTGAACGAAGCGGCTCCGTTGGCTCCTGACATGCGCGCAAGCTCCATTCCAATCTTCTCCTCTCTGGATCCTTGATGAGGACGCTCGAATCAGAACCAATGTAACGCTTAGACCATCATGGTTCGACTTATACGAGAAATCAAACTCTAAGAGGTAGCGTATTGATGTCCGTGTTAAAGACAAGATAGAGAAATGATATCGACAATCATTCTCCAATTGAATCGTGTCACATGGCCAGCCAATAATAAAATCGAAGATAAAATCATATAGAAACGAAAATAGGAGAGAAATCCAACACAAAATAATATGCTACTCCTAAAATACGACAATTAAATTCTACTAGACAATATTCTAAAGAAATTAAAAGGAAATTGCATATGAAAATAGCATAAAAACAATTCTATCTAAATCCCTAATATCCTAAAGAAAATGGAAGTTCTATATTAAAATCTATAATATTCTATAAGGAGAACTAGAATTAAATTCTATAATACTCTATAAAGAAAATTAGGATAAAAATCTATGTTAAATCTATGTTCTATAGTTATGCTAATAATATTCTAAGACTATGAACTATAATCCCTAAGGAAAGATAAAATCTACAATTATTACAAGCATATGTCCAATACAAGAGGAAAAATTAAATTGCAAGGGAGGGGGGTACAATCTGCAAAATGGAGGGACTGCAGAAAAAAACCACTCTGGGCCGAGCCCACAATACAAAAAAGAAAATCAGAAAATAAAACAAAAATGGGGGGGAGGCGCTGGTAATTGGGGGTGTGTCTGTCTGAAGGGCCCAGCCCAATAAAAAACGTAAACGGAGGGTGAACAAAAAACAATTGGGCCTTCTGGCCCACTCAAACCCGCAGGCCTCAATCCTTCCATTCTCTCATCTCTCTCGTTCACTCTCTGAAAGCTAACATACACTAGACGAGAACTGATGTTTACGGAAAGGTTGGCCAGACAATAACTGGTTGAAAAATAACAGGTACCAGACGAGAACTGGTATTTACGGAAAGGTGGACCAGACGAGAACTGGTTACCGGGTTGCCAGGCAACTGGGCTTTGGAAACGTCTTGGTTACGAGGTCCTGTCAAGTAACAGGTTTAAACTATAGGATAATGATCCAATGACGACAAGGTTTTTTTTTCCGAAGGTTCAGGTTTTTTTGATGAGGGTAATGACACGACTCCCCGATACTCAACTCTTGTTAGGGTGAACAAACTCGCTTGAACAACTTGCCCCAGTGCAACTTCACTTGCACCAATCTGACTCTTGGGAACACCCACTTTGAACAGAAAGCAGCTTGCTACAATACGACCTTGAGATGGCTTGCCCCGGTATCTGCACGACAAAAGGATTCAACCTTAATTAAACAACTATCAACATAGTTGGTTTCACTATCTCTGAAGTAGCTTGCCCCTGAACGAGCGTTGAGCGACTTAACCTGCCCTGATCGCACACTGGAAGGATCTGCCCTCAAATCACAGCATTCTGGATGATTTCCCCTGATTGGCTCTTCAAGAAGATTCACTTCTGATCAACTACTTCTCAAGTAAATTGTCCCATGATCAACCGATGCTTCGGGACTTGTCCTTAGACCAACTGATTCTGAACTCACTGGAAGTCAATGCCCCAGATTTACAGGGTTTCACAACATACACCATTATGATCCAGACTGCTGAATTATTCAGTCCTGTTCGATTATTCCCTGTTGGAATTTCCTTCTTGTCAGCTACTGACCTGCAAATAAAATTGTTTATTCCCGAATGGTAATTTTAATGCAGTGTTCATGCAGATTTTGAAAAAATTGTGCTGTCACTCATTTACGTGTCATGATTGTGAGTGACGAATGAACCAGAGTTCAAACATAGTGCTGATTTGATCAGTGAAAAAAAATACAACAAGGATATGACTAGCAAATCAAGAAGGAGTCAGGTTACTCAACCTTATCGTAATGCGCTTTTAGAATAAACCCTACCTCAATTAGGTCTTTTAAGGGTTGTATCGTGGTCGGGTTCACGGTTCGTGAAACAAAGGATATTTGGCTCAAATTATGATTTGTACCCACCCCTTCTACGTGATGATTTCCGATCCTAAAGTTCAGTTAACTTGGCACAAGCGCTCGCCTCTTCGAGAGGTATGTTGAATAGTAGGAACTCACAAGGGTTTCGGAGTGACAGTTACTCCTTTTTCGTTTTTGGTGTCTGTACCTACACGACTTTGTCCTTGTTCGAGGATTTTTCTTTTTATATCCTTTCTTTTTCATTATTTTGATTCCCTAATTTTTGCCTGGACTGACTCCTTTTGAGTTCTTTTCGATTTTTTCTTTCTTGAAGTCCAGCGGGATGCCCTGAGTTTTGCCTAAGTATTAGCTTTCCAGCTTTTTTCATTTCTTTTACTTAGCGGGCTTTCTCTTTCTCTTTTCTTGGAACAAGTCGTGTGACACTGATTGTCTTGATTGCTCCGAAAGGATTGCAGCTGTCTCACTCCTGATTGGTGAGGTTTAACCATTGTGGCGGACGAGGTGCGACCTCTGGGGAAAAGTAAGATGTGATTGGTCCTCGAAAGGCAACACTCCTCTGTAAGACTTGAACGCTCGATCAAGCTAACTGACAACTACCCTGCCCCGGGTTAAGATGTGAGGGTTTAAAAGTCCGAAAAAACTTCTACTTCTTGGCTCGAAGTGGTTAACAATGGACTAACTCCTTATATCTCCAGTGTTTGGGGATTTTAAACAATGCCTTGTACGTCATCGGCAAGGTTTTATCTGAAAGCATACGATCATCGGTTATGAGTATTCAGTTTCGTCATCCTCCCTCCAATCTTTGCTAATCAAGTGACAAAGTGGAGTGAATAAAATGCAAGTGTCGATGCAGTGCAATAAATGAGTGACAACAACATGATTAATTCAGAAAAATGCATAGTCACTTTATCAATATTACCATTCAAAACACACAATGTTTAACAGCAAGTAGTAACAAACAGAATAGAAACTACAAATGCAAATGATAAAAGTTTGAGGACTGCCAATGATGAGGACGCCTGCCTGTCTGGACCACTGGCTTCTTGCAAATAAACCCCTGCATCTACGAGCTTAGGCAGCTGAGAAATTGTCATGAACCACCAGAATTCCTTCTCTAAAGGAAATGCACTCTTGGTCGATCAACTGTTGTAATTTTGCCTGAAAAGCTTTACAATCTTCAGTTGAATGCCCTGGAGATCCACCATGGTAACCACACTGAGCGTGGGGATTGTACCCAGGAGGGTAAGGTTCTGGCACAAGCTTAAGAGCTTTAGGTTCCACCAAAGAATTCTGGATCAAATATGGTAGAATATGGCTATACGGCACAGGCACTATATGAGAAGGAGCATTCCTTCGTTCCAAGTTGTTACAAGGCCTGTTCTGATTTGGGCGCTGATTCTGATAACCCCGGCCACGAGTTCGCTGATTTGCCAAAGAAGCGACATAAAGTTCTGGATATGGTGCCCTAGGCGCAATTGTCTGTCCCGCATAACAAGACACAGAAGATGAAGAACCAACAGATTTCACTGATTCATCTCGAGGATACTCAACATCTGGCATGATTGCATTGATCACAACTCCTTCTTCAGTTTGGTAGCTACAGAGAGATTCAGTTTCACTAACCTGACCGCCCGAAACAATCTGAATTTTCCCAATTTTTACGGCATGCTCGATGCGTTCTCCTAATCTTACCAATTCAGATAAATTTGGCGCATTTCCAAGCATTCTTTCAAAGTACGGGCTCTCCAGGGAGTCTACAAACATGACCATTAACTCTCGGTCTAGAAGCGGTGGGTGCACTCTGGCAGCAAATTCTCTCCATCTCTGAACATACTTCCTGAAGGGTTCATTGTTCTCTTGAGACAATTCCTGCAACTGCATGCGACTAGGAGCCATGTCTAGGTTATAATCATACTGTTTCAGAAAAGATCTGGCTAAATCCACCCATGATCGGATCTGATTACTCTCTAACTGCATATACCAACACAGAGATGCCCCAGTCAGACTATCCTGAAAGCAGTGAATCATCAACTTGTCGTTTTGCACAAACGAAGTCATTCTTCGGCAGAACATCACCAAATGTTGCTTCGGACAGCTATCTCCTCTGTACTTCTCAAATCTCGGCGCTCTGAACTTAGAAGGCAATACCAGGCCAGGAACCAAACACATGTCTGCAGCATTGAGGTTGACAGCATCTTTAACTTTCAAGGCTTTGACTCCTTCTTCCAACACTTGGAGCCTTCTAGCATACCCAAGAGCTCTTGGGTCTTCAGTCCTGGCTACCGGGATCTCACTTCGGATATTCGCCATAGGGAAAACAACACCTTGACTGTTAATAAGAGGAGGGCGTTCATTTCGGACAACAAACTGCTCACGTCGATCTCGGTCCCTAACCGGAGGTTGCACAAATTGGTCTGCAGTAACGTTGTTCACTTGCGGAAGGTCTTCCACAGACATAGAGCCATACAGAGGATTGGTCGTCATAGTGAAACCTGTCAAGGTGTTAAGAGACTGGAAGTGGCTCTCAGACATAGCTACCAATAACCTTCAACTGACTTCACTGCTCGATTCTGCTCAAATCTGCTTCAACCCCTTGGTCGTCTTCTAACAATCAACAGTTGCTCAGGCCAACCACTGGAGAATCACCTTCAGAATCAAAACAACGGCTGAATCAGACTCTGGCTAGCTGGAGAATGCTATGGAACATGATGCAACAATGTTTATGCAAATGTAATGCAAGATGCAGCAAATACGGGATCACAACCCCCACAAATCTCTGAATACTGCTGCGCTGCTAATTGAGTATGTTCGCTCTGAAGAGAAGAACAAAATATCGGGTTGGCTGGAAGTTAAGTTCCCTGCAAAAACCCTTCCACTCACGTGTATGAACCTAATCTGACAAGGTACGACATCCTCTGTGGGTATCAACGTCACAGATTTTCAAGAGCAATGATGCGATACCCAGAAGGTGTGGCATCATCATCCCTTGAAGCGGCCTCACTTAGTCGAATCCCAATTGATAGGTCCCCAGAGTCGACAATCCTCGGGTCAGACAACTTGTCGAGCCCTAAGGGCCAGGCAAGAAGCATCAAAGAGAATCTCGTCCGAGTGCAGATTTCGCGGCTAGCTGGTGCGAGCTAAGCAAGCAGGCTAACCACTACTCTCTACTTCTAAGTCTCTGTGTGTACTACAGCCTGAGTTTTGGCTTCTCTCTCAAAGGAACAACTACCCAACAGCACAACAGCAACAGATAATAACGAAATGCGGAAATTGTAAATACAGTAAAATACAACATACAACGCACAAAAATAAACATCCAAAGACAAACAAACAAGCGCTAGGATTGACTCGCATAGGGGACGTTGGATCCCCAGCAGAGTCGCCAGCTGTTGCTACTGCGAAAATCGGCGCCGGCTATGACAGAAGAGTCGCCACCATGCGTTATTTATCCCAACGGAGGGAAAGGAAACGCTCGAAGTAAACCTACCACAAAGACGGGAAAGGAATGGTCATCGCAACCAGATTCCTGGATTCGGGAGTCGGTTACGCAAGGGGAAGGTATTAACACCCCTCACATCCGTCGTACTCGACGGGATCCATGCTTGTTGGTTTGTCTAGAGGATGCAAAAACAATCTATCTACGGCTGCTAAGTCTAAACGGAAAGAAATTGACTCGATAGAGCGTCACACTCTATGCCTACGTATTCCCTTGTGGAATGGGAAAGTCAGAGTCATCGTAGTTCGGGAAACTACAGGGAATTGGCTCGCTAAGATATTGCATCTCGTGCTTACGTACTTCCACACAGCGTGAAAGATCAGAGCTTACGTAGTTCAGGCTAACTACGGCTAGATAGGGTGTTCTCGATCACACAGGGGTGAGAGAAGGGATTGAAGATACTAGCGTACGCATTCTAGCAGTTAGGTGTTTGCTACTCGCTCGACGGAGACTTAGGCTTTACCAGTTTGTGATAGAACGGATGGAGTATGTCGGGTTTGAAAGGTATGGGAACCTACGGGAACTAGAACTACGGTCTGGTCTCGATTGCGCTCGGGCAAGAGAAAGGGAAACATCAGTCGTCAGCGGGAAAGTCTTGATCGCACGGCAGCGAGAGAAAAGAGAGGTTAGTTGTTAGTGTGCTCTCTAGGATATCGCATCCTATGCCTACATATTCTCGTCTGATACGAGAAATCAGAGCAGTTGTAGTTCAGCCTACTACAGCAAACGGGGAAGCGGGAAAAAGGTAAAAGGGAAAAAGGTAGCTCGCTAGGATATCGCATCCTATGCCTACGTACTCTCGTCTGGCACGAGAGATCAGAGCAAACGTAGTTCGACGGGAAAACGAGTTTCGATTGCACGGGGCAAGAGAAGGGGTCTCGATCGTCTGAACGCGAGAGAAAAGGGGTTTCGATCGCACGGGGCGAGAACAAAGAGGAAGCAGGCCTACGCCTAAACGGGAAGGAACACGGGACACACACGCAAGAACCTAAGACGTAGGAGCGAATGCGTCGCATGTCACCCTAAGGGTACCATACTAGACATCCTAGACGATTGAGAAGAAACTCCTCAACTGTCATTTCCTACATATCTAACGATACAGCTCACAACACTCGACGGTTGCCTGAAGACTTGAATAAGATGATGATGATGTTGAACGAAGCGGCTCCGTTGGCTCCTGACATGCGCGCAAGATCCATTCCAATCTTCTCCTCTCTGGATCCTTGATGAGGACGCTCGAATCAGAACCAATGTAACGCTTAGACCATCATGGTTCGACTTATACGAGAAATCGAACTCTAAGAGGTAGCGTATTGATGTCCGTGTTAAAGACAAGATAGAGAAATGATATCGACAATCATTCTCCAATTGAATCGTGTCACATGGCCAGCCAATAATAAAATCGAAGATAAAATCATATAGAAACGAAAATAGGAGAGAAGTCCAACACAAAATAATATGCTACTCCTAAAATACGACAATTAAATTCTACTAGACAATATTCTAAAGAAATTAAAAGGAAATTGCATATGAAAATAGCATAAAAACAATTCTATCTAAATCCCTAATATCCTAAAGAAAATGGAAGTTCTATATTAAAATCTATAATATTCTATAAGGAAAACTAGAATTAAATTCTATAATACTCTATAAAGAAAATTAGGATAAAAATCTATGTTAAATCTATGTTCTATAGTTATGCTAATAATATTCTAAGACTATGAACTATAATCCCTAAGGAAAGATAAAATCTACAATTATTACAAGCATATGTCCAATACAAGAGGAAAAATTAAATTGCAAGGGAGGGGGGTACAATCTGCAAAATGGAGGGACTGCAGAAAAAAACCACTCTGGGCCCAGCCCACAATACAAAAAAGAAAATCAGAAAATAAAACAAAAATGGGGGGGAGGCGCTGGTAATTGGGGGTGTGTCTGTCTGAAGGGCCCAGCCCAATAAAAAACGTAAACGGAGGGTGAACAAAAAACAATTGGGCCTTCTGGCCCACTCAAACCCGCAGGCCTCAATCCTCCCATTCTCTCATCTCTCTCGTTCACTCTCTGAAAGCTAACATACACTAGACGAGAACTGATGTTTACGGAAAGGTTGGCCAGACAATAACTGGTTGAAAAATAACAGGTACCAGACGAGAACTGGTATTTACGGAAAGGTGGACCAGACGAGAACTGGTTACCGGTTTGCCAGGCAACTAGGCTTTGGAAACGTCTTGGTTACGAGGTCCTGTCAAGTAACAGGTTTAAACTATAGGATAATGATCCAATGACGACAAGGTTTTTTTTCCCGAAGGTTCAGGTTTTTTTGATGAGGGTAATGACACGACTCCCCGATACTCAACTCTTGTTAGGGTGAACAAACTCGCTTGAACAACTTGCCCCAGTGCAACTTCACTTGCACCAATCTGACTCTTGGGAACACCCACTTTGAAAAGAAAGCAGCTTGCTACAATACGACCTTGAGATGGCTTGCCCCGGTATCTGCACGACAAAAGGATTCAACCTTAATTAAACAACTATCAACATAGTTGGTTTCACTATCTCTGAAGTAGCTTGCCCCTGAACGAGCGTTGAGCGACTTAACCTGCCCTGATCGCACACTGGAAGGATCTGCCCTCAAATCACAACATTCTGGATGATTGCCCCTGATTGGCTCTTCAAGAAGATTCACTTCTGATCAACTACTTCTCAAGTAAACTATCCCATGATCAACCGATGCTTCGGGACTTGTCCTTAGACCAACTGATTCTGAACTCACTGGAAGTCAATGCCCCAGATTTACAGGGTTTCACAACATACACCATTATGATCCAGACTGCTGAATTATTCAGTCCTGTTCGATTATTCCCTGTTGGAATTTCCTTCTTGTCAGCTACTGACCTGCAAATAAAATTGTTTATTCCTGAATGGTAATTTTAATGCAGTGTTCATGCAGATTTTGAAAAAATTGTACTGTCACTCATTTACGTGTCATGATTGTGAGTGACGAATGAACCAGAGTTCAAACGTAGTGCTGATTTGATCAGTGAAAAAAAATACAACAAGGATATGACTAGCAAATCAAGAAGGAGTCAGGTTACTCAACCTTATCGTAATGCGCTTTCAGAATAAACCCTACCTCAATTAGGTCTTTTAAGGGTTGTATCGTGGTCGGGTTCACGGTTCGTGAAACAAAGGATATTTGGCTCAAATTATGATTTGTACCCACCCCTTCTACGTGATGATTTCCGATCCTAAAGTTCAGTTAACTTGGCACAAGCGCTCGCCTCTTCGAGAGGTATGTTGAATAGTAGGAACTCACAAGGGTTTCGGAGTGACAGTTACTCCTTTTTCGTTTTTGGTGTCTGTACCTACACGACTTTGTCCTTGTTCGAGGATTTTTCTTTTTATATCCTTTCTTTTTCATTATTTTGATTCCCTAATTTTTTCCTGGACTGATCCTTTTGAGTTCTTTTCGATTTTTTCTTTCTTGAAGTCCAGCGGGATGCCCTGAGTTTTGCCTAAGTATTAGCTTTCCAGCTTTTTTCATTTCTTTTACTTAGCGGGCTTTCTCTTTCTCTTTTCTTGGAACAAGTCGGTTGACACTGATTGTCTTGATTGCTCCGAAAGGATTGCAGCTGTCTCACTCCTGATTGGTGAGGTTTAACCATTATGGCGGACGAGGTGCGACCTCTGGGGAAAAATAAGATGTGATTGGTCCTCGAAAGGCAACACTCCTCTGTAAGACTTGAACGCTCGATCAAGCTAACTGACAACTACCCTGCCCCGGGTTAGGATGTGAGGGTTTAAAAGTCCGAAAAAACTTCTACTTCTTGGCTCGAAGTGGTTAACAATGGACTAACTCCTTATATCTCCAGTGTTTGGGGATTTGAAACAATGCCTTGTACGTCATCGGCAAGGTTTTATCTGAAAGCATACGATCATCGGTTATGAGTATTCAGTTTCGTCATCCTCCCTCCAATCTTTGCTAATCAAGTGACAAAGTGGAGTGAATAAAATGCAAGTGTCGATGCAGTGCAATAAATGAGTGACAACAACATGATTAATTCAGAAAAATGCATAGTCACTTTATCAATATTACCATTCAAAACAAACAATGTTTAACAGCAAGTAGTAACAAACAGAACAGAAACTACAAATGCAAATGATAAAAGTCTGAGGACTGCCAATGATGAGGACGCCTGTCTGTCTGGACCACTGGCTTCTTGCAAATAAACCCCTGCATCTACGAGCTTAGGCAGCTGAGAAATTGTCATGAACCACCAGAATTCCTTCTCTAAAGGAAATGCACTCTTGGTTGATCAACTGTTGTACTTTTGCCTGAAAAGCTTTACAATCTTCAGTTGAATGCCCTGGAGATCCACCATGGTAACCACACTGAGCGTGGGGATTGTATCCAGGAGGGTAAGGTTCTGGCACAGGCTTAAGAGCTTTAGGTTCCACCAAAGAATTCAGGATCAAAGATGGTAGAATATGGCTATACGGCACAGGCACTATATGAGAAGGAGCATTCCTTCGTTCCAAGTTGTTACAAGGCCTGTTCTGATTTGGGCGCTGATTCTGATAACCCCGGCCACGAGTTCGCTGATTTGCCAAAGAAGCGACATAAAGTTCTGGATATGGTGCCCTAGGCGCAATTGTCTGTCCCGCATAACAAGACACAGAAGATGAAGAACCAACAGATAAGGATACTCAACATCTGGCATGATTGCATTGATCACAACTCCTTCTTCAGTTTGGTAGCTACAGAGAGATTCAGTTTCACTAACCTGACCGCCCGAAACAATCTGAATTTTCCCAATTTTTACGGCATGCTCGATGCGTTCTCCTAATCTTACCAATTCAGAGAAATTTGGCGCATTTCCAAGCATTCTTTCAAAGTACGGGCTCTCCAGGGAGTCTACAAACATGACCATTAACTCTCGGTCTAGAAGCGGTGGGTGCACTCTGGCAGCAAATTCTCTCCATCTCTGAACATACTTCCTGAAGGGTTCATTGTTCTCTTGAGACAATTCCTGCAACTGCATGCGAATAGGAGCCATGTCTAGGTTATAATCATACTGTTTCAGAAAAGATCTGGCTAAATCCACCCATGATCGGATCTGATTACTCTCTAACTGCATATACCAACACAGAGATGCCCCAGTCAGACTATCCTGAAAGCAGTGAATCATCAACTTGTCGTTTTGCACAAACGAAGTCATGCTTCGGTAGAACATCACCAAATGTTGCTTCGGACAGCTATCTCCTCTATACTTCTCAAATCTCGGCGCTCTGAACTTAGGAGGCAATACCAGGCCAGGAACCAAACACATGTCTGCAGCATTGAGGTTGACAGCATCTTTAACTTTCAAGGCTTTGACTCCTTCTTCCAACACTTGGAGCCTTCTAGCATACCCAAGAGCTCTTGGGTCTTCAGTCCTGGCTACCGGGATCTCTCTTCGGATATTCGCCATAGGGAAAACAACACCTTGACTGTTAATAAGAGGAGGGCGTTCATTTCGGACAACAAACTGCTCACGTCGATCTCGGTCCCTAACCGGAGGTTGCACAAATTGGTCTGCAGTAACGTTGTTCACTTGCGGAAGGTCTTCCACAGACATAGAGCCATACAGAGGATTGGTCGTCATAGTGAAACCTGTCAAGGTGTTAAGAGACTGGAAGTGGCTCTCAGACATAGCTACCAATAACCTTCAACTGACTTCACTGCTCGATTCTGCTCGATTCTGCTCAAATCTGCTTCAACCCCTTGGTCGTCTTCTAACAATCAATAGTTGCTCAGGCCAACCACTGGAGAATCACCTTCAGAATCAAAACAACGGCTGAATCAGACTCTGGCTAGCTGAAGAATGCTATGGAACATGATGCAACAATGTTTATGCAAATGTAATGCAAGATGCATCAAATACGGGATCACAGCCCCCACAAATCTCTGAATATTGTTGCGCTGCTAATTGAGTATGTTCGCTCTGAAGAGAAGAACAAAATATCGGGTTGGCTGGAAGTTAAGTTCCCTGCAAAAACCCTTCCACTCACGTGTATGAACCTAATCTGACAAGGTACGGCATCCTCTGTGGGTATCAACGTCACAGACTTTCAAGAGCAATGATGCGATACCCAGAAGGTGTGGCATCATCATCCCTTGAAGCGGCCTCACATAGTCGAATCCCAATTGATAGGTCCCCAGAGTCGACAATCCTCGGGTCAGACAACTTGTCGAGCCCTAAGGGCCAGGCAAGAAGCATCAAAGAGAATCTCGTCCGAGTGCAGATTTCGCGGCTAGCTGGTGCGAGCTAAGCAAGCAGGCTAACCACTACTCTCTACTTCTAAGTCTATGTGTGTACTCAAGCCTGAGTTTTGGCTTCTCTCTCAAAGGAACAACTACCCAACAGCACAACAGCAACAGATAATAACGAAATGCGGAAATTGTAAATACAGTAAAATACAACATACAACGCACAAAAATAAACATCCAAAGACAAACAAACAAGCGCTAGGATTGACTCGCATAGGGGACGTTGGATCCCCAGCAGAGTCGCCAGCTGTCGCTACTGCGAAAATCGGCGCCGGCTATGACAGAAGAGTCACTACCGTGTGTTATTTATCCCAACGGAGGGAAAGGAAACGCTCGAAGTAAACCTACCACAAAGACGGGAAAGGAATGGTCATCGCAACCAGATTCCTGGATTCGGGAGTCGGTTACGCAAGGGGAAGGTATTAGCACCCCTCACATTCGTCGTACTCGACGGGATCCACGCTTGTTGGTTTGTCTACAGGATGCAAAAACAATCTATCTACGGCTGCTAAGTCTAAACGGGAAGAAATTGACTCGATAGAGCGTCACACTCTATGCCTACGTATTCCCTTGTGGAATGGGAAAGTCAGAGTCATCGTAGTTCGGGAAACTACAGGGAATTGGCTCGCTAAGATATCGCATCTCGTGCCTACGTACTTCCACACAGCGTGAAAGATCAGAGCTTACGTAGTTCAGGCTAACTACGGCTAGATAGGGTGTTCTCGATCACACAGGGGTGAGAGAATGGATTGAAGATACTAGCGTACGCATTCTAGCAGTTAGGTGTTTGCTGCTCGCTCGACGGAGACTTAGGCGTTACCAGTTTGTGATAGAACGGATGGAGTATGTCGGGTTTGAAAGGTATGGGAACCTACGGGAACTAGAACTACGGTCTGGTCTCGATTGCGCTCGGGCAAGAGAAAGGGAAACATCAGTCGTCAGCGGGAAAGTCTTGATCGCACGGCAGCAAGAGAAAAGAGAGGTTAGTTGTTAGTGTGCTCTCTAGGATATCGCATCCTATGCCTACATATTCTCGTCTGATACGAGAAATCAGAGCAGCTGTAGTTCAGCCAACTACAGCAAACGGGGAAGCGGGAAAAAGGTAAAAGGGAAAAAGGTAGCTCGCTAGGATATCGCATCCTATGCCTACGTACTCTCGTCTGGCACGAGAGATCAGAGCAAACGTAGTTCGACGGGAAAATGAGTATCGATTGCACGGGGCAAGAGAAGGGGTCTCGATCGTCTGAACGCGAGAGAAAAGGGGTTTCGATCGCACGGGGCGAGAACAAAGAGGAAGCAGGTCTATGCCTAAACGGGAAGGAACTCGGGACACACACGCAAGAACCTAAGACGTAGGAGCGAATGCGTCGTATGTCACCCTAAGGATACCATACTAGACATCCTAGACGATTAAGAAGAAACTCCTCAACTGTCATTTCCTACGTATCTAACGATACAGCTCACAACACTCGACGGTTGCCTGAAGACTTGAATAAGATGATGATGATGTTGAACGAAGCGGCTCCGTTGGCTCCTGACATACGCGCAAGCTCCATTCCAATCTTCTCCTCTCTGGATCCTTGATGAGGACGCTTGAATCAGAACCAATGTAACGCTTAGACGATCATGGTTCGACTTATACGAGAAATCGAACTCTAAGAGGTAGCGTATTGATGTTCGTGTCAAAGACAAGATAGAGAAATGATATCGACAATCATTCTCCAATTGAATCGTGTCACACGGCCAGCCAATAATAAAATCGAAGATAAAATCATATAGAAACGAAAATAGGAGAGAAATCCAACACAAGATAATATGCTACTCCTAAAATACGGCAATTAAATTCTACTAGACAATATTCTAAAGAAATTAAAAGGAAATTGCATATGAAAATAGCATAAAAACAATTCTATCTAAATCCCTAATATCCTAAAGAAAATGGAAGTTCTATATTAAAATCTATAATATTCTATAAGGAGAACTAGAATTAAATTCTATAATACTCTATAAAGAAAATTAGGATAAAAATCTACGTTAAATCTATGTTCTATACTTATGCTAATAATATTCTAAGACTATGAACTATAATCCCTAAGGAAAGATAAAATCTACAATTATTACAAGCATATGTCCAATACAAGAGGAAAAATTAAATTGCAAGGGAGGGGGACTGCAGAAAAAAACAACTCTGGGCCCAGCCCACAATACAAAAAAGAAAATCAGAAAATAAAACAAAAATGGGGGGGAGGCGCTGGTAATTAGGGGTGTGTCTGTCTGAAGGGTCCGGCTAACAAAAAACATAAACGGATGGTGAACAAAAAACAATTGGGCCTTCTGGCCCACTCAAACCCGCAGGCCTCAATCCTTCCATTCTCTCATCTCTCTCGTTCACTCTCTGAAACCCTAATTTGCTCTATCTGCTCTCTTCGCCGCCAGCATCTTCAGCTTCTCATAATCTCACCGCCATCAACATTCGTTCTCCTCTCAAATCACCTACCGCTTTGAATCCTTCAAACACAGATGGGAAAAAAAGTAGGTTCTTGAGTGCTTCAAAGTTTCTTGAGGATGATAGTGGATGCGAAGATCGGAGTTGGAGATCACAAAGAGACATGGATCTTTGAAGAAGATCTTGAAGTCGCATGTGGATGATGAAGGTTCAGGACGTTTTGATTCAGAGAGGTTCGCGAAGATCTCCATGCTCAATGAAGATCTGATAAAAATCGTTCGAGGAAGATGAACGTTATGGAGACGCGAGGTTGAATGTTCAATGAACGGATCTTGAAGATCTTTGAGTTTCTGGAGTTTCTGAGGAAAGACTGAACGATGATGATTGATGAACGATGATAAAGATCTATGAAGATCTTCTGGAAACAGGATGAATGAATCGATGAAGATCCTTACGAAGGAAATGAAGATGCGAAGAACAATACGATGAATCTGGAAAATCTGGATCTATGAACACGGATGAAGATCTGATGGATCTTGATGATTTGGCGAAGAAGTTCTTTGAATTTCTGGAGAAATGTTGGTAGATCTTGGACGGATCTGCGAAAATGATGATGAACATGATGAGGATCGGAGGGATTTTGGATGAAGCTTCCGGTGATAGTATGAGTTTTCCGGCGAAGTTTGGCCGTGGGAACCGCCGTGTGATTTCACCGGCGAGAAACTCCGGCGTTTGCATGTACTCCGGCGAGCGGGGGTAGGGGATGATACGCGTGGCGCACATGCAAGCAAGGGAGAGTGGGAAACGGACAAGTGGCAGGGTGAGTTGGCGGTGAGTGCTGAGTGAGGTGGTGAGTGATGAGGGTGATGTGTCAGCTGGGGGGGTAGTGGAGAAAATGAGGTGTCAGGAAAGAGAAAGAAAACGTGGTGGCCTTATATACGTGACAAGTGGCACAATGCTGGACTTGGGCCTCCAGAAACACACACCTGGCCTACGAGTTAATAACCCAATTAAAAGCTGATTAATGCCATGATTAAACCCTAATTAAACCCCACTAAATTCTGATTCAAATGAAATCTGCCAATTAACTTCTAATCAAACATAATTAATAAAATGATTATCTTCTAATGACCATCTAATTAATATCTATCAATCCTAAACCATATTAAGTCTAAAAGAAAATTAAACCTATTAATTCTCTAAGCAAACCAATTAACACCTATATTAATACCTAAAAAAGAGTTAAAAATCTAAAAAGAATTAATTCTCTAAACAAATTCAATTAATCCAAAGGGATGAAATCTATTAATTTCTAAACCAATCAAATAATATCTAAAAAAAATGAATTAAAATCTATTAAACTCTATTAACAAATTAAATCTAAAAGAAAGTTCAAATCTAGAAAATTTCTATTAACTTCTAAACTATTTAAAATCTAGAAAACAAATAAATTAACCTATTAAAGCTATTAAAAAAAGAAATATCTATTTAAAATTCTAAAAAAAAACTATTAAATTCTATAAGAAAATATTAAAAAAACCTATTTAATATCTGGAAAAATTCAATTAAATTTATTAAAATCTATTAAAATCTATTAAAATCTAGAAAATAAAAGGGAAAATATAAAAGTGCCAGGAAGCCAATTAAATCGATTAGAGAACAACTGCGCAACTATAGCGAAATAAGCGGTAAAAACCGGACACCGAAATGTCCTCAAAAATAACAGCGAGAGCTGAAAACATCGGGATGAGCACAAATTCTCAAAATAAATCCTCGTATTCGAACTGGCCTAGAATGCCTGAAACGCCAGGGGAGGCTGTAATCCCGATAAAATCAAAAATGGCTGAAAAAATGCAATGTATGCGGTATGCGAGTGCGAATGCAAAATGAGTCGAAACATAAACCAGATGTGGGAACCGGTTGGTCAAGTTTTGGGGTGTAACAATGAGTAGGAATGTGAAGTTTATGTGATTAATAAGCGATAGTATGAGAATTACCGCGAGTATAATTATGAATTAATATTTGATAATATGTGATAATATGATGAATTAATATGAGTATGATTGTGAGCGTTATGTGATTTGTATATGATTATTATGATTATATGATGACATGATGTATGATGATGATTATTATGATGAACTATGATGACATGACATATGATGATGATTATGATGATGAGCTATGATGTTTGATGATGATGAATGATGATGCACCTATGATGTTGTTATGAGGATAATTTGTGACGTGTGCATCATGCATTCATGTGCATCCGGACATCGGTTTAGGACCTCGATTTCTTTGGCTTCAATCCCATTGTGAGGATGTGAAGTGTTTTGATTTGCTCCAGTTCTCAAGTAGAATCGATCCTATTGATGGGGGTCTATGGAGGGTTGATGGCCTAGTGTCCATCGCACTGTGATGATTGGTACCACATGCATTGAGTCTTGTTGCATTGCATTTATGAGTATTTTGTATAAATTATGATGTTGTGGCCTTCGAGGCCTATTGAAGGATATGAATGTGTTGAATATGAAATGGCATCGTTTATATGTTGATTTTTATACATTGATTATTATGAATTGTTTTACTCACCCTGCCTGTTTGAATGTTACCTCCAGGTGGGTAACGTGCAGATATCAGGTTTAGCCGTGGACGCCATTGAGGACTTTTGAAGTTTTGAGTTGTTGGCCTTTGTTCAATTTAGAGGATCTTGCTCTGATAGTGTAACATCGGGTTGGGGGTCTTTGAGTTGAGTTATGTTTATTGAGTTTATTTTGATTATCTTCCCGTATGAGGAAACCTTGATTATGCCTTTTGAGTTTCGTTGTTTTGTGTAGTTTGATGTATTTTGGGCAAAACCCGTTGTACACGGAGCATTGACTTATTTTGAGTAACATGAGAAATGTACGCCCTTTGAAGTGATTTTTTTTTTGAGTTAAATATTTTACTCTGATGACTTTGAATAAATGTGCCTTTTAATTGTGGGGTAGAAAAGGGTGTTACAGGAATTCACAAAGGAAGGTTGGAAACAGAGATCTTCATGTCTCCCTCTTGATTTCATGCTTGTTTTTTTAGATTTTATTCATGGTGTGGGCATGTTATTTTAGATTGATGATGAAGAGGAAATCATGTTGAAGAGATTTTGTACGCCTCGTTTCGTTTTGAAAAAAAGGGAAAATGTTGGAAGTTGTTGTTGTTGAGGTCGTCATTTGACCTTCTTTCTCTTTATTTTCATATTTGGTTCATGGGCTTCCTAGCCCATTTTTTTTTATTTTCTAATCCACCCCTCCTTTTGTTAACCGTGTTTTGGCTTTTGGAAGGGGGTGATGGGCTTGGTTGGTAAAGCCCAAATGATTCCTTTCTCACACCCTTAATACCAGGTTTATACGCCCCCTCTATTTTTATGTTTTTTTATATTTTTATTTTGTTTTAAAATAATAGTTATTAATATTTTACTATTAGTTTCATGTATATTCTTTTGTGTTTTTCTTCCTTTGAATTTAGTTAGATATTAATTTCAATTTTATTTCTCATTTCCTTTCAATTCTCATTATTGATTTTCTATTTCGATTCTTGGTCACTAAAGTCTTTCTATTCACGAATGTTGGTTGATTGAGATTGTTTAACCTTCATGATTTCAAATCTGTAGAAAATGATCATCGAGATAGGTCACCTCGATTAATCGACAAAATTTTGTGATTAAGACGAGACTGTTTGCTTTTCTTTTCGTGTGGCACGATTTCCTTGGAGAATGATCCTCAATATCATTTCTCCATCGTGTTTTAGCACAAATATCAGCTTGCACGGCCTCCTATAGTATGATCTTCGTCATAGATCATGCTACGACGGTTTATCACTATAGTTGACCTGATTCATCCGATTAATCACTAACCATTAACTATAATTCTTGTCAATATACTTTTGTTTTTATTCTTGTCAATATATCCTCGATTAATATCATTTTCATATACTATTGTGGATATTATCTTGATTATATTATTGTTGATATTTATCTTATCATATTATTCATATTGTTCATTTCGCACTGTTCATATCATATTCATCTTGTTCGTCTTTGTTCACACTATTCAAAAACACAATAAAATATTGAAACCCTAAAAGTCTAAATTGGTGGATTGTGGCTACTTTTCTGAACAACGGAACTTGGACTTTGTACACAAACCCTAGCATGGAGATTTTGTATGACTCTTGCTCGTGGCTTAGTTTAGGACACCTCACACACATAGCTTTCTCTTGGGCTACCTGACAATGAGACCTTTTATTTCATGCAATCCCGTGTAACATACATGTACCTCACTCCCATTCCGATGCACACATTCATATTGCTTTAATTATGGTTTGTTTACTATGAACTACGGACACTCTGATTCTTCATTCTCGTCTGAATGAAGATACGTAGGCACAAGATTGCGATGATCTTGGCGAGCTACCTTTTTCTTTTTCCCCCGTTTGCGTCTACCTTCTGTCCATCTTCTGGTTTCCCCCCAATCCTTTCCCGTAGTCGAAATACAAGAGTTCTGACTCCTCATTCTTGTCTGAATGAGCATAAGTAGGCACAAGGGCCCCAATCCTTGTCGAGAATCCTAACATAAAATCACCCATTTCCCCTTAGCATTGAATCCTTTTATCTTATTGTTTCGCATTTATCGTTGAGAAGAAAAAAACAAACATAGATAGCACTCATCACAAATTGAACTAAGAGGTTCTCGTTGAGTACAACGGACGTGAGGGGTGCTAAAACCTTCCCCTTGTGTAACCGACTCCCAAGCCCAGAATGTGGTTGCAACGACCATGTTCTTACCTCTTCTTAAAATTTTTCTCAATATTCTCCTTTCCTTCTTTTGGGAAAAATAAAGTTCGGTGGCGACAATACATTTCATTTGCATTTGTCAGCATGCATTTCATTTCATTCAAAAATAACTCATCCTCATCCTATGTCTATAACCCACAGTTGATTTCCTGACACCTACATCGGACTTGAAGTAGTTCTCGAAAGATCGTGGACCCTGGAGAGCAAAACTAGATTGTGTTAACGAGAGATTTTGATTTGATAAAGAACTAGCTGAATCAACTCATGAAGGCTATGAAAGTTATGGCAATGAGAGAGGACAATGTTCAATAGACTGCCATCATTAAAAATGTTTTTCCACCTCAAGTAAGAAGCCCTGCTCAACTTCAGCCTGTACGGATCGCAGTTGAGTCCCCCATTATTAAAAAGCATAACATTATTCAAGATGGACATTTTTCACCTCATGACGCTATTGAGTATCAAAGCTTTGCATTCTCATAGCCAAATTCCCAAAGGGAAATCCCAAAGAGGAAGACCAAGAGACCAAAAGTTATTGAGATAAATGAAAAGTGAAGTGTGCTGAATGAAAGGCTTGAAGCTATAGAGAGGCGTGATGTTTTTGATCTAGATGCTTTAAACATGTGTTTAGTTCATGGCCTGGTTATACCCCCAAAATTTAAACTACCTGACTTTCATAAGTACAAAGGTGATAGCTGCCCAAAGCACCATTTGGTGATGTTCTGCCGAAAAATGACTGCTTATGCTCTCGACGATAAGCTAATGATTCATTATTTTCAAGACAATTTGAGTGACGCATCATTGACTTGGTACATGGAATTAGAAAGAAACCATATTCATTCATGGTCGGACCTAGCTAATGCTTTTTTGAAGCAATACCAATACAATTTGAATGAGGCTCCTGGTCGCTTCCAATTGAAAGACCTATCTCAGAAGAGTAATCAATCGTTCAAGGAGTACTTCCAAAGGTGGAAAGAGTTTGTTGCTCACGTTCAATCTCCGCTCTCAGAAAAGGAGTTAGTTGACATGTTTATGGATACCCTACAAGGCCCATACTTTGAAAAGATGGTAGGCAGTTCATTAGCAAGTTTCTTCGACCTGGTGAAAGCTGGAGAACGTATTGAGAGTGGTCTTAATAGCAGAAAAATACAAGGTGCCTCGAGTATCTAGAGCTTTGAGAGTGAATCCCTTAGAGACTCCCAAGGGGAGGAGGAGGATGAGATTGATTCAATTAAGGAAGCTCCACAAGCTCAACCTCTAGTACCCTACTATCAGCACCCATATGTAGCAGTTGGTCAAAGTCAACAATTTGTTAGGTCTCCATATCTAATGTCATTCCCTCAATGTGGTCAATGTCCTCTTGTAAATCGAGGTCTCCTTCAGCATCAACAACAGATATCACAACAGTACCAACGACAACACACTCCTCATCCACGATGCTACTACACTAAAACGCCAAATAGGCATTTTTATCATTTTCCAATGCAATACAGTCACATATTGCCATATTTAATTAATAGTGGATTGGTAGAGCCGGAGGAAATGGATCTAGTGCCTCTTCCGTACCCACCCCGATTTGACCCCAATGCCCGATGTGGCTTCCATGCTGGTGCACCAAGACATTCATTCAAAGATTGCAAACAACTCAAGAATAGGGTACATGATTTGATTGAGTCTAATTTGATTTCATTTACGCCTCAAGGCCTTTATATAAATCCTTCACCTGGCCAGGTGGGTCCATCAGTCTATGCTATGGAATAGATTATTGAGAATGGGTGTGAAGATGGTTATTATACTAGTCTCAGTGAGCATGACGACCCCCAACTCTGTAGAAGGCGTAACCCAAAAGTGAATCAAGACAAGGAAGCTCGTTCCCTAAAGCTGGCAAACATTTGGCTGTTTCAGCATTTCCTTTTATAATTGCTTTGCATGTTGTTTGTGTATTTGCTTTTAAGCATTGTTATTTTCTTCTAATGGTAATATTAATGCAGTGATCATGCATTTTCTGAATCAATGCATTTGTATTCACTCATTTTCTTTCAATTTTATGTCAAAAAACAAAAATTATTTCCCCCATTCACTTGTCCTTCTCAAACTATTGTTTAGCAAAGATTTGAGGGAGGATGATGAAAATCCAATACCCATAATTATTTTGGTATGCTTTTAAATAAAACTTGTTGATGATGTAAGGCATTATTTCTAAATCCCCAAAATCTGGAGAAATAAGGAGTTAATCCCTAGTCAACCACTTTGAGCCTAGAAGTTGGTGTTTTTTTCGGAATTAAAACACTTAATCTTAACCTGGGGCAGGGTAGTTGTGTTTAGATAGTTTGAGTATGCATTCATTCCTCAAGAGGATCCCTCCATCTGTACACCCTCCATAGAGGTTAATCACACATGATCCTTCGCACACACCACAAAGTGTCGAAGAAGCTGAGAAGAACCAAAAAGATTATAATGGTTGTTCCTCATCGACCAATCGCACGATAGTCTCAAACCTTTTAGCAAAAATTAAAAAAAAATGAAAAAGGTCGCTAAGTCTAACACCACAAAGATGACTTAGGCAAAAATTAGGGATAAAAAAAAAAGAGGTCACCAAAATCCTCGCAAAAAATAAAAATAAAAATAAAAATAAGGTGACTATCATTTCAAGAAAATCTTAAATCTTCATCCTTACCATAACACCTATAAATCCTCTTGGTAGTTGAATGTGTGTGTCAATTAACTGAACGTAGGACTGGAGTTCATCAAGAAGAAGGAGTGGTTTAAAATTAATTTTTGAGCCTTATATCCTTTTGTTTCAAAAACCGTGAACCAGGCCTCGTTACAACCCTTAAAAGACCTAATTAAGACAGGGTTTATTTTGAAAGCATATTGTAACAAGGTTGTGTTAACCTGACTCCATAAGATTTTTGCTAATTGTTTGTATTGAACATATCATCTTTCATACTGTGAATGGCTAGATCCATTTTGTGTCCTATTTATTGACCAGTTCACTATATATCACCATCACTTTAATAAGGATTGATTTTAGAATTTGCATTTTTACATTGCATTAAAATTACCATTTTTGAATGAACAATTTTATCTGCAAATAAGTATTCAACATTAGAGGGAATTCCGATAATGTGCAGTCAGCTGATCATGTGAAAGAAGTCCAGTCAGGGGAAAATCACTAGAAGAATCAGTCAATCTGAGCCAATCACCACAAAAGTCGGTTAATCAAAGGACAAAACTCTTCAAGACTTATAGTAGAGCAATCCACCTTAAGAGCACAATGAGCCCACTCTCCAAAGGTCAATGAATCAAAATAAAACCATACTAAGAATTTTTTAATAAGGGGCAGACCTCTTCAAAGTTAAGGATATTCAGGTATTCATCTCGGGGTCATCTCATGGCGAGATGCTTCCAATCTCCTTTTGAGGGGAACATTTTTAAAGATCTAGTAGGTTGAGGCAATATGAGCCTTAGAGGAGTGAGTCCTCTCCATGCTCTTAAGCTTCTCAAGCAAATCCTGTAAGGCATCAGCACTGATAAGTTCAAAATGAGTGTCGAGAAATCATGCTAGCACAACCCGTCAATCCTCCGAAAGGATCCCCTTGGCTAATATAACTTCCATGCGTGTTAAATTTTCATCTAAACGCATCTAGCACATGATACTCGGTTGGGCCCTTGGTGTTGAAGAATCAAAACATCCATAAACAAAATTTGTAAAACTCCTAGTCTGTATGCAAATTCCAACCATGCATAGTTAAAATGCACTTTATGCTCATTTTGCATTGACCTAGGTCTTGTCATTGATTATTGTGTTCTGTTTTAAAGTCCAATTGGTGTTGGCACATACAAGAGTTTGATTACCCTGTTTGTTTTTTCCTGATGGTTCCTAGAAGGTCATATATGAATATTCATTTCAAGGAATTTCCAGAAGCTTGGATGTGTATTCTTGTTGGAAAACTCTAATGATGTTTGTTTTGATCGATTTCTTCATGAAGAGTTGTCAATGTCTTCTTTTGTGTGGATGATCTTCTAGTAAGAAGACTCCAATGTCTTGTTTGTATGGATGATCTTCTAATAAGAAGGCTCCAAAATTGTCCGATGTATTCTAAGTGTTGTCAGGTCATATCTGAACCCGTTGATAAAGCTAATTTAAATTTTCCCCCAGTGTCCTTTTCCCCAGCACCTTGGCTGATTTTGCTCCCCAAGTAGATGTCTTATTCATAAATTTTCCTTAGCAGAGTTTTTCCTAGTAAACTTTTCTCCTAAAGGAGTGCTTTCTGGGACGTTGTCACAATCGACTATCAATGCCTATCAACCCCTGAGTTGATGTTTCCTTGATCTTCTCGACCCCTGAGCCGATGTTGTTTTAGTATCTCCTCAACCTTTGAGTTGATTTGTTTTTGACCCCTAAATTGATGTCTTTGTCTTTATTTTTCGACCTCTGAGTCGATGTTGTTTTAATATTTCTTCAACCTTCGAGTTGATTTGTTTTCGACCCCTGAGTCGATGTCTTTGTCTTTATGTTTCGACCTTTGAGTCGATATTGTCTTTGTTTCTCGACCCCCGAGTTGATGTATGTGTCTTTATTCTCCCAACCTCTGAGTTGTCAATATCATGCCCTGTATTTTTCTTGACCCCCGAGTCGATGCTATTGTCTTTAAATATCTCTCAACCCTCAAGTTCATATCTGTTTTAGCTTGATGTCTCTTCAACCCCCGAGTTTGGTTTGGTTGTATTAACTTGTTCTCGACCCCCGAGTCGATATTATATTTATTTTATCAAATCCTCGAGTTGATATATTTGTTATCCCCAGTGAGTTTTCACCCTTTTTCTTTGATATTTCCTGTCAATCAGCGCCATATGAAGATTAACATTCTTCATATTCTCTGGTTGAAGATACTTAAATAGAGGCAACTGTCATACCCCAAATTTTGACCAGGAATTTTAAAACTTATGCTTTGCATCATCTATAGCATAATCTTACATTTCATCGGGCTCCTAGGATGTGGGATTAGAGGTTTTCTGTTAACCTGGGTGTTCCCAATTCAGAGGTTATTTCTCTTTGTTTTGGTACTCAAGTCTGAAACAAGGTGGTGAATTTTTCAGTATCAAGAGCATCTTTTGTCAAAGGTTTATCAAAGCACAACATCATCTCCTCTGAATCTCCTCAAGGGTATCAATTGTTTAGGGTTTCATCAGTGGCCTAGCTGGAAGGGTTTTGAATTAGGGTTTTGTTTCTCATCAGTTTCCTGGGTCATTGTTTCATCAGTATGCACTCAAGGCAGGAAGTTTAGGGTCTTTTACCTGTTTGTGTTTGAGAAAGGTATATGGCATTCAATTGAGGTTCGTTTGAGATTAGCAGGTGTTGATTGTCTGATTCAGGTTCTCTCTATTGATCTAAGGATTTTTTAAGTTTATTGTTCAATTGAAGACCATGTTAAGACGGATTCAAGGTTGTGATATCATTAATTAAAATTTGATTCAAGGAGGATCTTCTTCGATTTAATTCAAGAGTTGCGGCATTCAAATTCATTTGTCAAGGATTAAAGTGTCGTTCAAGATTGGTGGCGCGTTCCAAAATCCATGTCTGCTCCCGTAACCAATTTCAATTTCACTCATTTATTCAATAATTTTCTAATTTCTAAACCATTTTACTTTTCAATTATCCATTTCATTAACCAAATCCATCATATTCATTCACTTATTATTCATATCCAATTTTATTCATTTAACCAATTCTTCTAAATCCATTTTCTTTTTATCCATATTTCAAAACCAAGTTAATTTTAAATCCAATTCATTTTCCATCCATTTCATATCCAAACTCACAAACAATTCCATCTTTGATTTTATATCTAATTCTTCAATCCATTCATATTTCTAAATCCAATTCATATTCATTTTCATAATTTGTTCCAATAACCCAATCCAATTTCCAATTTAGTCTATTTTTCAATTTCTTTTTTTTTAATTCATAATTTCCAATCAAAGTCCATTTTTTATTAATTCACCAAAAGCCCATTTTCTAAAGTTACAAAAAAAAGTAAAATACTTGTTTCCTTTACAAGTTCATTACAAAATGACTAAAAAATATAACAAAAAAGGGTCTTGCTACAAAACACTACATAACACAACAAAACAAATTCTGCAACACCAAGTATGACCAGCCACAAGCAATAATTACCTCTCACACATAAGTCTACAAAATCGTACCCAAACATTCACATTACAAACCAATTTTATTTTTTGCTACGAAGCAGCCAAAACCTGCAAGTGGAAAAGGACACAACACCAAAACCTGTTACTACATGCCAAACAAAATTCTGCAAACGAGGCACGCCTAAGCTCCAAAACAAAATCGTACCAACATGAGCCAAAACATAACTTGTAATAAAGAAACCAAACCAGCCATAAACTCTTCTGCTACACAATCTGAACATGCCAAGACAAACATAACCTATAACAAAGAAACCAATAGCAATACAATGGACAGAAATTCAGAAATTAAAAAAAAAATTGGAGTTTGTCGCTACCGCGAAAATAAGGTGCCGGCAAAACAGAAGAGTCGCCACCTTTCGTTATTTATCCCTCAAAACGGGAAAGGAAACGATCGGAAAAACCTGACGAAAAAGGTATAAGACAAGGTCATCGCAACCATTGTATGGGTTCGGGAGTCGGTTACGCAAGGGGAAGGTATTAGCACCCCTCACGTCCATCGTACTCGATGGGACCCCTGACGGGTTTATTTAACTATCTACCTATCAAGGCTGGCTCAAAAAGAAAAGAAAATGACTCGGCAAAGCGTCGCACTTTATGCCTACGTATTCTCATCAGAGAATGAGAAATCAGAGTCTACGTAGTTCGCCTAACTACGGGTTACGGGGAAGGTGGCTCGCTAATACATCAGTATTGTGCCTACGTACTCTCAACATATATGAGAGATCAGAGCTTACGTAGTTCGAGATAATACGGATTACGGGAATTCAGATTCATCTGTTTTATCGAGTAGGGTTAACAAACAGTTCCAGCAGTTTGGTGTACGCAGCTCGACCCTTGGAGACTTAAGCGTTACCGTTTGCGGTAGAACTGGGAGTTAACGACACTCTTTTCTTCAAAAAAGCTTCCTTTGAATTATGGGCCCACAGGGCAAAAAGGTTTGAAGTTTGTTTTCTGTCTTTTACGGAAGAACTGTTTTTTACGGATGTTTGCAACCAATATCGCACTAGAGACTATGACCTGAGAGTGAATGCGTCGCATGTCACCCAAAGGGTACCATACTAAATATCCAGACTGTTGAAAAGAAACTCTCCAACAATTCTTTCTCAGCTAGCTTAAGGCTCGTAACGCACGATGTCAGTTAACCTTTATTACTGTATTTTAATTTGTTTTAAGATGAGAAGAGAGAACGAACAGGTTCAACTAAGGGGAGACTATCAAGTCCTAATGTTGTCATGCCAAGGATTCATCCTATGGTTGAGGTTTGAAACAGGGAACTCCTAGAAGTTATCATGCATAGGTTTCAACCTAAAGTTCTAACCATCACTTCCTTATCAAAGGAAGTGAGATTCCTAGGGGATCATGTCAATGATAAACAGAAACAGATAAAGCATCAGCTTAAACAGTAAACGGTAAACGACTGTAAATGAAATGCATGCAATGCAAGTGAGAGAGGAAATGTGTGTGGGGCATCAGCCTCCACAAGATCATCTCAACCTCAAGCCAGATATGAATAACTGTAATCATACAGAGGAAATAATATGCTATCAAGCAAAATCTAATAACTGCAATCATACAGAGGAAATGAAATAAGATGCCATCAAGCATATCACAAACCATAAAGGCAAGGGAGCAGAGCTCTACCAAATACCAGCAAGCAAAGCCACACAGTAAAAATACAAGCAGAGGGAGCAACTCAACCTCTAGTGCAATCATGCTCCTAGCTTACATTAGTCTAGATATGGACTTATTCTAATGCATCAAGCAAATCAAACAAGTCACACCAATACAATTGCACAACAAGCAAACAGACAGGAAAGGAAACAGATCAACAGCTCCCACAGCTTCACAGCAAAGCAATCTTCTGACAGAAGTTCAATCCTCAGTCTTCAACTGCTCCTCAAGGCTATTCTCTTCAATAGCAAGTATCAACTTGCTTCTTCAAGCTTTCAACACATCAAACACAAGTATCAACTTGTTCTTCTTCTCCAAGCCTCAGCTCCAAAGTAGACTCCACCTTCAGGATCCAATCCCAATAGCAAGTATCCACTTGGCTCCTTCAGGCACTCAATGCATTAAATACACAAGTATCAACTTGCTCTCCAACTTCAAGCTTTAGCTTCCTCATCTGATCCCAACTGGATTCCCTTTACAAGGGTCAACTTGTTCTTCTTGATCTTCAAGTTTCAGCTCCAAGGGCAGTCTTCAATCTTCTAACAAGGAATTCCATCCTCTAACAAGGGAGAAAGATTCATCTAACAAGAGCAAGGTTTGGATGATTGACAGCAGAGTGAAGACCAAAGGTCACCACTAAGCATTCCATCATTAAAGAAAGGAACCCTCAAAGTTTCTACCAACTTGTGAAGAGCCACACATCCTACCAAAGGAGGGATGAGGCCTTTACAAGGGGACCTTACATCATAGGGAAGAATGGAAGTGATCAACACCTTCCATGTTTATGAAAGAAGAGAATCTATCTAGAAGATCTGCCTACAAACCCTAATCTTAACACCTAAACAAAACTACACCAAAGGAACGGAAGTCTTCACATCCAAGCTTCTTCAAGCCTTCCATGGTAGCGCAACCTTGTCTTCAACATCATCCAAGAGCAAGAGAGGCAAAACCCTAATCTAAGGGGACTAGAGAAATCAATCTAATTGAATTAGCAAGTTAGGATCACCTAAAACCTAGTACTAAAGTTAGTCCTAACTAAAATACTAAAACCAATTGTAAAATCCTACAAAACTAACTATGGGACCCTAATTCAATCATGAATCTACCATACAAAATTCAGAGGTTGAATCATCCACCAAGTCCTAGAAATAAAACCTAGATCACAAGGTACTAAGCATAAACCCTAAAAATAGAGCACCTAAAGTTTCAACTTAAAACTACCACCTACATTCATCACAAAAATGTGAGAAAACTCTAAGGGGAACATGCATATCTATGCTAGCTACACACAAAAAATCAAGGCAAGAATCATTACCAAATACTCAAACAAAATTCATCAAAACAAAGTATCAACCATGGCCATTTTAATATCAATTAATATTCAAAAATTGCAAATAAAATAACAAATGCATGAATTCTTAATATTTTTAATCTACAAAATTCTAGATTCAGTCATGAATCAGGGGAAAGAAGTTTGGAATTAATTGAGTTAATTTCCTATTTTTTATGAATTAATCTCTAAGTCATATGAAATGCACAAAATAAAAGAAAATAAAAGAAATTAATAAAAAACGCGTGGTAAATAGCAATCCCAGGCAGTTCATTTCTTGGGTTGGGCCAGAAAGGGAGTGTGGATATCACTCTGAGTCCTAAGCCCAAAACAAATCAATTAATGAAACGGTGCGTTTCATTCTAATGTCTCTCTTCAGCGCTGAGATCAAATTGTGGCCCTCCAATGCACGCCTGAGTCCAAGGTCAAACCCTAATCTGAGGGCTCTTGTTCATCGTCCCCAAGTTTGAACTGAAATGGAGGGAGTTCTCAGACGGTGGCCTGAACAGTGGCGCCACCGTCTTCTCCGGTGAGACAACCTCCACAGTTCACCAAAACTCACAAAATAAATCATCATTCCACTCCAAATTTGATGTTGATCAAGAATCCAATCTTAGAATTAACTAATTCCCTCTAGATTTTCAAACCCAATAGCATTTTCAGAATTCGTCCAATTCTTGATTTTCACCATTCTTCAAATTAAAGGTCTCAAGTTAATCCTCACTCTTCACTGATCAATTTCCACTATCCCATCGTGATTATTCCTTCAAGAATCTTGAGATATCAACCTCAACAGAAAATGATCACACACCTATCTTGTCTCTAATTCACCAATTTCTAATCCTAAATCCAACTACGTGTTGCAAGGATCCTAACCACATATGAATTTCTAAGTATCTCCTCCTAAATCATGCATAAGGTTGAAATGTACAAACCTGGTTTCAGAGAGGTAACAGAGATGGTTTTTGCTCACTTCAACTGCCAAGATGATGCAGACACACTCCAAATTCACTCCCAAAGCCTTTGCACACCCTGATTTGGCTTGATTCTCCCTTGAATTAAAAACCCGATTTCAACTTGCACCTTCAAAATTTCAATGGCTCTTTCTGCAACCAGCTTCAATTCCTTCCAAAAAAATGGTTGAGTTCACTTAATGACTTATATAGAAGTGATTGGGATTGTCTAGAAACTTCTGGATTCATCCAAATGAGATTTTGGATTTTCAAAATCTCTTCAAAATCTCATCCATGGCAATCACCATTCTGACTCCCTCTTGGCATGGCTATATGTGTAATCAAGTTCTCATGAGATTTTGAATGAGTTTGATAAGTTATCTTCCTTGTTTGCAAGCCAAAGGTATGAATTGGATATGTTGCTTCATCATGAAGAAATGAAATGGAATGTTATGCAAATGACCTCAAATCAAAATTCTAACATTTCCATTGTTTCTAAAATCATTTTTCCAATCAATTTGACCTATAATTTTGTTTCATTTGGTCACAAAATGAATTATTTGAATTTTTGGCCATTAAATCCTTTTAATTCTTTCTTTTTCAAAATTTCTTGAACCAAGTCTCTCCTTGAGCCATTTCAATGCCTCCTTGATGCATGGTCAAGGTTAAAACACCATTTTGAGCAACTTTTTAGTTGAACAAAATTTCATTTGAGACCTCTAAGTTGGTGAAAATGGCCTATGATCACAAATGACCTACAATCACCAAATGTCCAAAATACCCTTGACTTGTCAAAGCCATAACTTGAGTTGTACAAATCCTATCAAGGACTTCTAGTACTCTCTAGAAAGCTAAGAGAATAAGGAACAACATTCATGTTGACCAAGAGTTCATAGGAATCATTCTTATAGGGCAAAAGTTTCATGCAAGTTGGGTAACTTTCAAGCTCCAAATTCACATACCTCAGATGACTTGTAACTTGTCAAAGCCATAACTTGAGTTCTACAAATCCTATCAAGGACTTCTAGCACTCAAATTAAAGCTACGATCATGCTCTACAACAATCATGTTAGGGGAAAGATGGGATGACAATCACATATTGAGCTAAACAGTCTTGAAGTCAGGGGTCAAACTAGGGGATTTTACACTGTCAAGCCTTAGGAACCCTAGCCTGAAATTTCTCAAACTCTTCAATCATGACGAGTTAACCTTGGAATCATCCTTATAACATCTCAATATATCAATCCATGATCACATGTCTCTTGAATTAGGTCTCAACCTCCTTCAAATAATCAGTTGACTTAGGGTTGGCCCAATCAAACCCTAGATGCATGAATCATGGCTGAGGCTTCTTATTCTTGCATAATGACCTGTCTAAGCCTCAAAGTGATCTCCAACACTTCTCATGAGCCCTCTCAAGACCTCAAGTCCATCCTCATAGCCTCAGAATCATCTGATGACTTCCCACAACTCTCAAGTTAGGAGACTTACACACTTGGCTTTAACCACTCTCTCTGAGGATCTTCTACTTTCTTTGACAAGGATATCAACCCTTAAACATCTGAATAACCTTCTTAGCTAGCCTTGTATAGCTCTTGATTGGTACTCATACCTCTTGATCTCCTGCATACATGTCAATGAAATGCAAATGATAATGCTAATGTGCATGAAATGAAACATGAGCTAGGTAAAGAAATGCTTGGCAAATTTTGGGGTGCAACAGAGTTGTTTTAAGAGGCAGAGGCAAAACGATTTAAAGAGAGGAGGAAAATTCTGGAAAAAAAACTTTCTCTAAAAAAAACTTGTAACAACATCATAACCAACATTCTCACCACCGTGGAACAGTTTCAGAATCGCCGACAATATTATTATCACGTCGGAGCTACAACAAAACAATTTCATCATTGTTTCTTCAATAAAAAACCAATCAACAATAACTCGCCTCATTTCGACAACAACCATAACACAAACTTCATATATGCGGCTCATCACCACCTTCCTGCAAAACAACGCTTCACAAACCTAGTTCGGCCATCATTATGCGCCGCTGAGAACGAAAAAAGTAGAGGAAAACGCGACAACGCAAGACAGAGAAGCCACCGTGCGAACGTGAGAAATAGGAGACAGATTGAGAAGAAAAAGTGAGACGCGAGAGAGTTGAGTCGCACCTAGCTTAGGAGGTTTTGGATTCATTTCTTCCCATTCAAAATGAGCATGGTATGAATTTGGGTATTTGTCGTGTTATACGATGACAATGATCTAGATGGGGGTTAAATAGATCACTAACTTCTAAAGACACTCGGAGCTTAAAAAGTTGGTTTAAAAATTATGTGGGAGAAGCCGAGGAACTAGGTCGTCTAAACGAACCGTTACTGAAAAGATCAGATATGTGATAAGCCAAGATGGAATATCGAATCCAATGTGCACTCAAATAAATATTTTGAAATCTATTCAATACAATTAGAATCACTTAAGTTTATACACTTCCCAATTACTTGTAAAAATTAAACTCAATTTGAAAAAAAAAATACAAATAGTTTGTGTGCGATCAATTCGTCGAACACTTGGTGTGCAAAACACTCCAAGCGATATTCTTTAAGTAATTGTAGTGTAAAATTTTTCCAATTTCAATCAAAATGATTGTAATGAGTTTTCAAAACAATTTTTAGCATTACACTACACCAGAATTTTAATTGAACAATTGATTACGCACAAACGCTAACAATTCAAAAATATAGAAATAGAGAAAGAAAGAACAACACCGGATTTGCTTAGGCAGTTCCCCTTTCGTCCTTGCTTAGGATACGTCTGCCCCTAATTCTAGAAATAGAATTGAGATATGTATTATCTTGTTGCAAAATTTTATACAAGAGAAGCAATATTCACCATAAACTCAAGCCTAATAGTTGATGTTGATATTATGTCTTCTCTCCCCTTGATTCAAGTCGAATCAAGTGCCTCGAACGTGTTGAACAAACCTCCGGTTCCAGCTACTTATCTGAATAACCCCACAGTCTTCAAATCTTTAGCTCGGCTTATTTCAATCACAAACCGTTCGAACCCAAATCTTTCATCCATAATCTTTCGGTTACCGCTACTAGATTGAATGAACCACCCGTTCTTCAATCACTTTTGCTCGGCTGAATCTGTGAAGAAATGATCTATGCAAAATGTAACACCCCGTTTCCCAAAAATAAAATAAATACAATTTAAATCAAAACAAATATTAGAGTTGCCACCCAAAACGGGATGCCACAAAATAGAATCTCAACAAAACACTTCATTTATGTGAATTCAACAATAAGCAGCGAAAATCGTCATATAAATATATACATATGAACATCATGTACAACAATATTCAGCCATCTGCCCAAAATATACAAAATATATCCACCAAAAGGATTCATCACAACATGATACGACACGGAGCCACAACAAAAATCATCAGATAAACAAATAACTCCCAAAAGCCCCGTGTTACGTATCAGAGCATCCCTACGACTTGACTCGCCACTATCCAAGCTAGCTACGCACCTGGATTATCTGTACTTTCGAAGAAGCACAGACCACAACAACAACAAGGGGTGAGAAATCACGATCAAAATATAACGATAATAATGTACATGAATAAAAGGCAGTAAACCAACAAACATCATTCAACATACATCAACACGGACCTACAGTCCAATACCAGCACAACGCACATAATAATGCAAACATATGCAACACGACACCATCATATCCAGTATCGACTCAACAACAATGATAGACATCGGGTCATCAACCCTTCCTGAAGGAACACATCATCATCATCGATGGGCACTGGGCCATCACCTTCCACACAGGAGCACATCATAAACAGGATAGATTACTTACGCTCCCCTGAGATATGATCTATCCCTCACAATCACTGATGGGCATAGGGCCATCACCCTCCACACAGGAGCACATTATCACTACCGATGGGCACTGGGCCATCAAGCCTCCATACAGGGGCACATCATCTCACCATGCTATGCATAACCCCAACGCACAACACACAACATCAAACACACTAAGTGTACACGATCCTACTAATCATATCCCCATAAATCATACACATGTATATATATATATATATATATATATATATATATATATATATATATATATATATATATATATATATATATATATATATATATATATATATATATATATATATATATATATATATATATATATATATATATATATATATATATATATATATATATATATATATATATATATATATATATATATATATATATATATATATATATATATATATACACACACACCAATCAATTATCAATCAAGTTAAATAACAGTGAAACCCCAATCGACATGGAGTACACACGATCCTCCCGATCGCCTCACTATGCATCATATACATATTATGTATAGAAGTCTTACTCACCACTTAATCATGTCAATTAAATTCACATTCTATAATTCATCTTTCCACATCAAGCATACTCTCTTTACCCCTAAACAACATCTTTCGACCTGTCTTTGCCCAAGGAAACCCACGAAACGAGACACAAGGCAAAACACCACAAAACCCACATTTTGTCACGCTCGCTGGCTCACTCGCCTAGCGAGGCCACAATGAATGTTCGCTACTCGCTCGCCCAACGAACTCCCTAGCGAAGGCAGACAGTGGCTCCATGGGAGCACTCGCTACCCAGTTCGCCTAGCGAAACATCAGCGAATGTTCGCTATTCGCTCGCCTAGCGAAAGTGCTGGCCAAAGTCTGCGATTTCACAAAAATCTCACTATTCAGAATCGGTAACACTCTTCGAAATCGCCCGATTTTACTCAAACCAGTTCCCACAGCACTAATGCAACTTAGCCACATAATTTATTCCAAATCCCACCCGATAAAACTTCAGTTCTACTGATTAACTCGTTTCCGACATAAAATGATAAACTACCGAAAACCCCCAAAATCATCCCAACAATCACATGCAACAAACCTATCTTACTAACAACAAATTCAGAATCACAAGAACATAACAATTCAGTACATCAGAACCTATGGGGTTAGGGAAATCCCCTTCTACCTAGAATTCATGCAATTACCGGTTTCGACCCGATTCTCCCCCCCCCCCCCTTACCTCGATAACTCGAACAAGTTGTAGAAGATTCAGAAATCCCAGCTTTCCTCTTCCTCCTTGATCCTTCTATGCAAAACCCTCTTCCACTTGACTTGCTCTTCTTCTTGTTATTTCCACAATGATCGTGTTATTCTTCTTCCCCAACTCCAAATACCCCTTATTCCAAAATTCTTCTTATTTTCTTAATAATAATAATTAATAATAATAATAACAATACTATTATTAATTAAATTATTATGACTAAATATTATTACTAATACCAAAGTTCAAAATTATTAAATAAACTCCAACTTATGGGCTACTCACTATCGCACTCGAACACGCTCCCATAAAAGGCACCGCAAATAAAATAACACAGAAAACTAAATAATTAAAATGGGTGTTACAACTCTCCCCCACTTTAATTATTTTCGTCCTCGAAAATTACCTGATGGAAACAATTCTAGATACGCATCTCGCATCCTGCTTCCCAATTCCCAGGTCACACTGCCACCTGCAGCACCTCCCCAAACCACTCTCACCAAAGCTATCTCCTTCCCTCGGAGTTGCTTCATCTTACGATCTTCGATCCTCAACGGCATCGTCCCAATGGTAAGATTCTCTCTGACTTGCACTTCATCTCTCTGAATCACATGAGATGGGTCCGTGACATACTTCCGAAATTGCGACACATGAAACACATCATGCAAATTCGAAAGCTCAAGCGGCAACGCCACCCTATAAGCCACAGTACCAATCCTTTGCAAAATCTGATACGACCCAATAAACTTCGGATCCAGCTTCTTAGATTTCAACGCACGACCCACATCGGTTACTGGGTTAACTCTCAGGAACACGTGATCACCTTCATTGAATTCCAGCTCTTTTCTCCGATTATCATGATAACTCTTTTGCCTATCCTGAGATGCTTTCATTTTCTCACGAATCATCTGAATTGTCTCAGTAGTCTGTTGCATAATCTCTGGTCCCAATACCATATTCTCACCTGTCTCGTACCAACACAGAGGAGTTATGCACCTTCTCCCATACAAAGCTTCAAAAGGTGCCATCCCAATACTAGAATGGTAACCGTTGTTGTACGTGAACTCGATCAATGGTAAATGAGTATCCCACGCACCACCTCTTTCCAACACATAACCCCTCAGCAAATCCTCCAACATCTGAATAGTCCTCTCTGACTGTCCATCAGTTTGTGGATGATAGGCTGAACTCAGCTTCAACTTAGTACCCAAAGCTTCCTGCAACCTCTTCCAGAATTCTGAAGTGAACCTCGGATCTCTATCCGACACAATACTCGCCGGCACACCATGAAGCTTCACAATCACCCGAATATAAATCGCTGTCAGTTTCTCCAATGGAAAACTTAAATTAATCGGCATAAAATGTGCAGACTTCGTAAGCCGATCCACAATTACCCAAATCGCATCAAATCCTCTTGCCGTGTTCGGCAATCCTGAAACAAAATCATAGTGATACAATCCCACTTCCAAACCGGAATTTCCAACGGTTGCATCAATCCAGAGGGCCTCTGATGTCCCACCTTCGATTTCTGACACGTCAAACAGGCGTAAACAAACTGAGCTATATCCTTTTTCATACCTGACCACCAGAACATCTTCCTTAAATTGTGGTACATCTTAGTAGCTCTCGGATGGATACTCAGACTACTACGATGTCCCTCACTCAGAATTGACTTCTTCAGTACATCATTATCCGGCACACAGATCCTGCCTCGGAATCTCAGCACACCTGCACTATCCAACTTGAAATCACTTTCGAAGTCACTTCCTACTCCAGACATTAAATCCACTAGCTTCACATCTAGCTTTTGACCTTCTCTAATCATATCCAAGAAGTCGTTATTCACTTGCAATTTGCCCAACATCACGCAATCTTCCGTAGTCTCACAAACCATGCTCAAATCTTTGAATTGCTCAATAAGTTCCATTTCCTTTACCATCAAAGCCGACATACAAATCGTTTTTCTGCTCAAAGCATATGCTACCACATTTGCCTTTCCTGGATGATAACTCAAACTGAAGTCATAATCCTTCAAGAATTCCAACCATCTTCTCTGTCTCATATTCAGCTCTTTCTGATCAAACAGATACTTCAGACTCTTATGATCGCTGAACACCTCAAACCTTGAACCATACAAATAGTGCCTCCAGATCTTTAACACAAAAAATACCGCAGCCAATTCAAGATCATGAGTAGGATAATTCCTTTCATGCACCCTCAATTGTCGCGAAGCATACGCCACCACCTTACCATTCTGCATAAGAACTCCGTCTAATCCCATCTTAGACGCATCACAGTACACCACAAACGGCTCGCTCGGAGTCGGCAACACTAACACTGGTGCCGTAGTCAATCTCTTCTTCAATTCTACAAAGCTCTCTTCACAAGTAGCATACCACACAAAAACTTGGTTCTTTCTCGTCAACTGAGTCAATGGCAACGCCAAAGTAGAAAAACCTTCGATAAACCTTCGATAGTACCCTGCTAAACCCAAAAAGCTTCTAACTTCCGTTGCTATCTTCGGCGGTTCCCACTGCAACACTGCACTCACCTTGGATGGTCTACCGATATACCATCACCAGATATTACATGGCCCAAGAAACTCACCGTCTTCAACCAGAATTCACACTTAGACAGTTTCGCAAACAGCTTATTATCCTTCAACACTTGCAAAGCAATTCTCAAATGTCCTGCATGCTCTTCCTCCGACTTCGAATAAATCAGTATATCGTCAATGAACACAATAATAAACTAATCCAAATAAGAATGGAAAATCCGATTCATATACTCCATGGACACTCCCAGCGCATTAGACACTCCAAAAGGCATTACCGCATATTCGTAATGTCCATAACGAGTTCTAAATGCGGTCTTTTGAATATCACCTTCTTTCACTCTGATCTGGTGGTAACCCGACCTCAAATCAATCTTACTGAACACTCAAGCTCCCACCAACTGATCCATCAAATCATTAATCCTTGGAAGAGGATATTTGTTCTTAATGGTCACTTTATTCAACTGACGGTAATCGATGCACAAACGCATACTACCATCCTTCTTCTTTACCAACAACACTGGAGCTCCCCACGGCGACACACTCGGCCTGATAAACTTTCTATTCAACAACTCTCCAATATGAGACTTCAATTCGGCCAATTCCACTGCCGACATCCTGTACGGCGCCATAGAGATAGGCCTCGTACCAGGTACAAGATCAATGCTAAACTCAACCTCTCTCTTCGGAGGTAACTCCGTAATATCATCAGGGAACACTTCAGGAAATTCATTCACCACTGCCAACTTCTTCAGTGACACTTTTCCATCGTCAGCTAATGATGCAAATAAAGCAAACATTCTAGCTTCATCCTCCAACAAAATCCTTAATTTCTTACTAGACAAGGAATCCGCCAATGCTTCTTCCTCCGGTGTAAGATGTTGCACCCCAAAATTTGACCAACCGATTCCCATATCTGGTTTATGTTTCGACGCATTTTCGCATTCGCATTCGCATACCGCATCCAATGCATTTCTCCAATCATAGTGATTTTATCGAGATTACAGCCCTGTTTTCACATTTCGGGCATTTCAGACCGGTTCGGATGATCGGAGTTCTAGTTGTTTGCCGTGTATGTCGACCTGGTCTCGCGTTCCCTTTTAATTGGATTAATTGCCTTTTTATATTTTTCTAGACTTTTTGAATAGTTTTATTTGTTTTCTAGAATATTAAATAGATAGTTTTTAGAATATTAGAATATATTTCTTTTTAATAGATAATAGATTTTCTTTTATAGAATTAATAGAACTTTAATAGACTTTTTAGGTTAAATAGATTTTGGATTTATTAGTTTTAATAGAGTTTTTCTTTAGAATTTAATAGATTTTCTAGATTAATAATATAGATAGATTTAATAGTTTCTTTTAATTAATAGATATTAGATTTATAGTTTTAAATAGATATTAATTAGATATTAATGGTTTAGTTTTAATAAGATTTCTTTTATTAGGATTTTTTTAGTTTAGACTAATTAGGCCATTAGTTGTATTAGTTAGTTTATTTTCGTTTTATTAGTTTAATCATGTCATTAACTGAGTTCCATTAATTTTCGTTTCCATTAATCATGCTAGTTGCAGTTCATTAGTCTCCATTTAATTGCATCAGATTAATCATTAGTTCATTAGTCCCTTTTAGTCTGAGTCTAGTGGGCCAATTATCCAAATTTCTGAAAGCCCAAGTCCAGAAGGTGCCACTTGTCATCTATATAGCATGCCACGCGTTCTATCTCAGGACTTTACACCTCATTTTCTCCACTCAGAGTTTCTAGCCACTTCATTCTCCACTCATTCTCTCTCAGCCACACGTGTCTCTCTCTCTTCCCACCCAAAAGCCACGCGTCTCACTATCTCTCTTCCCTCTCTCCGCGCGTCCCTTTCTCCCTCTCCCTATCCTGCATGTGTGACACCTGTTTCCCACTTCCTCTTCCCTCGCCGGAGTACATGCAAACACCGGAAAATGTTCACCGGCGAAATCGAACGCCACCGTAACTGTCACCAGTGAACCATAACTGTCACCGGAAAGTATAACGGTCACCGGAATCTGCATTCGTCACCAGCGAACTCATACAACATTCATCAATATCTCACCGGTAAACTCAAGGTTTCGCCGGAAACTTCATCGGTTCTTCCCAAATTCACCAGAAACTCATCAATTTGCGAGAAACCGTTCATCAATTTTTCAGAAGTCGTCAGCAACTCATCATTACTATAATCTTCAAATCATCAATAGAATCACAAAGATCTTCATCAGATCATCATCATCTAACTTCCCGATCCATGAAATTGTCTCCGATCCAAACTCCGTCCGTCAAAGAACTCCAGATTTGTAAGACTTTCATCACGAGGCTGGCAAGATCTCCATCAGAGCTTCGTGCATGTTCATCAAACGAGAAATCTCAAGAACCTTCATCTAAATCTCTTCATAGACCTTCGTTGTTTAATAATCTTCATCGTTCAACGCCAAGAACGTCATCTAGATTCTCCAGATCTTCCACATGCAAGCATTAATCTCCTACCAGTTCTCCAGATCCATCACGCACTCTTCACGTTCATTGAAAAAACTCCAGAAATCCTCCGTTCGAGAACCTCAACCTTCAAAGAGATCCAGAAATCTCCACACCAACACTTCAAGTTCGTCAAGCATTTTCTTCTGGAGAAGCTCCAAACGAAGTCATCAAAGCATTCCGACTAAGTTTTATTGTTTTGTATTTCTGTCTTTTGTTTTGAGATTTGTACAATAAATTGGAGTTGAGAATCTAAGAAGTTTGTGAGATTGGGAGATTGAAGAAAGAATTTGTGAGGTTGAAAGATTGTGAGAAAGTTTGGAACGAGATGAACACCGAGTTGGACGAAGTTTGTGAGGAAGCGAGAGTGAGAACGGCACAGGTTGCATGAACATTGAATTGGGAGAATTGGGAGTGAGGTAGGGTTTTGCTTTTCAGAGTATGAGAGATGAGAGAAAGAGACGTGGTCGGGCATTTGGTTTGGGCTCAAAGGCCCATTGGTTTTTTTTGCCCATACACCAGCGTTTTTTTTGCACCCTCCCGTTTTCGTTTTTTGTCTTTTGAGGAGATATTGGGCTGGGCCCATTCTGCTGATTACTGGACACACCTCCATTTTTTGTTACATGCCCCCCCCCCTCCCCGTTTTTGGGTGTTAGATGTTGGGTTGGGCCCAACTCCTATGTTTTTTTGCTAACAGCATCCCTATGTAACATAAACCCCCTCCCTGCATTTTATTTTTAAGACTTTGTATTGTTTTTAATTGTAAAATTTTTTAGGGATAGTTTTATACTTTAGAATATTATATTTCTAGAATAAATTTAGTTTTAGATACTAATTTCTTTTAGGAAATTTGTTAAGATTTAATTTTTTTAGAATATAGTTTAGGTATTAATTTCTTGTTAAGGAGATTTATAGATTTAATTCTTTTTAGGATATATTTTTTCATTAGGAGATTAATTTTGCCGTATCTTAGGAGTAGACTTTTATTTCCATTTGTTAGTAGATTTGTCTCCTATTTTCTCTCCTATCTTATTTTCTATCCGATTTTATTCTTGATTTTATTTTTGGCTGTCCGTGTGACACGATTCAATTGGAGAATGATTTTCGATATCATTTCTCTATCTTGTCTTTGACACGGACATTAATACGCTACCTCTGAGAGTTCGACTTCTCGTATAAGTCGAACCATGACGGTCTAAGCGTTACATTGGTTCTGATTCGAGCATCATCATCAAAGATCCAGAGAGGAGAAGATTGGAATGGAGCTTGCACGCACGTCAGGAGCCCAGGAGCTGCTTCGTTCAACATCATCACCCTCTTATTCAAGTTTTCAGGCAACCGTCGAGTGTTGTGAGCTGCATCGTCAGATACGAAGGAATTGGCAGATGAGGAGTTTCGTCTTAGGTTCTTGCATGTGTGTCCCGAGTTCCTTCCCGTTTAGGCATAGGCCTGCTTCCTCTTTGTTCTCGCCCCTGTGCGAGCGAAACCCCTTTTCTCTCGCGTTCAGGCGATCGAGACCCCTTCTCTTGCCCCGTGCAATCGAGACTCATTTTCCAGTCGAACTACGTTTGCTCTGATCTCTCGTGCCGGACGAGAGTACGTAGGCATAGGATGTCGTATCCTAGCGAGCTCCCTTTTCCCTTTTTCCCGGTTTTGCTGTAGTTAGGCTGAACTACAGCTGCTCTGATTTCTCATACCAAATGAGAGTATGTAGGCATAGGATGTGATATCCTAGCGAGCACACTAACAACTAATCTTTCTGTTCTCTCGCTGCCGTGCGATCGAGACCTTCCCGCCGACGACTGATGTTATCCATTTCTCTTGCCCTTGCGCATTTGAGATCAGACCGTAGTTTCTAGTTCCCGTAGGTCCCCGTACCTTTCAAATCAATTTGATCTCTCACCCCTGTGTGATTGAGAACACCCCGTATAGCCGTAGTTAGCCTGAACTACGTAAGCTCTGATCTTTCAAGCTTTGTGGAAGTACGTAGGCACAAGACGCGAAGTCTTGGCGAGCCAATTCCCTGTAGTTTCCCGAACTACGATGACTCTGACTTTCTCTCTTGAGAATACGTAGGCATAGATTGTGATACTCTATCGAGTCAGTTTCCTTCCGTTTAGATTTAGCAGCCGTAGATAGATTGTTTTGCATCCCTTAGACAAACCAAGCAAGCGTGGATCCCGTCGAGTACGACGGACGTGAGGGGTGCTAATACCTTCCCCTTGCGTAACCGACTCCCGAACCCAGGATTTGGTTGCGATGACCATTCCTTTCCCGTCTTTACGGTAGGTTTACTTCGAGCGTTTCCTTTCCCTCCTTTGGGATAAATAACGCACGGTGGCGACTCTTCTGTTTAGCCGGCGCCAATTTTCACAGTAGCGACAGCTGGCGACTCTGCTGGGGACTGCGATGGTTCCTTATGCATTTGGGATCCAACGTCCCTTAAGAGAGTCAATCCTAGTGCTTGTTTGCTTGTCTATTTGGTGTTTATTTTTGTATTGCTATTATCTGTTGCTGTTGGGTGGGGGATGTTCCTTTGAGTGAGAAGCCAGACCCAGGCTTGAGTGCACCTTAGAATTAGTTGTGGAAATTAGTGGGCTCGTGCATGCTTTACATGTACTAGTGTCTCATGAAATCCACGCTCAGACGAGGTTCTCCCGGTTGACTTCTTTTTCAACCCTTTGGGTTGAGGGGGTTGTTGGTTTGGAGGATTGTCGACTCTGAGGACCGATCATTTGGAAGTTGGCTAAGTGAGGCCTCTTCAGGATATGATGATGCCACACCTTCTGGGTATCGTATCATCGGTCTTGAAAGTCTGTGACGTCGACGACCGCATAGGATGATGTAACTTGTGTCAGTTTAGGTCCATACCCATGAGTGGGAGGGTTTTTGCAGGAAAATTGACCTCCAGCCTACCCGTTATTTTGGTCTTCTCTTCAGAGCGAACATACTCTGTCAACAGCGCAGCAGTATTCAGAGATTTGTGGGGGCTGTGATCCCATATTTGCTGCATTGCATTGCATAAACATTGTTGCATCATATTGCATGTCATACTCCAGCTAGCCAGAGTCTGATCCAGTCGTTGTTTTGATTCTGAAGGTGATTGTCCGGTGATTGGCCTGAGCGACTATTGATTGTTAGAAGACGACCAAGGGGTTGAAGCAAATTTGCGCAGAATCGAGCAGTAAGGCTAGTTGATGGTTATTGGTAGCTATGTCTGAGAGCAACTTCCAGTCTGCTCACACCTTGGCAGGGTTCACTATGACAACCAACCCTCTGTATGGTTCCACGTCCGAGGCAGACTTTCCGCAAGTGAACAACCTTATTGCAGACCAGTTTGTGCAACCTCCTGTTATGGACCGAGATCGACGTGAGCAGTTTGTTGTCCGCAATGAACAACCTCCTCTTATCAACAGTCAAGGTGTTGTTTTCCCAGTGCCGAGTATCCGAAGAGAGATCCTAGTAGCAAGGACTGTAGACCCAAGAGCTCTTGAGTATGATAGAAGGCTCCAAGTGTTGGAAGAACAAATTAAAGCAGTGAAAGTCAAAGATGCTGTCAACCTGAATGCTGCAGACATGTGTTTGGTTCTTGGCCTGGTCTTACCTCCTAAGTTCAAAGCGCCGAGATTTGAGAAGTACAGAGGAGATAGCTGTCCGAAGTAACATTTAGTGATGTTCTGCCGAAGAATGACTTCGTTTGTGCGAAATGACAAATTGATGATTCATTGCTTCCAAGATAGTCTGACTGGGGCATCTCTGAGTTGGTATATGCAGTTAGAGAGTAATCAGATTCGATCATGGGTGGATTTAGCCAGAGCTTTTCTTAAGCAGTATGATTACAACCTAAACGTGGCTCCTCATCGCATGCAGTTGCAAGAATTGTCTCAAAAGAAAGATGAACCTATCGGGAAGTATGTTCAGAGATGGAGAGAATTTGTTGCCAGAGTGCAACCACCGCTTTTAGACCGAGAGCTAACAAGCATGTTTGTAGACTCACTGCAGAGTCCGTACTACGAAAGAATGCTTGGACTTGCATTAAATTTTTCTGACTTGGTAGAATTTGGGGAACGCCTTGAGCATGCCATAAAAATCGGGAAAATTCAGATTATTTCAAACGGTCAGGCTAGTGAAACTGAATCTCTCTATGATTATCAGAATGAAGAAGGAGTTGTGATCAATGCAATCGTGTCAGATGTTGAGTATCCTCGAGATGAACCAGTGAAGTTTGTTGTTTCTTCATCTCCTGTACCTTGTTATGCTGGACAGACAACTGTGCCTAGGGCACCATGTCAGGAACGTTATGTCGCTTCCCTTGAAAATCAGCGAACTCGTGGCCGAGGTTATCAGAATCAGCGCCAGAATCAGAACAGACCTCGTAACAACTTGGAACGAAGGAATGCTCCTTCCCACCCAGTGCCTATGCCGTATAGCCAGTTGCTGCCATCTTTGATCCAGAGTTCTTTGGTGGAACCTAAAGCTCTTAAGCCAGTGCCAGAACCTTACCCTCCTGGGTACAATCCCCACGCTCAGTGTGGTTACCATGGCGGATCTCCAGGGCATTCAATTGAAGATTGCAAAGCTTTTTAGGCGAAAGTACAACAGTTGATCGACCAAGATTGCATTTCCTTTCGAAAAGGATTTCTGTTTGTTCATACCAACTCCTCAGCTGTCTAAGCTCGTAAATTCGGAGTTTGTTTTCAAGAAGCCAGTGGTTCAGACAGGCAGGCGCCCTCAGCATTGGCAGCCCTCAGACTTTTTATCATTTGCATTTGTAGTTTCTTTTCTGTTAGTTACTACTTGCTTTTAAACATTGTTTGTTTTCAAATGGTAATATTGATAAAGTGACTATGCATTTTTCTGAATTAATCATGTCGCTGTCGCTCATTTATTGCATTGCACTGACACGTGCTTTTTATTTACTCCCATTTGTCACTATGATTAGCAAAGATTAGAGGGAGGATGACGAAACTAAACTCATGACCGATGATCGTATGCTTTCAGATAAAACCTTGCCGATGACGTACAAGGCATTGTTTCAAATCCCCAAACACTGGAGATATAAGGAGTTAGTCCCTTGTTAACCACTTCGAGCCAGGAAGTAGAAGTTTTTTCGGACTTTTAAACCCTCACATATTAACCTGGGGCAGGGTAGTTGTCAGTTAGCTTGATCGAGCGTTCAAGTCTTATAGAGGAGTGTTGCCTTTCGAGGACCAATCACATCTTATTTTTCTCCAGAGGTCGCACCTCGTCCACCACAATGGTTAAACCTCACCAATCAGGAGTGAGACAGTTGCAATCCTTTTAGAGCAATCAAGACAACCAGTGTCGCACGACTTATTCCAAGCAAAAGAAAAAAGGAGAGAGCCCGCTAAGTAAAAAGAAAAAGAAAAAGCTGGAAAGCTAACACTTAGGCAAAAATTAGGGCATCCCGCTGGGCTTCAAAAGAAAAAATCGAAAAGAACTCATAGGGAGTCAGTCCAGGCAAAAATTAGGGAATCAAAAGAATGGAAAAGAAAGGATATAAAAAGAAAAATCCTCGAACAAGGACAAAGTCGTGTGGATAACAGACACCGAAAACGAAAAGGAGTAGCTGTCACTCTAAAAACAAAAAATCTTGTGAGTTCCTTAACTATGGTTCTTACCATTCAACATACCTCTCGAAGAGGAAAGCGCCCGTGCCAGGTTAACTGAACCTTAGTATCGGAGATCATCACGTAGAAGGGGTGGGTACGAATCATGACTTGAGCCTAATATCCCTTGTTTCACGAACCATGAACCCGACCACGATACAACCCTTAAAAGACCTAATTAGGCAGGGTTTATTCTGAAAGCGCATTACGATAAGGTTGAGTAACCTGACTCCTTCTTGATTTGTTAATCATATCCTTGTTGCATTTTGCACTGATCAAATCAGCACTACGTTTGAACTTTGGTTCATTCGTCACTCACAATCGTGACACGTAAATGAGTGACAGCACACTTTTTTTTCAAAATCTACATGAGCACGGCATTAAAATCACCATTCGAGATTAAACAATTTTACTTGCAGGTCAGTAGTTGACATGAAAGAAATTCCAACAGGGAATAGTCAAAGAGGACTGAATAAGTCAGCAGTCTGGATCAGAATATTGTATGTTGTGAAAGTGAATCCGAGGCATTGACTTCCAGTGAGCTCAGAATCGGTTAGTCTGAGGACAAGTCCCGAAGCATCAGTTGATCAGGGGCAGTTTGTCTGAGAAGCAGTTGATCAGAGTGAATCTTCTCGAGAGCCAATCAGGGGCAATTATTCAGAATGTTGTGATTGGAAAACAGATCCTTCCAGTATGTGATCAAATCCGGTTAAGCCGCTCGACGCTCGTTCAGGGGCAAGTCAGTTTAGGAATAATGAAATCAACCATGTTGAAAGTTGTTTAATTGAGGTTGAATCCTTTTGTTGTACAGATACCAGGGCAAGTAATCTCGAGGTCGTCTCATAGCAAGCTGTTCAGAGTGATATTCCCAAGAGTTAGATTGGGGCAAATTGAGTTGCATTGGGGCAAGCTATTCAAGCAAGTCTGTTTATCCCCAGCCAGAGTTGAGTATCGGGGAATCGTGTCGTTACTCTTATCAAAAACCTTGACCTTCCGAAAAAGGCCTTACCGTCGTTGGATCGTTATCCTACAGTTTAAACATGTTACGTGTCAGAACTTTGTAACCAGATCGTTTCCAAAGTCCAGTTCTCGCCTGGCAAACCGGTAACCAGTTCTCGTCTGGTCCACGTTTCTGTAACTACCAGTTCTCGCCTGGTACATGGTGTCTTTCAACCAGTGGTCGTCTGGTCAACCTTTCTGTAAACATTAGTTCTTGTCTGGTGTATGTTATTGTTACCAGTTCTCGTCTGGTCACCGTTTCTTTAACCTATTTGTTGTATCAGTTCTCATCTGGTGCACATTAGCTTTCAACCAGTTCTCGTCTGGTTATTTGTTCCTTAATCTATTGATTCGATCAGCCCCATCTGATGTTCAAACCATAAACTCCATTCTCGTCAGATAACCTAATCTATTTTGCTATCAGTTCTCGTCTGGTAGTCTACCCTTGAATGCTAGTTCTCGTCTAGTATTTCCCCTATCTTCCATTTTGTAAATAACCCATTTTCATCCCTAAACCAGAAAAAAGCCTAAAAAATATCCGACACGGTAATTCCCAGTGACTCGCAGGTTGTCACATTCCCCGATACGAAGCTCGATTGATACTAGTTCCCGGATTAATGTTCTGCATTCCTTATGGATTTTGTTAAATCATGAGTACTTTTCCTCAGCAGATCAGAAGTCACGTATTATCCCCGGAAGAGTTGAGATTGTATTTTATCCCGCATCGGAGTAGGATCAGGAGTATTCTCAGCAGATTAAGATTGATATCCGTGACAGAAGGGGCATTCCCAGCAGTGCGCTGTGCACAATCGACACCAGTTTAGTTAATCCCCACAGATTACAATCAGGTTGCCAGTGGTTTAGAAAGAATATCGTCGTGCAGGGCCGTCCTTCCCTTTTCCAGCATTTATTTTGCTGAGATGATTCTGTGATAACCGGTTACCCTCAGTGGAGTCGATGTTGCCTCCGGCATTTATTTTGCCAAGTGGTTTCAGACCTGGTGTTCTCTGGCAGCCTACATTTACATTTGCATTTGCATATACCGTCATATTTGCACCTATCCAGAACGCATAGCATATCCATGCCGTATGGAGGCATTGCATTTTCAAACAAACACATAGCATTACCATGCCATATGGACATTGCATCATTTTCAAACATACGCATTTCGAAACATAGACCAGGTTGGTTACCTTTTGGCTTTCGAATATGTTCCCCTGCAGAGTTGTTTGGTTAAGCTTCTCTTCTCCCCAATGGAGTTGTTTCTTCATATTTGGTTGTCACGTCGGCACTAAAAAAAAAGAAAGATTGAATGGATCGAAACCTCTGAAGTTGCCGCCTGTTGTCGAAATGGGTGTCTGGCAGTTGATTTTAGAATTTCCCCAGGAGAGTTTTCCTCAGGTTCGCCGTGAACTGTGAGTCGACAAGATTTGATCCCATAACAGATGGGAGTAAAAGTGTTGCTTTTTGAAGCATTATTTCGAAGATTCAGTACCTGTGGGGTCACACAGGTGATTGACGTTGAAAAGAGAAATTTTATCAGATAATTGACCAGTTGTTGCCGTAACAACCAGACTTCAGTTCATTGGAAGCCATTCCTCGAGCAGTTTTGCAGTTTATTTCTGCGGTTGGCAAATTTCAGGGTTCTTTTGTATTCAACTGTCTTCTACCTTTGAATGTTTGAAAGTTGTTCACTCTTCAACCATTCAGGTCCAAGTCGTTTGAATAGGGGCAGCTGTTGCACCCCAAAATTTGACCAACCGATTCTCATATCTGGTTTATGTTTCGACGCATTTTCGCATTCGCATTCGCATACCGTATCCAGTGCATTTCTCCAATCATAGTGATTTTATCGGGATTACAGCCCTGTTTTCACATTTCGGGCATTTCAGACCGGTTCGGATGATCGGAGTTCTGGTTGTTTGGCGCGTATGTCGACCTGGTCTCGCGTTCCCCTTTAATTGGATTAATTGCCTTTTTAGATTTTTCTAGACTTTTTGAATAGTTTTATTTGTTTTCTAGAATATTAAATAGATAGTTTTTAGAATATTAGAATATATTTCTTTTTAATAGATAATAGATTTTCTTTTATAGAATTAATAGAACTTTAATAGACTTTTTAGGTTAAATAGATTTTGGATTTATTAGTTTTAATAGAGTTTTTCTTTAGAATTTAATAGATTTTCTAGATTAATAATATAGATAGATTTAATAGTTTCTTTTAATTAATAGATATTAGATTTATAGTTTTAAATAGATATTAATTAGATATTAATGGTTTAGTTTTAATAAGATTTCTTTTATTAGGATTTTTTTAGTTTAGACTAATTAGGCCATTAGTTGTATTAGTTAGTTTATTTTCATTTTATTAGTTTAATCATGTCATTAACTGAGTTCCATTAATTTTCGTTTCCATTAAGTCCATTAATCATGCTAGTTGCAGTTCATTAGTCTCCATTTAATTGCATCAGATTAATCATTAGTTCATTAGTCCCTTTTAGTCTGAGTCTAGTGGGCCAATTATCCAAATTTCTGAAAGTCCAAGTCCAGAAGGTGCCACTTGTCATCTATATAGCATGCCACGCGTTCTATCTCAGGACTTTACACCTCATTTTCTCCATTCAGAGTTTCTAGCCACTTCATTCTCCACTCATTCTCTCTCAGCCACACGTGTCTCTCTCTCTTCCCACCCAAAAGCCACGCGTCTCACTATCTCTCTTCCCTCTCTCCACGCGTCCCTTTCTCCCTCTCCCTGTCCTGTATGTGTGACACATGTTTCCCACTTCCTTTCCCCTCGCCGGAGTACGTGCAAACACCGGAAAATGTTCACCGGCAATCGAACGCCACCGTAACTGTCACCGGTGAACCATAACTGTCACCGGAAAGTATAACGGTCACCGGAATCTGCATTCATCACCAGCGAACTCATACAACATTCATCAATATCTCACCGGTAAACTCAAGGTTTCGCCGGAAAGTTCATCGGTTCTTCCCAAATTCACCAGAAACTCATCAATTTGCCAGAAACCGTTCATCAATTTTTCAGAAGTCGTCAGCAACTCATCATCACTATAATCTTCAAAGCATCAATAGAATCACAAAGATCTTCATCAGATCATCATCATCTAACTTCCCGATCCATGAAATTGTCTCCGATCCAAACTCTGTCCGTCAAAGAACTCCAGATTTGTAAGACTTTCATCACGAGGCTGGCAAGATCTCCATCAGAGCTTCATGCATGTTCATCAAACGAGAAATCTCAAGAACCTTCATCTGAATCTCTTCATAGACCTTCATTGTTTAATAATCTTCATCGTTCAACGCCAAGAAAGTCATCTAGATTCTCCAGATCTTCCACATGCAAGCATCAATCTCCTACCAGTTCTCCAGATCCATCACGCACTCTTCACGTTCATTGAAACAACTCCAGAAATCCTCCGTTAGAGAACCTCAACCTTCAAAGCGATCCAGTAATCTCCACACTAACACTTCAAGTTCGTCAAGCATTTATTTCCGGAGAAGCTCCAAACGAAGTCATCAAAGCATTCCGACTAAGTTTTATTGTTTTGTATTTCTGTCTTTTGTTTTGAGATTTGTACAATAAATTGGAGTTGAGAATCTAAGAAGTTTGTGAGATTGGGAGATTGGAGAAAGAATTTGTGAGGTTGAAAGATTGTGAGAAAGTTTGGAACGAGATGAACACCGAGTTGGACGAAGTTTGTGAGGAAGCGAGAGTGAGAACGGCGCAGGTTGCATGAACAGTGAGTGAATTGGGAGAATTGGGAGTGAGGTAGGGTTTTGCTTTTCAGAGTATGAGAGATGAGAGAAAGAGACGTGGCCGGGCATTTGGTTTGGGCTCAAAGGCCCATTGGTTTTTTTTTGCCCATACACCAGCGTTTTTTTGCACCCTCCCGTTTTCGTTTTTTCTCTTTTGAGGAGATATTGGGCTGGGCCCATTCTGCTGATTACTGGACACACCTCCATTTTTTGTTACACGCCCCCCTCCCCGTTTTTGGCTGTTAGATGTTGGGCTGGGCCCAACTCCTATGTTTTTTTGCTAACAGAATCCCTATGTAACATAAACCCCCTCCCTACATTTTATTTTTAATACTTTGTATTGTTTTTAATTGTAAAATTTTTTAGGGATAGTTTTATATTTTAGAATATTATATTTCTAGAATAAATTTAGTTTTAGATACTAATTTCTTTTAGGAAATTTGTTAAGATTTAATATTTTTAGAATATAGTTTAGGTATTAACTTCTTGTTAAGGAGATTTATAGATTTAATTCTTTTTAGGATATATTTTTTCATTAGGAGATTAATTTTGCCGTATCTTAGGAGTAGACTTTTATTTCCATTTGTTAGTGGATTTGTCTCCTATTTTCTCTCCTATCTTATTTTCTATCCGATTTTATTCTCGATTTTATTTTTGGCTGGCCGTGTGACACGATTCAATTGGAGAATGATTTTCGATATCATTTCTCTATCTTGTCTTTGACACGGACATTAATACGCTACCTCTGAGAGTTCGACTTCTCGTATAAGTCGAACCATGATGGTCTAAGAATTACATTGGTTCTGATTCGAACGTCATCATCAAAGATCCAGAGAGGAGAAGATTGGAATGGAGCTTCCGCGCACGTCAGGAGCCCCGGAGCTGCTTCGTTCAACATCATCACCCTCTTATTCAAGTTTTCAGGCAACCGTCGAGTGTTGTGAGCTGCATCATCAGATACGAAGGAATTGGCAGCTGAGGAGTTTCTTCTTAGGTTCTTGCATGTGTGTCCCGAGTTCCTTCCCGTTTAGGCATATGCCTGCTTCCTCTTTGTTCTCGACCCCGTGCAAGCGAAACCCCTTTTCTCTCGCGTTCAGGCGATTGAGACCCCTTCTCTTGCCCCGTGCAATCGAGACTCATTTTCCCGTCGAACTACGTTTGCTCTGATCTCTTGTGCCGGACGAGAGTACATAGGCATAGGATGCCGTATCCTAGCGAGCTCCCTTTTCCCTTTTTCCCAGTTTTGCTGTAGTTAGGCTGAACTACAGCTGCTCTGATTTCTCATACCAAATGAGAATATGTAGGCATAGGATGTGATATCCTAGCGAGCACACTAACAACTAACCTTTCTGTTCTCTCACTGCCGTGCGATCGAGACCTTCCCGCTGATGACTGATGTTATCCATTTCTCTTGCCCTTGCGCATTTGAGACTAGACCGTAGTTTCTAGTTCCCGTAGGTCCCCGTACCTTTCAAATCAATTTGATCTCTCACCCCTGTGTGATCGAGAACACCCCGTCTAGCCGTAGTTAGCCTGAACTATGTAAGCTCTGATCTTTCACGCTGTATGGAAGTACGTAGGCACAAGACGCGAAGTCTTGGCGAGCCAATTCCCTGTAGTTTCCCGAACTACGATGACTCTGACTTTCTCTCTTGAGAATACGTAGGCATAGAGTGCGATGCTTTATCGAGTCAGTTTCCTTCCGTTTAGATTTAGCAGCCGTAGATAGATTGTTTTGTATCCTTTAGATAAACCAAGCAAGTGTGGATCCCGTCGAGTACGACGGACGTGAGGGGTGCTAATACCTTACCCTTGCGTAACCGACTCCCGAACCCAGGATTTGGTAGCGATGACCATTCCTTTCCCGTCTTTACGGTAGGTTTACTTCGAGCGTTTCCTTTCCCTCCTTTGGGATAAATAACGCACGGTGGCGACTCTTCTGTTTAGCCGGTGCCGATTTTCGCAGTAGCGACATAAGAAACAACAACACCTTCCGAAAATAATCGATGTAGACTCGATTGAACTCCAACCAGTTCATACCCAGAATAACATCCAACTTACCAAGGGGAAAGCAAATCAGATCCACTCCAAAATATCTACCAAAAATAGTCAGTGGACACTTCAAACATACCAAAGAAGTAGTCACTAAACCAACAGAGGGAGTCTCAATAGTCATCCGCCGCTCAAGAGTAGTCGGCACCAAACCTAACCTCTTCATACAATCAACAAAGATGAACGAGTGGGTTGCACCTATATCAAAAATAGCAGACAAGGGAACATTATTGATGAAACAAGTACCTTGGATAGAACGCTCCTCACTGGCAGCTTGAGTTCCCACCACTGTAAACACTTTACCACTGGTCTGAGACACCTGAGACGGCTTCGGCTTCTCGCAATGCATACTGATATGACCCTTCTCACCACAGTTATAACAGGTAGGCATAGTGACTCGACAATCAGCTACTACATGACCCGTCTTACCATACTTGAAACACTTCTTCACCTCATGAGAACAATCATTGGCACGATGCCCCGTACCACCACATCGGAAACACTTTACACCAGCAGACGCACTCCCTTCTCTGGGCTTCTTATCGGCAACAGCCTTATGTTTTCCCTTATCAGCAGGAACACTGTAAGGAGTACCACCAAACCTCTGCTTACCCTTACGGTCATTTGCAACCTTGTAATGTGCAATCCTAGCCCGATTATCATTATCATAAATCCTGCTTCTGCTTATCAGCTCAGGATAATCCCTGATCTTCTGACAAGCGATCCCCATCTTAACTTCTGGACGCAGCCCATTCTCAAACTTTAAACAATTGGAGGTCATCGCCCCGTCAGTATTGTAATGAGGACAATACTGTACCAACTCTTCAAACTTAGCAACATACTCAGCCACCGTCATACTACCCCGTTTCAGCTCCAGAAACTCTATTTCCTTAGCACTTCGAATATCCTCCGGAAAATATTTCTCCCGAAAACCAGTTTGAACCACATCCCAAGTAATCACAGTCCCCGCAGTCTCCAATCTCTGGCGACTATTGTCCCACCAAGCTTCAGCTTCACCTTCTAGCATGTGGGTACCAAACCTCACTTTCTGCTCATCCCTGCAACCCACCGTCCTGAAGATCTTTTCAATTGCCTTTAGCCACTTCTGAGCAGCTTCGGGATCCAAAATTCCACCTTGAAACGTTGGAGGCTTGTTACTCTGAAACTGCGCCAAATCCCTGAATTGCGCACCCGCAGCTTGGTTCTGATTAGCAACCACCTGCGCCATCGCTTGCATCACCGCAGCCAACGCAGCATCATTCCTTCCCGCCATACTGCTCAACAACAACAACGCCAGGTTAACAGAAAAACAAAATCTATCCTACAGACAGACTCAACTACTACACTGGACGGACCAACTTGTAACACCCCGTTTCCAAAAAATAAAATAAATGCAATTTAAATCAAAACAAATATCAGAGTTGCCACCTAAAACGGGATGCCACAAAACAGAATCTCAACAAAACACTTCATTTGTGTGAATTCAACAATAAGCAACGGAAATCGTCATATAAATATATACATATGAACATCATGTACAAAAATATTCGGCCATCCGCCCAAAATATACAAAATATATCCACCAAAACGATTCATCACAACATGATACAACATGGAGTCACAACAAAAATCATCAGATAAACAAATAACTCCCAAAAGCCCCGTGTTACGTATTAGAGCATCCCTACGACTCGACTCGCCACTACCCAAGCTAGCTACGCACCTGGATTATCTGTACTTCCGAAGAAGCACAGACCACAACAACAATAAGGGGTGAGAAATCACGATCAAAATATAACGATAATAATGTACATGAATAAAAGACAATAAACCAACAAACATCATTCAACATACATCAACCCGGACCTATAGTCCAATACCAGCACAACACACATAATAATGCAAACATATGCAACACGAAACCATGATATGCGGTACCGACTCAACAACAATGATGGACACCGGGCCATCAACCCTTCCCGAAGGAACACATCATCATCACCGATGGGCACTAGGCCATCACCCTCCACACAGGAGCACATCATAAACAGGATAGATTACTTACGCTCCCTTGAGACATGATCTATCCCTCACAATCACTGATGGGCACAGGGCCATCACCCTCCATACAGGAGCACATTATCACTATCGATGGGCACTGGGCCATCAACCCTCCACACAAGAGCACATCATCTCACCATGCTATGCATAACCCCAACGCACAACATACAACATCAAACACACTAAGTGCACACAATCCTACTGATCATATCCCCATACATTATACACATGTATATATATATATATATATATATATATATATATATATATATATATATATATATATATATATATATATATATATATATATATATATATATATATATATATATATATATATATATATATATATATATATATATATATATATATATATATATATATATATATATATATATATATATATATATATATATATATATATATATATATATATATATATATATATATATATATATATATATATATATATATATATATATATATATATATATATATATATATATATATATATATATATATATATATACACACACCAATCAATTATCAATAAAGTTAAATAACAGTGAAACCCCAATCGACACGGAGTACACACGATTCTCCCGATCGCCTCACTATGCATCATATACATATTATGTATTACATATTATGTATAGAAGTCTTACTCACCACTTAATCATGTCAATTAAATTCACATTCCATAATTCATCTTTCCACATCAAGCATACTCTCTTTACCCCTAAACAACATCTTTCGAGCTGTCTTTGCCTAAGGAAACCCACGAAACAAGACACAAGGCAAAATAGCACAAAACCCACATTCTGTCACGCTCGCTAGCTCACTCACCTAGTGAGGCCATGCGAATGTTCGCTACTCGCTCTCCTAGAGAACTCCCTAGCGAAGGAAGACAGTGGCTTCACGGGAGCACTCGCTACCCAGTTCGCCTAGCGAAACATCAGCGAATGTTCGCTATTCGCTCGCCTAGCGAAAGTGCTGGCGAAAGTCTGCGATTTCACAAAAATCTCACTATTCAGAATCGGTAACACTCTCCGAAATTGCCCGATTTTACTCATACCAGTTCCCACAGCACTAATGCAACTTAGCCACATAATCTATTCCAAATCCCACCCGATAAAACTCCAGTTCTACCAATTAACTTGTTTCCGGCGTAAAATGATAAACTACCGAAAACCCCAAAATCATCCCAACAATCACATGCAACAAACCTATCTTACTAACAACAAATTCAGAATCACAACAACATAACAATTCAGTTCATCAGAACCTATGGGGTTAGGGAAATCCCCGTCTACCTAGAATTCATGCAATTATCGGTTTCGACCCGATTCTCCCCCCCCCCCCCCCCCCCCTCCCCCCCTCCTTACCTCAATAACTCAAACAAGTTGTAGAAGATTCAGAAATCCCAGCTTTCCTCTTCCTTCTTGACCCTTCTATGCAAAACCCTCTTCCACTTGACTTGCTCTTCTTCTTGTTCTTTCCACAATGATCGTGTTATTCTTCTTCCCTAACTCCAAATACCCCTTATTCCAAAATTCTTCTTATTTTCTTCATAATAATAATATCAATAATAATAATAATAATTAATAATAATAATAATAATAACAATACTATTATTAATTAAATTATTATGACTAAATATTATTACTAATACCAAAGTCCAAAATTATTAAATAAACTCCAACTTATGGGCTACTCACTATCGCACTCGAACACGCTCCCACAAAAGGCACCGCAAATAAAATAACACAGAAAACTAAATAATTAAAATGGGCGTTACACAAAAACCCCCAAATCCTCAAGATTCTTGGATGACAAAACCCTAACGGTTTTATTCAAGAAAAACCCACCGAAATCTCAACCCAAACTCGATACAATATCCTACGTTTGGACGTTATCACCTCAATGATGCAAATGATCAACAAAAATTATTATGTGTAGTTGTTGAGAAAATGTAAGAAAGAGGATGAAGATGATGAGAAAATTCAGTGTCAATATTTCACTTTTCTTATTCTTTTTCAAATGATGACCCAAAAATAATAGATATAATGTTAAGACTAATTAACAAACATAACAACAATTTGATATGAGACAAATCAGAAAAGTGGTGCATTTTTAGCGAACGATCGACCTAAGAATTAAGATGGGTCGACCAGAGCATACCCGATTGCAAAACTGTGCAAAAATTAAAGTTATGCGTCGACCGGAACTAGTCCATGCATCGATGCAAGCTTGCCTAAAAATGAAAAATGCAGATACTTACAGTATGAGTCGACCAGAGGGCCGATGCGAACATGCCTGAGAGCAAAAGCTTGAAATTCACATTACATGAGTCGACCTAAGCAGGGCTTTGAGTCGAATCAAGCACTCTAAACTTCCAAAATTGACTTTTTGCTCATAGTTCGGTCTACCTAAGCAATATTTATGCATACCTAAGTCTCCTAACATGACCAAATGCACATAAAACATATATGATGTTCTTCTATATGTATAGACACATGATTTTGAAATATTTTTGTGCATTAGTAAACTATGAATACAAACTAAGACTCGACGATACCGTCCAAATTACAAAGTATGAACTAGACACGTTTTGAAATCATTAAAATAAGGAATGAGACACATTTCCTTCACATACTTCCCTTTTCTGATGATGGAAAAACAGTTGCGAAATCTTTAGCTTAGCGAGTACTTTGAGTAGTATCATCCTCCCTCTAATTTTATGCATTTTTCCGAGAGAAAGTCTGATTAATCTTTATGAGATGAATTGTTGCGAACAATCTTTATGAGATAAATTGCTGCTTTTTGCATATTCTCTTCTCCCCCCCTTTGACAACATCAAAAAGAGAGAAGCACAAGGTCAAAGAAAACACAATATATTCAATTGAACACAATCACATACGTTGCAATAGATACACATTAACAAACATTCACATAAAATGATGTTAATGGAATAAATATGAAGATAAATAAGACAAGAAGCATATAAAGAAAGTTAAGTGCATTAAACAAACACCATGTTCCAATACAATTCCAAGTCTCAAACAAACAAACAAAACATATGATGAAATGAACAAAACAAAACATGATATGCACTACATCTAAACAACGTCATCCTCAAGGTCTTCTCCCCCTAAATGGACGGCCCCTCCCTCTGAAATGGTAGTCTGGAGGTGGTAGTGGTTGTTGCTCATCTAATCACTTAGTGAGTTCCAAAACAGCTCGGTTGAGAATGTTGAAGCTTGTCGTGAGAGCTCGATTCTGACCTGGAGCAGTTTTAGCCATAGTATCAAAACGTCTAATGACGGTGTTGGCAAACAAATTAAAGTTCTCACTCTAAGCCTGTAGCTGATTCTGCAAGGCCGTGTACCATTCCTCTTGAGCGGTAGCAAAATTTTGTTGTTGGAGCTTTGTGTTTCTTAACATTTCAAGAACTTTATCATTATTTTGTTAAGGTCGCGGAGGAGAAGGATACATGTAGTAGGACTCTTGCTGGTTCCAGTTATTAGTTGAAGGCATATAGGCTGAACCGAGAGATGTCCATCCTATGTTTTGCCACTTACCTCATCCTTGATTTGCATAGGGATCTACAGGAGATGATTGACCCAACCAACCACTGTTATCTTGTTCAGCATCATTTTGGTCAGTTTCCATTGCATGAGCGGCTTCTTCTTCTTCATCTTCATCTTCATCTTCGTCTGAATTTTGAACCCTTGAGCTAGAGGCCTTCACTATAAACCTGTAATGTTTGTCTTCACGATCCCACAGATAACCCATCATAGTCAGGGTCTTTTGATAGAATTCCTGATTTGTTGTCAAAGACACATACGGAATACCTTGGACAACCACTTCAGCTTGGTTACACTTTGAATAAAATAGGCATAGCACAAAGCAGTACCTCTACCAAGTTCCCTCAAAGCGTAAATCTTGCTCGCAATATAATAAGGCCAATTAATTTTTATTTTGTTCTTCAGAATATAAACCAAGTGTACCTTAGCCTGGTCGACCCTGGAGCAGCCTCCCTTCTTAGGACAAAGGATGTGAGATACTATCCACTGAAGGATTCTATCAACTGGCTTCAATCTGTGGAGGCAAATCACCACATATCATACAAGTCTGTAAGACATTGATAAATGCAGGTTTCGATGATGATAAATTCCCAGGATAGACTAGAAAGTATGAATTCCAGATCCACTAAACCAGATGCAACGTATCACCCACCATATCCTTCTTTCGCTTATCTTAAAATTTCTGAAATGAATATACTTTGTGTTGACAAAATGCAATCATGACTAAAGGCATGAAAAACTTCAAACTAATGAACTTTTGCAGGCTTGCAGGACATGTGTCGACCATAGGGTCGGCGTATTCATCAGAAAAAGGGGAAATCAGTCAGCGCACAAAGCATGCGTCGACCATAGGGTCAGCGCATGAAGGAATGACATTCCAGCGGGTCAACGCATAAAAGCAAGGGTCGACCATAGCTCGGCGCACAAAGGAAATGGATTTCAATGGGTCAGCACACGCCGACTGTATGGTCGACGTGCACAAGTGAAATTTCCAGAAATCCAAAACAGCACAGGCCATTCGTCGACGCACACACCTGTTATGGTTGACCGTTCATGCGGAAAATCTGTTTTAAAATACTTCCCTCTCAATTTTGAAATACTGTTATGTCCTAAATTTTGTTGGCACTATATATACTTACTTAAACACTTGTATCTACCAACATTTGATATTCTTTTGATTCATATGTTCAAAAACAAGAAAGAGTGAAATAGGTGTCCAAGATTCATCATCTTCATCTTCAACATCTCACAACATTTCAATTACACACAATCATTTTTGAAATGCATTTGTGAGAGATTCAAGGTGATAAGGTTCGAGGCTTAGATTGGAGAATCAAGCTCGGGTTGAAGATTGCGACAGGTTCTTTCTTGAATAAAACTATTGGGGTTTTGCCCTCCAAGATTGGTTCGAATTTTGGGGGTTTTTGAATGAGATTCTTCATCAACGATCAATCGAGCGAAGGTGATTGTGAAGAGGTGGTCTTCACAAGTCTAGTAGCGGATTCGATGATTTTGAAGGGAAGATCTCGGGTTCGATTTGGTGTTGTTGAGATCAGTCGGAGTCAAAGGTTTAAACAACAATGTGTTCTTCAATAAGGTGGTTGGAGTCGGAGGTCCATCAACACAAATCGAAGAACTTGATTCAGCTTGAATCAAGGGGCAAGGAGTGAAGGCAACTTTCAACACATTGAGATTTTTGTTGTAATTTTGCTTCTCAATCCTTGTATAAACTGTTCATTTAAACAGGTGATATCTATTCAATATATCTCAATTCTAGTTTTAGAATTGAGGGCAGACGTACCCCGAAGCGAGGACGACGGGGGAACTGCCTCACCAAATTACTTGTCTTCTTTATTTTCAGCATTTTCGTTACAGCTCAAATAAGTAATTTTTGTGTAAGCTCTATTGTCAAAATTGTGATATCAATTGAGTAAGAGATTAAAACTTTGTTTTTAACCCTAAAGTACAACAATACGTTGTACTAGGCTGGTTGAAATCACTTACTCAACATAAACATCACTTGGAGTGTCTTTGCACACCAAGTGTTTGACATATTGCTTGAACCAAAATTATCTTACTTGTGTATCTAGTTTTGGTTTGATTTTGAATCATTGGAACTAGGAATCCTTACAACTGAAGTAAATAATTGATAAGCGTAGTTTGTGTTGTGATTCTATTTTTCCAAATTGTCATTAATCCATAGGCTTACGTATATCCGGTTTTCCAATAACCGTTCGTTTTAGACTATATTTTTCCTCGGCAGCTTCTGCACTTAAAACATTTTTAAAACCAATTTTAAATTGGTAGCGCCGACTCAAATTTTAATTGGGGATCTATTAAACCCCCCCCCCCCCCCCCCTTCTAGATCCGTGCCATAGTCTAACAAGTGGTATCTAGAGCTCCGGTTATTCGGTGCTTCAAATACAACGAGATAGAAAATGGAAAACGAACCTAAAGGGGCGTACAATAGGGCTCCTGTTTTCAACGGTGAAAACTATAGTTATTGGAAAGACTGTATGTGTGTGCATATAAACTCCATAGACAGAAAAATATGGAACGTTATCCTTAATGGTCAAATAGAAATTACTATGACCAATGCGGATAATGTAGTTGTACCAAATCCTGAAGCACAATGGACCGATGACGGTAAGAAAAAATACAATTATGATTGGAAAGCTAAAAACATCTTAATCTCCTCATTAGGTGTAGATGAATACTATCGTGTATCCCATTGTCCTATTGCTAAGGCCATGTGGTATTCACTACAAATAGCCCATGAGGGGACAAACGATGTTAAGTTGGCTAGAATCAATACATTAACTCAAGAGTTCGATCTCTTTTTCATAGAGCAAGGGGAAACCATTGCTGACATGCAAAAGAGATTTACTCATCTCATCAATCGTTTACATTCATTAGGTAGGCCTGTTTCCAATGATATTGCTACTAATAAGATCTTAAGATGTCTTAACAGGGAATGGCAGCCTAAAGTGACCGCCATCAAAGAAGCACATGATCTTACCTTATTAGATTTAACAACATTGTTTGGCAAATTACAAGAGCATGAACAGGTACTCTTGAGTTTAGACCAACGCGAAAAGATTGAAAAGAAAGACAAAATGAAGGTGAGTGAAAAGAAATCGATAGCTCTCAAGACTTCCTCCTCGAAGTCTCAAGCAAAAGAGCAAAATGATTATTCCTCGAGCGACGAAGAAGAAGAGGACACAAACGAAGATATGGGGTTGTTTGTTAAACGGTATAACCGTTACGTGAGAAAGAACGGCATCCAACATTCCGAGAAGAACTTGGTAAACTTCCGGAAACAATCGAGACACTCCAAAGATGATGACTCGAAAGGTAAAAAGACTAGAGGGACGTGCTACAAGTGTGGAAAGCCCGGTCACTACAAACCGGATTGTCCAATGAATAAAAAGGGAAAGGACAAGGAATCATCAAAATCACACAAGAAAGCATCAAACCCTAGGAAAGCGTACATAGCATGGGAAAGTGACATCGACTCTTCCTCCTATGATGAAAGTTCTAGTGATGAAGAAGAGTCTGTGAATCTATGCCTCTCCGCCAATCAGACAAATAAGAAAAAACAGGTACGTCACTCTAAATATGATAAGTCCTCAAATATGTCGCATTCAGAATTACAAACCGCATTTCATACCTTACATAATGAAGCAGTTGAAGCCTTCAAGAAACTTGCTTCTAATAAGAAAATCTTTACGTATTTAGAGCATAAAGTTAAAGAGTCCGAAAAGAAATTAGAGGACCTTAAGGCTTCCATTGTGAAAGGCAATGAATCGGATTGTAAAGACGATAGAAATCCTTTCAACTTTGGGTGTGGTACTTGTCATATTTGGCAAGGTGAGGTTAGAAACCTCAAGGCCATATTAAACAAGGCACTTGAGCCTAAAGTTACATTTGCTATTGATAAAAAGGATTTTAGAAAAAGTATGATTAACCCATACCAAAAATATGCATATGTAATTAGGGATCAAGCAAGTGAAAGTGTCTCTAAAGTTGATTTTGCTTGCTTATATTGTTGCAAGAAAGGCCACTCCATTGGTAAATGTCGGTTTAGGAGATTTCTTGTTCCTAAAGGCATCTACCAATGGTTGCCCAAACGCAACCATTTTGTCACTAACCTATTAGGACCCAATATGCCATTGGGTACCTCCTTGTGCTAATTATGTTTTGACAGGTGAAATGTGTTGAGACCACCGAGAGAAGATGGGTTCTCGATAGTGGGTGCTCAAGACACATGTCTGGAGACATATCCTTATTCATAGACTTTGTGGCTAAGAAGAAAGGGTATGTAACTTATGGTGATAACAACCGCGGAGCAATACTAGGTAAAGGTAGTGTAGGTAATCTCGCCTCTACTATGATTTCTGACGTATTGCTTGTCGAAAACCTTAAACATAACCTGCTTAGCATTAGCTAATTGTGCGACAAAGGATACAATGTATCCTTTTCAAAAGATTGTTGCAAAATTGTGCATGAAAATGATAAGAAGAATATGTTTAATGGTTTTAGAGTAAACAATGTATATATGCTTGACTTAAATGAAGTATCATTAACAAGCGACAAATGCCTCATAACTATGAGTGAAGACTCATGGCTATGGCATAGGCGTTTAGCGCATGTTAATTTTGACTTACTCAATAAGGTAGTCTCAAAAGACCTAGTCTTAGGACTTCCCAAAATAAAGTTCACCAAGGATCACCTTTGTGATGCTTGTCAAAAAGGGAAGCAATCGAGGATCTCATTTAAATCCAAAAAGATAATTTCAACAACGAGACCTCTTGAACTTCTACACATGGACTTGTTTGGGCTGTCTAGGATCAAAAGTCTAGGAGGAAACTATTACGGGTTCGTAATAGTGGACGACTTTTCTAGGTTTTGTTGGACCATCTTCTTAGTAAGTAAAAGTGATACATTCGCCGCTTTTGAAAAGTTTGCTAAGCTTTCCCAAAATAAGTTAAATACAAACATAGTGTCCATTAGGAGCGACCATGGAGGTGAGTTTGAAAATCACTTATTTGAAGAATATTGCGGTAACCATGGTATTGATCATAACTTCTCCGCTCCATGCACTCCTCAACAAAACGGGGTTGTGTAGCGCAAAAACCGTATTTTAGAAGAATTGGGAAGAACAATGATTAACGAAAGTGGTTTACCTAAATATTTTTGGGCCGACGCCATTAGTACGGCATGCTATGTTTTGAATAGGGTACTTATTCGCCCCATTCTAAACAAAACACCGTACGGACTTTTAAAAGGGCGAAAGCCTAATGTTTCTCACTTGCACGTGTTTGGATGTAAATGTTTTGTATTAAACAATGGAAAGGAAAACTTGGGCAAATTTGATTCCAAAGCCGATGAAGGTATCTTTCTCGGATACTCTCACTCGAGTAAAGCATATAGAATATATAATAAACGATTACTTGTTGTAGAAGAGTCTGTGCATGTTACCTTTGATGAGTCCTACCCGAGAAATGTCGGAAAGGATAGTGTTGTTCATGGTGATGGTACATCCACTGAAGACATACTCAAAAGTGGCGAGACGGGGATTGATCAACCTGACAAAGCCAAAATTGAGGAGGATAAGGATGCACACCGTGATGCAACAGAGGAAGTTCATCCGCCTTCAAACTACGATCTTCCTCAAGAATGGAAGTCATCTAAAGACCATCCAATTGAAAACATTATTGGAGACATCACAAAGGGTGTAACAACTCGAGCTAAGCTAAGTAATTTCTGTTATTACTTCGCTTTCGTGTCACAGATGGAACCTAAAAACCCTAAGGAAGCCCTACTCGATGAACATTGGTATTTGTCAATGCAGGAGGAACTGAATCAGTTTACTAGAAATGAGGTTTGGGACCTTGTCCCTCCTCCACGAGGTCATCGAGTAATCGGCACCCGATGGGTGTTTAGAAATAAACTGGACGAGAACGGAGTAATAACTCGCAACAAAGTGCGTTTAGTCGCGCAAGGGTATAACCAAGAGGAAGGCATCGACTATGAGGAAACTTATGCGTCGGTTGCCCGACTCGAGGCTATACGCCTTCTACTTGCTTTCGCTTGTGCGAAAGATTTTAAGTTATTTCAAATGGACGTCAAAAGTGCGTTCCTTAACAGGTTTATAAATGAAGAAGTCTATGTTGCTCAACCACCTGGTTTTGAGTCTCATGAGTATCCTGATCATGTCTATAAACTGAAAAGAGCTTTGTACGGTCTTAAACAAGCTCCTAGAGCTTGGTATGAGAGACTAAGCAAATTCTTACTTGATCAAGGCTACTCAAGAGGAAAGGTTGATACTACTCTCTTCATTAAACGTCAAGGAAAACACTTAATTCTTGTACAAATTTATGTTGACGATATCATATTTGGATCCACTAACATGAATCTCGTAAGAGAGTTTGCTAAGCTTATGCAGGGTGAATTCGAGATGAGTATGATGGGTGAACTCACATATTTTCTCGGGTTACAAATCAAGCAACTGAAGGAAGGAACATTCGTGAGCCAAACAAAATATTGTTTGGATCTTTTCAAGAGATTTGACATGGCAAATGCAAAAGCCATAGACACCCCTATGCCAACATGTGCAAATATGAGTAAAGATGAAAGTGGCAAAGATGTTGAGGTAAAAAGGTACAGAGGTATGATTGGCTCGCTTCTCTATCTCATTGCTTCGCGTCCCGACATTATGTTTAGCGTGTGTATGTGCGCCAGATACCAATCATGTCCTAAGGAATCCCACCTAAAATCTGTCAAACGCATACTTCGATACCTATCTGGTACTCCGAAGTATGGATTGTGGTATTCTAAGGGTAATGATTGTTCATTGGTAGGCTTCTCTGATTCTGACTTTGCCGGTTGCAAATCAGATAGGAAAAGCACCAGTGGTACATGTCACTTATCTTCAAACTCCCTGGTTAGTTGGCACAGCAAGAAACAAGTGTTTGTTGCTCTGTCAACCGCGGAAGCGGAATACGTAGCCGCCGGTAGTTGTTGTGCGCAAGTCTTATGGCTTAAACAACAACTATTGGACTTCAATTTGAAACTAGAACGTATTCCAATATTTTGTGACAATACCAGTGCTATAAATCTTACCAAGAATCCGGTGTTACACTCGCGTACCAAACACATAGAAATTCGACACCATTTTCTTAGGGACCATGTAGAGAAGGGTGACGTTGTCTTTGAACACGTCGATACTAAAAACCAACTAGCGGACATTTTCACAAAGCCGCTAGCCAATGAGCCCTTCTTTCATATCCGTCGAGAACTTGGTATTCTCGATATTTCTGATCGGGTTTAACAATTGCTACGTTCAAATTTAATATATTTACAACTATGTTTTTGTACCACTAACAATCGTTTTGAGTTTGTTGCAAGTGCAAATCTGTGGTTAACAAGAGTAGTCGGTATAGAGGTGATATTGCTCCTTTCTCCTTCTTTTTCTTCTCTCTCTCTTAGCATTCATGACTTGAAAATAGCTATATCGTTCTACAATCATGGTACTTATATATGTATATGACTGTTTCTGGTTGATACTATGTGTGTTGAATGCATGTCATATTGTGAAAAGATGAATAGGCATGATAAATAGGCAAGTGTGACATTCTGCATAACTTAAAATTGAAAATTTTGAGTTTTTTGAAGGTTTGAGTCGACCTAAACAGGACAATGGTCGACGCATGCTGTAAATTTTCAAAATTATCAAAAACTGTACATTATGCGTCGACGCATGCAGGGCTATGGTCGACGGCTCGCTTGAAAACCCAGAAATTTTCTCTTTTGAAAAACGTTCCAATTTCCCTCTCCCCTACATTAAATGTGTTATGATGTTTTGACATGACATTCATCTTGTGAATTGCATCTAGACACCTAAATTGTCTCCTTGTCTCCTCCCTCTTCCCAAAAACCCTAACACCTCCTTCTATTAAAGACCTAAGTATTCTTCTTCTCCAACATTATTCCCAAATCATTCTCTTCAAAGTTCATCTTCAACTCCTCCAAAACTCATCATCAATGGCTTCCTCTCTTCGCAAAACTACCGGTAAGAGATCAAGAGCTTCTTCATCCTCTGCTTCAGTTCCGGTTACTACTGTTTCTCTTGTTCATCCTCCTGCTGTTGAAAACTTCAACAAAAGTCTCAGCAAAAGGGCCATAGTTCCACAACATGCCTTCTACCATGCAACAAGTGAGCGCTTGCATCTCACTCGGCTTCTGTCCCTGTTGGACTTTCAAGGGTTCGTCAATTTCCTGGAATGTAATACAAAGTACAGTGAAGATTTGGTCAGAGTGTTTTACACAAATATGCGAGGTAACTTTCAAGATCAGCACTTTCACACCTCTGTAGGAAATAGACTGGTTAATATCAATTCTTAAGTATGGAACAAATATTTTAATATGACTGTTGATGCTGATGCACCACCTCTCCATGAGGTAACTGACACTCGTACGGTGCCTGGTTATGAATATAAGAGGGCTCTGAATGGAATGCTCAAATGACCTTATCCAGAGGCAATTGTCAACAGCGATGCTTTTCCTCGATCGGTCACAGCCGGGAAACTCAATACAGGGGAGCGCATCCTTCAGTGGATCGTCGCTCGTATACTACGACCGAAAAAGGGTAGCCTGTCGTGTGTCGAACAAGCTGAGGTACATCTTATCTACATACTGCAAAACAGGATCAAAATAAATTGGCCTTACTATATTGCTAGCAGGATGTTTACTCTGAGAGACTCAAGTAGAGGCACTTCTTTAGCCTATGGGTCGTTCATCTCGGAAATTCTTGCTGCTGCGAATGTTGTGTATCCAACATTTCCATGTGTATCAGTTTCCTCGGATAAAGAATTTAGCACCAAAACCCTTGCAATGATGGGGTATTTTTGGTGTGCTGAACGACGTTCATACAGATTTGTCCGACGGGCCAATATTTCTCCGGTGCCTAGTAACGATTCTGATGAAGAAGAAAGTGAAGAGCAGGGTGAAGAAGAAAGCGACGAACAAGGTTAAGAAGAAAGTGAGGAGGAAGGTGAAGAAGACGATGCAGAAGACAACACAGATGCAAAGATACAAGAACCTATCTATGGGACTCAAGATTATCATCAATCTCCAGTCCATGATACGGCTACAAATACCGATTGGGTCCAGTACTCATATCCATCAGAAGAACAAGAAGGCGATTCTACAAATCAAGGATGGGGCAATTGGCAATATACAGGCTGGACTACCTTGGGTAGATTCTATGACCCATATCACGGCTACCCTCAAGACTACCAACCCTCTCAGCACTCATCACCTCCTCCGCCTTCGGATAACTCTGAAGTCATTACTATAATGCAGTCAATGCAGTTAGAACAACAAAACTTCATGAGGCGTCAAGACACTCAGATGGAGCAGATTAGAGCTGAGCTCCATGCCCAAAATGAAAGGTTCAATTCATTTTCTACTCGGATGGACGCCCGTATTGACTCTCTGGTTGAATCACATGAGCGGCAAGATTGGGAAATCACCAACTCTCTTAGTCATCTCAACATGTCCGCTGAAGCCTTTTTGGACTTCTCGGATCCTTACCACAATCCAGATGCTGCATACCGAGGGAGAGGACGAGGACGGGGTCGTGGTTATTAGATCAATAGTTGCATATTTCATATTTGCTTATATGTTTTCGTCTGTGTACTTTTCATTTTTTTCTTATGTGTGCCTGAACTTTCATTACATGTTTTCGCCATTATCTATTAATTCAATATATTTTTGTTCATTATCATGCTTGTGTGTGAAGTTTGGTAATTAACTATCACCTATTGTATGTTCTCTATTAATTGACGCATTCTTCTTCTCTTTTTGATGGTGTCAAAGGGGGAGAAGACAATGTAGCAAGCAAACACCAAACCAAAGCCAAGTCAGTCAGGATATTAACAACATGTGATGGTTGTTTGTTCTACAGCCTTATAGTACAAAAGAAAGGGGGAACTTGTGTATACTTGTGTGTATACATTGCATATTTGGTGTTTTAGTTATATACAGGTTGTCATCATCAAAAAGGGAGAGATTGTGGAGGCAAATCACCACATATCATACAAGTCTGTAAGACATTGATAAATGCAGGTTTTGATGATGACAAATTCCCAGGATAGACTGGAAAGTATGAATTCCAGATCCACTAAACCAGATGCAACATATCACCCACCATATCCTTCTTTCGCTTATCTTAAAATTTCTGAAATGAATATACTTTGTGTTGACAAAATGCAATCATGACTAAAGGCATGAAAAACTTCAAACTAATGAACTTTTGCAGGCTTGCAGGACACGGGTCGACCATAGGGTCGGCGTATTCATCAGAAAAAGGGGAAATCAGTCAGCGCACAAAGCATGCGTTGACCATAGGGTCAGTGCATGAAGGAATGACATTCCAGCGGGTCAACGCATAAAAGCATGGGCCGACCATAGGTCGGCGCACAAAGGAAATGGATTTCAACGGGTCAGCGCATGCCGACTGTATGGTCGACGCACACTGGTGAAATTTCCAGAAATCCAAAACAGCACAGGCCATGTGTCGACGCACAGACCTGTTATGGTCGACCGTTCGCGTCGAAAATCTGTTTTAAAATACTTCCCTCTCAATTTTGAAATACTGTTATGTCCTGAATTTTGTTGGCACTATATATACTTGCTTAAACACTTGTGTCTACCAACATTTGATATTCTTTTGATTCATGTGTTCAAAAACAAGAAAGAGTGAAATAGGTGTCCAAGATTCATCATCTTCATCTTCAACATCTCACAACATTTCAATTACACACAATCATTTTTGAAATGCATTTGTGAGAGATTCAAGGTGATAAGGTTCGAGGCTTAGATTGGAGAATCAAGCTCGGGTTGAAGATTGCGACAGGTTATTTCTTGAATAAAACTATTGGGGTTTTGCCCTCCAAGATTGGTTCGAATTTTGGGGGTTTTTGGACGAGATTCTTCATCAACGATCAATCGAGCGAAGGTGATTGTGAAGAGGTGGTCTTCACAAGTCTAGTAGCGGATTCGGTGATTTTGAAGGGAAGATCTTGGGTTCGATTTGGTGCTGTTGAGATCAGCCGGAGCCAAAGGTTTGAATAACAACGTGTTCTTCAATAAGGTGGCTGGAGTCGGAGGTCCATCAACACAAATCGAAGAACTTGATTCAGCTTGAATCAAGGGGCAAGGAGTGAAGGCAACTTTCAACACATTGAGATTTTTGTTATAATTTTCTCAATCTTTGTATAAACAGTTCATTCAAACAGGTGATATCTATTCAATATATCTCAATTCTAGTTTTAGAATTGAGGGAAGACGTACCCCGAAGCGAGGACGACGGGGGAACTGCCTCACCAAATTACTTGTCTTCTTTATTTTCAGCATTTTCGTTACAGCTCAAATAAGTAATTTTTGTGTAAGCTCTATTGTCAAAATTGTGATATCAATTGAGTAAGAGATTAAAACTTTGTTTTTAACCCTAAAGTACAACAATACATTGTACTAGGCTGGTTGAAATCACTTACTCAACATAAACATCACTTGGAGTGTCTTTGCACACCAAGTGTTTGACATATTGCTTGAACCAAAATTATCTTACTTGTGTATCTAGTTTTGGTTTGATTTTGAATCATTGGAACTAGGAATCCTTACAACTTAAGTAACTAATTGATAAGCGTAGTTTGTGTTGTGATTCTATTTTTCCGAATTGTCATTAATCCATAGGCTTATGTATATCCGGTTTTCCAATAACCGTTCGTTTTAGACTATATTTTTCCTCGGCCGCTTCCGCACTTAAAACATTTTTAAAACCAATTTTAAATTGGTAGCGCCGACTCAAATTTTAATTGGGGATCTATTTAACCCCCCCCCCCCCCCTTCTAGATCCGTGCCATAGTATAACACAATCAACCAGTAGAAACCTTTTTAGCAAATAGGTCACTGGCCACAATATGATCAGCAAAGGGTTTCTTCAACATTGATTTCAAAGCTTCCTTAAACTCATAGCCATCAGCAGTTCTACTATCAGTGATCTTAGGAAGTGGAGTCGTCAGTGGACTCATTAAATAAATCTTTCCACACTATATCATTCACAGATACCTTTCTACTGCCTATCTTACAATTGTACTCATAACCATCAAATTTGCCCTAAATACCCATATAGAACAACCGGACGAGATCTTCATTGTACTTGGTGTCACATTCCAAAACCTGATTAAACTCTTGAAAATCAAGATGTGCAAGAACTTCCTGAATGTGCATGCGTTCAGCAGTTTTGTAATAATACACAGATTGTTTTACAATAGACCGCTTGCTAAAGTTATTCTCATATGTTTCAATAAATTCATCAGAGAGTAAAGAGAGCATTTACCGGAATACTTTCCCTAGGGTGTGAAGTTTCAGCTTGTGATGTCGGAGCTCTTGTGGTTCTTTTCCCCGTTACTCTTCTAGTAGCCATGAAATTCAGATGATGGAGAAGATGAACAGTAGTTCAAATTTTAATAGTTGATGAAAAACCCAAGAGAAACCTTGTGAATGTTGAGGTTTTTGATTTTGATGAACTTTTTGAGAATGGGTTTTGAGTTTTTTTAGAGATTTTTAGGAGAGGAGAAGTGGAAGAGAGTTGTCTAGATTCAAATGATAATGTTTGAATGCTTTGAATGAGTAAATGCAATTAACGGGTCAAAAGTACCCAATACCAATGAAAAGGCGCTGCATTTTTCAATAATTTTTTAGCGATGTGTCGGCCTAAAGAACCACGCATTAACGCATACTGATGAAAAATGTACAAATTTAAATGCGCATAGTTTGAGTCGACCTAAAGGTCGACCTGTTCATACCCGAATCAAAATTTGTGAAAATGGAAGACTCGTGAGTCGACCTATGACCTGTTTTGGTCGACTAACATAGTGAAAATATGTAAAAATGCACATTTCAAGTCATTTATGCATCAACTAAGAATAAATAAAAGGCTCACACATATTTCAAACTTAAAAATGGATTAAAATTCAAACCATAGAATAAACATCAATCTAACACACATAATGGCACATTATCTTGCATATATATGTGATCAAGAATATTTAACTAGAGAGGAACGATATTACCTCCAATGACAATCGATGATGAATGCCCTCACATATAGCTTGATTTTCTCAATATTGTTAATAGAAAATATAGACAAGCATAGATATAGAGCATGCAATCATATAATTTTAGATACGATCCGAGATATCGAGAACACCAAGTTCGCAAGTGGTTTTATGAAAATATCTGCAAGTTGATTTTTGGTATCAACATGCTCAAACATAACATCACATTTCTCTACATGATCCCTAAGGAAATGATGACAAATGTCAATATGTTTTGTGTGTGAATGTAATACAGGGTTTTTGGTTAGATTGATGGTGATTTTAACATCACACAAAGTAGGAATACATTCAAGTTTAACATTGAAGTCGAGTAATTGTTGCTTGAGCCACAAGATTTAAGTACAACAACTATCGGTCGTAACATATTCTGCCTCGACTATTGACAAAGCAATGTAAACTTGCTTTTTGCTATGCCAACTCACTAAGGAATTTAAGGGAAAAAATGACAAGTGTTGTTTGTGCTTTTCCTATCCGATTTACAACCGGCAAAGTCAGAATCGGAATAAGGAATTAGATTTTCTTTTCTAATTGTTTTATTTAAATTTTGTTAATTAGTTTATTTTCAATTAAATGAAAAAAAAACTCAGTATTTTCTTAGTTAATCTTTGATTTAATATTTTCGATTTTGATTTGTGTTTACAATTTATTTGTTTAGAACCATTTAGATTTTCTTCAATTTCTGCTTACTATTTTCTTTAGCCGATTTAACTACTAACTTATTAATTTGTGACTTGATTCCTCGGCTTGGAATTGTGGCTCTTTCTGTTTGATTTTATGATTTCGATTCTGCCTATTCTCTTGCTCATATCTTGTGGATCTTTTTTATGTCATAGCTTTTCTCTTTTTGTTCGATTCCATCTTATGATTTGTTTGCCTCCATGCTTTAGGCTTGTTTACCTTGTTAATTCATATTGATTCTTAAAGTTGTGCCTCATTTATTTTGCTCGCTTGTGTACTGCATGTTCCCTTTAGGACCTCCTAGTCTAACTTAATTTTTGATTAAGATTGGAGTAGGATAGATCTTAGGTCCATCCTTAGCATGGCAACTTTAGGGAAAAATCTCCCTAACCTCAACATAGGCCCATTTGCATGCCAACATTAGGATAGAAGTTCCTCTCGCATCCCAACCTTTGGACAACTTTACATGACAACTTGGACCAAGAGATGTTAGAGTCTAGCACTCTAGCACAACTCTTTGAACCATTGATTGTTATCAATGTTTTGTTGTCCATTAAATAATTTTCATAGCAACTTGGATGAATAAGAGCTGTCAAGACCTAGCATTTTGGCACAACTCTTTGAACATTTTATTATCATCAATGTTCATTGTCCAATAATTAATTTTCATAATAACCTTGTATGAATATGAGACGTCGAGATCTAGCATCTTGGAATAAATATTTGAGCAATTGATTATCATCAAGAGGTCGTTGTCCATTAAACAATTTTCATACTAATTTGGACCAAGAGATGTTAGGGTCTAGAACTCTAGCACAACTCTTTGAACCATTGATCATTATCAATGTTCGTTATCCAATAAAAACCAATCTTGAATTATAGAAAGTGTTAGAGTTTAACACTATAACATAAACTCTTTGAGCATTTAATATTATCAAATGTTCATCATTCTTAAAATATATTCAAGCAACACTCAATATTTCCATTTTCATGGATAAACCTTGATTATCATCAAGAGACCAAAATATCTAATAAGAATATGAGCAAACCTTGATTATCATCAAGTCTATTTTATTAAACAAAACACCAAAGCATCTAGTAAAATCGAAGATTATTTTCAAAATGAAAGATTTGTTGTCTTAATAAACGCTAGGGCAATGTTTTGCCTACAACCATTGAGTTGAGGCAAGTGGCATGAATGAGATTCGTAAATCCATTCAATATGGTAATAATGCTCACTCCTCATTTGTTTTGGTTAAAACAAAGTTCTTAGGTTGATTAATACAATTTAACTTTCGCTAAAATCAACCAACAAAGTTTACCCGAACTACGATTGCTCTGATTCCATCCTTGTAAGGATACGTAGGCACAAGACTGTGAAGTCTTTAGCGAGTACCCTAATAATAAAAACCTCTTTAGGTTTCCTCTCTCTTAATAATAATCATTTCTCTCTCATTTCTCATTCAATAAGCATAAGATTAGAAACAATCCTTAAGCTAATACCCATTCAATTCTAACTAAATGGTTCTCGTTGAGTACAACGGATGTGAGGGGGTGCTAATACCTTCCACTTGCGTAACTGACTCTCAAACTCAGATATTGGTTGCGATGACCATATCCTTGTCCTTTCTTTTTAGGGGTTTTATTCAATATTTTACCTTTCCCTCTATGGGAATAAATAAAGATCGGTGGCGACTCTGTTAAGTCCATCCTGTGAGCGTGCGATTGCGCTTCGCGAGGTCGTTCTCATTTTTTGAGGTACGACATGATCCGATAAAGCAACCTATCAATGCCTCAAAGTGTGAAGATGATTTAATAATCATTCAATCCCATATTTGAAACAATGAAGATTAAACTTCTTCAAGATATCAACCAATGCATTTTCGAGTTGAAATTATCATTTCTCCACAAAAATGAGTAACAAAAAGTTAATCAAATATCAACATGAAATTGGATCTAGAAAGAAAATAAATCCAAAATTAACATGAAAATCAAAAGGAAAATATATCAAAAATTAAATATGATTAATAGGAAAAAAAAGTAAGAAAAAAAACAATGAGAAGTATCTTGAAAAAAACAAAGAAAAGTTAGAGAGAAAAAATATTGAAAAATAAAATTAGAAAAAGGAGAAAGAGAGGGAGGTTTCGTGAGGATAGAAGGGAGGCAAGTAGAAAAATGTGAATGGGAAAAACAAAGCTCAAAGCAATAAAACAAGCCCTGAGCTACAAAATCAGAAAACACAATAAGAAGTGCAACATCTTCTTCTTCCTTGAAAAGTTACGCTACACACTATTCATGGAGGAGAAATTTAGCTTCGTCGCGTCGGAGCGGAGGAGCTCCGAAGTGCCACAGACGTGATCGAAATTCAACGTAGATTCCAAATATAGCTTCAATTTTGTGTGATTTTGCCTCAACGTATCGAATTGAAACTGTAGAATATGTCGGAGAAACTTTAATACCTTCAAATTAATGTAAGCAAGGGCTGGAATCTTCTTTTCTCTTCTTATTTGTGTGTTGTTGTTGATGAATTTGTGGTTTTTTCAATGTTGTTGTTGAATTTGAGTGGAATTTGGTTTTGAAAGTTGGAAGTTATCAGTTATGAAAGATTGAAGAAGATGGAAGTGTGTAGAGAAACAAGCAGAATTTGTGTGGCTTTCTGAAGCTTGTTGAGTGTGAAGGATGATGTATCTTTTTATAGAGAAAGTGAAGGATGGAATAGGAATTTTAAACAAGTCAATTCTTGCTGATTAATTTTAAGGTACAAGTGCATTTGTCTTGTTGTGTTGTGTCATGTTGCTTTCCTTGTCAACTACCTACCCATTAATAAAAATACCACCATTCTCCCTAATTTACCCTTCAATTGATTTTTACTTAAGACTAGACCATGCCCTTTTTGGTAATTTATTAAATACAAAATAATTGACCAATAGCATGGTCCAATTTTGCCAAGTGGCAAAAGTTTTTTTGAAAACTCTTGTCTTCCCTCACCTTCTCCCTCTTTCCAATTTTCTTCCTCTCTCATTCCCGATTACTCTTTCTTTCTCTTTCCACAGTTCTTCCATTTTCTCTCTACCCCTTTCTCTTTTCCTATCAAACCCTAGCGGGTTCATCACTCTCATTGGTGCATCACTCCCTTTCACTAGAGGCTCGCTGAGCGAGCGAGGTAGCGAGCATGACAGGTTGTGATTTTCTTGGAGTTTCCATCCGAGGTTGATTTTCTGATTCTAGTATGATTAACCCTTCACCTTAAGACATAGATTATGCTGTGATATATATGTTGTGGGTAGCCGTATGGCGTGAATCCTAGATTGTTGAACTAAATTGAATTGTGGTCTTTTGACAAATGTAATACATTGTTTAAGTTGATTAAAAATGTATGAAGAGTGCATGAGAACATATTGCGAATATGTGTGCATTTCTTGTGTTTATGTGTTAAGAGTGCATGAGAACATATTGTGAATATGTGTGCATTTCTTGATAAATATGATGATTTAAAGTATGAATACTTGAATGATGTGAATATGTTGTGTGTGCAATCATGTTATAATTCTTGAAGAGAGGAATTATTTGAATGCATGAGATTAAGATGTCGGTCTTAAGTGCATTTTTTTGTTGATTGCATATGCATCATTTAGTCAAGAGGCAATGCTTGCTAGTTTCGTGGAGACTAGTGACTTGTCCTAAGCCTAGAAGAGTGGGTTTGAAAGCTTAGAGGACGAGCTTTTGGTGGTGATCGGTCTAGAAGAGCGGACCCAGTTTAATGTAAACCGAAAAAAGATAACAAGTGTTGGTACCACATGACATGAGTTTGCATTAAGTTGTATTGAGTCACATAGCATGAATGTCATTGTTATATGAAATATGCTTGTGTGTGGAAATTATAGATTATGGATGTGTGCATGATGAAACATGTTTTATGATTGTCCATATTTGTTTGGGTATATATACTTTATGAAGTATTTGATGGGTTATGATGAAGTATAGTTAGAATTGTGAAAATAGGCGTATGTGTATGACGTGTGTAAATGAGAATTGTGAATACATGATTATTGTATGGAAGTATGCTCACAAGCATGAATTGATGAATTGAGGTTTGTAAATGTGTAATGGTGAGTGTGTAACTGTGAGTTGGTGAATAATCCTAATTGTGTATGGATATGGGGATTGGTGAGAATTGATGAGTTTATATGAGTCTTACGGTATATGTGATTGTTGTATGAAAGTGTGCATATGTGTGTGAGTTGTTAGGATTGAGAATTATGGATGTGTGCATAATGAAAAATGCTTGAGTGAATTATCCATATTTATTTATACAGATGTTGTGATGTATATGATGATTATAATGAATTGTGGTGAGAAAATGTGGAATGTATGTATTCTGTAATTGTGCATTTATATATGATTACATGCATTGTTATTATGATAATATTTCTCACCCTTCTGCTGGAATGATGTCCTACATGACATCGTGCAGGTATTAAGGAGTAGTATTGCTTGTAGTTGCGAGGTTGCTTTTGGCGTAGTTTTTAGTAATTGATTATGTTGGGTCGAGTCATGCTCTGGTCATGTAACACTGGGATCGCTTGGTTTATATTGTAGTGATATACTATGTTTTCATATTATTGAGATATTATGATGTTGGCCTTAGTGCCCAAACGATGTTGGTTTATGTGATGAACACAGATATTTCCGTTAGTGGTATTATGTTATAAAATGAATCTGCTGCTACATGCAAAGTGAAATTTTGTAAAGCATGATTTTACATTGAAATGTTAATGAGCATGACAGGTGATTTTGATGTTTTGGAATTTATGTGTGACACCCTTTTGTAAATGCATGACAATTTACTCTGATTATTCATATGTTTTCCGTGGGGTTTAGAATGGTGTTACATTAGTGGTATCAGAGCAGGTCGGTTCATCCGGCCAAGTTGTCTAATGTTGGTTGTTCCCTTTGTAGGCGACATGTGTGTGAAAGCACTGTCGATACATGTTTGTTGTCTAACCTTTGTCTGCAGAATTGGGAATGATTCAAGTGGGGGAGAGGGTTGTGCTTCTCCAGGATGCTGCAAGTATGGAGTTGTAGCTCATAGTATGGGTGAACGCTATTATAGTTTGGTAAAGATGGTTTATACCCCATCATGATTTTCAGCTGTCTATTGACAAATTGAGGAACTGATCGCTCTTAATCTCTTGTTGATAGTCGTGGGGATTGTGTTGGATGGGATAGACGTGTCTTGCAAGCTTGGAAGGCGTGAGCAGCGAATTATTTAGAATTAAGTCAAGTGCTGAAGAATTGTTTTGATGAGTCGGCACAGGACGGTGTTGAGATGCTTAATTTTGATGGGAATTTGAGTGTTAATGAAAGTGGGAAGTTGGCGGTTTGCCTATTAATTGTGGTTGACTGGAAGTTATCCTGACAAGATAGTGATGTACATCCAGGACGTGAAGTGGAGTTGTGATTGACTTAGTTACGGGAACTAGTCCGATATTGAGAGCTCCATATCATATGTCTGTTTGGATAAGTCAAGGAATTAAATTGATTGAGTAGTTTTGAGACTTGTGTCTGGTATGTGTGCTACGACAACAGATTGTGAGGTCGAGTATATAAAGGGTAGATAGTGACTTCTGGTGATCACTAAAGAAAGTAAGTGGTGGAATACAATATTGGTATAATTAGACCTTTAAATAATTTGAGAGTTGAAGATGCATTGAATGGCATTCTAAGTGTGAAATGTTGTTTTCGTATTGTTGACGTCGGGAGAACCGTAATTCGGAATGATGCAAGATTAGAAGCATTGGGAGTTATTACAATGCTCTAGGAGAGGGTGAAGTAATGACATGGAATTAATTTATTTATTGATGGAATATGTTTGGATGTTGCAGTAAGTGCGAACAGCGAGGTTCGTGTTTCCGCCAGAACTCACAGATCGAGTGTTCGTTTGGCTTGGGATTTTCCATACTCAATTGAGTAAGTCAATGGTGTGTAACCCATGATATTTGGGTTTACTAGAAGAGTATAGAGGATCATGTTGAGCATTGGTGACTTGAGTTATCAGTGTTTGAGAAGAAGTAGTGATATGTGTTGCACCCCAAAATTTGCTCAACATATTTTACCTGGTTTATGTTTCACTGCATCATTTTGCATAGTTCTATCATTTGCTTATCATGGCATATCATTCATCCAACAGGGGATCAAGTGTGATTATTATCAAGAGAAGCCTAGCAAGAAATTCTATCCAAGCTTGAGAAGTCATCCAAGCCATCAGGAGGTGGTGGGAGGTCTTGATCAGTTGAAGACCATCAATGGGATGTGAAGCATGAGGTGTGAATATGAGATATGTATAGAGCTCATGGAGTTCCTAGAGGGCCATATTGGAGTTCAATCAAGTCATTGATTCAAATGCAAGAGCCACAGTTGAAGTGCAGACAATTAGGGTTTCATTTGGATCAACCCTAGGTCAATTATGCAATTGAAAAGCATTCAAGCCTACTTGGAGGTCATGGAGTTCATGGAATTATATTTTAAGACATTTGTGGTGTTGTGCCAAGATCAAATCAAGAAGAATCAAGAATCTGGGAAGTTGCTAAATTAGGGTTTCAGTGCAAATTACCCTGTTTAGTGCCTAACTTCAAAGCCACATAAGTCACGATACAGGTTTCAAATGGATCTTTGGCCAACATGAAACTTGTAGAGCATATCAATACCTTTAATTTGAGTATTAGAAGTCCTCCATTGGATTTGTAGAACTCAAGTTATGGTCCAGACAAGTTACAGGTCACCAGATGAATGTGAAATTTATCTGTGAAAGTCACTTGACTTCCAAGCAACTTTTGACCTAGAAAGAGGTTTCACATGAACTTTTGGCCAACATGAAAGTTGTTCCTCATGATCTTAGATTTCTAAATTATACTAGAAGTCATCCATCTGATTTGTAGAACTCAAGTTATGGGGTTTACAAGTCAGGGGTATTTTGGGAAAGTGGGATTATAGGTCATTTTCAAGCATGGGCCAAAATCTCCAACTTGCAAGCTTCAAATGGAAAATTTCTCAACATGAAAGTTGCTTTGAATGATGTTTTGAGTGCAACCAAGTGGTCATGAGATTTTGTTTTGGCTCATATCAAAAACACATTTGAAATGGCTTGAAAAGGAAGAAAATTCAAATAATTAAAGGAGGGAAATGAGATTTTGTGTTACAAGGCCAAAACCAAGCAAGTAAGTGCATTTTTTGATTGGAAATTGCATTCTAAGATCATTGGAAATACCAGAATTTGTAGTTTAGTTCAAGTTTTGAGAGATAGCATGTTGTTACTCCATAAACAAGTCACATATCCAAATCAATGCACAAGGCAATTCAGGCCAATTTCTCCATCCAAACTCACTCTAAATGACATGTGCAAGGTGTGAGAACATTCTAGAACCACTGCCAAGCTTGCAAGGCACGACTGTCATATTGAATTTTGAAGGAAAATCAGAAAAATGCAAATCACTGTTTTGGGCTTCAACTTGGATCCATAGGCCCATGAAACTCTTCTATATATTCATTAGAGTGAGTTCAGATCAATTTTTGAGCATCATTTCGCGCCAGAGCAAGCAAGAGCAAGAAAATTTTCTCAACTGCAAGTTGAAATCGAATTCTTAGATTCAGACCAATTCAAGCCAAATTAAGGTGTGCAATCTCTTCCTTGTGGATCATTGAAGCTATCTGGAGCATTTGGAAGCAAGCCATGAGCTCTAGATACCTCTGTTGCAAGATCTATACCAGGTTTGCACTTCTTAAAATTCAGCATGATTTAGCATGATTCATTTAGATTTGAACTTGTGGTTAGGATCTAGACATGACATAGATCATTTTAGGCTTGATTTGAACTCAATTGGTGATGATTGAAGATGACATAGCTGATCTGTTTGGACTTGAATCTCTTGATTCATAAGGTTTCAATGTTAAATGTTTAGATCAGGTTGATGTATGCAATGAGATGAAGAGATCTATATCATTAATTTTGAGTTTAATGAAAGTTGTTGAAGATGCTATTTCTGAACTTTGCTTCGTGTTTGATTATGTGTTGAGAATTGGATGATTTTGATGATGGATTTGGAATGTACGTGAAAAACTGAGTGGATTTGGTATTTTGTTTGTCATTTTTGGTTGCCTGAACCTGGACCTTCGCCGGAGAAGACGACCGGAGTCTTCTCCGGCCACTACCAACCACCAGCCTGAATCTCCACCTGGCCTGCCTGAGACTTGGAGAAGATGATGTTTGGACCACAGGATCTGGCCTTGACCTTTGACTTCATATCAGATCCAACGTCTGTGTTTTAATCTGAGAGTGGAGAGTTTTAATCCAAAACACTGTCGTTTCATTAAATTGTGTGGCATCATGAGGAGCGCTGGATATGCATTGACTCGTTGACTGGCTTGCTGATCCCAAGGCTGTGTTATTTTCTTGGTTTGAATTCATTTTTTATTTCATTTTCTTTATTTTAATTGCATTGTTATTCCAAAAATCATATAAATTCCAATTTTGATCACAAAATTATTTTCAAAATATCCTCATGATCCTTATGGAATTTGTGATTTTCTGAGATTAACAAAATGCAATTTCATGCATTTTTCAATTTAATGTGATTTTTCTCATTTTTATTTTATTCTTTATTTTTGCATATTTGGCCATCTGTTTTGTGGAATTTATTTCTCTCATTTGGTTTAGAGTTTGGCTTTGATTTTTTAATATGTGCTAGGGTAGACATGTATGTTCCCTTAGAATTTTTCTTGGATTTTTAGAACAATATTAGGATCTGATTTAGGTATTGAGAATAGGACCCTCCCAAACTTGTGGATCACCTTGACCTATCTCAATGTAGGAATTGTTTAAATAACTTAGGTGTTGATTTAGGCTTCAATCTTTTTACACTAGGTTGATCAAACATTCATGTTCCCCTAGGAATTTTATTAGATTTTTTCAACTTAATTTTCTATTTTAGTTATATTTTGCAATTGGCTTATGTTTATGATTTCCTCTCTTGAGTGCCTTGGTTTGTTTGGCTTGGTTGGCTGCCTTGGAGTTGGTTTGAGCTTGAGTTCTTTTTGTTGGAGCTTTTGGATTCATTGAAGATGCTTGGGATGAAGGATTGGAGCTTAGAGTTGATTGCTTTTCCTCTTGTGGAGCTTTTGTTTAGGAGTTCTAGAGAATTAGGGTTTTAGGACGTGCCTTAGACCTAGTTTTGATTATTTCTTCAAACATAGAGTGCATTGTTTGCCTCTATTCTATCTAATGACACAAAGTCCTTATTGGTAAGCTCCATCTCTCCTTAGGAGGGATGAGTGGTATGCCCAAGTGAGTAGAACTTTGAGGATACCTTTCATTTGCAATGTTGAGTTCTTAGTGATTTCCTTTGGTTGTCATTAAGTTTCTTAACATTATAACTTGATCTTGATGTTTAGTCCTCCTCTTGGAGTGTGCTTGATGAAGCTTGAAGATAGAAGCTTGCTTGGAGATGAAGCCCTTGCTGTGAACTTTGCTGTCTTTTCAACTTTGCTGTTTAGAGCTTGTTGTTGCTGTTGTTGTAGGAGTCTGGTATTGCTGCTTGAGCTGTCTCCCCTGAGTCTTTTGTTTTTCTCGGTATTGTCTGTTTAGTTGTGCTGATTACCTCTAGGTTTGAGGTGGAGCTTGTCTCCTCTTGCCTATTGTTTTCTCTCTTGCCTCAATGGTATTGCTGCATTGCATGTTTACTGTTTACTGTTTACTGTAATTGCTTGTTGTCTTTTGCTGTTTGTCCCCTAGGATCTCTGATTTCTTCTGTGCAAGAGGAAATTATGACAGACATTAGGTTTGTAAACCATGAATGACAACATTAGGTTAGTTCCCCTTTCCACCATAGTGTTAGGGTCTTTCTCTTCTTATCTCAAAACAAGTCAAAAACACAATAATAAAGATACCGCGTGCTGTACGCTACGAGCCTTAAGCTATTTGAGAAAAGGTTGCTGGAGGGTCACTCTTCAGTAATCTAACTGCTTAGTATGGTACCCTTAGGGTGACATGCGACGTAGTCACTCTCAGATCACAAGTCTTTAGTGCAGTAAAAGTTACAAACAGACTAAAAAAAACATTTCTTTCGTAAAAAACTCAAACAAACATTCAAACTCTATTTTTGTCCGCTTGGACCTTTAATCAGGAAAACCCTTTTCAGAAGGAGATAAAAAACTGTCAGACAAGCTTGTGTCCTCCGTAGCCCGAACTACATTTGCTCTGATCTTTCATGCCGTATGAAAGTACGTAGGCACGAGATGTGATATCTCGGCGAACAACCTTCCCCTCCTTTCCCGTAGGTAGGCGAACTACGTTGACTCTGATTTCTCGTTCCAGACGGGAATACGTAGGCATAAAGTGCGATACTTTGCCGAGTCATTTTCTTTTATTTTTAACCCAGACCTTTAGAGTAGATAGAATAACACACTCTTAGATAGAAAACAAGCGTGGATCCCGTCGAGTACGACGGACGTGAGGGGTGCTAATACCTTCCCCTTGCGTAACCGACTCCCGAATCCAGGATTTGGTTGCGATGAACATTTCTCTCCCTCTTTGCGTTAGGTTTACTCTGAGCGTTTCCTTTGCCTCTTATGGGATAAATAACGCACGGTGGCGACTCTTCTGTCATATCCGGCGCTGATTTTCGCAGTAGCGACAATATGCTACTGTGAAGAAAGTTCGGAGAGTTTTTGGGAGAGTTGTCAATAGCTCGTGTGTTGGTTTCGCCGAATCCGACAGAACTAATTGTTGTGTTTTGTGATTCTTTATTGAGATGATTGCGAGATATGTTAAGAACAACATCAGCGGGTTTTGGTTATGCTTTAAGGCAACTTAAAGTACATAAGGGAATTATCTGACAAGTGATTTAGAGTTGGTTGTTGTTGTGTGTTTGTACCAAAGTTTGGAAGCCTCGATTGTTTAGTTGAGATTTGAGATGGTTCATGATCTTAAGAGCTTAAGGTATTTGTTTAATTTGAAAAAGTTGAATATGATGTAGAGGAAATAACTGGGACTTCTGGAAGAGTATGGCTTTGGGTTGAATTACCATTCGAGTGAGACAACGTGGTAGCTAAGGTATCGACTTGGGAAGTTTTGTGTATACCAATAATAATGGTAAGGAAGTTAAAACTGATTAAGCAAATTCGGGATATGAGTTTGATCTGTGAAGAGACTTCTTATGGGATTGAGCTTTGTATGTTGAGACTGACTATTGGTATTTTCGATGAGATCCGAGGAGGTCGAAATCCTGATTTGAGTTAAGAGATTAATAGAGTTTAATGGATTAAAGTCGAAGAGCTGAGAATGGTACTATGAGATGTCGTGATGGAGTTGTATTCCAGATAGCATGAGTTGGATAAGAGTACTTTGGAAGGAGGACATTGAGATAGATTGAGTATCCATCCAGGTGCTATGAAGATGTGACCGGATTTGAGGAAATTGTTTTGGTGGCCATAGATGGAGGGAGAAGTGGTTGAGATTGTATATGCTGATCAGACTTGTTGAAAGTCGAAGTGTGAACATCAGAGACTATTGGGTCTGATGCAACCGTTGTTTATTTTGAGTGGAATGAGATAGTATTCCCATGGATTTTGTGTCGGGTTTTCTGAAGAAGTTGAAGGAATATGATTCGATTTGGATGGTTAAGAATGGATTAACAAGAGTAACTCGTTACTTACCAGTAAAGATGAATCATTCTGTTAGATGGGAACCTGAGTTTTCCATTGAGATTGTGGAAAGGTTCGTAGACGCCTTGGGTGTCGTGTTGAAGTTGGACTCTACCTAGCATCCGTGGACGGATGGGCGGACAAAGAGAACTATCCAGTATGTAGAAGATTTGTTGAGAACTTGTGTGTTGGATCAAGATGGATCAGGGGATAGTTAATCGTTGCTGATTGAGTTACCTACGATAATCGCTATCATTCTATTATCGGAATGACATCGTATCAGGCTTTGTATGGTAGGAGGTGTAGGATTCCTTTGTGTTTATGTGTTTCTGGTGAGAGTGTTGTACTCGGACCTGAGATTATGTAAGAGACGATTGGAAATATCAAAAGGAATCTAGGAAAGGACGTGTTTTGAGAGTTACGATAGTAACTGGTGTTGGTCAAGCTTGAGGTCTCGGAAACACCCACTGTGTTTTACCGATCTGTATTAGAGTGGCACAACGGAAGCGTGGGGAAAATAGCATGTTGGACTGTTTTACCGCTGTCACTTGTGGGAATTGCATGATGTGTTCATGTGTCTAAGTTGAGGAAGTGCATTCATTCAGATGGAGTGGTGTACGAGTGAGAGAGGATTTGATTGTTGAGACATTGCTAGTTCAGGTTGATGAACGAGAAGCAACTTCGAGGTAAAGGGATTCCTTTAGTGGAAGTAGTTTGGGATTTGGGATGCGAGGGTCGTATCCAGAGTTGTTCGAATCAGGTAACATTTTCGAGGACGAAAATTCCTAAAGTGGGGGAGAGTTGTAACAGCCCAATTTTTCCATAATTGATTAATTGTACTAATTACTTGGTTTATGTGATTTATCTGATTTAAATGGATTATTGGATTTATTTAATTCATATGTGTTAATGGATTTAACTGATTTATCATATTTGGAAGAATAATGTGGATTTAATAGATATTCTCTATGTTAATGATAAGATGATATATTTTGGTGAGAAAAGGAATGGATAGATATTTTGAGAGAAGAATTATGGTGGAAAGAAAATAGAAGGATATAAAAGGAAAATAGAGAGAAAAGAAAAGAGATAGAAAGAAAAGAAGAAAAAGAAGAGAAAGAAAGAGGAAGAGGAGAAAAGAGGAAGAAGAAGGGAAAAGCTTGGAAATCATCAAGAACGACTTCTACCTTCCGATTAATCAAGGTAAGGGTGTGAAATATCATTATCTATAACTATATATAAAGGGAATACAACTTTTTGGTGTGGCCTATTTTTGTTCCACAATTACCCTTCATTAATGCTTAATTTCATATTTTTATTCCATATTTACCCTTTACCTTAATGCTTAATTTCTCACATGATTTATTTAATAATAATACTAAATAATAACTATAAAAAATAACTTCCCACTATTTCCAATAGTCCTTCCTATTATTAAGGTTCATACTAACTCCTATATGCAAAGTGAGTCTCTCTCCAAGCCATTTACAAACTATTTCTCTCAATTTGTCAAGCTATTTGCAAATTAATCGTATCCCTCTCTCCCTTTCTTTGTCAAACCGTGCATACCTCCATTATTAAAGCGCAAATAATTGATCTATTACTTCATCTATAATTTATCAAGAGAATTCAATCTTCACTGGTACCTTTGTTTGAAATACAATGGAATGAATGTATAAAGTAGTGTAGATCCAGACTCTCAACAAACTCATTCTGATATTATTTTTGTCAGGTATTTTTTTAAATATAATTGAATGAATTTATTAAAAATTGATCACATCTCCTCCTATTTACATTTATATTGGTTTACATTCTTTTATGGACATCGTTTCTGGATATTAATGGAAACTAACAGTTACACTTGCGTGCATTTTTTGTTTTGTTTTTAATTGATACGTGGAAGTTTTTTTTTTGTACTTGGTAATTACTGTAACTATAAAATAGTTGCTAAGAAATTGTCGTAACAATTGGAATATTGCATAACTTTTGACGCGCACTTCCAGTATAAATTGAAAATTATATGATACAGGGATGTTTTGTAGATTATACTAAGAAATTGGTTGGAAGTTTTCAATGGGTATTTGATATATTTGGTGTAATTATTGAAGAAATATGACACTACACGTAATTATTACTCCATTACATTGGAAGTCTCTATTAAAATACAAAATTCATAAACTGCCATAAAATGTTTCCGACACAATACTCATAACCACATGTATTGTTCATTGTAGTATCACACTGTCATCATCATACACATAAAAGTTTAAAGTAGTATTATATGCTTTGTGGTTTGTGTCAATTATCATGATTTTAGGTATATCTATATATCAGAACTACCGTAATAGAAAGCAGATGGAAGTACTTAGGTATACTAAATTAGGTAATTTATAAAATATATTAATATTTAAGCTTGAAGTATATAGTTCAGTATATTTACTCTTGGAAAAATATTCCCTAATTATTTATAAATAAATAGCCTTAATTATATATCTCATAAACTATATATCATATGCTTTGTGATTTAGCCTTAGGTATAATTCTCATTTAGCCTTAATTTGGTATCAGTATAATTTGTTTAAGTTTGGTGTAATTGGTTGTTACTGTTTTTCAACCTCATTAGTCTAATAATTTTAATTTTAAATAAATTACATGCGATTTTTTTCCAGATATACATGAGGCAATAAGATTAGAACGTCACAACGCCCATAACTTTTAGGCATAGCATCTCAATTCCCCATCCTAATCCTCTAAAC